>OY728143.1:1691797896-1693073729 GCA_963277665.1 Viscum album | reverse complement strand
GTCTTCTAATAATTTCATATAATTAAGAAATATATATGAATTTTTGGGTCTTTACATAGGGTGGGGTCTTGGTGGAGGTTGGTCATGATAAGTTGGTGGTAAGGAAATGAGTTTTCGAGTTGAAGATGAGGATGTCACCAAAAATGTAGAGTCATTCAAGGAAAGAAACTGGTAATGGGTTTATTTTGGGGAAATCATTGTGGATCTGTCGACCATTATCAATAGAGAGGATGTTGAAGATAAAAGGATATCACTAGAGGTTCATTTCTAGGAATTAGTCATAACTAATTGAAGTGGAATATTGATTTTGATGGTGTAATCATCCAAGAGAGATTTCTAGGGTTCATTAAAAAAATGGGAGAGAATCAAAATAGATTAAAATGATAATATAAGACTTTTTTCAAAAAATGGTCATATATGTCCAATATATGATATTTTTCTCAAAAAAACATTATAGTATATGTGTTTTCATGTGTATTTGTATCTATGAATGATTGTTTTTAAAAAAAAACCTCATTGTATATGTTTTTCTAAATACTGTAATTATATTCGGTTATATATATATGAATTTTTTTAAACAAAAAATCATCACATATATATCATAAATGATGGTTTTCAAAAAAATAACTATATATTAATTTCTTTATCCTTTTCATGATTTTATAAATGATGGTGTTTAATAAAACTCCATATATAAGACATCGTATTTATGTGTGATGTTGGGTCATGTCTCACATGTAATATGTTATAACGTGTGTTTTTTCCTTAAATATGTTTTTTTAATAAAAAATACTATACTATAAAAGTTTAACAAAAAATATATTGCATGATTTTTCTGGAGGTTGAATCCTCTCCATAACTAGGAGGAAAATCATGATGACTGAGTGTGGTTATCTGAAGTGTTGTCTTGATTATCATCTATATGTTTCTCTCGATTGTGATGTAGAAATACATTCACAGGTAGAGGTTTAGTCGCTAACATTTCTTTCTAATAGGATTCAGTACATGGGTGTGTCCAAATTTGATATAAGATAATTTTTTGAATTATAGATATCCTTAATTATATCACACAGATATGGGTGCATGTGTTTCTCATATAGAGATATATCTTGTATATATATTTAGATGTGAGATATGATTTTGATTCTTTAACATGGAATATATACTATATTTTGGAAATTTAAGTATAATATTTTATATCTTATCTATATTTTAAAAATGAAATTGTGAAAACATTAAAAGGAGAAGCATCTAACAAAATAAAAAGATATATATATATATATATTCTCAAGATGTATCCCACCAAGATCAAAGGGGAACGGGTTGGAGAGTTTGTGATAATTTGTGTGGCTCGACCGAAAGGGAGTATGAGGCATTAATGGTCGATCTATGATGATGAGCAATGAGATCGTTGATCAGAAACATGTATCATAAGTCTTCTTGATTATAGTTCTCAGGAAGAGTGTCCTGATTGATGATCAACAGTATATCATGGTGGCATGATCATGAGAGAGATATAACTTTTAGATGTCGCAAGATGGCACAAGGGTGGAGCTTGTTCAGATAAATATTTTCAAGGTAGTGGTGTTCTATTGATAGAAGGGTGGTATTTTTTCATAGATGGATTTTCCAACATGAAATTTTAGAGATGATTTTTAGAGAGGCGAAAGAGGCATATCATAGTGTGGTTTTCACATAGGGTTTTCTATGCTCTTGTTGTATTACAAGTTCAAACATTACTTGGATTTTGTATTATATGATTCATATTACATATTTCAGAGTTTTCCCATGGTTTTTTAATCCTCTATATCAAAAGTTCTTTCCATGTTAAAAATTTTGCGTGATGATTCTGTTTATTTGTTAAACCATATGATTTAACTTACATTAGTTCATCAAATTTCTTATAAATTTTTCACAAGCTGTTTTTTGCTTGGGGTCGGGATTCTCCTTAATTTCAATGTAAATTCTTTTCATATTTTACTAAAACATACAACATTTTGGTTTAAGAAAAAATATCAATCAATAATATTAATATTATCATTTTATTACTCATGAAAGTGATGAATCCTCAATGATTTGTAAATTCCTTTTTATAAATTTTTTTATGGTCATTTGATCATTCTGCATTAATCTTGGGTGAAACTTGTTCAACATGCGCCTTGTTGGGAGGAAAATGGGATTAAAGTGAGGAAAAACGATGATTTACAGCTGTTATGATGTGATCGTAGATTCGTTGTGTAGTTGTGATCCTTAACCTCTACCTTCAACATGTCAGAATTTTCCTACAATTTCCATATTGTGATGATAATACCTATTGCCTCCACCCCTCCTCCGAAGCTAAAGTGATCATTCAAGACCTTGAAACACTACTACATAACTATAGATGGTGTTATATTAAAAAAACATTAATAAAATGTTTTTTTATCAGTGCTAGTTAAAAATACTAATAGAGGGTATACTAAAAAAACATCAATAAAAGTATAATCCTTGTCACTAATTTTTTTTAATGCTGATAAATATTATATTTATCACTTTTTTTATCTAACACTGATAATGGTGACCTTTATCACTGTGGGTTTTAACGACGATTAAAGACGATCATCTTATAAAATATTATATATTATTAAAAATCATATTTAATTGAGATATATATATATATATAATTTGTTTATATATGACTTATGTAATACTAAATATGTCTTTTCACTTAATATGTCACAGAATTAATCGAAAATGGTTTATAATTTAATTAAAATTTAATATTAACTAAAAATATAGCATGATTAATTTTAATATATATTTAATAACATTTTTTTATATTAATGTCATTTGTGTTTTCAATTAGAAATATATATCAAATAATAAATATTTAATTATTCATTAAAAATATTGACTAAATATGTGTATATACTTAATATGACATACATTAATCTCACATGTGAATATATATACAAAATTCATTATATTTTATAGAAAAACACATACATAAATATATAATTGTCAATATTATTGTTTTAGATTTTTTATTTATTAATATTTAATATTTAATATATTATTTTTTTCATTATTAAATTTTATTCATTTTTTATATTTCTATATAATATATACTATTTATTTTTTTAATATATATATTTTAAATTTGATCATTTTTATTATTATTTATTTCATTGGTAATTTTTTTAATATTTTTTCAATTTATTCATTTTTTTTTTTATTTGTTTAATATTTTTTAATTTTATTCATTTTTAATATTTATTGACACACGTTTATTCATTAGGATTTAATATTTTTATAATGGTTTTAATTTTCATAATTAATATATGTATTCATTTTCATTTTAATATATATTCATTTTAGAAAAATTTAAAATTTATATAATTAATAAATCATATTCATTTTTTTAAAAAAATTAATCTATTCATTTTTTAATTAAATTTCACTCATTTTTTTATTAAATTTCATTAATATATTTAATATTTATAATATAGAAATATATTCATATTGATATATATATATATAATATTTCCTTAAATATGATTTATATAATATGAAATTTATATTTACACTTAATATATCATATATTTAGTTAATATTTTGAGTGTTCGTGGTGATAACATGTTATCAAAATGAAGAATAAAAACCAAAAGAAATTGATTATTGGAGAAAGAGAAGAAAATGGAAGGGAGATGAAAATTAGAACATTTCTATGGTAATATCTCTCACTTATTACAAACCCAACTAATAATAAAAATAGAGAAAATTTGTGTATCGGAGAAAGAGAATAAAATGTAAAAGAGACAAAAATTAGAGCATTTCCATGATTTTATCTCTCATTTATTACACACCCAACTAGGGGGTGCACTGTATTTTTATAGGCAGTAGATGGTAGGTGGGAAGGGTTGCATTACCTTTTTAAGAAATAATTAATGAAATATCCCATCCATATACATTGTTATTCATTTTTAATTAAATATTCTAAATATAAATGTGCATTTTTTGAAATATTTCATTTATAGTTACAATTAATGTAGACCTGTTTAGTTATTTTGATGACATACACTATTTCCTTTTTAAAATACAAACAATTATATAGTTAAATTTGTTTCATCCATGTACATTGTTATCATATTATAACATATTTCTTATCATTTCAATTCATTTACTCATAAATATTTCCACTATAAAAACTATTTCCTCACCTTTTCATGAATATACAACATATAGCATAGATTATGCACATTTATTTCCATCTGTAGAATGTACTGGTAACAATTGATGTTATATATGTTAAATACATGTTCCATTTTTTTTCCAAATTCCAATGTTTTTCCCACATTCATATCCTATTACTTACACTATTATATGCAATAATAATTCGACATATAATCTGTTCAAAATTTTCAGTAAACTTTATGAACTATGTAATCTCCAATGACTATCTATAATCATTTTATAAATAAATCACTTAATTTATAACATTTTTGGCACTAAATCCATCCTAATCGAATTCCTATAATGGCGCTTCCAGCAATAACAATTGATAAGTTGAACTTATAAATACTTCATTATCAATTGGAAAAATTATGGTACAATCTTCTATTTATTATGCAGTTGCTCAATGCAGTTTATAATTTCAATGGAGTGGGCTTCCCACCCCCACTAATCCCCCTCCTACCTACCACCTACTACCTATAAAAAGGAAATGCAACACCCCTCGTTGGTTGTGTAATAAGTGTGAGATATTACCATGGAAATTCCCTAATTTCTATCTCTCTTCCATTTTATTCTCTTTCTTCGACGCTCAATTTCTCTCTGTTTTTATTCTTTATTTTCACTTAATGATATCTATATATGTTTTCTAATTAGTTAATCATTGTATTGTGCCCCTTTTTTATTTTTACTATCTACTAATAGATGTATAATGTTCCTCTTTGTATTTTTATTGTCTACTAATAGATGAATGTCTATTATTTAATATGTATTCTATCATTTGTTAGTAGAAAATTATGAAGAGGAGTTTGTTTTCCTTCAATTGATGCATGTTTATTACTCTTTATAAAACAAATTGTTAGTATATAATGATGTTTTCGATGTATGTTTAAGGGATACATATCAGATGTATTAGTTAGTAGTAAACTCTTTAGTATAGAGTATAATTTGATGATCATAAAGAGATACAATAGATCATCATAATAAATAAATATCAGATGATCAATAATATACTAACATATTATAGAGACTATAGGGATACATATCATATGTAATCTATTAGTATATGATGATAGATTATACTATCATATGTATGTATACTAATATCAATTACATATCAGATGCAATATGTTAGTATATTGATGTATTGTAATTGATATTAGATTTAATTTTTTGTTTTACTAACAGATTACCAGCATTGTATCTATGTGATATGTAATCTATTATATATGATGATCATAATATACTCTACTATAAACACATCATATGTAATCTATTATAAAACCCATGTACTGTTGGTATATTACTTCCATAGTTATGATGTACTGTTGGTATATTAAATAGATCATCAAATGTACTGCTAGAGAATAAATACAGCTCAATTAGGATCGAACAGTATATCATAATACATCCATAGTAATTTTAATTTACCAATATTAAATAATAATAAAATTTAATAACACATCTTGAATTAAATCAATTTCAATTCAAGATTTTAATCAATTTGAAAATGATAACATAATTGAGTTGGATCTATTAGGATGTATTAATAATTGAGTTGGTATATTAACATAATTCAATGTATAATTGATGTTATCATAATAAATGCGTCTGATTATTATACATTGATTTTTAATACTGTTATGATAAAATCAATTATATATTGAATATGATAATGAGATGTATTTATAATAACCAAGGAAGTGTTATTTATTTAAATTTTATTTTTTTACTTATTAATATTTTTCATTTCAATCAGTAATGCATGAGAATTTCCTTAGATATGTTCAAGTCTCTCATGACTAGGGTTTAATCGACCAAGAATGGTAGAATTTTATATAGGATATGTATATTGTATATCCTTTACCTAAATATTAAATGTTATGTATTTTAATTTTTTTTCTTTCTATGTTTCAATTACTATATACTCTATGTTTTATATATATTACACATTACATTTTTAGTTACCAGACATATTATAATTTTATTTAACAAATCAAATTCAAACGAAGTCTGTTAAGACCAAAATTTCAAACTATGAATCATTTTTAAAGAATTAGTTGAATCAACCCTTTTAACATCGATAGAATAAATCAATTGTTTAAGAAAATATGTTTCTAGAGTTGGTTACAAATGCATCACATTGATGTTTTTTATTCACATGTATTTATTATGATGTATTGTTGGTATATTATTAACATAATTATGGATTTATTGTGATGTATTTTTGGTATATTAATACATCCTAATAGATATAACTCAATTATGTTGGTATATTTATTATGATGTATTACTGGCATATTATTAACAGTACATCACAATTATACATTGATTCAATAACATAATTATTCCAAATCAATTATGTCCACATCCAATAATTGATGTTATTAAAATAAATACCTTTTATTATTATACATTTATGTTTTTTAGATTTTTTGTATAATAAAATTGAACGGTTATTCATTTTATTTGAATCAATTTCAATTCAAGATGTACGGTTAGTACATTATGATGTACTATTAGTACATTATGATGTATTGTTAGTACATTATGATGTACTGTTGGTATTATTTTTATAGTTGTGATGTATTGTTGGTAAATTATAATAATTAGATGTACTATTAATAACGTTACATTATCTATACAGATTATTATAATATACCAAAGGATGTTCCATTATAATTAGTATCGATAATTGAGTTGGATCTATTAACAGATGCAAGTATCAGGAAGAATAATTTGACTATATTCTTGGTATATTTTATTTGTATAGTTTTCATTTTATTTGTATAGTTTTTCTCATGTATTTTTAATCTCAGTTGGGAGCTTTTCATACATTTTATCTCACTTCATACATTTTATCTCGCTGCATACATTGTATCACACTGAAATATACATGCATACATTTTTTCCCATAGAGTGTTGTATCTCACTAAAATTTACAGGAATATAGTGTATTCAATGCAATTTATTAACCCCTATATTGTATTCAATGCAATTTATTAAATGAAATGTACATAAAATCCATCATTTTCTTTTACATAATGTGCAAATTTTAGTTTCAATATATTGCATTCAATGCAGTTTTCAATTTACTTCAATTTCAGTTTATTCATTATTGAATATATTATATTCAATGCAATTTATTGAAAATATATAAGTTTTTATTAAAATAAATATTCAATGCAATTTATTTACCACTATCTGGACTATTATTTTAAACTTATGAGTTATGTGAAAATTTTTATGAAATAACCATTCAAGAAAAAATTAGTGGATGAAAACTTATAAGAAAGTACAAAAGTATTCTATGAGAAGCTTTGTGTTATGTAATATAAAACTTTCATATTATTGAAAAAAAGGAAATTATTTAACAAGATGGCATCCGTACAAAATAATTTTTAACTGGAGTAATCATATAAAACCTTCTAAAACACATATTCTCTATTTAGGATTCAATTTCATTCCATTTTATGAAATCAAACAAAACAGAGTGCCTGAGAAATTTTTCATAGGTAAATTTGACTTTAATTTTATCATTCTCTAACAGTCTATAGTTTTATTTTTATTTATTTTAGACTTTATCGAATGATAATTATATATTATATGTTATTGGAAATCTATATAATCACTAGCAAATAAAATCATGGGGAAAAAATAACATGAGAATGTAACTTACTCTAATTGATAATAAGTTATTTGAAAATTAATTTTCAAAGATAATCACCCTATAATTTTATAATTAAATTTATATCACATTTCCAATTAAATGTTACAAATAAATAACTATTATTTTCACTTTATGGTATGTATTTGGTGGAATACTTACAAGGCTTATGAAAAATGAAACTAAACCAACTAACATTTTGGTTCTACAAATTTTCTGTGCAAAGTAACTATGTAGTATGTTCTTTCAATATTCCTTAAATATTAAATATAAAATTCCTAGAGAAAAACATGGTATTGTTTATTCATTAAATCTTATTAAACATTTTCTGAGATGATAATTTTTACCACAAGTATTAATGAAACAAAGCTTTTTCTCAATCCAGAAATTATTATGGTGAATTATTTTAGAAATAGGTGATAATTTTTATTACTCATATAGAATTAAAATATTTATTTTGTATAATATTGGTAATTTGTAACTTACTTTATGACTATGTTTTTCTACTAAGCTACTTCTAATGGTAACTTTTCAAATTTTAAATCTACATTAACATATGCGGTATGTGTACCTATATTGATTATTAATTTACCACATTTTCTTTGTGACTATATCTTATTATGCTTCAAAATTATTAAATTTTTTATTTTGTTCCATTTGAAAATTTACTATCATTATTTACTCATTAGTATGATTACAACACCACAAAAAAATGTGTGAAAACATGATAAAAACATCCTTTGTATGTTCTATATCACCAGGAACATTATTCTAAATGATTGATAAGAAGAAAATAATAGAAAAAATTAGATCATGCACAGAGGTTAGATAATGGATTTAATTAATGTTTATTAATTTGTTTAATCTTGACTCATCAATAATATAGTTGAAACATGTACACATTAATGACGTATTTCTTGGATTACAAATTACCAAGTGCACAATGGTAGCTATTGTGAAAAAAATTCAAAGCAACTATAACAGGTATTGTGAATCATGTATTTCTTGTAATAAGAAGGTAGACTACTTGAATGGAAACATTTGGTGTCATAACTATAATGTATCACCTCCACCGACTACTCTAAGGTATTTTTCCTAAATTTCAATTCTTATATTCAATTTTATGAAAAACAATTACTACCATGGTATAGTTTGTAATGATCATTAACTTTTAAAGAATGTCATAACAGTTTGCACCCAAAAAAATTTCATATAATATTAAAAATTTTAAAACATTTAGTTATTACTATATAAAACAAGTTATATTTCTATCTTACATAATTTGTTGATACCTTGAATGGTGCATTGAAAAAATATAAATTTATGGAATCTTTGATATAATTTTAAACTTGGTATAACTTGAATACTTAATTCTCTCAAATACTGAGTCCAACTACTAATCAATGATAATGATGAAATTATATCAATCATCCTCTTTAAAAAATAGGTTATCTAGTTTATATAAAATATTTCTTTAGAGCTAAGAGATATAACAATTTAGAAAATTGAATAATATTCATATTTTTTTCTTATGGATGTAAAAATTATAATGAAGTAAATTCTATAAAATATAAGAGAATGATGATTTTAGATTTCCTGTTAACTTACATGTATTCAAAAATAAAACTATCATTGTTAGTGATGAAGTGTTGGAATTCAATATACAAAACATACAATGACCATTAGAACATAATTCTTTCAAATTTTTCTTCATTATAGATAATGAATAATAAATCGGTGATTTCATGAATTCAAAGTAAGTCATTAAAAACTGTTTCACACAACATGTACAATTATTTTTGGGTCTTGACTTATTTATATTTCAATATCTTGCTGGTTGTTACTTCTAATGTAACCTCCCGATGATCTATTTTAAGTACTAAAACAATGTTATATTCAAACCCAATGGTATGCCAAATATTTAATTTCTTGTCTGTTTCAATTATTTATTGAAAAAACATTTTATCTATATTCATACCTTCACATTTTATTTTCATACCTTCACTTTTTATATAGTAACCCACCCATTCAATAAATTATTATTACTTGTGTTTTTTAAAGGTATTCATATAAAATGATTATTAGTGTGAATATTATATGATAACTGGTGATTTTAAATAATTTTACATTATACGAAGTATTTTCTATAAAAAAAACCAATAATCATATTATTGGTTTAATATATCACAATGTTAGGTATTTTTTTTAAAATACCACAATGTGAAGTATTTTTTCACACCAGTAATCAGATTACTGGTTTAATATATCACAATTTGACGTATTTACTAAAAGAAATATCACAATGTGAAGTATTTTTTCACACTAGTAATCATATTACTGTTTTAATATATCACAATTTGAAGTATTTAATAAAAAAATATCACAATGTGAAGTATTTTTTCACACCAGTAATCATATTACTTGTTTAATTTTTGAACAGTCATTGAAAAAATACTTCACATTGTGAAAAAAATACTAGTTTGATATTACTAGTTTAATATATCCTAATTTATTTTTCACCCAAGAATTCTTAAAGTATTTTTTCACACTAGTAATCATAATACTATTGTGAAAATACACTAGTAATCACATAGTATTTTTTAGAAAATACTTCACATAAGCGCATAAAAAACACCAATAATAATATTATATTTATACCTTCACATTTTACATAGTACACCGCCGGTGCAATATCATATTATATGCATACCTATAAAAAAAGTAATAAAACAATGGAATATTCATACCCAAAAATATTTTCCTCATATTATATTCATACCTTCAAATTTTATTTCCTGATCTTAAGATGAAAGAACATTTTAATTTCTTTTTTAATCTAGTTTAAACACTTTTTTTACCAACGGTACATTTTAATTCCCTTTATACAATGAATTAAGCATTTGAAACTATTGAAACTTTATCTTCTTTTAGTATGAGAACTTTGTCCCACTTTTTACATAACATATTATTTGTAGATACATTTAAAACATGAATTCAATCAAAAAATATTTGATACAGGTGAGCAAGTCAACTCTTAATTCCATAGAGATGGTTCAACTTCATAGGATCTTAAAAAAAAGTTCAATGAACATTAATTCAGGATGAAAATAATAATTGAATAGACCGATAAAAAGTCAATTATTATGGTTAACTATTTATTTTTAATTTTCTCTTGTTTTATATATCAGCTATTATTTACTCTTATGTTTCTTTCTCTTCCTATATTGCATCTGTATACAGGTTTTAATAATTCCAAATTATGAGTGTGTGTATGTGAATTTGTAGTTAAATGATTATATTATGAAAATTCATGGGTTGGGTACTAGTATTATATTAATTTAATTTTTTTCCAATTTGACATATATCAAACTCATGTTATATATATATATACACAGCCACATTAATTTCACACACACATATACCCAATTAATGAAATATTATATTGGAAAAAACACGCATAATATTTCAATAATTTGTTCAATTTTTAATATTCATTTTATAATTTTATTTATTAAGATAATATATATAATATATGATTTTTTTAATTGGTAATTTTTATTTTGAGGAGATTGTTTGGGCTCTGCCTAAGAGTTTCTCTCTCAATTCCTCCATGGCAATTAGGGATACAAGTTCACAATGTCTTCATCTATTTATTCTCTAGATGAAATCTTCCTCCCCCAAGGTGTAATGATCTATGTCCTCCCAATCCATTACGTTGTCAGTTTTGGTTGTTGAAGCTGTTCAGAGGAGGTTTCAGGAATTTTTTTAGGAGTTGGGGGTGTTGCAAATCTTTTGTAGGGGTTACACGTCATGTAAGTAGATTACATAGTGAGAAGTTTGGCTTCATGGTTTGTTCTGGGTGGTTCACAGTGTGTAATGTTTCAGGTTTAAAAAATTAAAATAAATTGAGAGTTTATGGGGTTTTGGGTGAAAACCATCCTCGAGACATTACAAGATGTGAAATGAGATTTCACATCGTGTAATCCCCCGATGTTATAACTTTGAAGTGTTTTTTTAGCCGCTCGGGTTGTCAACCCCTATAGTTGTAGTAACCCTCACTCAACCCAAGGTGACTTAGTGACCCCACTTCAAAAAAATTAGGATTTCTATGCTAATTATTGATTCCTAGATTCAATCCTTAGATTTGTAGTGATCCATCTTCGATCTAAGGTGTGTTCTTCCACCGTTCTTACAATTACTTCTGGTTTTGTCTCTTTACCCTATAGTTTCTTCTTTCCATGTGATGTAGGATAACCTCCCATGGTTCTAAATTGGATTCTATTCAGGTTTCTTTAGTGTGGTGGTGCTGTGAAATCCTTGTATGGATTCAGATCCTACAGGAGAGGTGATCGTAGATCCGTTTTGTGGCCCGTTCTTGTGTGAATATCATTGACACCCTTTTGAGGTAGGATTTACTTTGTTTCTCTTAATTTGTGCATCATGTGGGAGTCATCTACTTTTTTCACCTCTGGATCATGGTTGTTTCAGGTTAATCGATGATAAAAATTGGTTAAATAAAATTTAAAGGGGTAGAGGGAATTGATTTGCATGCCTTGGAGTTTTGATATTATGATTGTGATATTGTGAATTATATGAGCTTGATTTCCCACTTAAAATCATGGTCATTGGGGGACATTGTTTTTTCACTAAATGGGTTACATGTTGTTTGGTTCCTATAGAACACTTACATATGTAAATTGGTTAATCATGTAAATCTGGTTAATGGATGGATGCCCCAAGATTTGGTTTGTGTGATAATGCCCTTAAATAATGAAGTTGTATTGGATAAGTGCCCCTTTGATAAATCTAAAAATGTGTTACGTTGTGGCATGTGATGTGATGTGTGGACTTTTTGTGGTTGTGTGTGTGGGACAGATGTAATGTGAAGTGGCTATGTTGTGATATGTGGGTTTTCTCTTGTTTGTGTTTTATTATGCCTGTGAGCATGGTTGTACGTTGTGGGTTGGCTTGGGTGGTGTTATGGATAAACTTGTAGATGATACATCAACCTGGATAGGTGATGGAATCTCAGGTTAAGATATTTATTTATTGTAAAATGTATGAGAAGTGTTGTGCAGTAGGGTTGTGAGCTGGTTGTGTGGCAATATGTTACTAGATGGGGCTGTGAGTCGGGGGTTGGTTATGTTGTTATGTGATCTAAGAGGGATGAATTTGAAGAACGACTATAGTGTTTTCTATGGGTGCTTCTCCATTAATAACATGCAAAAAACTTCACCCCATATCTAGAGATCAATATATGATATACCAAAAAAGGGTATTAAACATGGAGAATGTGGAACGATGTGTCTTTAATGTGAATATTCCTTGATTTATGAGGCTCTTCGCCTTCTGAAATGACTATTTTGTGTTTTCCGGGGTGTGTTGTTCTTAGTGTTTTCCTATGCAAAGATGGAATGAATAAATAATTGATTAATAAAATGTGGAATGACTTGGGTTGGATTATCTAACGGAATGGAAATGGTTAATAGATGAATAAATGATGGGTTGTGTTGTTAAATGTGGTTAATGCTAAATAATAAAATGAATGGGGTGGTTAAATGAAATTAGTTGTAAATTGAAAAGAGGTTGTGGCTTGTTGTATGGTGTTATGCATTTAGAGGTAGCAACAAAGGTGGTGGTATTGTGAGTTGATTTTCTATCTGGGAACCCAAAGGTTGGGCCTGAGTGTTTGGTATCATATATGTATATACTTGTATTTTCCTTGTGATTTCTATATCCACCCCACCCTAGTTGAGAACTATGTATAGAACACCCCCATCATCATGGGGGAGGGTGTCTTTCCCAAACATCCTGGTGAGAGGATGGATGGTTGACCACCCTCTCTTCCCTTCTCCCTCTTCTTGGTGGTGATAACCTAATATTCTTTTGGAAGGTTGTGGTTTGTGAGGCCTAGGTGTGTGCAATAAAGCTATTATTTCCCAAGTGTCTTCATTATAGGATGTTTTATGCATTCCTATGTGTCTTCTAGATGATATGTGGGTTATGGAGCAAGTTTCTCTAGGCGAGATGTGATATGGTTTGTGGCCCAGGTGTTTGTGGGTGGGATGTGATGTGGTTTTTGGCCCAGGTTTCTACGGGTGGGATTTGATGTGGTATGTGTCCTAGGTGTCTGTGGGAGGGATGTGATGTGTTTTATGGATTAGGTGTTTATGGGTGGGATGTGGTGTGGTTTGTGAGGCCCAGGTGTGTGTGTGTGGGTTGTGACATGGTACTTTTGGAAGAGGTTGGGGCATGAGGATGTTTTCCGTTAGAAAATAGAATCTAATTAATGGGTGTGGGGTACCCTATCATCTATGTGCATTATATTAAATTACTTTACTTATGTTATTTGGTGAGCATTCCTTAGTGATTTTGGGATGGTTAGTATACATGTTATGTGTTGTTTGGTTCTGTTGTTTTCTCACCGAGGTGTTAGTATGCTTCTCTCACTTATGCATGAGAAACTTTGGTTTTCCAACTGAGTATACCTATATTCTCACCCTACATACATAAAACTACTTTAAAGTTTCCAGGAGGATTTTATGAACCATTTTGGGTGTTACTAGCTCAGACTTTAGGAAAATTATTGAGTCACTACTTTAGCTTGATTTTGGGTACTTTACTTTGGAGTTTTATTTTATTTGTATTAGATCTATTTTATGCATGCATATGAGATGGTTTTGGGATTTATTTTTTATTTTTCTTGGATTTGTTTTATAGATGATAAATCATATCTACTAGTCTTGTTTCCTTAAAAAGGTTAATGTCTCCCATATTGTGATATTTGTATATCCTTAGTGCTAGTCTCCAACCCGAGGAATATTAAAGGTGGGACTCAAGGGTCACTATATCCCTTTCTTCATTGCCAGCCTAGGAGGGGTATCCTTGGAGGGAGGGGGTCATGAAATAATGGTATCAGTGTTCATGGTTGAGAGATAGGATAGAGTTTGGAATTAGTCATAATGATGATTGCATGGGTTGGTTGGGCAACAATGTTAGGTGATTTTGGTGCATGACATAGGCCAGGGAAAACCGGCTCAGATACAGGATTTTAGGGCCCCCTGTGATTCAACGCAAGGACTCTGAGCCTACCGAATGACCAAGTGAGGATACACCGTTTTCAAGGTAGATACCCTAGGAAAGGTACAATCATTATAATGACTTGTGTTATTATTTTAATTGGGTTGGTTTGAAAAGGTTGGAATGAATAACTAAATATGTATTAAATGGGTTAAAAGAAATCTTAATACAAATTCCATACTACTTGGTCTTAGGAAATATTTTTTTACCTTCTTAGTTATGGCTCTTAATCGTTGTCTATGTGTGGCTCAGACAGTAGAATCTTAGTAGACTGATCTAGCTGATTGATGGAGAGTTGATCTAGTTGAGGAGGATGAAAAGTGGCAGAGGATGTTGTGGCTTTTTAGCAGTAGGATTTGGGGAATTTAAAGGGTAATATTTTAGATATGGAAATAGAAATATGGATCGAGGAGCTTGAGATAACCTTCAATTTGATCTAGGACCCAATAAAATATTGGGTTCCTTTAGCAGTCAGTTTGATGCAAGTAGTCATGCATTAATAGTGGATGTTGTACATGGGGGAGAGAAAGGAGGCTAATGTTTTGTGGGTCGAATTCGAAAAGGAATTTCGAGTAGAGTTCCTTTCATCAACCATGAAGGCTGAGAAGAGGTATAAGCTACTCTTCCTTCATTTAGGGAGAATTTTAGTGTGGAAGATGGGAATCAAGTTTAAGGATCTCCTTCATTTTCCCCCAGATCTCTTTCCAGATGAGGAGTCTCGTGCAATATGTCTTAAGGAGGCACTTTATCCTTCTATTCATTACACAGTTACTCCTTTTACATTTCCAATTCACCTAGAGGTTTAGAATAAGGTATAGGTGATAAATTAGATGCACTCGTGAGGAGGTTTACCATGAGAGGGGATCCAATAGGGTTCTTCAAGAGAGAGGGTTATGAGTGTTGGGTCTTAGGAACCAGGACCTTCGAGGTTTTGACTGGCATGGAATTGACCTCAGAAGCATCCTTTTCAGCCATCTGGTCCTCGTGCCTTTCCCGTGAAATTGGTGCCTAAGTGTTTCTTATGAGGATTCTATGACCATCTTCATAATTAGTACCCAACAACTGTTTAAGCATAGTTTGGAAGAGGTGGATAGGTTCAGCGCCATACTCAACAGAAGTTTCCAGTCAAGTTGTTTCAACAGCATGGGTAGTAGGCTCATGTTCTACTAAGGGGAGATGGAGCAGGTAGAAGCCAAACTTAGGATGTTTTTCATGTTTAGGGACCTCAACCGAGTCATGGTAATGGAGTTGGTCGTTAGTAGAGAGGAAAAGGAGTTGGGTGTGGTTAGTTGCATGCAGTGGAGGTAGTGTTTCTAATGGGGCCTGAGATCATCATAGGTACGATCAGTTTATTTAGTACCCTTACATTTTTTTTAATTCAGGAGCTTCACACTCCTTTGTTTCACCTGCTCTAGTCCATACTCTAGGAATAGACATAGAGAGTCTTATTATGCCTCTAGTGTTGAGTATTCTATTCAGAGGCCACACCAACTTTTTTGATGTGTAACTAGGGTGTAGAATAATGACTGGATTGCATTAGTCCCATGGGGATATCTTCTTACTACAGATACAACCATATAATTTCATCCTTGTCATTGACTAGTTATACTCCGTACGTTCTATTATCAACGACTTTTAGAAGTTATTCTTGTTTTCAGATGTGAATGGACAATGTGTGGCTTTTGTTGGCGAGTGGGTTTGTCATGTGGGTAGTCGGCGTGTGGAGCCCCTCCTCTCTCTATTGGCAGAGTTGTTAGTGGAATCACTGGATGATGAAATGGTAGAGGTTTCAAAATTCATTAGGTATTTCATGGATGTTTTCCCCAAGGAGGTTGTGACACTACCCCCTCAACGTGATGTTGAGTTCAAGATAGACTTACAGCCGAGTGATTCTCTGATTTTGATGTCTCCTTATTAGATGGAACCTTTTGAGTTTCGGGAGTTGAGTATTAAGATAGATGATATGATGGAGAAGGGTTTTATCCTGTCCAATGTTTCACTGTGGGGTTCTCTGGTGTGGTTTTCAAAGAAGGCAGACGATGGAATGAGTTTGTGCATAGACTACCAGAGGTTGAATCAGATGACGGTCTAGAACGGTTACCCTATTCTGAGGATAGATGATCTTCTTGACCAACTAAGAGGAGAGATTTGGTTTTATAATATCGATATGCAGTATCAATATCACCAGTTAAGGGTGAGAAATGGAGATATATTTAAGACTACCTTTAGATGTAGGTATGGGCACTTTGAGTTTTTGGTCATGTCGTTCATTATTACGAAAACACCAACTATGTTTATGGTGATTATAAAATATGTGTTCTTTGAGTTCTTGGATCGATTTATCATCGTATTCCTTGACAATATCTTGATCTACTCAAATTTATAGGAGGAACATGTCAAGCATCTCAGAATTGTCTTGCAGGTTCTTCGACGCCACTAGCTCTATCAAAAGTTATCTGAGTATAAGTTCTAGACATGAGAGGTGCATTTCCTTGGGCATATGTTCTCTCAGTAGGGTGTGGCAGTAGACCCATCAAAGTTTTAAGCGGTTGTTTCTTGGTAATCACCCAAGAATGTGGTAGAGGTTCACAGTTTTCTTGGTCTTACAGGCTATTATTGGAGGTTTTTAATCAATTTCTCTTGAGTTGTAGCCCCATTAACATCTTTTACCAGGAACATTCAAACTTTTGTGTGGAGTGATCAGTGTCAGGAATCATTCGGATATCTGAAGGGGAATTTGGTTAGTTCTCCGGTGCTCTAGTTACCTGAGGAAGTATTGATGTTTGAGCTATTCTGCGATGCTTCCTGTCTGGGCTTGGGATGAATCTTTATGCATCAATTATTAGTAATCTCTTATGGGTCTAGGAAGTTACATCCCCATGAGAATAACTATTCCTCCCACAATCTGAAGCTAGCAGTGGTTGTGTTTGTGCTGAAGTTGTGGTGGAATTACCTCATTAGGGAGTGCTTTTTGGTTCTTTATAGATCATAATAGTTTAAGTAATATCTTTTCCAAGTGATAAATGAACCTATGATAGTGGAGGTGCATGGACATTCTTCATTACTACGATTTTGAGATCTTCTACACCTCGAGAAATGGTAATTTCATAGCCTATGCTTTGAGCATAAAGTCATAGAAGTAGGTTGTTTGGGATTCTACGAATGCTTGGAGAGTGATGGAGGAGTTGGAAACCTTGTACTTAGATGCAAGAGTAGAATATGGTAAGGGGTGTTTATTTTACATGATGGTGTAGTCTTCTCTGATGTAGAAGGTGGAGAAGTCTCCGTGGGGAGACTCAGAGGTAGTGGTGTTGCGTGATCGTGTTGGCCATGGTGATGCTTCAGAGGGATGGTCAGAGGATGGTCCGAATTGGATGTTGTTTTGTGGAAAATTTCTTATTCTGGTGGCGAAGCATGATGGGATCCTTTGTGAGTTTCATAACTCACCTTTGGCGGTGCACCCAGGAGTTTCCAAGGTGTACCATGGATTGAGGATGCAGTTTTAGTGGCCCAGGATGAAGTGGGTAGTAGCAGAGTTTGTTGAAATATTCTTGGTCTTCCTGTAGGTAAAGCCTAATTATTATGTTCCTAGTAGTTTTTTGCAGTCCTTCGATGTTTTTTATTATAAGTGGGATGAAATCTTGATGGATTTTGCCACGGGGTTACCTAGAGCTTAGGGAGGATATGATGCTATCTGGGTAGAAGTTGACAGGCTGATGAAATAGTCTCACTTCATATTGATCAAGGAGTTGAGCACAATGGATGCCTTAGAAAGGAGATGTGTTGATGAGGTGGTGCAGTTTCATGGGGTTCTGAGGTCCATTTTCTCAAATTGGGACATATTTTTTACCTCATGAGTCTGGAGGGGATTGTAGCATGCTTTCAACACCCAATTACACCTCAACACTGCTTTACACCCTCAGATAGATGAGCAAATAGAACAGGCTATCCAGACACTGAAGGATATGTTTTGAGCATGCATCTTGGACTTTGGTGGATCTTGGGTATGACACTTTCCTTTGATAGATTTTAATTATAATTATAGCTATCACTCTTCCATCAGCATGGATCTATTTTAAGCCTTGTACGGAAGACCATGTTGTTCTCTATTGTGTTGTACATAGGTTGGGAAAATAGCTATTCTTGGTCCCAATATGGTTCAGAGCATAACAAAGAAAGTTCATCATGTTCGTGACAGGATGAAAGAAGCATAGGACCAGCAGAATTATTATTCCAATCACAAGAGACCCTTGTAATTTTAGATTGGAGACCATGTGTTCTTTAAGGTTTCCACTTGATGTGGGCAGTGGAGGTTTTCTAGAGGTGGTAATCTTTCTCCCAGGCTCATTGGTCCCTTTGAGGTGTTGGGATGAATTGGCAAGGTGGAATACCAGTTGGCGTTGTCATCATGGTTGGAGATAATCCATGACGCCTTCCACGTCTCTCATCTTCATTGGTATCTTCACAATTAACTCCATGTTCTTGAATGGGGTGAGTTGGATATTTATGATAATGTGAAATTTATGGAGCAGCCAATAGAGCTCCAGGATCATCAAGAGAATTTACTACATGGACAAACCATTCCTTTGGTTCATGTGTTGTGGAGTCATGGTGGTCAGGAGGAGGGTACATGGGAGCGGGAAACGTAGATGTGTGCCCAGTACCTAAAGTTTCTCTAAGTTTTTCCTTGTGATGTAATGTTTGAACCTTGTTTTATAAAATGAGTTATTTCCCCCCATTTTGGGATGTGACTGGTGTAATGTGTGATCAAGTATTGGTATCTGAAAATGGGAGGACCGGATTCTTAATCAAGATGCATTAACTATGATGTGATTAAAGTCATACAGTAAATTCAGTGCCACCATTGGATAGTATCTTGACATGGAGAATGAAATTCCATGATTCATGTGTTTGGGATGATGTCATTCATTGACTGTATCAGTTTTTATTTTGGGATATGAATAGGTTGTGATGATTATGTGGTTGTTTTTAGCGGTGTGGTTGTGGTTGTTTGGTTTGGCGTGTTTGGATGGTGGTAGCACTTGAGGAGTGGAATGACTCTTAAGAGGTATCTCACAAGATGGTTGTTCAGAACCCTTTTTTCTTCCAAGCTTGGTTTTAGATTCTATAGGGAGATAATAATTTGGGTGGTATCTAATGTAATGGTATGTGTCCTCCCATTAGGCTAATTTTTCAGTTTTGGGTGTTAAAGGTGTTTAGAGGAGGTTCTGGAAGTTTTCATAGGAGTTGGGAGTTTAGAAAAGTTGTTGCAGGGTTTACACGTCATGTAAGTAGCTTACACGGCATGAAGTTTGGTTTCAAAGATTATTTTGGGTGGTTGAGGATGCGTAATGCTTCAGGTTTGAAAAGGTAAAATAAATCAAAAGGAAATGGTTTTTTCATAGAAAACCATCCTTGAGGCATTACATGATGTGAAACGTGATTACATGTCGTGTAATCCCCTACTATTATAACTTTTAAGTGTTTTCCTAGCCACTTGGGTTGTCAAACCCTATAGCCGTAGTGACCCTCCCTTAACCTCAGGCAACCCAACAACCCCTCTTCATTATTTTGAGGATTCCTATGCCAAGGATTGATTCCTAGCTTCCCTCCTTCGATTCGTAGTGATCCATCTTTGATCTAAGGTGTGTTCTTCCTCTATTCTTGTAGTTTATTCTGGTTTGGTCTCTTTCCCCACCCATTTCTTCTTTCTATGTGATTATGGATGACCTCCCATGGTTATAAATGGGATTCTCTTTGGGTTTTGTTGGTGTGGTGGTACCACAACATCCTTGGTTGAATAATTATCTTGCGAGAGAGGTGATCGTAGATTCATTGTGTGGCCCGTTTTTGTGCGAAGATCATTAACACCATTTTGAGGTAGGATTTCCTTTGTTTCTCTTCATTCATGCATCATGTGGGAGGGATCTACTTTTATTCGCTTATGGATCATGGTTGTGTCAGGCTAATCAAAGATAAGAATCGGTTAAATCAAATTAAAAGGGGTAGAGAGATTATATTTTCATGCCTTGTAGTTTTGATATTATGATTGTGATATTGTGAATTATATGGGATTGGTGCCCACTGAAAATCGTGGTCGTTAGGGGCCTTTGTTTTTGAACTAAATGGGTTGCATCTAGTTTGGTTCTTGTTTAAAACTTACATATGAAAATTGATTAATCACATAAATCCGGCTAATGAATATATGTCCCATGATTTGGTTTGTGTGATAACACCCTTAAATAATGTAGTGTAATTGGATAAGTATCCCCTGTTCTAGATCTGAAAATGTGTTACGTCATGGTTTATGACGTGATGTGTGGAATGGTTATGGCTACATGTGTAGGAAAGATGTAATGTGAATTGGCTATGTTTTGATTTGTGGGTTTTCTCTGGTTTGTGTTGTGGTATTTCTGTGAGCACGGTTATGTGTTGTGGGTTGGCTTAGGTGGTGTTATTGATGAACTTTTAGATGATACATCAACCTGGATATGTGATGGAATCTCAAGTTCAGATATTTATTGATTTTTGAATGGATGATAAGTGTTATACAGTAGGGATGTGAGATGGGTGTGTTGTAATGTGTTACCAAATGGGGTTGTGAGTCGGGGGTTGGTTTCGTTGATATGTGATTTGAGTATGATGAGTTTTAAAAATGACTGTAGTGTTTAGTATGGGTGATTCACAATAATAATATGTATAAATATTCACCTCGTATCTATATATTGATATATGATATACCATGAATGTGTGTTAAACATGGAGAACGTGGATCAATGTGTCTTTAATGTGAAGCTGCCTTGATTTAGCAGGCTCTTCGGATTCTGAAATGAATTTTTTGTGTTGTCTGTGTTGTTTTATGCTTAGTGGTTGACCATGTAGTGATGGAATGAATAAATAATTGATTAATAAAAAGTGGAATGACAAGGTTTGGATTGGATAACAGAATGGAAATGGTTTATGGATGAATAAATGATGGGTTTTGTGGTTAAATGTGGTTAATGATAAACAATAAAATGAATGGGGTGGTTATATAAAATTGGTTGGAAATTGAAAAGAGTTTTTGTCTTATTGTGTGTTATTATGCATTTATAGGTATTAGTAAAGGTGATGGTATTGTGAGTTAATTTTACATATGGGAACCCATAGGTTGGTCTTGAGTGTCTGGTATCATATATGTATATACTTGTATTTTACTTTTGATTTCTATAAACACCCCACCCTAGTTGATCATTATGTGTCAAACACTTCCATCATCACGGGGAGGGTGTCTTTACCAAACATCCTAGTGGGATGATGGATGGATAGCCACCCACTCTTCCCTACTCCCTCTTCTAGGCTATGATAAACCAATATTCTTCGGGCAGATTGTGGTTTGTGAGGCCTAGGTGTGTGTGGGCGAGTTGTGCTTTCCCAGGTGTCTTTGAGATGAGATGTGTTATGCTTTCCCAGGCATCTTTAGGATAATATGTGGGTTGTGTCCCAAGTTTATACTAGAGGGATGTGATGTGTTTTGTGGCCCAGGTGTCTGCAGGTGGGATGTGATGTGGTTTGTGGCCCAGGTGTCTACAGGCGAGATGTGTTGGGGTTTGTGCCCCAGGTGTCTGTGGGAGAGATGTGATGCGGTATGTGGACCAGGTGTCTGCGGGTGGGATGTGATGTTTTTTATGGAACAAGTGTCTTTGGATGGGATATGGTGTGTTTTTTGAGGCCCAAGTGCGTGCATACGGGTTGTGACGTGGTACTTTTAAAAGAGGTGGGATCGTGATGATGTTTTCCATTATGAAAGAGTGGATAATTAGTGGGAAGTAGTGCAGGGTACCCTATCATTGATGTGCATTACATTACACTAATTAACTAGTTTTATTTGTTGAGTGTGTCTTGGTGAGTTTGGGATGGTTAGTATACCAGTTAGGTGATTTTTGGTTTTTTTGTTTTCTCATAAAGCCATTAATATGCTTCTCTCACTTGTGCGCAAGAAACTTTGGTTTTCCTACTGAGTATACCTTTATGATCACCCTATGTATATGAAACTACTTTCAGGTTTCTAGGAGGATTTTTTGGACCGTTCTAGGCATTACTATCTTAGGATTTGGGTTAATTGTTGAGTCGCTTCTTTAGTTTGCTTTTGGGTACTTTACTTTGGATTTTAATTGTATTTATACTAGTTCTATTTTATGCATGCATATGGGATGGGTTTTTTCTTTATTTTATATATGTCTTGGAGTTTTTGGTGGATGATCCACCATATATCCTAATATTGTTTCCTTAAAAATTTTAATTCCTCCCATATTGTGAGATTCGTATACCCTTGGTGCTAGTCTCCAACCCAGGGCTTATTGGAGGTCGTACTTAGGGGACATTATCTCCATTTCTTCATTACCATCCTAGGAGGTGTATCCTTGGAGGAAGGGGTTATGAAACAAGGTCATTTGTACTCCTAAAAACACGTTTATGCTAGATTAGAAGGTTGAAAGGCTCTCTATGGTGGGATTGTTACGGCCACCCTGATCCCTAATAATGTGCTCAGTCACTCCTTCTCTAACTATAAGGGTTCTGTTGTTGGAGGTCTCCATCTAAAGGGAAATGTTTCCCATGTAAAATCTAATCTAGATGTTTTATTAGAATGGTTGTATAATGTTAATCACTCCATAATCACATGTCATATTTTTTTGAGGGGTTCTAAACCATAGAGAATTAGAGATCTGGTCTTACACCTCTTGGGTATTTGGGGTTTTTCAAATTGGAAACACATTTTGGTGGGCCACAATTTCTTCCATATTCTCTTCTCTATATAAGATTTGAAGATGAGGGTGTGGGTCTTGGATCAATTTCCTTCAATCCAAGTATCCTTCACATCTAGGGGTGGGATCATAACTTCAATCCACTTGAGGTTAGTAATTTCTCTATTCAATTGTGGGTCAAGGTATACAGCTTAAATTGGATACTCTAGCACCCAAAGATCTTATATGACATTACAATGGTCATTGGAATCCTTCTAAAAATATACAAGGAGAAATAAGTGATCATTTTAGAGCATTATGATCTCTTTCTTGTGGAAGTTTTCATGAAATTTACTTTAGTTGATAGAGTGGTTGTCACAACTAACAATGATGAATTTGATCTAAATATTGAGTAGGTTAAAATCCCCTAGTTTTGTATGCAATATAAGATCATTGGACATGACTCCTGGAATTTCAAAAAATATGTTTTCTATGCCTTTTTCCCTTAATTAGGGCATGATAAAAGTTCTTTATTTAAAAATACTAGGTGCTTGAAGTGAATTGATTTTGAAAGTAATGGACATAGTTAAATTATAAATGTAGGGGTGCATCCTCAGTTGAATTCAGAGTGGAAGGGGCTTGGATGTGATCCTGGCCATACTCTAAATCCAAGGAAGCAATCTTACAATCTAGATGTGCACTATGGGGGTGGACCTATTGATTATACATCCACATGTTCTCTTACCTTTGATGGGATCACTCTCTTGAAGAAGCCTCCTCATGTGCAGGGGGAGTGTTCTGAAGCTCCGGCTATTTCTATGGCTCATAGTAGGCTTGTTCACTCTCTTTCTACTGGAGTGTGGGTAATGGGTCTTGAGAAACAAACTACCAGTCACCCAGATTTTTCAAAAATGAAGGAAACTATTAATGATGAAACCTCCTTTTGTGATGCTCTTGTTGTAGGGGACTGATCTCGTTGAAAATACCTAAATGATGAATCTGAATTGGAGCTGGAATATCAATTATAAAATGACTCTTGGCTTTAGAGAGAACAATAAGTTAACTCTTCCAGAAGTAGGAAAGGTAAAATGAAAGTGGATTCTCCTTTTCTAGTTAAGAACATGCCCGAATATTCTACTCTCATATTCAATGATGGGGGAACATCCAACTTTAAGGAGGATGGGTTTATTGATAAAGGGAATCAAAAGGTTCAGGAAAATTTAACTGATATAGGATCTCCAGTGGCATCCGCACATATCGATTCTATTAATTCATCATCCATGGCAGTGAACAGAATAATGGAAAGGCAAATTAACATGCTTGTGTTGTTTTAGCTATCATTCAAGATAAACAAGAGTCTCTGACCAAGGGTAAAAAAATAGTGGGTAAAGAGGAATTTTAAATGGTCATTACTCAAAAAGACAAAGCATATGAGCCTCCATATATGTATGTCCAATATGAGAAGGACTAGGTTCCCAACACTAGTTCCTAGAAGGAATTTCTGGAAGGGATA
The DNA here is from genome assembly GCA_963277665.1 of Viscum album. Classification (NCBI taxonomy): domain Eukaryota; kingdom Viridiplantae; phylum Streptophyta; class Magnoliopsida; order Santalales; family Viscaceae; genus Viscum; species Viscum album. The sequence goes on along the minus strand of OY728143.1, from coordinate 1,693,048,537 downwards.
TCTAGTATAAAGACCCTGGATGACATGACATTGAAGGTTCATCTTGAACCCATCCTTCAATTGGAACATCCAACAAACATCCCTTCATGTAGGATGAGTGTAGATGGAATTGAAAATGTGTACTAGTCTTATCCATCCAATTTTTTGACTTAATCAAAACTGCCTATGATTTTTTTGGCAAGGCCTTAGTCAACGAAAGTGAGAATACAATGGTCAAAAACTCCTCCATAGGACCTTGAAGGTGAAGATCCTCCTGAATTCCTTAAAGAGGACACAACAGAATGGTTTGATTCATAGTTTTAATTCATTTTTTCCATGATGGAACTGAATATATTTAGCTATAGAGACTACCTTATAGTCCATAAGTTTCTATAAATAGACATTGAATATAACTTATGATCCAATTCAAAGATGGACTTTTGAGACCTATCTTGGAAAATATAGGATTTGCTTCATTCCAGATGACTCCTCTGACTCACTATTGGATAAATAGTATGAGCCTCCTCAAAAGACTAGGATATATCAGAGAGATTGATATCCAAGGGGCAAGGTTCGACATCCTAGGAATTTGGAAATTAGAGGAGTTTGTAAGAATTGACATCTTGTGGTGAGTTTGTTCTTTTGGTGTGGGAATTTTGTGCTTTGTTGGACCCCAACTCATCCTTCTGTATTCTTCTTTTTTTTATTTTAATAAAATGTTCCAGGGCCTCCTAGATCTACTGCTAGACTGTTTTAAAAAAAATAGAAAATTTTATTCACTTTTTATATTTCTATTTAATATATACTATGTATTAGTTTTTAAATTTTTTAATTTATTCAACTTTCATATTATTTATTCATTAATAATATTAATTATTTCTTAATGTTTTTATAATTTATTAGTTTTTAATTATTATTCGTTTAATATAATTTTTTTATCCATTTTTAATAATATTTATAAATGTTATTATATTGAAAAAATTTAATAATAAAATTTTCAAATATACAAAGGTTAACAAATATTAATATGTAGAGGGTATTTTGATCATGATATTCTTTATATTTTTTGTCATTTGTCGCAATGTGGAAATTGGGCCCAGATTATCATCTCCAGTTAAGGAAAATATTGAATGTTGTGATATCTAGTTGGGATTAGGACACATGGATTTTTCTACAGGTGGTGAAGATCCATGGAATGGGTAAAATCCATCTGTGGAATGGGTAAACTTGTCCAGAAAAAAAAATTCATTTGTGTCAAGAATCATAATGACCATATTTTTTGAAAAACAATTATATTTATCAAATAATTATTATCATTTAAATTGAAGAACATTTTTTCATGAAGTTTAAGAAAAATTAGAGAACAATATCTATTAAAAACTCCTATTTTTAATTGTATAAAAATTATCTTTCTAAGATATATGATAAATATTTTTTTAAAATGTTTAAAGTAAAAAATATTTTCTTTTGAAGATATAAAAAACATTACTCCACTTTAATTGGTTTCTTTTTTAAAACCATTATGTTTTTAAAATATATAAAATAAAATTTGGGTTTTAAAATATATAAACAGTTAAAAAATATATATATGACATGTTTTATAATAGATATATTTTTAATGGAATTTATTTCAAATAAATTTGTTTTTTTTTTGAATAATAAAATTCTTTATTTTAAAAAATCAAATTTTAAGACACATAATGATTTATTTTTTTAACTACAAAAAGTATCTAAATGTGGATAATTTTTTATATAAAAAAATTATAATGACAATTCTCATGGAAATGGTCTATTAAAAATTAAATTAAAAAAATTGAATGAAAAATTGCCCTTCCATAAAATAAATGTTCTAATTAGAAAATTTCCTTTTTACTATAATTTTTAATAAAACCATCCCCATGTATGTTCATAATATAAAATCTATTAATTAATTCTGTTGAAAAATTATACTAAAAACTTGTTCTGCAATAATTTATCCATGAGTATTAATGAAAAAAATACTTTATTATAATTTTTCTATGGGATTTTCGACTATGATTTTACTATTGAAATATTTTGTTTAATTTTTAAATTACGGATTTCTTTATAATACTTTAGTGTAATTTTAAAATAGATTTCCTAACTGATAAATTACTCTCGAATTTTCATTTGAGATTTTTTATTGAATTTTCATAGTATATTTTCTATGATATTTTCATCTAAGATTTTTAATTTTGTATTGAATTTTATATTTCCATTAGATAATTTCATTCAAATATTCTAGTTTTATTAGTATTTTTCAGTAAACATTTATAATGGATTTGTCCATTAAATTTTTCCATTAAAACATTCTAATAGTATTTTCTAATGAAATTTTTCAAATGAATTTTTCTAGTGAAACTTTAAAATTAAAATTTCTTATTAGAATTTTTTAAAATAATTTTTTAATGGAACTTTTTAGTTTAATTTTTTCAATACAATTGTCCAATGGAAATTTCCTCTAAAATTTTATAGTTGAATAAGTGAATTTTTTCATTTAATTATTACACCATAGATTTACTAATAAAATTTTCCATTAAAACTCTCAGTGATTGTTTATAGAGGATCCATTTAAAACTTTTGTAAAATAATTGAAAGTAATTAGAGAAAATTATAATGAAAAAACATTTTGGAAAATTTCCATGAATTTTTTAGTTAAATATTTCATTGTAATTTTCCATAAATGATTCCACAAGAATTTTCTATTGAAGGTTTTAACTCTAATTTTTCAGTGAATATTTCCAAAAATAATTTTTAGTGAAAGTGTCTATTTTAATTGATTTTTTTAGAATTTTTATTATATTTGTTCACTAAAATTCTTCAATGTAATTTTTGGGGAAATTTATCTTGGTAAATTTTCACTAAAATTTTTAAGTGATAGATTCCATTATAATATTCAGTGAACATTCCACTAGAATTTTTAAGTGATATATTCTATTAGATTTTTTATTGAAAGTTCAATTAGAATATTTCGGTGAATGTTTTTATAGGGATTTTTCTATGAAGGTTTCCACAATAATTTTTAGTGAAAGTAACTTGATTAATCGGTGATTTTTTTACTAAAATTTTTTATTAGATTTGTTTATTAAAACTCTTTTATGGAATTTTCAATGAAATTTGGTTTTCTAAAATTTTCAATAAAAATTTATAAGGATAGATTCCACTAGAATTTTTATTTAACATTCCACTAAAATTTTCCAATGAAATTTTTCATTGGAATATTTTAATGTATTTTTCGCTTGATTTTTCTACAAAAGTGTCTAATTTAATCAAAAATAAATTTAATGAATTTTTTATTAGAGTTATTAGTTAAATTTATTCTATGATATTCTTAGTGAAAATTTATTATTGGAAAATTTTCATTGAATTTTTTCAATGATAAATTCCAATGGAATTTTTAGTGGAAGTTCCACTGGAATTTTTAGAAAAAGTTCCACTAGATTTTTCAGTGAAAATTCCATAGGAATTTTCTAATGAAATTTTTCACTGGAATTTTTAAATGAATTTTTCCACTATAATTTTTAGTGAAAGTGTCTAATTTAATCAGTGAAATTTTTAATGAAATTTTTTATTAGAGTTATTTAGTAAAATTATTCAATGGATATTTTATTGAAAATTTATTATTGATAAATTTTCACTAAAATTTTCCACTAATATATTCCAATGGAATCTTCGGTGAATGTTCTATTGGAAATTTTAGTGAAAGTTCAACTAGAATTTTCAGAGAAAGTTCTACTTGAATTTTCCAGTAAATGTTTGCACTACAATTTCCTGGTGAAAGTTTACACTAGAATTTATAAGAAAAGTGTATAATTTAATCAGTGACATTTTTAATGAATTTTTTTAGAGTTATTAAGTAAAATTATTCAATGTTATTTTGATTTAAAATTTATTATTGATTAATTTTCACTAAAAAAATTCAATGATATTTTCCAATGGAATCTTCAGTGAAATTTCCACAGAAATTTTCAATGGATATTTGTAATAGAATCTTTAGTAAGTTTATAGATTAATCAATGAAATTTTTCATTAGAGTTATTCACTAAAACTTTCCATGGAATTTTTATTGAAAAAATATTTTGGAAAATTTACACTAAAATTTTCTAAAGATATATTCGACTGAAATTTTCATTGAAAGTTTCTAATGGAATTTTTTAATGAATGTTTTCATAAGCATTTTTTAATGAATATTTCCACTATAATTTTTGGTGAAATTTTTTGTTGAAATTTTTTAGTGAAATTATCTCATTGAATCTATGGGTTTTTCAATGGATATTTTCATTGCAGTTATTCGTTAAAATTTTTCAGTGAAAATTTTCAATTAGATTGGTGAAATTTTAAATGTAAATTTTCATCAAAAAATTCTATTTGAAATTATTTATTGATAATTTCCTCTAAAATATTCTATTGAAAGTTTATAGTTGAATTCATGAAATTTGAAGTGGAAATTTTTATTGAAGTTTTTCAATGAAAATGTTCTATGAATGTTTACTTGATAATTTTCATTGAAATTTTTAAGTTGAATGAGTGAAATTTTTATTGAAAACTTTAATTGTAAGTTCTCTTTAAATTTTTACTTAAAGTTTCTATTAGAATATTTCAGTGAATATCACATGTTGAATTAGTGAAATTTTAGGTGAAATTTTTTGTCAGGACCTATCATAGTGGGGCTCATGCCATGACTCCCCAAGCCCGTATCTAATAGGCCAGGGGATAGAGATTAGTGCCGAGTAGACATATCACTAGCATGGGAGGCCTTAGACTAAGTACCTATACATATGCACACATATCGAAGCTCATACAATGCTAAAATGTAAAAACAATTGAACAACCATGCATGCATGCATACATCTAAATCCCACAGCCGAAGTATAATAGGAAGTAAAGGAAAGTAAACAGGGCCAAATAAAATCCCACCACACAGAGTCTAAAAACAAGTCCAACCTATAAATAAAGATAGGGACTAATATCAAGATACTATTGGAACAAACCTCAGTCTATCTGGTCTTACTAAACACAGTCTGGTCTTGGTACGTCTAGGACTCTATCAAAGGGTTGATCATCTATATAAGACACGACACGTGTGGGAAAATCTCGTGTTGGGGTGAGTATAACAATACCAAGTAGGACAGCTCAAAACAAAAAATAATACAAAAAAATAATTACAATCATCTTTATACATGTACATATCTATAACACATATAATAAGAATATCCATATATACTCAATAAGACACACAGACTAAAGGTAAGTCATGACTATAATACCAACCTAGGATTCTAGCTCAAAGATCCCACAAAGCACTCGTCTGGGAGAACACATTCCTGAGTTTGATGACACTAATGATGTCTGATTGTGAGGTATGTTCATCAGGTCTCGTCATTAGAAGTAAATGCTGAAAGTCTGAAGAGCAATGATACCTAGATGAGGATCACTCCCAAGACCATGGGGTATACCAACAACTCAATCTAGATTAACCCTCTAAGTAGAGGATCGAAACCCTTTTAGTGTTGGTCACGATGATACCATGAACTCCACCTAGGGCATGAAGATGAATAGAGGATCTCACTCTGGGACACATGGAAGGATTCTAAAAACTCTATCCAATAATTCCTGTTAAAGGGATTATTATCCTAGGAGTAGGGGAAATTCCATACCAACCCTCAGGGAATGGATAAGGGGAACATACACTAACAAAACTTGTCCAATATATAGAGGACAAGGGATTTGAGCCATGTTTTAGGAGTACACTGCTTGTAGTAGGGGTACACACCGTGTCCCTTTGTCCTCGGGTCCTACCCATGTAAATGGACCTTATCCTGTGTCTGTGTTTGTGTAACAGTACATGACATGTCGATTTCTTGTGGACTCTACTCATGTACAAGTATAAGGGCATGCCCGTGTGCACCAGACCAAGTTGTGTCCATGTGGGAGTACACAGTGTTCTCATGCCCGTGTACTCTAGCCTATGTCCGTATACCCATTGTGCTACACGTCATGTCAGTGAGGATAGGTCACTCACCATGTGATATGGGTAAAACTTTTTGTGATACATATCTCCTTTCAAAAACCTAGTCATCGCTGATAGGGGCTCACAAAGCGTGTGGCTCTACGTTACATGTCGTGTAACACAAAATTTTCTAGATTCTCATATCTAGTTTCTACATTCACTTCCACACCTCCACCCATCGATATAATCTCACACCTCAATGAAAAACCAGAGAACCACCTTTTCTGAGCTTTACTATCAATGAAAAACACATTTCTTCCATCAAATCTATTCGTAAATCACCCTCCAACGTAATTCTTTGTTGAGCACCGAAGAATGTGAAATTGGATATCAAAACTTTTTGATCTATCATCGCTTCCATCATCGCACCACTATCATGTCATGCCAATCCTAAATATACAATATCGGATCATTTTTCCAATAAATGGGTGTGCAATGACTGATTCATTGAGATATATAGAACCACGGGACAAAAATAGAACACCCATAGTGAATGAAGAATAGGGGGATAAAAAACCCAAGAATTATCAAGAGGAATGGACCTTAGTCGATATCCGTGTTGAACTTGATTCACTGTTGTTAGAATGATGATTGAAGAGATAATAATTAAATCACAAATAAATTCTTTCAAATCCCAATTAATCTAACTCATCCCATAATATGCACGATTTATAGATCAATCTGTTGGTTGATTGATCTATGTTGGTTATAGAAACCAAAAATGGGGAAAGAAAACCAAATCAAATTACATCCCACCTCAATTTGGATTCATCACTAATGAAGAACAGAGTTATGCCTGATCATTAGAAATATCCTTTTTAATTCACCTCATACTGGTCATTGATCTATGATCTGCTCATCGTCTACCAACAGAATCTCCTCCAACGACTCCAATGTGTCTCTTAAATTCATAGGGTTATGTGGTTAACCCTATAAATTTGAATTAAATGTGTATTTGAAGAAATAAATTAGGTTGTTGTGTCAAAAAACAAATAAAATAATTTTTTAATTATTTTATTCATTTTATTCATTTTATTCATTTTATTCATTTTATTCATTTTATTCATTTTATTCATTTTATGCCCATGAGGACTTTTCCACAAACGACTAGCACCGACCAAGGTTATATTGCACCTAGGGTAAACCTCGCATTCTAAACTCAATGGTGCCCTTGGATTTCTGATTCAGGCCCCCCATTTAGAATTTATTCCACTTTTTTAGGAAAACTATGTGTGCTTTCTATTTAATATATTTAATATATTTAAACATTTATTATAGGAACACTGGGGCTTGGAATTGCAGGTCGTTCCAGCACCTAGTCTCAAAAATAATCCATGTAATATACAAAAATAGTACATGAAAAATATGATTCATTTCATTATCCCCACCTTGGATATTTAAGTCCCCAAAAATCCAAAACAAGAGATACATAAAGATATTTGGGTATTGATAAAAAATATGAGCCTCCTGGTCCCATGTGCTCTCTTGAAGATTCTCATACGACCACCAGACATGCACTAAAGGAATCAATCACCCATGAAAGATCATCTCCTATTGATCCTTGATGTATATCAGGTACTCAAAAATGGTATCTATATCCTCGATGTATAGCTTTCCCCAACTGATAATGTGTGATGATTCATGCACGTACCTCTTTAGATGCGACATGTAGAAGAGTTCATATACTCAGTCAAACTGCAGAGGTAGATCTAAGCAGTACTCCACCCCTCTAACTTTATGCAGTATCTAGAAAGGGCCAATGAATATCATAAATATATTATCACCTTGACCAAATATTCATAATCCACATCGAGGTGAAACTCATAGAAACACATGGTCTCCCTCCTAAAACTCCAAAGGCCTTCATCTTCTATCCTCATAAGACTTCTGATAGATCTGTGCAGTCTTTATCTATTCCTGGATGATCTGAACCTTCCCAGTAGTTTCTCACATGAACTCTAGACCCATGAGTGCTGACTCTCCTGGGTCATTCTAGAAAAGTGGTGACCTATAGGGTCACCTGTACAGATCCTCAAAAGGAATTATACTGATGGTAGAATGGTAATTGTCATTGTACACAAACTTTACTAGTGGTAGGTGATCCTACCAACTACGACCAAAGTCTAACATGCAAGCTCGTAACATGTCCTCCAAGACCTGAATGGCCCACTCTATCTAGCCATCATTTTGGTGGTGAAACACTATGCTCAATCATAATTAAGTCCCAAAAGGCTTCTATAATCCCTTCCACAACCGGGATGCAAAGCGAACATCATGATCAGAAATGATCATCGATGGAACTTCATCGAGTTGGATTATCTCCTACATGTAGATGCGTCCTAATCCCTCTACTGAACTCTGCTCTCGAATAGCTAAGAAGTGAGCCTACTTGGTGAATCAATCTACGATCACCCAGATGAAATTTTTCCTCTTGGATGTACGTGGTAATCCCTTCATGAAGTACACAGATATATCATCCCACATCCACTCTGACACCTCAAGGGGTTTAGCTAAACCCTTTGGAACATAGTGCTTAGTCTTCCCTTGTTGACAAGTCAGTCATCAAGAGATAAACTATGAAACTCTCTTCTTTATCTCTAGCCACCAAAACTAATGTTACAGGTCTTGGTATATCTTTTCCACACCTAGATGTACTATCAAAGGAGATGTATAAAAAACTCTCAGAACCTCCTCCTATAATGTCATTGGTACCATAATGTGTTCTCTGAAAAAAAAAATGACATGTTCCCCACCTTCATCAAATCCATCATGAGCATGTCCAGTGGATATCTGAGTATGTAGGGTCTCGTAGTTAGTATCCCATAGTTATACCTACTTGAATCTATACAAGAGTGGAGGGGTGACAACCATCGACTAGATATAAGATGCTTCGTCTCCATCTATAAAGGATAACTACAATGAGGTCGACCGCTCTGACTTCTCATTTAGAAACTGCGAACAAGATCTACTACAAAGAATCTGCTACCAAGTTCCCCTTCCTTGGAGTATAGACAATTTCGAGATCATAACCCTAGAGGAAATATAGTCATTGCCTCTATCTCAAGTTAAGATCCTTATGAAAGAAGATATTATTGAGACTCTTTTGATCAAAATAAATGATAAATCTCTTGACCATCAAGTAGTTTCACCGCATTTTTAGTGTGAAGACTACTACTGATAATTAAAGATTTTGGGTTGTGTAATTATTATCATGTGGTCTCAACTGACATGAACCAAAGTCAATCACTACCTTCCTCTTCATCAAAACACAACCAAACCTAGTTCTATATGCATAGAAAAATACTAGGTACTCAACACCCTCCTTCATGAATCTCAATATGGGAGCGCCCGTCAATTTCTACCTTAATTATTGAAAATCCTATTGTAACTTCTCCATCCACATGAAAGGTTTCTCCTTTTGGGTCAAAGCTGTCATGGGTGTTGATATCTTGTAGAAATCAGGTATGAATTTTCAATAATATTATGTCTTCCCAAGGAAGCTCTGCACCTCTGTTGCGCTCTTGGTAGATTCCCAAGCTAAAACTACCTTGACCTTGGCTGGGTCCACTACCACTCCATCTTATGAGATAAAATGTCCCATAAAGTGGACCAATAGTATCCAAAACTAACCCTTTGAGAGCTTTATATAAAGTTGGTGCTCTTAGAGTATGATCAAAACCATCCTCAAATGTCCCGCGTGCTCTTCCTCAGATGCTGAGTACACTAGGATATCTTCGATGAAGACTACCATAAATTGATCTAAAAAAGGCTAAAAGATTTGGTTCATGATTCCCATGAACACTGCTGGAGAGTTAGTCATACCAAAGGGAAACACCAAGTACTCATAGTTGTTGGGTCGGAGAAAACACCCAAGGAGGGAATGATGGCAAGAGGGGGGTGAATTGCCTTTTAAAAAATGATTAACAATTTAAAAATCAAAGTTGAATAATGCAGCGGAAATAAAGAAGGCAAGACACACGAAATTGATAACGGAGTTCGGCCAAAACCCGGCCTACGTCTCCGCTCCCAACTCAACCGTTGAGAGATTCCTACCGCTTGCTTTTCAATGGTTTTAGCAAGAAACCCACTAGGCTTTGAGGTAGCACTAGGACCTATTACAGCTTGCTTTTATTGGTTGAGCAAGAACCCAATGCTTTTAATGGTTAAGCAATAACCCACTAGTCTTTTTACGGGTGAAGACTAGCTCACCGATCTCAAGCCTTTTTACAAGGTAAGGCTTGACAACCTCTTCACACCTTAGTGGTGGTGTGAAACCCAAAAGAAAGGGAGGTTGAGAAAAGGGTTGGGGTTTGTAGGCACAAACCCAATTTTAAGCTCAAAGTAAATAAAACAATAAAACCCGTATTTGGGAAGACTTGGGCGCCTTTGATTGGATGGAGATGTTGAAGGCCGCTTCCAAGCTTCTTTGAAGGAGCTCCTTGGATGTGGAAGTTGTTGGAGCTAGGTGGGTTCCTATGAGGAAGTCCGCCGGAGGTTGGCCAATTGATCCAAAATATGTCCGTTGGCTTCGTATATGATCCGGTAGATGTCCGGGGCTTCCTTGGCCTTTATTTATAGGCTAGGAACCCTTGGGGAGGCTTCGGAGCCGTTGGAGAGGTCTTCGGAGCCGTTGGGAGGCAAGTGGAGCAGCCTGGTCAAAGCTCCAACGGCTAGTTTGACTGGGCCACCGGCTGGCCGGTGCAGGGCCACCGGCTGGCCAGTGCCTTGGAATGTGGAGAGAATTCTGGTCCAGGCTCCACCGGTCGACCGGTGGAGGAGCCACCGGATGGCCGGTGGTGAGACAGTAGGTCTCACTATTCATCTGGGTGCCACCGGTCGACCGGTGGAGGAGCCACCGGCTGGCCGGTGGCAAGAGAGTAGATTGTACTTTTTGGGCTGGATGCCACAGGTCGACCGGTGGCAGAGCCACCGGTCGACCGGTGGGGAGGCAGTAGCTACCCCTTGAGTCTGGGTGCCACCGGCTGGCCGGTGGTGAAGCCACCGGTCGGCCGGTGGACTGAATTTCAGTCCATTTCTGCCTCTTCCTTGGTCAACTTCTTGGCAATCAAATGCCTATCAACACAAACACTTAAAACACAATGTTAGATATTGAATAATGCAGCGGAAATAAAGAAGGCAAGACACACGAAATTGATAACGGAGTTCGGCCAAAACCCGGCCTACGTCTCCGCTCCCAACTCAACCGTTGAGAGATTCCTACCGCTTGCTTTTCAATGGTTTTAGCAAGAAACCCACTAGGCTTTGAGGTAGCACTAGGACCTATTACAGCTTGCTTTTATTGGTTGAGCAAGAACCCAATGCTTTTAATGGTTAAGCAATAACCCACTAGTCTTTTTACGGGTGAAGACTAGCTCACCGATCTCAAGCCTTTTTACAAGGTAAGGCTTGACAACCTCTTCACACCTTAGTGGTGGTGTGAAACCCAAAAGAAAGGGAGGTTGAGAAAAGGGTTGGGGTTTGTAGGCACAAACCCAATTTTAAGCTCAAAGTAAATAAAACAATAAAACCCGTATTTGGGAAGACTTGGGCGCCTTTGATTGGATGGAGATGTTGAAGGCCGCTTCCAAGCTTCTTTGAAGGAGCTCCTTGGATGTGGAAGTTGTTGGAGCTAGGTGGGTTCCTATGAGGAAGTCCGCCGGAGGTTGGCCAATTGATCCAAAATATGTCCGTTGGCTTCGTATATGATCCGGTAGATGTCCGGGGCTTCCTTGGCCTTTATTTATAGGCTAGGAACCCTTGGGGAGGCTTCGGAGCCGTTGGAGAGGTCTTCGGAGCCGTTGGGAGGCAAGTGGAGCAGCCTGGTCAAAGCTCCAACGGCTAGTTTGACTGGGCCACCGGCTGGCCGGTGCAGGGCCACCGGCTGGCCGGTGCCTTGGAATGTGGAGAGAATTCTGGTCCAGGCTCCACCGGTCGACCGGTGGAGGAGCCACCGGATGGCCGGTGGTGAGACAGTAGGTCTCACTATTCATCTGGGTGCCACCGGTCGACCGGTGGAGGAGCCACCGGCTGGCCGGTGGCAAGAGAGTAGATTGTACTTTTTGGGCTGGATGCCACAGGTCGACCGGTGGCAGAGCCACCGGTCGACCGGTGGGGAGGCAGTAGCTACCCCTTGAGTCTGGGTGCCACCGGCTGGCCGGTGGTGAAGCCACCGGTCGGCCGGTGGACTGAATTTCAGTCCATTTCTGCCTCTTCCTTGGTCAACTTCTTGGCAATCAAATGCCTATCAACACAAACACTTAAAACACAATGTTAGATAAAAATGAAAGTGATTGTGATCATGAAAATCAAACAACGAGAGGTTCGAGATGTACAACAATCTCCCCCTATTTTGATGATCACAATCACTTAAACAATTAAAGTAAAAACATGAATTGAAAGGAATGCTTAAATAAAAATGAAATGTAAAGCAAAGCATGATCAAAAAAGTTTCTCCCCCAATCAATCAAGAAATTCTCCCCCTTTGTGATTATCAAAATAGAGTGGGGCATAAAACTTGATTGAGGGAAATTTTGAAAAACAAGGTATGAGATTTGAAAATCAATTGAAATTTTGGAAATTGAATGATTTGAAACAAAAATTGAATAACAGTTTGAATTGAGAGTTTTGAATCAAAAACCAATTGAAAAATTGAAATTTGAAACCAAAAGTTGAAATTGAAAGTTTGAATAAAACAAAAATTCTTAAACAAACCTAACTCCCCCTAAATAAAAACAATAAATCACCGGGGAGAGGAAATAAATTTTGGCCTGGAGAGACTCGCAAGAAGGGATTTTTCAATCCACACTTGTCTCATAGCGGGTCTTCTCCTATAGAATTCGTCCGAAAAGTAAAAAGATTTGGGTTGACCGTACCAGGCATTTTTACAATTACATTCATATATCATGTGCCCAGGTTTTTTACAATAGTTACAAAATTTAAAACTAGAGCTCCCCCTTACAAAAACAGTGGGAGCATGGGAGGAGGAAGCTTGGTTGGTGTAGCCAAGTCCATTGGTGGTTCTAGATATTCGTTGGGAACCTAGGAGATTGTTCAAATTTTGTTCCCCTTGGGTGAACTTGGCTAGGGTCTCCCTAAGGTCTTTTATGGTTGATTCCATAGAATCAACATTTGGAAAATTTTGGATTTTAAGGGTGAGTTCCTCCTTCTCTTTGAGAAGTTGGTCTTTTTCGGAGGAAAGTTTTTTGAAAGACTTTTTTAAAGAAACAAATTTTGAAGAAAGTTCGTGAAAACCATTTTCAAGTTGGTCTCTAGCAAATTGGAGATCCTCATAAGACAAATGATTAAATGAATTTGAATTTGAAGAACAAGAGGAGGAAGAAGAGGAAGAGGATGATGGTACCTCATGTTTTGCCATTAGGCATTTTTTACCTTGGTCGCTCGAGGAGAAGGAGGAAAATGAAGAGGTGGAGCTATCACTCCATGTTGCCTTTGAAGCCTTCTTCTTTTCCTTTTTCTTGGCCCTTTTCTTGTGAAGTGGGCAAGCGGGTACGGATTTTTCATCGGGTTCCTGCTTTTGAGCGGGTTCTAGCTTTTGAGCGGATTCTTGCTTTGGAGCCTCACTAGTACCTTCATAGGTTAGTTCTAAAAGCTTCCAAATATCATGAGAAGATGTGCAAGAAGAAATACAATCAAAAACATTTCGGTCAAGACCACAATGAAGAGCGTTCATGGCTTTGCCATCAAGCTCAAAATTTGCAATGTCAGCGGGGGTCCATTGAGATTCATCTAGAGAAGAAAGCGTAAAACCATGCATAACAATTCTATAAATTGGATAGCTAATGCTTTTAAGAAAAGTTGACATGCGGGTTTTCCAAAAATTATAGTCGGTCCCATCAAAAAATGGAGCCCGACCCAAAGAAAAGCCTTCGGGGGCGTAAGAGGTTGAAGCGGTAGAAGCCATCAAAAAGGATCTTAAATTTGAAACCGGGTTAGGGTATTACTCAAATTTCCCTCTGATACCAATTGATGGGTCGGAGAAAACACCCAAGGAGGGAATGATGGCAAGAGGGGGGTGAATTGCCTTTTAAAAAATGATTAACAATTTAAAAATCAAAGTTGAATAATGCAGCGGAAATAAAGAAGGCAAGACACACGAAATTGATAACGGAGTTCGGCCAAAACCCGGCCTACGTCTCCGCTCCCAACTCAACCGTTGAGAGATTCCTACCGCTTGCTTTTCAATGGTTTTAGCAAGAAACCCACTAGGCTTTGAGGTAGCACTAGGACCTATTACAGCTTGCTTTTATTGGTTGAGCAAGAACCCAATGCTTTTAATGGTTAAGCAATAACCCACTAGTCTTTTTACGGGTGAAGACTAGCTCACCGATCTCAAGCCTTTTTACAAGGTAAGGCTTGACAACCTCTTCACACCTTAGTGGTGGTGTGAAACCCAAAAGAAAGGGAGGTTGAGAAAAGGGTTGGGGTTTGTAGGCACAAACCCAATTTTAAGCTCAAAGTAAATAAAACAATAAAACCCGTATTTGGGAAGACTTGGGCGCCTTTGATTGGATGGAGATGTTGAAGGCCGCTTCCAAGCTTCTTTGAAGGAGCTCCTTGGATGTGGAAGTTGTTGGAGCTAGGTGGGTTCCTATGAGGAAGTCCGCCGGAGGTTGGCCAATTGATCCAAAATATGTCCGTTGGCTTCGTATATGATCCGGTAGATGTCCGGGGCTTCCTTGGCCTTTATTTATAGGCTAGGAACCCTTGGGGAGGCTTCGGAGCCGTTGGAGAGGTCTTCGGAGCCGTTGGGAGGCAAGTGGAGCAGCCTGGTCAAAGCTCCAACGGCTAGTTTGACTGGGCCACCGGCTGGCCGGTGCAGGGCCACCGGCTGGCCGGTGCCTTGGAATGTGGAGAGAATTCTGGTCCAGGCTCCACCGGTCGACCGGTGGAGGAGCCACCGGATGGCCGGTGGTGAGACAGTAGGTCTCACTATTCATCTGGGTGCCACCGGTCGACCGGTGGAGGAGCCACCGGCTGGCCGGTGGCAAGAGAGTAGATTGTACTTTTTGGGCTGGATGCCACAGGTCGACCGGTGGCAGAGCCACCGGTCGACCGGTGGGGAGGCAGTAGCTACCCCTTGAGTCTGGGTGCCACCGGCTGGCCGGTGGTGAAGCCACCGGTCGGCCGGTGGACTGAATTTCAGTCCATTTCTGCCTCTTCCTTGGTCAACTTCTTGGCAATCAAATGCCTATCAACACAAACACTTAAAACACAATGTTAGATAAAAATGAAAGTGATTGTGATCATGAAAATCAAACAACGAGAGGTTCGAGATGTACAACAATAGTTACCGTAACGATGTCTAAATGTCATCTTTGGTATATCCTAAACCCGTACTCACAACTGGTGATAGCCTGACCTGAGGTCAACCTTCGAGAACCATCGTGTCCCTATAAACTGATCAAAGAGGTTATAGATCCTCATTAGTGGATAATTATTCTTCACGGTCACCTAGTTCAAGTGCCAATAGTCAACACATAACCTCAAGCTCTTATCTTCCTTCTTGGTGAAAAGCATTGGGGCTTCCTAGGGTGAAACACTGGGTTTAACGAAACCCTTCATCTTAAAGTCTTACAACTACACCCTCATCTCACAAATCTCTATAGGAGCCATCTAATATGATGGCGTAGATATTGGTTTCATCCCCGGTTGTAGATAAATATATAATTCTATCTCACGTTGGGGAGGTAAGCCTGGAACATCCTTAAGGAAGACGCCCTCGTACTACACCACCACTATAGGGAACTGGAAACTCATAACATCCACTACACTAGGGGTCATGCTATCTAAATGATGAGTAATGGGATGCACCCTCCTATGCATGGGTTCATCCCATGCTGACTGGGTTTCCTTTTCACTAACAAAGGAGAACCTAGTTTCGTCATTACAGGAACACTGCATCCTCCGCTTGAAACAATCAATCTAGGCATAAACTATGGATAACCAGTCCATACCTAATATTATGTTGTAAGGCCTCATTGATACTACAAAGAGATCCCAATAGAAACACTCGCCTCAAAGAGTTAGGTCACACTACCAGCACAAGTGGGTGATTCTGAGTCATCTCTAATAAAAGTCTCCAATATAAAGGGTTGAGCCAAGGTCTCAATCGGAATCTCTAAGTGTCAAACAAGATATGTGTTTCTGATGCTTTCGCCGGGGCGCGCGCATCCATCCGCCTACGGAGGAGGTCGCGCTGCATTGTTGCCCTGCATTCCTACTTTCCAAAGGTGGGCGGAATTCTCTTCTTATTCAGGGACGTCTGCTCCTTGATCGAAATAGAATGATGTGATGTCGGTTCTTCCTTCTGTGGATTCCTCCTCAGAACTCGTCACCTAGTCTCGGTCTCCCTCATAGATTTAATACGTTGTTTGTGCAACTCTTCCCAGTTCCATGTTTCCATGGACGCCGGTTAATTACACTGCTTCTGTCAGGACATTCCAAAGGGTCCATTCAGGGAAGCAACCTGTAGTCGGGGGAGTAGTCACGTCGAGGCATCAGTAGCATGTCTGGATGCTGGGGAACTGGTGTGTCTATCTTTTGTCCCTTGTCATGGGACTTCTCAAGGGCGTGGAAGCCTGAGGCATCCCACATCGAGCGTGGGGAATTGTATGTCACAGACATATATCTGAGGTTTTCCTCATCTTTCTGTGTTTAGTGTAGGGTATGTTGCATGTTTAACATCCATCGGGGATGGGCCGGCCTGATTAAAACACTAGCTGGAGTGAATCAAATTAACGAGGGATGCCGATATTGGGGCAACCCATGGGCGGCTTCCTGAATGTTGTGAAGAGGAGCAGACCAACATGATCTCACCGAGATATGACAGTCCGGGTGAGAATTAGGGTGGACGATGGCTGGATTAATGAAGTGGAGGGGGAATGGAAAGGGACCATCACAAGGGCGACGGTGAAGTTGGGATTGAGCCTCGAAGAGACCTCCTACGTATCCTCATGGTAGAGAATCAAAGTCCATGTAGTTCGAGATGGTGCCGGTGAACTGACATGAAGGTGGACCTTGGTCTGATGGATTTCGTCAACGAACCAACGTGAAGGTGGGCCTTGGTCCGGTGCATCAGTGAACCGACATGAAGGTGGACCTTGGTCTGATGGGCATCGTCGGCGAACCGGCGTGAAGTTGGACCTTGGTCCAGATGGTGTGGGGCTTACACACTAGGCTGCCCGGGTGTGGATGAACCGACGTGAAGAAGGTCTGAGTGACCAACAGGTGGTGGGATTTAACCTCTGAGAGGCTTCCTACGTATCATGTCGTGACATGGATCAAAGACCACGTATTTCAGGTTGGGCACTGTAAGGCCGATGTGAATGAATGACGAGAGTTGGGATTGAACCTCGTAGAGGCTTCCTACGTACCATGCCTTGACATGGATCAAAGGCCTCATAGTTCAAAGGGGGGCTTTGTCAGCAGACCGACGTGAAGGTAGACCTTGGTCTGATGGGTGGTGGGCTTGAACCTCAGGAAGGCTTCCTACGTACCATTCCTTGATATGGATCAAAGACCTTGTAGTTCAAAGGGTTTCATCGGTGAATCGACGTGAAAGTAGACCCAGGGGTGTACTAGTGGTGGGATTGAACCTCGTGAAGGCTTCCTACGTACCATACCTTGACATGGATCAAATTCCTCTTAGTTTGGATGGTGGGTGTCGGCGAACCGACGTGAGGAAGGAGGGACCTTGGTCCAAAGGGAGATGGGCTTGAACCTCAGGGAGGCTTCCTACGTACCATGCCTTGACATGGATCAAAGTCCTCATAGTTCGAGTGGTCACAATGGATTGCCATTGGACTGAAATGAAGTTTAATGTCATGCTAGACGAGGATGAACTCGACATGAATTAGATTATGGGTGGTCTTGAACCTCATGGGGGCTTCCTACGTACCATGCCTTGACATGGATCAAAGACCTCATAGTTCAAAGGGGTGTGCAGTTTAATGTCATACTGGACAGGGGGATACAGTTTAACGTCATGCTGGACGAGGGTATATAGTTTAACGTCATGCTGGACGAGGGTATTTCTATGTCCGATGCTTACTCTAAGCCCACGTGAGTCATGCTCGGTGTGAGAAACAAGAGGCATCAAGGACCTGACGATCACGTCACGAAGGGTGTGTCCGTGAGAAGCGAAGAGGGGCTTACGCATTAGGTGGCCCATTGGTGCCGGGACTTACTCTAGGATGGAGGCCCGAAGTACGGCGAAGCGCAGCGAAAGAGGGATTTGGGACCAATGATGGGAGGTGCCTCGTTCCCTATCGCGCCCTCCACTGACCTTGTTAGTGGAGAAGTATGGAGATGCAGGGGGTGCAGCCATCCGTTGAGGGACTAGGGGCGCCCTTCTCCTGTGGACATACACCACTCTGATAAGGAGGACATCATCCCTTGTGGGGGTAGTGATTCTACTCCCATGGAGACGAGTGGCGTAAAAAATTTCTGAGCTAGGGGGACCCTTCGTGCGAGGCACGAGGTCGGGTCACAGTTTAACGTCATGTGTTGAGGACATGGTGCTTGGCAGTTTAACGTCCTGCAGCTAGGATGGGGTGGGTTCACTCCACACCCCGAGGACTTACATAACTGGTACTGAAAGTGCGGCCGATTGTCGCCTATCGACCGTTCAAGGTTTCGGTGCTCTGCTAATGTGTATAGCAGCACTCGGGTCGAATCCTCGGCGATGGTACAATTTTTTATAGTTGATTATTTTTGAATTGTGTTTTGATTTGGGGGTTTGTTTGCAGAGCTTAATTGAAATGTTTAATGAATGATGTTTAATTTAACAAGTTGATAAATATTGGGGTGAGTTCATCATTAGGTAGTTAAGCTTGTGATATCCTTGAGCTTTGCTTTATATTGCATTAAATTAACACCCATGTCACAAGTTGACATTGATTGGAATTCCCAAGTGTTAAGGCTTTAATCCAGGCCTTGAATTAACTCAGGGTTCTAATCTTAATCATATCTTGTTTATGGTAGCATATTTATGGTTCCAATAATCCATGGAAACCACATGTTAAACAAAACAAGTCATTAATCCATGACATGCTAAGTCCAACATACGCAATGTTAATTCAAAGAATACACATCGAGCAAAATCTCTCCATCGCTTAACATACCTAAATTATAACTCACCCCAATGAGAGATTTACTCAGCCATTATGATGTTTATTAATCTGGTAATATATGTTTATGGTGATGAATTATAAAGAGAAGAAAAAGAAAGGGACAAGAGAAGAGTAGTGTGCCGAACACACACACGAACAATGATGATAATTAAAAACAAACTTTCGATTGAATGAGGAAGATAAAGAAGGGAAGGGGATTGAACTGAATTTAAAATATTTTAATAACATAAATATTAAACTACCGAAGGTGGAGGATAATAAGAGATATTGAAGAAGAAACTTGCATTAAAATAGAATTACAAAAGAAAGGACTTACAAAATTACAAAAATGAAGAACACAAAAGTAAGTGAAAACAAAGAGAGGAGGAAAGGTATCTCAAGTGAGAAATTGAGTATGGAAGGTCCTCCCAAGCCTTTTTCAAGGCTTTGGTTGTGCCAATATGTTCTCCTCTCTTCTGAAATGCCAACCCATCTCAAGGAGAGAAGGGGAGAGTATTTATAGCCCAAGGAGTGGACTGTTTGCATTCCCAATCTGTCCCTCCACTTTCATTGCTAATTTGGATATTCAGACAGCCGAATCTCCCAATATCTACTTCTTCCAAGTTGTAGATAATAAAGTTTTCCGACTACTTTAAAAATTTTGAGGCATTTTGACAAGTGGAGCCAAAGTTATGGCGGTTTTATTAAACAAAGGTAAACTGTCCATTTCTATCCATGATTTTTCTATGGTCAAAATGTGAATGGATTTTGGAACAGTAATATGCCTTCAAATCCGAATGACTTCTTCAACAAAGTCGGCCACCTATATCTCCTCTTTCACAATGCAAAATATCAGCTCTATTTAATACTTAAATCATGAGATATGTCATGAATACTATACTGATTTTAATTCTCGTACAGAATGGTGGGCTGGACATCAAAGCATATGTTGGGCCCATTTTATTTTGATTTGGGCCTTGAAATTTTTATCTAAGATTACATGTAGTGTCCCCCAAATTATGGTGGAGAGTTAATGTTTTTGGACTTCCCGATTAATCCTAGTAAATCAATCTTCAAGGCTGGTCCAGTTTGTTCACAGATTCTTTGGTCTTGTTTGTGAGGACCATATGACCCTTCAAATGGAAGAATTGGCTCATGGTACCTTCTAATGAAATGTTTTATATTGAAAGTAGAATCCTACAAAAAAAGAACCAGACAATTTGGATCATTATAGTGATAGTTATTATTAAAACATTAAACTGACTCAATTGGACTACTTCTAAAAATGATCAAAAATTATACTTAATATTAAAACATTAATATTTCACACAAATTATGCACATTTCATATAAAATAAGTAAATGGGGAATATAATAAGTCATTAAAAATATTAATAACATCAGGTACCCTTTTCTCCTTGGGGAAGGTAAGGTACCAGTAAGGTCGTATTCAAGGGGGGTCATAGAGCGAACCATCGAGGGGTCCACGTTAGCGTGGCTATGCGGAGAAGAAAAAGTCGTTAGTGTGCCTATGCGAAGAGGCATTAGGCGAAGCAATGCTACGAGTGGTACTGTCCATGGGACTTTGAAATCACATCGTGCATACCTGGAGGGTCGCACGGGAAGGGGAATTTCCATGCAAAGGAGTGTGATTCGCGAAGCGGAGTGCCTTGGCCTTAGCATGGGGCAAAGGTGTGAGTGGAGGGTGCTTTGTGAAGTGGAATAGTATTCTCAGAGCACTAACTTGTGAAGAGGAGGTGCCTCGTGAAGCAGGGTGCTGCGAAGCAGTGTGCTTCGCGATGTGTAGTGATCCTACCTTAGCATGGGAATCACTAGTACAGGATGGGTGTTTCGCGAATCATAAACACTCCGCGGCTGCTCGGGTTCCCTTGGGAATCCCCCTCCTTTGTGAATGACCTTGAGATTTGCGAAGGTCATCCCTCTCGGAAGAGGGGCTCAAAACTAGACAAAGTGAAGGCGTCTCGCGAAGTAGAAGTACCTCGCGGAGCTCATGATTCCCGGGGAAAGGGTGCTTCGCGATTCGGGAGAGGAGAAGCTGAAGGGTCGGATCATCCGTCCCCTGGTCTCAGGGGGAACCAAGTATTTATAGGCAAGGGGCGCCGCGAAGCAGAACTCCCGCGCCGCCTCGGGTTCTTCGCGGCGCGCTCGCGAAAGTCAGGTCATTCGCGGAGAGGGACCGCCTCGATTTATTTGGGTCGGGCTCGCGAACGTCAGGCTGTTCGCGGAGAGGTACCGCCTCGGTTGCTTCGCGGCGGGCTAGCGAACGTCAGGAAGTTTGCGGAGAGGTACCGCCTCGGTTGCTTCACGGCGGGATCACGAACGTCAGGTCGTTCGCGGAGAGGTACCACCTCGGTTTCTTCACGGGGGGCTCGTGAACGTCCGGCTGTTTGCGGAGAGGTACCGCCTCCAGTGCTTCGCGGTGGGCTCGCGAACGTCAGGCCATTCACAGAGAGGTACTGCATCCAGTGCTTCGTGGGGCCGCGATGCTCGAGGGTGATTCACGTCGGTGCTTTGCGAGGCAGCGTCTGGGCTTCTTTTTCACTCCTTCCTTTCGTGCAATTTTTGGCGACAACAAATTCCCCCCCCCCCCTCAGACTTGGAGCCGTAGAGGGATGAAGGGTCAAAGTCTGAGGGAAAATCGAAAAAAATTTCGGTGGTTCGCAATGTGACTTCAAGAAGGGGGCCCGCAGTGCTGACCGCGGCCACAAGATCCGGACGCGCCGCGATGCTCCGTGCGGGCGAGGCGCGCCCCAAAGCTCCGAGGTCGCCGCCTATAAATAGGGGGTCGACCTCTTTTGTCTTCACGTGATTTTCTTGTCTTTTTTTTCTCTCGATTTCGTGAAGCTCCACCTACTCCGCGCCTGCTCTCCGTGAATTGAGCTTTGCGGCGAACCATGGGTCTCCGACTCCACGACCACGCCAAGCGAACTCCTGTTTGCTGGCCTAGGTCAGACTCCACGGCTTGGTCTCGCAACCAACCTTCACCAGCCGGCTTTGCGATCCAGCTTCGCGATTCGTTCTAAAAAAATTCTTTTCTGAGTACCGGAACCAAAATGGCCCATCAAGAAGCTGTATTGGGGGTGCTTGCAGATACCACCCGTCGGGATGAGATGTCCAACTGTCAGGGCCTTGGGGAGATGGTCCGAAGTCACTCGGACCACATTTCTTTGACAGAGCTGCTATCGGAGGGTCATAAGAATTATCCGCAGTGCAAGAAGCTGCCATTGTATGGATTCGGGTTAAAAGATGATGTCTTCATCCCTGAGGCAAGTAGGGATGAACCATCTTGCTAGTTTTGGAGCACGCCATGTCAGTACCAATGGTTTAGGGAAGTCGATGGTCATGCGCGGGAGTACTTCACACCCGTCACTGCTGACTGTCTCTACAACCATGTGAACAATATTGACGGGAAGCCACTGCAATCAGAGACGTCCCCTCCTCTCTACCGTAACATGTTGAAGGCGGCTTTGTAGGATTCAAAGAAAGGGTGGTCCGATGAGTGGGACCTGCACCAGGGCAGCAACTTTACCGATGACTGGTCCTAGGCCTACTGGGTAGGTGCCTCATGTGGGGAGTTTGGGGCCGAGCTGAGGAGATTGGGTTTATACGAGGTGGAATGGGCCTCCCAATTCCACATTTACCAACCTAAACAACTGAAGCCAGAATTGCTGATCAGGTGGTCGTTTAGGACCAATACCTTTCACCTGCACCACGGGGAGGTGGGCATCAGCCTGTGGGATGTCCACCAGATTTCGGGGGTTCCGATCTTCGGGCCATGTAGGATGAGTTCCTCCCCATCATGAGTGTGTGGGAGGATACAGAGAAAATGTCGTGACTAGCGTCAGTACTGATGGCACTCGTCCCTGGAGAGGACAAGGAGGCAGTAAGGGATGCCCACTTTAAAAAGTGGTTTAAGTGCTTCCTGAATTTCCTAGAGAATCGAGAGTTCCCTCCGAGGCCTCAAACTTGTCCGAGGGCATCCCAACGGGGTAAGGAGAACTTGTATTGGCGGGTCTTGGAAGACAGCTAATGGAAGACTTGGGGTTTCAGTGTCAGCACTGAACAACAGCCAATAGTCAGGCTGGCGGCGTTCATTACGGCTCTCATCTGTGGTTGGATCCTACCGGTGAGGGATACCAGCATGGGGGTGCGGACCAGCTCATTTATCATGGCGTCCATGCTGGCCATGGGGCAGCGGGTCAATCTGGGGATCCCAATGCTCGCCAAGCTGTACAGAATGCTGTGGAACATTAGCGAGGGAAAGAAGCCGCCAAGGATATGTGGGCCCTTCCACCTCCTGTATGGGTGGATTGTGGCGCACATCAGGGGGATCTATGAGTATCCAAACCCTATCTCTCCACTGGGATCAAACTTCTGCCCCTCCATCCTGAATGCGATCGGAAGCTTCCCGTTCAAACTAATCATGTTGATGGTGCCGAACCAGGTGTGTAGGGCGGATGAGTTTAATTTACACCCCTTCCTGTTGCCGACGGGGATACTCACTGACGAAGGGCGGGGAATGGAAGAGCGTCGGGCATACCTCTTGGCCTTTCGAGGCAGAGTTTTGGTGGCACGAGTGGATCATGAGCCGCTCTGCGAACCGTACACCCCGCATCGGTTTGTGAGGCAGTTCCGGTGCCTCCAGCGGCTGACCCACAGGTCTACTGGGAGGTGCGTCACGAGGAGAACCCATGTGTGATGAGGCAGTTATTTCTCATGTTCACACAGGAATATGGGAAGATGCGAATTTCATTGCCTCCATCCACCGCTGTTGTCAGATTGGTGAGGGAGTATGCCATTAGTTGGGAGGCTGCTTACCCAGGGGAGATGCTGAAGCAGCCAACTATTCGGGTTGGTGATGGTGGGCCTCCTCTGTCTCGAGGTTGGGGTCAGAGGGAAGTTAGGTCCTCTCATGGTGGCGGGGTTGCCGTGGCGGCGAGACCCGCACTGGCCGAGGGTGTGGCAGCAGCGGAGGATCCGGTGATTCCGGAAGAGCAGGGTCATTCGGAGGGGCGACCACCAAGGGGATTTCGTAGGATATCCACTCAGGCTCTGGGGAAGCGGCTGTGTCATATTGACATGGTAGAGGATGACGTCTTCCCAGAATCCTGGGACATTTGGGATGTCAACCAGCAATTCCTCAGCCCACCCAAGATATGGGTGCACTTGAACCACCTCGGGATGGAGTTACCGAGAATAGGCCCAGTTCGGGCTGGTTTCATGGTGTCTCCGGCGGAGGCAGAGCAATACTTGGATGAGCTGGAGGATTAAGTTCACTCCAGTGGTGTCCCTCGCCCTATGACAGACCGGGTGATGGTACTGCTGGATCAAATGGTCCTCCCATAGTTGTCAGTCGCCGATTTGAGGGAGCGCTTCCCCCTGCTGGAAGGATCAGAGGACTCCTCTTGGGAGGATGAGGCTGGAGGAGGGAGCCTGTTGGAGGAGGGCGAGGTCGGAGATCAAGGATCAGATTCTGACGATTTCACAGAGGCTCTCGAGGTAGCATTCCGAGCTTCCTTTCTTATGGTCCATTCTTGGGTCATTATGGACTTCTCACTGATGTTTGATCAATGCAGGAGGAACTTGTTCGCAGGCCTCATTCTCACCCCTCAGCGGGTGATAATGCAAGACCTTTAGAACCCGCGCTTATGGCTGCGTTCAGTTCTACGTCTGGCGGGACCAGAGCACCCGAGGTGGCTCCTCTGGAATCTCTAGAACTTCCAACAGTATACGGAGGGCCTCGCCTTAGGGTCCCATCAGTATCGGCTCAAGAGCAGCACCAGGAAGTTGACCTCTATAAGTTTCCTCTACCGGTTCCATTATCGTCATATGTAGACTATGCTAACTAACGTTTATGTCCCTCTCTGTCGTACAGTTCTCCGACTGGAGTGGGCTGTTGCGGCAAGACTAGTTGGGATGTCTGGTGTCATCCCTCCTAGGGGCATGCCGGTGATGGTGGCGATAGTCCCCCCATCTCCCCGAGCTGCAACACACATCACCACTGGAGGGACCACTAGCAGGGTCGTGCCTGAGGTCATTGAGGTGGACTCAGATGAAGAGGATCGACCAGCCGGTCCCACTCCTGTCGTGCCTGCTTCGGCACAAGATGTCGTGTCGGATTCAACGCCAGATGCAGATCCTACCGAGGACTTCCTGTGGGCGTATCCTGCGTACGAGCCTACCAATCGCGCAGACTGGGACGAAACGGCCTCCGACGAGGAAGACAGCAGCATAGTCTGCCGCCGGTCATGGAAGCTAATCATGCGCTTCATCAAGGAAACCCCCAAAGCGCTATGGCTGGATGAAATGGACAGAATTCGCTCACGGCTGCGTGAACTATGCGCTGGGGGAGTGGATGCCCAACGTCCTCACGCACTCGTCCGAGATCTTATGGCTGAGAAGATCCGGGAGCATGATCGTGGGATCAGCGTGGGCTGGCAGTGGAGGAAGGAAAAAACATCAAGAAGCTCCAGGAGGCTAAAAGCGAGGTCCAACAGCTACATACCCAGGTGGATGAGCACTCAACCTCTCTTAGTGCACAATCTGAGCTGATCTCACGGTTGAGGGCCTAGCTGGAAGAGGCAGAGGAGAATATGAGGCAGGCTTCTAGAAAGATGGTTGCCATTTAGGCTAGGGTAGAGAGGTCCAGAGCCAAGGCTAACGAACTGCGCCCCGCCGCTACTGAGGAGGAGTGGGAGCTGATTCAGCGATAGCAAGTCTTGGATGCCACAAGCCGAAGGGTGGCGGAGCTGCAACGCTCTTTTGACGGGGTCAACCCATCCATGGGGGGAGTCGACCCCCGGGTACTGTAACAAACTAAAAACCCTTTATTGGTAATTTCGCGCTTCAATTTCTTCCTTTGTTTTGAATGTCGTAGAATGCACGATTTCCACTATTTAAATCGGTTTGTTACATCACTACAATGTTTGCGGGACGTTCGGTGCTAATTCCCCAAGCTCACGTGGGTCAAGCCCTATGTGAGAAACAGGAGATAGTGGCCTTCTCGTCCCACCTAACATAATAGTGGAGACCATGCTCTAGGCATCCGGGATTTGGATTACCAGTCCGGATTTCCGAAATATAGGAGAGGCTTGGCCGGAGAAGGAACTTCTCAAAATAGCCGAATTACCATTTCTTCAGTGTGCCCTTATGCACGAACGGTGCAACACCAGGGGCACTGAAATCGGTCTGAACAGACGGAAATGGGAAGCATGAATTATGATGCCCAGGGTTCGGAGCACTGTGGGGATAGAGTGACAATAAAGGACAACCGTTAACCATGGAGGAGAAGCGGTATCCTTACTGCATTAGCCTGGAATGGGGATAAGAATGAGGGTCAACCGTTGACCGTGTTCGAAACATGGGACCATGTCACAAATGTTGTCGGTCAATCTTTTGGGACGTTGACCCAAGACAGTTGGCGGACCATAGGTCGAACATCCATACTGTTAGGGGGTCCTTCCAAACATGACCAGTCTTCCAGAACGTTGGCCCAGGACGGTAGGTGAGCCGATGCGGCATGAGACCAGGCCGTTAGGGGGTCCCTTCAGACATGAAAGGGGACGAGGGTCCGAATAAGGGGCACGCAAAGCGTGGAATATGGAGTGATGGTTTGTCCGAACAGAATCTGACACCTAGGTAGTTACACCACCGTGGTGGGAGTACACCAGATGGGCGCGTTGGTTTGGTCATGGATCCTTCCTTCTTTGGGACAGGGCCTCTCTAGCGAGGGGTCCGACCAGGGGGCCGAAAAGGGGATGGATGTGATTGATGATTTCTATGGGTTGAACCCTAGGAAAAATACCAGGGTGTCTCTACGTATCCCATGAGGATAGGAATCAATCCATACATAGTTATGGAAGCATATTTTAATGTCATGCAGGATGATGAGAAGCCTGGTCGTGTTGGTACACATCCTACCAAAACTACTAAGCCCGCGTGAGTCATGCTCTGTGTGGGAAACAAGTAGTGGGGGGACCTTCCCGACACAGAAAAGGGAAGGTTAGGGTGGAAGGACACTTGGTGAATACCAGCCCCATGATACTAACACGCCCATGTGGAGCACTTAGATGCGTGAAGAGATAGAGCCGAATATTTGGAATTCCACTTGAACATGAGGAAGTGGAAAGGTGTGAATAATGACGCTTGATATTTGGATCACAATGATGGTGGCGTGATAATAGAGGGTAACTATTAACCGTGGTGGAAATGCAGCGTCCATATCGTGTTAGCCTAGAATGGGGACAGACAAATTAGGGTCGACCGTTGACCATGTTCGAAACACGGGACCATGTCACAAATGCTGTCAAAGATCCGTAGGGACGTTGGCCTGAAACTATTGGAGGGCCCTTATGTCCAGCATCCATGGAGAGACCTTAAGCCTAGTATCCATGTCGTCTGAGGGTCCTTTTGGATGTGGAAGAGGATGAGGATCCAAATAGCGAGCTCACGAAGCTTGGTCATGGGATGAGGGGAACGTCCCCATGAAAATCCCACACTTCGGGCTCTTTGTCAAAACACATCTGAATACGACAATGAGACGTATTAGATAGAGGGATCAGAGTCATTTCCCATAGGGATTTCTTAGTTTAGGGTTGTATAATTCAGACCAAAGGGCAGGAGGAAACATGGGAGGCACGTGGTAGAGTAACTCAAACACCTGGCGTGAATTGGAATAGGGTGTGTGTACAGTGCGGCGAACAACCTGTTGTGAATGAGGAAATAATCCCATATCACACCGCACGACCCCCTTGGGAGAGGTTTTTGGTCAAGGGATCGAAAGTGAAAGTTAGGCTGGGCCCACGGGGAAGTTCCTGGGCGCTTCTACATATCTCATGAGGATGAGAATCAAGCCATACATAGTTCTTGAAAACTTCTTAGTTTAAGGTCTTAGAGCTTGGACTATGAGTGGGTAAGGGGAGAAAGGGACACATGGCAAGGTGGTTACAAAACCTGATGTGAATGAGGACCTAAGCCCTACTTACCATGTTTTCTCTGGGGAAATGCTCGAGTCGAGGGACCGAACATGAAGGTTAGGTTGGGCCCGCGGGGAAGTGCCTGGGCGCTTCTACGTATCTCATAAGGATGAGAATCAATCCATACGTAGTTCTGCAAGGTGGCATGGTAAGGTACCGGTACCAGGGAAAAAGGGGAGTGTGGGCATGGCCCTTGCATTAAAAGAAGTGGAATTTGATAAATCTTGTTTTTCTTTTAAGGTGAGTGGTTTTTTTTGTGAAGCGACAGGCCTAGGGTAGTAGGCCGTGGTGTCGCCACAAAAATCAAGCCGTGATAGGCGTTGAAAAATGGCATGGCACATGACCAATACCCAACGTGATGTCCTCTACAATGAGGTCATCACAATACAGTGTCATTTTTCATCGTGCGACCAGGATGATAGTGTCACAGTTTAGGGTCGTGTGATAGGACCAAGCATGCATTTTAACGTCATGCATCACAGACGTAGAAGAGGCGATGCTAGGCGGGGAATGTGCTCAGTGTCATGAAACACAATTGATGGATACATGATCCCACATCACATTGTACGCCACACCAAGAGGGAGACCTTAGGCCGAGGGGCCTATATAGAGGTAAGAAGTGAAAAGAATTGGGAGATACCATCTCCCTAAATGGGATGGACTCGAAGACCAGGCGTCCGGGCAGTCCTACGTATCCCATGAGGATGGGAATCAATCTAAACATAGTTCTAAGGAGATCTTAGTTTATGGTCTTAGAAGTCGTACCATGAATGGCGACAACTTCCCAAGTAAACACAGACATAAACACGATCCCTAAGCCCACGTGAGTTAAACTCGGTGTGGGAAATAAGGGGGGGGGGAATCCTCATCACAATACTTGGGGCGTCCATCAAAGGGGAGTCAGAAAAGAGCCCCGAAGGACAACTATGACATGGCTTGTTCCCTAAACATGCAGACGTGCATGGAGGAATAGTACCAAGAGTTCTGAGACTCTACTTGGACATGATGAAGTGATGAAGGGTGTGAATCCTGTACTCGACATTTTGGGCCTAATGGGGTTGGCGTGGCGATAGAGGGAAAACTGTTAACCATGGAGGAAAAAATGGTCTCCATATCGTGTTAGCCTGAGGTGGGAACAACAAACGAGCATCGACCGCTGACCATATTTTCAATGCGGTATTTTATCGATTTGTTGTCCGAAACCCTCAGGGGTGTTGGCCCGTAATAGTAGGAGAGACCTTGGGCGTAATATCCAGGCCATTATTGGGGGTCCCTCCAGGTGTGAAATATGATGGAAGCCCTGATGCAGGGATACACAAAGCCTGGAAAGCGGGTGTGGACGTGTCTGAGTAAATTTTGGCATTCCAGGTAATAAACCAGAGTCCCCTTAGGCGCATTGGTGAACCGCCGAAAAGGGTCAACGAAACAGCTCAGGAGGGAGAGGTACATGGTGTGTTCATTACAAGACCGACGTGAATGAGGACATAATCCCACACCACATCATATAATCCTCTCAGGGAGGAATGGTAGACCAAGGGGCCAAAGTGGGTTGAAGATTCCCGAGAGATGGGGCTGGACCCAAATCTTAGACATTCAGGTGGTCCTATGTATCCCATGAGGATGGGAATCAAGCTGAACGTAGTTCTCTAGATGTAGTTTAATGTCATGCGAGACGAGGAGGGGAGTAATATACCCCCAAACAAGGGAGGTGTACGGTACGGAGAATAGACCGACGTGAATGGGGAAATAATCTCACAACACACCATACACTCCTATAAGACAGGACCTGGGACGGGGCCCGAAAAGGCCAAGGGGGCTGATTGTTAGGCATTGGTCAGGAAGGCCTGACCTGCTTGCAGTTTAACGTATTGCAGTGAGGACGAGGTCCAGGGGCCCAAGGAGGCCAAGGGGCAGAAGGCTGGGCCTCGGTCAGGAAGGCCTGACAAGCTCGCAGTTTAACGTCTTGCAGTGAGGACGAGGGTCGGGGACTCGAGAAGGCCAAGGGGCCTGAGGCTGGGCTTCGTGAGGGAAGGCGTACGACATGGTACATGATCCTGACGTGAATTAGGACATAGTCCCACACCACACCGTACACCCCGGGTAAGAGGTTGGGCGAAGGGGCCCGAGAAGGCCAAGGGTCCTAAGGTCAGGCATCGGTTAGGAAGGCCTGACTGGTTTGCAGTTTAACGTCATACATGAGGATGGGGAAAGAGATAACTGTATCTAATCTAGGGGTGTGTACGGCATGGAAAGTACCCTGATGTGAAGGAGGATGTAATCTTACACCATGTCGTACATTCCTTATAAGAGAATCGAGGCCATGGGACCGACCGCTAGCACCACCCGGAGGGAAGTTTGTCACTTCAGGATGGGGTAGAACGAATCACTGCACTCAATGTTTGGGACATCTCGGGGTGGACTCGAAGATCCAGGACACTGTCGACCATGTTCGAAACACAGCCTCCTGATGGTGACTTGATATGGGATCAAAAAATGAGCATCGACCGTTGACCAAATTCGCAATGTAGGACTTTTATCGGCTTGTTGCTTGGAAACCCTCGGGGGCGTGGACCCGTATCGGTAGGAGAGCCCTTGGGCGTAGTATCCAGGTCGTTCTTGGGGGTCCCTCCAGGTGTGAAAAATGATGGAATCCCAGTCAAGGAGTGGGTGAAGTATAGTTGTATCCATCCATGAAAGAGGCAAACATCTCCATGGGGGACGTGCAGCCGGGTCGAGGCTTGCTCGATGTGAGTTGGGGAAAAAGTGTGCACCCTGACATATGTCTTGACCCGAGGGGAATATTTTGGCTTTTGGGCTGGGTCAACGAACGAAATACCCGGGCGTTCCTATGTATCCCATTAGGATGGTAATCAAGCCATATGTAGTTCTTGAAGGCTATGCAGTTTAACGTCATGCGGTGAGGACGTGGGAGGATAGAAGAACGGGAGTGGGCACATGGTGCAACCCTTACAATCCTTGTATGAGCGGGGCTGTATGAGCGGGGCTTAAGAAATACTACTCCTCACTACGCAAGGACCCTCCAAGGAAAATATTCCCAGGGGGGATAGTGGAAGAGAAGAGCTTGGGGCTGGGCTCAAGACGAGGCGTCCGAGCATTCCTACATATCCCATTAAGATGGGAATCAAGCCAAATATAGTTCTTGAAGCACAGTTTTAGCATTGTTCTGGACAAGAAATGTATCTCAACTGGGTGTATGTACAGTACGGCGGGTAACCCGACGTGAATGGGGATGTAATCCCACACCACACCATAAAATCCCATAAGAGAGTCCGAGTCGACGAAGGCCAAGGGGGCCTAGGCTACGCATTGGTCAGGAAGGCCTGACTGTCTTGCAGTTTAACGTCTTGCAGTAAGTATGGGGGCCGGGGGCCCGAGGAGGCCAAGGGGCCCGAGGCTGAGCCTCGGTTAGGAAGGCCTGACTGGCTTGCAGTTTAACGTCCTGCAGTAAGGACGGGGGGGAGATCTTAGTTTAAGGTCATAGAGCTTGGACCATTTTGCGGTTTATCGTCCTGCAGGATGGCGGTTTACAGTTTAAGGTCGTGTTGGACCATACAGTTTAAGGTCGTGTCAAACCGTACAGTTTAGGGTCGTGTCGGACCGTACAATTTAAGGTCGTGTCAGACCGTACAGTTTAAGGTTGTGTCAGACCGGGAAAAAAATTGGATCAGGTGAAGTACTGCTTGAGGAACCTGACATTGGTGGGGGGAGTTACGCGCTCACCATCCGTGGTCACCAAGGAGTACGCCCCGTTGGGGTAAACCTTATGGATGATATAAGGCCCTTCCCATTTGGGTTCTGGCTTGGGTGGTTTCCTACCGGGGATCATTGGTGCTCGAAAGGCCAACACTAGGTCGCCCTGTAGAAAAGAACGGAGGCGAACCTTCTTGTTGAAGGCCCTTGCTATCTTATTCTGATGCCTTTCCAGATTGTGCAGGGCACGAAGTCGGTTCTAATCCAATGCTTCAAACTCAGCTAGACGGATTTTGACCACCTCATCTAGTGCCTGCTGGTCATAGACTGCAGTACGCAGTGATGGCAGCTGGATCTCAATGGGTAGTACAGCCTCATCCCCATACACAAGGGAATATGGGGTCACCTAGGTAGAGTTGCGAGTCGTCGTCCGATAAGCCCAGAGGGCATTGGGGAGCTTGTCCGGCCAACTTTTCTTGTTCTGACCAACCATCTTCTACAGAATGTTAGAGAGGGTTTTGTTGAACACCTCGATCTGTCCATTTGCCTACGCGTGATAGAAGGATGTATTGTTCGAAAGGATGTCATACTTGGCGTACAATTTCTTCAGCTCAGCCGCTTGGAAGTTGGTGTCGTTATCGGTGAGGACGACGTGAGGGACCCCAAATCGGTGGATAATATTGGAGCTCACAAAGTCGACGATGGAATGGGCCTTGACCTCTTTGAGTGGAACTGCCTCTGTCCACTTGGAAAAGAAATCTGTAGCAGTCAGGATGAACCTACACTGGCGAGCCGTTGCCGGTGGATATGGTCCCACTACATCAAGTCCCCATACTGCAAATGGACAAGAGTACTTGGTGGGGTGGAGGGGCTCCGGCGGCCGATGCAGGAAGTTGGCGTGGACTTGGAACGCGTGGCATCTCTTGGCATACCCAATACAATCGTGGATCATAGAGGGCTAGAAGTACCCCAACCTCCGGATTTGATGGGAAAGCTTTGGCCCATCTTGATTGGCACCACAGAAACCAGCGTGGACCTCTTTCATAACTTGAGGAATCTCTACCCCCTGAATGCAATGGAGGAGGACGCCATCGAAGCTCCACTTATAAAGGATCTGTTCAAGACTAGTGCCTCTCTTGAGGGTAAATTGTAGCGCATGGCATTGGATTCGCTCGTGCTCGTCCCGGTCGTCCGGGAGGCGACCATTTTGGAGATACTCGACAAAAGGTGCCCTCCAGTCAGGAGTGACTTCAACCACTGTGTCTGACGAACCCGGGACCCCTGACGTAGAGGGCCCGGCGGTGAAATGACTTACCCGCAGGCCATCATTGTCCTCTTGGGTGACGGGGGAAATGAATCTTCGGTGTGCCTCATGTATGATCAAATCATCTTGCTCAGGTTATGCGAGCGACGCAGCTAAGCCAACCAAGGCGTCTGCTTGACCGTTCTGTGACCGTGGGACATGGGTAATCTCTGGTTGAGAAGAGAAATAGGCCATTAGGCGGAGGGTGCACTCCAGCAACGGTACAAGCTCCGGCTTCCTGACGACATAGTCGCCATTGACCTATTTGATTACCATCTCGGAATCTCCTTTCACATGTAGATGGGGCACGTCGATCTCAAGGGCCAGCTCGAGGCCGGTGATGAGAGCCTGGTACTCTGCCTCATTGTTGGTACAGCCTTCTGACAACAGGAATGAGTATGGTAGGACGGCTTGCACCAGGGTAATGAAGACGATACCCAGGCCCACTCTGTTGAGCTTAGGATCGTTGAGCCTCCTACCGGTGGGACTCCGGGAGGCACCGTCGAAGTGCATTTGCCAACATGGGACGGCACGATCGACTGAGAGGATCGTCTCATCAGGAAAATCCAGATCTAGGGATTGACCCGTGGAGGTTGGATGGGAAACTAAAAAGTCCTCCAATGCCTTTCCTTTAATGGCCTTCTAAGGTACGAACCTGATATCAAGCTGCTGGAGAATCACTGCCCACCGCGCTAGTTGGCCAGTCAACATGGGGCGGTTCAGGATGTACTTCAGTGGGTCTACCCAGGAGACCAATTGTACCTCAAGGTGCTGCAGGTAATGCCGCAACTTCTGTACGGCAAAGACGAGTGCAAGGCAGCTCCTTTCGATAGGGGAGTATCTGAACTCCGTATCGAGAAGCATGCGGCTGAGATAGTAGATATTTTTCTCAGTGCCCTCGTTATTCTTCTGGGTAAGCAGTGCACTGAGGGATCATTCCAGGGTGGTCACGTAAAGGACAAGAAGCTTTCCAGATACGGGTGGCATCAAAACCGGAGGTTGGAGCAGATACTGCTTGATTTCCTCGAAGGCGGTCCGACACTCCTCATCCCATTCGTAGGTGGTGCCCTTCTTCATGATCCGGTAAAAGGGCTTACACTTGCCGTCCAGATTCACGATGAATCAGCGTATATAGGCTAAGTGGCCTTGGAGACCTCAAAGTTTCTGAATATTGCTCAGGGGAGGCATTTGTCTGATGGCCTTGATCTTCTCTAGGTCGATATCAATTCCTCGGTATCTAACAACAAAGCCAAGAAACTTCCCAGAGGTGACCCAGAAGGCACACTTCAACGGGTTCATCTTCAGGTGATGGGAACGGAGGAAACCGAACACTTCCTCAAGGTCTTTGAGATGGTCCTAGCGCTGACATGATTTGACCACTAGGTCATCTACGTATAATTCCACCAGCGTCCCTAGAATCGGCTTGAATATGCGATGCATGGACCTCTGATAAGTGGAACCTGCATTTTTCAAGCCGAAGGGCATAACCTGGTAGAAAAAGGTACCTTGGGGAGCCCTGAAGGCAGTGGACTCCTCGTCCTCGGGGGCCATCCAGATCTGGTTGTACCCGGAATACCCATCCATGAAAGAGAGAGCTTGGAACCCAGTTGTGGAATCAATAAATAACTCAATCATCGGGAGTGGGAAGTCATCCTTTGGGAAGTGGCGATTAAGGTCGCGAAATTCGATGCAGACTCTGATCTTCCCATTCTTCTTCCTGACTGGCACAATGTTGGCAAGCCACTTGGGTTACTGGACTTCCTTAACGAAGTTGGCTTTGATAAGTTTGTAAACTTCGGCCTCAACCATAGAACCATGAGAAGGGTGAATCTTCCTGGGAGACTACTTAAACCCACGATGGTTTGCTAGGAGGCCCAGATGGTGAACGGCTACCTGGGGAACTAGTCCTAGCATCTCGTTGTAACTCCAGGCAAACACGTCATGGTGTTGTTTGAGAAAGTCTACGTACTGTTGCCGCTCCTTGGGGGACATGGCTGCACTGATCAATGCGGGTTTCGGATCTGCCTCTCTACCAAGGTTCACCTGTACCAGTTCATCAACTGTGGTAGAGATGCCTTCCTCAAAGGTGGGGGGAGCATCCTCCAGGTCTTCCTCTCCACCAGTGGGGGGATTTCCCGTGATGGGAGATACTTCTGGGCTATCAAAACCTGAGGGGCAGCTGGTTCCAGATTGGGAAGTAGTGTTCATCATATTAGGAGGCTCACCCGACATTGAGACCATAGCAATGAAGGCAGTCGACCCTATCCCATCTGGCCTTCGATCTAAGGGGCCACGTTTGATGACATCAAAGCAGTGGTGACGTGTCGGCCTGAGTTGGTTGATTCTAGGCTGGTGGAAGAGACACGTATGGCGTACTGCTTTTGTCATAAGCTTGACATTCTAGTACCGCACAGGGGTAGGAGGCTCCGAGATCACCTGATCCGGGTTGGTGTAGGAGTACGAGGTGATTTTCCACTGTCGCTTGGACATGGTAACATGCCTTCCTTGCGTACTCGAAACAACAAAACACTTCCCCATGTCGGGGGTCGTGGCCTCTAATCGGTGGATCAGGAGGATGTAGGTGTCATCCATGCTTGCCCAGGGATCACTTGTGACCGGGGCGGGTTCATCCTCACTTACTAGGATTTTCTTATCCTTACTCTTGTAATAATCAGCATCCAGATAGCGGGCCTCACAAGAGGCGAAAGGAGACGCATCTCCTTGGAGCATGCCTACTCGACCATTGAGGGAGTATTTAAGGCACTGTTGATACGACGAAGGGACTACTGCGTGTAGATGGAGCCATGGCCTACCCATCAATGCATTGTAGGCAGTGTCCTGAGAGACGACCATGAACTCGGTGTTGGCAATTAAGCCACCGAACTGAGTCTTCAAGCGGATCTTGCCAACTGGGGTTTACTCGGTCCTGTCGTATCCCTGGATTCTGAGGTCCAAGGGAGTTAAATCATCTTCAGACAGACCCATCTTTCACAATGTCTGAGTCGGAATTAGGTTGATTCTGGAACCCGTGTCAACGAGGCAGCGGCAAACTTCAACACCATTGAAGTGGTCAGTGATGTACAGCGGGTGAATATTCCCCTATATAGGAGGGTCCTCATCTTTACCAGAGAACAAGATAACCGCCTGACATTCGGCGTTCTCAATTGCCTCGGCATGGAAGGCTTATGCGGATGCTACCTCCGTCTCAAATTGAAGGGGGCTCCTTAGGGCCTCAGCAAGTGCCTCGCGCATTTCAGAGGATAGGTGAAGGGCCTCAAGGATAGAAAGCCTTGCTGGAATGTCGGAAAGGTGTTTCAGAACATCATACTTTCATACCAAGTGCGAACCTCTACTTACAGGAGGTCGTTCGGGAACTTGAGGCATAGCGGGTCCTGCCGGTTGAACCAGTGGTTGGCTAGTGCTGGGTACATCCTGCTGCCTACTAGTTGAAGCCTGGAGAGTAGTCTCCAGACTAGGATCAGACAGCGGAGACTGGCCTATAGCTGGTAAAGACTAATTGTGATACGAACGAGGTAGCTCTCCCTGATCTAGTAGCACAAACAGCGGTGGAGGTAGAGCTGAGGGCATCAAATGGGGTTGCGCGTGCTGAGCTCTATGATGAGCCTACTGTCTGGTCTCAGTAGCGTGCACGGCTTGGCTGAAAGTGCCCGCTAACGTGCCTCAACGACTGGCATGGTTTTGGTTCTGCTGACATTGACGTCAGCTGGGGACGTTGGGGAGGCTTGCCTGGCGTTCCCCTTCGTCAGGAGTCATATAGGGCTTTACCAAATCCACGGTGTTAACCGAAGCATACCCCTGGCTGTCGCTCGACGATTCATCCACCACTAGACAGATTCTGGGAGGAATCCCCATTTTAGGGGGCATAAAGTCACCAAGAGTGCGGGATGATGACGGCACCGGCGGAGCGCGTTGTTTCTTCTTGCGTCGCCGCTGCTTGACCTTTTGGGAAGAGGTCGACTGTGAAGGCGATGCAGAGGTATTGGATACTTATTCTGAAGGTTCCGGCTGCTTCTGGTGCGCCCGGATGATACCATGGGAACGGACGACGGTTTTTTGAGCCATCCATTCTTCGTATCTCTGGGACCTGCGGCTGGGAACCTGCTGCCACTCGCCTTCGCTGTCGCTACCGATCTCTGACCCTGCAAAGACACCTGCTACTTGTGCTGTTGTCGGGCCCAACCTGACTATTTTGTTGTTGACATGGTCTTGAAGCTAGTATTTAAACACATAGCATTGCTTGAGGGTGTGCCCCAGAATCCGATGATAAGGACAGTAGTTGGGGTGATCTGTGAGATTTGCCTCTGCCGGCCTTCTGCACTCGGGTTGGCGCACAATCCCTTGCTCTAGAGCACTTCAGAAGTAGCCAGGGACCTGATTTTCGTTGAAAAAATAGGTCTGGTGCCTTCTTTCCAGATAGGGGGCCCTGGGGACCTGGCCCTGACGAGGGGCCAGAGGGGGCTGCCAAGGAGGCGGCACCTGATTGTCTCGCCTAGGTGGAGGTGGCGTGTTGCGTGGGGGAACCTGTCGATTCTTAGGCGGTCGCTGCTGGGCAGGAGCCTGCGCTTGAGGTGGAGGACCTCTGCGGGGTTGCGGGGATGGTGTCACTGGCAGTAATTCCAGTGGCATGGGGGCTTCTATTTGGGCCACCGCGACGGGTTTGTCTATGGAAGTCCTCCTGGCTGGGATCATAGGTGGAAATGAACGTGCCTGACTAGCCTGTTGCAGAGCCTCCTCAAGGCGCTGAGCCTTATGTGAGAAATCCCTGAATCCTCCAGGGTTTTTCTGGGTAATCAGGGAAGGTACCAGCTCCGTTTTAACGTTCCCTACACACATCGTCAACAATTGATCCTGAGTCAGTGGCATATCGAGGGAGTACGTAAGTCCCTTCCACCGGGCGAGGAAATCTGCGACTCGCTCATCAGGCATTTGCTTGCACTTGAAGAGATCTGCAATGCTGGTCTTTCACGTGGTGGAGCTGAACTGATATAGGAACTGCCGGTGGAGATCCTCCCAAACGATCACCGATCCGATAAAGAGCTGTCTATACCAGACGAATGCGGGACCTTCCAATGTCTGCACGAAACATCAGAGCTTG
The DNA here is from genome assembly GCA_963277665.1 of Viscum album. Classification (NCBI taxonomy): domain Eukaryota; kingdom Viridiplantae; phylum Streptophyta; class Magnoliopsida; order Santalales; family Viscaceae; genus Viscum; species Viscum album. Next base: position 1,693,010,275 of record OY728143.1, on the reverse strand, counting down.
GCGGCTTCTTACTGGGCCGAAGTCCCCATCATGGGGCCACACCTGGAGGAAAAATGGGCCAAGTGCTGTGGTGGTTCCCCTGTCCTGTTGAAGGGCGAGAAAGTGGGGTTCCCAAAACTCGGGGTGCGGGCATATCATCCAACCACGCGGGATACGGCTTGCCATCCGGTGGGACCGCCACCTTCCGCATTCCCAATGCTTCGAGGCGGGCTATGAGTGCCGCTATAAGATCATCCGGGTGGGGGTCCCTGTCTTGACGGGGATCCCTAATCCCAAGTGCGTTTCTAGGTTCTTTAACACAGTAGATGGCTTCGGTGGCTCGTGGATCGACTGGAGGAACGGCCTGTGGGGCGACTGGGGGAACCCGGACTGAATTCTTCATATTGCCCCGTCGTTCAGGGGGTTTGGCGAGATGTATCCCGCCCTCTTGCCATAAGTTCTGGCTTCTGCCCTGTCTGCGGAAGTAGCATGATCAGGGTTTCCCAGAGGCATCTCACCGAGGGGAATTGTTCTTACCCCTGCTGCCCTGTCTTGGGATTACCATAGTCGGGTCGCCGCTCTGCAGCGCGCTCATCCAAGAGTTCATCAACCAGCCTCTTCTACTCAGAGATCTACTGGCATAACGTGGCCTTCGCGGGATCTTCATCCGTTTTCTGTACAGAGGCATACGGGTCGGAGTTCTTAATGGTTTCGATGTGCTCCTTACCCTTACCGGAATTTCGACTGAGTACCAGCGACTCGGTGGGTACAGGGAGGCCTAGAAAGTTCCTCTGCTGACGAGTAACCCTCCCTGATGGGTCTAGCAGTGGAACTACACCCTCGGGGGGTAAGTATCCATCAAGAAATTCAAGCTCGTCTCTCTTGTCCACTACATCATCCATGTGGACCGCGACCCCTCTCGAGGGAATGTCCTCAATGTCGCATAACGAATTGGGCTGTCGTTGGATAGGGTCGAAGAGGAGAGCGGCATAGTGTCCCCAGCCACAGACTTGCACATGGGGGGTATCTTCCCTAATGACTCTACGGAGTACTTTGAAACTCTGAACACATTTCCGTTGAAGGGTGCTCTGACGGCCTGGTGACTCATGGTGCTGGGCCATAGTGAGTGCGGCCAAATCGATCAGGCGGCATTGCTCGCCAATTTCTTCAAAGTTATCTCGACTTCTGGGGTACATCACCCATTCATAACGAAGGTGGAAGTGTGTTGCCCATAGGGTTCGACAAAATCACCCCACTTCTTCTACGGTAAGGGACTCTGGTGTGTGAAAGTTTGGCGCCGCCGTCGGCCAGAACTTCTCCGGGAAGTGATCCGCTGCGAGAATGCTCCAGAAGCTTCGGGGTTCGGACTCGGGGTCTGGCCCTGTATTGCCCCACTTGTCGACCAGGGGTGGCTGAGGGACCAGTAGTGGTACCAAGGCGGACCTCTGGGACAGTAAACTTGGAGGTGGAGAATATGGCGAACGAGCTGACTGGCCGCCGAATTACGGGCCATCCTCTGAAGAGTGAGGTGACCTGACCACGATATCACTATACGATGGGATGATGGCCACAGCTTCAGGCGCAGGAGTTGCGGTTTCTGGTGACAGGTCACGTCGTTGCTATACCGTCTTTGGTCCCCAAAATAGCTCTTCGTGATCTCTAGTAGAGGTAGAGGGCGCTTCTGGTGACAACGGTGGTGATTGCACGGTTGGGACCTGCGGAATTTCCACGATTTCTTCCTCCCGGATATACCTGCGGAGAGAGGTGGGAATCCGGTGGACCTCGCATTCTGGGAGAATGAGGCTGATGCGCCTGGTTCCTGCCCTAGTCCTTGATGCAGAGGAGCGGGGAGAAGGTTCCATCACTGAGTCTCATTCCACTTCAGAATTCGAGAAACGAGCCAGTTAGATCTCCACCCGCTCCCCCCCCCCAGGATTCTTCCTGTGGCGGCGACGACCTGCTCTTCTACCCCAGGGTGGCTCTTCGGGAGAGGTTTGATTCTCAATATGTAGTCCTGGGGCGGCGCTGGCATCGTGGCGGATAGGTCCCCCACTCGAGGTGGCTGGGGTGTGAGGGGCACCAGGGAAAATGTCGAAGGGTACATGGGGAGGACCTCTATAGACGGTGCAGGCGGAGCGAGGCTGACCTTCACTCCCCAAGTTATCGGGGTGAGGAGGACCTTCGCCAGTTGCAGAGAGGACGTAGGGAGGACCCCCGCGTTAGAGAAGGACCGGATGGACAGTGCCTTCAAATCGGCGGTCGGGGGCAGGAGGAGGGACTCTATACCCTGTATAGTGGGTGCAGGAGAGGTTTTTGCACCGAGCGTCACTGCCATAGAGCGGTTCTTCCTTCGAGATGGGGGTAGCATGAGGCATACCTTCATGAAGAGATTCAAAGCGGGGAAATCCCACGCTCTATGGAATGGTGGTATGGATAGGACCTCTGTATGGAGTGAAGTTACCGCGGATTGGTTCACAGCACTCATCGCCCGGGCCTGCGACCCCAAGAGCCAAACCAGCCTACCCGTGGGGTGGATGAGGCCTTGATTCTGGTCAGGTGAAGGGGTGACCCTGCTCAGTGTGTGAAGTAACTCCATGATGTGCGTCGATGGTGTATTGGGCCACAGTATTCATTGACGTCGACATATCTTGGCGAACGTCCTCAGCCCAGGCCCGGCGCTGAAGTCGGGTCAGAAGAGATGGCGCAGGTGGTGCAGGGGCATAGCCTACCTGCTCTTCCTACGGAGTCGGACGGTGAAATTGATGTGGCTGAATGGGAGCCCTTTCCTGGAGCCTTTGGGTCGGGACCCTGAGCGGGCTGAGCCGGACGTCACCCGTCTCATCAGCATAAGGCGAGGAGTCGTCGAGGCATTCCGGGGACAGACTCCCGAAACGATTGAACGTTGGGGTGGGGAGTAGGGGCTCCCTGCGCGGCCTGTTAGGGCGGCGTTGACAGTGGGGACTAGATACCTCCAGGTCCAGGCGGGCCATATCCCGAGTTGGGATGACCCCTTCCTCCTTGTACCTGCGTACAAGGTTATTGATCACCCTTCGCTGGATGATCTCTGACGGGGAGAGGGGACGTGGGCGCCCCGTATTCACAGATGTAGAGGCTGTCGTGGCGGTAGCGGAGCCATGCGGGGTGGCTGTGCTGGTGTTTCCCCTGCCCCTGCGTAGGCGAGCAGGCGGTGATCATGTCTCCGTAACAGCAAACTGGTTCCTGAGAAACGAAGGGATCAACTCATCAGCACTGTGAGGAAAAGGATTGACAACCAGTGCCCCATCGTCCTTCTATTCTCTACATATGTAAGAAGGATCCACGCCAACACGTTGCAGAACAGAGTGCCCCGCGTTCCACTGCCCCAACTTCTGGTGAGTTTCACGCCAGGCCTGCTATTTGCATGGTGGGATCAGGCACCAGATATATGGATCTGGTGACATGTCAATCTACTGGTGTCTCAAACGCTACTAATCTCCACATTGAGGAGAAGACTTTCACATCGGGTTCACCATTTCTGTTTCCAACGCTTTCGCCGGGGCGCGCGCATCCGTCCGCCTGCGGAGGAGGACGCGCTGCATTGTTCCCCCACATTCCCACTTTCCAAAGGATGGCGGCATTCGCTCCTTATTCAGGGACGTCTACTCCTTAATCGAAACGGGATGATGGGATGTCGGTTCTTCCTTCTGTGGATTCCTCCTCAGAACTTGTCACCTAGTCCGGGTCTCCCTCATAGATTTAATACGTTGTTCATGAAACTCTTCCTAGTGCCATGTTTCCATGGACGCCGGTTAATTACACTCCTTATGTCAGGACATTCCAAAGGTTCCAATCAAGGTAGCAACCTACACTTGGGGGAGTAGTCACATCGAGGCATCAGTAGCGTGTCTGGATGGTAGGGAACTAGCATGTCTGTCTTTTGTCCCTTGTCATGGGACTTCTCGAGGGCGTGGAAGCCTGAGGCATCCCACATCGAGCACGGGGAATAGTATGTCACAGACATATATCTGAGTTTTTCCTTGGCTTCCTGTGTTTAGCACAGGGTATGCCGCAGGTTTAACGTCCATCAGGGACGGGCCGGCCTGATTAAAACACTAGCTGGAGTAAATCAAATTAACAAGGGATGCCGATATCGGGGCCAACCCATGGGCGGCTTCCTGAATGTTGTGAAGAGGAGCGGACTAACATGATCTCACCTGGATATGACGGTCTGGGTGTGAATCAGGGTGGACAATGTCTGGATGAATGAAGTTGAGGGGGAATGGAAAGGGACCATTGCAAGGGCGACGGTGAAGTTGGGCTTGAGCCTCGAAGAGACCTCCTACATATCCCTGTGGTAGGGAATCAAAGTCCACGTTGTTCGGGATGGTTCCTGTGAACCGACATGAAGGTGGAACTTGGTCCGATGGATGTATTCAGCGAACCAACGTGAAGGTGGGCCTTGGTCCGGTGCATCATCGAACCGACGTGAAGGTGGACCTTGGTCCGATGGGCATCGTCGGCGAACCGGCGTGAAGGTGGACCTTGGTCCAGATGGTCTGGGGCTTACACACTAGGCTTCCCAGGTGTGTATGAACCGACGTGAAGAAGGTTGGAGTGACCAAAAGGTGGTGGTCTTGAACCTCTGAGAGTCTTCCTACGTACCATGTCGTGACATGGATCAAAGACCACATAGTTCAGGTTGGACACCGGAAGGCCGACGTGAATGAATGATGAGAGTTGGGCTTGAACCTCGTAGAGACTTCCTACATACCATGCCTTGACATGGATCAAAGGCCTTGTAGTTCAAAGGGGGGCTTCGTCAGTGGACCGACGTGAAGGTGGACCTTGGTCCGATGGGTGGTGGGATTGAACCTTGGGAAGGCTTCCTATGTACCATGCCTTGACATGGATCAAATACATCTTAGTTCAAAGGGTTTCATTAGTGAACTGACATGAAAGTAGACCTAGGGGTGTACTAGTGGTGGGCTTGAAACTCGTGAAGGCTTCCTACGTACCATACCTTGACATGGATCAAAGTCCTCGTAGTTCGGATGGTAGGTGTCAGAAAACCGACGTGAGGAAGGAGGAACCTTGGTCCAAAGGGAGATGGGATTGAACCTCAGGGAGGCTTCCTACATACCATGCCTTGACATGGATCAAATTCCTCGTAGTTCGGGTGGTCACAACGGCTTGCCATTGGACTGAAATGCAGTTTAACGTCATGTTGGATGAGGATGAACTCGACGTGAATTAGATGACGGGTGCGCTTGAACCTCGTGGGGGCTTTCTACGTACCATGCCTTGACATGGATCAAAGACCTCGTAGTTCAAAGGGGTGTGCAGTTTAATGTCATGCTGGACGAGGGGATACAGTTTAACATCATGCTGGACGAGGGTATACGGTTTAACGTCATGCTGTACGAGGGTATTTCCATGGCTGATGCTTACTCTAAGCCCACGTGAGTCATGCTCGGTGTGAGAAACAAGAGGCAGCAAGGACCTGATGATCACGTCGTGAAGGGTGCGTTCGTGAGAAGCGAAGAGGGGCTTACGCATTAGGCGGCCCATTGGTGTCGGGACTTACTCCAGGATGGAGGCCCGAAGTGCGGAAAAGCGCAGCGAAAGAGGGATTTGGGACCAATGATGGGAGATGCCTCATTCCCTATCGCGCCCTCCACTGACCTTGGTAGTGGGGAAGTACGGAGATGCAGAGGGTGCAGCCATCCGTTGAGGGACTAGGGGCTCCCTTCTCCCGTGGACATACGACGCTCCGATAAGGAGGATATCATCCCTTGTGGGGGGAGTGATTCCACTCCCGTAGAGACGAGTGGCATAAAAAATGTCCGAGCTGGGGGGACCCTTCGTGCGAGGCACGAGGTCGGGTCACAGTTTAATGTCATGTGTTGAGGACATGGTGCTTGGCAGTTTAACGTCCTGCAGCTCGGACGGGGTGGGTTCACTCCACACACCTAGGACTTACATAACTGGTACCCTTTGCTCCTTTGGGAAGGGAAGGTACCAGTAAGGCCGTAGTCAAGGGGGTCGTAGAGCGAACCATCGAGGGGTCCACGTTAGTGTTGCTATTCAGAGAAGCAATAGCTGTTAGCGTGCCTATGCGAAGAGGCATTAGGCGGAGCAATGCTACGAGTGGTATTGTCTGTGGGACCTTGAAATCACATCGTGCATACCTAGAGGGTCGCACGGGAAGGGGAATTGCCACGCAAATGAGTGTGCTTCACGAAGCAGAGTGCCTTGGCCTTAGCATGGGGCAAAGGTGTGAGTGGAGGGTTCTTCGCGAAGTGGAATAGTATTCACAAAGCACTACCTCGCGAAGAGGAGGTGCCTCGCGAAGCAGGGTGCTGCAAAGCAGTGTGCTTCGTGAGGTGTAGCGATCCGGCCTTAGCATGGGAATCACCAGTACAGGATGGGTGTTTTGTGAAGCATAAATGCTCCACGGCTGCCCGGGTTCCCTTGGGAATCCCCCTCCTTCGCGAATGCCCTTGAGCATCGTGAAGGGCATCCCTCTCAGAAGAGGGGCTCAAAACGAGACAAAGAGAAGGCGTCTCGTGAAGTAGAAGTACCTTGCGAAGATCATGATTCCCGGGGCAAAGGGTGCTTTGTGATTTGGGAGAGGGGAAGCCAAAAGGTTAGATCGTTTGTCCCCTGGGCTCAGGGGGAACCCAGTATTTATAGGCAAGGGGTGCCGCGAAGCAGAACTCTCACGCCGCCTCGGGTTCTTCGCGGCGCCCTTGCGAACGTCAGGCCGTTCGCGGAGAGGGACCGCCTCGGTTGCTTCGCGGCGGGCTCGCGAACGTCAGGATGTTCGCGGAGAGGTACCACCTCGGTTTCTTCATGGTGGGCTCGCGAATGTCAGGCCGTTTGCAGAGAGGTACCGCCTCGGTTGCTTCGCGGTGGGCTCGCGAACGTCAGGCCGTTCGCGGAGAGGTACTGCCTCGGTTGCTTCGTGGCGGGCTCACGAACATCCGGCCATTCACAGAGAGGTACCGCCTCCAGTGCTTCGCGGAGGGCTCGTGAAAGTCAGGCCGTTCGCGAATAGTTACCACCTCCGGTGCTTCGTGGGGCCACGATGCTCGAGGGTGCTTCGCGTCGGTGCTTCACAAGGCAGCATCTGGGCTTCTTTTTCGCTCCTTCCTTTCATTCAATTTTTGGTGCCAACAATATGTATCAAGAAAGGGATGAATATAACATGTGTATATAAGTACTGAAACTAAGGTATAAAAGGCATAGTTCGTACCTCAAATCATTTTTGGAGCCTTTGGGTTATAATCTTTGACCGCCTGTAGTTGTCCCCTCCCATATCCTCATGCTCCCTGATCCTGACATGGACCACCCAAGGGTGGTGGTGGTAACAAGTCAAAGCATCTACCACCTCTATCTATTTTCCCAACTCCTCTGCCACATCTTTCACCTTGAAAACCTATCTGCTCCTTCAACTACCTCTACCTCAGTAGCCCATCCACGATCTCTCTATCAATTGTATGGTGGGTCGGATAATCTCAGGTAAGATTTCCTATGTCGTCACATGAGTAGCATTGTCTCAATTTGGCTGAATGAACCCATCTTGAGAGCCATGAATTTCATATCCTCTTTCCTAGTACCTCCTCATAAAATGTCTTCCACATCTAGGCTTCTAAGACTGACGTCAGATCCCTACTGTTGAGGTCTATGCTCCTGCTTTCCCACTACTATCAACCATTGGTTGTATCTACTCAGCTAAGAAACTCTCAACCCCCGAAAATCACTCTAGCACCGAAGCATAAGTAGGAAAGAATAGAGGAATAACACGGGCTTGAATGTCTCTATGTTGTCCTCATTCGAAGGTCTAAGCCCTAAAATACTGATCATGAACCATATCCATCGAGCACCTAGAGAGGTTGGTAAACCTTGATGAATATGAAAATACTATCATGCTACCCTACTAGAGCTACAAAATCTCTTGGATACATACAGCCCTTAGTGTAGCTGGAGAGAAGTACTCTTTGAAAAGGAATTCAAAATCTGACCGTGTAGAGCCGCATCGTCGTAGGATTGGGTCACTAACTCCCATCATTTTTCTAGAGAGCCATGAAGAAGACTCATCGTCAGAGCCACCATATGATATCTTAGTGTCCTAACTATACGGAAAACTTGGGTTACCACCTCAATCCAGTCCTCATCCATCTGTGGGTCAGGATCGTCTCAGAACCTGAGGGTTATATGTCGCTAAAACTCATGTCGTGTGCTCATCATGTGAACATCATCCACTGGTACTATGGGTACCATCAGTTTCTCAATAGGTGGTAGTATAGATGGTGTTCCACCTGGAGGTAGCACCTCTGGAACTATTCCATGCATCGATGCCTCATCATTGAGGGGACCATCCTTGTAATCATGATGTTGAATCCTAGCTGACATATGTCATAGAGGCATCCTGAAAGTAAACAAGATGTATCATAGTCAATGAGTATATCTGGAGAGATGACTCAATAAGAACATGGAAAGTACAACTCATTCCTATATAATTCATGTATCATTGTTTTCCCTACAACCAATTACTCGTGTACTAAGTCAAAAGGTAGGTGATCAGAGTCTTGGTGTATGGATACATCGCTCATCGCACTAACACTAGTGTCCCTGACCTAAAATCCAAACTTGAAACACTTAACACAATTTCCCCAAACTAATCTCACAGACTTTGGTCCTAAAGTAGAATCGAATCCTTTGATATCACTCTATCACAACCCATCCTAGTGGGGTCCATGTCACAACTACCCAAGACCAACTCCAATAGGTCTAGGGATGGAGAATAGTGCTGAGTAGACATATCACTAACATGGGAGGCCTTATCCTAAGTATCTGTACACACCCACACACACATCTCCAATCTTATACAATGCTAAAATGTAAAACCAACTAAACAACCATGCATGCATACATCTAAATCCCACAACCAGAGTATGATAAGGAGTAAAGGAAAGTAAACCAAGACAAATACAAACCCACCATAAAGAGTCTAAAAACAATTCCAACCTATTAAGAAAGATAGGTACTGGTGTCAAGATATCATAGGAACACACCTCAGCCTTTCCGGTGTCACTAAGCACTGTCTGGCCCTAGTCCCTCTAGGACAATGTCAAAGGGTTGATCATCTGCACAAGACACAACATGTGCGGGTAAATCCCGTGCAGAGGTGAGTATAACAATACCCAGTATAACACCTCGAAAGCACAAACCATACAACAAAATAAGTACAGTCAGATCTACATAGTTATATTTTTACAACACATATAACAATAATATCCAAATATACTCAACAAGCCACACAGTTTAAAGGTAAGTCGCAACCATAATATCAGTCTAATATTCCAGCTCAAAGGTTATACAAAGCACTTGTTCGAGCGAACAAACTCTTGAGTCTGATGACAGTGATGATGTTCGTCTGAGAGGAAATGTTCTTCAGGTCTCATAATTAGAAGTACATGCTGAAAGTTTGAAGAGCTATGATACAAATATGATGATCACCCTCAAGGTCATGGTGTATACCAACAACTCAATATGAATTAAAATTCTAAATAGAGGATTGATTCTCACATAGTATTGGTAATGATTATACCATGAACTCCACCAAGGGTATGAAGATGAATAGATGATCTCACTCATGGCCTCATAGAAGGATTTAAACAACTCTACCCAAGAATTCATGCTGAAGGGATCATTATTTTGGGAGTATAGGGTGATTCCATACCAACCCTCAGGGGATTGATAAGGAGAACGCACCCAAACAAAAATTGTTTAATATACAGAAGAAAATGGATTAAATCCATGTTTTTAAGAGTACACAGCGTGTAGTAGGGGTACACATTGTGTCCCTTAGGCCCTGGGTCCTGCCCATGTAAATGGATCATGTCCCGTGTTTATGTCTATATAACAGTATATGGTGTGTCTATTTCTTGTGTACTTTTCCCATGTACCAGTACATAGGTATGACCATGTACACCAGTCCAAGCTATTTCTATGTGGGAGTACATGTCGTGACCATGCCCGTGTACTTCATCCTGTGTCTGTATACCCTTTTAGGTACACACCGAGTCACCAAGGAGAGGTCACACGTCGTGTCATACTTATCTCTTTTTGAAACCCTAACCGCTGCTGAGAGGGACCCCATGGTTTGTAAATCCGAGTGACACGCCAGGTATCTTGGAATTTTTTAGATTCATAGATCTAGTTTTTTCATTCACTTTTTCACCTTCAACAATTGATCTGGCCACGCGTCTTGTTAGAAAACCAAGGAACCACCACATTTGAGCCTCACCGTTGATGAACAACATGTTTTGGCCATCAAATTAGTTCAGAAATCACTCTCAAACATCATTCATAGTTGCATGATGAATAACATGAAATCAGGTATCAAACCCATCTGATCTGCTGCTACTTCCATCGTCGCACAACCGTCGTGTTGTATCGATCTTAAATCTATAATATCGGATTTTTTCTCCAAGAAATGGTTGCATAATGATTGATTCATCAGAATATATCGAACCATGATATAAATGAAGAATGTTCATAGTAAACGAAGAATCAGAAAAGAAAAGCCTAAGAACAATCAATAGGAATGGGCCTCAATCGATGTTTGTGTTGAACCTGATTTGTTGTCGTTAGAATGACGAACGAAGAGATAGTAATTAAATCATGAAGTTCTTCCAAATACAAATTAATCTAACCCATTTTGAAATATGCATGATATGCGGATTAATCTATTAGTTGATTGATCCATGTTTGTCAAGGAAAAAACAGGGAAAGAAAACCAAATCAAACAACACCCTACCTTGACTTGAATTGATCACTGATGAAGAACAGAGTTGTTCCTTGATCATTGGTGAGATCCTTTGAATTTTTCTTTCATTGATCGTCGATATCTAATTCGGTCGTCGTCTGCCAAAGAAATTTCCTCCAAAAGCTCTAATTTCTCTCATCAATTCACATGGTTATGCAGATAACGTTGCAAATTTTCCATAAGCACATATTTAAAAAAGAAAATTAGGTTGGTACATCAACAAAAAAATAAAATAATTTATTTAATTATTTTATTAATTTGATGTTTGTGATGAATTTTCCATAAACGACCAGCGTTGACCAATGTTATATCGCGCTTAGGGTAAATCCCACTTTCTGAACTCAACGGTGCCCTTGGATATCTGATCTGAACTCCTATTTAGAAGTTATTCCAATTTTTTAGGAAAATTGTGTATGTGTGTTATTATATATATTTAAAACATTTATTTCAGCACACTAAGTCTCAGAATCGCACACCGTTTCAGCACCTAGTCTCAAAAATAATTCATATAATATAAAAAAATAGTACATGGGAAATGTGAGTCATAACATGTTTCATTGGATATTACTTTGAAATTTTAAAGAAAAATTTCGAGTTAAATCAATGTAAGATATCATTAGAATTTTCTACTGAAATTTTCATGTATAGGTTTTCACTCGATTTTTCTATTGTAAATTCCAAGTTGAATCAATCATTTTTTTAATTATCTTTTTATTGAAAAATTTTACTATAGTTTCTAATTGAAATTTTAAGTTGATTTTTTTGGGGTAAAATTTTTCATTTTAATTTTTAGAATGTAATTTCCCATTAAAAATTTAGAACTTTTTTAGTGGTATTACACCAGTTTAATCTTGTTATGAATTGTTGCAATGAATTTATTTTTTAAAACTTATCATTAGAATTTTAAAATAGAGTTTTCTAGTGGATATTTTTCTTTTTCACTAAAATTAGTACCCAACACATTAATTTTCATGGCATGATCATTTAATTACAATTTTTCATACACATTTTCAAAAAATTGTGGTGATAATCAATGGAATTTTTTTCACTTGTTGGGAGAGTGGGAGGAAATTGGGAAAATAAATAAAGTGAGTGAGGTGCTTGTGACACATATAAGTGGAGTGAAGGTCGATGGTGACATGTGTAGTAGGAAGAAATCTATATAACAATAGATTTTCATTTATGTGCACATGTGTATATAAATTAAATCAATGTATGCATAAAGTATGCATACAAGTTTATGTGAGTTCAAATAATGTATACATACTATATGCATAATACTATATGGAATTTGTTAATGTATAGGAGAAAGAATACTAAACTGCAAGTATAAGTAATGTTATATAATTTATGAATATATTGTTGAAAAAGTGGTGAATGTTATATTGAAATGAGATAAAATAGTCTAATGAAATATAATGATTTATAAACTAGAAAAGGAGTATATATTTTTTAAGGATGTTTTATTATTATTAATGAATCTTAAAAATTTTAATTATGCATATGGAAGTAATATTAAACTTCTATTTTCATCTTAAAACTCAATCATTATCAATAATATATTTAATTATAAAATGATTTAGTGACCAAGTCATGATTTTTGAGGGAGACAAAGCCATTAAATTAACACTAAACATATGGAATCAATAATTTTATCTCAAAAATTTCAAATATTTTAAATGTTTAATATTTTCATTTAGTTCTACTTCAACAAATCACTCCCAGGTAGACCACTTGATAAGAATTAATTTTAATACTAAAAAGACATTTTTATATAGAATGAATATTTCATTAACTAAATAGAAGCATATGAAAGAAAATGATGAAAATAATGTAATCTATTTTTATTCTAAAGAATAAAAACTTCTGGAATATAGATTCAGAATCAAGATTTTATGGATTAAAACTAAACTACATCACCAACATAATAAATTTCTATAGTAAGTAATATGACTCTAGTCTATGAACACTCTTAAACTCGGTACCTTCATGTCAAATAAATCCACTACAATGCCTTTTTCGATCATCAAATATGCATTAAATAATTTTTGTGAACAACTCACAGGCATCCACTTGAGAGATCCATCTCATTATCAGTGGAAGCTCTACCTTCCATTATACAGACATGGATATTACACAAAAAACAAATATCATGTTTATATTCAATTTAGTTTCATCTAATAGCTTCATCCATGGATGTCATCAACATCCATGCTTCATTGAACAACTTTGACCATCATCTAAGCTCAATCAGTTTTCTACTACAATCGGTTCAACTCTTGCAACTTTGAACCCTTTGAACAGCTCACACATTCATTTTTCCAAGCAAATTGCCTTCATCAACTTTCAAATTACATCTAAATGACAACAAAAGATCAAACTTATGATCTTCATACATAGGACATGCATAAACATCAACAAAAAACAAAGTTTTCATCATACTCAGCTTCATTAACAATAAAATAAAACATCTATCACCAGATCCTTCGATGAAACCGGTTGAAGAAGAGATGATCCTTGTATTTACCCTCGTACTCTTGAAAAGTTAGATCTGGTTGAATAAGTGAAAAAAATAGGAGCATGAGTAGGATATTTTCCTTCAATCTTTGGAACTGTCACTGTATTACTCAAATAATCTCTATATAATACTATGATTCTGTATATGAATACACAGTACATAATCCTTATGGAATAGTCTAATTTTGTATATGATTATGTATGCATGAATTATTTTCATTCTATTTAAACTGTATGCATAATTCATTTCCACGGTTTAAATTGGTTATAGAGTTCATTATGCATACACATTAATTTGCATACAAATTGAAATATGTTTATTTTATTGTGCTATGGGTAGTTTAAATGTAATATTTATTGTATTTTAAACAATATACACACATAGTAAACAAAACAACCATGAGTAGTTTTCAAAAACACTTGCAAAAAACACACCTTAAACATCTATGTCATACAAGCATAATAACACTGAAGTAATATTGTCATGTAGGTAAAAATTATCATAGAAAGAATGGTTTCACCCAATTCCATTATGTCTGTGTTTTTATTATGTATGTGATGTATGAGGAAAACAAAGACGAAATTCAAGCCATGTACTTTCTATATTTCATTTGTCTAAATCAGTAAGCCATGTACTTTCTATATTTCATTTGTCAAAAGTTTTTTCCCTTGTTTTTTTTAATTTTATTTGTTCTAGTATTATCCTGTTAAACTAATATGATTAGTATTTTGATCTCTCTATCTATTGAAGAAAAACCTCATAAAACTGGTGCTTCTAGTGAACATAATTTAACACTAAGATCACAGAAGATGCACCGGATTTTTATGAGCCAATTAAAATATATGGTGAAATTATTTCCATCATTTTTTGAAATTTTACAATCAATTTCCCACTATGTATTGCACACAAATTATATAAATGATTCTTTTAGTAACTGATCATGGGATTATATCCCTCATTAAATTTTCCTATTGTCTAATATATAATTATTTTGTTCAATGGATTTAGGCGATTGTGGTGTTTGTGTAGTTCTACTATCTAAGTATGATCTTGTGCACGGTCAAGTTGAGGATATCACAATTAGCTCCTGCCTAACACTTCTTTCCGATATAAATGGATAATTAGTTGCAACAAATGAAGGTATAGGGAACAGTAAAGATGGATTTTATCTAACTCACCAGAGGTTGCTGCATTCTACATCTCTCAATCTATCTTTTGTTCCCTTGAAATTTCTTTCTCATCTCGACTCTTTTTAATGCTAAAAATATAGATCACCCAATTCCCTCTTTAGGGTTCTCCAGGATGACGGCTACTAAGGCCGAGAAGGCTATAGTAGGGAGGAACACAAGGAAGTAAAGTGAGACTGCTACCTTTCTATGATTTGAATAATGGGATTTTCATGCATCCTAACTTCTTAAAGAATGTAGTTAAATCAAAAATGATCTTGGATTCTAGGAAATGTTCTCGGTTTTATCCTTAAATTATTATGGAGCTTTAAAACTTACTTGAATACAGCAAGCGTGAAGATGCACCATGATGAAATTAATTGTCGGGAACATTGGCACAGGTTATTACAAGGATGTGAAGTCTTATGATAAATATATTGACCTCGAGCATGTCCTCAAGATCTTGATGATCAAAAGTGATTACACAGGAATTACAGTTGGCCTAACAATGACAACATCTAAAGCTATTATAGCATTGAATTAGTTGGATAAAGAGGGAATCCAGTTGGAAACCAGTGAAGTGTTCCAAAAACTACTGATCATATGGAACAAATTTCTTTAGGTTTCATCAGAAATTCTGCAAGTGTAGGTGGAATTTGGTGATGGCACAAAGGAAACATTATCCCTCAGACATTGCTCCATTATTTTTTTCTGTGGATTCTGTGGTTAACATTTTGGATGGAAATAAACTTGAGAAACTTACATTGGAAGAATTATTCAAAAGGCCTCCATTGGATTCTAGAAGTATTCTTTTAAGTGTGAAGATCCCATCTTGGAGACTACCAAGTTACAAAACTGAAACAACATTTCTATTTGAAATAGACATGTTAACTAAAAACAATGTACTAAATGGAATAGATAATGAAAACAATATGTTGACACCAGTGATCATAATCATGTAATATTACTGAATTGACACATTGATTTAACACCTAGTAAATTATATAAAATCATCATGTGTAAAGGTTCCTAATATTAATTACTTGAACTCTCACTGGGAATTAGCCCTTATTGGAAACTAAGCATGTTCAGATAACGCAGCCTCCTCCTTGCCTCCCTATAAAAGATGTCAGTTATGTCTCCCTTTTGCTACCAGTAAGTTGAACAACTGTTTATTTTAGTGCATTGTTTTAAAAACTACTTGGTATGTGGACTGGTGGAAGCTCTATTCCCTAGTTTTTTGTGGTTTGTCTAAGCTATGGAAGAACAAAACCAAAATGATTATAATTCTCCAAAAATGGGAGAGAATCTTGAAATCATGATAATATTGAAATGATAAGTAAATTAGAGAAAAATAAAACAAAGAACCTTGAAAAACTTGTACCTTCTCTTTGTGCAAAGCCTCTAAGCACTAATTCATATTGAGAATAAAATATACAGTAGCTAAAAATAGAAAAAATCAATAGAAACAGGATCTAATCATTATTCACATAACACTATAGATTCTTATAAGAATAGTAATTGGTTGTCCTAGATCTTCAATTTTGTGAAAATCTCCTTGATATCATTTTTTGTCATGAATTATTTCTCTTAAATCTTATTTCCAACATACTAGGCTAGAAATTATTCTGGAACTATGTTCCTTAAAGAAAAAAATGTGGTGAAATTGAACATGAGATGTCAACAATAAGTAATATCAGTAAAAGGAGGATAGGATAATTTATGAGTGACATGAAATCTGAAAAGGGTGTCAATTTTTTTGGATGGGTTGAAAAAAATAACATGATTTTGTCCCCTAGTCTAGGAAAAAACTAATATGTCACTCAATAAATCTTTAAAATCAAACATCCAAAAAGGAAAATGGAGATTAAAACTGGAAAAATAATTGTATATAGTACATCAGTTGTAATTATTGTTAAAAGATAAATCTATGAAAATTCTATAGTTTTAAAAAAAATTAAATACTTCCAAATCATAAGCCTAAGTAGCCTTCTATTATATGTCATAAACCACTAAAAATTATTATGACCAACTATAAAATTTAAAAAAACACTTATCCATAAAAATATTTCATTTTGAAAGAAGTACATACCAATATAAACTATAATGCATCATTCCATTGTAAATGAAGATAATTTTCAGGATTCTATATAAAACTAAAAAATCCACAATCCGTGTGGTAACACAATATATATACTATAAATGACATTATATGCAATACCATAAGTGAATGGAAATAAAGTGTAAATGGTTTTATTATATAGTTCTAATCATATATGTAGAGGGAAATTACTTTTATTGTGACCATGTGTACTTTTTTAAATTAATAATACAATATATTACATATGATAATGATGGATTATAATGCATGGATATAATGCATGGGGTGGCTAAAAAGAGCTGGTAAGACACCCACTGCATTATACAATAATAGGCACACAATATTCGTTGAACTATGACAAAGGTCCCCAAACATATATAATAAAAATCTCACCAAATCCATGCAATAATTCCTAATGGCCCCTAACATATATAGTAACATGAGTAACATATCCATGGGACTATGTCCATGATCCCATAATGTATATAATTATGAAAACATTAATAATATAATAAATTACATAGACATGGAATCATCATCCCACCAGCCAATTAACCAGTGAAAAAGAATTAAAAAACTTATCATTTAATTACACATCATCAATAAATCATTTAATTTAATTCACTTTGATCATGAATACATTAAATACATTGTTGTATATAGTTTAATCAATAGTCAATTCTATCCTACACCAAGTGTCATCTCTTTAGTTCCCATTATTTCTCTTTAGTCCTCTTTCAAATCATTGAGGTTGGTGAGCTATATGTGGTGGCCTAGGTAAATATAATTTCAGGATAACAAACCACTCAAGGACCATGCCAAGTATTAAAATATTTAATTAATGGATTTAAAATTATATAATTTTTTAGGAATGTCCAATCATGAATTATTTCTTCATGACAAAAAATCATATACACATATAAAAGCATCAAGATGTCAAGGGATAACTCAATACCACCTAAACATATAATGTTTTCTTTCTTATTTATCCTTATATACAAGCCTCTATTTCAAATGTCACCAAGCCTTACCCCTCTCAAACATGAAACTACTCTCCAAAATGAGACCTTATTCCATGTCAAGTATCATCAACCATTTAACTATAACAATTTATAATTTTTTTTATTTTTTTAAATAGGAATAATTCATAAATTATCATAGGGTGAAATCCTTTTAGATGAACCATGAATGACCATCCATGGATGGTCAACAACAAATAAAAAAAAAACAGTTTGGAAAAATCACAAACACGTAACATTCAAACAATCATCAATATCATTCAATTTAACTAAACCCATTAAAAAATATTTAGGTCAGTTGATTACCTCAACAAAAATGATGATAGACAATACAACGTCATGGGTCCTCTTCTACAAAATATGGTTAAAATACACAAAATGAAAACCCATTTCATAGGTAAATTTTAACAATATTATTCAAAAATAGTTAAAAATGTCATAGGGTAACATATCTTATTCAGAACGACATGTGACTACTTTAAAAATTCCTTTTGATTATTACTAGCTATTTCAATAACTAAACCTAAACACTGAAAAGACACAAAGTGTTTACCATAGACATAAAATGACTACATTGACCTAACAGGGTCACACCATATCCCATACACTGAGGGAATGTATATTTATCATCATTAGAGTCTCACTGTAGATCCACATGACATTCCTTCAGAAGGAAAACCATATAGAGTTCAAACCAATTGAGTAGTGTGTCACTAAATACTTATATTGGAAAACATCATATGATCAGTTGTTGAAACAGTAAATAAATAAGCCTTCATTATTAAATAAATCATACACTATAATTCCTATCTATAAAAATATGAAATTTTAGTGAAATTGTGCATAGCAGAATAATACCAAGATTATGAAAAGTCATTTAATGCATGGATATAATTTATGGATATAAAATGTGGTGGGTGACTTACCTGCCCTTTTTAAGAGTGTTTTTTCCACTTCAATATGTTATTAGAAAAGGTATTTAATGCATGGGGTGGTTAAAAAACATTCGGTTTTGTAAATATTTGAAATTTTAGTGAAATTATAATAGAATAGTCTTTTATGTGTGGTGAACATCAAAATAGAGAGTCAAGATACCTTTGATTTTTCTAATAGTGACAATTAAGGGAACTAATATACACTACCGAAAATTTTAGTTTTACCAATGGTTTAAAACTGTTGGTAAAGGCTGGACAACCGGTTGTATAAACTATACCAATGGTTATCCAAACCGTTGGGTCTTGAGCCATAGGGATAGACATATCCCAACGGTTCTATGAGAACCGTTGGGATATGTCTGAAAAAATCAGTATATACCAACAGTTTTAGCAAACCATTGGTATAAATGTTTTCCAATAGTTCTAAACCATGTGTAATATAATGAAGGATCTCTATACCAATGGTTTTGTAAACCACTGGTATATACTTTTACCAATGGTTTTCCACAAACCGTTGGTAAATCTCAAATAAAATTATATATGCCAATGGTTTACAAAATGTTGGCATATACTTATACCAACGGTTTTCATAGAATTGTTGGTATAAGTTCTGGTTTTACACATATTCCAACGGTTGTGAACCGTTTGCATATCTTTTTTATACCTGCAGTAGCAAGCCTGCTTGGTGGCCTCCCCCTGTGCAGCTGCATCAATTCCACCAGGTAACACAAGTATACAACAATTAATACAGTACACCAGGTAACATAGAATATGTGCATAATATACAACAAGTAACACGATACACCATTAAAAAGTATACCTGTATAATACACATATAATTTCTGTATGAATTCATACAGAATTCATAATTCTGTATGAATTCTATTAGAATTCATAAAACACATAATTCAAATATAAATCTGAATACCTCTAATTCTGTATTTAATTACCCTCTACACATATATCGAATTAACACATAATTCATAAGATAATTACATCAAGTATACACATACAACAAGTATACCCATACAGCATTAACACGTAATTTATAAGTTAATTAAATACATAAAGAATTCAATTCAGAATTAAGGGGGTTGGGGGTTGTTCAAGGGTTTGAGGTGGCTGTCCAAGGGGGTGGGGGTGTCCGAGGGGTATGGGGTGTCTGGGGGGCGGGAGTGGGGGGTTGTTCAGGGTGGTGGGGGGGGTTGTCCAGGGGTGGGGTCTATCTAGGGGGGTTGGGGGCAGTCAAAGGTGGGGGGGCTGTCCAGGGGGGGGGTCCAGGGGGTTGGGGGGCTTTCCGGGGGGTGGGGGTGTCCAGGGGGTGGGGGTTTATCCAGGGGCGGGGGATATCCAGGGGTGGGGGCTGTCCTAGGGGTGGGGGCTGTCTAGGGGGTGGGGGCATTCCATGGGGGTGGTGGGTTAGTCCAGGGGGTCGGGGTGTCCAGGGGGTGGGCGGGGTTGTCCATGGGGGGGGGGGGGGGCTTTACAGGGGTAAGGTGTCTATGGGGGTGGGTGGGGCTGTTTAGGGGGAACGGGGTGTCCAGGGGGTGGGCGGGTTGTCCATGGGGGGTAGGGGTGTCCAGGGGTGGGCGGACTGTCCATGGGGGTGGGCGGGGCTGTCAAGGGGGTATGGGGTATCCAGGGTGTGGGTGGGGATGTCCAGGGGGGTATGGGGTGTCCATAGGGTGGGGAGGCTATCTACAGGAGGAGGGGTTGTCCATGGGGGTGGGTGGGCTATCCACAGTAGTGGCAGGGCTATCCAGGGGGTACGGGGTGTCCAGGGGGGATGTGGGGGGGGGGGCTGTCCAGGGTGGTGAGGGGGGGGGGGTTCCATGGGGGTGTCCAGGGGGGTGGGGTGGTGTTCGGGGGGTTGTCCAAGGGGGTGGGTGGTGTTCAAGGGGTTTGGGGGGCTTTCTAGAGGGTGGGGTGTCCAGGGGGTGGGGTGTCTAGAGGGGTGGGAGTGTCCAAGGGGTGGGAGAGCTGTCCAGGTGGGTAGGGGGTTTCTAGGAGGTGGGAGGGCTATCCACAGGGGTGGGAGGGGTTGTCCAGGGGGTATGGGATGTCCATGGGGGTGGGTGGGCATTCCACGGAGGTGGGTGGGCTATCCATGGGGGTAGTCGGGCTGTCCAGGGGAGTAGGGGGTGTCCAAGGGGTGGACAGGCTATCTAGGGGGGTGTTCGGTCTGGCCACGGGGGGTAGGGGTGTCCGAGGGGTGGGTGGGTTGTTCATGGGGGTGGGTGGGGATGTCCAGGGGGTACGGGGTGCCCAGGGGGGTGGGGGTTGTCCACAGGGGGAGGGTCTATCCAGGGGGTGGGTGGGCTGTCCACGGGGGTGGGCGGGGCTTTCCAGGGGGGTACGGAATGTCCAGGGGGTGGGGGGTTGTCCACAGGGGGAGGGGTGTCCAGGGGGTGGGCGGGCTATCCACGGTGGTGGTCGGGATGTCCAAGATGGGTAGGGGTGTCCAGGGGGTGGGCGGGCTGTCTACGGGGGTGGGTGGGGCTGTCCAGGGGGTACGGGGTGTCCAGGGGGTGGGGGATATCCACAGGGGGAGGGGCTATCCTGGGGCTAGGCGGGCTATCCACAGGGGAGGGGGATGTCCAGGGTGTAGAGTACCACTATACCTTCCAAGTCATTTCATCATGACGGTACCACATTTTACATTAATAGAAATTGGTATTTCCAGGAAAATTAATAATTTATCTATATTTTTTAACTAATAAAAAGTGTGATGAATATTATTTTTCCTTAGAACACTAGTGGTTTTTTGAGAAGAAATTCTTGACCTTGATCTCTCGATTCATCATTTTTTGGTTCCACTATAAGAGCAAGAACATGAATGGGTTCATGTTCATGTCCCAAATCTTAGATAACACACACAACTATCTCAACTACACTTATGTCCACATAGGGACTATCTTATTGTGGTTAACCAATAACTTCATCATATGATCTTTTAAAATTCCATCTAAGAGGCATGATTCTACTCAATATCAATAAGTCACCCTAAATGAATCAGTAAGGATACACAAATCAATAAATCAAATATGAGATATATGAATATGAATTTCATGAAAACATAATTATATATTTTCAATAGAATCAGTTAAAATCATTCCCCAATGATGCTTTTTTTAAATTCCCAAGGTGACTTACAGCTTATGAAAATGAGGGATGGCCAAATAAAGCACTCATAACAACCTCCCATGTTCCTGAAATCCTATTTCATGTCTACTAAGACAATATAGAATGGATAAAAACATCAAGGAGAGATGCATATCCTCCTCTATGATAATAATCTACCATGAACCAGTTCAGATTTCATGGTACACTGCTACATGAGTTAGCTCTAACATAGCCTGATGGGAATTCCTGAACTCCACAGATTGGTGACTAGAACCATAAATAATACAAGAATAATGATGAATCTTTTTCCTAAAAAATAGATAAAGATAAATAATACAAGTCTATATGTCAAAACTCTTCATGTATAAGATACATGAAATGAATGGGTAAAAAAATACTCATAACAACACATCATAAAGTGACACAACATCCAATAAGATTAAAGTTTAGACATATCCCATGTAACAGTTTGATCACATATCCAGTGGGGGTGGGGGTGGGAGGTGTCCAAGGGTGGTTGTGTCCCGGGGGTGGGGGCTGTCTAGGGGAGGGTTGAATCAGTCATAGTAAATCATCAAGTCGAGTTTTATTATTTATAGATAAAAAATAAAGATAATGTGACCTACCTAATCACACATATATTCAGGCACAACAAATAAATAAACATCAATGGTCAATAATATCCATCAAAAATATAACGGATCAATCTGCCCCTCATCACCATCACTATCATCACTATCATCATCACCCTCACCCTCATCCTCATCGTCATCCCCATCATTTTCCTTTCCCACCTCCTCACCCTCATACTCATCCTTAGCCTCCTCATCGCCCTCCTCCTCTGCCTCGGCCTCCTCCACGCCCTCCTCCTCTGCCTCGGCATCCTCCTCACCCTCTTTCTCCTCTACCTTGGCCTCCTCCTCACCATCTTCTCGACCACCACTAGAACAGCCACATTTTTCACCATATATAGAACTCATCGATGACATATATTCATCACAAGCGGTGATGGAATTTGGTGGAAGTGTTAGACATAAAACTTCCATCAGTTTCATAAATGCAGTGTTTGCCCTAGAAGACTGTTTTGTCATCTCTAGGACCCTTTTCAGCCTATTATTCCTATTCCTTAAACCTAATGCAACTATGTGGCACTACATATCATATGTGAGGAGGGCCAATACCTTGTCAGAACTATACTCTTCCCAGGTCGGCAGCGTACTCTACCAGGGTGCTCATCTCCCAACACCTGATGTAAGTGATCGTTTGGCCCAAAATTATCAGGTTCTTGGGAATCAAGGTCCTCTAAAGCATCATGTTACAAGTATAAATATATTATTAAGTTAAAAAATAGAGATTAAAATTTTAAATCTACAAAGTAAAACTTACAATCTGCTGCTGAGTTGGTTCATTAATCACACTTCCATCTTTCTTCTTTCTACTGGAGCAAAACAGTTTTTCTCGAGGAACACATCCTTGTATATTCAATTTATGCCTATAAAATGACATTGAATGTAGGAAACCATAATTAAAAAAAATGATACCAAAAAAATATTAATTTAATAACTAAAATTATATAACAACTTTATCAATCGAATAAATAATGTAGGAAGCAATAGAAAGTGCAAGTCGTAAAGAAAGATTATAAATTGTCATACCTGCTACCTTTCATGATCTGGCATCATAGTAAGTCCCAATGTGTGGACTTATTTCTTTTCATAAATGTTTTTTTTATTTCTTCCAGATGAATCCTAAATAAAATTCAATAATTATATTAACAAAAAACATGAAAATTTTCAATTAAATACCTCTAATTTGATTAATACTGTAAATTGGCTAGTCGTCCAATAAGTAATCATCTGTCGGTATTGTTCTAATGGAAAATCATCCATGATAGGGACCACCTCTAACTCTGTTCCCACTCTAGCATGCCATCTAATGTACAACTCATGCTTATAAGCTCTCCAAAGCTCTCCTAAATCCTTTAGACGTGCTGGTCGTGCACCCTCACCATTAGGAAAATTAAACTGCAGCTGACACCAAAATATTAATTCATATATATATAAAAATTAATATATTGCATTAAATACAATAGATTTTTTTACCCAAATCTCTACCCAGGATTTATCCTTGACTTCATTTGGAAACTGTCTCTATGAGAGCGGGCTGATAGGAATGATGTCGGAGTATTTGGAAAACATCACCAAAAAACTCTGACATTACTACCCTGATTTTTCAATCATTTGACTATCTTCATTGTACTCCACCATCAACTGTGTGTGGTGGTTCCACACTGCATGCATGCGTGTAGGCCCCTTCCCCTACCTCCTATCATTATATGTATCTATTATGAAAGAAAAATAAATATTTTATCAATACATGTTATAATGAAAATAAATAATTGTGTAAAAATTTTTTAGGGTTGTACAAGTATACCTGCGGTAGTCTAATTAATAGGTTCCACTAGATCTATAGAAACTGAAGGAACACCCTGTACAGATGGAGTGGGTCCCAATGTATGCTCCGTAGGGATAGACTCTGGCAGAGTAGGAGTCAAAGAAGATGGGATAAAAATCCCAAAGATAAGGAAGTATAAGTAAAAGAAGATGACTGGGATGGCTGGCTAAATATTGGATGGGGAGTGGGAATCATCATTGGATATGGTACAGATGGGTGAGGACGCTCAAATGTAAAGGGTGTTGAAAACATGGGAGGCCTAAATATCTCGTGTGTCCCTAACGGTACACCAAGATCAGAATGTGGGATGGATAGTATGTTATTGGGAGGGGTAGGGTCTAATCGGGTACGCCGACCAGATTGTCTAGCTCCCGTACCACCCCCCCTCGTATGAATGCCCCGAGTACTGGGACCAATACTAGGCTGCTCATCAAATAACTATATCTTAATAGATGGATCTTGAAAAAATATTTAAAAAAAATTAATTACATGAAATTATATATTATTTAAATAAATATATTTGAAATAAAATACTCATTGCAGGCACTAGTGGTGGAATGCTCAGCTCATTCATGCGATGATTGTTGTCCATAATCTTTTTTCGTTGCCTCTATTCAATTGGTTTTATTTCCTACATTTGAAAAAAAAATATGGAAGTAAATGGAAAAGGATAAATAATGTGTAACCCAAAAAATTAAATAAATGCGAGGGAATAGGGGGATTCATGGATAATTTAACTAACCATTGTTTTAGGTGAGCTTGAAAAAATATATAATGAAGTCAATAAATCATACAAGATGTAATAAAGAAATTAAATTTTTATTAGAATGGTTATTTACTAAGTTTCATCAGTCTATTAAAATCATGGAACATTGATTCTACCAGATTCATAAGTAGTAAATCAATTGTCTAAATTAAGGAAAAATTTAATTTCTTTAGCTTAGGTAGATAATGAAGGTCCCAATACATGTTTTTCATAAGAATACAAACCATCAAGTTCATTATCTAGTAAAATGTTAAAGAGAGGCCTTATAGTCATACAAATTTTATACAAATCATAGTTGAAGCATTGAAATATTCACCAAGTTAGAAATGTTGGTTTCGTAGGTTTAAATACAGTTCAATTCCAAATTAGAAAATTAAATTCAAATAAAAATTCCAACCAATAAAAATTGAAAATTCACATAATGGTCAAGTCAGCTACAACATATCTGTAATCAATATTAAATCAATTTGAATAGTACCAACCTTAACATCCCAAGTCGAGGTAAACCAAAATAATTGAGAACATGAATGGATGATTTTATATATTTCCCACCACAACTTCAGGTTAACAGTCAACTCTAACAATTGAGCTATTGGAGTCATCAAAAGTAATAAATGGATTGTTTCCAATGGCAGTAGGTATGGTTTCAATTCCATCATCACCATCATCAAAAATATATCTTGAAATTACTTTAATAATGACACCAAATTAAGGTTGAAAATGGTCTTTGACATAAAAAAAATTCCATTGATGCCAATACATATGGTTCATCGGTAAAAGAGTGCAAGTCATATCAATTACTCAAAATCCACAATCATCAATAAATTTTCCCAGCCTCATCATCGAATCAAACCACTTACATTTCATCAACGGGACTCATCCATGAGAATAATAATCCAATATTATTATTTTTTCAATTACTCGGTAATAACCTACATTTTCAAATCGCGGTCTACTATCTGATGCACTAGAATAACAGTCTATTGTGGTAGTAACCATAACACCATCATGTTGTGTTCTCATGTTATTTTCTCTTTTGGTGATAATAAATCTATACCCATTGATAACAATTGATTTACAGTCACGAACCATGGTATTAGGACCAAAAGCCAAAGATCTTATTTCCTTAGAGATAGTGTCAGTAGGCAAACCCAATACCTGAAATATAAATCAATATTAAACTTAATTAATTATTGTTTTAATTATTTTAAACAGTAATATTATTACCTTCATTTTTAACCAAGAAGAAAACTCTTTGCTATGAAAAGTCTCCCTCCTTCTCAAAGATAAAGAACGATGCTTTCTATTTATCATCGCTTTATGTTCCATGTAGATAAAAATAGTAATAGATTAACAGATATATATATATATATATATATATATATATTAATATATAATTTACTTACAAGATGTAGTCCTCGATCAAATCATAGTTGAAAAAAACTGTGGGATTTTCCATCTCCCGCTCTTCAAGGATTAATATCGTCAATGTGTATGATCTGATAATTTTTTATGTTTGAGGAAGTGATGGAAAATTGGGTTCAATTTGCTCATACTTTTCTTCTTCATTTCTCATTGGTATGTTCATTCTTGTAGTAAGATCAGACAAATACATAGAGCAGAAATTCATACATTCTTGAGCCAAGTAACCATTCACGATAGAACCTTCGGGGTGATTCCTGTTACGGACATAAGACTTTAATGTGTACATATTTCTTTTAGTTGGATACATCCAATGAAAATAAATAGGTCCTCAAATAAGTATTTCAATTAGAATAGGGATAGTAAGATACGGCATGCATGTGAAAAATGGAGGAAGTGTTTTCTCTAACTCACATAAAATTAATGGGGCATCTGCCAACATTTTTTTCAAGAAAGACTTGGACAACTTCTTAGAAAAAAGATCTCTATAAAAATGACACAACCAAATAATATCCACCCTTACATTATTATAAAAAATATGACAAATTGCTATTGGAATCAACTCATGCATAAGGATGTGATAATCATGAGTCTTCAAAGATTTTAGCTTCAACACTCTTCTGTTGACCCATTTGGATATATTTCTTGAATAGCCATCAGGATCTTTAATATTCTATAGTAATTACAAAAATTTCTTTTTTTATGTGTCATCACATAAGAATCACATGGAAGTTTCCATTTATTTTCACTGATACGCACAGGATGCAATTCCGGTCTGATGTCCCAATCAACCAGGTCATGATGAGACCGTAAATAATCTTTTTTTCTTTACCTTAACATTTAGAAGAGTCAAAAGCAACATTTCACATATATTTTTTCAATGTGAATTACGTCTAATCAATAACGTAACAAATTGGTTGACCAATAAGTAAAATAAAAAAGATACTTCTCTTCTTCCAATTGTAAATGGTTTGAGTGGAAACATTCTTTCTCTTTCCAGATTTCATTTGACTCTTCCCAAATGAAAAACTGAAATCTTTCAATTCATTAAGCACATCATTTATAGACATACACTGAGGTGGATCATTGGTCTCCATGGTATTTTCAAATCTTTGACGATTATTTCTATATGGATGGTCCATTTGCAAGAATCGTCGATGTCCTATAAAACTAAAACTACAACGATGTTTCAGTCTTCCGGATCATGTATTATTCATAAAAATAGGACATGATAGTTTACCCTTCATGCCATATCTAGAAATCACTGCATAAGCAGAAAAATCATTGATCATCCACATAAGCGCATCACACATCTGAAATATGTCTTTCAAACAAGCATCATTTGTGCGCACACCCACATCCCAAAGAAGTTTCAACTCTTTTATTAAAGGTTGAATGTATAAATCTACATCATTATCAGGATCAGCAGGGATAGATATGAGTATACTCATGAAAGTGAATGGTTTTTTCATACACAACCATGGGGGGAGATTATAAATGTGTATAAAAATTGGCCATGTGCTGTGAGACGTAAGCATCTGCCCAAATGGATTAAAACCATCACATGAAAGACCCAACCTCACATTACGCAATTCAACTACAAAATCAAGAGATCGAGCATCAAATCTTAGCTATGAAAATCCATTTATAGGGTAAACCAACTCCTCATTAGTCTTCTTTATCTCAGTATCATGCCATCACATTTTTATTGATATTTCATCAGACATAAAAAGATTCTGATGTCTGGAGATTAATGGAAAGTGCCACATTACTTTATGTGGAACACGAGATGGTGTTCTATTATCTTTTGGCTTCCATTGGGATGTGCCACATTTTATACAATCATTCTATTCAACATTTTCCTCCCTGAATAAACTACAATCTTCCGGGCAAGCATGAATTTTGTTTCTTGAAAATCCATGTTCCTCAACTAACTTCCATGTCACATAGTTGTTTGAGGGAATATCTACATCATCTAGAAGCAAGTCCTTTAAGAAGTTAAAAATGTAATCGATGGAAATATTATAAATCCCATACATAGTTTTCCCATGAAACAATCGGATTAAAAATAATAGATTTTTCATTTTACCGCATTGTCGATATACCAGAGTCGTCGTAGCATCATTCAATTTTTTCACCCTGACAACATCATCATTCTCATTAGACGCATCATGTGTGCTCATATAAAAATCATCTTGGGTCAGAATTCTTTCTTTTTCAAGATGATGAATAAACAGAAACCGGTCATACAGAAAATTCTCCAATCCAGTCCTCTCATTTGGATCATCAGCAATTTGATATGTCATTTTCTCCCCATTATGATACCATACAGAGTAGTTTTCTTGAAAACCATATTTGGTTATGTGGTAGCTGACTTCTTCATGGCTCAACCAAGGTCTTCCAACACACTTGTAATAGGGGCAGTGTATGTGACCACTATCTGAAGCATTGTGAAATGCAAAATCTAAAAATCTCTCCAAATTGTTTTGAAAATTTCTTGAGATCCGATCAGTTTCATACATCCAACTTCTATCCACTCTATAAAAAAAAATTTTATAATCCATTTCATCAAAAGAAATTCAATAAGATCGAAGTTTCATAGAAAATATATTTAAGTAAATGAGAATTGTTCACTTAATATAAAACCATAATTGACACACTACTCTATATGAGATTCATAATATAAAAGAATAAAATACTATATTTATAAAAAAAATATCTTTGAAGAACTATACATGAGTGTACAAGATAATGTACACCTGTGGAGGAGAATTATTCAGGAGTTGACTAAATTTTAGATCGAAGAAATTTTATATTTTAGTAGATTATTTGAGTGATCAAATACATTGCCCAAGGGGGTGGGGGTGTCCAGGGGGTACGGGGTGTCCAGGGGGTGGTGAGGCTATTCAGGGGGTCAGAGGTGTCCAGGGGGTGGGGGTTGTCTAGGGGGGTCGGGTGTCCAGGTGGGCGGTCTATCCATGGGGGTGGGGGCTGTTCAGGGGGTACGAGGTGCCCAGGGGGTGGGTGGGCTGTCCACGGGGGTGGTGAGGCTGTCCAGGGGGGTCGAGGGTGTCCAGGGGGTGGGGGGATTTCTAGGGTGGGGGATGTCCAGGGGTACGGGGTGTCCGGGGGGTGAGCGGGGGGTCCAGGGGGTGGGTGGGGCTATCCAGGGGGTACGGGGTGTCCGGGGGGTGCGTAGGCTATCCATAGGGGTGGCAGGGCTTTTTAGGGGGTACGAGGTGTCCAGGGGGGTGGGAGGGTTGTCCACGGGGGGTGGTTGGGTTGTCCACGAGGGTGGAGGGGCTGTCCAGTGGGGTCGGGGTGTGAAGAGGGGTGGGGGGATTTCCATTGGGGTGGGGGGGCCCTGGGGGATGGGGGTGTCCGAGGGGTGGTGGGGCTGTCCTGGGGGTACGATGTGTCCAGGGGGTGGGTGGCCTATACACGGGGGTGGCAGGGCTGTCCAGGGGGGGTATGGGGTGTCCAGGGGGTACGGGGTGTCCAGGGGGACGGGTGGGATGTCCACGGGGGTGGTGGGGCTGTTCGGGGGGGGGGGGGTATGGGGTGTCTAGGGGAGTGGGAGGGTTGTCCACGGAGGTGGGTGGGCTGTCTAGGGGGCAGGGTGTAGCCATGGGGGTGGACGGCCTGTCCATGGGGGTGGAGGGGCTGTCCAAAAGGGTAGGGGTGTCAACGGGGATGGGAGGGTAGTCCACGGGGGTGGGGGCTATCCAAGGGCTACGGTATGTCTAGGGGGTGGGCGGGTTGTCCATAGGGGTGGCAGAGTAGTCTAGGGTTGTACGGGGTGTCCAAGGGTTGGGAAAGCTTTCCACGGGGGTGGTGTGGATTTCTAGGGGGTAGGGGTTTCGAGGGGGTGGGTGGGCTGTCCATGGGGGGGTCTAGGGGGTGTGGTGTGTCTAGGGGGTGGGCGGGCTGTCCACGGGGGTGGCGAGGCTGTCCAGGGGGTGGGCGCGCTGTCCACAGGGTGGTTGGGCTGTCAAGTGTAGTATGGGGTGTCCAGGAGGGTGGGCAGTCTGTCCACAGGTGTGGAAGGGATGTCCAGGGGGTACGGGGTGTCTATAGGGGTGGGAAAGATGTATACGGGGGTGGATGGGGCTATCCAGGGGGTACTGGGTGTCTAGGGGGTGGGTGCGCTGTCCACAGGGGTGGAAGGGATGTTCAGGGGGGTATGGGGTGTCCAAGTGGGTGGAAAAGCTATCCACGGGGGAGGGGGTGTCTAGGGGGTGGGGGGATATCCATGGTGGGGGTGTCTAGGGGGTAGGGGGTGTCCATGGGGTGGGCGGGCAGCCCGCAGGGGTGGCAGAGCTATCCAGGGGGTGGGCGGGCTCTCCACGGGGGTGGGGGCTGTCCAGGGGGTAGAGGTGTCTAAGGGGGTGGGTAGGATATCCTCGGGGGTCATAAGGTTGTCCTGGGGGTAGGGGTGTCCATGGGGTGGGCGGGCTATCCATGGGGGTGGCGGGGCAGTCCAGGGAGGGTAGGGGTGTCTAGGGGGTGGGCGGGCTGTCCATGGGGGTGGGGGGTTGTCTAGGGGGTAGGGGTATCCAGGGGTGGGCGGGCTGTCCAGGGGGTGGCAAGGCTGTCCAGGGGGGTAGGGGGTGTCCTGGGGGGTTGTCGGGGTGTCTAGTGGGTGGGGTGTCCAAGGGGTGGGTGAGCTGTCCACAGATAATTTAACTATCCATTTTTTTAGGTGAGTTTGAATAGATATATAATAAATTCAATAAATAATACAATATGTAATAATAAAACGTTAATTTTTAGTAGGATGATTATTTACTAAGTGTTGTCAATCTATTAAAATCATTATACATTGATTCTGTGGCTTTATTTCAATCAACAACCAAGAGGGAGAGAGCATCTTGAATTATGCCTCTAGAAAATTCAGAAAGGTATATATGGGCATCAAGAGTGAGAGCCCACTCACATATTAGAGATCCCATGATATTTGTTGTTAAATTTTGAGCATGTGACTATGGTTTTTAGTTTTTTATTATGAAAATTGGTGCATGAGGTTAATGTGTGATAAGTGAATTAACAAAGTTTGGTTAATATATGGGCATAAAGAGTGATGTATAAATTGTATGAGCATTGAGTTTGATGTGGTATTTTAATGGCATCATGTATGGTGTGATCGAGAAATGAGAATATGATGGGATGTGAGAAATGATGGTGTGTGATGCTTCTAATATGGGTGTTATGGGATGATGGTTGCTATGGAACCACCAGGATATTGATACCTTCGGTCGAGAAGTTATGACGTAGGTAATTCCTATGGGGGGAGTTCCCAAAGAAGGGTTTGATTAATTATATTGATTAGTTGGGGTATTCTAGGCATGTGGGAATGATACATCTACATTCAATGTCATATCAAATCTTGGGACAATGAAGATCATCCAGTTGAGATGGAGGAGAGTTTTGGTCTATGTATAGAAAAAATAACATATGGATGAGCTATTATATGTTCGGGATATGGCAAGGCACATGTATTTTTCATGGATTTAAATGATTTGAGGGTTGGGAGTGTACATCCTCCAATCCCACTGTACATCCCCCCCCCCCACAGCCCCCACCTCCCACTGTATACCCCCTGCAGTCCCCCTCCCCCATCTCCCCCTACAGCCCCCACCCCCCACATTACACACCCCTCACCCCTTGCATCCCCCACCCTACACAGCCACCCCCCTACGGCCCCCTCCCCCACTTCACTGCCCCCCCCCCCCCCCCCCCACTCCCACTACACACCCCCTACAACCCCCATCCCACTACAAAACCCCCCTACAGTCCCCTCCCACTGCACAGCCCCACCCTCCCACTGTACAGCCCCCCTCCCACTACACTGCCCCCCTCCCATTCTCTTTAAAAATAAATTATGAAATGGAGACCCATAGTATGTCTCCCTACCATTTAATAACTCACTACCATGTTGGATCAATATAATAGGACATCACTAAAATATCACTATAAGACATAAACCATGCTTCTAATCAAAAGGGTCTCAATATAACGCCTAAAAGGAACTCTATGCAGTGGAATGATGTGCAAAGAAACTCTATGTAATGGCATAACATTCCATAGATAAAAATTTCTAAACTCGATAAATCATCATTTGAATAGATATTCTACTAGAGGAATCATGTGTTATGTTAGGGAAAATAGGATACATCGTGTTATCATCTATTAGAGGTGGAAGAACAAACACTTACTTGAATCAAGGATTAATTGTATGTTGGGAAGAAGGGTTCTCAAAGAATAAGGGAGATGACGTTTAGGTATAATCAAAACAAAAAACAAAAAACAACCTCGTCTTCAAAGAAATTCGAATTAAAAATGGAATAAATGGAAGTATGAGTTATAACTTATAGATTTGATGTGGAAGAATGAAAAATGAGTTGCTAGGAAGAAGGGTTTGAATGCTGAAATGAGCTCTCATTTAGGGCACAATGTGGGTGGATCAAGATCAGAATCACGTGTTGTATTTGTGTATTTTTATCCCAATAGTTTTTAAAAAGCATTGGGTAATATTATCAAAGATATCCCAACAGTTTCAATGAACCATTAGCATAAGGGGGTATACTCTCCACTATCCCAATGGTTTCAAAAAACCGTTGGGAAAACTATACCTATCCCAACAGTTCTTCAAACTATTGGGAAAATAGAGTCTAAAACTTACTATACCAATGGTTTTCAACAAACCATTGGTATATGAATCATATACCAATGGTTTCTCTAAACCGTTGGTAGCTAGGAATTGGTATACGATGAAATTCTAGTAGTGATAGCTATACAAAACTTGTTAACATAAAATCTCTTGAATCTGTATCAACCCACAAAATATAGACCAAACATGGAGGTGTATGTAGCTGCTCGCTCATAATTATCCAGTAGTGCCCATGAAAAATATCTCATTTCACATTACATCTACATCAACTAAAAAATTAAACCCTTTGGACTAACAAATATATGTATAACATATAGTAACATTAAAATGTACACTACCCATTTGATAGAAGTCATCAAGCTTGAATGATAGTATGGTATCAGATCCTTTTTTATCTCTAATAGAATTCTAAATTGAAATGAATATTCTTCATCTTATCCATCACTGCAAAAAAACATGGAAGAGGTCCTATAAGTAAGAATATAAAAATATAATTAATAATGTAAGGTAATTAGGGAAATTTTGGCTCTATAATGTTTGAAAACATATTGAAAACTTCTTATAATAGTCAAAATATAGAGTTATATTTGAAAATTAAAAAGGGTGAAAATTTATTATGAGTACCCATAGAGTTTCCAAAGGCCCATTCTCCTGATATAATAGTTATAGTCCTAGATGACATAGATCACACTTTCCAAGCCTTCACTGAAAAGGCTTAATGTAAGATGTTGTTGTCAAATCTGAGGGATATGAATAGTAATGTCAATTCTTTTGTGTACCCATAGAGTTTCCACTAATGCATTCATGATATTGTGTTCTACCAATTCAAAGCCAAGGTTATTGAAAATTTCAGGCAGTACCATAGGTTCTGCAAGTACAGTAAGAAATGGTTTATTCTTTTAATGAACTGCCTCTAGATTGAGCATGTTCCTGGGTTGTTCAACCATTGGAAATTCTAGAAAGGAATCATCATTTGGAGAGAGAATTATATATGGTTATGGAACCCTATGGGCTATCAGCATTAGTTGGAATCCATTTCATTTTTCAAGCGAGGGAGCATTATCTCCAAAGGAAGGTTTGTCATCAGGTGACTTTAGTTGAGCTAGTGCAGCATCAACCTTCTCTACCTCATCTAAAGTTTTCCTCCTAGAAGTCTTCACAAAGGAGACCTATGTGAAGGGAGTTTCCTCATGCTGAGCTAGGTCCTTCTTATATGTGGTTTGAATAGGGGAATTTTTTTTACCATTATACCCCTCCTACTCATGAAACACCTAGTAGGAGTGTAGTCTAGTGGAGTGCATTGTCACTTGTTACACTATTATAGTCGCCTCAATGGGATGGAGCCACCACAGAAAGCCCCTTTCTAGGTTCACCATTCAACTGGGAATTATTTCTACTTACAATTTTGGCTTTCCATTTGGGTGTGGCGTCCATTCCCTTTCGACTTTGTACTTGTGCGTGCACGTATCCTTAGAGTGGCCCTCCATGTTGCAAGTCGTGCAAGGATGCATAGTCAATTTCTCTGAGGACCTTACAATGTGGCCATATAAAGCCTTCTCAATATCCTATTCCAGCTTGATAGGAAAAATAAAGGAAGAAGCAATGTCCCTGATAATTCTTGGATGCAAGTAGATCCATTTAAGTTTATTGATGCGAACTCAGAAACGAACCACCATGTTTTTTTCACATCATCCAAATAGATGATGAAGTGGAAGTGTCTGCTTTGAGATTTCATTAAGCTTCCACGAATTCTCCCCTTCAGGAAGAATAATCTAGGAAATAGAGATCATTAAGATCTGGAAACACTCTGAGATCGCTTCTTGATTTTCAGTAATATGGCCAATAAAACCCTTCATAATAATCCTTCTCGTGGATGGCTCATTGAATTCATAAAAGGATCAGTGGATATCTGATTTCTATTTCTAGACAAACTACTATGCTTCCTTATCTTGGTATCTATCATTTCTCTCTAAATCTATACCCTTTAGAGTGTTTCCATGTGAGAATAGATCCTTGTAGGAAACAAAGGATTCAATATCATAGGGGTTATGATCACAGGATTCCTTCTTCAAATCTGAGATTTTGGAATCACCTCCCGGATCAAGCCAAATTCTACAATCCATATAAAAAAATAAAAATATAATAAATATAAAAGTAAAACAGAATCCACTAATGGCAGGTCCTAGTAAATCAAATAAACCCACCCAAACCAAATATTAAATGTCACAAGAAAAATTAGAAAAGGGATTGATAGAGTCAAAAAAATGCTAACTAAAATTAACAAGAAATGAGTAAATAACTTATTCATAATGAAATGTGGCTACTTTAAAAATCCCTATTTATTTTTATAAGCTAATTAAATAACCAAACCAAACACTGACAACACACAAAGTGTTTACCAAAAAGATATAAAATGCCTACATTGACCTAACAGGGCCACACTATATCCCATACACTAAGGGAATGTATCTTTATCATCATGAGAGTCTCACTATAGATTCACATGGCATTCCTTTAGAATGAAAACCATATAGAGTTCAAACCAGCTGAGTAGTGTGTCACTAAATACTAATACTGGATAACACTATATGATCAGTTGTTGAAACAGCAAACAAATAAGCCTATTTCATCATAGAAATTATACACTATAGTTTCTATACATACAAATATGCAATTTTAGTAAAATTATGCATAGAAAAATAATAGTAGTATTATGAAAAGGCATTTAATTCATGGATATAACTAAAATTTTCGTAAAATTATGCACAGAAAAATAATACTAGGATTATGAAAAAGAATTTAATGCATGGATATAACTCATGGATATAAAATGTTGTGGGTGACTTTACTGCTCTTTTTAAGAGTGTTTTTGTCACTTCAATATGTTATTAGAAAAGTAATTTAATGCATGGGGTGGCTAAAAACATTCATTTTTTTCAAAATATGAAATATTAGTGAAACTATAATAGAATAGTATTTCATGTGTGGTGAACATAAAAATTGAGAGTCAAGATACCATTGATTTTTCTAATAGTGACAATTAAGGGAACCAATATAGCTACACAAAACTTATTAACATAGACTCTCATGAATCTATATCATCCCACAAAATATAAACCAAACCTGGAGGTGTATGTAGCAACTCACTCACAATTATCCAGTAGTTACCATGAAAAATATCTCATTTCAAATTAAATATGCATTAACTAAACAATAAAACCCTTTGTCCTAACAAATTTATGTATAATATACAGTAACATTAAAATTGACACTACCCGTTTGATAGAAGTAATCAATCATGAATGATAGTATGGTATCATATCCTTTTTTTCATCCCCAATAGCATTGTCAATTGAAATGAAAATGCTTCATCTTATCCATCACTACAAAGAAACCTGGAAGAGGCACATGCATACTGATTTAGGTCATATAAGTAAGAATCTAAAAATAAAATTAATAATTTATGGTAATTAGGGAAATTTTGGCTCTATGAAATGTTTGGAAACATAGGGAAAACTACTTATAATAGTCAAAATATTGACATATATTAGAAAATGAAAAAGGTTGAACAATTTCACTATACATGGAAATATGAAAAACTGAACACAATCCTACATGGTCTAAAGCCCTTTCATGGTGTGTTACTAAAACATTGGAAGTTGTAGTGCATTTATATATCTAATTTGTTGTGAGTTTCACCCAAGGTGTGGCACCTGCACTCATAAATTCAGTTTGAAATATAGAATCATTCAAAATTTGATTAAAGAATTTGGAAGTAAACAATTATCAGTTCACAATACATAAAAAACAACCAATTGAAATAAAATATTTTAAAATAAATAAACTAACAATGATGAAATTGAAATTATTATAGTAGTAATATACCTTCACAAAAAAGGAGAATCACACAGACAAATAAGAACTTGAAACAAATTAACTTCACTACCGATAATAAAACCTGTTGAAGCAGTGAAGGTTATGCCAAGTGGTGAGGGTACAGTTGCTAGTGGGACTCCCTGAAGCAGGAAACATGAAGAAGCACTTAAAATAAATTAACATCAATACCTATAGACTTCATGAAGAAATATTAAATCCTTCATATGATAAGAATAATATTGAACCCAAAAACACAATGGAGATTTAACATCAGTAGATCGATTCCGTGAACAAATCTGTAAATAAAATATCTGCATGACGAAGGGAGGGTCATCATAGTATTTGGAATGTTTAAAAAATATGTTCCATTTCAAGAAAAAAAATAATGAAACAACAAATCTTACCATGTTTGGTTTTATTTGAGCTCCTATTCATGAAATCAATTCCCATGTTCACTATATACTCCCTGTAACATTTCTTCACCTCAACCACAGAAGGTCCAATGAATCACTATTTTGATTTTCATTGAACACCTCGTTAAGAAATAATCGTGGTAGGGTTGTGCAAGGATGGAATGGTCATCACGTTGGGATAGGGTGGTTGAATTGGAAAAGGTAGAGTGGGACTAATGTAGAGGAGGAGTTAGTGGCGGATACTGAGGCGGAGGCGGATACTGAGTCATAGGAGGATACGGGGGGTGAAGGCAAAGGATACCTAGATAGAGGCCATGGAGGAGGTGGAGGAGGTGGAGTCATAGGACATGGAGGAGGTGGAGGCAGAGATCGAGGTAGAGGAGAAGTCATAGGTGGAGAATTTGAACACTGAGGGGCAGGCGTAGTGGGATTTGGAGGCCTCGGTGGAGGTGGAGGTCGTGGAGGAGGCGCAGGCGGTGTCGCGTAGGTAAGATAGAATCGAGATTTGGAGGAAACTAAATTGTGCAGAGAGTTAGATATGTAATTAGCTAACACGTTGAAGATATTGGACACTCTATAGTATAGATAATAGATTTGGAGGAAACTGGATTGCGAGGAGAGTCGGACATGTAAGTAGGAAGTGGGAGGAGCCCACACGTGGAAGGTATTAGATGATCTATAGTATAGACTTGTACCCAACCCATGCATTTTCATGAAATAATCATTTAATTACAAATTAACATACACATAATTTAGAGTTATTAAAACTTTTAGACAATTTCAATATAGGAAGATAAATAAACTAAGAGTAAATAAAAGTTGATACGTAAAACAAAACTGAATCACATATAAATAGTAAAACATAGTGAATTGTTGGACTCCTCATGTATTAATAATGTTTTAATGATAAAAAATCATATTTAGTCAATAAACCATGTTAACTCTATGTAATCTATCTCACATCAAATGCACAGTTATTTAGTAAAAGCTATCCAAATCTCTTAAGTGATATGCACTCAGTTTGGTTACTATACACTATATTTTGATTCACTTTATAATGATTTATCTGAAAAATGATTAAGTTTAATTAATTTCATAAATATCACTACTTAAGTTTGAATATAGATATTTTCATAAGTGTGAGACACCATGAACAAGCAGACACCGTGACAACCAGACATCATGAACAAGATTATGTGACATCGAGACACCATGACAACCAGACACCGTGAACATGACACCATGAACAAGAAACTGTGAACAAGACACTGTGAACAAGACACTTTGACATCGAGACACCGTGACAACCAGACACCATGAACAAGAAACCATGAAAAAGACACCATGAACAAGACACCATGAAAAAGACACCATGACATACTGTGACACTGTTTCTTAATATGTTTTGTCATCTTTCAATTTAATCTCTAACAGTCATATTTGAAGATTTTAAATGCACTGACATAATTAATATTTCTTTCTAGACATGTCATCTGACAGTACGAGGTATGAGGAGCAGAATACATGCAAATTGTCAGCTCAAACACATGCACTCCATGATAAAAGAGTAATGCGGCCCAGAAAAAATAAGAAGTGTGGAACGATACTAAAAATCAAAAAAAAAGTGGGTGGTCATGAGCACGAAAACAGAATACACTTATATAATTCCTAATGAAAGATTTGTCTCATGAAACTCAACGCTACTGGAGATCACATGAAGCTCAACTGAATCCCAGAATCGAGAACAGCTTCGCACTGTCAAACATCACGAAGAACACAAGCCAGATCTGTCTGACTTATGACACTCTGTTTTCCATATAAGGACTTGATTTCTACATCTGCTTCATCTTAGAAGTCCAGATCTACAAATACTAACATTCAAAGAATTTCTAAACCTATCTCAATATTTCTGCTCTATTGTGTATCATTTTACTATCTTTCGAGCAGTGTGTGTATCTATATAACAACACACTCTTTCTCCTACATAAAACTGAAGGATACAATATATCCTTACTCAAACATCTTTTTATATTTGTATACCCACTGGTAAGTGTGGAAGAGGTCCATGTATGGCCTAGTTGTTTGTTCCCATGAAGAACTGTGGAAGAGGTCCCAGTACGACCTCGACAGTCCTGTGTACTATTATTTAACCCCGATCCAGGGTGTGGATCAAGTTTATTTATATAAACTTCTTTGTGGTAGGTGATCACTAAGTGGAGGGGATTAGGTCTCGGATTGAGACTGAACCACTTGTTTCATATCTATTGTGCTGCTTAATTTAGTCTTCTATGTTTTACTGCTTTACAGTATAATTCATAAATCACTAAATTCACTTTGATAGTTAATCTTGGAAAGAAGTTATAACTGTCTTGTATTAGTATAATAGCTTCAAAATTAATATTAATAACTAACATTAAGATTACTGATAACTAATCAATCTTCTAAGAAGTTATTTAAATAGACAAACTCTTATAACAGTCTAACCTTGATTCACTGTTTTGTATTTAACCTTTTGGGGAAACCTTTTTAAGATTGCTTTTTAACCAGAAATTTTTATAGATACTCAATTCACCCCCCTCCCCCTATCTTGAGTAATCTACTCTGACCAACATTTGGTATTAGAGGAGTTTTATTAAGACTTTTTTTAACCAAATTCAACTATGATTGTAGTTTTACTTTTAAGATCTGTAAATTTCTATTAATTCTAAATTTCTAGTTATCTCAAAGTATTTCTGTATTATGGATAATAGATTGGAAGGTGTTGCAACCAACAGACCACTATTCTTTAATAAAACCAACTATGCTCAATGGAAAATTAAAATGAAAATTCATTTAGAGAGTATGGGTTTTGAAATTTGTTCTTCCATTATAGATGAATATAATATTTCTACTACTGATAGAATCACATGGGATGAACCTATAAAAACAGCCTACAATAACAATTTCAAATCTATAAATGATTTATACTGCTCTTTAGGAGATGAATAATTTAATAGAATTTCTGCTTATAAAACTGTTCATGAAATTTGGGATACCCTGTTTGTCTCACATAAAGGAACATCTATTGTAATAGAAATGAGACTTAATAATTATACTATTAAATATGATAACTTTGAAATGAAACCTAATGAGCCTATCTCTGCCATTTATCTTAAGTTCAATGAGATTTTCAACACAATGATTTATCTTGAAAGATATGTCACTGCTAAAGAAAACATCATTAGAATTCTCAGATGTCTTCCTAACAGATGGAGAGGAACATATTTCTCTATTAGAAAATCATGCGACATCAGCAAGCTACCTATAAAAAACTCATTGGGAAACTGATGATGTATGAAGAAGATCTAAAATTCAACAAGGAAGAAGAGTATGAACCAAAAAGGAAATATGTTTCATTCAAATACACCACCTCTAAACATAAAGACAACGGGAAATTGGAAGCTTCTGTAGAAATTTCAGTAGCGAACAATCATAACCTAATATTGATGAGTAGATGGCTCAATTATCTAGAAGATTCAATAAATTTTACAAGAAGAAGAAATTTTTTCAAAATCCTAACTTCAAGGGAAAATATGACCAAAAAGGAAGTTGGAAGAAGGATTGGAAAAGAAGTGACAAGACTGATGAGATTGTCTGCTATAAATGTAAGCGCAAAGGACATATCATGGATAACTGTCCAAAGATCAATTACAAAAAGAGATATGATGACAATAACAAGAAGTATAAAAAGTCAATGAAAGCAACCTAGAGTGCTTCTGAGGATAGTTCAAGCGACTCAAAAACATCACATGATGAATAAGCTAACAAAACCAATATGTGTTTTATTACAAACACATCTAAGGTAACACTAGACTCTTCTATACATAATTCATACTATTCTAGAGATGAGAGTGACTCTAAAAATATGACTAATGAAGAAATGTTTGAATACTGTAACATGCTTCAAGAAACATGTAATAAACTCAAAGAAAAATATAAATCATTAAAGAAATGGTATGCTCTTACTATGACTGTTAAATATGAACTCACAACTGAAAAAGAGAAAAATTCTAAACTTCTCAAAGAGAACAAAAAATTAAAAATGTCTAATGAGCAATTGAAGAATGACCTAGAAAAGTTTACTAATGGAAAAAATACCCTTACTCAAATGATAAGTAAAATAATTGCCCCTAAATATAACACTAGAATTGGTTATCAACCTGGAAAAAGAAATATTGGTAGAAAAAATTTTGTTTCTAAATCTAGGATATATAGTTTTACTCCCAATTCTAGACACAAATCAACTAATTCAATTTATGATACACTTTATACTATTTTAATTTTTTCTGGACCAAATAGAGTTTACTTTTTAAATACTTTACTTAATGATTATAGGAAACCTATGAGGAAGATATGGGTTCCTAAATCACTCATTACTTATATTACTGGACCCAAACAAGTATGGGTACAAAAATCTATTTTTGCTTAATCATTTTGTATGAAAGCTTCTTAAAGAGTTCCTATAAAATTTTATGGTACTTGGATAGTGGATGTTCAAGACACATGACAGGAGACTACTCATGCTTCAAGAAACTAATAAAAATAGATGGAGGATATGTCACATTTGGTGACAATACCAAAGGAAATATTATTGGCCTCAGCCAAATTGGTAACTCTAACTTGGTTTTAATTTCTAAAGTACTATTTGATGATGGATTAAAATATAATCTGCTTAGTATCTCACAATTATGTGATGATAGATTTCATGTTAGATTTGAAAATTATTCTTAAATGTCTTTAATTCTAATGAAGATTTAGTATTTTCTGCTTTAAGAAATGAAAATGTTTACTCTGTTAACATAGATTCCTTAGCTTCTCAAAATGCTTCATGATTAAGTGTATTTCATAAAGAGTCTTGGATCTAGAATAGGAGACTAGGACACTGTAATATTCACTCCATTATAAATCTAACTATAAAAGGCTTAGTTAAATACTTACCCAAACTTGAGTTTCCAAATGAAAAAGTGTGTAATCCCTATCAAAAGGAAAAACAACACAAAATTTCCTTCAAACCAAAGAAAGAAGTGTCAAATTCTCAACCTCTTGAACTGGTTCACATGGATTTTATTGGACCATCTAGAGTTTCTATTTTAAATGAGAATCACTATATTTATGTTCTTGTTGATCACTTTCCAGATATACTTGGACCTTATTTATGGCTCACAAAAGTGAATCCTGCTTTTATTTTACTAAATATGCCAAGTCTGTGGAAAATCTTAGTGGACTTAGAATTAAATCCTTATGAAGTGATCATGGTCGTGAGTTTGAAAATTAAGAGTTTGAATCCTTTTTCTCACAAAATGGTTATAGTCACAATTTCTCTACCCCTAGAACATCTCAACAAAATGGAGTTGTAGAAAGAAGAAATAGAACCATGTAAGATATTTCTAGAACAATGCTTAGTGAATATGACCTACCTATTTATTTTTGGGCTGAAGCTATCAATACAGCATGCTACATCATCAATAGAGTTTTGATCAGACCTATTATTAAAAGGAATCCTTATGAGTTATGGAACAATCGAAAACCCAAGGTTAACTACTTCAAAGTTTTTGGTTGAAAAGTATATATTCTTAATACTAAGGACAATCTTGACAAATTTTCATTCAAGAGTGATGAATGTATCTTTCTAGGATATTCCATGTCTAGTAAAGCCTATAGAGTGTTCAATAAAAGAACTAAATGTGTGGAATAATCTATCCATGTCAAATTTGATGAAGTAGATCCATATGAGCCTAAAACCATTCTAGAGAACCTGGAGGATGATGTATCAAATTTGAACATTAATTTAAAATCCTCAAACCGTTATGTGAAAGAATCTGTGAAAACTTCCAGTTCTGGAAATTCCTTAGACTCAAGTCACAATGAACCTGAACATGTTGATGAACTTGAAATCACTAGTCCCTCCTTTTCTAGAGCTATTATAACTCTTAAGATCCATCCTTTAGATGCTATTGTAGGAGACCTAGAAAAAAGAACTCAAACTAGAGCTTCTCTTACAAATCAGGTTGAACATCAAGTATTCTTGTCACAACTTGAACCTAAAAACATTAATGATGCTATCAATGATGAATTTTGGGTGATGGATATGCAAGAAGAACTTAATCAGTTTTAAAGGAACAAAGTTTGGAAACTTATTGAAAGACCTAAGGACACATTCACCATAGGAACTAAATGGGTGTTTAGAAATAAGGTAGATGAAGCTGGTAACATAGTTAGAAACAAGGCTAGATTGGTTGCACAAGGCTATAGTCAAGAAGAAGGAATTGACTATGAGGAGACCTTTACACCAGTATCTATACTTGAAGCCATCAAAATGTTTCTTGCTTATGTTTCACATCTAAATTTTAAACTGTATTAAATGGATGTTAAGGGTGCATTCTTAAATGGGTATATAGCTGAGGATGTCTTTGTTGAACAAACCTTTTTCTTTACAAACCTCCATTTTCCAAATAATATTTTTAAATTATAAAAATCCTTGTATGGTTTAAAATAATCTCCAAGATCTTGGTATGATAGGTTGATTACTTTTCTTATTTCCAAAGGTTTTACAAAAGGAATAGCTGATCCTACCCTGTTTATAAAACGAATTTTTGAGGATGTTTTAGTTGTTCAAATCTATGTAGATGACATTATCTTTGGATCTTAAAGAAATTCTTTATGTATTGATTTTTCTAAAATGATGTAAAATGAATTTCAAATGAGTTTAATGGGTGAACTAAACTTTTTTCTCATATTTTAAATCTTTCAAAATAATGATGGTATTATTTTAACTCAAAGTAAATATACTAGGGATCTTATAAAACGTTTTGTATTGGATAGCACTAAAAGTAGTGAAACTCCCATGAGTACCACTTGTAAGTTGGATCTTGTTGAAGATGAAAAATCTATTGATCAAACCAATTATAGAGGAATGATTGGAAGTTTACTCTACTTAACTGCTATTCGACCTGACATTATGTTTCGTGTGTATATGTGTGCTCATTTTCAAGAAAATCCTAAGGAATCTCATTTAAATGTTGTAAAGAGAATTTTCAAATACCTCAAGCATACACCCAATCTAGGACTGTTCTATCCTAGAG
The DNA here is from genome assembly GCA_963277665.1 of Viscum album. Classification (NCBI taxonomy): domain Eukaryota; kingdom Viridiplantae; phylum Streptophyta; class Magnoliopsida; order Santalales; family Viscaceae; genus Viscum; species Viscum album. The sequence continues at coordinate 1,692,965,899 of OY728143.1, read as the reverse complement.
GATAATCATTTGAATTAGTTAGTTATTATGATGTTAACTTCGGTGGCTATAAGTTAGATAGAAAAATCACCTCTGGAACATGTCACTTTTTAGGCAAGTCACTATTATCATGGTGTAGAAAGAAACAAAATTGTGTTGCATTATCTACTGAAAAAAATGAATATATAGTTGTTGGTAGTTGTTGTACACAAATCTTGTGGATGAATCACACATTACTAGATTATGGATATCAATTCCGACATGTACCTATAAATTGTGACAACACAAGTGCTATTAAAATCTCAAGAAATCCTGTTTCACATTCTAGGACAAAGCATATTGATGTAAGACATCACTTTTTGAGAGATCAGTATCAAAAAGGTGATATCACTTTGGAATTCATTGGTACTGAGTATCATCTTGCTGATATATTTACCAAACCATTAAATTCTGAAATAATGGACTACATCATACTTTAATTAGGCATGATAAATAATAAGTAAATATCTTATTGTTTTTTATTTTACTGTTTTATATCTTACTGTTTTATATCTTACTGTTTCATGTTTACAGTCTCATAGTTAGTATTTTGTCATTACTGTATGACAATCATTGTCTCACTGTAAGGATCAGTCACTATCTCACTATAAGGATCAGTCATTTTCTCACCATAAGGACCAATCACTGTCTCACCGTAAGGATCAGTCACTGTCCCATCGTAAAATTCATTCATTATCTCACTGTAAATACCTGATATGGTCTCAGTGTAAATATTTTTTTTATGATTTTTTTTTAAAAATTAAAAAGTCGTATCGTGGTAATTATTCATTTCACCTTTTTATTTTCACACACTTTTACTTTTGCGACATTTGGTATTCATAAATGATAAAATAAAGGAAGTGTAACTTGTCCTTCAATCTAGCTTTCTTATATTCACTAAATTTGTAACCCTTCTTGAATCCTTTAACCCTTATCTCTCTCTAACCTTCGGTGAATGCCTAGGATGAAACGACCTTCATCGTCGACTCCTGAGAAACGTAGCTCAAAGAAGATGAAGATCGCAAATAAGCTGGCACCCGAAGGTCCTCTAAATCCAAATCTGGTGAACCAAGTAGTAGTACCTGAGAAAGAGATATGCCCTAAGTGGATTATATTGAGTAAGTCTCTAGTTTTGAAAGTTTTAAAATAAAAAGGCTGGTTAGAATGGTTTTTGAAGAAAGATAGACCTATCTACCCTAAGATTGTGGCTCAATTTTATCAGTATATTCAGTTCTCCTTTGATTCTAAAGATGGTTATGCTGTGAGAAGCTGGATAAATGGCCATAAATGCTCATTTTCTTCGAAGTTATGGGCTACGTGCCTTAGGTTACCTCATGAAGGAATCTGTGAGGACTATCAGAGAGGACCTCCACCTTCCATTGAATTATTTGTTTTGGAAGATGCTCTAAAAAGCTTAATGGGAAATGGTACCAAAAGGAGATCCATTACTGCTGAACTGGATGGAGAATCTATACTTCTATTTGATTTTATACAGAACTTGATCATCCCTAGAAAAGGTTATTTTTCTATACTAAAATATCAGGATGTGTTTCTAATTCATCTTATGAAAAATGGGCATAAGATCAACCTTTGTAAGTATGTCATACACCATATGTGTGAGTTGATCAAAACCATGTCCAAGTCAACCTCCCTATTTTATTCTCGGATTATCTCAGTCATGCTTCATGCCAAAGGTATGGTTGGACCTAATGAAGAATTTATCAAGGATTGTGAGTTCTTCCTTTCAAAATTCATTATCAAGAGGATGAAAATAAACCAAAATCCTTGGAAAAAGACATCGGTGGAAGACAATGATAGGATTTATGAAAAAAACAATCTATTGGAACATCCTTAAAGACCAACAGATATTACTGATCTTGGTTTGGAACCAGATCAATTTGTTAAGTATTCTGAAGAAGAAGAAGAAGAAGAAGAAGAAGAAGAAGAAGAAAATGTTGTTGTTCCTTTTAGGGAAACTGTTTCTGATAAGAAAGATAGTACTCCTATCCCTCATGTAGTAAGTGAAAAGGAAGTACCTTCTTTTAAATATGTTGTTAATCTGAAAGATCAACCCGAATTTGAAATAGAATATGTTGTCAAATAAACCAAAAATAATTCTATGGAAAATCTTATAGAAGAATAATTACCTGTTATGCAAGAAGCTGACCTTGAGGAACTCCCAATGGAACAATCTATTCCTGAAGTCATTCCTTCGGCTGAGGAAAGGCTAAAGCTGGCTTTTCAGTTGGCTAGATAGGAAATGAGGGAGGAACTAAGAGATGAATTAGTGGAACTAGATCAAGCCTCTTAGCATCTTAGTTCTGAGAAGGATGAAACTATTGAGGGGGAGCAACCCCCAAATCTGGAATCTTTTGATGTACCAAACCTGATTGATCCAAGCCTTGCAGACACTCAGTATAAATTCCCTAGCTTTTATGATGTGACTGACTCCTAGGAAGTCTCAGTAAAAGGCCTTGACCTTTCCACTATGTTCCAATTGAAATCTGTCTCTAATTTTTCCCCTGAAAAAGAACATTATCCCGTATCAGTACCTATCTATGAACCTTAACTAGAACAACCATCCTTGGTGAGTAAAGATGATCTTAAAGAATTTAGAAATACCCTTTTGGTTGGAGTTGAAAAACTTCTGAAAACCCAACCATCTCCTATAACAAATCTAAGTGAGAGAGATGCCTCACTGTTATTAGAAAATGATATTTGTAAAATTCAACCCAAAATGCTTCATGAGATTCAGGAAGTCAGATTTGAAAACAAACTACTTAGTGATGAAGTTAAGACTCTGAGAGGTATGATTAAAGACATGCAGAAATAGATGAATTCTAGATCAGAGCCTGCTTCTTATCCTGTGGATCCTATTGTTCCTAAAACCCCATAGAATTTTGTCTCTCAGGTTCAACCTCATTTAACTTCCTTAGCATAAAAAGTGGCAAAAAGAAACAAACAGATTGTGAAAGAAATGTCAGATCTTGTGGTTAATCTTAACAAGCTCACTGATGAGTATATGGGGTGCCTTCAAAAAGTGATAAATCAACCGAAATCTCTCACCTCAGTTGTCACTGCTTCTAAGATATCTGGACAATCATCTCAATCTTCTTTAGAAAGTGACCTACTCAGAAAAGTGGTCAAAGAAGAACTTCTTACTATGCTTAGTGGTTTCAATAAATATTCTCTATCTAAAGTTATCAATAACAGTGAAAAAGTTCTTGATATAGTCCAAATCCATTCAAAAAATGCTAATGATGATTAGCAAGAAAATTCCAAGAAAATGGATTTCTACTTAAACTGAATCTTATCAAAGACTGACATGACCAATCATTTCAAATATCTTGTAGAAAATCTGAGGATCCCTCCTATTACTCAAGCTTTCAAGACTCAAGTCCAAAAGCTCACAGAGTTCACTCGTCTGTTGGACAAGATTATGGAAAACAAGGATGACTTTGAGAAAGATATGAAGTATGGTGGAGATATCATTGCATATTTTATTAATCTTTTGTGTCCCTGTCTTCTTGTATAGAGTACAGCCATTGTTTCTCCTATGGCTGCCCCTCTGAGTCCTGGTTTTCCTACTTTCACCTCTTCCCTAGCCTCCACTTATATGTCTGTCAGTCAAGCACTGAGTCAGATCAGGCCTATGATCCTTGATCAACAACTGCCTTGGTCTTCTACTACACCTACTATGGCTCCCTATATCTTTGAAGGTCTTATTTTACCTTCTCTATCAACCACCTCACTACCTTTTCTACCTCAACCTCTACTCCTGTGGCTTTATCTTCTACTGCTACTACTAAGGGCAAACATAATACTAGCCAGTGAAGAAGGACAGTGCTTACTCTTTTTTTGATGGGAATCTTGTTAATTTTGTTTTACTTTTTGTAATACCCCTCTTTTTATCTAATACATTATACCCTTTTCTTGTATCTTTTGTCTTCATTTTTCTTGCTACTTTTTTATAATCCCAAAGGGGGGAGAAATATAGGAGACATATAAAAGAAGAGAACACTCACTCTATATATGTTATATGCACATTCAAACTATGTTGTTATAACAAATATACACTCTAAATATACCTGATTTTTTATCGTAAAAAAGTGGGATATTTTTGGACTCCTCATGTATTAATCATGTTTTAATGATCACAAATCATATTCAGCCTATAAACCATGTTAACTCTATATAATCTATCTCACATCAAATTCACAGTTGTTTAGTAAAAGCTATCCAAAGCTATTAAGTGATATACACTCAGTTTGGTTACTATACACTATCTTTTGATTCACTTTATAATAATTTCTCTGACAAATGATTAAGTTTAATTCATTCTATAAATATCACTGCTTAAGTCTGAATAAAAATATTTTCCTAAGTGCGGGACACCGTGAACAAGTAGACACCGTGAAAACCATACACTGTGAAAAAGACACTGTGAACAAGACACCGTGACATCGAGACACTATGACAACAAAACACCATGAACAAGACACCATGAACAAGACACCATGAACAAGACACCGTGAACAAGACACCGTGACATCGAGACACCATGACAACCAGACACCGTGAACAAGACACCATGACATACTATGAAACCGTTTCTTAATATGTTTTGTCATATTTTAATTTAATCTTTAACGGTCATATTTAAATATTTTAAATTAACTGACATAATTAATATTTATTTATAGACATGTCATCTGACAGTACGAGGTATGAGGTGTAGAATACATGCAACCTATCGGTTCAAACACATGCACTCCAAGATAAAAGAGTAATACGACCTAGGAAAAATAAGAAGTGTGGCACAATACTAAAAAGCAAAAAAAAAGTGGGTGGGTATGATCACGACAACAGAATACACTAAGAGAATTCTTAAAGAAAGAATTGTCTCATGCAACTCAACACTGTTGGAGATCACACGAAGCTCAAGTGAATCCTAGAATCAAGAACATCTTCACACTATCAAACATCACGAAGAACACAAGACGAATCTGTCTGACTTGCGACACTATGTTTTCCATAAGAGGACTTTATTTCTACATCTACTTCATCTTATAAGTGTAGAGATACAAAGACTAACATTCAGAGCATTTATAAACCTATCTCAATATTTCTACTCTGATTTGTATCATTTTACTATCTTTAGATTAGTGTGTGTATCTGTATAACAACACACTCTGTCTTCTGCATACAACTGAAGGATACAATATATCATTAATCAAACATCTTTTTATATTTTTATACCTACTGGAAAGTGTGTAAGAGGACCCTATGTGGCCTTCTTGTTTGTTCCCATGAAGAACTATGGAAGAGGTCCCAATGCAACCTGGACAGTCCTGTGTACTGTTGTTTAACCCCAATCCAGGGTGTGGATCAAGTTTATTTATATAAAATTCTTGGTGGCAGGTGATCACTAAGTGGAGTGGATTAGGTCTTATATTGAGACTGAACCACTTGTTTCATATTCGTTGTGCTGCTCAATTTAGTCTTCTATGTTTTATTGTTTTACTGTATAATTCAAAAATCACTAAATTCACTTTGATAGTTAATCTTGGAAAGAAGTTATAATTGTCTTGTCTTAGTAGAATATCTTCAAAAGTAATATTAATAACTCACATTAAGATTACTAAGAACTAATAAATCTTATAAGAAGTTATTTAAATAGTAAAACTCTTATAATAGTATAACCTTGATTCACAGGGTTGTATTTAAACTTTTAGGGAAACCTTTTTAAGATTACTTTTTAACCAAAAAAATTTATAGATACTCAATTCACCCCACTCTTGAGTAATCTACTCTGACCAACATGAATGTTGGTAAATCTATTAAATTTTTCTTTTCAGCCTATATTGACGTTCATTTGTGAGATCCTTTGAAGTTGAACCATCTCTGCTGAATTCTGTGTTGACTTTTCACCTGCATCAAATCTTTCTTGATCGGATTCATGTTCTAAATGTCACTTAAAAAACTAAAAGAAGGTAGGTTACAATAGTTTCAAATGAATAATTCATATCCATCAATTAGTTACATAATTTAATGTGATTTTTAATTTAAAAGTGGTGAAATTCAACATGCATTTAATTTTTCCTAGAATGAGTTTTAGAATATGATTACATTTAGTGTAAGTTGGAAGTATTGAAATGTTGATTACAGTATTTGAACTGATATTGAAGAGAACCATGAAGAGGATGAGAGCATCATGAAGAGTTATTAATTAAAGTCTTTGAAAAGGCTTTGATGTAAGAGTTGGATTGAGAAGATGAATCATCAATTTATTTCCCCAAAGAATATGTCTATCCTGAAAGACCACCATATAACTACACAATTTATCTTCACGCTTATGGAACTTACCAAAAAATTATCAACCCTTAAAGGATGATTTTTTTCTATCATGAAAGACCACCATATAACTACGCAATTTATCTTCACACTTATGAAACTTCCTAAAAATGTATCAACCCATAAAAAATGATTTCATGTCAGGGTTCTTCCCACTGGCATAATCGACTACTAAAATTCAGACCCAATGTTCTAATGATACGATCAGTGTTGTTTCCATATCATCAAACCCAGTATGATATAAAAACATAGAACAACTCTCCTAGGGCTATCTATTCTGAAAAACACCCTATCTCATCTACATATTAGAGAAACATGGAGAGTTACTGATTACAGTCTTCGAACAGGATTTGACATAAGATTTGGATTGAGAAGATGAGAGCACCATGAAGAAGTGGTTGAGAATGTGTGGAGAATTGTGCTCCATCATGAGTTATTAAAAAGTTAGTAAAGAGATTAAAAACATTTCATTATGAAAAACTACACAAGAAAATATAAAATTTGTTCAACCTTCCCTTGATGAGAATTAGGATGAACGAAAGCCTTTGATTTTGGTGTTAGCTCCTTGAATCTAATATTTTAAATAGATATCATGAGTAAGAGATTGAGTTTGGGTACTCCCCATCCAAAAAATCCAATTTCATTGAATGGCACTACTTGAAACTTGTCTTGTTGCCATCAAATGAAACCCGAAATACCTTTTAACCAAAATCCCATATAAAACCACATAAAATATTCATGTAGAAGAAACATTTACATCAATGATTCATGATCACTCAAGTTCAATGCTACTATTGATGTTGAAATAACAAATATGATTATCATTCAATCCAATAAAGCACATAAAATTTCTTACAAACTTAATGAAATGAAAAATGTAATTAATATGGTAAGTGGATTTATTACTCAAGAAGACAACTGATCATTTCAACCACAAAAATAATTATAAATATAGATAAAATTTCTAGATTAATACAATAATTCACTAATATAAATGCACTTATATTCTATATAATTGATATTGGATGTTGAAATAAGTTTAAAAAAATAAGAGTATAGACTAAGCATGATTGCATGATAATGAACTAAATTCAAATATATTAGTTATGTGGCAAATGATTTTTTATTTACAAATCAAATCATGAGAAATTTAAAATTTTACTATGAAATGCATACTACATCAAAGAATTCATAGTGAAAATGCATATTATAGTGTTACTAATCAATACAAATAATTTTTAATACATTGAATATTGTACATAACCTGGTAGTTTGAAATTTCATATGAAAAAGGATATTGAATCCAACTTATTCTAACATTTTTTAATGTATATTATACAGAATCATGCTAATTGAATGCATGTTGAATGTGTGTATAAATTCAAAGTGACAAAAATAGTATTTATGTTGAAACTTCATAGTTATATATAGATTTTTTATTACAGACTCAAGTCATCGAGCATTGGATAGATTAAGACATAATATTTGGTGATCATTTAATGTTTGTCCTATTGAATAGACATAAAAAATGAAACAGGAATAATCCAAACACTAAATATTAGATAGATATATATAAATATATATAATAGTATAAAAATAAACAAACAAAAATAAAGTAAAGAAATCCAAATGTGTTATAACAATATATATTCTAAATTAATTACCTATTAAATTTTATTCAGGAACCCTTATTCTGAATGATAACTTTAAAATAAATAAAATCAAATCCAAAATAGTGGAAAATTTGCATAAATTTAAAATTCTAAAATTATCAAACCATCATGGTCTTCTTTTCAAACCCCACTGTAGACCCCTTTTCCAAGTTGTGTTGCAGAACCATTCCTAAATACCTTCATTGCAATAATCATAAAATGAAACATTTGTTAAAGACATATAGACATTATTGACAACATAAAATCATAATTTTAATCTCTTACACAAATTCATAGGAGAAGACGGATAAAGTAGTGGAAAAAATTAAAAAAACATAGAAATAGAAATATAAAATTTCATGAATGTAATAAATTTTTTGGAATAAATGATTTCTCAATTTCAAGAATATAATAAATTGTTTGAATATAATGGTTGTACAATTAAAAATATTATATTGTCTCTTTAATTTTTATTTTAAAATTATTTCTAAGATCCTCTGAAGTTGAACCATCTCTAGTGTAATATATTTTGACTTAATTTATTTCATCAACTCTGATATAAATTAGGAAAAAATGGAATGTGCATAGATTGAAAATTCTAAAATGACTAAACCATCATGGTATTCATTGCAAACCCCACTGTAAAACCCTTTTCCAAGTTGTGTTTTAGGACCATTTCTAAATACCTTCGTTACAGTTATCATAAAATGATACATTTTTTAAAGATATAAAGATGTTATCAATGGCATAAACTCGTAATTTGAATCTCTTAATTCATAAATGCTTCAGAAAAATTATATTGTTGTAAATATTTTGTCCACTCAACCTACATAGATGCATAAGGAGAATATGGATATAGTAGTCTCAAGTAAAAAAAATTAAAAAAAACATAGAAATATAAATATAAAATTTCAATAGTGTGATAAATTGTTTGAACATAATGGTTTATAATTTCAAATGTTATCTTGACTATTCAAATTTTCTTTTGAAATGATTTCTAAGATCCTCTGAAGTTGAACAGTCTCTGGTGAAATCATATTTTTACTTTGTCTAGTGCATCAACTCGGATATAAATTAATAAAAAATGAAACTTTTCATATGCAATTAAACACCAGTCATATTGTCTAGTGGAATAAATTTTTTTTAGTGAAATAACTAAATCGGATCAACTCTAAATTGGATAACATAATACTAAATTTTAAAGTATTTATGTTTTCTAAAAATAGAGGAGAACATATATTAGGTCACAAACAATAGGGGATTTGGTCATGACCAATCTTCTTCTTCACAATGTATGGTACGTCAAAATATAACAAAATGAAAGACTGAAAAAGGAGATATCAAATAACAATTACCGGTACATAAAATGAGTAATAGAGATTTAGACAATGTTTAAGATGTATTTTTTAGGGTTTTAAAAATATGTTTCAATGTTATCTTGGAAATATGGAAGTATTCTGATGATTCATTAAAAATTCAGTGGTCCTTCAATGATTCCTTGGAGAACAACTTCGATATACAATTCATTTCCACGATAGATGGTGCCTTTCCATGATAGAGAGATTATCTGAATAAATCATGTTTGTAGGATGTGTTTGAGAAGTACCTACAATCGCTATAAGAAATATTAATCTACCGTATATTGGAAATCCCTCGATCTTTCAAGAATTTCTTAGAAATCAAACATTTTTTCAATGATGCCTTTGAGAATATCTTCAATAGATTGTGCCTTGTGAAGATTGAGGTGGTATTGGTAGGAAATGGATTTCTAGGTCATGTTCGGTAAGGATCCTGAACCTGTATCAAGGTAGCAGATGTAAGATAATGATTTTATGGTTGCGAAACTGTAGGTTTTTCAGGGAATGGATGAAAGGATATTGAGATTTATGGATGGAGGCTGAGGGAGTGATCCTGATGCGAGGGATACAGAGATATTTAATGGGGGTGGGGAGGGAAGGAGGGAGTGGGGGAACAAGGACTGAGGGAGTGAAGGGACGCCAAGAAGAGGATTAGATGGAGAGATGGAGAGCGAGAGAGACTGGTGATATGTGATATGGGAGGGAGATGATTTTCGGTCGATGGGAGATAGATGACATGTGACTGAAGCCGAGGCATAGGTGTAGACATAGGTCGAGGAGTTATAGATGGAGAAGTTGAATATGGAGGTGTAGAATGAGGTCTAGGCGGAGGTGTAGACTGAGATGGAGGAGGAGTTTCAGGTGGATAAGGCAGACGTGGAGGTGTAAACGGAGGCGGGGGCGGAGGATGGGACATGTGAATGAGGCAAGGGGGGTGGGGAGGAGAGTCGGGGTTGCAGGGAGGAATCAAAGAGAGGGTATAGTAGGGTGGGAGAACAGAAGGGAAGAGAAGGTATACATGTATGCCAGAAATAACGTGGTGGAGCCATGTGTATAGAGGTAGGCACGTACTATAGTATAGATAATAGATTTTTTATTAGTCGACTTAAATATAAATAATATTTTGATATAGTGAAATAAATTATTTTTTAAAAATAATTCAAAAATTATGAAATTCTGAACATAAAAAAATATTTTTTTTAACAACAACAAGTTTATCAGTTTTTTTAACGGTAAAAAGTTCATTATTTGTGTTGTAATTAAATAAAAAATGATAAATTGAAATTTTGTTAAATAGTTTAGAAAGTAAATAAATGATTTAATGCTGACTTTTTGTTTCTTTCTTTTCAAATGGTTTGAGATTAATAAAGGGGTAGAAATGTTAAAACCCAAATGATACTTCCAGTTTTAGGGTACCCGTTAGATTTAATCCGAAAGAATGATACTGACTTCCGGTTTCAGTGTACCCGTATACCTGTTCGATCTAGGTTTTTAATGGGAAAGGGTGGGTTTTCACATGGGGGGTGTGGGGATAGGGGGAATGTTGTGGATCCCCAACCTGGGTTTCCCTACAGCTTCCCACACCTCCAGCGCTTTGAAAATGCAGGTTGCGAGACTCATAGGTAAGGCCAGAGAGACATGGCCGCCAAAGCCGAAGCCGAAGTTATCATTCAAGAGGACCGAGATCTGGCCACCGAAGCCGATGTACTCATTCAAGTGGACGGAGATGATCTGGTGGTTCAGTTCATCACTGGGTATGGGGTGTGGGTGGAGCTGCTGGCGACAACGTCCCACTGGTTCTTCTCCAACATTGGTTTACTCTCCTTGCAGTTCTTGTAATACCATTCATTACATTTTTTTAATGCAGCCAACCAGCTTACAGAGCTGAGTGGGTATTTAGATTGATCATGTAATAATCAGATATTATCATTAATTAATAAAAAAATTGGGTTTTTTGATATACTATAATAATTATGGGAACTGACCGGATTAATAATCACATAATATTTTAAAACTCAAACCATGCACAAACTCGATTTAGAGTTTTTTTATACACTTTCTAAAAAAAATTAAATGGCATAGGTTAATTTTTTTTTTTAAAGTACATCTTAAAGGCGGCATCGCAGATGCATCCTTTTCCCTAAAATAATGATTTTTTCCTATTTTAATTATTTTTTTATATATTTAAAATTTTAATGTTTTATTATTATGTTGTTATGGTTATATATATATTTATATATATATAACAAAATTTTTAAACATAATTTATCTTTTATTCAAGTATGTAACTTTTCTAACCTATAAAATATAAACTATAAGACCGATATGAATGAAATTTTAAACATTGATTAAACATATAACAAGTAATCGAAAATAAAAAGAATTTTATTAAAAAATGTTGATGAAAAAATAATTTATAAACTTTACAATCCACCTACTTGAAACTTAAAAATGTTTCAAATATGTGCATTTTCCAACCTATGAAATATAAAATATAAGACCGATATGAATAAAATTTTAAACATTGATTAAACATATAACTAGTAGTTGAAAATAAAAATAATTTCTTAAAAAATGTTGATGAAAAATAATTTATAATCTTTATAATCCACCTACTTGAAACATAAAAATATTTCAAGTATGTGACTTTGTTAGCCTATATAATATAAACTATAAGACCAATATGAATGAAATTTTAAAAATTGATTAAACATATAATAATTAGTTTAAAATTAAAAAAAATCTTAAAAAATTTTGATGAAAAATAATTTATAAGCTTTCCAATCCACCTATTTGAAACTTAAAAATGTTTCAAGTACGTGTCTTTTCTAGCCTATATAATATAAACTATAAGACCGATATGAATGAAATTTTAAACATTTATTAAAAATATAACAAGTAGTCAAAAATAAAAATAATTACAAAATTTTGATGAAAAATAATTTATAATCTTTCTAATCCACCTAATTGAAACTTAAAAATGTTTCAAGTATGTGACTTTGCTAGCCTATATAATATAAACTATAACACCGGTATGAATAAAATTTTAAAAATTGTTTACAAATATAATAATTAGTTGAAAATAAAAATAATTTATTAAAAAATGTTGATGAAAAATAATTTATAAGCTTTCGAATCCACCTACTCGAAACTTAAAAATGTTTTAAGTACGTGACTTTGCTAGCCTATATAATATAAACTATAAGACCGATATGAATGAAATTTTAAACATTGATTAAAAATATAATAATTAGTTGAATTTTTAATTTATATTTATATGGGTCTTATAGTTTATATTTTATAGGCTTTCAAAGTCAAGTAGGTGTCTTAAGATCCTCCTCTACATTCATTTTCACTCTCACTTCTGAGTTACTTTTCTTAAATTCATTTCATTATCATTTATTTATTTTATTTATGAAACTATTTATTTTCAACAACTTTTTAAATGATTAGGATATCTTTTAAATTTTATTTACATTGTTTTTATACTATATATTTTATGATATTTTAAAGTTAATTACTTGAAATTTAATAATTATTCCTATGTTTCAAGTAGTCAACTTTGAAACCTGTAAAATATAAATTGTGCTTAAAATATAAATGAAAAATGAAATACTGGATAAACATATAATAAGGGCTAATAGTAATAATAGTATTTTCATTTCAATAGATATAAAACATATAAATGAACATGTACAATCAATGTCTATATCTATGGCGATGAGATTTTGTCCCACATGGTGTTCTGCGAATAAGACGTCTGCATTGAATGAACAGTGGAGTTTGATGACCTAGAGAGGGCTGATCCTCAGGCACTAGAATGTTGACTATCGCATCCTCTATCTGTGTGTCATTTGGAGGACCTGGCAACTGTATCTCATACTGCCCTCCTGATCCTTCTCCCACTAGGGTGGTAGAAGGACCTGTCATCATCGCATTGGGGAACCAAGCATGCGATGGAGCTAAACCCAAAGACTACAATGGATATGGAAATCAAGGCTACAATGGATCTAGACCCCAAGGCTGTGATGGATCTAGACCACATGGCTGCGATGGATTTGAACCCCAAGATGGAGAAAACTACGGATATCCTTTCAGGAAAGACAGATCTCATGCCACCTGAGGCACATCCTGAATCAGTTGATCCTAGACTACTAGAGGGCCAACCTCTACCTGTGGAACATGTGAGGCCTCACGTTCAACATGACACTATCTACATAGTCATGTTCATGGCTCTGCAACACCAGCAACAGCTGCAGGATGTTCCTCTGGGGCAGGAACCTCTTCTCTCCGGGCCGAATGTTCGAAGATTCTCTCGGAATGTGCATGAAAAGATGCCCTCACCTCCAGCACTGCAGCGTGGACGGATGCCCGGATAAAGACCCCCTCCTCCTCTTCATCACTCATGCGAACAAGTTGTTCTATGTGACTGACTTGTAAAGAGATTCAAATTGAATTGGAAAATATTTCAATAAACAAACAAATAGAAATTTATTGTCTTACCATCCTCTACATCTCTCTGTCGTGTTGGGTAAGATACAGTATAGACTTCAGTCTATACCATGGCTCATACTCAACCTGTACTGAAAAAAAGAACAAATTTTTAGGAACACCCAAAATACAAAACTCTACACGTCTGTTCCAGTAGTCGATAAAGCGGACATGTACTCTGGGCTAGTCCTCATCCTACCTCCCCATCAGCTTCATCCCATGAAGCCGCTCTGTTTTTCTCAGCAGCAATAGAATCGGCTGAGCACAGAAAAACTAGCACATGACTCTGTCAGGCTGATACCACTCAATAATATGGAAGTGAATGAGGTGCACTACAGTCATAGCATCCTCAAGCCCAACAGTACAGTATGCTGGCAAATGGTCCATAATACTCTAGTATGGAAACCATGAAATCTGAAATGACATGTGACTTTTTCAAAAAATATCCTAACTAAAAACCAAAATTTATGTTATTATTAAATTTTTTAGACAGTGATAGATTGTATATACATACCTGACCAAGTAAGAGATTGTCCAACTTGAACCGATATATGCCCAAATGGTATCTCAGAACCGCATCAAAACTGTGTCACTGACACCACCTGTAAAATACATCATCAATAGTGAAAAATAATGAGAAATTAAAGTCAATAACTCATAGTATCATTAGAAACCAATAGAAATGATTGATTATACCAACATCCATGCAGAGCTTCATGAAACACATCTATCTTGATCGGAGGACTAGAAAGATCAGGGCGGAATTCGGGGATGTGCTCCCATTCCCACATCTGAATAAGGATGACACATCCCCTAAAACATGTGCAGTCCCTACGGGATAGCCTGCATACTGATTTGTACGTGTATTCCAAGTATTTTGATCCCCAACTGTACGTCCCGGTCTGATCAAAGACCTCTAGTAGGGGTAGATACATCATGTGCACGTCCATACCTGAGTGATCAGTACACATGGTCCCACCAATGATTCATAATATATATGTATAGGCATAATGCATGAAAGTCTGTTCATCATCATCATCAGGTAAATGTGGAATCTATGCCTCTAACCAAGGCATAGATATGGATGCTCCATTTGTAGCCCAACGTTCAGAAAAAATGTCAACATCGAACAAGCGTTGAGCAAGATCTGGCTAAGATTCATTAGTGAGTCCAATAACGAGTCTCTCCTGGATAAGAAGACTGAGAAGCACTGCCACATCATGTGGTCATCTCTCCCTCAGGCAGGTGGAATGTGTGTGTCTCTAGTCTCCACCTCTTAATGAGGGTAGCAAGTAGGTGATGTTCTACAAATGTGAAATCTGATACGGAAAGGCTATAGAATCCAACATGGCACAAGTATGGTCTAATGGCATGTGGAGGCTCCTTGTGATGAAAATAGTGTGCTCGATGCACCATGATCGATCAATCTACACCACCCTCTAACATGACCTCGGAAATATGGGTATGCTACTGAGTGAGTAATATGATATCATCCATCAGCATATAAACAAATGAAATGAGTCATAAGTGTAATTTGTAAATATAACATTATGATCAGAATAATGTTATGAACTTTTTAATGCAAGACATGCCACGTTTATTCACATTATTTTATGAAGTTTGTTTTTACCAAAAGAAATATAATTCTCCAAGTTTTTTGGTTTTGAATGAAATAAAGATAACAAGAGGAAAGAAGAGAAAAAAATAGATAATGTTAAAACAACATTTAATAATTTCCCCACATATGATAATTGTGGAAGTAAAAACATTGATACATACTTTAAGAGAATATATCTTAGAATAATCCAAGACACTAATGTAATGAATATGTTATTGATACTTTTGAAGTGCAACAATTGATATTCTTATGTATTTTGATCCAAGAAATATGTTGTGAAATAATTTTATTAATAAAATTATCTTTGTAAGAATAATGTATTATATAAGGTTTGTATTGTAATAAAATTTCTTAATGGATTTGAGAGAATATGTTGAATGGCACTAATGACCAAAAAATGTAATTTAGTAAAAAAATTAAACTCTTTAAAAACACATTATTTGGGGAAGATGACCCTAAATATGCGCCTAATTTTGAGAAAATTGAACAAATGATATATCCCTTGTTTACCCTTACTGAGCATCTAATTTAACCCTTTATTATATTTTATTTCCCCATGTTATGAAGTCTTATATGTCTGATAAGAGTTGTAGATATGAAAAAAAAATTGAGACTATGTAGATCCTTTATAAACTAGTTGTTTATGTGTCTATGTTTCTAAATTCACTAGACCAGTATGATTATGGAATAGATCATTCTATTATTTAATGAACATTATTCTACTTAGAATTTATATCTTTGTACGAAAATTAATTTTCACTATTGTTTTTATATGATAAAGGTTTAGTTAACCATAGGATACTAGGATATGGTAACATCCATGACAACCCTAGGAATAATTACAAGTATAGGATAACGTCATCTTGTTTTGATAACAATTATGAATGACCTAGGATAAACACAAGGTTTCATTGAAGAAGGTTTCATGATTTAGACGTTCAATGAATGATTTTCTGTGATTATGTTCTCTCCCTCTATGATCATTGTTTGTCACACTGTTATTTATTGTTTTATTCAATTAGTTGAACCCAAAGAAATCATTTTAATGTTAAATACTATAGACAATTCATTGATTCTCTCCCTGAGCAATGGAATGTTTTAGGATATGGAATGAAAAATCTTGTTTCTATGCTAACACAATTTTTCAAGCTATGAATAACATTTTTCTTTGAATGAGGAAATGAAGGACCATGATTCTATTAGGTCTAGGTTTTCGGATTTTTTGTAAGGTTTTAGGGTTTAGGTTTATGAATTTTGGGTTAGGGTTTAGGTTTTAAGGTTTAGATTTTAGAATTTTGATATTAAGGTTTAGGAAAGATGTTTTTGGGTTAAGTGTTCTACTTTTGGGTTTTGGGGTTTATAAAACTGAGAGAAAAAAACCAAGATAACAACATATAATTTACAATAGGAAAATTTCACAATGAAGACAGTACATCATTGTGGCTGAGAGTGTGAACTTGACCCAACAACTTTAGGGAATCGTTTCTGATTATGAATTTCTTTATGACATATGGTGCATCTCAAAATTTGTCCTTATTATTGAGGCCATTTCATCTCATTACGCATCCTACTGGACTTTGGTCTCCCATGAGGATGCAATCAATTGATTTCAGGTATCACTATTGGTTGACCTTTGGGCATTGGGAAATAATGATACTCCCCAATAGGTGTCCATGGTGTAGTATAATAGTTAGCAATGGTGTCCATCTGGTATATTGGATCAACATATGCTTCCCATGATATGTTCACAGAGGCACATGATGTGATGGTTGTGTGCATGGAAATCTTAAGGCCTAAAAGTTTCTATATTAACATCACCTCGTTTCCAGTAATACCACCATTTTTTCACCGATGCGATTTGTGATGGGGTCTGAATGCTCTTGAACTTCAAATCGAGAGTCTTATCATTGAAAAAATAAGTCATGATAACCAGAAGCTTCTTCAATATTCTTTTCAATCTCTCATTTAAAGGGTCTTTCGTACCTTAGCCCCTGTTGTATTCTGTCTAATGCTAGTTTTTTTCTATCAATAAATTACTTCACACATTGATATAATGTCTTCTGAACTAGGGTGGTTATAGGTTTCTTGTGAATACATTTAAAGACACCATTAATGCACTCCACAATGTTTTTGGTCATGTTCCTGTACCTCTTCCCCCCGTCATATGTCAATTCCCATTTTTCTTTGGGAATCTGCATCATATAATCATAAACTTCTTAATTATCCTGGCAGATGTGTTCAAAATGTTTGTCAACCCACAATTGATCTGACTCATATGATACACATAATAGATGATATTTCACCTAATTTTATTTTATCTTTATATTGAAATAGTAAAAAACAACAAATACAATGTGTACTAAGCCTCGTGATTTCCTTCTTCATCGTTTTGTTGTGGAATTTTTTATGCACATTACTAGTAATGTATCTAATGCAGAATCGATGATGTGTATTTGGGTATCTCCGTGTATTAGGATCTGCATTGATTACCTCATTAATTGTCCAATGGCAATCAGATATCAAACAAACACCCCAAATGTTGGTGAAATGGTTGATGATACATGATAGAAACCAACTCCATGATTCATAGTTTTCTTTCTCTACAATGGAAAAGGAAAGTGGAAGAGATGAATGGTTTCCATCATGGGTTTCCGTAATAAAAAAATATGCCCTTTTATTTTCTATATAGAAACGTTCCATCAATCTGAATGAACTGTTTTCTGAAACTAAAGACAGAGATACAGGGGTAGAATACCCAGAACAACCAATGAAATTGAACATGAGATGAATCAAGTCAGTTATCAGGAGACACATGTTCATTTGTATCAAGATGAAAGACAACTTGGTTATGATTCCTTAGTATGGATAGCAATTGTGGAAACACCTGATATGATTCATCATAATCACCATATACCTTCACAATTTCCTTATGTTTCCCCATCCATACCTTATTATAGGAAATAGTATAACATAATGTCTATTGTATTCTCTCTTGAACAAGGTATATAGGAACATCTTGACATGTTCTAATCATCTAAACAACAATAGATGACACAAATTCTACATCCAATGAGGTATGATCTTCTGTCAAGCTTGGTTGAACACAAGTATGAGTTGCCTCAATCCTCATGATTCTCTAACCTCCAAATGCAATGTCCAGAATTTCCCTCAAGAAAAATCTACAGTCATCCCCATACTTATCACACTGTATGACATATTTACTATGGCATGATTCGTGAACTATATAGCTGCATTTACTCTGTGAAATCTCTTTAGTGTTCTTTTTAATGCATCTTTACTTGGAAAATTCCATCCAATATATAAGATTTTTTCCAACTCACTAAACCTATTTGGTACAACGTTGGGGAACTCAGTTTTCAGTGTGAGAATATTATTGTCGAATTCAGGAACACGTGTCATTGCTTCTGACCAAGATGCAAGGAGTGGTGAATGATTTATTATGGGTTTAGGTTGATGTAAAACTAATGAATTTCTCGAAACCTCTTCCCTAAATTTCGCTGATCCCACCTCATCAGCACTATTGTTTCCATCTGATCCGTCATTACAAAACTCCTCATCAGAATTAGGATTGACATGTATATTTGGGAGATCATCTAGGTTGTTCTCCTCCGTATCATTTGGAATAGGCTCAATTTCATGGGGTAGACTATCTTCAACCACTCTTGTAATTCTACGTATTCGTACAACTGGACATTGTTGTTTTATATGAGAAACATCAACATATAACTCCATCATGGTACTATCTGACCATTGAGAAAATAAATTAATTTATTGGACCCACTTTGCATCAGCAACCAATGGACAAGATAGATACCATAGTGTTTTCAAGAATTACAAATGACTATAGCTCATAGACTTGATCTCTTAGTCAGTTCCCAGATTTAAGTAACCACAAATTCTCTCTTGAAGGTCACTTAGGGTTACACAATCAGTTGTACTAACCACTGTTATTGGTTTTGTACTGTAATAAGCTCCTTTCTCAATTTGAATAACCTCCCCATAGCAGTACACACAGGAAAACATGACTCTCTACTTCAAAAATTTTTATATCCTCAAAATTATGATAGTGTAAAAAATATTTACAATGATGGTTGACCATATAATATTTATTAGAATGTAATTTTAGGACGCCTTTTTATACCCTAAAATATGTTAGAAATGTTTCATTATATAAAATTTTATTAGAATATAAGTCACAAAATATTTTGGAAACTGAGATAAAAAGAAGAGGAAACATCAAATTAGTTTATTTATCATTGAAAAAAAGATAATTCTAATCATATAAAGTAAAACGAAGAAGAAAAAATGCATTAAATAACACATGAATTCTTTATAACATACAATAAATTTGTTGGCATTTTTCAATATAATATGGTTTGGATGAGATAAGTCTTACTTCAGATGAGGTAAAATCCAACTTATTTTTTATTTACAGCTTAATAACATCTTTGAAAGATATGTACTTCACTTTTGAACTTTCAAAATCTTTCAACCTTCTAATGAAATATCTTAGATGACATTAGAAGGCCCAAAACTTTTGAAAGTTCAAAAGTTAAGTACATATCCTTAGAAGATTTTATTAAGCTTCCAATTAAAAATAAGTTGAATTTTACCTCATGTACGAAGCGAGATTCATCTCATTCAAACCTCATTCTATTGAAAAATTTCAACAAATTTATTGTATATCAGAAAGCATTCATGTGTTATTTAATGCATTTTTTATTCTTCATTTCACATTATATGATCATAAGTATTGTTAGCTAATTATTATATGGATTCATTTTTTAATCCTATGTTATTTATTAATTATTCTATAATTAATTGTTTCTAATAATAACTGTTATTTATAAACTATATAATATTTATGATACTAACATTTTAAAATATTTTCTTCTCCATTTCATTTTATATAATCATAATTTTCATTTTATCAACTGATTTTCTTAGTACACTTTTTAACTAATCAATCATTATTTAATCACTAGTTAATCATTATTAAGTTATTCTTTAATCATAAATCATATTATATTCATTAGTTAATTATAATTAACTAATCATATTTATTCATTTTAATCCTAAGTTATCATTAATTAATCTATAATTAATAATTACTAATAATAAGTATTATTTCTAAACTATATATAACTAATTAAACTACTTAATACATAACATCTTTAATTACTAATAATAACTTTCATTCGTTAGTGCTTTTTTCCTTATTTCATTCTATAACATCATAATTATCATTTCATCGTTGATAAATATACTGATTTGATTTTTCTTTTCTAAGATATTTTAGTAGTTTATAAAGAAAATATGAATCATCTTAAGCATATCCCTCGGGAGTGTCAAACCAGGAGTTCAGCAAAGCCTGTTGTTGTGTACCAGGATACCCCAGGTCAAGCTCGAAACTCCTTATCAGAGTTTTCACTCCTAGGTACATCTGTGCCAGAGCCACATCCACTTGATTTTTTCCAGATATGGATTTAATTGCCTAGATAATCACATAATTTTTATGCTACCAAAATTTCACAATACTTACTCTTAAGTTAATCTATACATAATCTATACTTAATCTATATATAATCTATACTTAATCATTGATAATAATAATAATTATTCCAAACTATATATAACTAATTACACAACCTAATAAACAAAATATTTAGAACTAACTAAAATACTTAAAAAAATGAAATATTTAAAACTAAAAAGAATTCAATTAAATAAATAAAAAAACATTAAATTAAATAAAAAATACCCCTAAATGATTCTTCACAAAAAAACTGCCTTCCTTTGGACCATTGAATCCACCGCATGGAAAATGAATTTTTTTAGAGAGAGAAACAGTGAATTTAGGGGAGATGAGGGAAAAATCAAGTGAGGAGAAGGGGGTGGATACCCTTTTATAAGGAGTTGAGGCAAAGGTGTCATCATCGTCGCTACCTTTTACCTATGTGTGAGGCTAAAGGTGGAATCGGTGGTTCCGCCTTTCACATTACCCAGAGGCGAAAGGTGGCACCCCCCCCCCCACCGCCTTTGTCATGTCATTGATCCAGGGAAAAGGCAGCATGAGGAATGGAAGGCAGCATCGTCGATGCCACCTTTGCACATCAACCTAAAGGCGGCATCGATGATTCCACCTTTATGGCATATTTTTTTAAAAAAATTAACCTATGTCATTTAATTTTTTTTCAGAAAACATAAAAAAAACTCTGATTTAGAGGTTTTCGAAAATATATATGCAAATATTTATTTAGGAATATACTTTTATATAAATATATTTATTGATAAGTTTTATATTTAAAAAATATATATTTATAAATATATATATATATGTATATATATATAATTATATTTATATATGAATATATTTATAAATACACATTTATATAATTTATATTAGGTACAACTGCCAATGACACCTCACGCACATTACAAGAAATTACAAAGAAATCCGCTGGCCCAAGACTCGACCACACCCCAAACCCCATCCCACCCACACCACCCCAACCTATCGCGAGGGGAACATATGTATATAATTATATATATATATATATATAATTTATAAATATATAAATATATTTATACGTATACTTATTTATAAATATAAATATAAATATTTAATTATGTAAATACACATTTACAATTATTTAAATTTATTTAGAATTTTATAAATATATATGTATAACTATATATATATAATTATTATTGTATAATAATAAATAATTGTTATTATTTGTAAATATATATTTGGAAATAAATATATATATATATATATATATATTATTTTTTTATAATTATATAAATATAATATATCCATATTTAAAAATATTTATTTATGAATATATTAATTTAAATATATAAATATATTAAAAAACATATATGAATATATAAATAAATATATTTATTTAGGAATATATTTATAAAAATATATAAATACACTAAAAATTTATTAACAAACTTATATAAATATATTAATAAATATATTTATAATTATATTAAAAATATACTAATAAATTATATAAATATGTTAGTGGTTATATTTATTTATGAATATATTTATATTAAATATATATATTATTAATTTTATTTATGAATATATATATAAAAATATAAAATATATTAATAAATATGTTTATATTATATTAATATTATTTTTTTATGAATATATTTATAAAAATATATATTTATAATTATTAGAAAAGTCGAGGGTCAATCCCTATTTATTAAGGAAATGAGAAGGGGAAGAGGATGAGGTCAGACAAACATTAACTGCACTCATCAAAAAAATAACCAAAATCAAAATTTCAATTCATAGGCTTACATATTCCTTGAATATCCTCTACCTAGAGGAGGTTTCCCCCTTTACCACAAAGTGCCCCTCTACCAAAGTTCTTGATCATCTTCTTATGATGAATATGTTACCTCATCCAAGTTGAATATGGAATTATACTCCAAAGTTAACTCTAAGATGTCAATCCCTGGAGAAGTCCTCAAGTGATCCTTAATATTGGGAGAGATAAATTTAAAGACTGTAAAGTAGTCATTAAACCCAAAAATTACAAGTTCCATTTTTTTGCAAAAATAATCTCAACTTGTGAGTCAAAACCAATACATAGAACCCTCATTAAGGCCCCTAGGCAGTCTATCACTCTAAAAATCATCCGAAGGGGTGAATTTAGAGTCTTTTATCCTTCTGCTTTAGATTATTCTTTTGAAGCCTTCCCAAATAAGTCGTATATAGATTTCATAAGATCACTGAAGTGAGAGGTAAAGCAAAAGCATCCTTCTGCATCTATATATGCATTTTTGTGTGAGTGAAGGCTCATATTGTGTGGAATTAACTGGGTTAGAACAACCCAGGCTTTTCATCCATAAATATCCCATAATTTTAGATGAATACTCAATACATTTTATAAATACACGCCCGCAGACCGTAATAATTTAGTGTATTTGATGTCTAGAAACACAATCTTCTTATTTCATGAAAGATCTTCAACATCACGCACAAAGACCTTCTCACATAGTACTCCTCTTAGAATTACCCTACCTAAACCTTTCTTCATAACCTAAGGAATGAAACATAAGAAAGGGAGATCTCAAATGCTCAGTAAGGGAAAACATAAGAGATATCAATCTATGATCGCATGAAAGCATAAGATAAGCATAAAAGTATGTGATCAAGAACATAATTTATAAAGTTCAAACCCAACTTGTCATCGATCCAATACCACAAAATAGGTTATTATCAGCACTAAAAAGGCCTTTATCAATGATAAAAAAGCACTTTTAATCGAACCGCTATTAAAGGGGGGTACCCTTTATCAGCGCTATTCAAAGCGCTGATAAAGTCCCCATTTATCAGCGCTTTAACTAGTGTTGATAATGGATTCCCTGCCTCGACATGTTGTTTATATAACAACACACCCAGCAACCTGCAAACAAAATAAACAACTGACCAAAATAAGCAAACCAGGAAAAATAAACTGCACAAACCAGTAAAAACCTGCTAAAAAATAACCACTCATAGTATATATATATATATAAGAACCACATAAACGATGAAAATGAAGAAAAAACAAGCAATACACACAAAATTTTGGAAAACAATGCTAAATACATTTAATTGACATCATGAATAAAAAAATATTCACTATTGGTATATACCAAAAAA
The DNA here is from genome assembly GCA_963277665.1 of Viscum album. Taxonomy (NCBI): domain Eukaryota; kingdom Viridiplantae; phylum Streptophyta; class Magnoliopsida; order Santalales; family Viscaceae; genus Viscum; species Viscum album. The sequence continues at coordinate 1,692,941,710 of OY728143.1, read as the reverse complement.
GCACTTCTATATATATTTTGAACAATGTTTTTTAAAATTACATTTACAAATATCCAAGAAATAGTTAAAAACATTAGTGTTTTCTCTTTTGACGTCTTTGTTCCCCTCTAAAAAATGTCCTATGATGGTAATAGTCCCCAAAAAAATCATCCCAAATCGATAAAATGGTTCCAACTATATAATAAAACAAATATTATGTTAGTAATACTATAAAGAAATAAAATAAACATTAATATGAAGAATACATTAAAAATGTCAATTTTTAATAAAAATGACACATTTGGAGTCATACCAATGACACCGTACATCTTATTGAGGTGGAGTTGATTCATACACATCACAAATGACTTATGAATCATTGTATTAAAGTATCAAAATAATTGGAATGCATTTCCTCTATTTTCAGTATGCCAGTTGTGTTTTTTTACTAAAATGTCATTTCAAACCGAAAACATTCAATTTAAGTCATATCAATCACATCATGCATCAGTGATGTGATACTGATTCATACACTTCACAAATGACTTATGAATAACTTTACTCAATTTGGAAGACAATTGGAGTGTGTTTTCTTGGTTTTCAGTGAGTGACACGTTTTGAGTTAAAATGTCAATTTTTAACTGATATCAGACACTTTTAGTCATGCCGATCACAAAATCTGTCAAATTGAGGTGGGGTTGATTCTTATACATCACAACTGAATCATGGATCGTTTTACTAAAGTATCAAAATAATATGAATGCATTTTCTTAGTTTTCAGTATGTTAGTTGTGTTTTTTTACTTGAATTAATGTCAATTTTAAATAACAAGACACATTTGGAGTCATACTAGTGAAACCGTCTGTCAGATTGAGGTTCAGTTGATTCCTACATGTCACAAATGATTAATAGATCATTTTCCTAAAGTATAAAAAAAATTGGAATGCATTTCCTTAGTTTTCAGTATGTCAGTTGTGTTTTTTACTAAAATGTCATTTCAAATAAAAAACATGGAATTTGAGTCATACCGGTCTCATAGTGAATCGGTTTGATGTGCGACTACTTCACACATGTAAAAAAGGACTTTCAAATATATTCCATTAATTTGGAAGACAATCGAAGATTTTTTTCTTGGTTTTCAGTGAGTGACACGTTTTGAGTTAAAATGTCAATTTTAAACTGATAGCGGACACTTTTAGTCATACCGTTCACACCGTTCATCATATTGAGGTGAGGTTGATTCCTACAAGTCACAACTATCTCAAGGATAATTTTTCTAAAGTATCAAAACAATATGAATGTGTTTTCTTGGTTTTAAGTATGTCAATTGTGTTTTTTTACTTGAATTAATATCAATTTTAAATAACAAGACACATTTGGAGTCATACCGATGACACCGTGCATCGTATTGAGGTGCGGTTGATTCCTACACATCAAAAATGACTGATGGATCATTTTCCTAAAGTATCAAAACAATATGAATTCATTTCCTCTGTTTTTAGTATGCCAGTTGTGTTTTTTTTTCTAAAATGTCATTTCAAACCAAAAACATGCAATTTGAGTCAAATCGGTCGCATCGTGCATCAGTTTGACATGAGACTACTTCATACACATAAAAAAGGACTTAAGAATCATTTTACTTAATTATTTATACAATCATAGCATGTTTTCTTGGTTTTCATTGAGTGACACATTTTGAGTTAAAATGTCAATTTTAAACTGATAATGGACACTTTTAGTCATAACGATCACACTATTTGTCAAATTGAGGTGGGGTTGATTCATACATGTCACAACTAAATCATGGATCATTTTCCTAAAGTATCAAAACAATTTGAATTCATTTACTTGGTTTTAAGTGTGTCAGTTGTGTTTTTTTACTTGAATTAATGTCAATTTTAAATAATAAGACACATTTGGAGTCATTCTGGTGACACCGTGCATTAGATTGAGGTGATGTTAATTCCTACACATCACAAATGACTGGTGGATCATTTTACTAAAGTTTCAAAATAATCATAATGAATTTCATCGATTTTATGTATGTCAATTGTGTTTTTTTACTAAAATGTCATTTCAAACTGAAAACATGCAATTTGAGTCATACTGGTCGCATCGTCTATCAGTTTGATGTGAGAATACTTCATACATATCACAATGGACTTACGAATCGCTGTCCTTAATTTGGAAGACAATCAGAGTGTGTTTGATTTGTTTTCAGTGAGTAATAAGTTTTGAACTAAAATTTCAATTTTAAACTAATAGCATATGCTTTTAGTCACACCGGTCACACCGTTCATCAGATTGAGGTGGGGTTGATTTCTACACATTAAAAATGACACATGGATCATTTTAATAAAGTATCAAAATAACCCAAATGTGTTTTCTCAGTTTTTAGTATGTTAGTTGTGTTTTTTTACATGAATTAATGTCAATTTTAAATAACAAGACACATTTGGAGTCATACCAGTGACATTGTCTGTCTGATTGAGGGAGGTTGATTCTTACATGTCACAAATGATTGATAGATCATTTTCCTAAAGTATTAAAAAAATCGGAATGAATTTACTCAGTTTTCATTATGTCAATTGTGTTTTTTCGCTAAATGAATTGCATGTTGATTGGTTTTTTAAAATAAATTAGTGGTCCTTATTTACAGGGTATGTGTGTTGATGATAGACCACAAAAGATAATGAGTATCCATAAGGGGTTTCCCCATCCCTTGATTTTTTGTGACATATTTGATCCATGTATGGTTGACACAGAATAACATCCTCCTTCTAAAGCATAGCTTTAGTCGGCCCAGGGAAGAAACAACTGTCATATATTCAGGACCTCCGAATGAATATATGAAATTTGGTTCATCACTGGGTGGACTAAAGAGTGGAGTAAGCTCTTGTTCCCATTATTTATCAAGATGTCACAATAAACTCAAGGGATGGGTAAACCCACTTTAGATACTCGTTATCTTTTGTGGTCTAACAACAACACACATACCCTATAAATGAGGACCACCAATTTCTTTTAAAAAACAATCAACATGCAATTAATTTAGTGTGAAAACAAGGACCACCGATGACTATGATTTTCAATAGGGTGTTTAGCCCATAAAAATCACAACATTTCCATCCAACAAAGAGAAAATAAGGTAGACAAGATTATTAAATTCAAAATTATTTAAGAAGTTTACCATCTTCATTCTATATTTGTACATTCTTCTATCAAGTGTGATGCCTATTCATTTCTAATCATATCTATATCGTTTTGTGAATATGACTATTTTAGACAATCATGGTAGTAATGAAAAAATATAAATACACAAATAATTTATAAGTATTTTAAATGAAATAGAAATTATATTTGAAAATACCTCTTTAAGGATGCTGATTTGTTCATAGAATGTGATTTCTTTCATAAATTTACAAACATAATAACCACAGTTTTTACCATTTGTTTGTTTCGGGCAATGTAGAAACATTGATAAAAATAAGTAATTTTTTATGTGTTTGGATAGTGAAATATTATTATATATACCCTGATTTTTATCCAGTCATAGTACTTGTCAGGTTTCTTATCCTTTTCCCCTGGCCTCATTCCATGATGTAGACGATATTCACACGCCGCCCTATCATAATAGAATCCTCATTAAAAGATAATATGAATTATATAATTGGATTTTTAGTTCTAAAATGTTAGATGTAGTGTATTACAAATTGAAAAACGCCATTATTTGTGGTTGGTATGTTGGATATCCATGAATTGAATCCAGAAAATAAATATTTGGAGTATCCAAATTGACCAAAATGAGCATCCAATGCTGCCTAATAACACAAAAAAAAATTAATGAAAGAAATTAAAATATATTTTATATGATTAAATTGTAGAGTTTTACCCCTGCATCATTGGTATTAAGAAGAGTCTGTCATCCGTAATGTTGTTGTTAAATGATCTGAGCAGTCCTACCACTATTTCACCCTCTTTTTTGGAACACTACTAGAAATTGGACCAATATGGTGGTCACTATTGGTCTTTAGAGAGAACCTTGAGACCGACAGTGGCAGTCACATTAGGTCTGTCACTATAGGGCTATAGCGGCCTCCAATGGCAATCTCTATGGGTAACCTATTACTCAGCCAAATAGCGGTCGCTGGCCTCTGAAAAAGAATCCAGCCATTAGCGACCGCCATAGTCGGCCGCTAACCTGGGAAATTTGTTTTAAAAAAAATTACAATACTACTTCTCAAACAACAAAAACATAGCTAAAATCAAAAAATAAAACAATTTGAAACAATATAAACACCAGTATCCTCAAAAACAATAAATGACATACATAATTATTCACATATCCAGTGATCCAAATAGCTCTAATCCATTCTAATCTTTTGTTTCAATAAACCTATAATAAGATACAAAATAAATATCTAAACAAAGAAAATGAAAATTGGTCATATTTATTTATTTAGTATATATATATATAATCAAATTGGTTCGTTAGGCCGTTAGGCCGTTAGTCCGTTTGGACGTTAGGCCGTTAGGCCGTTAGGCCGTTAGGCCGTTAGGCCGTTAGGATGTTAGGCCGTTAGGCCGTTAGGCCGTTAGGCCGTTAGGCCGTTAGGCCGTTAGGCCGTTAGGCCGTTAGGCCGTTAGGCCGTTAGGCCGTTAGGCCGTTAGGCCGTTAGGCCATTAGGCCGTTAGGCTATTTGGCCGTTCAGGAATTTAGCCAATTGGCCAGTCTTCATTTAGCCAATTGGCTATTAGGACAATACACTAATATGCCATTAGGCCATTTGGTCATTAGGCCAATAGGATAATATGTCATTAGGCCAATATCCTAATAGGTCATTAGTCCAATAAGACATTATTTAATTATGACAGTACTCCATTTGGAAAATTTTCCATTAGGCCATTTGGTCATTGGGCTATTCGGTCATTGGGTCGTTCGGTCGTTGGGATGTAGGGTCGTTGGGCATTTTTATCCCATTGGGTCGTTGTTAGGCCGTTGGGCCATTGTTAGGTCGTTGGGCCATTATTAGTCCATTTTTATGTCGTTGGGCTATTGTTAGGCCATTTTTAGGCCATTGGGCCGTTGGGTCGTTGGGATGTTGAGCCATTGGGTGTTGGGTCATTGGATCGTTGGGTCATTGGGCCATTGGGCCGTTAGGGCATTAGGGAATTAGGTCATTAGGGTGTTAGGGTGTTAGGACGTTAGTGCGTTAGGGATTTAGGGTGTTAGGATGTTATAGCATTAGGGTGTTAGGGGATTTGGCTGTTAGGGCATTTGGGCATTAGGGCATTAGTCCATTAGGGCGTTTGGCCATTTGGAAATTTGTGAATTTGGCCAATTGTCCAAGTCTCCATTTATCCCATTGGACATTAAGCCAATAGTTTAATATGTCATTGTTCTATTTCCATTAGTCCAATAGGACATTAGGTAATTAGGACATTTGGTAATTAGGACAGTAGTCCATTTGGCCATTTTTTCATTCAGTCGTTAGGCCGTTAGGGCTTTTGGGTGTTGGGGCATTAGGGCGTTAGGCCATTAGGGCGTTAGTCCATTAGGCCATTAGGGAATTTTTCCATTTGGGTATTTGGAAAATCGGCCAAGTCTCCATTTATCCAATTGTCAATTAGGTCAATTTTTACATTAGGTCATTAGACTCGTTACTCTGCTCTAGTAGGGACCTACTGTGTTGCTCGTACGCGATGAGGTGGTTTGAAAAGAGGTTTGGAAAACCATTTGGTTGTGTTCTCTTGACAATGAACTATGTAGATTAATGTTTATAACTAAATAACCCCCCTAGACATCCCCCTCCCAAACCCCTGCAGTCCCCACACTCCCCCCCCCGGATAGCCCGCCCAAATCTCTCCCGGATAGCCCCCCACCTTGAGCAACCCCCACTCCAACCCCCCCCCCCCATATAGCCCCACTCCCAACCCCCCAAACAGCCCCCAAAACCCTCCTCCACACCCTGAATATCCCCCCCCCCTCCACACCCTGAACAGCCCCCCCCCCCCACTCACCCCGGACAGCCCCCCCACCCACGGACAACCCCCACTCCCAACCCCTCCTGACACCCCCCCCCCCAAACTCCCCAAGGATAGACCCCCCCCCCCTCCCAGGACAGCCCCCACTCCCAACCCCCCACCCAGACAACCCCCCTACTCACCCCTGACATCCCCCACCCCTCAGACACCCCCCCTCCACACCTTGAACACCCCCCCACACTCACCCTGGATATCCCCCCAACCCCCACCCCAGATAGCCCCCCCCCCCAAAAAAACTCCCCCTGGATTTCCCCCCATCCCCATGTAGCCCCCACTCCCAACCCCCCTGGACAACCCCCCCCCCCTAAACTCCCCTGGGATAGCCCCCCCACCCTTGGACAACCCCAACTCCCCCCCAAACATCCCACTCTCCCCCAAGACACCCCCCCCACTCACCCGGACAACCCCCCCCCCCCCCCCACTCATCCTAGACATCCCCCTAGGCCCCCAACCCCCAGACATCCCCCCCAAACAAAAACCCCCCCGGGCAGTCCCCCCCCCCCCACACACTCACCCAAGACAACCCCCCACTCCTGGAGAACTGATAGTAAATTTATAGAACTTCTAGTTTAGCAGAGTGTTCATCTAGGATCTTCTCCAAGGAGGACTGATATTAAATTTATTGAAATTCCATTTTATTATTTTATTTTTTTGTTTTTATGTTTTAAATTATTAGAAGTATAATAGAATAGGGGGTTTGGTCTTATATGGTGAAAGTAAGAGAATTAAAATACATGTAGGATAATCTAACATAGATTGAAAATAATGGATATATCCAATGTGTAATGACCCATTTCATTATAAGATGTGACAATATTGAGAAATTTGAAATTTTTTATCCTAGAGAGGGATTCATTTTGAGAATTGTGATTCATATCAGAATTCCAAGGATTATAACATCTTGGCTGTATTTTGGATATGTATAGAGGAATGGGAGGTGTAATGGGTTCTTATGTAGAAATGGAGTAGGGTTGGGGAGGTCCTACAGTTAAAATTGTAGCAGCAGGAACCAACCCACCCGACATCCCCCCCCCCCCCACTACCTCAGACATCCCCCGCCCCCGGATATCCCCCACTCCCAACCCCACCCTTGGATAGCCCCCCCCCCAAACAAACTCCCTAGGGATAGCCCACCCCACCCCCAGACAGCCCCCCCCACTCACCCCCCCTAGACAGCCCCCCCCCTCCACACCCTGAACACCCCCCCCCCACACCCTGAACAGCCCCCACCCACACTCACCCCAGACAACCCCCCACCCCTAGACACCCCCCCCCAAAAAAACTCCTCTTGGACAGCCCCCCCCCCTCTCACCCCAGATATCCCCCACCCCCGGATATCCCCCACTCCCCCCCTTGGACAGCCCCCCCCCCCCAAAAAAAACTCCCCTGGGACAGCCCCCCCCCCCCACTCACCTCGGATAACACACCACCCCCGGACATCCCCCCCTCCACACCATGAATAGCACCCCCCCCCCCCCCCCCCCTCCACGCTCACCCCAGACTGCCCCCTAGCCCCCACCCCTGGACAGCCCCCCCCCCCCCACCCCCTAAGGACTGATATTAAATTTATAAATCTCCTAGTGTAGTATAGTGGTCAACCAAGGTATTCTCTAATGAGGGATGATATTAAATTTACTAAAATTCCATTTTATTATTTTATTTTTTCATTTTTATGTTTCAAATAATTATAAGTATAGTAGAACAGGGGGTTTAGTTGTGTGTGGTGAAAGGAAGTGAATAAAAATACATATAGTTTAATCTAACATAGATTGAAAATAATGGATATATCCAAGGTGTAACGACCCATTTCATTATAAGATGTCAAAATCTTGAGAAATTTGAAATTTTTTATCCTATAGAGGGATTCATTTTGAGAATCGTGATTTATATTAGAATTCCAAGTATAGGAACATCTTAGGGGTATTTTGGATATGTATAGAGGAATGGGAGGAGTTATGGTTTCTTATGTGGAAAATGAAGTAGGGTTGGGGAGGTACTACAGTTAAAATTGTAGAAACAGGAACTAACCCACCCAGACAGCCCCCCCCCCACACCCCGGACATCCCCCACTCCTAACCCCCACAGACACCCCCCCCCCCAAAAAAACTTTCTCTGGACACCCCACCCCCCCCCCCACCTACACAGCCCCTCCCCCTCTACTCAGTAGCCCCAAATAGCATATTCATTTTCAATTACATAGGCGCAATGTGTCGATTTTATTATTATCAAATTATAACCAACACCAGATTCGGTAAACATGACTCTTAATAGGCCAATAGGCTAACATTGCTCATTAGGCGATTAGGCCATTTTTTCATTTATGAAAAAGGCCATTGGCCATTTAGTCATTAGGCCAATAGGCTAATATTCCATTAGGCCAATAGGATAATATTTCGTTAGGTCATTGGGTCGTTCGGCCGTTGGGCCATTGGGGCGTTGGGTTGTTGGGGCGTTAGGTCATTGGGCCATTAGGGCATTGGGTCATTGGGCCATTGGGGCATTAGGTCATTGGGTCGTTTGGTCGTTGGGGCGTTGGGGCATTGGGGCATTGGGGTGTTAGGTCATTGGGGCATTAGGTCTTTGGGGCGTTAGGGCATTTAGGCCATTGGGGTGTTTTTCCATTTGGGTCATTGGTCTATTCATACATTCATCCGTTAGACCAATAGGTCATTAAGACATTAAGCCATAAGGCCATTGGGCTATTAAGACATTGGGCCACCTAGCCTAATTCTTATCCTCCAATGGAAATTCTAAGAAATTATCTATCACAATAAAGTATCCAATTACGAATCATACTCTTGAAATTAAAAACTTTGGAATTTTTAAAAACATAAATTGTTCTAATTGCAAACAATTCTACATTTAATGTCTAAATCAATATATAACATTAATTCAATAATAAATATAAAATAGACACACCTTGTGAATATGTTGTGTCATGCGTGGTCATGGATGATACCTCCATCCGGTGTACCAGGGTCCTACAATAAATAAAAATTATAAAGATTTTAATAACTAAAATTATAGAAAGTAAATAAATAAATTCAGTATAAACCTATGTCGTATGATCCCCTGCACCATCACTTGAACACATATATTCTGACAGTGTTCTAACCTCAATGATCAATTACGCATTTACCTCCTCAGAAGCGTGCAATTGTGCCTCAAAATCTGATAGCTTTTGATTCATCCGACCAACAGCAGGGCCGACAACCTTAGCGCATGATACTACAGAACAAGGAATCCTTGTTCCATAGGTCAAACTATATCCATTCCTGTCACGACCAATAATGCGATGGAATATCTCATCCCTTCACATGGGAAGATGTCGTTGGTCCTCTGGAAGCTATTCTAACTCATATTCAAATTGATTCTATGTAATATTTAAATATATATACATATATATGTTTATATACAGATGCATCTAAGTATTGGTAATGAGTACAAGCACTTACTATAAGAGTTGCATCCTCTGGATCATTTCAATCACGAGTTCTCATCCACACCGACATTTTATCAGTCGGTTCACCTTGCTCCCGTAACTGTATACCAATAAAATATAAAAATATAACAAAAAACCTTATTAAATAATAAATTAAAAAATGAATAATAAATGCATCATGTCAGATCTGAGACACGTGATAAGTCCCGAGCCTGTGAGGTGGTCCCTACAACGCTCGATTCTCAGAATGGTGTACTGACACCTCCTACATTCAATTAATTCAAATTTCAAACAAATATAATGTCACACATTCTTGAAAATATATATACCAAAAAAAATATACTAACTGAAATGACCTCAGTAGACCAATATGCAACTAATTCTTGCCACTAAGACGGGAGAACACCTCTCAGGTCTTTTTCCATAATGTATGGGGCACCCAAGTTTGGTACCCATTGCTCCCTCATGATTTTTCATTTTAAATATTTCTAAATCTTACGACATTTTCCCATACACACTGGTCGAAACTCATCAGAGAACACTTTCAGATTATTCTATTTAAGAAACAATATCACACATGTTAGTATTTTTTAAACATAGGAGTGAAACTAAAATGGTCTTCTTACATGAACTTCCCTCTAAAGCCGATCTAATGTATCTTGAGGGATAGAAGCCCAGTCACGTGTGGTCAATGGAAATCTATGTGGGTCATGTATGACATGACCCAGTTGATGGATAAATGTAGGGGTAGTTTGTCTCACAGGATGAAATATCTCGTCAAATAAAACATCAAAGGTCGTGTTGGAATTCCATGATGAAATGCCATGACCAGGGCCTCTCTTGCGAGAGGAATAAGCAGTCGAGTCCGATCCTATTGAAAATAATTTTATACATAATTTTACAGATGTGAATATGTATATATATATATATATATTTAGCAATTATATAAAAAATAAACATAATTACATTCAAACATACTTCAAACCGGAGACGTAGATGGCTCGGATGGATGATGTGGATGTACTGCATATTCCCCTAACATGCCGGAATTCGTAGAAAACATGAGTAAGAGGACCGTCCAAAGTGTCAAAAAGATAAATTGGATTGTTTTTAAAAAAAATAAAAATGTACAGTTGTTTATAAAACAAAATGGATAGAATAATTAGTTGTAAATGGATTTTAAAAAATCAAAACCTTAACAGAACAGAAATAAAATTATGTACAAAACAGGGCTTGTATTTAGAGGGTTATTTTAACATGAAGTGATTTACTATAGTGGACTATTTTACCTAGTTATTAAACATTCATATAATAGAATACTTCTTAGCTTTTCCAGTAGAAATATCTTTCTAATTTTACAGAAATAAGTTAAAAATTATTTTATCATGGGTAGGTGTCGGGCTATTCAGGGGGGGTTGTCCAAGGGGGATGGGTTGGGGGGGTGGTCAGGGTGTGGGTGGGTGCTGCAGGGATTGGGAGTTGGGATATCCAGGGGTACTTTCCAAATGGGGGGTTCGGAGTGGTAGGGGTGGGGGTGGGGTGGGGTGGGGTTGTCCAGGGGATGGGGGGATTTTCAGGGGAGTTTTAGGGGGTGGGATGTTCGGGGGGGGGGGGCTGTCTAAGGGGGTTGGGGCTGGTGGTGGGGGATGTTCAGGTGGAGGGTTTATGTAGGTGGGTGTGGGAGGGGTTGGGGGTGGGGGGATGTTTGAGGGGGGGGGGGGGCTGTCTAAAGAGGGTTTGGGAGTGGGAGGTGTTGGGGTGGGGTGGGGTTATCCAGGGGATGGGGGGAATATCCGGGGGAGTTTTGGAGGGTGGGTTGTCTGGGAGGGGGGGTGTCCAAGTGGGGGTGGGGGGATGTCCAGGTGTAGGGGATGTATAGGTGGGGGTGGGGTGGGGGGATGTATGGGGGGGTTTGGGGGTGGGCTATCCGGGAAGGGGGGATGGGGCTGTTAAAGGGGGGGTTGGGAGTGGGGGATGTCCGGGGCTAGGGGTTGTCTGGGGGGAGTTTTGGGGGGTGCTCTGTCCAAAAAGGGGGGCTATCCAGGGGATGTGGGTGGAGGGGGGCTATCCAGGTGGATAGGGAGGAGTTGTGCAGGTGGGGGTGGGGTAGGGGTTGTCTAGGGGGAGTTTTGGTGGGTGGGTTGTCCGGGAGGGGTGTCTAAGGGGGGTTGGGAGTGGGGGATATCTGTGGGTGGGGGATAGGGGGATGTCAGTGAAGTGGGAGGGGCTGGGGGTGGGGGCTATCTAGGGGATGGGGTTGGGGGTTTGTTCAGGTGGAGGGGTTAATTCTGACTAATAATAAATAAAAATGATTATGTACCAAATTAGTTTGGGGTTGTTTTTAACAATTTTTAAAAAAGACTTTAAACTGAAGAGCGGGAAAACAATTATACCTTTCATTAAACATGAAAATCGACCATTTCTCCTTTATCAGCCACTCTAACCCAATAAATATCTTCTTCATGTTGAAATACGATATTTTGATCAAGCTGTTGGGAAACAAAGGGAACAATCTCAGGTTTATCTTGTTCAAATAAAAACACTCCTCATTGGGACATTTTCATAATAACTTGCCAACTAGGATTCGAAGGAAAAGTAATGAAGAATACTTTTTCTTCTTGTGATGTCAAAATGAAAGGTTCATTATCAACTCGTTCATTTCTGTATAACATATAGTTAAAATTCACCAATGTAAACTGATATTGATCGACTTTACTTCCACGCACTGGATCAACCCAATTACACTTTAACAATATGTACTTCAACCCATGTGCATATATAACTTCAATGATATCTATAAATTGACCATAGTAATAACCAGAATTGACGAATAGATAATCTATGCCACTATGTTGTGTTGCTTGTTTGTCATCAACATATTTAATGTGAAATTGAAATCTATTAGCATCTATAACGATGAGTCGTTATAAATGGACCCTCAGCTAGTTGGATTAATTATTCAGTTAGCATGGGGTCACGTAACTCCCTCAAGTTATGAACATACATAATTAAAAGAACTAAATAATGATTTGTGCAGAAAGAAATTAGTATAATAATTCACTCATAATGAAAATCAATTTATATGTAAAAAATCCTTGAACCAATCATGAAATGACGCATAATGAGATTGTTGAATTTGATACTCAACCGCATGATACATATATTTTTTTAGCTCATTAATGTGTTTTCTGAAAATGATAACGCGGTTTTTAAATTATCAACTTATGTAAAAATGCATGTAAAAGTTAAATAATAAAAGTGATAAGACACTTACTGCATTAATGGTGCAACTGATAGAGTATTGACCAAGATATATCAATGCACTTATATCCACTCGATGTTTTCCATATCAAATATAGTTCCTTCTCCAACTAGGTCATCATGAATCCAAGATGGCTTATCTACTTTTGTTTCAACATACATAAGATATTTTGTACAAAAATTAGTACACTCATCCATCAAATAACCATTGGCTATTAATTCCTCTATACGAGCTCTGTTGCGTAAAAATCATTTCAATGTATTCAAATACCATTCAATAGGATACATATACCTGAATTAAACTAGACCATCATCCATTACTTCATTAGTTAGTTGCACTATCAAGTGAACCATATAATCAAAAAATGAGGTGGGAAATAGTTTCTCAAAGTGAAAAAGCATAAGTACAATTCGGTCCTAAAAACTTTTTAAATCACTCATTCGTTGATTTATTAAATAAATATGTATACAAAAATTACTCATCTCAATCAACAGTTGAACAAAATTGGTGGAAAAGCAATCAAAAATTTCTATTGGAATCAAATGCTAAAGTAGTATGTGATTTTCATGACTTTTAAACCCATGCAAGCTCGTCAGATTCACACACTTTGAAATATTAGAAGAGTAACCATCAGACACCTTGAGCATCTTCAAAATGGAAATAAATGACTCTTTCTCTTTTGTAGTCATAGTATACTATGCAGTAGGCATATATGACTTGTTTCCCTCAGCTAACTATAAATGAAACTATTTCCTTAAACCCATTTTTTCCAAATCACGATGTGCATTAACATGGTCCTTTTATTTTCCACTGACACCTAAAATGGTCCATAATATATTATTACAAACATTTTTTACAATGTTTATGACATCCAAATTATGCCTTATCATGTTAGTTTTCCAATAGGAGATATTGTAAAAAATACGTTCTTTTTCCAATGGTGACTGCACTGTATACCCGCACCATGAATATTAGGTAATGGATGAGCCACCAAATCCTAAAATTCATATACCGTGTGGATATTTTCTTACTCAATCTATGATAACATTTCAACTCCTATCATGATATTTGGTGCTGGAATAAACTCTCCAGAACCATCAAATGTCACTCTGTCCTTTCTAAACCTGTGTTGATGGGGGAGAAAACATATATGACCCATGTATGCCTATTTTCTGGAATGTTTAATCCATAAAGATTTTTTACTTTTATTGAAACAAGGGAAAGAAAATTATCCTTTCGTACTCTAGCCTGATAAATTTGCATAAGCTGGGAAGTCATTGATTGTCTACAATAAAGCAGCCTGCAGTTTGAACATTTCATTTGTTACACAGTCATAAGTTATCACGCCATTTCCCCAAAATTCATTCAACTCATCAATCAATGGTTGAACGTAAACATCAATCTTATTCCTCATACTTCTAGGTCCATCAATAAGAGTGGAAATTAATATAAATTATTGCTTCATATAAATCCACATAGGAAGATTATATGGAATCAACACCATGAGCCATGTGCTATGAGGTTCACCAACCATATAATTGAATAGATTTAAACCATCTATTTCCAACCCCAATCAGACATTACAAACATCTTTAGCAAATTCAGGGTGTCTCTTATCGAAACCCTTCTATACACGAGAGTCTACCTAGTGGGTTAACATATCACTTTCTTGATTTCTTTTTGCATGCCATATCATTAAATTGGAAACTTTATATGAAATAAAAAATATTTTCAACCTCATATTTAGGGGAAATTAATGCATTTTCTTTATAGTAATCGGTTTTCCCCTTTTTGTAGTCTGACTTTGATGAGTCTGATTTCCAATGTTCTCTTTCCACCTGGAAGCACCACAGACCGTACAAATATCCAAATGGTTAGTTTCTTTTCTAAACAACATACAGTTGTTTTCACATGAATCTATGGTCTCATATGTAAAACCTAAGTTCTCTGTCAACTTAAGAGCATGGTAATACAACTCATGAATCATAGCGTCGATAGGAAGAACCTTTTTCAATAACACCAACAGCATGTCGAATGATGTGTCTGACCACTGATTCAAAGTCTTCAAATTAAAAAACTCCATGATAAATGAAAATTTATTTTAAGCAGTACATCCAGGATATAATTCCATTTTTGAATCATCTAGTACTTCATAAAACCTCCTCGAATCCCAATCTGCACAAGAGAGTAGATTTATCTCACTGGTCTCAACATTCTGGATGTCAATGCCTTTAGGAGCCAACCCACATACCATTTCAGTAATCATTTCATGAATTGGATCATTCATCCTCGCATCAACATCCATCTGAACTGCATCTATATTTTGACAATGAATATATTCTTCCCCATGACGAGTCTAACTCTTATAATTTTTCAGAAACCCATTCAAGAATAGGTGATCCCTCATGGTATCTCAAGTGAACTGATATCTTTTTGCACATTTTCTACATGGACAAGTAATATAGTCACTTTGAAATCCTTCAGTGATCTCAATAAACTACATAATTCCCTTGAAATATTCTCTAGACGTTCTATTTGGAATATCAATCCAACTCTTATCCATAATAATATCTATATAAAAAACATTTAAACAAGACTTCATATTATATGAATTTTTCATATCAAATATATTTAAAACAAATACAGGCCCAATGGCATGTGGAACATTGATAAAATAATCAATTTATATCTTGGAATAATAAACAAGATAAGTAATAATTGAATGGAATTGAAAGACCATGTCATCGCCACCATGTTGGTATGGTAAATATAATTATGATTCTATATTCAAGAAACTATATTGGGAATGAATTTGGTCTATAATTCCATAGAGTAAACATTTTTCAAGAAAGGAATATTATAACCTGTATGCGTATGTGGTACATGAAAAAATTCATCAAATATCAATCTTGAACTATCAACCTTAGAGACTAAGTTAATTCATAATAATAAATTAACAAATATAATTTGTAATGAAAGTTCCCAAAATCAATTAGTGATGAACAGTCTTCTCAGACTTAGAGAAACTGTGTCTTTTTACAAATAATTTCTCACTACTTCTTGGATTCACACTACCTTTGTTCCATCATAGGAAGTAAAGATTAACCATCAAAGATATCAATAAATCTCTAATTTATGGAAAACTAACTAATATATATCAAGGATAACATCAAATATATAAAATTCCAAAACCAAAAAAAATACCCATCTATATTGACTTATGTTATCAATAAAGAATATGTGGGACAATGAATGTGATTCCCCATGTTGAATCACAAGGTCCAAGATAGTGTTCCTCATGGCCTCAAGTAGGTATCCTTTTATGCAAGATGTTTTTTACTAGCAGTAAGGGTCTGAATGTCATTAGTACAGAAAATATACCCTTGGTATCAATAAAGAAAAATATATAAAATAACATAACAGATTCAATAAACAATGAAAAATCATAATCCATGGTATTTATCTCAAGTCATATAGTAAAAACCCAAATACCCCAAAATTGTTAGGTCAATAAAAGTGTGGTAAATAATAAGAATGTGAAAAATATTGATACATCACTCTAAATTCCATCCCAATTCTACCTCTAAACACCATTCTCCATATCCTAGACCCTATCATCAGGGCATTTCTCTTGTATCCCAGACTATGAAGCCTTCACATGCATCGAGATGCCCATGCATGGTGAGAATATGAAAGTAGTAGGAAACAAACAATTTTTCCTTAACACATGTGCAATGGTATAAGAGTTTATGTTGTGATAATAAATAAATGTGCATAAAATAAAACACACAACCATGTTTGGAGTGGTCATGCACTAAACAAAATTTGGCTCTATGATGAAAATGTAGTTATAACAAAATTCATGAACTTAGTCAACCACAATGTCATGTCATGTATTCCAAAACATAAAAAAGGTAATAGTATCAAGTCAAACCATATAAGGGCATCTAGCCCCATATCTCTCTTAGGTAATCCATAAGGCCAAAACATTTTCACACTCCCTTGGGACTTTTTATCCCAAAACTACGTCTCAAGTCATGTCCTTGAATACCATCATGCCCCATTTTCACCTCAAGGTTCAGATCACATAAGTCTACCATGACCCTATGTGAAGCTAAAAAATACAATATACCCCATCATCTATCTCAATCCAATCTTCATGGAACATACATAATCTTATCACACTCCCCCATAAGGGATACTGAGCCACAATGAGTACACCAGTAACATTGGTACCATGCATAGAACAACAAAATATTAAATATACAAAGTACGTCACATTGAAACATGGAATATCATATAGAGTAACATCATATAATATTAATAATAACATATAGTATCGAAACACATTTGATCAAACTCAAACATGGGTCTCATGGGCTATGCAATCACACACATGTGGTCAAACATCAAACATTTTCTCATGGGATATACACACACACAAATAGACATGTGATAAACTCAATAATGGTATAAATCAAATAAAAACACAACTTAATATCAATCCAATCAACATATACATGGACTCTACATTGTATTTAACTTCCAACCTCAAGTAAAGTTTTCTTCACATACACACACTGTCAACACACATTGTTTCATAATTCTTCATCCACACAAACCCGTATACACATGAAATTCCATTTCCACACTTTTTATTGACACACAATATTCATATAATCTTCATGCATGCCAGATTTGTGCTGTAAATTTCCCAAAATTAAAACCTTAAAATAGAAATTAGGGCATACCTGATAGCCCAAAAAATTAGTAACTGAGGGGATCTTGAGGTGGTGTTGTGAGGGAGAGGAGGGGCAGCGGAGGGGAGCCGGAGTCGGAGGCTATGTGGTGAGGGAGGGGATAGGAGGCGATGGTAGCGAGGATCCATAAGAGGAGGTAGTGAGGTGGTATTGGTTTAGCGAGGGAGGGGACGGGTGGTGCGGTGAGGGACGGGATGGGCGACAGTGTCGATGGGGAGTTGGAGGCGGAGGCGGTGTGGCATCACTGGTGCGGCGTTGCTGGTGCATCGAGGGAGGGGAGGTGGTGTGTGGGAACCAAAGGTAGAGTCAGTGCAGCGAGGGAGGGGACGAGTGGCTGGGGGGTAGGGTTCGATATTGGGGGGAGGGGGGTGACGATTTTTTTTTTTTGAGAAGCCTTGTGACCACCAATGTCGGTTGGCCGTGTAAGGGGCCTCCAAAACCCCCTTTCTAGTAGTGGAAGTTATGTATTCTTATTCTGTTGAGGAGACATGAGGACTAACGAGTCCAAATTTTTGTTCATGGAGAATTCCATTCAATTGTTTTTCATATATACGCCTATGAAAAATATGAAATTTATTTATCCATAATTATCATAATATATCATCTTTTGGAAAATAAAATCATGAAATCATACCTCATGTAAATATTTACAACTGAGCCACTTAAACAATCATAGTCGAGGATTTCAGTTGCACTCTCAACACCAATGAAGTCTGGATCTTCCCCTCTGTACATATTTTCTTCAAGATCAACTATGTTATTACCACCATCTTTAAACTTCATATCCACATGAGCCTTCAATGATAATAAATGTGGATATAGAATGGGGGGTAAGGTGCTTTGAGTATATTGTTTTGATTGGTTGGCTGATCCTTGAGATTGTTTTGAATCGGTCTTTCATTTCACCCATTCCCTTTATTTGTATGTGATAATTGAATTGGTTTAGACCTTTTTTCATTTAATGTTTAAGGTTTAGCCTGAAAATTAAATTGGAAATTAATACCTCATTGTTGACATATTTTTTTTACAAGAAGTGATGGCCATGCGATGAATGTTCCTAGAGCTTGTTCGACCGTATGAATATTTGTATCATCAATTGGAACATGTAGCCTATGGAATCCTGCCTTTTTATCACATAAAATTTCATTGCATTATACAAAACTGAGGATCTTAAAGGTTTAGTGTCTTGGAAACAAGGAACTTAATAAATGAAAACATAAAACATTATTCATAAACACTTGAAAGGCTTCTCCTTATATTCATCCTAGGTTCATTACTACATCTCATAACCTGGGGACATACATCAAAAGAAAGGGTGAGCAGAAGGCCCGGTAAGGGAAACAAGGGGAAACATTTAACATGTGAACTTGAGATACATCAATAAAGTCATGAAAAAGAACTTTAAGGAATGAGAAAGAAGTCATGAGGCATATCATAATAAAAATAACGTATTTCATAACTTGAAGATGTGGATACAACATTTAACATAGACAATCATTTCTGTTTCACCAAGGTCCATCCCCAAGGTTTCATTAAAAAAAATTAACAAGGTTATTCACCAAGGTATCGTTAAAATTGTAATCCCGAGAGATTACATCATTACACAATGCATTGGAGCGCTATCAGGGCGCACCCTTAATTTTTCTTCATTATCATGTGATTCAAATATATCATCATCAAACATTTCATAAATAACCCATATAGCATAAAATAAATGGGTTTCATTTCACAATCATAACTTTTTAAAAACTGCTTTAAAGACATGATCTTTATGTCACTTTAAACCCACAGAAAAGGAAAGCGGGTCTCATGTATATAAATCCCAGAATTTAAAATATAACATTTTGATATATATGTGAATAACAATTTAGAATAAATATTTTTGAGTATTCACTTAATAAAATAAAATAATTTGATAAAAAGAGAGAGACGTTTTGAGATGAAAATTTGGAAGCATAACAGCTATGTTGCAGGGTTTTAGAAAACATTGAAAAGGGAGGGGACATGGGTCACCCACTCATAAATGATCCATAAAATAGTAGAGGGACATAATATAAAGGATATAAGAACATGGTAATTAAATTTTAAGGACATACCATATGAAATGAAAAACATGAAAGGAAGACAAAAATAAGATTTCTCTTATGAAAAATTCGGCAGCCTAACCGCGTCACATAAAACTTCAAAAAATGAATTGATGAGATTAAATAGGGTATATAATCATGTGAACATAAAAGTACAGTATTATTAATATATATATCATACCCCAAATGGAAAAAATGAACTTGAGAGACTTGACATGAAAATTGAACTTTGAAAATTGGAAGAGTGAAAGAATCCCTTACAAAAATTCAGCAGCCTAACGGCGCCACTTAAATATTCATAAAATTAAATGATGAGAGAAATAGGGGTTATATCATCATATAAAAATTATAAGGAAAGTAATATGAATATAAAAGAACACCCCCAATATAAGAACATGGGGATTAAAAGAAATGACATAAACGAGAGTACTTGAAAAGAAAGTGAGAGGTAGGCTCCCTTACCTTGAAGAGTAACTTCGAAATATAAATGTTTGGGAACTTGGGAGGCTTTATGGAACCTTGGGAGGACTCCTTGGGAGGTAAAGAGACCAAAAATTTGTTGAGGAGGATTTTGTAATTCAAAGGATGAGATAATGGCTTGGTATTTATAGGGTAAGTGAGGGGACAAGGCATTAATGACCAAGGGACGCCTCATTGGTGGTATTGGAAAAACCATGGGCTTTCCCATGGTATTTGCCCATGGTATTGGCCAATTAGGACACCTAATACCTTATATTACTATTCATAAGTCTACCAGAATTATTACATAATTATTACATCCTTGATGATGTCATTAAACACCCGAAACTCTAAACTGAAAATTCACTATTCACCGAAAATTCAACTTTTTCAGAAAAATCCAAAAATTCACCTTAACATAATATCAATGATATGAATTCAAAAATGAACTCCATTTTATAAAAATATTTTTCTAAATATTTTTAATTTAATTTTTAAATAAAAAACACTATTCATCAGAAAAAACTAATACTTAACTAATAATTTCTGAAACAGTTATTTACCTATTTTATTGAATCACAATACTTAATCAAGGTGCCTAAATTATATTAATACTTTCTTTAAGTGATATTACTAATCCATTTGGTCACATTAATAATCCTAAGCGTAAAATCACTATTCATAATTTACTATTCACAAAAAAATAAGTTGATCTTATTAGACTCTAAATTTCTTACTAAACACATTTGCAGAAGATCATTTTTTGAAAATCCTTACACATCATTAATTATTTAAGGTTTACATAAATATTTTAAAATATCCTTTTTTTCAAAATTCATTCATAAGATACATCCTATATTTATCCAGACATCTGAAAATTCACAAACTTCACCATAGGAAGAAATCAAAATTTATTTATCTCAAAGGATTACACAAAGTAGCTATGGTCTCATTACATAGACCCTTACAACACCAGGATATGACATAAGTGTAAGGTGTTCTAAGGTGAGAGAATCTTAGGGAGGCTCGGATAACATTGCCCTAGTAGTAAACTCCACTGACTTGAACTTCTCCCGTAGGCGACTCCGTTCAAGCTTGACACGCTGGAGTTAGGCTTGGGCTTGGTCCAAAGTGAAGCCCAAAGATGCCACCTCCTTCCCAAGATCTGATAAGTGGGCTTCATAAGGTTAGAGTCTACTGGATGAAGCCATCGACTCTTCTTTCTGCATTAACCATTAACATCTCTATTAAATCATTAAGAATAAATTAATATACTATTCAAAAGTTTGGTTCATTACATTCTTCCCCCCTTAAGAAATTCCATCCCTGAAATTTTAAACCAAAGGATTAGTCGAAAAGGTGAGGGTACTTTTTCTTCATTGTTTCCTTAGGCTCCCACGTCGCTTCTTCATACTTATGATTCCTCCACAACACTTTCACAAGTTGGGTATTCTTGTTGCGTAGAACCTTGTCTCTATGGTATAAGATCTCCACTAGCTGCTCCTCATAAGAGAGGTCATGTTCCAGTTGTACCACCTCTGGGTTTAGTACATGCGAAGGGTCGGGTATGTAATTCCTCAAGAGAGATACATGGAAGACATCGTGAACTTGAGATAGGTTCAGTGGAAGTGCTAGACGATAGGCCACTACTCCTATGCGATCAAGGATTTCATAGGGTCCAATGTACCTAGGGCTGAGCTTCCCTTTCTTCCCAAACTGCATAACTCTCTTTCATGGAGAAATTTGAAGGAAGACTTTGTCGCCAACACCAAACTCCAAGTCCCTTCGACGGTTGTCAGCATAGATCTTCTGCCAACTTTGAGCATCCTTTATGTGTTATTGGATGACATGAACATTTTATTTCATATCTTGCATAAGATCAGGCCCAAGAAGCTTTCCCTCACCAGCTTCATCCCAACAAGTAGGAGTTCTACATCGCTTTCCATACAGAGCTTCATAGGGTGACATCTGAATACTCGAATGGAAGCATTTGTTGTATAAGAACTCTACTAATGGGAGGTGTTGATCCCATCCACTTTTAAATTCCATTGATCATAATCTCAGTATGTCATCAAGTTTCTGAATAGTCCTTTCAGATTGGCCATTAGTTTGAGGATGATAGGTCGTACTAAAATTCAATTCAGTATTCAGAGCATGTTGAAGACTTCTCCAGAATTTTGATGTGAATCTTGGATAACGATCCGATACGATGGGTAGTGGTACCCCATGCAGCCTTACCACTTCCTTTACGTATATCTTGGCAATTTGATCTAAAGAGAAATCTTCCTGAATAGAGATAAAATGGGCAGTCTTGGTGAGACGGTCCACAATAACCCATATCGCATTGTTTTATTTTGAAGTTTTCAGGAGACCAGTGACAAAGTCCATAGTGATATTATCCCACTTCCATGCTGGTATGGGTATCGGTTGTAATACCCCCTTAGGAAGTTTTCATTCTGCCTTTACTTGTTGACACACCAGGAACCTTGTAGTGTAATCAGCAATCTCCCTCTTCATGTTATCCCACCAATAATGATCACGAAGGTCTCTATACATTTTAGTGCTTCCCGAATGTAAAGAGAAAGTAGAGCTATGATCTTCATCCATAAGTTATTTCTTTATATCTGGAAAAGATGGAACACATAGTCTTGAATGAAATTTCAATAAACCTTCTTGATCAATATTGAAATCAGGAAACTTCCCACCCTTCACAGGCTCAAACTTCTCCTGCAACAAAAGATCTTCTTTTTGAGCCTTCTTGATCTTCTCTAGTACTGAAGGTTGAGAAATAATTTGGGATAGGGTTGATGATGTCCCTTACCTTACAATTCCCATGTATAGCTTTACTATATCCTTAATCAATGGATCTCCTAGGATTCTCATTGTTGTCAGAACAACAGGGTCTTTCCTACTTAATGCATCTGCGAATTTCTTTGCTCTTCTAGGGTGATAATGAATTGAACAATCATAGTCCTTAATAATCTCCAACCATCTCCTTTGTCTCACGTTCAATTCTTTATGCATTAAAATATACTTTAATCTTTGGTGATCGGTGTATATATCACATTTCTCCCCATAAAGATAGTGCCTCCATATCTTTAGAGCAAAAACAACTGATGTCAGCTCTAGATCATGCATAGGATAATTCTACTCATGTTGCTTCAGCTGACGAGATGCATAAGCAATTACCTTGTCATTTTACATGAGGACGCACCCAAGCCCTTTCAGAGATGCATCGCTAAAAATAACAAATCCTTCTCTGATAGAGGGTAGTGTTAACACAAGTGCAGTAACCAATATCTTCTCCAGCTGTTGGAAACTTTCCTCGCATTCCTTTGTCCAGATGAACTTAACTCTTTTTCGAGTCAACTTGGTTAGTGGATTAAAAAGCTGTGAAAAGTTTTTCACAAACCTCCTATAATATCATGCTAAACCAAGGAAACTACAAATCTCAGTTACTATTATGGGTTGAGGCCACTCCTCCATAACCATTGTCTTTGCAGTGTCAACCGAGATTCCTTCATTGGTTACGATGTGCCCCAAGAAATCCACTTGTTGTAACCAAAACTCACACTTTCTGAACTTTCCAAAGAGCCTCTCCTTCCGCAGAGTTTTCAAAATAACCCTCAGATGATCTTTATGCTCCTCACAACTTTTTTAATATATCAAAATATCATCAATAAAAACTACCAGGAAGTTATCAAGGTAGTCCTTAAAGACTCTATTCATAAAATCCATGAAAATATCAGGAGTATTAGTCAAGACGAAGGGCATAACAGTAAACTCATAATTCCCATATCTTGATCAAAAGGCAGTCTTTGGAATATCTGCCTTCTTCACCCTCATTTGATGATAACCAGATCGAAGATCAATCTTGGAAAAGAATTGAGCCCCACGAATTTGGTCAAATAAATTATCAATTCTTGGAAGAGGGTATTTTTTCTTCATTGTGATCTTGTTCAGTTCTCTATAATCAATGCATAGCCGCATTGATCTATCCTTCTTCTTCACAAAGAGAACTGGTGCTCTCTAAGGAGACACACTTTGTCGGATAAACCCCTTCTCCAACAAGTCTTGGAGTTGTTTCTTTAACTCCTCTAGCTCCACATTTTCCATTCTATATGGGTTCTTTGATATCGGTTGAGATCTAGGTATGAGTTCAATGGAGAACTCTACCTCTCTTTCTGGGGGAGGCCCAGGTAACTCCTCAGGAAATACATCCATGTATTCCTGAACAATCGGAACATCTTCTATTTTTATACTCCCTTTTCCTTCTTTATCCTCACCAATTAACTCCATAAAGAAGGTTGTAGAAGGTGCCTATAGACAAAGATCAGGTCAGGATATCTCTCCTTGGAAGATTATTTTAGGTCATTCATTCAAGACTAATAATATTTCCTTACTTCTGCATTTGATCTTAGCATTATACTTTGAGAGCCAGTCCATCCCTAGTATAACTTTGAATTCCATCATGGGAATGACTACTAGACTTGCGATAATATTGTTCTCACTAAAGTAAACACTAGAGTCTCTAAACACTGTTGATGCATGGATAATCCCACTTGGAGTCTTGGCTGACAACTCTACCTCTAAAAGTTTGGGGATTGATTCTATATTATTTAAAAACTTGGAGTAAATAAAGGAATGCATAGAACTAGAATCAAAAAAAGTACTTGCTAGTTTTGAGAGGACAACAAGAGTACCTGCTACCATGTCATTTGGAGCTTCAACTTCAGTTGTTGTGATAGAAAAAGCACGACCTTGCTCCCTTGGCCTTTGCTGAGGTTGATGGTGATTCCCCTCCACTGCCCTCAGATTTGGACAGTGATTAGCAAAGTACCCAACCTATCCACACTTGAAGCATTGAACTTCGGGTAGGGCCAGAACCAACTTTCCTCTATCGTTAGTGTTGGGGAGTTGAGGCTTCACCTCACTATGACAGTTCCGAGCAATATGGCCTTCTCTTCCACACTTGTAGCACTTTCCACTTCTGATCAAGCAGTTCCCCGAATGCTTCTTCTAAAATTTATTGCATGTGGCAAGTTGCATTTGCTTTCCACCTCTTTACTGGTCCAAGATTCTTCCCAGGCTTGGTTATAGAGCTCTCTTCTTCTCATTAGATTTTTGAGACCATTGTATCTCACCAAACTCCAGTTTTACTTTCATAGCTCTTCGAACTATTTTTTCGTAGCTATCATAGTCCATGTTGGCTAGATTCTTTTGCAGATGAGGTCGTAGTCCACCAAATAGTCTATCAACTTTCCCATTAGATTCCATGACATATATTGAGGTATAACGGGAAATCCTTGTGAATTTTATCTCATAGATTCCAATAGATTCATTCTCCTTCTGCTTCAGCTCGAGAAATTATTTCTCCATTCTCATTCTCATCGAACGAGGGAAATACTTATTGAAGAATATTCCCCTAAACTCTTCCCACTCCATAGCTTCCATATCACCTCTTGGATTCATGTTTTTTATCAGTGACCACCACTGATCAGCTTCTCCCTCTAGGTGGTATATAGCAAGGGTGACCTTTTCATGTTCCACACAATGAAGTGCAGAAAAGATCTTCTCTATAGAGTTGATCCATTGCTCAGCAATCAATGGGTCAGTCGATCCACTGAAGGTTGGTGGTTGTTGGCAGATAAAGGATTCAACAGAATGTTGTTACCTTCATGGTGAGATAGGCCTCTCAGCTTGATTAAAGTTATTACTCATAACTTGAGTCAGTCGGTTCATCATTCGCATGAATGTTTCCATTATGGCTTCCATCGGAGGGCCATCAACGCATGGTACATTGTGGTCACCATTTGCACGGTTCCTCCTATTGCTCACCATTTTCTAAAATAATAAAATATTAGTGATAAACTTGTTTCATTTACGAATATTTTAACTATAAAGGATTCTACATCTTAAAACTTCATGCTTAAATAATTATATTTCTCTATAATTCCATCATAAGGATTCATAAAAAGCTTACGATTAACCAAACATATCCCCCAGGAGTGTCGTAACCAAGAGTGCAATAATGCCCATTGTCATGCACCAGTTCCCGTTCAATTCTAGCTCAAAGCAGTGTTTTCGGGTTTTACCCCTATGTACATCTGTGCCAGATCCACCTCTACCTGCTCGTATCCAGACAGGGATGTACTTGTTTGATAAACCACTTACTCAATACTCACCAAAATACCAGGAAGTTTTCCCTATATTTAGACTTTTCTATAGGGTTATTCCTAAAGTTTTCATAGCCTAATTTCCATAAATAACTAAACTGTCCTTTGATACCAACTATGGCATCCTTCCTTTTTATCACATAAACTTTCATTGCATTATACAAAACCGAGGATCTTTAAGGTTTAGTGTCTTGGAAACAAGGAACTTAATACATGAAAACATAAAACATTCTTCATAAACACTTGAAAGGCTTCTCTTTATGTTCATACTAGGTTCATTACTACATCTCATAACCTGGGGACATACATCAAAAGAAAGGGTGAGCAGAAGGCCCAGTAAGGGAAACAAGGGGAAACATTTTACATTTGAACTTGAGATACATCAATAAAGTCATGAAAAAGAACTTTAAGGCATGAGAAATAAATCACGAGGCATATCATAATAAAAATAACGTATTTCATAACTTGAAGATGTGGCTACAACATTTAACTTATAAAATCATTTACGTTTCACCAAGGTCCATCCCCAAGGTTTCATTAAAAAAATTACCAAGGTTATTCACCAAAGTATCGTTAAAATTGTAATCCCTAGAGATTACATCATTACACAATGCATTGGAGCGCTATCAGGGCGCACCCTTAATTTGTCTTCATTATCATGTGATCCACATATATCATCATCAAACATTTCATAAATAACCCATATAGCATAAAATAAATGGGTTTCATTTCACAATCATAACGTTTTAAAAACTACTTTAAAGACATGGTCTTTATGTCACTTTAAACCCACAGAAAAGGAAAGCGGGTCTCATGTATGTAAATCCCAGAATTTAAAATAGAACATTTTGATATATATGTGAATAACCCTATATAATAAAGAGTTTTTATTATTCACTTAATAAAATAAAATAATTTGAGAAAAAGAGAGAGACATTTTGAGACGAAAATTTGGCAGCATAACAGCTATGTTGCAGGGTTTTAGAAAACATTGAAAAGGGAGGGGACATGGGTCACCCACTCATAAAAGATCTATAAAATAGTATAGGGATAGAATATAAAGGATATAAGAACATGGTAATGAAATTTTAAGGACATACCATATGAAATTAAAAACTTGAAAGGAAGACAAAAATAATATTTCTCTTATGAAAAATTCGGCAGCCTAATGGCTTCACTTAAAACATCAAAAAATGAATTGATGAGATTAAATAGGGTCTCTAATTATGTGAACATAAAAGGACAGTATGATAAATATAGATATCATACCCCAACATGGGAAAAAGGAACTTGAGAGACTTGACATGAAAATAGAACTTTGAAAATGGGAAGAGTGAAAAATCTCTTACAAAAATTTGGCAGCCTAACGGCACCACTTAAACATTCATAAAATGAAATTATGAGAGAAAGAGGGGTTCTCTCATCATATAAACATGAAAAGTAAATTAATATGAATATAAAATAATACCCCCAACATAAGAACATGGGGCTTAAAAGAAATGACATAAATGAGAGTACTTGAAAAGAAAGTGAGAGGTAGGAGCCCTTACCTTGAAGAGTAACTTCGAAATATCAAAGTTTGGGACCTTGGGAGACTTGAGGGAACCTTGGAAGGACTCCTTGAGAGGTAGGAAGACCAGAACTTCATTGAGGAGGATTTTTTAATTCAAAGGATGAGAGAATGGCTTGGTATTTATAGGGGACGTGAGGGGACAAGGCATTAATGACCAAGGGACACCTCATTAGAGGTATTGGAAAAACCATGGGCTTTCCCTTGGTATTTTCTCATGGTATTTTCCACTTGGGACACCACATACCTTATCTTACTATTCATAAGTCTACCAGAATTATTACATAATTATTACATCCTTAATGATGTCATTAAACACCAGAAACTCTAAACTGAAAATTCACTATTCACCGAAAATTCAACTTTTCCAGAAAAATCCAAAAAATTTACCTTAACATAATATCAATGATCTGAATTCAAAAATGAACTCCATTTTATAAAAATATTTTTCTAGATATTTTTAATTTAATTTTTAAATAAAAACACTATTCACTAGAAAAAACTAATACTTAACTAATAATTTTTGAAACAGTTATTTACCTATTTTATTGAATCACAATACTTAATCAAGGTGCCTAAATTGTATTAATACTTTCTTTAAGTGAGATTACTAATCCATTTGGTCACATTACTAATCCTAAGCCTAAAATCACTATTCATAATTTACTATTCATCAAAAATTAAGTTGATCTTATTAGACTCTAAATTTCTTACTGAACACATTTGCAGAAGAACATTTTTTGAAAATCCTTACACATCATTAATTATTTAAGGTTTACATAAATATTTTAAAATATCCTTTTTTTCAAAATTCATTCATAAGATACATCCTATATTTATCCAGACATCTAAAAATTCACAAACTTCACCATAGGAAGAAATCACAATTTATTTATATCAAAGGATTACACAAAGTAGCTACGGTCTCGTTACATAGCCCCTTACAACACCAGCATATGACCTAAGTGTAAGGTGTTCTAAGGTGAGATAATTTTGGGGAGGCTCGAATAACATTTCCCTAGTATTAAACTTCACTAACTTGAACTTCTCCCATAGGCGACTCCGTTCAAGCTTGACACGCTGGATTTCAGCTTGGGCTTAGTCTAAAGTGAAGCCCTAAGATGCCACCTCCTTCCCAAGCTCTGATAAGTGGGCTACATAAGGTTCGAGTCTACTGGATGAAGCCATCGACTCTTCTTTCTTCATTAACCATTAACATCTCTATTAAATCGTTAAGAGTAAATTAATATACTCTTCAAAAGTTTGGGTCATTAAATAGCTCGGTGCTCAGCTTTAGGGCTATAGTAATTGACACTCTAACATGATCTTTCAGAAGTGGTATGTTGTGTAGCATGGCGTTCTGGATATTGAACACTGTAGACCTCGCTACAAGGCGATGGGTGGGTGTTGATAGATATAAATCACAATCATTTTCACCATATAGAATATCAATATAGGAAAGGTATTAGTGTCTAGTGTCTATCTGATTCACATTTCACAAAAACAATTATTATAAAAATAACTACCTCAGTTAAGAATTGTTTTTTTAGGAGAAAGGCTTGCCTCAAAACTAGTGGGGATGGGGTGGGATCTTCACGTGTGGGTTGTTCATGAGTTGTTTCTTCTCTTTGACTCCCCCATCAAACTTGATATCATCTCTCTCTAGTATTTTAATTCTTTTTGAAACATAGCTATTGTTTCTCTAATATTTTTCATTTCCATAGTTTGATCATCCACTAGTTTTTTTTCTCAAAATATGTTTGGGGTGTCACCCCAAAACCCTCACCTCTGACGTGGCCATACTTTTATGGATGCTTCAAGGCCACTAAAAGTATGCCTGTATCCGGTGTGGGTGTTATTGATTTTTTAACTATTTTAGATAGAAAATAAATTAAAATAAGTAATCATTGTTATGTAATAGTTATTTAAAGAAAAACGAATTTTTATTGTGTCGTGTTTCACACACTTTTTGTGTGTTTTCATCTATTAGTTTTCCTTCTTTAGTTACACTCACCTCCTTCCATAGTACATGGCGTGGGATGGAAGTGGATATGGATTTAGAATCTACTAGCTATATATAAATAAAAGAACATAGTTATTTTGTTGTTTTATGTCCCATAAAAGTATTATGGTAGATTAAAAATACGTAAAAAAAAATTCAAGTGATGTGTATCCCATCCTTGCTTTACAGTAGGGGTATGCTGGTTTTGATGCCCGTTGTTTATTTTTAGCACTCAATTATTGTTTAATAAATAAAAAATTTCAATCAAAGTGATGAATACATGTACCATCAAACAACATATTACCAAACACAATGTACCTGAAAATACTGCTTCGCACAACGGCCAATAAACGCATCCCACAATTCTTGGGTTATCATGTGTGCATAAATAAGAGGTGGGTGTGGTTTTATTTTCCCTTCAGTATATTTAAGATGATATTTCATTAAAAGTGTGTGAAAACCCCTGTGAATCCTTCCAGCAACCCTTAAGACGTAGTCTTTTGGCATGTCATCTACTATAAATGCACTCTACAAGAGATGATAAAGTGAAAGTCAAAGTTTCATTAGTTAATTTTTATTAAATTAAAAAAATGATATCATAATGTTACCATAATATCTCCCCACATTAGTGTATTAATATCTTCCACAACATGGTTCCATGAAGTTACATCAATCGCCACGCATTGTCGAGTGATGATTCCAATGTAACTACTGAACATGTCCTTGTTAGGGTTAACATGTTAGCCCTACTTATTCCATATAATCTCATATTTAATGTCTTTCTCTTTAGCCTTAATGATTTTTTCTAATACCATCAAACTACTACACTCCTGTTTTTCCTACATCTCCAGTGTTTCGTCACCTTTTTTTTTCTCGGATCCACCATCATCAATATATTCCTCCAGCTCCAGATGGCTAGCATCGGCATGTGTAGATGGTGGTTGTACCTCTACACTAGGAGGAACAACAGGTTGAGAAACCTGTTGTTCATCTGCACTATGAGAAAAAGCAGGTTAAGAAACCTGTTGTGTATGGGGATTTGAAGCAACATCTCATGCAGAAGTCATTATCTGAAAAAGTGTTTTAACATTTAATTTAGATAATATAAAAGAAGCAACGAACAAATTTTAACATAAGGCAACAGGTTGAGAAACCTGTTATTCGTTTGTACTATGAGAATGTCACGAACCAGGTCGGGTCTCCATCTGACTCGGCGCCCGACCCGATCCGCGACATGGCCCGAAGGGCGTTCCTAATCCCCATGGGCTGGCACAAGTTCTCGGGTATCAAACATTACATGGGAAGGATTTACCCGAAATAAAATATAGAAATACAACTAACAAGATAAAAAAACTAAAACTGGAAACAGGAAACCAAACACATCTATAAACTATAACCAGGTTTAGAGTTTACAATTCAACTAAAACCCAAAGGGAACTACAACAAAGACAGAAAACTAAAAAATCTAACTCAAGACTCCAAATGACATGATAATTCATACCTCCAAGCTACCCACACCAACCTTCATGAGGAGATCGACAACAATCTGAACCACCATCACTGAGCACGCCACAACCTGGAGTACAAAAGAAACAGATTCTACATACACCCAAAGGTGTATACAGGGTGTGAGTGAAAATCCCAGTAGGACGTCACCCAATAAAAAGGTTCCACGTGTAAACATTAAATGACAAAAACATTTTTAGGCTAAATAAATGAAAGGATTCCAAATCTTAAACAAATTTAAAGAAACAGTTTCTATAAAGAAAACACTTTTAAAGAAAACAACTTAAATAAAAATAAAACACCCTTATAGTTAAGAAAAACTCAAACCTTCAAGAGAACACAAATGCTACACCGTATTCCGACGGTGAGTTTATAGTAATCCAGGATCACTAAAAGTGGGAGAGGCCCTATAGGTACTAAAGTTGTGTGGGTCCCTTGAACCTCACGTCTCGGTGTACAAAAGAATCCATATCATATGTTCCCGTGCATGGGCCACTAGTAGGGAAGCACCTCCATAACCTAGTGGTCTCCAGTCATTATCAAAGGTTTAGTTAGTATTGTAAGCGTCAATCCAGCTAAGTGAAACTGGGCCGGGGCCACTCCAGAATCACTAGCACGCTAGTCTAGTCCGCCCACCTAGTACCCAGGCTTCCCCTTTTTGTGATCAACATTATTCCAATTTCACATTTCATGTCAAACTCGGATAAATAAAACAATTTGGGTGTTATATAAACCAAACGCCACACTTTCACACACACATAAACCCATTTGGAAAAGTATTCATGCCAAAAGAATTTACCCAACTCAATTAAAATAATTTCTACATTGCTAATAATTGTTTTTTAAAATAAATTAAATTCTTTGTCAACAAATTATTTAAAAAGAAACATAACATGACTAACACAAAAGAAACAACTCAGCCCTCTTTCATGACCAAACACACTCATGCCACATCAAGAACACAAATTTCACACTTTTCACATTTTCACAAAACAAACACAAACTTTATAAAAACACTAGAACACAAACATTGCACTTTGAACATTTTCTCAAAAAAACACAAACTTTATAAAAACACTAGAACACAAACATTTCACTTTGCACATTTTCTAAAAAAAACAAAAACTTTATAAAAACACTAGAACACAACTCACATAGGTTTTCATAGCAACAACCTACTCAACCATTACACGCCTTCACTTACGACCAAGAATACACTACGCCATGTCAAACACAATTAGCACTACTTGCACAAATGAAAAGCTAACTACAAACATTATTAAACACTAACAATTGACTAAAGATAAGTTTTCAACCAATGAATGCACCCGCACCACATAAACATACTGCTAAAAAAATATAATGCATAGAAAAACTTCAAGATAACAAAATCCACACCCAAAATAATTAATCAAGTAACATTGTAAATTGACTAAGCAAGAAAATTAACTTATCAGGTAATGTTTAAACATGGAACCACCTACCTCATGTGTTGAATACTCCAACACTCGACGTGAAACTCCAATTTCCCATCAAACACACCACAAAAATTCCAAAATGAACCTTGGAAACAATATATCGACAAAGCATCAAAATAGAACCAAAACACACGAACCATTCCAAAACAAAAACACCATTCGCACCACAGAATCAAGTCAAGAACACAATAATAAATTCAAATAAGCATATTAAATTCATCTAATGGTGTTAGGGCACGGAACGATTTACCTTGCATGAAGAAAAGCCCCAAGTTTTGGTACGAATTCCAATTGCGCGCCAAACGCACCCCAAGAAAACCATAAGGAGTCAAGCTCCATCCAAAACAAAGACAAAAAAAAACAACATGACTCCATCCTAAAATCTAATACCTGACCAACTGAAAAAAAAATAAACCCCAAGAACAAGGGGAAAACCCCTAGCAAAGGGGAGAAAATGGTATACCATAGGGATAGGGTGTGGCGGCGTGGAAAAGGCTCGACCAAGGGCGAGGTAGATAGGGGTGCGGCGTGAGGGGAAGGTCGGTGAGCTGGTCAGTTGGGGGAAGCCCGGCGAAGACCCTTGGACAGTAGGAGGGCCTTGCACGGGAAAATCTAGATAGGGGGAAGGGGGTTTCCAGTGAGTTTGCTGGCTGGGAGGTAGGTCGAATGGCCATGGGGGGAGCAGGGTGCGACGCGGAGGTCCGAGGGGAGGTTGTGTGGACCATTAGATAGTGGAGAGGGGTGGTCTGGCAGTAGTTCAAGGAGAGAGAGAAGGAAGGCATAGCCGAGAGGGACGTCTGATGGGGTGGCGGGGTGGTCATCACAATGCTGAAGAGGGAGCAGGCTGGCCGAGAGGGGGCGACGACAAGATGGGTTGGCTAAGAGGGGCGATGGCGCAACAGGGAGGAGATCCGCGATCTTCAGGAGGAAAAAAATGACACACCAAGGTAAAAGGGGGGTAGCGCAACCCTAAAGAAAAATAAAATAAAAACAAACAAGATAAAAATAAAATAAAAAGATAATAAAGATAATAATAATATAAATAATAAATTAAAACAAAAGTATTAATAATAAATAAAATAAATTAATCATCATCAATAATATTGATAAAATTAATCATTCTAATGACAAGAATAATAATTTCAAATAATAATAACATTATTATCATTATTTAGATAATTTTATTTATTTTTTTATTTTTATTTTTCCTATTTTGTGTTCGCTCGTTACTTATTTAATTAATTATAATTTATGGTAATAAAAATAACAACCTTAATGATATTAAGATAATTCATTAAAAAATTTATCACATTTAATTCTATTTATTTATCATCAAGTCATTTTATTTAATTAATTGGACATTGGCAGGTCACCCGGTGGACCGGGCGAGGCTGCGCGGTTTCAAAATCGTGCTCTGCCTGTGTCGTGCCTCTCCCAAGGCCATGCGGTCTCAACATTCATTGTGTTCTCATTTTATTATTCGTCACATATATTTTTCATCTCCCTTAAATATCAGTCAGGCCGTGCGGTGAGCTAGGCGAGGTCACGCGGTGACCCAAGCGAGGCCGCGCAGCTTCGACCGCGGTGCGCTGGATGCAAACAAGAGTGAAACATTTGTTTCTAAGTAAGAGCTTAGAAATTTTAAGTCGGGCCTCAAGCCGAACTATCTGATGCCCAAAATTTTAATAAAATAAATAATATAAAAAGGATGGGTGTGACAGAGCAGTAGTAGGTTGAGAAACCTGTTGTGCCTGGGCATTGGGAGCATCATCATGTGTAGAAGTCATTATCTAGAAAAGTGGTTTAACATTTAATTTAGGTAACATAAAAGTATAAGTGAATAGATATTAACATAAACTAACATGATTTATATTAGAAAAAAATAACCTTATTATTGAACTCTCTTTTTTAAAATGTTGAAGGGATTTTACCCCTCTATCGACTATCCAATTCCCTTTATTGTGGTCTCCTCTGAAATACAAAATGCCATCTATACTAGAAACATTATTGTGACATCCCAATGAAAGTTTCATCCTCCATTGAATTTTCATCTTACTCTTCAGTGGTTTTGGTCGATAAAAAATCAATTGACCAGTTTTGGTTTATAGGATATGGAACATAAAATACTTGTACTACCTTTTATGCCATTATAAAAGGTTCTTCTTTGTACCCTTCCTTACTGAAACCAAATTTCACAAATCCCAACTCATTTATTTTAACAACACTTTTTTTATCAACCCACTTGCATTGAAAAATCAGCACTCAGAATGTAGTATAATTCAACTCCCATATTTTTTTGATGATGCCAAAATATGACATATTCAGGTAAATTGGATTTCTGTCCTTAGCACCAGAAACATGCATCACTTCAGCCACAAGTGAAACTCCACTATTCTATATGGTACTGTATTCATCATGTTCATTAGTATATAATGTATAACCATTAATTACATAATCATTGTAAGATAATATGTACACACTTGGTCCTTTGGCTAACCATCAAATTCGTTCTAAAATTGAGTCTGGATTTTCAATTGACTCCTTAAAAATGTGGTCCTAAAACCATCCTATAAACTATTGATTATGTTTATTTAATATCCATTTTTCATCCCTTGATGGATTTGAATGCCTAATAATTTCTTTGTGGGTTTCAAAATATGGGTCAACGTCCAAACTGTTATGAAAATCATAAAGGTGAGCCTGCTCCCAATCTATAATATTGATTTTGATGACCACCTTTCCAAAAATTCATTCACCTATAAGTTTCCCAGTGTGATGATATTTTGTTAGACCAATTCTTTTCACACCAGACATGTATTCAGTACAAAATTCAATAGCTTACTCTGTAATATATTTCTTCACAATACAACCCTTTAGTCAACTTTTATTTTTGACATACCCTTTCAAAATATTCTTATACCATTCAATGGGGTACATCCATCTATAGTGCACATGACCACATAGTCAAATCTCTCTCACCAAATGAACCATAAAATGAACCATCATATCAAATAATTTTGTTGGGAAAAACATTTCCAATTCACATAATATGATGACAATTTCTCTTTTTATAGTTGACAATTTCTTCTGGTCTATAACTTTTCTACATATAGCTTTGAAGAATAAACAAATCATTGTTAATGTATGATAGAAATTCTTGGGAAAAATGCAATGTAAACCTATAGTAATTAGATCTTGCATCAAAACATGGCAGTCATGTGATTTCAAACCTTTTAACTTTAAATTGTGCATTGAAATGATGTTCTTGATATTAGATGAATACCCATCTAGAACTTTTACATCATTCAAGAAGTTTCAAAACTGATATGTATCCTACTTGGAAAGAGTTTAAGAAACAGGAGGAAGAAATTTTCATTTTTCACCCTTCACTGGTGCTAACTCTTCTAATATTCTCATATCAACCATGTCCAACCTAGCCTTAATCCCATCCTTTCTTTTACTGGATAAATTTAGCAATGTGCTAATGACACTATCACATACATTTTTTTCAACATGAATAACATCAAGAAAATGTATAACATACAGAAAATTCCAATATGGTAATTAAAAAAACTGATTTCTTTTTTCAACCGATTTTCATAAGATTTTTTTAAAACAGTTTACCAAAATTAGTGTCCACATATTTAACTTTCTCAAAAAGTTGATCATCTATTAGTGGAGATAGTGGTTACATTCTTCTAAACCGCGATAAAATGATGTCTTCCAAGATCCTTACTTATGTCGTTGGGGCAGAAATATGAGATTTCTTAGAAACAAATTTTTTGATGAATGTTTCAACCTAATTGATTGGGTACCTTATTCACGGATAGGACACCCAAGTGTTCCTTTAATGTTATATCCTGATAAATTTCCATAAGTGGGAAAGTCATTTATCATCCCATACAACATGGATCTCAATGTGAAATCTTCATTTCTATAAGAATCATACATCATAACACCTGAATCCCATAATGATTTCAAATCCTTCATCAATAGAGCCAAATAAAAATCAATATCATTACCCAGTTGTTTTGGTCCTGATATAAGAATAGATAACATGATGTGTTTTTGTTTCATGCATAACCATGATGGAAAGTTATAATTTACCAACATAACCAGCCATGTACTATGAGTGCTACTTTGAAAACCAAAAGGATTCACTCCATCTATAGATAACACAAGACGAAGGTTTCTCGGCTCATTTCCAAATTCAGGATACTCATGATCAATTCTCTTCCAATAAGGAGAGTCTATCAGGTGTCATAGTTTTCCATCTTTATTTATTTTGTCTGCATACCACATCAATTGGTCTACAGTCTTATCACTTCCATATAGGTGCCTAAACCTTAGAATGATTGGAAAATACCATGCAAATTTCATAGGACCAAATTCATCTTTCTTGTAACGAGAAGCACCACACTTTGGGCATTCTCTAAATGATTTTTGATCCTTGAGAAATATTATATAGTCATTCAGGTAAGCGTTCATTCTTTTAGAGATCATACCCATCGAGCGTAGCATCTTTTTGGTGTCATATGTTTGGATTGAGAGCTTATTATATTTTGGGAGCATGTCATTCAAGAGATCAAGTAATTCCGTAAAACTAGTGTTACTCCATATGTTTCTTGATTTCAAATTATATAGCTTAAATATGGATAAAAATAATGTATATTTAGTGAAACCATCATACAATGGAATCTTTGCGCAACTCTTTAACTGCTCAAACAATTTTGGGAAATCACAAAGTTTATCTTCAACTATCCTTATCATTTACTTAATACAATATTCATCATCATGCATATATGTAATCACAACCTCGGTACAGTCTTCTTAATTTTCCACACTTGTAATCATATCAAATGATCCATAAAACATAGTGTTATCTCAGTCACTAGCTACATTTGCTTTTTACCCGTGTTTATTCCAACATTTATAACTTTGATCTATTTCGTGACAAATCAAGTTTTATTCTAACTCCTATGGAATAACTTGTCTTGAATAACAACAATGTAAACATGGACAAAGTATTTGAGAAGAATCATATGCCTGATCTTTTGCAAACTTGATGAACTCTTTCACTCCATCTTCATACTCTTTTTTCAGACGACTGGCATCCATCCATTCTTTATTTATATCCATCCTATTTGATTCGGTGATATTAATATTTAACAAAATAAATACACAAAACATTGATATAAAATTAACCAAGGCTAAAAAAGTTATAAACTTTAAATCTCATTTGAAAACTATTTATGAAATCATAATTTAAATCCCATTAAAAAACCAACCATTGACACAAATTCCTCTTTAAAATAACAAAACCTTTTTAAAATAAACCAATTAGTTCCAAACATCCTTTCTCAAAACCACAATTATTTTTTTAAACCATTTTAAAGTAATTTAAAACCCAAAAAGGGTATGTTGAACACATATAATTTATTAAGAAACATTTTAAAACACTTGAATCATTTTAAAAGTAAACCCCTAACAAAATAACTATATGTCATTGTCACTTAACTCTATCTAGATAATGAAAATCATTGATGGTCGCATGCCTTATATGTCTCATGACACCCCCTATCTAGCTATGATCACTAGTTTTCAGTGTTCCTCCCATCAAACTTATGGACTGGACAACCACTAATCAATCATAAGGAGGATGTAATAAATATAATAATTTAATCCTCTATATAGAACCACCGATCAGGGAACAAAATTTCATGGGATATACCATAGGTACTAGTGTGTGATGAACCAAAACAACATTATAACTACATGGACCAACACCTGATATATGTTTGATCCAACAATAACATGATCCACCCAATTAAACCATATTTAACTCATCATAATGGAACCTTCCCATTAACCTCGTATTAAACACAACTAAGGGGACCATAGAAGTGTGTTTACCAACTAGGTTAGCATGAATCAATACATCCCACCTATACACCCAAGTTATCATAAACAAACAACCATAGAGTTGAGAAAGAAATCATGATAATTACCAAAAAAAATGTCTTGCACCTCACCTCCAACACCATCACATATAACATCCCCTTTTCACATCATAAATCCATTATATAAATAATCAATAACCCATAACGAGTGAAACAAGTATAGGGGAAATCATTAAGGTTCACATGAGAAATAAATCATTTACTTTTTAAATTAAAAATGGGTCTTTACATGAAAATCAACTTAGTAAGTACATTCTCACTCCCCTTATTTAAAGTCTCATCATTTAAATTATTTTGGAAGCACTTGAAAAAAATCCCTTTTTCTTTCCAAAACATTCTCCAAGCACATGGAAAATTCCTTTGAAAAACCCAAAAGTCATAAGACCAAAATTTACTATTAAAAACACTTAAATGGCCCTATTAACCTTTTCAAAAAAAATTCATGAGAATTAATCTAATTTAAAAATAGTACATTAAATTCTTATGAAAAAACCCTTATTCCAAGCCTAGAATTTAAGAAAGAAATTTATAATTTCACCCAAGAACCCATACATTACTATACTTTAATTGAAAATAAATTTATAAAGTATACGCATTCCATGAATTATAAAATAAAGGAAGAGAAAAGAAACACCTACTTTAAATTGAATGGTAACAAATACACAACATGTCACCTTCCATGTAAAACACTCAAAAAACCTAAATCCATAAATCTTCATGAAAAATTAATTTTAGTTACTAAGAGAAGGATAAACCTATAGGAAATATAGAAGAGAAGAGGGATGGGGGAGATAAAGGAGAAAGAGTGGGAAGAATTATTGAAATGGAAAAATAATTGTTTTTTAAAATAATTCAAACAAAATTACATAACATGAACTTAATAAATCCTAGAATATTATAATTCTCATTTTCCAAAATAAATCATATCATAATAACATATAAATTTTGAATAAAATATCACTACATGGAAAAAAATCCTAGGACGATAAATATAAGTGAAAATACAAATCTTTTCACAGTAATTTTTTAAAACATTAAAGTGAAAATTATATTTAATTTTTTTTGAAGGGAAATATATTACTATTGAAAAAATTATTATAAATAGTTCCTAATAAACATTTATTAAATGTACATAAATGTTTTAAAAATGAGAAGTAAAAATAATTTAAAAATGTTTTATTTTAATAGAATCCTTAATAATTTAAACTTGAAAAAGATATAATGTATTCATGGGGAAAGAACTCTATAATGTGGTAAATAAGATACCTTTTAGTCGCGGTGTTGTAGGTTTGTGAGAAAATCAGTTTATTTGGGGAATGATCTATCACCTATCAAGGGATGAGTAGTGTGGTGATGAAATCCAAGTTTGTAAATTCGTTTTCAGTGTTATATAATTAAGATAGTTTGTAATTTGAGTAATGATTAGTTGTGGTTCATGAAAATCTTATAAATTTTTTGTTCACAAACAAGCTCATGTGAGGATGTGGAGAGTCAAGATATAAGTGTCATGTCTAGGTAAGTGGATGGGTACTTGAGTTATTTCATTGGGTTCAGTGATGTGAGCATGTATGGGAGTTGTTGGTAATGATTGTGAGTGCCAATATTCAGCTGACAATGAGATATTTTCATGCTTATGTTTTGGTAGTGATGGAATTTCTTAGCACACATTGGGAGTAGTGTGTAGGTGAACCTAACCCATAGGTAGGGGTGATTGGTTTTGTGTGTGTGCATAAGTTGTTGAATTGCACTAGTAGATGATATATACTAATGTAAGGGTATTAATTAGAGGAGATCAAGAATGAATCAATGATTTCAACCTATAGAGCGGGGATTGGGTTGTTAGGGGAACTTGGTGATGGGATCTAGTATGTTTTTTCACTTAGTTAATGGGTTGAATCATGTGACAAATCATAATGAAGTTTTATTTAGACATCTACACTTGGGAAAGTAAGAAAACTGGGTATTATTTAGACATTGTTTGAGAAACATATACTATGAATTATTTATGTGATTGAAAAGGTATTGAGAAGGAAGATGGTGCATAACATTTGAGATTTTTGAATCATGGGAGTATTCAATAAGAATATTGGAATCAGGAGTCTAATTCGTAGGTTTAGTGGAACAAGATGGTCATGCAAGACCTCTAGAGACACTTCTCATGGATGGTAAGTCCTTATAGGGGGAGATTGTAATGGAATCAGACTTTATAGGTGTGTGATTCCTTATTTTCATCCTTTCTTTTAAGTGATTTTAGTTATTATCTTTTTGGGGGAAATAATTCCCATAGTTATGTATGTCGATACCCATTTTTTTATTGCCAACCCATGGTGATCTGGAATGGGATTCATGCCTTGTACCGAGCCATCTTGGGTGACCTGTCATATCAACCCATGTTAGGTTGTTACATATATTCACTTTAATAATTCTTTGGAATAAACATTTTCATCGCCATCTGAATCTTGTTCTCTTCTGAAACTAGAGGCTCAAGATTAATCTACTACATGGTATGATACTATTTATTATATATTATAAATTTTAACCTCAAAATTTCATATCTCACAGAGAGAAAAACATGTTATGTAGAATATATCATAATTATCCTTTTACTAGAACATGAAAACATGACTTTCTCCATCATAGTGTGTTCACATGGACTCAAAGTATACCTAATCATTCATACCGAGATGTCCTATATGGAATGGAAATCACAAAGTAGGTAGAATCACCAAGGTCTTTCGAAGACACTTCACAAAATGTATAAACTCCCCATGACATGAATAACTCTTACACATTCACCTCATAGTGTGGCCATTATTACCATTACATGAACAACTCTTATATATAAATGGAATTATCTATATTCCCATTAAAAAGTTCATGAATATTGATATTTCATCTCCCATAGTGGATAGGATTTCCCTTTTACAATATATTTCATGAATATTGTAACTTCCAGCTCATTCTCCACTTATTTAACAAAATTCTATATTTGAGTTTCAATCTTAAGAAAATTATTCAAATATTACTAAATCCTAAAATATTTTTATGGAGTAATATTACCACGTAGAATTATACCATCAAAAAATATATTCAATGGTGTCATATTTTAATATAGGAAACAAAATATTAGGCTAATAACACCACTACAATACATTGCACCCACTTAAATTCATAAGTTTCAAGTAATAAAAATATTTATATTCTATCATGATGAAAATCCACATTGCATTGAATATTTTTAAATCAAAAAATTCAAAATATAGTATAGGAAAATTGAATTTTACCAAATATAACTGGTGCTCAAATAAGGATCACCAACAACCACAATTTTCAGTGGGGTTTTTAGCCCGTAAAATTCACAAATCACCATCAATATCAATTTATAATAAGTGAACCCAATGAGAAAGAGAAAAAATCTAACTACGGAGGTGTGGTTAATCATGTTGTGAAGGTGTGTTCATGGTGTAGGAGAGATGCAACGGAGGGGAGACGTCGTGGAGGAGAGGCAATGGCAGAGGAGAGTCGTGGCGAAGTAGAGGCACGACAGAGGATAGCTACTGGTGGAGGAGAGGCATGATAGAGGAGGACCGTGCGGTGAAGCTCGATTCATGGTGGTGGCCAAGGAGGAGGATGGGTAGGAGAGTATGGAGGAGGGGAGGAGAGGTGGAGGAGAGGAGGCAGTGGTAGCAGTGGTGGCGGCGGCAGTGGCGGTAGCGGTAGGGATCCTCTTCCGCGAGAGCTTTAGGGGTGCGAGGAATGAGGAGAAAGTTAGGGTTGATTTATAAAACCTGATGACACTTTTATCAGTGCTAGATAAAAAGCACTGATTAAAGTATGTTTTATCATCACTAAAATTGAAAGCGCTGATAAAACATGCCTTTATCAACATTTTTTTAGCACTGATAAAGGTCCAACTTTATCAGCGCTAAAAAAGTACTGATAAAAGTATGTTTTATTAGCGCTACAATTGAAAGCATTGATAAAACATACCATTTATTCATAATTATAAAATTATAACCAATATATTTATTAGATACATATATTTATTATTTAAATTATAATTATATATATATAAATATAAATTGATATATTATTTTTATTTTTATTTTCATAAGTATTTAAATATATATATATATGTATGTGTCTATGTATATATTCAATAAAAACATATATTTATAAATATATATATTTAAAAGGTATTCATAAATATTTATTTTTCATTTAAAGAAAATATTTTGTAATTTTATAATTATTTAAAAATATTTATATTTAATTAGTTATATATAATTATAATTATATATAATATATTTAAAAAGTAAATAATTATATATAACTATATTTTTATATTTTTAAATATAATAAATACATTTATTGTTTATTTAAATATATTTATCATGATTTTAAGTATTTATGAGAAGATAAAGCTTCATATATAGAGGAAATGAATGAATACACCAAGTATATATAGTACTATAGTATATATGGCCAACATTAGGGTAAACAATGAGCATATATTTATAATAAGAACGTACGCATCAATTGACACATTCATTTGGAAACATAAATTTATTTAAATATATATATATTTAATAAGTATTTCTATATATATATATATATATTAAAAAGTATTTATATATAATATTATAAACATATAGTATAATAAATATATAATAAAGATATAACTAAAACTAATAAACATAATAAACATAAATAAAACATAAACATAAAAAACATGCCTTTTTTATTTAATGTATACATATAAACATTATGTTTTAATATAATTAAAATATTTTTATATAAATTAATAATATTTTCAATTAAAAACTTTTATGTGTGCTAATACTAGCACTGATAAAGCGTCGATTTATCAATTCTTTTTTCCAGCGTTGATAAAAGTCCCCCTTTTATCAATGCTTTTTGATTAGCACTGATAAAACCCAAGTGCTTCCCTTGCCTGCATTAATGGTAGTGATCATAAACATGAGTCATGGAATAAAACTTTACCATTTTCGAAAACATGGCCCATAAGAGTGAGAAATCATCATCAATAAATCATGAACCATAAGCTCACATCATAAAAGTGTGGCACTATCAAAAATATTTAAAACCATTCCATCTATCAAGGTTAACTAGCAAGACCATCAGCATAGTGAATCAGGACACATCGCCTATTTCCCTTTCTGGATCAAGACAAATTTTTTTCCCATTATAGATCAAGATACACCTATTTCTCATAGTGGATGAGGATTCACCTATTTCCCATAGTGGATCAATCCCATCGACTTATTTCCCATTTTTATCTCATGAGATATAAAGCTTTACCTAATGCATTAGAGAGAGATATAGGTCCCACCAATCTCATAATGAAAACCATACTTATGTGTTCCATAATATCATAAAACATTCATCATATCATCACATCATAACCAATATAAATAAAATGATTTTCATAAACATTTCAGCAATTCAACATAGCATAACCCATGAAAATTAAATGGGTTTCATAAACATTTTATCAACATAAACATTAACCATCCTGAGAAAAAAAAGGATGGTGTCATTCAATCTTATCCATAGTAAAGAATAATTAACATCAAAGGATGACATCTTAGATGAAAAATGATTTTGAAAGATCACTTGGAACATTTCTTGGTGAAAATAACTTTTATTTGAAAATGAATTTTTAAAAATAAAAGACATTTTCAAAATATTTTTATTTAAAAATAGCTATAGAAACTTATAAAGGAAGCTTTAAAATCATTCAAAATAATTCTTGAGGAAAATATCCTTTCTATTTATAAAATAACTTTTTAAAACTAAAAATTCATAATTTTTTTTGTAAATCCTTTTATTTGAAAATAAAATTTGAAACTTATAAAAAAAAGATTTAAAATAATGATTTGGTCATGATAATAGAAAATACCGTTCATGACATACACGTTAAAACAAAGATTAATTTCACAATTTTGGTAAAATAAAAATGAGAATTTTTTGGAAAAAAACATGAATATTAATTTAAAAACATTCTATAAAAAGTTCAAACATGGATAAAAACGTCATTAATAAATCATTTGGAGTATTTAAAAACATTTTTGAAAACATTTTTAGAAAACATGATTTTAGAAAAAAGGATTTCACAATCGGAAAGATGATTTTTATTAAAAATATTCTTTTGAAATATTGAGTAAATAAATATAG
Organism: Viscum album; assembly: GCA_963277665.1. Classification (NCBI taxonomy): domain Eukaryota; kingdom Viridiplantae; phylum Streptophyta; class Magnoliopsida; order Santalales; family Viscaceae; genus Viscum; species Viscum album. The sequence goes on along the minus strand of OY728143.1, from coordinate 1,692,896,789 downwards.
GAAAATTAATTGAAAAAAATTATTCATAATTGGAAGATCATAAGATTTTATCATTGGAAGCATAATCATAAACAATTCTGATAAACGATGAGATTGTAACGTAAAACTCCTACCACTTTGGAAGAATTGAATCATAATCCCTATAAAAGAGATATACTCAAATGGATATGTAAATCCATATAATTTTAAGTAAATTAATAATAAAATACATTCATGGGCAGTATATACACCACATAAAATAAACACATGGTGAATATGGCTTGTGTCTCGTAGAAAATAATAGTGAGATGGAAATCTCTTACCTTAAGTCTTAAATTCCTCCATAAATGTTTGAGTATCATATATAATAAATAAAAGTTTATTATACATATATTTAAGAATATAAATTATATATATAATACCATATATTATTTTATTATGACCATTTTTACCCATTTATTAACAATTCCTTGTAAAAATCACATTTTAGGTAATAACCGCTTTGTTTTTCGTTTATGCTTTGATTTGTTATTTTAGGTCCTATTAATTTGATCATGGTTATATAATCTCCAGATTTATAACCATGATATAAATATTATATATATTCATTATATATGTATTTCTAGTAATCCCTAAAAGTTAGAGGCAGAAAATGAAATACACCATTCATGGAGACGGTATACCGTACGTATGCATGAATGTTGTTTCCATTTCCTTGATGGATTGAAATAAAGAAAGGTAAATAACATATTAACATTATATAATAATTTTTATGGAATATATATCAAATATTTTCATTAAATACATCCTTATTACCTCCCATGTAAAGCGTACGCAAAAAAACAAATCATATCGCTTTGCGAGGCGGCAGTCCGCTGTAAACATGAATGATGTTATCGTATTCCCACAGAATGAAAAGTAGGAATAAATATGTGATATAATTATTAAACAAGTATAATAATATCATAAATATATTATATAAACAATAAATTAATCATTATATCCAGCCTTCATAGGCAGTGATGGAAAATGAATAACATCAGTTCGTGAGGCGGTAGTTCGCCATACACACAAATGATGACTTCGTAACCCATTTGATAGAAGGGGAGAATAATTTAGGTTATTAAATTAATAGAATAAAATATAATTATATATAATATACTAAGTATATTATATAATCATGTTTTAATAATAATTTAAGGAGGTTGGGGAAGAAATAAAATGAAATGCTCGATTAGGGACATTACCTCTTCTTCTAAAAACTTCTTTTGGTTTGCACAAAAAGGATTCTTAGGTTATATTTATGAATAAAATAAGGATTCTAGGATGATATTAAGTAATTAATTTATTTATTTGGGTAGGTATTTTCCAATAAAATTGGTTTTGGAAGTGTGAGTAGGAGAGAAGAGGGGGTGACCTTTTATAAGTGAGGTGAGTGGCACACTTGTAATTTTTGAAAAGAAAAAGGTGTACCCACATTTTTCACATGACACAAGGATCAAAAATAGGACATTATAAAACATTATATGTTATAAGGTTTAAATTTGACCATAAAAGGGGTTTTGGAAAAGTTTCTAGGTCATTTCACCCCTTATATTTTTAGTTTAACCATATAGTAAACCCATTTTCACCTTAATCGTAGTAATTAATTTTATCTGCTTTTACTATTAATACTAGTAAAAAATTAAGTTTAAATCATTAAATAATATAAATTATTTTGATTCCAAATATTGAATAATTTTTTATAAATTCAACTCACATAAGTGGAAAATTTTAATTTAAAATTAAACCCACCAACATGACGAGAAAGCGGTTTTCCAAAAAAAAAATGTTCAAAAAATTAAAAAGTTTTTATATAAAAATTCAATATAAAATTGATTAAAATGACATAAATTGGATTAATAGATATATAGTTGATCTAATTTTACTTTTAAAACTATATTAAAAAAATTACATGTTTAAATGTTTTAAAATAAATGACAATTCTTAATAAAAACCAGTATTTTTCACTATTAATCGAAAAAATTAACTTTTTAGAAAATTCTCAAAAATTTACACTAAGATAATTTTGAAATTTTTATTTCAAAAATGACATTTATTTTATAAAATATATTTTTTAAAATTTAAAAAAAAATAATTTTAAAATAAGTGCACAAAAGGCGATAAAAATCATTAAAATGGTTTTTAAATGTAAAATTGGATTAATTATTATATATTGTCTATAAAACACATAATATGAATGTTAAAAATTTTATGGAATATATAATAGATAAATTTCATTAAAATAATTCAAAAAAATTATTTTTTTAATTTTTTGATGTAAAACATACTTGTGCGCATAAATATAGTTTTCCAGAAAAAGATTTCCTTTATTTTCAAAAGGTTTTTATTTTCATTTTTAATTAACTGTTCACCAAAGAATTCATTATATATACATGTTTAAACCATTTTTTCATAATTTAGTTAATCATATTCATACCCTCCATTCCAATGGCTATGTGATAACTATTATATAAAATTATAATATTTTAATAGTATGTTATGTTTTGTTTAAACTCGGTGTTGCCTATAATACAAGATACAGTCAATGTTGCATGTAATTAAAGATAAAATCAATATTGAATGTAATTCAAAATATAGAAAGGTTTAAATTTATTTGAAAAAATAATCACAAAATCTCACGGTGTTACATTCTACTACCCTTCAAATAAATTTCACCCTCGAAATTCATCACTTTGGAACCAACAACTAAGGATAATTCTACCTCATTATATCCTTAGGTTCCCACATAGATTCCTCAAGTTGGTGGTTTTTCCACAAAACATTAACTAGGTGAGTTGTCTTGTTTTATTGAACTTTCTCTATTCGATCCATAGTCTCCACCGGTTGTTCCTCATAATAAAGATCATGCTCCAATGGTACAAACTATGAATTTAATAAATGTGATGGATCAAGCATGTAATTAATTACGAGAGATACTTGGAACACATTGTGAACCTAATAGAGGTTTTGTGTAAGCGTCAAGTGATAATCTATGATCCCAATATGATAAATAATTTCAAAGGGACCGATATACCTAGGGATTAGTTTTCTCTTCTTTCTTCCATGGAGAAATTCATAGAAACACCTTATCAATAGATTTATTTTTGAAAATTTATTCTAGTACTTTGGAGTTTTATAATTATTTCCATAATGGGATTCATAAGGAGACATATGAATGCTTGAGTGAAAGATATTGTTATAAGAAAACTCAACTAGAGGAAGGTTCTAATCCCAACCACCTTTTAAATCCATAGAACAAGATATTAATATATCTTCTAGGGTTTGAATTGTTCTCTCAAAAATATTTTATGTCTGAGGATAATACACAATGCTGAAACATAACTCCATATCAAAATCTTTCTGAAGACTTCATTAAAACATTGAGGTAAAATTCATATCATTATCAGATAAAATTGAATGTCTCCATGCAACCTTACCACTTAATGTGTATTCTGGAAAGAGGATCCAGAGATAAATCTTCTCTGATAGCAATGAATTTTTTTTACTTTGTAAGGTGATTTATTAAAACCCATAATTTCCTCAATATAAAATATAAGATAAACCCCAAAGGAGACCATTACCTTTAATCATATTTCTTCAAAGTTTAAAGGCATTCCTCCTCAAATATATTTTTTACTAAAAATATACAAAACCAAAGGGTTGTATTTCCATAAATTTATCTTAAAATATCCTTAATCTTGATAAACTCTAATCACATAAAAACTCAAAAGGGGTGCCAGTGACTTTGAACTTATGATCAACCTTAAACTCATAAACTCATAATGGAATCCATAACTCTTAAGTTAATATTACATGGAATCATACACACTTTCAAATGTTAATTCACCCTTTATTCCTTATATAGGTTCTTATCTTATATAAAAACATTTTCATTTGAATATTCAGTTCATCCTTGAACCGATGGAATATCAAATGTGATTTCATTATTCCTGAATCCATGTAGAGTGAGATAATCACATAAAATTTCACTAAAAGATGAATAATAAATTTTTTATAGGGTTCGTTCATATAAAATCAAACATGAAATTCCCAATTAAGGAGGGGAGAATTACTGTGTCCTAATTATCATGATTAACTTCATCCATTGAGATTTCATAAGATTAACCTTTGTCCTTTGTATTCATAGGTTGTTGTGGTATATCATCTACATTATCCTTTGTATTGAAGACTTGATTTGTATAATTTCCAAACTCATTTCACTTAAAACAATGGAGTGTGGGTGGTGCATTCTGTTGAGCTCTCTATCTATTCATTTCATTGTCTGTCCTCTTCATATCACTTCTATATTATTTTCCTCGATGTTCAGGCTTTCCACACTTGTAACACCCCCTTGTTCCTTTTAGTTATTCACCTGAGTGCTTCTTACCACATTTCTAGTATGTAGATGACTGAAATTTCTTTCCACCATGTGATTTATTCGAGTTCTCATGAGTCTCGATCCTCCTTTTCTTATCAAAACCATGGGAATGGTCAAAATCTCCAATTTTCAATTCTACCTTTAGTGTAGATCGAATGAATTATTCATAGCTACTAAATTATCTTATAGCCAATTCCCTTCAAAGACTTGGACTTAAGATACCAAATAATCAATCAATTTTTATTTATGGATTGATGATTAAACTAGAAGCATACTGTGGAAGTATTATAAAATTATCTTTGTAGGTACCAATAGATTCGTCATCCTTATGTTTGAGATTAAGAAATTACTTCAACATCCCTATTCATATAATATGAGGGGTGAACTTACTAAAAAATATAGTCTTAAACTAATCCTATTCCATGGAGTTAATTACCTCTGCTTGACTCATATTCTTAATAAGGTTCCCCCATTGATCTGCTTCACCTTCTAAATGATAGACATCCAAAATGACCTTTTCATGATATGAATATTGGAGAATGAAAAATATCTTTTCAGTAGTACTGATCCATTTCTTAATGACTAGTGGACCAGTGGATCCACTAAAAGAATGTGGGTGTTGTCTCATGAAGGACTCAACAAAATACCGTTCCCTCATTTTATCATTTGAAAGTTGAACATGATTTATATCTTGAGAAAGTTGTGTGATCATATCTACAATATTTTTCATTCCATCTCCAATAATTTTTGGTTTCTTAAGAGGAGAATCATTTCATTTTTCACCACACTTAGAATTAACATTGTTCATTTGGGTTCTATCCATCTACTAAAACTAAAAAGAATAGCGTGAGAAATAATAATCATAGTAGAAATCCAAATAATCATGAAATTTTTTTGGACTACTCGTGTTTTAATGCTCACAAATCATGTTTGGAAATTGTTGGAATCCTCATGTTTTAATGCTTACAAATCATGTTTTACACTCTTATAACTCATGTTTTAAACTCTCACAAGATCACTATTCAATATCTCAAAAATCATGTTTGAATCTTGTAAACTAAGTTTAATCTTGTTTTATTATGTTCTAGTATGATTATGTTTAATCTTAATCCATTCTGTGAATATTACTTCTTAAGAGAGCTTACAGATATTTGGATATGTCTGTGAAACCGTAAGTTTTCTACTAATTCCATATTTTCACAAAGTCTGTGACACCTTAAGCTTGCTACCGGTTCTAGATTTTTGCAAAGGCACTAACACCATTTCCTTGCTACCATTTCCAATACACCGCAACAAGACACCTTTCAGAATTTTTACAAAGTACTAGACATTGTTACCTGAGACACCATTTACTAGACACCACAACAAGACACCTTTCAGAATTTTTTCAAAGGCACTAGCACCATTTCTTTGCTACTATTTCCAAGACACCGTAATAAGACACCTTTCAGAATTTTGAAAAATGACTAGACACCGTTACCTAAGACACCATTTACCAGACACCGTAGTCTTGCTACCAGTTCCAGAATTCATAAAGGACCAGACATCGTAACTATGCTACCTGTTCCAGATCTCATTGTGATTGTCTCACCGTGACTGTCTCATTGTGACTGTCTCACCATGACTGTGGAACCGTGATTGTATCACCACAACTGTGACATTGTTCCATATATAACCATTTTTATTTATTTTTCAATTTAATTTAAGATTTGTTTCTAAATATCATATGTGGTTTATTTAATTACACTAATATAATTAATTTTCTTTTGTAGTCCTGTCAGCAGACAGTACAAGGTACGAGGTGTAGAGATCATGCTCCCTGTCATCCATAATAAAGACAACCTAAAGATAAAATACATGGTAGTGAATGAGATGAAAATATATCAAGAAGTGAAAGAGACTTGTAAAAAATAGAGGAGAATACATGAATGGAAAAACACACACTGAATAATTCATGAAGAACTCTCAATTCTTGGTGGCTGAACTGCTGTGAATTAGAACCTCAAACGTCATCACAGTAGCAACTCTAAGAATAACAAGAGCTACAAAACACATCTCATCGAACTGGAAACCAAAACACGAGACTAAAGACACTTTTTTTCACAAGAGGACTTGAAAATCACATCTACTACATCTTAAAAGTCTAGAGCTACATAGAACAACACTCTCATTATCATTTCTATGTTATGTACTGTTTTATTAATCTTTTTGAGTAGTGTGTGTATCTGTATGAAAAACACAAATTTTCTCCTACAATGAACTGTAAGATATAAGATATCCTCACTCAAATATATTTTACACCTTTTTTACCCACGTATAACTATGGAAGGGGTCTTGTGTGACATGATTGTTAGTTTTCCCACATAGAATAGTGGAAGAGGTCTTGGGACCTGGATAGTCTTGTGTACTGTTGTTAATGAAAATCTAGGGTGTGGATCAAATATTTTAATATATATATTTTTTGTAGGTGATCACCAAGTGGAGTGGATTAGGTCTCGGCTAGAGACCGAACCACTTCTTTTATCTACTGTGTCTTTCAATTTAGTCTTTCTCTATTTTTAACTCATATTTCAAAAAACTAAATTTTACTTTGATAGTTAGTCTTGGATAGTATTTATAAATATTTTTAATTATTAGAGTAGTATCAAAATTTGTATCAATATCTCATATTGTTATAACTAAGAATTAATAAATTTTCTAAGAAACTATTTGAACAGTCAAGCTATTATAATTTTACTACCTTGATTGACTGGATTTTTTTTAATCAGGGGAGTCTTTTAAATAAAATTTTTAATAGAAATTTTTATATTAAATCAATTCACCCCTATCTTTAGTGTCCTAATCTAACCAATATTTGGTATCAGAGGAGTTTTTTTTTAAATCCCTATTTTCAACATTTTTAGTATGTTTAAAATATTTTTCAACTATGATTTTAGTTGTGTTTTAAATATATTTAAATTTCTATTAGTTCTAAATTTCTATTTCTTTAAAAGTCTATTTCTTTGTCATGGATAATATATTGGAAGGTTATACAACCAAAATACATCCATTTTTAATGAAATAAATTATGCACAATGGAAAATTAAAATGAAAATTCCCTAAGAAAGTATGGTTTTTGAGATTTGGTATTCAATTATAGATGAATATAAGATTCTTACTACTGATATACATACTTGGGATGACCCAAATAAGGATTATTCTAATAATAATTACAAATACATGAATTCCCTGTGCTTTTCTTTAGAAGATTAAGAGTTTAACACAATTTTTGTATGTAAAACAACCCATGAAATTTGGGATACTTTATTTGTTTCACATGAAGTAACCTCTATTGTAAATGAAATGAGACTTAACACATATACTATTAAATATGATAACTTTAAAATGATGCCTCATGAGCCTATTTCTGACATGTATCTCAGCTTTAATAAAATTGTGAACATTATGATCTCTCTGGGAAGAGATGTTACAGCCAAGGAGAAAATCATGAAAATACTAAGATGCTTACTAGACAGATGGAGAGTAACTTCTATATCAATAAGATAATCCTATGACATAATTAATTTAATAGTAAAGGATATGATAGGGAAGTTAATGATGTATGAGGAAGAATTAAAAGTCAATAAGGAAGAGGAAGATGAACCAAAGAGAAAGTTAGTGGCTTTCAAAACCACTTAATATAATAATAAAGAAAAGGAAAGGATACAGCCTCATTCTGATAGTAAAAGTAATGAAGATTCACCATATAGTAGTGATGATAAAACTTATCAATTAGATAGAAAATTTAAGAAGTTTTAATACAGGAATTTTTTTATAAATCCCAACTTTAAAGGAAGATATGATCACAAGGGAAACTGGAATAAGGATTAGAAAAGAAGCAAGAAATCAGATAAAATAGTATGCTATGAATGCGAGATGAAAGAACATGTAAAGGATGATTGTCCCGTGATAAAATATTAGAATAAATTTGAGGACAATGATAGAAATTATAAAAAGGAAATGAAAGTAACATGGAGTGCTTCTAAATACAACTCAAGTATCCTAGAGTCTTCATATGATGAAAAGGCTGACAAATCCAATATGTGTTTTATGAAAAACACATATGAGGAAAGATATTTGAAGAGCTACTGTAAAGGATTATGGTACTTGGATATTGGATGTTCAAGACACATTATAAGAGATTACTCATTCTTTAATAATTTAATAAAAATTAATAGTGGGCATGTCACCTTCAGTGATAATGTTAAAGGAAAAATAATTTTCTTCAGCCAGATTGGTAACTCTAACTCAGTTTTAATTTCTAAAGTAATTTTTGTTGATGGATTAAAATATAATCTTCTTAGTATCTCACAACTATGTGATGATGTATTTCGTGTTAAATTTTAAAATGATGCTTGTAATATTTTTAAATCTAAAAATGAACTAATATTCTCTGCATTTAGAAATGAAAATGTCTATGGTGTTAATTTAGATTCTTTAATATCAAAAAATGTTTATTTCTTGAGTGTTTTTTATAAAGAGTCTTGGATTTGACATAGAATATTAGGACACTACAATATACACTCTCTTAGAAATCTTACTAGAAAATGTTTGGTCAAGGATCTACCCAAACTTGAGTTTTCAAATGACAAAGTCTGTAATCCTTGTCAAAAGGGTAAATAACACAAAATATCTTTCAAACTAAAGAAATAAGTTTCAACTTCTCAACCTATCAAGTTGGTTCACATGGATTTTTTTGGACCTTCTAGAGTCTCAACTCTCAATGGGAAGCACTATGTCTATGTTCTTGTAGATGACTACTCTAGATTTACTTGTACCTTCTTCTTGGCTCACAAAAGTGAAGCCTACTCTCATTTTACCAAGTATTCTAAGATTGTAGAAAATTTTAGTGGTCTTAGAATTAAATCTCTAAGAAGTGACCATGGTTGTGAGTTTGAAAACTAAGAGTTCAAATCATTTTTCTCACAAAATGGCTACAGTCATAACCTGTTTTCTCTAAGGACACCTCAACAAAATGGTGTTGTAGAAAGAAGAAATAGAACCCTATAAGAAATTTATAGAACCATGCTTAGTGAGTATGACCTACCTATATACCTTTCAGAAGAATCTTTCAATACAACATGCTATATAATCAATAGAATCTTGATTAGACCAATTCTTAAGAAAACACCTTATTAGTTGTGGAATAATAGAAAACACATGGTTAGTTACTTCAATTTTTTTGGTTGTAAATTATATATCCTTAACACTAAGGATAATCTAGAAAAATTTTCTTCCAAGAGTGATGAAGGAATTTTCCTAGGTTATTCAGTTTCTAGTGAATCATATAGGGTCTTTAATAAAAGAACCAAATGTGTGGAAGAATCTGTACATGTTAAATTTGATAAAATAGATCCATATGAACCTAATACCTATATAGAAAATATTGAGGATGATATTTCAAATCTAGAAATAAATGTTAAATCATCTAACCATCCTATGAAGGAATCTATTAAAACTTATAGTTTTGGAAATTCATCAGATTCGAGCCACAATAAACCTGAACCTATTGAAGAATTTGAAATTACTAGTCCTTCTATTTCTAGATTTGTTAAAACCCTTAAAACCATAATCTATATGTTGTTGTTGGAGATTTAGATAAAGGAACACAGACTAGAGATTCTCTAATAAATCAGGTCGAACATCAATATTTCTTGTCACATCTTGAACCTAAAAACATCAATGAGGCAATCAATGGTGAATTTTGGGTGATGGTTATGTAAGAGGAATTAAATCAATTTGAAAGGAATAAATTCTAGAAACTTGTGAATAAACCTAAAGACATATTGACCATATGCACTAAATGGATGTTTAGAAATAAATTATATGAATTTGGCACCATAATAAGAAATAAATCTAGATTGGTTGCTCAAGGTTATAGTAAAGAAGAAGGAATTGACTATGAATAAACTTTTTCACTATTTTCTAGAAATAAATCCATTAGAATGTTATTTTCCTATATAGCACATCTAGATTTCAAACTTTATAAAATGGGTGTCAAGAGTGAATTCCTAAATGGTTATATAGTTGAGGATGTTTTTGTTGAACAACCCCCTTGTTTTACAAACCCTCACTTTCCAAATCATGTTTTTAAATTAACTAAGGCTTTATATGGTTTAAAACAAGCTCCAAGAGTTTGGTATGATAGACTAAGTAATTTTATTATTTCCAAATATTTTACAAAAGGTATAGCTAATCCTAATCTTTTTATTAAACAAATTTATAAAGATGTTTTAGTTGTCGAAATCTATGTAGATGACATTATTTTTGGATCTTTAAGAAATTATTTATGTATTGATTTTTCAAAAATGATGCAAAATGAATTTGAAATGTGTTTAATGGGTGAACTCAAATTCTTCCTTGGATTTCAAATTTTTCAAAACAAAGAATGTGTTATCTTAAATCAAAGAAAATATACAAAAGATATCATTTTTTGGGGTTGGATGGCACTAAAAGTAGTGATACTCCAAACTTGTAAGTTGGATCTTGATGAGAATGGTAAATTAGTTGATAAAACCACTTAAAAAGAAATGATTGGTAGTTTACTCTACTTGACTACTAGTAGACCTGATATTATGTTTAGTGTGTGTATGTGTGATCATTTTCAAGAAAATCATAAAGAGTCACATATTTTTATTGTTAAAAGTATTTTCAAATACCTCAAACATACAACCAATTTAGGACTATTTTATCCTATAGGATGATCACTTGACTTGGTTATCTATTCAGATGTTGATTTTGGTGGTTGTAAGTTAGATAGAAAAAGAACCTCTGGAACATGTCACTTTTTAGGCAAGTCTCTAGTATCATGGTGTAGTAAAAAAGAAAAATTATGTTACATTATCTAATATTGAGGCTGAATATATAACTACTGGTAGTTTTTGTGCAAAGATTTTGTGGATGAAACATACTTTACTAGATTATGGATATCAATTTAGACATGTACCTATAAATTTTGACAATAAAAGTGCTATTAACATTTCAATGAATCATGTTTCACATTTTAGGACTAAACATATTGATGTAAGACATCACTTTTTGAGAGATCATTATCAAAAAGGTGATATCACTTTGGACTTCATTAGCACTGAACATTAGCTTGCTGATATATTTACTAATCCATTAAATTATGAGAGGATAAATTACATCATACATGAATTAGGGATGATAAGACTTAAGTGAATAGTTTAGTATTTCACAGTTTATAGTTTCACAATTCATGGTTTCACAAGTTACCTGTCTCTCAATTATGGTCTCATACTTACTGTCTCAATGATACGGTCACACCGTTTAGAGTCACACCATAATACTAACACTGTGACTACCTATTCTGATCTCACCGTAATGACTCAGACTTCTATTTTTAGAAAAAAATCCCCATATCATTGTATTGATTATTTTATTGTTTTTATACCATGTATTTATGTTTTCGACATTTGAAATCCCTAAATGATAAAAACATGATATTTTCACTCCTATCTTCACTCGATCTCTATTCTCTTAAAACCAAAACCCTTATCTCTCAAACTATTATCCCTCTTTCAACTTTTCTTCATTATCAAACCCACATTGGATGCTCAGAATGAAGTACCCATCTTCATCGACTCCTCAGAATAGTTGGTCTCTGAATAAAGTGAAAAAGGCTCCAAAAATAATGCTTGAGAAACCGCTGAATCCATGCCTTGCTAATCAAACAGTAGTTCCAGAGAAAGAAGTTTGTCCGAAGTGGATGCCGAAAAGTAAGTTGCTTGTTTTGAAGGCATTGGATGAACATGGATGGTTGGACTGGTTCACAAAAGAGAAAAGATCCATTTATCTGAAGCTAGTTTTTGAGTTTTATCAGTATGTTTAGTTCACATTCAATTCTGAAGATGATTTTGTAGTAAAAAGCTGGATAAATGATCAAATATGTACTTTTTATTAAAGGTTGTGGGTTGCGTACCTAGGAATACCTCATGAATGAATTTTTGAGGACTTTCAAAGAGGTCCTCCTCCTATAATTTATGAGTTTATCCTAGAAGAGACTCTAGAAAGTTTAACTGGAAACAAAAATAAGAGAATGACAATAGTAGGTGAGATGGATGGTGAGACAAGACTGTTGTTTAAGTTTATTTGACATCTTATTTGTCTAAGGAAATTGGAATTTACCACCCTTAATTATGAAGATGTGTTCTTGATACATCTTATGAAGAATGGGAAAAATATCAATCTGTGTAAGTATATTATACTTCACATGTGTGATATGATCAAGACAAATTCGAAATCAACTTCTCTATTTTATTCAAGGTTAATTTCAGCAATGTTATTAGCCAAGGGGGTAGTTATTCTGAATGAAGAATTAGTTGAAGGTTATGAGTTTTGTATCTCAAAGTATATAGTTAAAGGGATGAAAATTGTCTATAACCCATGAAAGAAATCTTGGGTGGAAGATAATGAAAGAATTTATGAAAGTTTCAACCCGGTTGAAAACCCTTCAAGACCAAATAATATATATGACCCTGGTCTAGAACCTGATGATGTTTTTGAATACTCAAATTAAGTAGTAGAAGATGCATTAGTTTCACCTAAGGAAGGAACTATCTTAGATGAAGAAGAAATTGGCCTACCTATTCCACAAGAATTAATTGTTGAATAAGTTGTTATTGAAGAAGCACAAGTTGCTATTGTGGAAGAACAAGTTGTTCCTAAGGAATATTTAGAAGAACCTATAGAGCTTGAAGTTATTTTATCTACTAAGGAGAGGATGGAGAAGGCTATTTAGTTGGCTAAATAAGTAACTAAGTCATACAGAATAGAAGAATTGGAAGTAGCTCAAGAGACTAAGTCTCTTATTCCTATCATAGATAAACCTATTGAGGGGGAGTAGAACCCTAATTTAGAAGGAATTAAAGTGACCAAACCTATTAATTTATGTTCAGTGGATACCTAGTATATATTTCTAGAGTATTTTGATGTTGTTGATTCTCAATGAGTTTCAGTTAAATCAATTGATCCATCCACAATGTTTAATATCAAACCAATAATTGCTAAAGAAATGGTACCTTCAAAGGAATCAAAAACTATATCAGTTCCTACTTTTGATCCTACCCATGAAAGTCTTACTTATGTAAGTAAAGAAAACTTAAAATACTTTGGAAACACCTTTTTATATGGATTTGAAAATTTCATGAAGTTACATCTACCCCTGTGAATAATCTCAGTGAAAGATATATTGCCCTGTTGTTCAAGAAAATTATTTGGTATATTCAATCGAATATGCTTCATGAAATTCATGAAGTTCAGATTGAGAACAATCCTTTGAGTAATGAGGTGAAATCTATAAAATATATGGTTGAAGATATGCAGAAATTATTGACAACAGCTCAAGCTCCTGTTGCTCATCTTAGTGAAGATGATTCTGATAAGATTCCACAGAAGGTTGTATCTCTAATTCAACCAAACCTGACCACTTTATATGAAAAAGTGGTTGAGAAAAACATCATGATATCTAATGAGATGTGTGTTCTTTTTGTTAGACTTAATAAGTTGGCCGATGAATATAAAGGATGTTTACAAAAGGTTCTAAATCAACTTAAGTCTCTCACATCAGTTGTTACAGCTTCATCTACCTCTAGACAGCCATCTTAGCCTATGGATAGTGACTTAATCAGAATAGTTTTTAAATAAGAGCTTCATTCAGTGTTTAGTTGTGTTAATAAGGAAATTCTCTTTGTTGTCATCAAGAAGAGTGACCATGTACTTGATTTGGTGAGGGTCCATTCAAATATTTCCAATAATGATCAAGAATAAATTTCTATGAAAGTGGACTTCTACTTTAAGATAATTTATTCTAAGCATGATATGACCAATCACTTTAAGTATTTTTAAAGAATTTGAAAATACCTCTAGTCACTAAATCTTTTAAGGATCAAGTGTAGAAGATCAAGGAATTCACACCCACTCTGGAGAAGTTTCTGGAAAACAAAGATGACTTTGAGAAGGCTATACAGTATCGAGGTGAGGTCATAACTGATTTCATAAAGTTGTTAAAGTCCTATATACATGTGAAATGTACTTCCATTGTGGCTCTTGGAGCTTCCCCTTTGCGGCCTAGTCCAACTCCTTCCTCCTCAACTACTTTTTCTTCTACTACCATGTATGTATCTCAGGCTCTAAGCCAGATCAGGCCTATTATTATTGAGCAAATATTGCCCTGATCTTTGATAAAACACAATATTATTGAATATTTTATTGATAATAAATGAAATAATTTACTCACATTGTGCTAAATATGTTAATATATATAATACTTGGGATTAGATCATTCATTTGAAAATTTGATGGAAATTTCAGTTTTTTCCTTTTAAAATTCACTTTAGTATTTTGAGAATAAATAGTTTTCTATAAATTATTTTGACTTAAAATTTTGTAACTATGTTCCTTACTTAATGAGATAGGAATTCTATTTAGGAAATGGGAGCTGGATCATTAATTTGAGATGAGTAAATGGTCCATGAAAACAAAGTTGGACTGAACTATCCAGATTGGACATCACTTCACCATTTGGATCGTATCTTCTTCATCCAGGCTTGGATTGGGCCAAAATATGGATGGAATATCAGGGAAATTATTATAAACAAATAATCATTCTATAATTCTAGATCATTCTCATGTTTTGAAGGTTACCTATGCGGTGAAAGTGGGATTAAACAATTTGGCCGAATTTCCCTTTCACGCTTAAAACAAGTCTTGTAACTCTATCCCTACCAAACTCTATTTAAAGGATATTTTCACTATTTGGTAGGGTTGGTAGAGTAATTGGGAAGTTTTGGAAGAAATGGTGTCTCTTGGGAGCCCCTCACATCTCTTGGAAGAAGTAAGGCTTGTGTAAACATCTCTTGTAAGAAGGCTCTCCTCTCCCACCTCCTCTTTGTATTTCTTTTCTTTCATGCTTGTGTCTTGAATTTTTCTTCAATTAATATTATATATTTTTTCCTTTTCATATTATTATTTTTCTTCTTGATCTAGAATAAAAGAGTGGATATGAGATTGGGTTCTACCCTTTCAATCCTTTTCTCGTGCAAAACGTCTCCACGATGACCACACCGCCTATGGAAGAGTAGTTTTCTTAGTGATCAATCTATCTTTTACCCTCTTCATTTAATTATTTTGAATCATTGAGATACTATAATTAACTTAATATGATCCATTAATTGAGTTTTTAAATTATAATAAACTAATAAATAAATTGAACAATTAACACAAAAACGCGCGAGGTTGAGTATTATATGAATTGTGAGAGGGCGATCTTAATCAGTAAAACAAGACCACACGGGATAAATTTGTAGAGTTTAAATATAATCCCTAAACACAATTCATCCTAATTTTCTATAATGAATATGTTCCCTAATTTACCACTGACCATATGCTAGATTTATAACATCAATCAAAGTAGGGTGTTATGATTGCATGTTCCGAAGCCAGCCTCAGGTTTAACTCTTTTCATATTTGTGGTAATGTCAACCCCCGTAGGGTTCAAGGGTTAATAAATTAGGGGATAATAATTAAGTGGGTATTAATTTAAATTATAATTATTAATAATTAAATTAAGAGGTAGAGTTAAATTGATTATGTCTTTTAAAAATATTTTCTAAAAAATTATCTTCTCATTGTGTCTTATTAATCAAACTTCATTTTAAAAAAATGCAATCTTCTTCCAGCAAACATCATCTAGCTTTATAAATGGAAACCCCCCATCATTTTAAGTAGTTTTTTTCTTCCCTTTTATTTTATTTTAATTTAAAAATACCTTTAATAAGTTGTTAAATTTACTTCCTCCTTTGAGAAACAACCTTGGGTTAGCCACTCTACTACACCTAAGTACTCAATAATCACATATCATTTGAAAGTGCCCACGATAGCGCCTTTAATTATTCTACCAGACCATATATTATACCCTCTATCTTTGAAGGAGTGCATTTTCCTTCTCTCATAGTCAGATCAGTCCTTTCTACCACTTCTACTTATGCTCCTATGGTTCCTCATAATGTCTTTGCGAAGGGAAAAGAAAAGACTTATGGATCTGAAGAGAAGTGAAGGATGTATTTTGATAGGGATGTATTGTATTTTGCCTCATGATTGTAATGAACTCTCTCATTCTATTCAATACAATGTGCACTGTTATTTTTTATTCTCTTAATTTCCTTCATTCAGTGTTTTTTTTTTTGATAATACCAAAAGGGGGAGAAATAAGACAAGGCATTTATGGAAAAGGACCTTCATGGGAGAAGAATAGTTTTTATACAGCCTATCACGTATATAATCCAATATCTTTTCTTTACTCAAATATATGGCTTATAAATGCCATGATTTTTTATCATCAAAAAGGGGGAGATTGTTGGACTCCTTATGTTTTAATGCTCACAAATCATGTTTGGAGACTATTGGACTCCTCGTGTTTTAATGAATACAAATCATGTTTTAAACTCTTATAACTCATGTTTTAAACTCTCACAAGATCACGATTCAGTATCGTGCAAATAATGTTTGAATCTTATAAACTATTTTTAATCTTGTTCTATTATGTTTCAGTATGATTATGTTTAATCTTAATTCATTCTGTGAATATTGCTTCTTATGACAACTTACAAATATTTGGTTAAGTCTATGAAGTTGTAAGTTTGCTATCGGTTTCAGATTTTCACAAAGTCTGTGACACCGTAAGCTTGCTACTAGTTATAGATTTTCGCAAAGGCACTGACAGTGTTTCCTTTCTACCATTTCCAAGACATCGTAACAAGACATCGTTCAGATTTTGACAAAGGACTAGACACCATTACATGAGACACTGTTTTCCAAACACCATAGTCTTGTTACTAGTCCCATAATCTTCAAAGGACCAAATACCGTAATTGTGATACCAATTCTAGATCTCATCGTGACTATCTCACCATGACTGTCTCACCATGACTGTGGCACCGTGACTGTCTCACTGTAATTGTGACACCATTCCATACTTAACCATTTTTCTGTCTTTTTCAATTTAATTTAAAATTTGTTTCTAACGGTCATATGTGAGTCATATAATGACACTGATATAATTAATGTTCTTTTTTAGTCCTGTAAGCAGATAGTATGAGGTACGAGGTATAGAGATCATGCTCCCTGTCATCCATAACAAAGACACCCTGAAGATAAAATACATGGTGGTTCATGAGTTGAACATATATCAAGAAGTGAAAGAGGTAGGAAAAAAGGGAGGAGAACAAATGAATGAAAAAACACACATTTAAGAACACACGAAGAACTCTCTATTTCTGGTGGCCAAATTGATTTGGATCAAAACCTAAAACATCCTCACAGTAGCAACACTAAGAAGAACAAGAGATAAAAAGTACATCTCATCGAATTGAAAACCAGAACATGAGACTCACGAAACTTTGTTTCCATAAGAGGACTCAAAAATCACATCTTCTACATCCTACAAGTCCATAGTTGCATAGAACAATACTCAAATCATTTCTAATCCTTTCTCATTATCTTTTCTCTGTTGTGTACAATTTTATTAATCTTTTCGAGCAGTGTGTGTATCTATATTAAAAACACACACTGTCTCCTGCACTAAACTGGAGGATATAAGATATCCTCACTCAAATATCTTTTACACCTTGTTTCACCCATGTATAACTGTATAAGAGGTATTGTGTGGCCTGTTTGTTAGTTTTCCCATATAGAATAGTGGAAGAGGTCTTGTGACTGGGACAATCTTATGTACTATTATTAACCATGATCCAGGGTATGTATCAAAGCTTTTCATATATATATATATATTGGTGGTAGGTGATCACCAAATGGAGTGGATTAGGTCTCGAGTTGAGACCAAACCACTTATTTTATCCACTGTGTCTTTCAATTTAGTCTTTCTCTATTTTTTACTCATATTTCAGAAAACTAAATTTTACTTTGATAGTTAGTCTTAGATAGTAGTTATAACTATTTTACCTTGTTAGTGTAGTTTCAAAAGTTGTATCAATATCTCATATTATTATAACTAATAATTAATAAATCTTCTAAGAAACTATTTGAATAGTCAAGCTATTATAATTTTACTACCTTGATTAACTGGCCTATTTTATTTTTAATTGGGGGAATCATTTAAATAATTTTTTAACATAAATTTTTATAGGAACTCAATTCACCCTCTCTTGAGTGCCCAACTTTGACCAAAAAAATAATTTATAGGATGTTTAAATCATGAAACATTATTTTCAATCTAGGACACATTATGTTAAACCTAAGTCATCTATGATCATAATCAATTCTAATTTTAAGGAACCTGACCCCATTAGTTTGGAGCCGATGACTTTATTTATTACATTGGATTGATTACAAGGAGTTAAATATTGAAGAACCAAATATTTTAGTAGTCTTGGTAAAGTATATACATACTTGAAATCCACATTACATTTTAAAACATAAAATACAAAAAGAGTTTCATTGAGTCTTTAATTATTCCATCTTTGTGTAACCCTATATATCAGTCATAATATAGTTCTTGGAATCATGGGGAAAATTAAAACATATGAAAGGGTGATCTCAAATGATCAGTAATGGTAATCATAAAGTGGAATACATGTGTAAATAATACATAAACAATATGGAAAGGTAAATAACTAAAATACATACCATTTAAATAATCACACATGCTAGGAAAATTAACCATGTATATTCTACTAGTCAAATAATCACATGAAATGTTAATAACTAATATAATAAAAATGGAATTCATAATGGTGGACATCTGGAACATAAATTCTAGGCCTCAACGAATACATCTAAAAATAAATGGTTAAGGCCTTAGGAAAATCCATATCTGAAAATAAATGGCCAAGGCCTCAACCAAGTCCATATCTGATTTATCTCATGAGACCTACCAATGCATCGAGGGGATATAGAGGGACTCACCCATAACTTACTAAGTCTGATACATTCCTCATATGAAAATGGTGAAACATAAACAATATAAACATTCATATTGAAAAACTAGGATACAAAATGTGAATATTTTAACCATAAATCATGAATGGTATCAAAATATCACATCCATAGTCAAACTGATCATAAAACATTCAATAAAATATTATATATGGTATCATAATAGATAAAACTAAATTAATTAAAATATTAAACAAAGGATTTTGACATAGATTAAGATACTTTTAAATGATACCATTGAAACATTCTTAAGGAAAATAATATTTAAACATTCCAAAGTGTCCCATACAATTTTGAAAAATTTAAATCATAATCCCTATGAAGGAATAAAATTAAATGAAACTTATAATATAATAATAATAAGTATATTCATGATTTTATATATCAAAGTTAATTACATACACCACACATAAGTAATAAGTGCTGAATAATACATATATCTAACAGAAGTAAAAGTGAGATGAGAAAACTCTTACCTTATTCTTCCTTTAGTTGAACGTGATTTAACCTCCTATATATTTGTTTTAAGAATATTATTAACTTATAACATAACCATTTTAATATTTATGATATCTTATATGATCCCATTATATCATTTTATCACCCACTTATTAATAATATTTTATTATTACCCTTGTTTCAGGTGTTAACTACTTCATTTTCTTATGCGTGTTTTGTTGCGTAAGTCCCAGTTCTGGTATATAGGATATAGTTCCATTATCTACATAATTATATTAATGTCATATATATCATATTTATTCATTATATATATTTTTATAATCATTCATTAATTTTTAACATGGAATATGAATCACATCGCATCATGGAGACGATATGCCATATGTACGCACGAGTGGCGATATCATTTCATTAATGGGTAAAAAAATAAGGAAGTGGATGGAATATTAATTTTTCTATAATAAATATCATTTCATAATTATAATATATATCTATTATTTCTATCATTATACCCATCCATGTAAATTAGTGATGAAAAACATATTACACCACAATGTGGAGATAGTAAGTTGTACATACGTACATGTGATGTTTTTCTTTTTCATAGGATGGATAAAAGGTGGAATATGGTTGTACCATAATCATAATAAAACATAAGAATATATATGATACTATATTTATTACTATATCATAGAAACAACACATGAATATGAATTATAATAATAAATGAACTTGGAAGAGTCGATAAAGATGATTACCTCTTCTTTGACAGACTTCCTTTAATCTCTTCTAAAGTGAACTAGGGTAGGTCTTTTGGAAAGACCAAAACCCCTAGAACTTAAATAAGGATGTTTATAAGAGAAATGGGTAGGTTTTTGTTGAACTATATGGCTCAAATTTGTGTGAGAAAGTGAGGGAGGAGGTTTCCTTTTATAATTGAGGTGAGGGGCACTTTTAGAAATCCTCAACATATTAAAATATAATTAGGATATTCTAGAGCCAAAGACTTCAAAATGTACTATAAATTAATATTTTAAGACATTTTAGACCATATATTATTCCATTTGTTATTATTTAACATTTATGGAATTTTTAAATAATTTAATAATATATTAATTCAATAAAATATCATTATTGTCAAATTTGATACTATTTTTTTAATTTGACTTTAAATGCATTAAGAAAAAGTGAAAATTAGAATATAATGATTTAAAACATCTTTAATATATCCAATAGATATATGAAATTTATTATATACATTAAAACATCCAAAATATATCAAAATTAATACTTTTAAAATCAATTATTTTATTTTTTTGTTAATTAAATAAATATCGTATTAGCATTACAGAAGAATTTAAGTTAATTATATAACTTATAAAAATTAAAAATAAATCTATATAATAGAAATAATTTAATTGGGATAAAAATATACATTTATTTTCGTTCATATCTTGATTTTTTCATTATATGTACACATAAATGATATTAAATACAAAGAGAGTGATATTTTGTAACTATCTTTGAGTTAATTAATATATAAGTTATTTTCATGGAAAAGTGTCCATTAAAAAACTCTAATTAGATATTAAGGTGATAAGAGTAGAATAATCTACATCCATTGATTTTTTAGAAATTTTAGGTCATGGTTATGCCCTTATATTTTGGTTTTAACCCTTATTTAAACTCTTTAACTCTTACCGTGACAACATGTGTTTTTACTGCTTAAGGGTTAATATAGTTACTATAAAATGAAAAAACCACAAATTTATCATTGATTAAATTTTAAAAATTATTCCAATCAGTTGTATAAATTATATATTTTTATGATTTTTCTATTATTTAATAAAATATTATTAATTTTAACATATCATTAATGTCAATTTTGACATTATTCATTAGTTTGACTTTTACAAAATATCAATACACAAGATAACTTTGAATCAAAAACTTTAATGCATACCTAATATGTCTAGGTCATATAAAAAAAATTTATGAAATTAATTATATAAAATTATATTTATTTTAATATTTTTAATAACATTTATTAGATATTTACATTAATTAAACAATCACTGCATCATCAATGTGCTAGCTTTTAATTTGATTGTTTCTTCTATAAAAATTAAAAATAAATTATCATGATTAATATAAACATTTTAGATTTCAAATGAATATTTATAGTCAAAGATATCTATTATATAACCCCATATTAAAAATGATTCACTTTTTAAAAACAAGTGATACAAAATTGACTTTTCTTTGAATATAATATTATAAATGTCATACTCTCATACAAGTGGATTACAAAGGTTATAATTTCAGTCCAAGGGTTATTTTGGTTAAAAAAACTCATTTAATGAAATTAAGACAAGTGTTAGTGTAGAACACCCCGATTTCAAGTAAGTAACCCCTCTTTTATGCTTTTTAAGTACATGAAGTGTTTGGGTGATGTTTGGGAGGGTTTGGAAGAATTTTAAGATGTTTTAGGGATTTTATAAGGGTGAACAGTTGGTTCACGGTTTGTGGAAACTATGAAACTCTTTTTGGAAACCATGCAAGGTGTTATAGGGGCTTTTGGGTAGGCGCACGGTTAATGCGCATAGTTTGGCCAAACCATACGACCACCCAGTGGGAACCGTGAAACTTGGGACATCAAGTTTTTTCATGGATGGTGCATGGTTTGTCTAACCATGTGAGCCAAATATGAAAGGTTACCCTTAAGAAAGTGGATGGAACACGATTAACGCACAGTTTGTCTAACTGTGTGACCAATCATGCACGGGTTAAAAGTGAGATCCTAAATTTGTGGATCTCACACATTTTGAACTTTAAGGCCATTTTTTCATCCTATAAAACCCTAAATAGATATTATCTCTTTCTAGAGGATAATAAATCTTTTCCCATTAATCTGGAGGTGATTTTGAGGCTTCTATTGGTGTTTTAAAGCTGGTTTCTCACGGTAAGTCATCGTTTTTTGTTGTTTTTTGTGGTTTTCCTTAGATCTACTTCTCCCTCTCTCACGGTTTCTTAGATATATGTCCTATGTGGATAGATATAAGATATTTGATGCCAAATATGATTATATTTAGTCTTTTGGATGATATTGGAAGAGATCTAAGGTGGATTTTTGGAGTTCCTACCCAATTACGTGGATGTTTTCATGTCGTTTTCTATTTTATCCATGTTTTCCAAGGTAGGTGGATTCACTCTTGACTCCTATATTTAGAACATGAAGGATTGATTTAAAATTAAATTTTTTACCTGAAATTTATTGTGAAATTAATGTTTAAATCATGGTAGAAACCTTCTTTAGTGATGTTTTGTGAAATTGTGAAATTTTAGTGCAAATTTCTTTGATAAATTATTTTAAAATGTTGATTTTAAAATAGTTGCTTAGTTAGATTTATGGAAAAATGTTTCCAATAAAAGTTTTTTTTATTGAAATGGTTTTGGAATAGAAATGTTTTTTCATGATTTTATTGGCACGGTTTTTGGGCATACTTGGTGGTGTGTGTTCATATTGCATTATGAGGCTTGGTTGAAATATGACCTTGTGCTCGGTGCCAAAGGTGTAATGGAACATGAGATTTAATTACCTTGTGACGACTTGGTAGATCAATGAGAAACCACTCATGAGTATAGAACTATCATCACTAATACAAAAATGTCTTTTAACATCACTAGAATAGGCCTTTATCGACACTAAAAAATCGTTGATAACTTGAGCATGGTTAAAGGTCTGAAGCTTTTATCAGCATTTTTTAGCACTGATAAAGGGTATATAATTTTTTTTCCATGCCCCACTCACCCCCTTAATCAGTGCTTCCAACCCCCACCCCTTTATCAATGCTTCCCCCACCCTCCCGTGCAGGCCCCTGCCTCCAATGAGTTTCGAACCCTAGACCTCCAATATATACATCAAAGCCTTTTACACTCCCCTATACTATTTTGTTTCACATTTTATGATATATCTATATATTTAAATATATTTCATTAAATTTTTTTACCCATATATTTATATATATGTTTTTATATATGTTTATATATTAATAAATATATTTTATATGTAAATATGGTTAATTATTTATATATAAAATTAAATTTTTATGTGTGAATATATAAAAAATAAGTATATATTGTTATATATTTGATTATAAATAAAATTAAATCATGAAAAATGATAAAATTTCAAACCATAATATCAATATGAATTTAATACCTAGGAATAAATTCAGTCCACATAAAAAAAGGGAAAAGACCCCCATAAATGAGCCTGAAAATCCATTGAATGTTAAAAAATCGGGGTACATCGACTAAAAACATAGTTTTGGAGGACTTATGTGAATTTTTTGGCCTATAAAAATGTTAAAATGGTTTGCCACTATCACTAAGGACATATATCTTTTCACAGTCTTTTATTTGATATGTTGTAGAGCCCAAACAGACACCCAGATCAAAAGTTATGGTTATTTGAAATTCGAGTTACATTTTCAACTTATTTTAGATATTTTATTAGTTTTTTATTTTTTTATCTTAAAATTGATATTAAATGACTATAACTTGGTAATAATAAGAAAATTATTAATTAAAAATATTTTTCGAATTATTTTATAAGTTATTTCAACTAAATATCTTATATATTAAGTGTAAATGCCAATTTACCTCATATAAAACATATTTTAAAAAAATATATTATATTTATATCAATATAAATATATTTATATATTAATATATTATTTTTAATGAAATATAATTTTTTTGAAGTATAATTTTATCAGCGCTTGTAAAAAAACACTGATAAAGGTGGGTCTTTTATCATTTCTTCTACAAAAGCGTGGATAAACACCCCCTTTATCAGTGCTTTTTTAGAAGCGTTGATAAAAGGTCCTATTTATCAATGCTTGTGAAAATCACTGATAAAGGCCCCCCTTTAACAATTTTTTTTAGCACTGACAAAGGGGGTCTTTAACAGTGTTTTTAGCTAGCTCTGTTAAATCCCTAGCACTGGATAAAACCATTTTTATAGTAGTTTATAACTAAGAATGCATGGGTGAATGTGTGGGTTTTTGGATTGGAATGAGTTATGCAAAAAGAAATTCATGAAATGGTTTAGAACATCATTTGGTTTCTTTCTTTTGAACTTGATGTTGTTTTGAGAAAATTGTTTTACTATAGAACTTGTTTATATTTGTATATAAACTATTTTAGAATTTGTTTTATCACTACTACAAATATGGCTTTTATCAGCGCTAAAAATGGCCATTAACAGCGCTAGAAAAAGTGCTGATAATGCCGGTGAAGATAAGGGGGGGGGGTCCCCTTTGTCAGCGCTAAAATGAAGCGCTGATAAAAGGGTCTTTTATCAGCGCTTTCTTTTTAGCGCTGATAAAAGACCCCGTTTATCGTCGCTTTTTTTTTTAGCGCTGGTAAAAATAAAAAAAATTAAAAAAATACTACCAATCTCTTGGGGGGGATTTTTACAGCGCTTGATCCCCCCCTTTATCAGTGCTTTCCCGCACATCCAGCACCCGCCCGCACCACTGACACCCTTTATCAGCGCTAGCCCTTTAAATCGCCCTTGCACGCGCGCCCTTTCCTCCACCCAGATTGGATCTCAAGACCTCCCCCATGCGCACCTAAAGCCTTTGCCACTACCCTATATTGATTTGTTCTCTTATTCATGATATATCTATTTATTTATATATATATATCATTATATTTATTCGTATAGTAATATATATTTATATTAATATATATAGTTATATTAATATATATATATATATAGTTATATTAATACATATATAGTTATATTAATATATATGTAGTTATATTAATATATAGTAGTTATATAAATATTCATATATTGGTATTTTAAATAAAATGGATATTAGTTATTATTTAGATAAAGCTAGTATATTTTATATGTAAATATGTTTAATTATTTATTTAAAAAATTTAATTTTTAGGTGTGAATATATAAAAAATATGTACATATAGTTATATATTTGATTATAAATAGCATTTCATTATAAAAAATGATAAAATTTCAAAGACATAATATCAATATGAATGTAATACCTTGGAATAAATTCATTCCCCACCAAAAAAATCCAATAATACCCCCTTCAACGACGCTGAAAATCCACAAAATGTTAAACAATCTGGGTACCCCGACTAAAAACTCAGTTCTGGAGGCCTTCTAGGCCTCTTTTGGCCTCGAAAAATGCTTGACTAGGGCTCCCCTTAGACAAAACGATGTAGAGCTCGTCGCAGGCTTCAATTTGATATGTGTTAGAGCTCAAACGGACACCCGAATCAAAAGTTATGGTCGTTTGAAGTTTGAGTTGCGTTTTCAACATATTTTGGATCTTTTTTTAATTTTTTTTATTTTTTTATTCTTCAAATTGTTATTAAATGACTATTACTCCATAATAATTATCAAATTATTAATTAAAAATATTTTTTTAATTTTTTAAGAATCCATTTTCACTAAATATCTTATATATTAAGTATATTAAGTGTAAATGTACATTTATACTTATCTAAAATATATTTAAAAATTATATATTATATTTATATCAATATAACTATATAACTATATTTATATATTAATATATATTTTTTAAATTTTTTTTGAAGTCGACCCTTTATCAGCGCTAAATAAAAGCGCTCATAAAAGGGGGGCCTTTATCAGTGCTAAAAAAAGTGCTTATAAAGGGGTACTTTTATCAGCGCTTTTTTTAGCGCTGATAAAGGCACCCTTTATCAGCGGTTTTTTGAGCGCTGATAAAGCCCCCCCCCTTATCAGCACTTTTTCGTTAGCGCTGATAAAGGGGTGGTGTTGGCCTTGCCCATTTTTTTAGTAGTGTATATAAACCATTTTATATAATTTTTCTAACATGTTATATCCTAGTGGTGGGAGTAGGGAAGTCATTGGGGGAAAATATATTGAGTTTCATTACACCCCCCTACTTTAAAACTTTGGTGATTTTACAGATGTTATTTATCAAGACATGGGAAAAGGTAAAGTATTACACATCTTTGGCACTACTTTGTGATACTTGGGATATATTGTGGTGATTGAAGCATGGAGAATTTTTGGAGCTTGGATTTTTCATTGGAGTAATTGAGTTTTGTCTTCCACTATGTACTTTGATATTGTAGTCTTCTGCAACGGTACTTGGTTTTAGTTTGAGTTTTACTATCAAAGGTTTCTTGAGTTGTCTTTCATTGAGATCATGCATCATGTAGTGGTTTATTTGGTTTGTCATGTTTAGTTGGTTATTTTATTTTCAAAGTGAAAATCATCCCTTATCTATTATCGAAGCCCTTGTAATTTATTTCCAGCTTTTGGCATGTCACAAACCAAGTCAGGGTTCCATCTAACCTGACACGTGAACCGATCCATGGAATGGACCAATGGGTGTTTCTGATCCCCATGGGATGGAACCTAGTTCCTGGATATCAACAGTGCAACTTGGGAACGATTTTACCCATGTAAATAATCATAGGCAACCAACTATTATAAATAAACCAAAACTAAATAATCATAACCAAATGTGGAATAGCAATTCAAGATTCAAGTATAAAACTTTAAGCAAAACCAAAAAGGGTCTACACAAAAGGGAACAAGCCACCCTGCAATAAGATGATCATTTTCCTTAAGCCACCACCACAACACCTGCAAGGGAAGACAACTAGAAACCTGAACCACCATATCCAAACATCTTGCCTTTACCTATGTCAAACATAACCAAGTCTTCTTACACCCAAAGGTGTAAGTATGGTTTGAGACAAAGCCCAATAGGGTTCCACCCAATAAAATAGATTCTATGTTAAAAACATTATAAGGTAATACAACATGCAAGTTTTATAAAAAGGGATAGATTTTTTTTATAGAAAACATTCTAAAGATAAAAACATGCTCTTCTTTTTAAATAACCAATCAAGTGCACCATAAGCCGATGGTAGGAATGATATCATAAGAGAGAACTAATTCACAAGATATCCCTATAGGAACTAGCTAAAATGGGATACTAAGGAAATTGTATCTTAGTGAAACATGGTATAATAACCACAACCATCCACGTCCTCATACATGAGCCACTAGAGAGGAGAAACATCCAAAATTCTAGTAGTCTCCAATAATCATAAATATTTAGTTAGAGTTGTAACTATTGATCCCATTAGATGAAACATGGCCAATCCAATTCCAAATCAACTAGTATACTAGTCCTATTCCACCCACCTAGAAACCTAGGATTCTCTTTGTGCACAATTTACATTCCACATATCACATAACACATCACTTTCACACATTCACAAGACAATAAATATAACAAAAATGAAAAATCACCACTTCCATAACCCAACACCTATTTTGAATCCAATTATACATCAAATCAATTTTAGGATGTACTTCTCACCATGCACACATTTTATCAAACACCATTAATAAGAGAACAAAAAAAAACCCATGAAATGCACATGGAAAATAACCCATTTCTTTTGGAAACCCATATTTCACCATAAAAACACCTTGAATCCTTTAAAAAACAAATTTTTAACCTCATACACAACTCATAAAACACAACCAAGAAGCAAATAAAGTATATCAACATCACCAAATAATTTTTAAGCACAAAACCACCTACCTCAAAAGGAGGAACTTTAGAATAATGTTTCAAAACCACAACCACGCCTCAATCGAACCCTATAATGTAAATATTAGGCCATAAACATCAAGATAAAACCCTAAAATCAAGATCTGGCCCTAAATAGGTCACCCAACCTGCTAGAGTTATGAAACCCCAAGAAAGAGGAAGAGAAACCCTATAGAAGAGGGATAAATCAAGAAAAGAGAGACTTATGTAGAGTACCTTGAAGATTCCCCACCAAATCCACCACCAAAATGGAGGTACAAGGCAGAAAGGAGGAGGGTTGGAGATTCCTAGGGCTGTAAATCTTGAGTAGGGAAGAAATTGGGCAATTTGGGGTTAAATCTCAAAAGGACACATCTGGTATTTAAAATTTTTTAATGACCTGGACAGGCCGCGCAGCTTTTCAAACTGTGTGGCTACCATGTGGACCTTGCTATAAAATAATAACATGACACATGGTTAACCCACATGGTTTACAAACCGTGTGCTAACCATGTAGTTAGCTACTGTCCAAAACACCACTTGGTTGTATGGTTACCTAGGAAAGGCAGCACAATTTTCCAAATAATGCACCAACCATGTGTCACCCCCTATTTACCCAAAATTTATCACTTTTCTCCAAAAACTAAAGTAAAACCCAAAGGAAAAAATCTAGGAAAAAAATAAATATAAAAATATCTCAAAATGAAATCATGGGCGTGAAAATTCTACACACCATGAAAACTTTCCACCCCTAAAAATCATCCTGGATCTTGATCAGAGAACAAGAAAGAATAATCCATCTCAACACAAGAATTATGATTCCAAGTCTCATGTTCATCATTTCCATACTGCCAAAGAACTTGGACCAACATAATATACTTCCCATGTATCATTTTCATAAGAGAATCTATAATCCACACCGACTGCTCAAACATAGAAAAATCAAGCTCTAACTCTAACTCTTCCTAATTTAGCACATGGGATGGGTCTGGGTTATATTTATTCAAATGAGAAATATGGAACATTTCATGAATTGAAATCAACTAAAAGGGAAATTCCAACCTGTATTCCACCTTACCGATTTGCTCAGTAACCTCAAAAGGACTAACATACCTTAGCATTAGCTTCCCTTGCTTTCCCAAACGACGATGACGCAAGCGAGGTTCCACTTTTAGGATCACCCAGTCCCCCACATAAAACTATAAAACTTGGCACCTATGATTTTAAATAGATTTATGGAGACTCTAAACTATTATTAATTTCTACCTGGTTAGCTTGACCTTATTTTACGTCTCTTGCACTAATTTCGGTCCCAGCAATGAGGTCTCCCCCACCTCATCCCAATATAATGGTGAATGAAATGGCTGGCCATAAAGCACCTCAAAGGGAGACATTCTAATTGAGGATTGGTAACTATTGTTATATGAAAACTCAATCAATCCCAAATGGATATCCCACTAACCATCGAAATCTAACACACATGCCTGGAAGATTTCTTCTAAAATCTAATTTTCCCGCTCCGTCTGACCATCTATCTAAGGATGGTATATCATGCTTAACTTGATCTACAACCCCATTACCTTTTAAAGGCCTTACCAAAACTGAGAGGTAAAATTAAGGTCCCTTTTAGAAATAATTTCTAATGGAACACCATGAAGCCTCACTATCTATTTGACGTACAACTGGTCCAACTCATCCACCTTGGATGAGTCCCTAATTGGAATGAAATGGGATGATTTGGTCAGATGATTGATCACTACCCAAATATCCTTCTTTCCCTAGGGTGTACAAGGTAATATGACAATAAAGTCCATGGTGATCTCGTCCCACTTCCATGTAGGAATAGGTAGTGGCTGAAGTAAACCAGAGGGCCTTTAGTGTTTCTCTTTAACCTGCTGACATGTATAACACCATGATATGAAGTCAGCTATATCCCGCCTCATATCTAGCCACCAGAATTTCCGCTGCACATCATAATACATCTTGGTAGCACCAGGATGAACAACCCACTATGACTGGTGGTTTTCCTGCATCACCACCTTCCTTATAGATAATAGCACCACAAAATGACCCTCGAAGAATAGAACTCCCTTGGGAGACAACAACCAATCAGAAGGCATCTCCCCACCATTAGGAAGTTCTATATATTACTAGAATAACTCATCACTAGTCTGATCCCACTTAATCAATTCTAGAAGAGAAGGAGTTAGCTGAAAAACTGAATAAGAAAGCACCTCCATTATGCTCCTTGGTCTCCAGAAGAAACTGGGCAAAAAGTCCAATCAATTTCTACTCATCACTGGAATCTTTTAATGCTTGCACTGAAACTTATCTTCTTAAGGAACATGCCCCAACATTACCTTTTCCTAGGTTATAGACTATATCAAAATAAAACCCCTAAAGGTACTCAACCCAATGATGTTTCCTGAAATTTAAATCCTTATAGGAGAAAATATAGGCTAAAATATTATCATTAGAATAAATAATGAATTTCTCCCCAAAAATATAATGGCACCACATATTTAGGGCATGCATCACAACTTCTAACTCCAGGTCATGGGTTGAGTAATTATTTTCATGTGGTCAAAGTTAAAGAGAGCAATACACCACCACATGATAATCTCACATCAAAACACACCGAAGAACCATACCCGAGGCATGAAAATAAACTACATACCCCTTTCCATATTCTAGAAAGATCAAAACTAATGATAAATTCAACCACCTCTTTAGCTCCTCAAATGATTATTGACACTATAGTATCCATTATAACTTTACCCCATTTCAGGTAAGCGCCATCATGGACAAAGCCAGTTGAGAGAAATCCCGAACGAACCACTTATAATACCCTGCTAGGCCTAGAAAGATTCTGATCTCAAACACGTTCTTTGGATGCTCCCAAGACATAATTGCACTAATTTTACCAGGGTCCACTAAAAGTCCTTGTTCTGAGATAAAACGGCCCAAAAGATTCACTTCTTTGATCCAGAAGGTTCAATTTGAAAACTTGGCATAGAGGCGATATTCCTGAAGAGTGCCCAAAACAATCTGCAGATGCCGCTCATGCTCCTCCTCAGATCCAAAATAAACTAGTATCCATTCCACAAATACCATGAAAAATGAGTTGATATACTGGTGAAACACCCTGTTCATAATCTCAATAAATATTGATAGGTAATTTGTCAACCTGAAAGGCATGACCAAGTACTCAAAATGGTCGTACCTACTTCAAAAGGATGTTTTTGGAACATCTGCCTCTCTAACCCTGACTTGATGATAACCAGATGACAATTCAATCTCAGAAAACCACCATGGCCCTTTAATTGATAAAAAAAGTCAATAATATAGGGTAATGGATACTTATTCTCGATCATCATGTTATTAAACTTTTGGTAATCAATGCACAAACAAATAGATCCATTGTCATTTTTCGTGAATAGGACTGTGGTGGCCCTAGGTGAGATGCTTAAGAAAATGAATCCTTCGTATTCCAAATCTTCCAACTATACCTTTAATTCCCTAAACTCGGTGGGGTCCATATAGTACAAGGGAAGGGATATTGTCTATTTTCAAGATTCCAAATATATAGCAAACTCCACATCCCGCTTTGGAGGAAAACTTGAGAAATCCTCTAGAAAAACTTATGGAAACTCATCCACCACAGGAGGTAATCCAAATCCAACACCACTATCACCACCCTCAAGTATGAGTGATGAGATTTTATAAACAATTTTTCCTAACTCCGAAAGTCAAGGTCCATCACAAACCAACCGAGGATCCCATTCTCCATGAAAAACATGGTCACTTCCATCAGGTTCCAAAAAACTCACATGCCTCCTATAAAATCGATGTCTGTCTAGTAGCTCACCATCCAATCTATACCGAGGATCACATAAAATAGGTCTATCTCAAAAATAAGAAAATCCCAATCAAGTTCAATCTCTAACATAGTGAGTGCACAATACAGACACCTGAGACCCTTCTCTCACTTTTTACCAAGCAGCATTACCAACTCCATCGCACACAACATGAGTTCAGTTAGAAAATTCAACATATCCACAAGATGGAAAAAGATAAATGAAACAGAACCACTAATATCAAAAAAACAAGATCCATAGATGATTCAATCAAAATGGTACCTCTAACTGTCACATGCGCCACATCTATTTCCACTAATTCTTGGTCCACAACGTAAAGTTTTCTATTCTCTGCCTGAGTCTGGGATCAACCACTAACTTGTCGTTCTTCCCTAAACTGACTTTTCCTAGAAGATGATCCATACCTACCGCCACAAACTCTAAATTGAGATCCCACTATCTTGGAAGGATCTAACCAATATGACATTCCTTTAGAAGATACATATCCTACACCATTATGATAAGAAATTGTGGCCCTACAAAACCTCTAAATTTCCCCATCACTCCACATCGGTGACAAGATCTTTGAGGAGATGCGCGTGCATTCCATGTGTGCACTAACCTCCTACACTAATGGCACAAAACCAACCTAGAATCGGAAGCCACAAAAGAAGATAGTTGGGGAAGATGGCCTGAACTACCCCCCCCCCCCCCACTTCCCCCTGTTCATCCCTCTTCCTCTTCTTCTCTGATGAACTACCACTGCCCATAACTGACATTGATCCAAAGAATCTATAATTTACTTTCTGATCAATCTATTCCATACAATCATGATCATCCATGTTAGCATCGGTATTAATATTGAATAAGAAAACCTGAGAATAAATCTTTGGCTGCAACCCCTTTCAAACCTCTAAACCTTCATCTGCTCATTCGAAATTATTTCAGGTGTGTACCAAATAAGATCATAAAAATAGTTAGCATACTCCATCATAGAATGGTCACCCTAGGTAAGATCCATAAACTCTCGAGATCTAGTGCAGTTCGAGACCTCATGATAGTACTTCTCTTTGAAAATGATCTTTAAATCTTTACAACTCATATGTTTGGTCTTCCCATCTTGAACCACTAAGTCTCACTACCTCCAACTAGGACCTTCTAATAGAAACAAATCACATTTCACCCAAACCACTTCAGGAGTATTGAGGAACTCAAACATCTTCTTTATCTTCTCAAGACACTCCTCTGCTTCCCGAGGTTAAACATTGCCCCATAAAGGAGGCTTGTTCTTGAGAAAATCTTGAGCTTTGTCCTTTATAAGACCAAGTTCAGCTTCACTAATTGAAGAAGGATCATAACCTGCTCCCTGTACCAAATATTGGACAACTTGAACCACAGATTCCACTAGTTTCTGATCAATTAGTGATGAAGAACTCTCTTTGGCCTCTTCCCGCAGCTACACATGAAGTCTTTGGGGATGATTTTTTATATAAGAAGAAAAAATCATAAGAAAATCCATCAATAAAACCATTCTTAAAATTTATCAGCAATAACAACAAACACCAATATTCCATAAATCCAAACAAATCAAAACCATCACAACAACATGAAAACCAAACCACTCCACCTCTACCCAGTGTCCATATACAGTTTGCAGCCTTTACATCTCACATAGAGGAGAAGTCAAAAGAAATCCCAGCATCTTATGGTGACTCGATTCCTGTCACAAGGTGTGTTGTCCAGACACCCTACTTGCAACTAGAACCTCAAGCATCAACAGTCCAAGCTATGTTCTATCCAGACTCTACCAAAATAACTTGACCCAAAAGAGCGTACCTACTCTAATACCATTTTTTCACAAACCAAGCCAGGGCGCCATCTAACCAGACACCTGACCTAGTCTGTGGCATGTCCTGAAGGGTGTTCTTGATCCCAACGGGCTGACAACTAGTGTCTGGGTATCAAAAATGCAACTTGGGAATGATTTCACCCATGTAAATAATCATAGGCAACCAATTATAATAAATAAGCCAAAACTGAATAATCATAATCGACCATGTCATAACAATTCCATATTCAAGTTTGAAACTTAAAAAAACCAAAAAGGGGATACAATAGAAATGGAACAAGACACTATCCAAAAACCACCATGCAACAAGAGGAGCATCATCCTCAATCCACCACTGCAACACCTGTAAGGGAAGACCACCAATATCCCAAACCACTATCTACAAACATCTTGCCTTTACTTGTGTCAAACATAACCAAGTCTACTTAAACCCAAATGTGTAAGTAGGGTATGATTCAAATCCTACTAAGGTAATAAAACATGCCAGTTTTATAAAAATGGATAGAAACATTTTTATAGAAAACATTTTAAAGATAAAAACATGTTTTTCTTTTTAAATAACCAATCAAGTTCACAGTATTTTGATGGTAAGAAAGATATCACAAAATAGAACTAATTCATGGGATATCCCTATAGTCACTAGATAAAATGGGACACTAGTGACATATTATCTCAATGAAACATGGTATAATAACCACAACCATCTGTGTCCTCATGCACGAACCACCAGAGAGGAGAAACGTCCAAAATTCTAGTGGTATCTAATCATTATAAATATTTAGTTAGTGTTGTAATCATTGATCCCTCTAAATTAAAATAGGCCAAGATACTTCCAAATAAACTATTATACTATTCCTATTCCACCCACCTAGATACCTAGGATTCCCTTTATGCTCAATTTACATTCCATATATCACATAACACATCACTTTCACACATTCACAAGATAATAAATATATCACTCAATATAAATCACCATTTCCATAACCCAAAACCTTGTTTGAATATAAACACACACCAAATCAATTCTAGGATATAATTCTCACCATTCACACATTTTATCAAACACCTTTAAGAAGAGAACAAGGAATCCCGCATGACATGCACATGGAAAATAATCCATTTCTTATATAAAACCATCTTTCACCACAAACACACCTTTAATCCTTTTAAAAACACATTTTTTACCTCATACACAACTCATAAAACACAACCAAGAAGCAGATAAATCATATCAACATCACTAAATATTGTTTAAACACAAAACCACCTAACTCAAAAGAAGGAACTTCTGAAAATGGTGAAAAAAATAACCGCACCTCAATCAAACCCTATAAAGGCAATATAAAACCATAAACATTAATAAAAACCCTAAAAATCATGATCCAACCCTAAATAGGTCACCCAACCCACTAGAGATATGAAACCACAATAAATATGAAGATAAATCATAGAAAAGAGGAAGAAATCAAGAAAAGAGGGACTTACTTTGAGTACCTTGAAGATTACCCACCAAATACACCACCAAAATGAAGGTCTAAGGGAGAAAAGAGGAGGGTTGGAGGCCCCTAGGGCTAGAAATATGGTGTGGGGAAGAAATTAGGCAATTTGGGGTTAAATACCGAAAGGAAACATCTTGTATTTTAAAATTTTTAATGACCTGGATAGGCCACATGGTTTTTCTGCATAATTTTCCAAACCTTGCACCCCTTAATTTCCAAGAATAACATGCTTTATTGTTAACCTGCATAGTTTACAAACCATGTGGTTAGCCACTATCTAAAAACACCACTTGGCCGCATAGTTACTTGGGTAAGGCCGTACTATTTTCCAAATTGTGTACCAACCATGTACCACCTACTATTTACCCAAAATTTATCATTTTTCTCCAAAAAGTAAAGGAAAATCCAAAGGGAAAAATCTATACAAAATATAAATAGAAAAAACCTTAAAATGATATCACGGGTGTGATAAGTGTCTTGGGGATGTCACTTAAGTCCAAGTAATGTCTTTCTACCTTCTCAAGCCAATGAGGTGGGGATGAATGTTACAAGTGGTATCAACTTGGTCCTTACTATTTCTTGTGGAACAAGTGGTATTAGTCTTGGTTGGTCTTTGACTTGGTATTGGTTTTTGGTCTTGGAGTTGAATTCATTCTGGTTTATTCCTTGATTTGGGATTATAAAAAGGAGAAGGGTTTTTAGAACTTGAAATGTAGAGCATAAAATGACATAGCTAACCTTTTTATAATGAACTCCATGGTACTAGGGAGTTGGGTATATAAGTTTTTTAGAGACACTTATAGGAATTGTAATATCATTTTCATGAGTTTAGACAATATGATGAGTATGAAATTCATTATAGAAATGAATTCCCACTAGGAGTGTATATTTCATTTTGAGTAATGATTTAGTGCAATGTTTTAATTTTTGAAAAATGTTGAAATTATTTTAAAATGAAAGATTTTGAAAAGACTGTGGTTGTGATATTTTGTAAATGGTTGTATTTTCAAAAGCAAGTTGAAATTTTTCAAAAATGGTTGAACATGGTAAAGGTTGATTTTTGAAAGATTTGTTGTAATAGTATGATGTGGTAGAATTGGAATTTATTAAGAATTTAGTAAATAGAGAGTGAGAATTATGGTGTTTGTTGCGTTTCTATAAAATGACACATGGTAGATGTCATAGAAACCAACCAGAGGAATCTACTGAGAATGTGGATGCACCTGAGCCACATGTGAACCAACTGCTAGTTCAGAGTATTGTCTAAGAATTTTAGGTTGTGGATAGCTGGAACAGGAGGGATGAACCAAGGAAAGTGGATCATTCCATCTAATTATAGAAATATAATCCACCCATCTTTTGGGGTGATTCTGAACTAGAAAAGGCAAAGGTGTGGCTGATATGATGAATCACATCTTCAATTTTATTGGCACACTAGAAGAGTTGAAATTCAAGCTATAAACTTAAATAATATAAGATCTTGAATGTTAGTGGTGGGATTTAGCTGTGCTGGCTAAAGTATATCAAGGCATTGGTTGGAAGGATTTTGAAGAATTGTTCAACAAATAATTCTATCCTCATATGTTTAGAATTCAAAGAACAACATACGTCTTTAGTTCGAAGAAGGAAAATATGTCTGTCATGGAGTATGTGGCTAAATTCATGAATTTAGCATGATTTTTACCCAAAGTTACTTCCAGTGCATCCTTTAAGGCACGCATCTTTGAATCAGGTCTAAGGCAGGAGATTCACTCAAAGATTGATGTGCTTTATATTATGGATTATACAAAGATAGTCAATAGAGTGAATGTATCTATAAGGGACATATCAAGATCTACGGGTGGAGGGAGTATGTTGATACCTAAGGAAAATAGTGGGAAATCTAATGCTGGGAGCAATCACAAGAGGGAAACATATTTCCAATGTGGGAGCATGAATCAGAATCCAACTGCCGGATCAGTAAATCTTCCTTTATGAACAAATATCCAAGCTGTATATTTCCAATGTGGTTCATTTGAACACATGAAGTGAGTGTGTATGAAACCACTAATAATATTTAATAATTTCAAAAAATGGGGCATATTTATCACTTTTTTCATATTTATCTGAGGTCCAGTGTTCGAGACACTTCTCAGGTGTTTCAGGCATTGTATGCTTCGACGAGGTGAGGGAAGAAGAATCAATCTCATCAACAGAACAAAGCTAGCCATAGTGATTCTAAGAATATCATGACTCCTCATAAAGGTAAATATCAATAGGTTAATAAGAAACAAAGTTTCACGATCAAGAAATTATATGGAGATTAATAGGTTATTGTGGATGATCAGTCTATACCATCGATTGTGAAAGGAATGATTATTTTGAATTCCACCATTATGCAAGTGTTGTTTAATAATGGTGCATCACATTTATTTATTGCTTCTCATGATGTTGATTTTATGAATTTAAAATTTGAGATGATTCCTTCTATGATAAAACTTTAAACTCCTCTTGGTCAAAGAGAGTGTTGAGCCTTTGTTTTTAGAGCATGTTCTATAACGATTGATGGAACTGAGCTGAAATGGGATTTCTTTATGCTTGAGTTGGGTGTTTTTGATATAATATTGAGTATTTATTGGTTGAAAACATTCAAGGATCACATTGACTGTTATACCATAAATGTTATTTTTACAATTGAAGATAGCATCAAGCATCTCTTTCGAGGATACCATAATGTAAAGGCAGATGCAATGGGCTTGTTAGCACCAATAGTTGAAAAAATCTCATATCAATTGGAAGTATTGTCTTTTACATCGATGGAAGAGATTAAGAAAAATAGTTTTACAGCAATGGTGGATTAGTTTCCAGATGTCTTTCCTAATAATTTCTTAAGGTTTCCCCGTGTTAGAGAATCAGATTTTATAATTAATATCCATTAAAGGACCAGTATTATTTACCTTATGTCTTACTAGATGGAACTAATAGAATTAAGGGATTTCAAAATTCAGTTGGAAGAGCTGGAATGAAAAGGTTTCATTCAGACAAGTACGTCTCCATGGGCAACACTAGTCTTGTTTGTCAAAAAGGTGGATGGAAATCTTCAGTTGTGTGTGGATTATCATATTCTTACCCAAGTTACGATAAAGTATATGTATCCACTTTCATAAATTGATGATCCATTTGATAAATTAAGAAGATCCCAATGGTTCCCTGTGATCAGGATATCACCAATTGTGAGTTTGGAAGGAGGATATTCTAAAGACAACTTTCAAGAGAAAATACGGCCATTATGAATATGTGGTAATGCCTTTTGGTCTTATGAATACACTATTGTCTTTGTGGCATTGATGAATCGAATATTTTAGCAATATCTTAATTCATTTTTAGTGGTGTTTGTGGAAGACATATTGGTGTATTCAAGGACAAGGGATGAGCATGAGTAACACTTGGCGACAATGTTGGAATCTTTAGAGATCATTGTTTGTATGCCAAATTATCAAAGTTTGATTTTTGAAAATAAGAGGTACATTTCCTTGGACATGTAATCTATGAAAAAGGTGTTTATGTGGATCCAAAAAAGGTAGAGGTTGTTATATCTTGGCAACCACCAAATAATGTCTTAGAGATACATAGTTTCCTTGGTTTAACTGGTTATTACCAATGTTTTATTCATGATTTTCATGACTAGATTCACCTATGAAAACTTTGACAAAGAATAACGTTCCATTATAATGGGATGGGGAATGCTAGAAGAATTTTCAAGAGTTAAAAGTTTGGATTACATCAACATCGATCTTGATTTTTCCAGAATCAGGATAGGGGTATGTGGTGTATTCTGATGCTTTGAGATTAGGGTTGTGATGTGTTCTCATGCAAGGAAATCATGTTGTTTCTTACGAATCAAGGTAGTTATGAGTGTATGAGAAGAATTACCCAACACATGATTTAGAGTTAGGTATCATAGTCCATTCTTTGAATGTTTGGCATCATTATCTATTTTGTGAGAAATTTACTACATTTATGAATCCTAAGAGCTTGAATCATATTTTCTCACAAAGGGTTTTTAATCTGAGACAAAGAATATGGATGAAGTATCTCTAAATGTTTGAGTTTGACTTGATGTATACACTGGGAAAAGGAAATTTGATGGATGATGTATTAAGTAGAAAGTCATATGCTCATATGGAAAAAAGAAGATTCAGATGAGTGGTAGTTGATGTAATTCATAGCCGACATACACTTGGAATGTGAAGACCGAGGTGAAGTTATGGACTTTTTTCTAGTTTCTTCTATTCCAGATTTGGTGGAGATGGTTAAAGAGGCACATACATCTGATGCAGAATGTGTGTTGATGAGGTCAAAACTAAATAGTGGGGAGACCATTGAGGGGTGGATTCTAGATGGGAGTTCAGTTTTGTTCTTTCAAAATCAGATAGTTGTACCTATGGTTAGTCGGGAACAACTTCTTCATGCTTACCACCATTCAAGATGGGTTGTTCATCATGGAATACAGAATATGTATAAGGTGTTGAAAGCATGGTTTTGGTGGGTCGGTATAAAAAGAGAGGTGGATGAGTTTGTATTAAGATGCTTAAATTGTTAGCAGGTTAAGGAATAATATCAACGACCAATAAGTATGTTGCAGTATTTACCTATTCTAGTTTGGAAATGGGAGAAAATAACTATAGATTTTGTAACAAGTCTCCCAAGAATAGTTTGGAAACATGATTACATATGGGTGATATTGGATCATCTCAAAAAGTCATCCCATTTCATCTATATTCATGAATCTCATACGGTGGAGGACTTATCAAAATTCTATATCTCAGAAGTAATAAAGAGGCATGACATACCAATTTCAACCATGTCAGACAGAGATCTAAGGTTTACATCTCATTTCTAGAGATCCTTATAGAAATACCTTGGGAGTCAGTTAACAATGAGTATGGTGTATCATCCCTATAAGGATGGGAAATCTAAAATTATGATACAAATGTTGGAATATATGTTGTGGTATTTTGTAATGGATTTTGGTGGCTCATGGGAAGAGAACATACCATTAGTGGAGTTCTCATATAACAATAGTTATCAGGACTCAATAAAAATGGATTCGTTTGAATCTTTGTATAGGCATCCTTGTTGTTCTCCACTTTATTGGGTGGAAACAGGTGAGACTTCACTAGTTGAGCTGAGCCTTTTCCAAGAGACAATAGAGAAGATTTAGTTGATTAGGAAACAGATAGAGATGGCTCAGAGTCATCAAAAATCGTATGTGGATCATCGTTGATGGTCGTTGTCCTTCGCGGTGGGTGATCATGTGTTCTTGAGGATCTATCCAAGGCTTGGACATTGTTGTTTTGGTAAGAAGGGAAAGTTATCTCCTAGATACATATGACCTTTTGAGATACTTGAATGGGTTGGAGAGTTGGCATATCAGTTGGAATTTCCACCATGGTTCAGTGCGGTGCATAATTTGTTTCAAGTATCTCAGTTGAAAAAGTATCTGAAGGACCCCGGGACACCCTGAGAGGGGAGGGGTGAATCAGGGTGACAAATTTTTCTTCTTAAAGTTGTGGATCTTGTTCCCACGTTGGTAGGAACTTGTTGAACCTGTAAGATGAGAAAGATCAAAAAGAAAACATGCACATACACAGAGAACACATAGCCCTTTTTACTTGGTTCACCACTAAGGGCTACGTCCAAGGAGCATACGCCGACATGTTTTCGGTCGTACCAAAAACCACTAAGCTTCACTAGCTGGAGATTACAATTGTTCGGGCACAGTCACTCTGTCCCAGGCTCACTGCATTTACAAAGGTTCTGAGATAGCTCACTGTTTCCCTCGGGTCACTCCCGTTGACTCCCCCTGGCTCACTACTGTTGGTGAAGTCACACTCAGTTTATAGACGTGAAGGTCTCTTCAATTGATAGTCATGAAGTTCATTGTCTCCTGTTCAGCATGAGACTTTGCTTGCATCAGAGTCCTGATTTTAATGCTCTGTTAAGATCCAAATTCCAACCACTGATGAATACCCCCTTTTCCTTTGTCCACAGGTCAAACAACCTTTGGAAAAGGCCTTCGCAAAGTACCCTACTCCGTGAGGCTCCCAATATTGCAAAGCTCAAACAAGCCTTCGTGGAGCCCCTGCCATTTCACGAAGCTCAATCGCGAAGCTCAAACGTGAAGCACTCTCGCGATGCTCCAGCCTTCGCAATGCTTGGATATCGCGAAGCTCCTGCCTCTTCGCGATGCTCACTGAGCCAACGCGGGGCACCCGTCTTTCGCGGAGCTAGAATAGCCACCGCGAAGCTCCTCTTTCGCGAAGCACGCTGCCTCCGCGAGAGACCTTTGCGAACCGAGAGCAAAGGACTTTCTCTGAAAAACTCTTTGCTTCTCTTGAGGGGGTCGGCCTCTATTTATAGGCGATTCCACCTACCCTCGACCCTTCCGCGCGAAGTCAACGCCACGTCATCTCAAATCGCAAAGCTCCAAATATTCCGCCGGAGTTCTGTCCAAATCGCAAAGCACCACGGCACTTTGCCATTCGCGAAGCTTGACGTAGTCGTGAAGAATCACCGTCAACATTCCTTCACGCCTTCGCCGCGAAGCTCCCTCGCGAAGCCCTTATCCACCGTGATGTGCTTCAACCTCTTCTGTTCGTGAAGCTTGACGTACTCACGAAGAATCACCGTTATCATTCCTTCGCGCCTTCGCCGCGAAGCTCCCTCGCAAA
The DNA here is from genome assembly GCA_963277665.1 of Viscum album. NCBI lineage: Eukaryota > Viridiplantae > Streptophyta > Magnoliopsida > Santalales > Viscaceae > Viscum > Viscum album. Next base: position 1,692,854,353 of record OY728143.1, on the reverse strand, counting down.
GCCCTTTATCACCGCGAAGCTCTCCAGCCGCTGCTGTTCGCGAAGCTTGACATAATCGCAAAGGCTCACCGCCTCCATTCTTCTGGTCTTCGCTAAATCCAGTCCATGCATCCCATCTTCGCGAAATTAATTCCTTTTCCATATTAAATCATGATCTTCATGGAAATCCTATTTTCGCGATGCTCACCAATTTCCAAATTTTGGACCCCAAAAATTTGGCAAACACTGGGAAACGGAGCCACCTTCAATACTGTTGTGTGCTTGAACGGTATGATATCTTTGCTTGTACACGATCCGAACTTCCATTGATGATTGACAACAAACACAAACCACACTTCAAATCATGCATAGAAGACCATGGTTCCAACAATCTCCCCCTTTGGGTTTGTTGGAAATCAGAAGAAAAATTCAATAGATCTCCATCTATGTGAAAACCAAACAAAAAAAAAACAGGAATCAACCCATCCAACACTCTAAGTCTACGTGAGCAATGCTCGGTGTAGAAAACAAGAGAGGAGGCTTGAATTGGGTTCCACTGTTTTCCTTCTCATTATTCTCATCACAGAAGTTGCCTGAATTTATTCCTTCTCCTTTCTCCCCCATTGACAATAAATCCAAAAACCAGTAAAACTTTTCACGTTCAACTCAAACCATACTCCCCCTGGATAGTATCTCCCCCATAAACCTGCATCATATCCATAAACAGATTAAAACATTTAAAACAAATGGGGAGAGGGGTATTCCGTATCCTCCTTATGCACTGGGAGGTGGTCGAACACCGAGGTTCAACCGATGCTTCTCAAACACAGCCGCTGACAGTGGCTTTGTCAGGATATCAGCCACTTGCTCATCTGTTCCCACATGATCCATTCTAATCACACTTTGCTCAACTTTCTATTTGATAAAGTGATACCTGATTTCAATGTGTTTTGTATGATATTGTTGAACAGGATTCTTCATAAGATCAATTGCACTCTTATTGTCACAGTAAATCACCATTGGTTGCGTCACCTCATCGCCAATGTCAGTTAATTGTTGCTTCATCCATAGCAGTTGAGTGCATGCCTTTGTGGCGGAGATATACTCGGCTTCAGCAGTACTCAGAGAAGTACTTTCTTGTTTCTTGCTCAACCATCCAACACATTTCTGCCCAATATAGAAAGCTCCACCACTAGTGGACTTTCTATCTACTACATCACCAGCCCAGTCAGCATCAGAAAATGCTGATAATTCATTGTCCCTTCCTGCAGCAAAAAATAACCCGAAGTTATGTGTACCTTTAATGTACCTCATGATTCTTTTTACTGCTGACATATGTTCCTCCTTTGGATTACTCTGAAAGCGGGCCACAAGGCATGTTGCAAAGACAATATCTGGCCTTGTCGTTGTCAGGTACAGTAGGCTTCCAATGATCCTCCTGTACATGGTGGGATCAACAGAGTTCCCATCCTCATGCTTTCCAAGTTTAGTTCCAACTGCAATCGGAGTTGACATTGGTTTGGAGTCTTGCATATTGAACTTCTTCAGCAACTCTTTTGCATATTTTTCCTGAGAAATGAAAGTGTATTCCTTCTTTTGAATCACTTGCAGCCCCAAGAAATATGTGAGCTCCCCAATCATAGACATTTAAAATTCTTATTTCATGTGGTTGGCAAATTCATCCACTGATTTCTGCCTGCTGCCACCAAATATGATATCATCAACGTAGACAAGAACCATGAATTGATCTTTTGGAGAATTCTTCACATAGAGATTATGATCAACTCCTCCTCTTTTGAATTCCAACTTCTTGAGATATGAGTCCAGCCGTGAGTACCATGCCTGTGGTGCCTGCTTCAAACCATATAGATCTTTCTTCAGTTTACAGACCTTTGTTTCATCAGTACCCAAAACAAAGCCCACTGGTTGTTCAATGTAGACTTCTTCTTTGAGTACACCATTCAAGAATGTTGTCTTGACATCCATTTGATATACTTTATATCCTCTTTGGAGTGACATGGCAAGGAAAAGCCTGATTGACTCCAGTCTAGCCACTGGAGCAAAGGTTTCTTCAACATCAATGCCTTCAATCTGGGAGTATCCTTTACATACCAGTCATGCCTTGTTTCTGATGACACTTACATGCTCATCAAACTTATTTTTGAAGATCCATTTGGTACCAATAACATTGTGACCTTTGGGTCTCTGGAAAAGATCACATGTCTGATTCTTGTCAATCTGATCTAATTCATCATTCATGGCTTTCACCCAAGATTTATCTTTTGCAGCTTCTTCGAATGAGGATGGCTCTACAACTGATAGAAATGCAGATTGCGTGGTATTCCTTATCCTTCTTGTTTGAGTGGGTGCACTCTTGTCCCCAATTATATTGGATGGATCAATCTCATCTCTTCGATTTCTCCTGTGAGGTTTAGTAGTATTCTCTTCAGCCATAGTTTCTTCTTCAGATTCTTCTTCTGAGTCAACATCTTGATGTGACTGCTGAGTGTTTTGAACAGCTTCCTCTATTTCTGCATTTGTATTTTCTTCACGTTCACATTCTTTCTGACCTTCTATCACATCAGCATATGACGTCCTTAAAGCATTTGTGGTTTTCTCTTCAATTATCTTAACATCACTGCTTTCCACAATCCTTCCCAAATGCTTGTTGAAACATTTGTAGGTTTTGCTGTTCATTGAGTAACCGAGGAAAATTCCTTCATCTGCATTGTCGTCATATTTCCCTTGATTTCCTTCTTTGTTCCTGATGATGCATTTACTTCCAAAGACACGAAAGTATTTTAGAGAAGGCTTCCATCCATGCCACAATTCATATGGTGTCTTCGTCTCACCCATATAAAGTCCTGTTCGATTCTGAATGTACACTGCAGCTTGAACAGCCTCTTTCCAGTAATGTCGTGGAATACGACTCTCAATCAGCATAGTTCATGCCATGTTGTTCACCTGTCGATTCCTACATTCAACAACTCCATTTTGTTGTGGAGTTCTCACAGAAGCTACCTCAGGTTGTATCCCATGCTTCTCCAGATAATTCTCAAATTCAATGGACGTGTATTCTCCTCCATTGTCAGATCGCAACACTTTTATTGTTCGTCCAGTATCATTCTCGGCGATTCGCCAATATGTTTTCATGCAGTCAAGGACTTGTTGTTTCCTTTGAATGACCATCACACATGCCATTCTACTGTAATCATCTATGAAAAGGACAAAGTACCTTTCTCCATGAGTTCTGGAAACATTTATTGGCCCACAAACATCTGTATGAATCAGATCAAGAATGTGAGACGCTCTTTTCTACTTTGGCCGATATGAAATGTAGACCAGCTTCCCACGAATACAAGCATCACAAGATTTTTCATGCTCACGCTTCAGGTTGGGAATTTCCATGACAATTCTCAATTTTGATATTTTCTCCATGTCTTTTTTATTGATGTATCCCAGTCTCCGATGCCACAAATTGTTTTCTTCTTCAATAGTCATGTAACATACATTTTCTTCACTGTCAACCTGATACAAGTTGCCTTCTGTTCTGCATCCCTTCATAAGTGAATTGCCAGTCTTTCCCTTGATAGTGCAGCCTTTCTGATTAAATGTGAGTATAAGTCATGAGTCGCAGAGTTGACCCATGTTGAGGAGATTATGACGTAGGCCATCTACATAAAGGACTTCAGTCTTCTTTAGCTCTCCATTAGCTAATTCGGTACTTCCACTCCCTTTGATTTTCAAAGCCCCATCATTACCAAATATTACTATACCATCGACATTCCTTATGATATTCGTTAGTAGGCCGACATTACCTGTCATATGAGATGAACAACCGCTATCCAGAATCCAGGTACTGTTGTTCGTTGTAGCTTTGAGGGCCACCTCTGCAAGGTTTGATTTCTCAATCTTCTTCCTTTCCTTCCATGAGACATTAGATCGAGTATAGAGAACTGATGGTCTTTCAATTATCTCTTCTTCATACCCAGGTTCTTCATAGTCAAAGTCTTCTCTGAGAGGTGAAAACCTGTTTGAAAGAGAAACATTGTCTTGCTGATGAGACTTGACTTGTCTTGAACTTCGGTATGAGGTGTCCATGTCCCTTCTCTGCCTGCAATTAGCGGCCTTATGACCAAAGTTAGAACAACAAAAACAATATCCATAGAAATTATTTCTTCTATAAGAATTAGGATATGAAATTGTTCTCCTTTGTTGAGATTTTATATCTTCTCCATTCAGATAGCTTCTTGCCTCTTCACAATATGACATGGTATGGCCCAGATAGCCACATAACTGACACTTCATGAGAGGAAATGTCTTCTCACTTGAATTTCTCCTCAAACCTTCTTCCTTGGGAGAATAGTAAGACTGTCTGTCATTTCTGAATGCTTGAGGATAATTTTTAGGTCCCCTTTTAGTTTGGATTGAGGGTTCCTTTTTCAGCACTCTAGGAAACATTTCAACATGTTCAACTTTCATATTATCATTCTTTTGGATCTTTTCACTTCCAGCAGTTGATGTCTCTGCCTCACAGCCAATTCCACTCTTTCTCATGCAAGCGGTTCTTTGATCACTCAAGATTTTTCCAACCCCATCTGAACCATACTTGGCTCTTGCTAGTAATTTTGCATCTGAGAATCTCCCAAACTGTATTTTCTTCCTCGATTCTTTTGGAACTGATTCAGTCTCCAGTTTACTCCTTAGAGTAACTACTTCCTCCTCAAGACCATCAGCAGTCTTGGATTTTTCATCCAGTCTGGAGGTGAGGTCATTGATGACCTTTGCCTGTTCTTCAATTCTCAGCTTCAGATCTACTACATCATCATTACTTTCAATTATTTTAGATTGTACCTTCACAAATTCTTCTAGTCTTTCAATTTCAGCTTCAAGTTGATCAACGTATTCAATTGATTCTTCTACAATTGATTTCCACTTATTGCAGCTCTTACATTTAATATTGAGCTTACTAACCGCATCCTTAAGTTTCATCTCAGGATCTACACAAGTTCTCAGTTGTTTTTCTCCTTCAGTATCTTCTGGCTTTTCAACAGTGGCCATCATAGAAGCATGGTTCCCAGTTTTGAATTCTGGTTCTTCTTCATCACAGAATTCATTATCATCTTCTTCCTCTTCACAGACAAAACTCTTCCTTTGCATTTTCTTACCATATTTGAAGTATCCCTTTTTGAAGAACCTTCTCTGAGGCTTCTTGAATTTTTCATCCTCACTATCTTCATCATTGATCATTTTTAAACACTAAGAAGCAATGTGCCCAACTTTTCCACAACGGAAACATGCGAGAGGTAACTTCCCTTTGAATTTACCTTTCCCCTTCTGGAACTTCTTTGCAATGAGAGAGATAATTTCTTTTTCTTCGTCATCTTCACCGCTACTATCCTTTGAGATTTTCAGTTTATCCATGGCCTTGAATTCCATTTCCTTGCTCACCCGAGTCGTAGCATCTTCAGGTTTGACTCTCATTTCATGTGCTACCAAACTGCTCAGTAGATCATCTAGAGAAAGTTTGGAAAGATCTCTTTCCTCAAGGGCTGACACCTTCGCATTATAAAGAGGTGGAAGTCTTCTCAATATTTTCTTTACAATATCAATGTCTTTGATTTCTTCGCCTAGACCCCGAATAGCTCCAACCACTTCAGTAATTCGATTGAAGAAAGAGTCTGCATTCTCTTCTGGATGTATCTTCAGATCATCAAACCGATTGTGCAGCACTTGTAGTTTTGCCTCCTTCACTTTGCTATCACCTTCATAAATATTCTCAAGTTTATCCCACATGGATTTTGCTGAGGTTCAATTAATCACCTTTAGGTAGATCTGATCAGAAAGGGCTGCAGTGAGTGCATTATGTGCTTTAGCATCTGCATCAAGAAGTTTTCTGTCTATTTCAGTCATAACAAGGCCTATTGGATCAGTGACTTGTATTCCTTGCACAGTATAAAAGAGAACTTCCATTCCAAGAGATCTCAGATGAGATCTCATTCTGTTCTTCCAGATCTGGAAATTGCTTCCATCGAAGGGAGGGACTCCCCTGACATTGACCGCGTTTTCCATGACAAAAAAAAGTCAGATTCAACACCAGCAACCTCCCTTTGATACCACTTGAAGGACCCCGGGACACCCTGAGAGGGGAGGGGTGAATCAGGGTGACAAATTTTTCTTCTTAAAGTTGTGGATCTTGTTCCCACGTTGGTAGGAACTTGTTGAACCTGTAAGATGAGAAAGATCAAAAATCAAACATGCACATACACAGAGAAGACATAGCCCTTTTTACTTGGTTCACCACTAAGGGCTACGTCCAAGGAGCATACGCCGACATGTTGTCGGTCGTACCAAAAACCACTAAGCTTCACTAGTTAGAGATTACAATTGTTCGGGCACAGTCACTCTGTCCCAGGCTCACTGCCTTTACAAAGGTTCTGAGATAGCTCACTGCTTCCCTCGGGTCACTCCCGTTGACTCCCCCTGGCTCACTACCGTTGGTGAAGTCACACTCAGTTTATAGACGTGAAGGTCTCTTCAATTGATAGTCATGAAGTTCATTGTCTCCTGTTCAGCATGAGACTTTGCTTGCATCAGAGTCCTGATTTTAATGCTCTGTTAAGATCCAAATTCCAACCACTGATGAATACCCACTTTTCCTTTGTCCACAGGGCAAACAACCTTTGGAAAAGGCCTTCGCAAAGTACCCTACTCCGCGAGGCTCCCAATATTGCAAAGCTCAAGCAAGCCTTCGCGGAGCCCCTGCCATTTCACAAAGCTCAATCGCGAAGCTCAATCGTGAAGCACTCTCACGATGCTCCAGCCTTCGCAATGCTTGGCTATCGCGAAGCTCCTGCCTCTTCGCGATGCTCACTGAGCCAACGCGGGGCGCCCGTCTTTCGCGGAGCTAGAATAGCCGCCGCGAAGCTCCTCTTTCGCGAAGCACACTGCCTCCGTGAGAGACCTTTGCGAACCGAGAGCAAAGGAATTTCTCTGAAAAACTCTCTGCTTCTCTTGAGGGGGTCGGCCTTTATTTATAGGCGATTCCACCGACCCTCGACCCTTCTGCGAGAAGTCAACGCCACGTCATCTCAAATCGCGAAGCTCCAAATATTCCGCCGGAATTCTGTCCAAATCGCGAAGCACCATGGAACTTTTCCGTTCGCGAAGCTTGACGTAGTCGCGAAGAATCACCATCAACATTCCTTCGCGCCTTCGTCGCGAAGCTCCCTCGCGAAGCCCTTCTCCGCCGCGATGCGCTTCAGCCTCTACCGTTCGCGAAGCTTGACGTACTCACGAAGAATCACTGTCATCATTCCTTCACGCCTTCGCCGCGAAGCTCCCTCGCAAAGCCCTTCATCGCCGCGAATCTCTCCAGCCGCTGCCGTTCGCGAAGCTTGACGTAATCGCAAAGGCTCACCGCCTCCATTCTTCTGGTCTTCGTGAAATCCAGTCCATGCATCCCATCTTCGCGAAATTAATGCCTTTGCCATATTAAATCATGATCTTCATGGAAATCCTATTTTCGCGATGCTCACCAATTTCCAAATTTTGGACCCCAAAAATTTGGCAAACACTGGGAAACGGCGCCACCTTCAATACTGTTGTGTGCTTGAACGGTATGATCTATTTGCTTGTACACGATCCGAACTTCCATTGATGATTGACAACAAACACAAACCACACTTCAAATCATGCATAGAAGACCATGGTTCCAACAGTATCAACCTAATCCTGACCATGTGATTTTATTGGATCATGTTGACCGAGAGATGGATGCTTCGTCGGTGCACATGATATTGCAGATCATGGATAGGCAAGAGAAATTATTGTGTGGAAAAAGCATCGGTCTAGTGAGGATTTTATGGCAATATGGTCATATTCAGGAAGAGACTTGGGAACAGGAGAAGGAAATGAAAGAGCATTATCCAGAACTCTTTTAGAGCTTTGATGGATTTCTACTTTATGGGGACAAAAAGGCCAATGGTGGGGATAATGTAGCACCCCTGGTTTCAAGTAAGTAACATTTATTTTATGTTTTATAAGTACATGAAGTGTTTGAGTGAAGTTTAGGAGAGTTTTTAAGAATTTTAAGATGATTTTGTGGATTTTCTAAGGGTGAACAGTTGGTGAATGATTTTTGGAAATCATGAAACTCCTATAGGAAACCATGCAAGGTGTTACAGGGGCTTCTAGGTAGGCACACAGTTAAGGCGTACGGTTTGTCCAAACAGTGCGGCTACCCAGTGAGAACCGTGAAACTTGGGACAATGATTTTTTTCATGGTTGCCCCACAGTTTTTCTAACCTTGCAAGGTCCCCCTTAAGATAGTGGCTGACACACAATTAGAGCATGATTTGCATGACCATGTGGTTTACCGTGCACAAGTTAAAAGTGAGATCCTAAAATTATGGATCTCACACATTTTGAACTATAAGTTCCTTGTTTTCCCTTCTATGCAGACATAACTTGGGATTATCTCTTCCTAAAGGATAAGGAAGCTTCTCCCATTGATTTAGAGGTGATATAAAGGCTTCTATTGGTGTTTTGAAGCCAATTTCTTGTGGTAAGTCATCGTTCTTGGTTGTTTTTGGTGGTTTTCCTTAGATCTACTTCTCCCTCCCTCTCTATTTCTTATATATATGTCATATGTAGATATATATATATATATATATATATATATATAAGATATTTGATGCCAAATATAATTATATTTGGTCTTATAGATGATAGGGGAAGAGATATAATGCAGGTTTTTGGAGTTTCAACCCAGTTCCATGGATGTTTTCGTGTTGTTTTCTGTTTTCTCTAAGTTTTATGATGTAAGTGGCTTAACTCTCAATACATCTATTTAGAACTTGAAGTATTGATTTTAAATGAATTGTTTTACCTAAAATTTATTGTTAAATTTATGTGAAAATCATGGTAGAAACCGTCTTTAGTGATGGTTTTGAAATTGTGAAATTGTTGTGCAAAGTTCTTTGATAAACGATTTTAAAATGTTGATTTTAAAATCGTTGCCTGGTTTGATTTATGGAAAAAGGTTTTCAATAAAAATCTATTTTATTAAAATGATTTTTCTATAGAAATGGTTTTTTTATGATTGTATTTGCGTGGTTTTTGGGCATACTTAGTGGTGTGTGTTCATATTACATTACGAGGCTTGGTTGTAATATAACATTGTGCTCAGTGCGAAAGGTGTAATGGGACATGAGATTTAATTACCTTATAATGAATTGGTAGATTGATGAGAAACCACTCATTAGTATGGAACTATCATAACAAAGCATGCATGGGTGAATTCATGGGTTTGTGGATTGGAATAAGTTATGCAAAAATGAATTCATGAAATGGTTTTAGAACATTGTTTGGTTTCTTTCCTTGGAAATTGATGTTGTTTTGAGAAAAATGTTTTACTATGGAACTTTTTTATATTTGGATAAAAACCGTTTTAGAATTTGTTTTATATAAATTGTTTTATATAATTGTGCTAACATGTTTTATCCTGGTGGCATGAGTAGGGAAGTTATTGGGGAAAATCTACTGATTTTCATTACTCAATCCTGATTTGGAACATTGGTGATTTTTCATATGTTTTTTATCAATACATAGGAAAAGGTAAAGTATCACACATCTTTAGCAGTACTTTGTGATACTTCAGATGTTTTGTCGAGATTGGAGCATGGAGCATTTTTTGAGCTTGGAGTTGTTGTTGAAGTCCTTGACTTTTGTATTAAGCTATGTACTTTGATTTTATAGTCTTATGTTGTGGTACTTGGTTTTAGTATGATTTTTACTATTAAAGGTTGATTGAGTTGTCTTTAATTGAGATGATGCATCATGTAGTGGTTTATTTGGTTTGACATGTTTGGTTGGTTGTTTTATTTTCAAAGGGAAAATCACTCTCCATCTGTTAATAAAGCCCTTGACATTTATTGCTAGCCTTTGACATCTTGGGGATGTTACTTAAGGCCAAGTAATTTACTTCCGCCTTCTCAATACAATGATGAGGGGTGTGATGTTATATTTAGGGTAGTTTTATAATATTTATAATATAATTTTTACCTTTAATTACCCGATTTACCACCGTAGTAATAAAAAAATATTACTAAAGTTACTATTCATATTGTCCAAAAATAAAAGGGACCTATTTACTAAATTTGGACTTTTTGATTCGAAATATGGAATCTATTTTTCAAAATTATAAACACAAAAATTTCAAAAAAAATTAAAAATTAATCTCGTTGATGGAACCAGAAAACGAGTTTTTAAAGTAAAAACGTACAAAAGTTCAAAAAGTTTTTATGTCCAATTTCAATGTGAAATTGATTCTAATGAACTTCATTATATTAACTGCTAAAAACTTTATCTAATTATACTTTAAAACAATTTAAATATATAATTTAACACTATAAATAAATTTAATGAAAAACATGTTTTCAATTAAAATGCAATATTTTTTCACTATTCATCAAAACATGAAACTTATCAGAAAAACACAAAAAAATCAACCAAAGAAAATTTTATATTATGATTTCAAAGAAGAAGATTATTTTTTCAAATAAAATTTATAAAAGTGTCAAAAATTTGATTTAAAATAGGTTCGCCATCAAAAGACGGTAAAACAGTCTTTTTATAAAAATACATCTTTTATTCGTAAAATTAGATTTTTTCTTATATCATGTCTAGAAAAAACACAGGATAATGTTAAAAATTAGATTGAATATATATTTCATTAATATAATCCAAAATTTGTGATTTTTTCTTTTATTGATATAAAACACACTTTTCGCATTTTAATAGTTTTTTTAAAAACATTTCCTTTATATTAAATTGGTTTTTAAATTTAAAAAGATACCTACCACAACCTCTAAATTTTACATTGAACTTAAAAAATCAAAGTTTTATAATTGAAAATTCTCCCGGAAACCCACATCTGAAACATGATTAATACAATATCCTGTTGCGGCGGCGCTGCCTCCTGCTCCATCTCTGTAGGCCCTCCCCCCTTTCTCCTACCTCCTGAAGGTCCAGTGGATGGCGCAGCCAGCTCTTGCTCTCTTCTGGAGCCATCAGGATCGTCGCGTAAATTGCTGATGAAAGAGGTCCTCCTCCGCCCTCCCCTTTCATTTCCGATCTTCCCGACGATATCAGTTCCTTATTCCTACATGAGCTCTTCTAGTGTTACTCCCACTTTATTGGTGTCGGCCCCATCTTTTGCATATGCCTTATCTCTTCTCAAGTGGAGTATGGTTGCTCGGGTTGGGTTCGAAAAACCCCCATTGGGTTTTTTCCAAAATACCATTTTGTCTTGGAAACTTTCCCGTCCTGCTAGGGTTTTATTGCTCTCCTGTCGCTCCTTCAGTATCTTGATGAATTCCCATGATGATTTTGTCAGGGCTTGGGCCTGGGCTCCCCGCTCGTGCAACCGCTGGTGGTTTTCGCTATCTCCGTGGTCGATGGTGGCTCACAAGGGGTGGGAATCTCCCCTCTCAGCTATCTGGATCAAGATTCTTGGTCTCCCTTTACTATTCTAGAATTACGCTTTTTTAGAGAAAATTGGAGACCTTCTTGGAGGATTCCTTTGTGTGGATGAGAGGACCCTTAGGCTCCTGGACACCTCTTCTCCTCGGATTTGTGTTTCCATGGACCTAAGCTCCCCTCCCCCGGATCACATCCTTCTTAGAGTTGAAGGTTTGTCGAACTAGCTTCAATCTGTGGTATTTCTTTCAGCTACCCACTTTTTTTCTTCCTGCCATCTCCACGGGCATGGTGTGGATGAATGCAGATGGGTGGCCTCAGCTCGGCAGCCTCTTCACCCTCCTAATCCCATGGTTGGGCGTGCGCCCAGTTCCAGAGGTCTCGATGTTGGTTGCTTGTCGCTGTCCGACCCCCTGCCCACTCAGTCTTCTTCTCAGGCACCTTCAAATTTTGTAGGATTCCTCCTTGCATCGGCCTTTCCCTGGTCCTAAGCCCCCCTTTCTCTCTCCTTTCCCCCCTCAGGTCTCTGACCCGCCTTCTACCCCGCTTGCCTTGTCCAACAGTTTCTCTGCACTGTCCAATGAGGAAGGCTCCCCCCTACTCTAGTGGATAATGTGTTGGGTAGTGGTAAATCATCTAGTCAGACTAGGAGGAAGCCTCGGTCCCCTTGTAGTGAGAAGTTCCCCCCCGAGGGTCTGAACCAGATCTCAAATCATAGCCTTTTCTGCTAGCGTGAGCCTGAACAGTAAGAGATGCCCTTTGCCTGAGGACAGTTCCAGGTGCCTCTACTTCTAATGGTCTCATTAATTATTTGGAATACCCATTGTCTTGGAGCTTGGGTGAAGACGGATTTTATCTCCAAATAGGTGTTCCGTCTCAAGGTGTCTGTTGTTGTGGTTTTGGAGCCTAAACAATCCCCTTCCAAGATTGGTGTTTTTTCTATGACAATTGGCCGTAAGAACCATCTTCATGGAAGATCGTAGAATCACCATATATGGGGTTTCTGGAATCAATCCATGGAGATAGAGGAGTTTCCTTCCTCATATCAACATGTCTCGGTTAGGATGGCTTCATGTAATGAGGTTTTCTTGTGATCATTTGTTTATGCTAAAAGTGATGCTAGGATCCACAAGGATCTTTAGTTGGATCATAAATTCTTTAACCCAGGGGAAAATTCATGGATAGTGGTGGGTGACTTTAACTTGACAATGGATGTGTCTGAGAAGAAGGGAGGTGGTCTTGGCTCAATCAGGGACAAGTTGGTCTTCTCATCCTTCGCTTCCCATGAGGTCTTGTGGACCTGGGGTTCTCGGGAAGTAGATTTACCTGGTGCAATAATCATAAGGGTAGTCAGTGGACCTGGTTTAGGCTTGACCAGTTCTTTGGTAACCTTCAAGCCATTTCCTCATATCCCAATTCGAAGGTGATCCATATGGGTTGGTCTCTCTCAGACCACTCCCCTCTTTTGATTCATCTGAAGGCGTGGTTGTTTGAGGAGAGAAATTTATATTACTATAATAGCTCGTCTTCTCAGAGTAGTATTCTTCCTGTAGTATGTTCCTCATGGGAAAAGTCGATTCAAGGAAGAAATTGGCTGATGCTTCACAACAAGCTCCGTTGGTTGAAGAAGGACTTGGCGGTCTGGGCAGATGGGTTACCCTCAGCCCATTTTAGTTTGGAGGCGATGGAACATGAAATTGGTAGAATCGAAGCTCTTATGTAAGGGGTTTGGGATGATGATGCTTTCAGTTCTATTGGGAATATTAAACAGTATAATGAGAAGTTTCTAGAGTTGGAAAGAAGCCTCCACGAAAGGTCCCAAAACACTTGGCCCAAGGAGGGTGATAGGAATACCCGATTCTTCCATGCATGCCTAAAAGAGAAACAATATCACCAGTCTCAAAATATTTGGCTGGAGGATGGAATGTATACCAGGGACCCATAGGTTATTAGGGATAAGGTGATTTCACATTTTAATTCTATATTTTGTGCTCCTAATTTGTGTGTACAGAACGGCTACCCAGAGGGTCAGGGTAGTCTCTTCAGTGCTATTCCTTAGACTGTCACTACCCAGGTTAATGAGCATATCCAAAAGGTGGCTAAGGATAAGGAAATTCGGGGTACTATTGTGTCTCTAAATAAATAAATATCCCATAGTCCAGGTGCTTTTCCAGCATCCTGTTATGTCAGTGCATGGCCGATTTTTATATGTGATGTGGTGGAGGCTATTCGGGACTTCTTCCAAGGTGGTCCTCCCCCTAGGGTGGCATGTGCAACCTCTTTGGTGTTGATTCCTAATGTCAAAGACCCCTCTTACATAGGTCAATATCGTCCCATTATCATGTGCAATGTGGCGTACATGATCCTGGACTCGATCATTAATAGAAGGGTGGCTACTCATATCCATAAGTGGGTTGCTGAGGAACAACATGCCTTTATCCAAGGGAGATCATTCAAGGAGAAATGGGGATGGCCTAGGAGATGGTTTGGGAGATTAATAGGAAGGTTTTGGGATCTAATGTTGTGATTCAACTAGACATGGATAAGGCCTAAGACCGCCTCGAATGGAGTTACATCATTAAGGTCTTCAGAGTAATGGGCTTCTCGGAGTGGGTCATTGATATCTTCTTTCAATGCTTCAGCTCCACTTGGTTCAATATTCTGTTGATGGGTAGGTAGTGTGGTTTCTTCAAGCCTGTGAGGGGGCTTCGTTATTGAGATCCCATCTCACCTAGTGTTTTCATTACTGCTCAAGATGCCCTAAGTGAGTATGTGCTTTCTAGTATGTTGGGAGGCCTCATCAAGCCCTACCACTGTGGAGCTCGGTGAAATAGTATCTCCCACCTCCTATTTGCGGATTACAGGTGTTCTTTATTAATGGTGGGAGCGAATCGATCAGGGGGTTTGATAAAGTCATAGATTCCTACTCAAGGGTGAGTGGTTAGATCATTAACCAGGGTAAAATCCATGTCTATATTTCCACAAAGTGCTGTGACTGACGCAGGAGGGACATTGAGGCCGAGCTTGGTTTTGGGAGGAAGGAATTTCCCATGGAAGATCTTAGAGCTCCTATCGCCACTGAAAAGTTCGTGTCAAACATTTTGAGTTTTTGGTCAACAAAATCACCAACTGGATTACAGACTAGAAAAATCACTTTCTTTCTTTCAGGGGAAGGATTATGCTTGTGAATATTGTGCTGACCTCAATTCCCATGCACATACTCTCTGTGATTAAAGTTCCAAAATCAATTTTGAGAAGGATTGATTAGATTATATGTTATTTTATTTGGGATGTTCATGGGGAAGGCAGGGGCCACTGGGCGGCTTGGAGCCGTTTGGTCAGGGAGGTTGAAGATAGGGGAATTAATGTGATGAATGTGGGGGAGACTATGCTCTCTATTCAAGGTAAGATGGCCTGGGATGTCATTAGAGGATCCTACCTATAGAGAAAGTCCATCAAGAATAAATATGGAAACGTTCTAATAGAAAACTACCTGAACCCCTCGGCCCTTTGGCGATTTTTGAGAGAACACATCCCTACTCTTCAGCAGAATTCCAGATGAGTTTTCGAATGCGGGGACCTCAGCTTCTGGGATTATATTGGAGAGATCTTGGGTTTTCTTGGTTGCCCAATCTCTGATTTTTCTATCAAGAAATCCTCCTATTTCCCTCAATTCATTCATTCCATCCTTAATCTGGCTCAAAGGGAGGTCTGAAATGGTTTTTTTAGGGATAACTCCTCTGAAGTCTGCTGTTTCACGGGGTCCTCCTCAGGAGAATTCAAGGAAAAAGGTTACAGGGAGTTGCTCTATCCACATTAGAAATCAGATGAGTTGGGGAGGATCCTATGGTGCGACTTGATTCCCAGTAAGTTTAACTTCCTGACCTATAGGATCCGAAACAAGTCTATTCCTACTGATCTAGATATCAAAAGGAAAGGTGTGCACCTTGCTTCTCGATGCTACTACTGCAGTGTTTTTCAGGAGGAATTCAAGCAGCACTTGTTCCTCTAAAGTGAATGGGTGGACCTCATCTAAACTATGCTGGGCGAAATTATGGGGTACATCCTGAGGTATTATAACATGGAATCCTTTTTATACAATTGGTTCTGTGGTTCGGAAGGCAACAAGCATGAAGTGAAGGGTCATGCAGTGCTTTTCTCAGTCTACTGCTGGTGTATTTGGGATGCCAGGAACCAGTCAAGCCATCATGCCCCTCCTTCCGTTCTGAGGCTGAGGCAATGTGCAATGGGATGGAGCTAGATATTCCTTACATGCTGAGGCTGAGGCAATGTGCAATGGGATGGAGTTATGCTATCAACAGCAGATTTCCCTCTATGTCATGGAAACGGATACATAAATTATCTGGAGATCTATTAAAGGCACTTCCTTCTCTCCCTGGGAGATCTCCTACCTTATCCACAGATGCAGGTCCCTCCTCCAATAAGATATCCAGTTACATCACACTTGGAGATAAGGCAACCTGGTTGCTGATTTTTTGACTTCCAAGGTGTCTCAGAAAACTCCTAATATGGTTTTCTCCGGTGTTGGTTCCCTTCCCCCTAGGGGTGTTGATTTTTTTTATTGGTGATGCTCTCGGCCTTCATTTTTTCAGACCCCCTTGAACTTATTTCTTTGACTCCAGTCTTTGAATAAAATAACTTATTTTTGTGTGTTGAGTTGAATTTTTCATACCAGAAGAACTTTAATATAATAATATCCACCAGTCATTCCTTCATCCTTTAAATATTTACTAACACCAAAATGATTAGTATATGTCATACTTTAAACACAAAAAAATGTCTACAATTCAACTTAATCCATTCCATATGTAATTTTTCAAAATACTTCTGTCTAAATTCTTAGTCCAAAAAGGTCTCTAAATTTCCAAAATCAATCTTAACATTAGATTCTCCGAACCATATAATGTAGCTCTTTTTTTCACATACCACATATATGAATACCTTGATCACCATAAGAACCTTAATGAAAACTTTCATGCTTCTAAATCCTTAAAGACGAAGTATTGCATTACAATTCTTATATTTCTCATGATTCTTATTACTAGAGCACCATTGATGAAATAATTCTTGAATCCAAATGCACAAGAACTTTAATTATTTTACTTCATTCTTAAACTATTAACTACGCTTCATCATCTTATTCCTTAATACCTCCTTCATTTCATTTGTCTTTTGTAGTCTCTTCATCATTAATTGTATAACCATTACTTGCAAAATCTCATTGATTCTAACCATTGACCAAAACTGAAAGCATAATTTGAGAAGCACTAATCACAGTGATATAGTCATGAATAATGATTTATTGGACGTCTAAATCCTGACATATTCTTCTCAATCTATGAGTCCAAAGGTTTAACCTAGATTATCCATGGCATTACCAAATCTATAGGATGATATGCTATACTTAAGACTTATCCTCAAATTCAGTCAGAGGGTTATGTTTTCTAATCTATGATTTCATAAATCTAGTTCCCAATGTTTCTACTAAATTTCATTTGATATCAACTGTAATGACCCCAACCCTAGTAGCCCAGAGCCGATGTCTTTCTTTATTACAGTATCATGATTATAAGGAATACAATCTCAAAGGACTGAATAGTTTAGTAGTCTTGATAAACTAGATACATACTTGAAATTCATATTACATTTTAAAACATAAAATACAAAAAAGAGTGTCATCGAGTCTTCTATTATTTTCCCTTTGTGTAACCATGCATATCATTTATAATATACTTATTGGAATCCTGGGGAAAAATTAAAACATAGGAAAGGGGAGATATCAAATTCTTATTAAGGGTAAGCATATAATAGAAGCTATGAGTAAATATAGTATAAAAAATATGAAAAGTTAAATAACTGAAATACATGCTATTTAAATAATCACATGTGCTAGGAAACTTAACCATGTATATTATACTAGTCGAATAATCACATGGAATATCAATAACTAATCTTATAATGATGGAATTTATAATTTTGGACATTTGAAACATACCGTCAAGGCCTCGGTCAAGACATCTGAAAATAAATGGTTAAGGCCTCATCAAAATCCATATATGAAAATTAATGGGTAAGGTCTCGACCAAGTCCATATCTGATTTGTCTCATGATACCTACCGATGCATATAGGGGCTATAGTGAGCCCTACCCATCACTTAATAAGTCTAATACATTACTCACATGAAAAAGGTGAAACATAAACAACTTAAACATTTGTATTGAAAAACTAACATATGAAATGTGAATACTTTACCCATAAACCATGAATGGTATCAAAATAGCTCATCCACAATCAAACTGATAATAAACCCTTCAATAACATATGGTAGATGGTATCACGAGAGATAAACCTCAATGAAGTAAAATATTTAATAAAGGATGATGACATAAATGAAGATACTTTTAAATGAGACCATTGAATTTTTTTTGAGCAAAATAATCTTTAAACATTCCAAAGTGTCCCATACCACTTTAAAACATTTAAATCATAATCCTCACGAAGGAATAACATTAAATAAAACTTAGAATATCATTAGAATAAGGAGATTCATTATATGATATATAAAAGGGTAGTACATGCACCACACATAAAGAATAAGTGGTGAACAATACATATATCTCACAGAAGTAAAAGCGAGACGAGAAAACCCTTACCTTACGCTTACTTTAGTTGAAAGTTCTTTAACCTCTTGTATAATGGTTTTAAGAAAGTTATTAACTTATAACAGAAACATTTTCATATTTATGATATCTTATATGATCCTCTTATGTCATTTTATCACCCTCTTGTTAATAATATTTTATTATTACCCTTGTTTCAGGTGCTAACTGCTTCATTTTCTTATGCATGTTTTGTTGTGTAAGTCCTAGTTATTGTATATAGAATATAATTCCATTATATAAAAAATGATATTAAGGTCATATATATCATATTTTTTCATTATATACATTTTTATAATTATTCTTGAATACTTAACATGGAATTTTAATCGCATCGCGTCATGGAGACGGTAGGCCGTATGTACGCACAAGCGACGATATCATTCCATCAATGAGTAAAATGGTAAGGAAGTGTAAAATATTTTAATATTTTCAGAATCAATATAATTTCATAATTATCATATATATCCATTATTTCCATCATTATACCCATCCAAGTAAAGTAGTGATGAAAAACATATTACACCATGATGTGGAGACGGTAAGCCGTACGTACACATGCGTGATGTTTTGGTTTTTCAGAGGATGGATAAAAGTTAGAATATGGTTGTACCATAATAATAATGACATATAAGCATTTATACGATACTTAATTTATTACTATATCTTGGAAACAACACATAAATAAGAAGTATAAGAAGAAATGAACTTGGAAGAGTCGATAAAGACGATTACCTCTTCTTTGACGGACTTCCTTTAATCTCTTCTAAAGTGAACTAGGGTAAGTATTTTGGAAGGACCAGAACCTATATAACTTAAATAAGGATGTTTATAAGAGAAATTAGTAGGGTTTTGTTGAGTTATATTGGTCAAATTGGTGCGAGGAAGTGAGGGAGGAGATTCTCTTTTATAATTGAGTTGAGAGGAACTTTCAGAAATCCTCAAAATATTAAAATATAATAAGGATATTCTAGAGACAAAGACTTCCAAATGGCCTATAAATGAACAGTTTAAGACATTTTAGACCATATATTATACCATTTTTTATTATTTAACATTTTTGGGATTTTTAAATTATTTAATAATATATTAATTCAATAAAACATCATTATTTTCAAATTCGATACTATTATTTTAATTTAACTTTAAATACATCAAGACAAAGTGTGAATTAGAATATAATACTTTCAAACATCCACAATATATCCAATATATATATATATATATAATTAATTATACACATTAAATCATCCCAAATATATCAAAAGTAAAACTTTTAAAATCAATTATTTTATTTTTATTTTAATTAAATAAATATCGTATTAGCATTACAAAAACATTTAAGACAATTATATAATTTTAAAAAATTAAAAATAAATTTATATAATAGAAATAATTTCATTAGGATCAAAATATATAGTTATGTTCATTCACATCTTTATTTTTTCACTATGTGGACACATAAATGATATTAAATACGAAGAGAGTGACATTTTTTTAACTATCTTTGATTTAATTAATATATAAGTTATTTTTATAGAAAAGTGCCCGTTAAACAGCTCCAATTATATTTTAAGGTGATAAGGGTAAAATAATCTACATAAAATAATCTTTGGATAAGTTTAGGTCATGGTTATACCCTTATTTTTTGGTTTTAATGCTTATTTTAACTCTTTAACTCTTACCGTGACAACATGTGTTTTTACTATTTAAGGGTTAATATAGTTACTATAAAAATCCAAATGAACCAAAAATGTATCATTTATGAGATTTTAAACATTATAAAAACCATTTGGATGAATTTTATATTTTTATAAATTTCACATCATTTAATAAAATATTATTCATTTTAAAATATCATTAATGTCAATTTTGACACTATTCCTTAGTTTAACTTTTAAAAAATATCAATACATAGGATAACTTCAAAAAAAATCATTAATGCATCCATAATATTTCTAGGTAATATATAAAATTCATGGATGACATTAATTATATAAAATTATATTTATTTAAATATTTTTAATAACATTTATTTGATATTTACATTAATTAAATAATTACTACATCATCATTATGAAAGCTTTTAATTTAATTATTTCTTTCCTAAAAATTGAAAATAAATTATAATGATTAAGATAAACATTTTATATTTCAAATGACTATTTATAGTCGAATATATTTCTCATATAATCCCATATTGAAAATATTTCACTTGTTAAAAACAAAAGTGTGACAAAATTGACTTTTCTTTGAATATAATATTATAAATGTCATACTCTCATACAAGTAGCTCCCAAAGGATATAATTTTATCCCAATGATGATTTTGGTAGAAAAACACCCAACCAATGAAATTAGGACAAATATTAGGGTAATTTTATAATATTTATAAAATAATTTTTACCTTCAATTACCTGATTTACCCATAACCGTGGTAATAAAAAAGTATGACTAAAGTTACTATTCATATTGTCCAAAAATAAAAGGGAATTATTTAATAAATTTGGACCTTATGATTACAAATAGGAAATCTATTTTTCAAAATTACAAACATAGAAATTGCATAAATTAATTAAAAATTAATATCGTTAACAAAATGAGAAAATGAGTTTTTAAAGTAAAAACGTTCAAATGTTCAAAAAGTTTTTACATATAATTTCAATGTGAAATTAATTAAAATGACCTTTATTGGAATAACTTATAAAAAATTGATCTAATTATACTTTAAAACCATTCAAATATATTATTTAACACTATAAATAAATTTGATGAAAAAACTGTTTTCAATTAAAATACAATATTTTTTTCACTATTCATCAAAACATGAAACTTATCAGAAAAATACAAAAAATTCAACCAAATTAAATTTTTATATTCCAATTTAAAATATGAATATTATTTTTTCAAATAAAATTTATAAAAGTGTCAAAAATTGGATTTAAAATAGGTTCACCATCAAAAGGTGGTAAAATAGTTTTTTTATAAAAATATATCTCTTATGCTTAAAATTGGATTTGCTCTTATATAATGTCCATAAAACACAAAGGATGAATGTTAAACATTATATTGAATATATATTTCATTAATATAATCTAAAAAGTGTGATTTGTTTATTTTATTGGTATAAAACACACTTATGCACATTTAAATAGTTTTTATAAAAACATTGACCTTATATTAAATTGGTTTTTATATTTATTCTAATTAATTGGTAACCAATGAATTCAATAATATATTTTTATAAGTTAGTTAATCCTATTCATAACCCCCAATTTAATGGCTAGGATATAATTTCATTTTAAATAATAATATTTTTTGCATATCATTGTTCATTTAAGCTCGGTGTTGCGTGCAACATAGGTTATCGAAGAGATCAAATTTAAAAATACACATACCAT
This sequence comes from Viscum album, assembly GCA_963277665.1. NCBI lineage: Eukaryota > Viridiplantae > Streptophyta > Magnoliopsida > Santalales > Viscaceae > Viscum > Viscum album. Next base: position 1,692,832,812 of record OY728143.1, on the reverse strand, counting down.
AAAAACTCTAGGTGTTACACTAATACTTCATAATGTTTCGTAAAGAAAATGTAGATTAACCAAATCATATCCCTCGGGAGTATCAAACTAGTTGTGCGGCAAGAACCATTTTCATGCACCAGGTGACGATCGAGTCCATCTTAGTGCACCCTTTTTAGAGTTATTGCATTCAGGAACCTCTTTGATAAAGCCACATCCACTTATAGTATCCCAACATGGATGAATTTCTAGGAGAACCACACAATATATTTCTTATGAAAGTTTTAGGATGTTATCATATAGTTTAACTTATCGCCAAGGTTTTCACTAATATTTTTCTAATCCTAATATCTAAAGATTGACTAAAAATTTCCTTTAATACCAAATATAGAAACCCAAACTTTTCACACATAAACATCCCATATTTTTAGATGAATATTCAATAAATTTTTGAAATACATGCTCGAGGACTATAACAGTTTAGTGTCTTTGGAGACAAGAAACACAATCTTCTTATTTCATGAAATATATTCAACATCTCCCACAAAGATCTTCTCACATAGTACTCATCTTAGGAATACCCTACCAAAACCTTTATTCATAACTCGGGGAAGGAAACATAAGAAAGGGAGATCTCATATTATTAGTAAGTGTAAAAATACAATATATCAATATATGACCATATAAAAACATAATATAATCATAAGGGCATGTGATTATGAACATAACTTATGAAGTTTATACCAAACCTGTAATAGGTCATAAACATGAGTTATGGCATAAAACTTTATCATTTCCATAAACAAAGCCCATAAGAGTGAGAAATCATCATAGATCAATCATAAACCATAAGATCATGTTGTAAAAGTGTGTCACCATCATAAATATTGAAAAAAAATTCATATGTCAAGGTCAAAAAACAATACCATCATTATAGTGGATCAAAACTCATCACCTATTTCCCATTGTAGATCAAGACACACCTGTTTCACATTGTGGATCAGGACACACCTGTTTCCCATAGTGGATCATTCCCATCAACTCGTTTCCCATTATTATCTCATGAGATATAAATCATTAACCGATACATTGGAGGGAGATATAAGTCCCACCCATCTCATAATGAAAACCATACTTATGTGTTCCATAATATCATAAAACATTCATCCTATGATCACATCATAACCCATGTAAAGAAAAATGGTTTCATAAAAATATCATCAATTCACCATATCATAACCCATGAAAATTAAATGGGTTTCATAAAAAATTTATCAACATAAACAATAACCATCCAGAGAAAAAATAAGGATGATGTCATTTAATCTTATCCCTAGTAAAGAATAAGTAATATCAAATGATGTCATCTTAGATGGGAAATTATTTTGAAAGATCACTTGTAATATTCCTTTAGGATAATAAATTTTATTTTCAAATAAATTTTAAAAATAAAAAACATTTTCAAAAGCATTTTCTTTAAAAATAACCTTTAAAACTTATAAAAGAATCTTTAAAACTCATTTAAAACATTTATTGTGGAAAATATACTTTCCATTTTACAAAATCACTTTTTTAATGTAAAAAATTCATAAAAAAATTTGGAAATCCATTTCTTTGAAAATAAAATTTTAGACATATAAAGAAAACTTTAAAACAATTATTTTTCCATTATGGTGGAAAATATCATTCATGCCGTACACATTAAAACAAATATTTCTTTCACATTTTTGGTAAAATACAAACAAGAATTGTTTAAAAAATGACTTGAAGATTACTTTCAAAACATTTTTAAAAAAGGTAAAACATGGGTGAAAATGTATTTAATAAATTATTTGGAGGATTTAAAATAATTTTTGAAAACATTTTTTGAAAACATGTTTTGGAAGAAAAGGGACTTTCAACAAAAAAGATGATTTTTTTATAAAAATATTACTTTAAACTCTTGAGTATAAAAAGAGAAGAAAATGAAGGGAAAATTATTTTCACGACATAAACAAAGGATAATAAAAGCATGAGTTTCTTGAGATATAGATCATAAGATTTCATCATTAGAAGCATAATCATAAACAATCATGATAGCCCATGAGCCTCAGCCTAGTTGGTGAGGACTCCTTAAGTGCATCCAGACGACCCGGGATCAAATCCAGGTAGAGGCTAATTTCTGGGGGCTCTGTAGAAAGCACTGTGTAGTACTGTAGCAGGAACTGTAGTAGGCACTGTAGTAGCCGGGAATATTCCCCCATTTGGGCCTTCGGGCCATCGATTTGGTCCCCGAGTCCTTTAAGGACTTCGGGCCACCTAGGCCTTCGGGTCAGTAAGGCCTTCATGCCACGTCAAGGCCTTCGGGTCACCTTAAGTGCATATTCAAACCAGACAACCTACAAGGAACAAGCTTCAAAATGAGGATGAGCACAGAGCTTTCACCAGTGCAGAAGCTAAACAGATTGCAAGAATGAGAGGGTATGACACCTGCCATTGGGAAAATCCTGTGCATGCATGGGAAAGCCTAGACAAGTAGCTATGTAAAGGTGGAGAGCTGATTTCACGATGAAGATGCTGGGGAGGAGCAGTTCCAAGTAGTTAGTTTGGGTTGTATGTAATGTTTGAAGCCTACGAGCAATGAATTCCTCTAAGGCCTATGGGCCATGTAATACTTACACCTACAGGCCTTGTAAGGGTTCCACCTCACCCCTTGAAAGGTGTATTATCAAAAATCAATAAAAAATGAAGGCCTTCGGGCCATTGGATGGATAAACAATCATGATAAACAATAAGATTGTAATGTAAAACTCTTACCACTTTGGTAGCATTGAATCATAAACCCAATGAAATAGATATCCTAAAATTAATATGTAAATACCCATAATTTTAAGGATGATAATCATAAAATACATTCATGGGTAGTATATAAACCACTTAAAAGGAACACATGGTGAATATGGCTTCTTTCTCGTAGAAAATAATAGTGAGATGGAAATCTCTTACCTTAAGTCTCAAATTCCTCCATACACATTAGAACCCAATGTATAATAAATATAATTTTATTATAAATAAATTTCAGAACCATTTATATATATATCATACCATATATGGTTTACTTATGACCATTTATTACTTATTTATTAACAATTATTTGTTAAAATGGTATTTTGGTTAATAACCGCTTTGTTTTTCATGTATGTTTTGATTTTTTAGTTTTGGTACTCTTACATTGATCTTGTTTATATCATATCTAGAATTATAAACATGATATAAATATCATATATATTCAGTATATATGTATTTATAGTAATCCATAAAATTCAGAGGTAGAAAATGAAATACACCATTCATGAAGATGGTAGACCGTACGTACGCATGGACGTTGTTTCCATTTTATCGACGGATTGAAAGAAATAAAGGTAAATATTATATTACCATTATATAATAATTTTTATTTAATATATATCACATATGTTTATTAAGAACCTCCTTATTACCTTCCATGAAAAGTGTATGTGAAAAACGAATCACATCGCATTGCGAGGCGGTAGTCTGCCGTACACACAAACGACGTTATCGTATTCCTTAGGAATGGAAAGTAAGAAGGAATATGTGATATAATGATTCTAGAAACATAATAATAATATTAATATCATATATAAATAATAAATTCATCACTATATCCATCCATGATAAGTGGTTATGGAAAAAGAATAACATCGATTCGTGAGGCGGTAGTCCTCTATGCACACAAATGATGATTTCATAACCTATTTGATGGAAGAGGAAAAGGATTTATGTTATTAAATTAACATAATAAAATATCAGTATATTTAATATAATTATATTATTATATCACTATGGTTTAATAATAATTTAAGGAGGTGTAGGAATAAATAAAATAAAATGCTTGATTAGGGACATTACATCTTCTTCAGAAAACATCTTTTGGTTTTCACCAAAATGATTCTTAGGTTGAATTTATAACAAAACTAAGGCTTGTAGGATGATAGGAGTGAATTAATGAAGTTATTTGGGTATTTATTTTTTGAGCCAAAGGGTTTTGGAAGTGTGAAGAGGAGAGGAGAGGGGGTGACCTTTTATAAGTGAGGTGAGTGATACACTTGTAATTTTTGAAAAGGAAAAGGTGTCCCACATTTTTTTAAATAAAAAAAGGATCCAAAATGAGTCCTTATATAAACTTATAGGTTATAAGGAATAAAGACATAAAATGGGTGTTGTAAAAGTTTATAAGTTATTTTACCCCTTATCTTTTTAGTTTAACCCCTGATAAACCCATTTCACCTTAACTGTGATAATTAATTTTTACTTTTTTCACTATTCATAATGGTAAAAAATTAATTTAAAATCATTAGATAAAATAAATTATTATGATTAAAAATATGGAATCCATTTTCCCAAAATCAAATTATAAAAGTATAAAAAATTAATTTAAAATTAAACCCGCAGGCGTGCCGAGAAAGCGACTTTCCAAAGAGAAAATGTTTAAAAGTTTGCAAAGTTTTTATATAAAAATTCAATACGAAATTGATTAAAATAAAATAAATTATATTAATAGATTTATAATTTAACTTATTTTACTTTTAAAACAATATTAAAAAAATTTGATATGTTTAAATGTTTTAAAAGAAATGACAATTCTTAATAAAAGCTATTATTTTTCACCATTCATCTAAAAAAATATCTTTTAATAAAATTCTAAAAAATTTACCCTAGGATAATTTTTAATTATATATTTTAAAAAATAAGTTTATTTTTTAAAATAAATTTTTTAAAATTGAAAAAAATTAATTTTTAAATAAGTGCGCAGATGGTGAAAAAATTGTTTTTAGAAAAATACAGTTTTAAGTGTAAAATTGGATTAATTATTATATCATATATAGAAAAAACATAAAATGAGTGTTAAAATTTTTATTAAATATATAATATATTAATTTCATTAAAATTATTCACCAAAATTTATTTGTTTAATTTATTGACGTAGAACACACTTATGAGCATAAAAATAGTTTTTCAAAAAAGGATTTCCTTTATTTTCAAAAGGTTTTTATTTTAATTTATAATTAAATTTTCACCTAATAATTCATTATATACACATGTTTAAAATATATTTTCATAATTTAGCTAATCCTATTCATACCCACCATTCCAACAGCTAGGTGATAACTATTATAATAAATAATAATATTTCAATAGTATGTTACATTTCATTTAATATCGGTGTTGCATGTAAAAAAAGATACACTTAGTGAAACATTTAACAAAAGATAAACATAGTGTTGTGTGTAATGAAAAATATTGAAAATATTAATTTTATTTGAAAAAAATATTTCACAAAATCTTGAGGTGTTACATGTGTCCCCTGACCATGTGATCTCTGTCCTTATCTTCTTTCTTTTACTTTTTTACAAGTTTGAACATATGCTTTACTGATTACTATCATAGGTGAGAACCCGATATCATCAACATTAGCTTGTGTCACAGGAGTTCCCAACTTGGAGTTCACAAATAGATAAGTAGTAGGACTCCCCTTATGTGTAGTTTGCAAAGAGGACTTAGATGAGTGTGAGATCTTATTTGGAGGTTCATCAACTATGTTAAAAAATAGTTTTGGTGCCCTATTTTGAAGAACAAACTATGGTAGGGGTATCAAAATTAAAATTTTCTTTGGACACTTGAACCACCTTCTAAGGGATAACATCCGATATTGGAGTTGGAGTTCTGAAACCAATGATTTGTACTTTGTATTACACATATATTCAAAGATTTGAATAATAATAAAACATCTTATTATATATTGTTCATGGATGTATAAGAAATTAGTGTAATAATGTCATAGAGTATCTATTTCATTGGTAAGGTCATATTAGTTCCACACTATGATGAGAACATTGAATTTAATATTGATATTCTTAAATATAGCTCTACAGTCAGATAAAATTATATGATGAGACACATAGAATGTTGAATTTCAGGTGTGAGTACTTACAAAAAGACGATACTTCTCATTAAGTTCACACTTGGTAATCTCAAAGATGGGAGATTATGAGAATAAACCCCCTATATGAATTATTCTTGTTTATGTGTCATCAAATATTCCTATCTGTGAGCATGTTTAATGGTTCTTAAACTTTAATATTATTATTAATGCATGTCATGACTCACAAACTTTTTTTATTTCACAAACAATTAAAATAAATTTCATAGTGAAGTTGGATACATTGGGTGTGTCATGAGTGATCTGTTATTAATTAATAAGTCAAGAAATTATTTTTATCTTCCATCTTTATGAAAGATGATATATTTACCCTTTGATTTAAATTGAACTTTCACATTAAATTTCATGGACATGGTGTAACGATGAATTTATTTCAGATAATCCAAAAAAGATGTATTAAACATATAAGTTGATAAAAGGGTTTATATTACATAGTAATAATTCATGTGTGGTTGTCAACATTGTGATATTAACTTATTTCTCTTGGGCACCTTAACCTATTTCTATATAGTAATCTTGGAATTTAGACAAGCTCACCTAATTCCAATGATAAATAAGACAAGAGGGTCACCCAAAAAGTGTTTCTATTAATCTCAATTAAATTCTATTTGAATATAGTTACTAGAATAAATATTATTCTCAAGACCTAAGAATGATTTTTTTAGGATGTATTGATTGCCAATTTTAAATAAATATTTACTTACCAGACAATGAATAAAATATTTATTTTATTCATTGAATATTTAATAATTTTTTATTCACTACACTATGAATGAAATATTTATTTAAATACTTATTTGGTTATTTGATAAATTTTTATGAGGAAGATAAAACCAACATTATGTCTGGTGATAAATATTAATTTGAAATCCAGTAAAATAATATTTATCGTTGTGCCAGTTTGTGCATGCCATAAAATAATAATAATATTATCATTATATGGCATGGGGTCAGATAAAGTTTATTATTTTATTTAAGGGTCATTTTGAAAAGAAATAATATTTTAATATTAACCCTAACTCTATATAGATATCTATGTCTATTATGTAGGGTTAATCGAGAATTGAGAATCATTATACACATTAAACTTATCTCTATATTCCTCCTACTTTTATCATCTTAAGAACAATAAGAATAAGAGACATTCCTTTAATCCTGATAGAAATTTAAGTGATCCAGTTGAGAAACACAATATAACCGATCTTTCATGATAGCACCCAACATTTCATCAGTGTTGTCCATAGATCAAAGGGCCACATGTGGATTACCACTAGAGGGGGTCTACTTTGGGTCCTCTCTATGTAATGAAAATAGATCAAAAAGGGTTTTCAAATGATAAAAAACAACATTGAATAAAGATCCTAAGATAAGGTATTCCTTCTTCCAATAAACATGAATTTATTATAAGTTTAATGTGAAAAGATCATATCTTGGTTCTGTCCTTTATTTGTCAATATTTGATGGAAAAAATTTCTTTGGTCATGACATTTATGTCTTGTACAATTTGTGAATGATCCATCGAATCAGACAAAAGTTATAATGGTTATACATCCAAAATGAACTTCTACTGTATTCAAAACCATCATATGAAACCCTATTATTTGGGGTGGAAACATCAATTACCAAGGTAATTTGAGTTTCTATTGGAGTAGAAGTTGTATCAAGACCCCTAGGAAAAACTTCTACAACATCTATCTATTTAACTAACTCATCAAAAGAGTCATGTTGATCAGTATTAGTGCTTGTAAGGCCACCATCCTAGATAGATCCAATATCCCTAGAAATGGAAATCTTATAGGTAATATCAATGGGTTTCAATTTTCCTTCCCCTTTAGCAATGATCAATTTTTTCTCCCACCACAATTCCATGTCTACCTCATCTTGAGCAGATAATTCCATGTTAGATTGACCACCCAATGATTCTACATGTTCATTCTTTATACTATTTGATAAGGAATCCATAAAAGAGATCCTAGTAGAGGAAACCACCTCCCCTGATCCTCTTCATCAGCAACATCAACCCACAAAAGCCCATTTTTTGAACTTTCTCACCATAGAAAGAAACAGGGTCAGGAGGGGCTGCCGAGTTGAGCCCAATAAACCGAGATCAAGTATCCTACACAAGAATTTATTTTGGGGATTTAGGATCTATTCTCAACTTATGACACTATTTTTCCTGCCTCTTACCAGCCCCACTATCTAATCCCTTTTCTTTCATTTTCCTACAGACATTCTGGTGATGTCCCTTTATGGAACAAAATCTGTAGACTACATCTCTACAAAAAATTTTCTTCAAATTGCCTTTGGCATGAAAAAAAATTGAGGTATGTAGGCATATGTCATCATCTAGAGTAGAAAAAAAACTCGGTTAGTTAAGGTGGAATTGTGATAAAATTCAATAAGATTTCGAGCGTAATTTCCAAATCAAGCTACTTTCATTGCTACACTACCACAAAACTGGGCAAGGCATGCGCCTGCCTTTATCAGCGCTAACGAAAAAGCGTTGATAAAGGGGCGGGCCTTTATCAGCACTTTTTTTAGCACTGATAAAGGGATTATTTATCAGCGCTAAAAAAGCGCTGATAAAGGTTGTATTTATCAGTGATTTTCATTTTAGCGCTGGTAAATACACCCTTTATCAGTGCTTTTTACTAGCATTGATAAAGGCTCACGCGGGATTGATAAAAACCCTCGGGTCCACTTCCTCCTCCCCGCACCCTGTCAAGCTCTCACAGAAGCCCTCCTCTGTGCCGCTGCCGCCACCTCCTCCTCCGCCACCGCGACCGCCGCCTCCTCCGGCCGCCTCCTCCTCCTCCTTCGGCCACCTCCTCCTCCTCCTCCTCCTCTGTGCCTGCTCCTCCTCCTCCTCCTCCTCCACTGCGACCTCATCCTCGTCCTCGTCCTCCTCCTCCTCTGCCTACTCCACTGCCTCCTCCTCCACCGCGGCCTCCTCCTCCTCCTCCTCCTCCACTGCCTCCGCTGCCTCCGCCCTGCCTCTACCCTGCCTCCGCACTGCCTCCGTTACCTCCGGTGCCTCCGCTGTCGACGCCTCCTTCTCCTCCTCCACCGGGTCCTCCTCCTTAAGGTGATTCAAATTGAATTTGCATGAATTTGCATGAATTAATTATGTTTTCATTGTGGTGACCCCTTTAATCCTATCCCAAATTATGAATATTGATTTTTGGATTTTATGAGTGTTGTTATTATGGGTAATTGTTATGTTTGGATTGTGATCACATGATGTTATGTGTTATATTATATACTCATGATAATATGACATTACAACTTGATTGATTCACCTTGTAGGTGTGTTAGAATTCATGGTGTTTATATGTTGTACATCAAAGAAGTGGACCATCATGAAATTAATATCCCTTAGTAGGGTAATACACTTGATATGTGATGATGAAGACAAAGAACCTAAGCATAGGGTGGAGGTACAACATATCCATGGTGTCGTTTCATGGGTGTGCTTGAGGTACCTAGTATTTTCTAGGTCCCATTCACTATGAGATGCATAATTTTTTTCAATAACCACATGGATCTATCTCATACATAGAAAGAGGGTAAGAAGGTCACTGATTTCCTGGCTACTTAGGCCTCTCTAGGTAACCTGTGTACCATATTTAACATCATAGGATCTCTCCCCCTAAGCTTGTTAGTTTATTTAAAGAATATTCCCTTGAGATAAACTAATTTATACCTCCTTTGACTGTTTTTATCCTTGTCCCCTTCTTGAAATAAAATATATCAACATTGGATGTGTTGAAATAAAGTTCATGACTAAGTTATTTAAGCTATAAACTTGGGTTTTTTGTGCCCCCCCCCTCCACTACTCCCTCTTCTCCCCACCCCATCCATGCCTTCCCTCCTCCCTCATCTCCCTCTCCTCTAACTAAACCTCCTCCCCTTCCTCCACCCATACTCACTTCCCTCCTAGCACCATGATTTGAACTAAGGGTAGGTGCCTTCCCCCATCCAAACACATAGCTTATGGATCGTGGCCTATTGCAGCTAAGAACTAGACCCAAACTCTAACTCCACCATCTCCTTCTCCCTCTTCTTTTCCACCACCATTGGAAGATTCCATCTCGTTGGGTTTTGATATTCCTTTTGCATCCCACCACTCACAAGATGTGGTTCCACCTACCAATGTACATCCCTAATTTCACTTTGAGGAAATGCAACACTATATGTGCTTGGACCATTTTCAATCCAAGTCAATTTTCACCAACAAATCCATGGATTTGGTCATAATACACAAGGTCCTCATCGACAAGGTTGTTATGGTAGCCCTTCGCATCAATGAAACACTCCCAAATTATTGATGTTCCTAAGGAGACGTTTTAGGAGCTCTTTTTAGAGTTCCTTACAACTTTCAAGATAGAATTAATTTGTATCACCTTAAAACTAGGTGGTAGGGATTGGGATTTGACACTGGGTGAGTTCAGAGTTATCTTGGGGTTTATTCTTCTGACTTTGCTACATCCACTACCTATGTTTCTTTGTGTCTTGATCTGAACAAGACAAATACACTAAAGAGTTGGGTGTTGATCACTCATGATCCCACGAGCATCCATGATCCTCCCACATCCAAGAGCACCCAGATGAAGGGTTATTATCTGAGGATTAGTCATTGTGCCTTAGCTCATGCTTGGATAGAATGGGGAGACTCCCACATAACCATCACATAGACTAAGGTGCCCATTATGGACACTTCCATGGGTGCCCTTGTGGAAAACATATACTGTGTCTTACTTATGAATTTGGTCCCATGTGTTTCAATCAACTCTTTACACTTTTACTTTTGATGCACATGTTAGGCTACCTATTGGCCTTACCCATGAGGTATTTCCTTGTACGGACACCCTATAGAGACCTCCCTATGAGATTGATCCACAAGTTGCACTGATTATCCTACTTCCTCACAAAAGTTATGGTTAACCCATGTCTATAGTGGTGAACCCCACTAACACACTATAAAAAACTCCCAAGAACCACCCCTCATCAGGGGTGATCGAAGAGAGGAAGAGATTGGATGAATCCCAAGAACCACCCAAGATTTGCTATTAATGAGCACGCCCCCTACCATTTTTGAAGTATCTTGTTTTTTCTATAAATTATACTCATATTCCTTCTCCTCCAACCTATATACTCATCCTATGGATTTCAAATAGGATGAATATAAATAAAGAATGGATGAATTCCAATCGGTTGACAAAAGAGTATGAAGAAGGCGTGAAAGAGTTTATCAAGTTTGCAAAAGATCATGCATGTGACTCTTCTCAAATACTTTGTCCGTGTTTACGCTGTTGTTATTCAAAACAAATTAGTCCAGATGAGTTGTAAGAACACTTGATCTGTCATGGAATAGATCAGAGTTATACATGTTGGAATAAACATGGGGAAACAAAAAATGTAGGTAGTGACTGGGGTGACACTGCGTTTTATGGATCATCTGATATGATTACAAACATGAACAATGAAGATGACCGTATGGAGGATGTGATTACAGATGTGAATGATGATGAAGATCGTATTGAGGAAATGACAAGGACCTTTGAAGATGAACTTCGTGATTGCCCAAAATTGTTTGAGCAGTTAAAAAGTTGTGCAAAGACGCCATTGTATGCTGGTTGCACTAAATATACAGCATTGTTAGCCGTACTGAAGCTGTATAATTTGAAAGCAGACAACGGGTGGAGTGATGATAGTTTTATGAAACTACTTGCCCTCATGAATGACATGCTCCCAGAAGACAATGAGATCTTGAGCCAAACATACGATGCCAAACGAATGCTACGCTCTATGGGTATGATCTCTGAAAGAATACACGCCTGCCTGAATGAATGTATACTGTTTCACAAGGACCACAAATCACTTAAAGAATTCCCAAAGTGTGGTGCTTCTCAAGACAAGAAAGATTAATCCAGTCCTACTTAAGTTGTATGGTACTTTCCAATCATTCCAAGGTTTAGACGCTTATATGGAAGTGAGGAGACTGCAGAAAAATTAACATGGCATGTAGATACAAGAATTAAATATGGGATACTACGTCACCCGACAGAATCTCCTTAGTGGAAGAGAATAGATCATGAGTATCCTGAATTTGGAAATGAGTTGAGAAACCTTCGTCTTGCGTTATCTACAGATGGAGTGAATCCTTTTGGTTTTCAAAGCAACGGTAACAGTACATGACCGGTTATGTTGATAAATTATAACTTACCACTGTGGTTATGCATGAAATGAAAATACATCATGTTATCTATGCTTATATCAGGACCAAAACAACCAGGTAATGATATTGATGTTTATTTAGCTCCATTGATCTAAGATTTGAAATTATTGTGGGATTCAGGTGTTACATTGTATGATGCTTACAGAAAGGAAGATTTCACTTTGAGAGTCATGTTTTACGGGACGATAAATGACTTCCCTGCTTATGGAAATTTGTCAAGATATAGCATTAAAGGAACTCAAGGTTGTCCTGTTTGCGAAGAAGGTACACAATCAATTAGGTTGAAACATTCATCGAAAACCGTGTTTCTAGGACATCTCAGATTTCTACCGCGACAACATAAGTACCGTTCTTGGACGACATCATTCGATGGAGGTTTAGAAGAATGTACAGCACCGTCTCCACTAACAGGCAATCAATTGTTTGAGAAAGTTAAAAATGTGGACACTACTTTTGGTAAACCGGCTTTAAAAAACCTTACAAAAATCGGTTGGAAAAAGAGATCAGTTTTTTTTGAATTACAATACTGGAATTGTCTGTATGTAAGAAATTTTCTTGATGTTATGCATGTTGAAAAAAAGTATTTTATAGTGTTATCGGCACGTTGCTAAATACATATGGCAAAAAAAAAAGATGGAATTAAGGCTAGGCTGGACATGGTTGAGATGGGAATACGAGAAGAGTTGGCACCAGTGAAGGGTGAAAAATGAACATTTCTTCCTCCTGCTTCTTACACTCTTTCCAGGCAGGAGAGATACCGGTTTTGAAACTTCTTGAATGACGTAAAGGTTCTAGAGGGGTATTCATCAAATATCAGTAACCTTGTGTCAATGAGCGACTTGAAGTTAAAAGGTCTGAAATCACATGATTGTCATGTTTTGATGAAAAATCTCATTCCAATTGCTTTACGTTGCATTTTTCCCAACAATGTCCACCATACATTAACGAAACTGTGTTTCTTCTTCAAATCTATATGCAGCAAAGTTATAGACCTGGTGAAATTGCCAGCTATGGAAAAAGAAATTGCCGTCATATTATGTGAATTAGAAATGTTCTTATCGCCTTCATTTTTTGATATGATGGTTCATTTGATGCTCCACTTGGTGAGAAAGATTCGACTATGTGGTCCTGTACATTACAGATGGATGTACCCCATTGAACGGTATATGAAAATTTTGAAAGGGTATGTCAAAAATTGAAGTCGTCCAGAGGGTTGTATTACAGAGCGATATATTGTTGAGGAAGCCGTTGAATTATGTACTGAATACTTGTCTGGTGTGGAAAGCATTGGGTTACCGAAATCTCATCACACTGGGTGGCTTGAGGGTGAAGGAATTTCTGGAAGAAAGGTTGTCACAATCAATATTACAGATCGGGAGCAGGCCCACCTTTATGTTTTGCATAACATTTTCAATGTTGACCCATATGTTGAAATCCACAAAGAAATTCTTAGGCATTTGAATCCATCTAGGGCTAAAAAATGGATATCAGATACACATAATCGATAGTTTATAGGATGGTTTCGAGATCATATTTTTAAGAAGTCAGATGAAAATATAGAGTCAATTTCGGAATGACTTCAATGGCTAGCTGGAGGACCAAGTTTGTATGAATTATCTTACAATGCTTATGTAGTTAATGGTTATACATTTTATACTAATGAACATGATGAAGACAGTACCATGCAGAATAGTGGGGTTACACTTGTGGCTGAAGCGATGCATGTTTCCGGTGCTAAGGACAAAAATCCAATTTATGCGAATATGTCATACTTTGGCATCATAAAAAAAATATGGGAGTTGGATTATACAGAATTTCAAGTTTTGATATTTCAATGCAAGTGGGTTGATAACAGGAGTGCTGTTAAAATAGATGATTTGGGATTCGTGAAAGTTGATTTCAGTAAGGAAGGGGAGAAAGACAAACCGTTTATAATGGCATCACAGGCAATGCAAGTATTTTATGTTCCAGATCCCGCAAACCAGAACTGGTCAATCATTCTGTTATTGACCAAAACAGCTGAAGGGTCAGATGAAAATTCAACAGAAGATGACCCTTTCATTAGGACTTCGCAATCATTTCACAGTGGTCCCAATGTAGAAGACGTTTTGTATGTCAGAGGAGACCACAATGAAGGGATATGGATAGTTGATAGAGGGGTCAAATCCCTTCAACCTTAAAAAAAAGAGAGTTCAATAATCAGGTTATTGATTTTTATTGTAATATAGATTGTGTTACATTATGTTATTATCTATTCGCTGCTGCTTTTATGTGATCTAAATTAAATTTTAAACCAGTTCTGCAGATAATGACTTCTTCACCTGCTGATGCACCCAATCCCAAGACACAACACGTCTCTCAACCTATTGCAGCTGGTCCCACTGCTGAGAGACAACAGGTCTCTCAACCTGTTGCAGCTGGTCCCACTGTTGAGAGACAACAGGTCTCTCAACCTGTTGCAGCTGGTCCCACTGCTGACGTACAACAGGTCTCTCAACCTGTTGCAGCTGGTGCCAGTGCCGATGCTAGTGCTTCGGAGAAACATAATGATGGTGTAGAAACTGAGGAAATGGTAGGTGATGAAACCCAACGACACAAAAAAAAGGTGTGCCGTAGTTTGACAGTTTTTGCCAAAATCCTTAAGGCAAAAGCAAAAGGCATCAAATATGAGGTGGGATGGAATAAACTAGGCCAGCATGTAAACCCCAACAAAGCCATGTTTAGTAGCTACATTGAAATCTTCACTCGACAACGCGTGCCGATTGATGTAGAGTCGTGGCACCATGTTGTCAGTGGGTTGAAAACATTAATGTGGGAAGAGATTACGGTAACATTATGATATCATCTATTTAATTTATTAAAATAAAATAAAATACTAAAATATTGACTAACCCTTTATCATATCTTGCAGAGTTCATTTATAGTAGATGTTTCGCACAAAGAATATGTTTTAAGACTGGCAGGAAGGATTGATAGAGGATTTCGAACCATTTTAACGAAACATCATTTGAAAGATGTTGAAGGGAAAATCAAGCTGCACCCACCTCCTCTTTATGCACACTTGATATCCCAAGGAACGTGGGATTCATTTTGCAACTGTCGTGCTGAACAGAATTTTCAGGTACATTGTGTTTGGTTACACGTTGTGTAACGTTGCTTGTATTCATCACGTTGATTGACAGGTTTTTATTTATGAAATAGCAACTGAGTGCTGAAAATAAAGAATGGGCAGCAAAACCAGCATACCCCTACCATAAAGCAAGGCTGGGGTACGCTTCAATTGAAAAACAATTAGTACATATTTTAAAAGTACTGTAATAATTTTATGTGACATAAAACAACACTGTAACCATATTTCTCTGTTTATATGCAGATTGATGAAGAAAAATATCAATTCACTTCCATTCCACGCCATGTTCTATGGAAGGAGTCTAGTGTTAATAAAGAGGGGAAACTGATAGATGAAAACACACAAAAAGTGTGGGAAACATGTGTAAGTATGACATAATATAAACTTGTTTTGCTTTAAATCACTATTACATAATGATTCTTACTTATTTTTCCATATTTTCTATTTGACATAGTCACAGGAATCAACAACACCCTCACTGGATGCAGACATACTTTCAACGGCCTTGAAACAGCTAGAATAGTATGGCCGCGTCAGAGGTGTGGGTTTTGGGGTGTCACTCTGGGCATATTTTCAGAAAAAAACAAGAGGATGAACAAACTAAAGAATTGCATGTAATGAGAGATAGAGTAGCTACCCTTGAGGAACTATTCCAAACTCAGGAATAGATGATAAAGAGTTTGATGGAGGAGAGGTGAAGAGAACAAACAACTCAAGAACAACCCGCGTGAGAAGATCCACCCCTCACCAGCTTTGAGGCGAGCCATTCCCCTCAAAGACCTGACTTAACCGAGGTAATAAATGTTCTAATATTCGTTTTTGTGAAATTTGAATTACATAGACACTGATACCTTTCATGTAATGATATTCTACAGGGTGAAAATGACTGTGATTTATATCTGTCAACTCCCACCCATCAACTTGTAGCGAGGGCTATGATGTTCAATATGCAGAATGACACGCTACACTCCAGACCACTTACAACCGGTCATGTCAAAGTGTCGATTAATGTAGCTCATGAGCCGAGCGCCGAGCTACCTGTGCCAAATGACGATGACGACATTCATATGGTGGAAAAGGCCGTTGGAACATTCGTTGCATGGTTGTCGAATCTTGTAAAAAACATGTCGACCAGAAGGTATTCATTTCCAATTCATTTTTCAAGCAGAACCTTTAACATTAAATTAGAAAATGGATGAAACGATGAATGTTATTATAGAAGGAAAAAATGGAGAAGCTAAAATGAAAGAGAGGATCCAACATTGGATCAACCAACCGATCAAAACGATCTACTGAGAGCGCGCTCACCCCGCCCGTTCTATATCCACATTTAATATCATTGCAAGCTCATGTGGATACGAAAATGAAAGACGACAAGAGTCATACAATTGTTTGTGAAAAATATATGTACAAAGAGGAAACATTAGATTTAGTTAGTGCAGACGTTGTTTCTGAGATCATCACATACGACTGGCTAGGCGCCTCAGTTATAAATGTATACATGAGGTATGTTTTCATGATTTTATTTTACAGAAGCTGATATACTTTGATAATTATGGCTAAATACATCTCATATTTTTCACAGGCATATATATGAAAAACAATTGAAGGGATTTTCCCATGAATACAAATTTGGACTCGTTAGTCCTCACACAATTTCTACACAACAAGAAGAAATAGATTCTAATTTTCAGGCTGAATTAAGGTCAAATCTGCTAAGAACGTTTCAAAGCAGAATTACGACTGACAGACTCTTTTTAATACCAAAGTTGTAGGGTTAAAACTATACATTTTAATCATATCAATTATATTTTCATTTCTATCAGTACTTATTTCTTTTTGTGTTTTTAGGGAACATTGGATGCTCATTGCAGTCAATTTGGATACTCTAAAGATTTATTTTCTGGATTCACTGCATGGATATCCAACTAACTGACCACACATGATGGAGATTGTAAATTTGTAATACACTAGATCCAACATTTTAGAACTAAATATCTAGTTATATAATTTATATTATCTTTTAATGAGGATTTTGTTATGACAGGGCGGTGTATGACTATCGTCTAAAGGCTGGAATGAATCCAGGGCATAAAGACGACAATGCACACAAGATCTAAAAATAGAGAAGTATCTGGGTATATATAATTATATTTCACTATCCAAATACATATCAAAACAAATTACTTATTTTTCTCGATGTTTCTGCAGTGTCCAAAACAAACAAACGACAAGGACTGCGGTTATAATGTTTATAAATTTATGAAAGAGATCATATTTCATGAACAAACTAGCATACCTGAAGAGGTATTTTTGAAAATAATTACTACTTTATTTAAAATAATTATTAATCCTTTGTGTATTTATATTTTTTCAGTACTACTATGACTGTCGCAAAAACTCCTATTCAGAAGATGATATAAATGTCTTTAGAAACGAATGGGCAGCATACCTGATGGAAGAATGTAAACAAATAGGACAATGAAGGTTAATTCCTAATACTTATGTTATCTTTATATGGTCATTGATATCTCCCTTTACACTTATTGAGCATATATGATCTCCCTTTCTTATGTTTCATATCCTTAGATTAGTGAATTCCAACTACTCAGTTTGAAAATGACATAAACTTTAGAAAACAACACTACTAACATACGGAATACTGAGAAAATGCATTCGGATTGTTTTGAAACTTTAGGAAAACAATCCATGAGTCATTTGTGACATGTAAGAATCGACCACACCTCAATCCGATGCACAGTGTGACCGGTATGGCTAAAAGTGTCTGATATCAGTTTCAAATTGAGATAAACTTTCGAAAACAACACTAATGACATACAGAATACCAAGAAAATGCATTCGGATTATTTTGAAACTTTAGGACAATGATCCATGAGTCATTTTTTATGTGTATGAATCGACCACACCTCAATCCGATGCACGGTGTGACCGGTATGGCTAAAAGTGTCTGATATCAGTTTGAAAATGACATAAAATTTAGAAAATAACACTACTGACATACGGAATACCGAGCAAACGCATTCGGATTGTTTTGATACTTTAGGAAAACGATCCATGAGTCATTTTTGATGTGTAAGAATCGACCGCACCACAATCCGACGCACGGTGTGACCGGTATGGCTAAAAGTGTCTGATATCAGTTTCAAATTGAGATAAACTTTAGAAAACAACACTACTAACATACGGAAAACTGAGAAAATGTGTTCGGATTGTTTTGATACTTAAGGAAAATGATCCATGAGTCATTTTTGACATGTAAAAATCGACCGCACCTCAATCCGACACACGGTGTGACCGGTACATCTAAAAGTGTCTGATATCAGTTTCAAATTGAGATAAACTTTAGAAAACAACACTACTGACATACGGAAAACCAATAAAACACATTCGTATTGTTTTGATACTTTAGGAAAACGATCCAAGATTCATTTTTGATGTGTACGAATCGACCGTACCTCAATCCGACGCACGGTGTGACCTGTATGGCTAAAAGTGTCCGATATCAGTTTCAAATTGAGATAAATTTTGAAAAACAACACTACTGACATACGGAATACCGAGCAAACGTGTTCGGATTGTTTTGAAACTTTAAGAAAATGATACATGAGTCATTTGTGATGTGTAAAAATCAACGTCACCTCAATACGACGCAAGGTGTGACCGTTATGGCCAAAAGTGTATGATATCAGTTTGAAAATGACAGAAACTTTAGAAAAAAACACTACTGACATATGGAAAACTGAGAAAACGCATTCAGATTGTTTTGATACTTTAGGAAAATGATCCATGAGTAATTTTTGACGTGTACGAATCGACCTCACCTCAATCCGATGCTTGGTGTGACCGGTATGGCTAAAAGTGTCTGATATCAGTTTCAAATTGAGATAAAATTTGGAAAACAACACTACTGACATTTGGAATACCGAGAAAACGCGTTTTGATTGTTTTGAAACTTAAAGAGAATGATACATGATTCATTTTTGACATGTAAGAATCAAACGCAACTCAATATGACGCACGGTGTGACCGGTATGGCTAAAAGTGTCTGATATCAATTTCAAATTGAGATAAACTTTAGAAAACAACACTACTGACATACGGAAAACTGAGCGAATGCATTCATATTGTTTTGATACTTTAGGAAAACAATCCAAGAGTCATTTGTGATGTATAAAAATCGACCGCACCTCAATCCCAAACACGGTGTGACCGGTATGGCTAAAAGTGTCTGATATCAGTTTCAAATTGAGATAAACTTTGGAAAACAACACTACTGACATACAGAATACCAAGCAAATGCATTCGTATTGTTTTGAAACTTGAAGAAAACGATCTAAGAGTCATTTTTGATGTGTATGAATCAACCTCACCTCAATCCGATGCACGGTGTGACCGGTATGGCTAAAAGTGTCTGATATCAGTTTGAAAATGACATAAACTTCAGAAAACAACACTACTGACATACGGAAAACTGAGAAAACGCATTTGGATTGTTTTGATACTTTAGGACAACGATCCATGAGTCATTTGTGATGTGTACAAATCGCCCAAACCTCAATCCAACACATGGTGTGACTGGTATGGCTAAAAGTGTCAGATATCAGTTTCAAATTGAGATAAACATTGGAAAACAACATTACTGACATATGGAATACTAAGCAAACACGTTCGGATTGTTTTGAAACTTGAAGAAAATGATCCAAGAGTCATTTGTGACGTTTAAGAATCGACCGAACCTCAATCCAATTCATGGTGTGACCGGTATGGCTAAAAGAGTCTAATATCAGTTTGAAAATGACATAAACTTTGGAAAACAACACTACTGACATACGACAAACCGAGAAAACACATTCGGATTGTTTTGATACTTTAGGAAAACGATCCACAAGTCATATGTGACATGTACAAATCGACCGCACCTCAATCTGATGCATGGTGTGACTGGTATGGCTAAAAGTGTCTGATATCAGTTTCAAATTGAGATAAACATTGGAAAACAACACTACTGACATACGGAATACCAAGAAAATGCGTTCGGATTGTTTTGAAACTTAAAGACAATGATCCACGAGTCATTTGTGACGTGTATGAATCGAATGCGCCTCAATCCGACGCATGGTGTGACCGGTATGGCTAAACGTGTATGATATCAGTTTGAAAATGACATAAACTTTAGA
This sequence comes from Viscum album, assembly GCA_963277665.1. Taxonomy (NCBI): domain Eukaryota; kingdom Viridiplantae; phylum Streptophyta; class Magnoliopsida; order Santalales; family Viscaceae; genus Viscum; species Viscum album. Next base: position 1,692,812,266 of record OY728143.1, on the reverse strand, counting down.
AAACAACACTACTGACATATGGAATACCAAGAAAACACATTCGGATTGTTTTTAAACTTTAAGAAAACGATCCACGAGTCATTTGTGATGTGTAAAAATTGACCGCACCTCAATCTGATGCACGGTGTGACCAGTATGGCTAAAAGTGTCTGATATCAGTTTCAAATTGAGATAAACTTTGGAAAACAATACTACTGACATACGAAATACTGAGAAAACATGTTCGGATTGTTTTGAAAATTTAGGAAAACGATCCATGAGTTATTTGTGATGTGTACGAATCAACTGAACCTCAATCCGACACACGGTGTGACCGGTATGGCTAAAAGTGTCTGATATCAGTTTCAAATGGAGATAAACTTTGTAAAACAACACTACTGACATACAGAATACTGAGCAAACACATTCAGATTGTTTTGAAACATGAAGACAACGATCCACGAGTCATTTGTGATGTGTACGAATCGACCTCACCTCAATCTGACGCACGGTGTGACCGGTATGGCTAAAAGTGTCTGATATCAGTTTGAAAATGACATAAACTTTAGAAAACAACACTACTGACATACGAAAAACCAAGAAAAAGCATTCAGATTGATTTTATACTTTAGGAAAACGATCTACAAGTCATTTGTGACGTGTAAGAATTAACCACACCTCAATACGATGCACGGTGTGACCGGTATGGCTAAAAGTGTCTGATATCAGTTTCAAATTGAGATAAACTTTGGAAAACAACACTACTGACATACGGAATACCGAGCAAACACGTTCGGATTATTTTGAAACTTGAAGACAATGATCCATGTGTCATTTGTGACGTGTACGAATCAACCGCACCTCAATACGATGCACGGTGTGACCGGTATGGCTAAAAGTGTCTGATATCAGTTTCAAATTGAGATAAAATTTGGAAAACAACACTACTGACATATGAAATACCAAGAAAACGCGTTCTGATTGTTTTGAAACTTTAGGAAAATGATCCATGAGTCATTTGTGATGTGTAAGAATCGACTGCACCTCAATCCGACGCACAGTGTGACCGGTAAAGCTTTTCATTAGATAAAGAATCAGTATTTATTAAATGAGATAAATCAATCAAAAACATATTGATTTTACATTATTCCCTTTAATTTTTATGAAAATGAAAACATTTGAGTTTGAAATTTCATATTTTAGTTTCACATTTCCATATTAATGTATTCTTTCATATTACTGTTTTAATTTCTTTCATTATTGCATTACTAACATAATATTTGTTTTCTTATATAGGTGAATTTTTTTCCTTGAGTTTGGATGCTTTGTTCGGCAACAAATACCATCGAGAGAGGATCACAGATATCAAAGGATGAAACATGAATGTTTATAACTTTTGTTGAATAATTGTAATTGTAACCATGTAAAACAATGTTTGAAATGTATATATAAATGTGTTTTTTTGTATTCATGATTTTAAGTAAATGTATATACCGTTGTCAGTCAAAATATTGTGTGCGGGTGCTATGGTGTGCAGGTGTGCATGTGCTACATTGTGCAGGTATTCTGGTGTGCAGGTTTTGTTTTTTTGGTGCAGGCGATGGTGTCTTTATCAGCGCTTTTTTGAGCGCTGATGAAGGACACCTTTAACGGCGCTTCTCGGAGTGCTGATAAAGGGCCCCCCCTTTATCTACGCTGGCATTAACAGCACTTTTATAGCGCTGTTAATGCTGGTTTTTAGCGCTGATATAGGTCCAAGTTGTAGTAATGAGACCCACACGTCGTGTTCTTCAAGATACACGCCATGTGTTTTGGAAATTTCCATAATCGCGAACCTGCTTCGCCGCGCCTTGGTAATCCTTCAGTCTTCGATCTGGCTATCTGTTTGCCACAAAAATTTAAAATTAAGGCCACCCTGACATCCTAAAGTTGTCTCTATTGTTTTCGGGCCTCCAATCGGCCCCGAAAATGCGTATTGATCCACTCGCGTGAAGAAATATCGAAGAACAGTCTCTCCCGATCTGAGCAGATTCATCATCTTCCATTGTTGTCGCACGTCTTCTAGGTTTTCTTAATTTAGGATCTCCAATTTGGGATCATTTCATTGCGAAACGGATCCGTAACGATCCATTGTTCATAATCCCACAAAGAATGTGAAGAACGCGGGGTCGAAGGGGAGGAAGAAATCACATAAACCAATATGAGGAATGAACCTCCACTATCATTCATCACAACATTGATACTATCCTGTTAGAAGGATTAAACAGGGTGAAATCAAACAATAAACAAACAACTATCTTAAAAATATCTTGAATCAAACCCCAAAGAAACAGAAAATAATAACCCTCCCGCAAGAACGCACAATCCATGGATCACCCTGTTTGTGGGTTGATTCGCGTTCATAATTTATTCCAAGAATGGAGAAAAAATAATCTAAATAACAACCCCTACCTCAATTTGGTTGAATAGATATCTCCGCATCACGTTTGTTGGCGAGGTTTGTCGAATCCGAGATTCTTCGATCGATTGCGTCGTCGTCGTCTGCCAACAGGTTCTCCTCCAAAGCTCCAATGGAAAAATTCTAAATTCACAGGGTTATGCAGCTAACCCTATGAGCTTTCCATAAGCAGATATTAATATGGGAGGATTAGGTCTCTGCGCAAAAAATGAATCATTTAAAATAAAACAAATTATTAATTTATTTTATTTCCATTAAAACATCCAAAAACTAACTCTAGTAGATGACTTGCACCGATCGATGTCAGGCCCCGCCTAAGGTAAAGTCACTAATCTAAACACAATGGTTTTCTGATCCGATCGATGTCCTTTCGACGGCATGCAACTCTGGGCCCATGGGTGGTGACTCTCCATGGTCGGTCTAGCAAAGTGGTGATCAGAAGAGTCTCCCATATAAAGGCTTGAACGGTTCCATACCAATGGTGATGTGGTAGCTGCTATTGTATAAAAACTCCACCAGTGGTATGTGGTCCTCCCAACTTCAACCAAAGTCCAAGATACAAAACCGCAACATATCCTCCAGAACCTGAATGGTCCTCTCTATCTAACCATCGGTCTAGGGATGGAATTTCGTGCTCAAACATAGCAGAGTCCCAAAAGACTTCTGCGATCCCTTCCAAAACCAGGATGTGAAGAGAACATCTCAATCTGAGACTATTGTCAAAGTGACGCCATGATGCCGGACTATCTCCTGCATATAGAGGCGTCCCAGGCTTTCTACGGAACTCTGCTCCCTAATATCTAGGAAGTGGGACGACTTAGTGACTCGGTGAAATATAACCCAGATAGAATCATTCCCCTTGGAAGTCTATGGTAATACCATCATGAATTCCATCGATATTTCATCCCACTTCAACTCTGGAACTTCTAGAGGTGAGATAATTCTGTTAGAACCTGGTGCTCAGCCTTCACCTGCTGGTATGTAAGGAATTGAGAAACAAACTCTACTACTACCTTCTTTATGCCTGACCACCAGAACTGTCATCGAAGATCTTTTTACATCTTCTCTAATCTAGTATGTAACTCCAAGGGGGGTGTATGAAACTCCATCAGGACCTCCTCCCACAATTCCACTGGTACAACATTGTGTCCTCTAAAAATAAGTATGTGCTCCTTACCTTGCAAATATCCATCAATAGCATGTCCTATGGATAACTGAGCACATAAAAACTCATAGTCGACATCCCCAAGATGTGCCTCCCTAACTCACTATAAGAGTGTAGGGGTGACAAACATCGACTGAAGGTAAGATGCATCCTCTCTATCCATGAAGGATAACTGTAATGAGTCCCACTGTTCTATCGCCTCACTCAACAACTACAAGCTCTTTCTCCTACTAAGAGAATATTCAACCTTTTCCCCCTTCCCAGAAGAATATATGATCTTGAAATCATAGTCCCATAGGAACTATATCCAACGCCTCTGTATCAGATTCAGATCCTTCTACGAGAAGATGTACTTGAGGACCTTATGGTCAGAGTAGACGATAAACCAATCGTCTATAAGGTAGTGTCTCCACATCTTCAACGCGTATACTACCACTGTCAACTCGATATCATGAGTCGCATAGTTCTTCTCATGCAGCCAAAGCTAGTGTGAAAAATATGCAATCACTGCCTGTCTTTGTATCGGGACACATCCAAGCCTGATCCCTGATGCGTTATAGAAAACTACGTACTCGACAACCTCCTCCGGTAATCTCAAAATCGGGGTGCTCATCAAACTCTATCTCAACTGCTCGAAAGCCTGTTGGAAGTTATCAATCTATATGAATGGTTTCCCCTTCCTAGTCAAGGCCATCATTGGTGCTGATATCTGAGAGAAATCAGGAATGAATCTCTGGTAATATCCTGCCAACCCAAGAAAGCTCCGCACCTCCTTCATGCTTCGAGGTGGATCCCATGCTAACACTGCCTCCACCTTGGCTAGGTATATAGCTACTACATCTGCTAAGATTACATTCCCTAGAAAGCGGACCTACTAAATCCAGAACTGGAACTTCAAGAGCTTCCCATAAAGCTGGTGCTCTTGGAGTACATCTAGAATCATCTGAAGGTGTCTCGCGTGCTCTTCCTCTGATGACGAGTACATAAGGATGTCGTCGATGAGGACCCCTACAAACTGGTATAAGTATGGCTAGAAGATCTGGTTCATCAGTCCCATGAAAAATTTGGGGGCATTTGTCATGCCGAAAGGCATCACCAAGTACTCATAGTGACCATAGTGGCATCTAAATGTCGTCTTCAGTATATCCTCATCCCGTATGCGTAGCTGGTGGTAACCTAAACGAAGGTAAACCTTCGAGAACCACTGTGCCCCTCTCAACTAATCAAATAGGTCATCGATTCTTGATAGTGGATACTTGTTCTTCACCGTTACTTGATTTAGGTTCCAGTAATCCACACAAAACCTCAAAATACCGTCTGCCTTCTTGGAAAACAAAATTGGGGCTGCCCAGGGTGAAACACTGGGTCTTACGAAACCCTTGATATGCAAATTCTCCAACTGCACCCTCAGCTCACGAAGCTCTGTGGGATCCATCCGATATGCTGGTGAGGAAATTGGTGCCGTTACAGGGTGTAAGTCGATGCAAAATTCGATTTCCTAGCAGGTAGGTAGTCCTAAAACATATTTGGGAAAGATGTCCTTGTACTCCACCACTACTGCTGGGAACTGGGAGCTCACAACATCCATTGCTCTGAGGGTACGACTACCCAACTCATGAGTGATCGACTGCACCATCTTATGCATAAGCCCATTCTGTGCTGCCTGAGTCTCTTTTTCACCGACAAAGGAAAACCTCATCCCATCGCTGTGGGCACACCACACTCTTCACCTAAAGCAGTCAATCTAGGAATGGACTGAAGATAACGGATCCATACTGAGAATGACGTCACAAGGCCTCAACGTTGCCACCAAGAGGTTCCAATCTAAACTCTCACCTTTAAGGGTAATATCACACTATCTATAAAGGTGTGTGATCATCGATTCTCCTCACATAGGTGTCTCCAAGCGTAAGGGTCGAGTCAACGGCTCTACCGGAATATCAAGGTTTCATACAAGACATGTGGAGAGGAAGGAATAGCTGGTACTTGTGTCTATAAGTATGGAATCTAAGGTAGAGAAGACACAGATCATACCTCAAATCATCCTTGGAGTCCATGAGTTGTATGCCTCGACCGCATGCAGTTGTCCCTGCCCCTACCCCCCATCTCCCTGAGCCTCGTATAGAACTCCTAGGTGTGGTGGTGGAAGTAGGTCGAAGCATCTTCCACCACCTGAAGCTCTCCATAATCCTCTGCCACATCCGTCTTCTGGAAGGTCTATCTACTCCACTCTCTACCTCTACCTCAGCGGTCCATCCACTGCTTCCCTATTAGCAGCTTGACAGGTTGGACATTCTCTAGTGAGATGTCTTATACCGTCACATGAGTATCATCATCTCTCCCTAGGCTAACTGGATCCAACCTAAGAGCCCTGGACTACCAATCCCCTGTCTTGGGTTCTTCTGTGACGTCTCCCATGTTCTGATCCCTGTGTCTGACGTTGGCTCCCAACTACCAAGATCTCTACACCTACATGCCTGCTATTGACTGCCATCGACTATCTCTACTCCGCCTAGAATCTCTCGATCACTAAGGCCCGCTCGAGCACTCCAACATAAGTCAAAATGCATAGAGGCATAAAACTAGCTCAGATGTCCCTTCGTAGATACACACTACTCTCAGCATAACCAGAGATAACTCATCCCTAAAGAGTCACTCAAACTCTTTCCACGAAAGAGTCTCCTCTTCATGAGTATGTGTGGCCAGACTCTACCATTTTCCCACCAAACCCTGATGAAGGCTCGCTCCTAGGATCACCATCTGGTCCGCTGATGTCCTCACTAAACAGAAAACTATGGTCATCGCATCAATCCAGTCCTCAGCCACCTGAGGGTCGGTCTCACCTTGGAACCGGAGGGGTCTCTATCTTTGAAACTCATGGAGTGCACTCAGCCTATGACCCTCTTTGGTCAGTAATACAGGTACCACGGGCTACTCCACTAGTGGTGGTATAGTAGGTGCACCACTTGGAGGCAACACATGGAGAACTGGTCCCTGTATCGAAGCCTCGTCACTGAGGGGATCATCCTCGTGGTCGCGCTGCTGAATCCTAGTATGCATCGCTGAGGCATTCTATAAGGAAACAATATGTACCATGGTTAATGAGTATATCTAGATATCTGGCACAAAGGACATAGAAAACACAACCCATTCCTATATGATTCATGTACTATTCACTTATTTCCCTACAACTAGGCCATAAGATAGATATTTATTAATTTTTGGGTAAAAAAATAAAACAGAAAAGGAATAGAAAAAAGCGGGCCCACAGTGCCCCAAACAACAATCCTAGGGGGGCCAAAATTAGTGGAGGCCCAGGGAATCCCCTCGAACCAAGTTGAACCCCTCTGGTTTCATGGATCTAGCAGTGTGGAAGAAAAAGTGAGCTGGACTGGGGACGTCAAGAGAGGCAAGATGGTCTGCTACCATATTCCCCTCGTTCCAAGTGTGGGTTACGCTGATGTGATTGGCGATCATACCTCTTCATGCCCTCGTGGTGTAGTGTATAGACCATGGAATGGAACCGGAGCCATGCAAAGATTTGTGAAGGATTTGGGAATCAGTTTCGACCTGTGATAGGACGATCCCTTTTTGGCGACACAAAGAGAGGCCCAACAACAGCGCCTTTGCCTCAGCTTGAAGAGAGGATCCGCGCCCCAAGAACCCTAAGAAAACCATGCTAACCGACCCGAACTGGTTCCGAACCACCCCTCCTCCACGAATTTCCCCCATGATGCAAGACCCGTCAGAGTTGAGTTTGAGCCCTCTGCTTGGCAGAGTCCACCCAACTAGTGTTTTCATGTACCGAGTCGAAAAGCAGGTTATCAGAGTCCTAGTGTATGGATACGTTGGCCGCCTGCACTAACACTGGAGTCTTTGTCCTGAAATCCGAACTCGAAACACTTAACACTATTGCCCCAAACCAACCTCACAGACTCTTGGTCCAAAGTTATAATTGACCACCTCTGATACCACTCTGTCATGACCTGTACTAATGGGGCATGTGCCGCGACTCCCCAAGCCCACCTCCAATAGTCCAGGGGCTGGTGACTAGCACCGAGTATGCATATCACTAACATGGGAGGCATTACCTAATAACCTAGACACACACACACACACACATCTCTAAGCCCACAAATATAGAATTATAAAAACTACTAAGGAACAAAATTAATGCATACAACAAAACCCAACAAACAAAGTACAAAGGAAAGTAAAGTACTAAAAGTAAACTAGGCCAGAATACAATCCCACCAAAAACAAGAGTCTAAAAACTAAAAATTCCAACCTGTAAGCACAAAGAGGTACTGGGACTACTGCTTGTAGCTGTAGGAACACCTCATACTGTAGGGAACTCAGAAAGCTTGGTCCTATATTGGTCCTCCCTAGACTCCGTCAAAAGGTTTCTCGTCTACACAAGACATGACACGTGTAGGAAAATCCCATGCAGGGGTGAGTATAACAATACTTAGTAGAGGATCTAGAAAAATCATAAAGCAATACACAAAGTAAAGGTACAGTTAGCTCTACACCATATATATCTACTAAACATAGAGAAAGATAAACACCATCCAGATATACTCAAAACCTAGACCTGTAGTCTAGAGACAAGTCATACAACCACATACCCACGCTAGGGATTTAGTTCGAAGATTTTACGAAGTACTCGTCTGAGATAACTCACTCCATGAGTCTGATAGATCTGATAACGTCTATCTGAGAAGTACTATTCGTCTGGAAAGTCATAAGAGATAGATACACTCATTCTGGGAGAACACACTTTTGAGTGGGGAAAGATCACAATAAATAGATGAGGATCACTTACAGGGCCTTAGAGGATACCGCGACTCATCCGAATTCACCTGATGAGAAGAGGATCAATGTCTTGTAGAAGTATTCATGTCGATACCTAACTCTACCTAGGGTCATGAATGGATAGAGGATCTCGCTCCGGGCCTCTCAGAGGGATACTTGACTCTATCTCGAAAATTCCTACCGAAGGGATCATACTCCTATGGGAGGAAACTATACCTGACCTTCAGGGGAATGAGAAAAGGGGCACTAACCCAAACTAAACATGTCCAAGAATTGGTGTACAATAAGATCAATCCACGTACTGAGAAGTACACGATGTGTAGAAATGTAACACGCCGTCTCTTCTGAACCTGGGTACTGCCCATGTACAACGGTCCGTGTCGTAAGGATTGTCATGTAAAACGCAACTACATGACATGTAGAAAGAATCACACACCATGTCAAAGTATCTGGGGTTTTATCCATGTATGCTATCCATGTGCCTGTACACAGCCTCAACCCATGTATTCCAACCTGTTTAATCGACACATGGGGTGGCCCGTGTTACTGGCCTCGTGTGGTCTTGTGGTGGAGTACACAGCCGTGTACCCCACCCCGTGTCTGTATATCTCCTAGGATACATGTCGAGTCCTGTGTAAGGACCCAGACACTATGTTCTTTGAGCAACATGTCGTGTCATCACCTCACGCACTGTGGAACCCTAGAAACCACTTAGATGGACCCACATGCCATGTTATTCGGGATAAATGTAGTGTGTTCTGAAAATTTACAGAATGATGAACCTACTCTTCCACACCTTGGTACTCCTCCGGTATTCGATCCGGCCATCCGTTTGCCACAAAACTTTAATATTAATGTCTCCCTAACATCCTGAAGTTGTTTATGTTGTTTTCAGGCCTCCGATAGGCCTCAAAATGTATATCGATCCACCCGTGCGAAGAAAAATCAAAGAACGATCTCTTCTGATTCGATCCGATTCATTGTCTTCCATTGCCGTCACACCTCCACTAGGTTGTCATGATGTTGGATATCCAATTTGGGATCGTTGCATTGTGAAACGAATGCGCAATGATCTGTTGTTCATAACCCCTCGAAGAACGTGAAGAACCTCCGCAGGGTAGAACGTGAAGAACGTGAAGAACGCAGGGTAGAAGGGGAGGAAGAAATCACATAAAACAATCTGAGGAATGAACCTCTGCTGTCATTTGTCAAGGTGTTGATCTGCTCCTGTTAGAAGGATTAAATAGGGTGAAATAAAATGATAAACAAACAACTATCTTAACAATCTCCTGAATCAAACCCCAAAGAAATAGAAAATAATTACCCTCCTGCAAGAACACACAATTTTTAAATCATTATGTTTGTGGGTTAATCCACATTCATCGTTTATTCCAAGAATGAGGAAAAGAAGAATTGAAATAACAAGCCCTACCTCGATCTGGTTGAAGAACGATCGCCGCATCACATTCGTTGGTGAGGTTTTTCTAATCTGAGATACGTTGATCGATTGTGTCATCGTCATACACCAACAGGTTCTCCTCCAAATCTCTAATGGAAAAATTCTAAATTCACAGGTTTATGCGGCTAACCCTGTGATATTTCCATAAGTAGGTATTAATAGGGGAGGATTAGGTCACTTCACAAAAAGGGAACATTTAAAATAAAATAAAATTTTAATTTATTTTATTTCCATTAAAATTTCCAAAAACTAACTCTGGAAGATGACCCGTGCCAATCTATATTAGGCCCCACATAAGGTAAAGTTGCTGCTCTAAATGCAATGGTACCCTCATATTTCTGATCCAGGCACCCATTTAAAATTCATTCTACTTTTATAGTAAAAACACTCATGCGCGTTGTTTAAATTTTTTAATTTATTTCAGACATCTATTCTGGGCACCCCAGGCCTCAGAATCGCACGACGTCTAAAGGTCTGGTCTCAAAATAATTTCATACAATATTTAAAAAAAATACACGGAAAATCCAAGACATTACAATGACTATGGACATAGTTGAAAACTATGGATATTTCCACTACCATGGGGGATGACCCAGGTGGTACCTATATCCATGGTCAATGGATCATGTTTATAAGATTATTTTCAATTCAACCCATACCCTCATGTTTATAACTACAAAACCTTTCCATTATTCTATTTATGTTTTATAAATTTTTAGAAAAAAATTTGTGTACATATATATATATATATATTTATAATCATATCAGAATATTGTAATTAAATACTATAGCCTTGGTTGATTGTGTTTAAAGGTTGGGGCATGGGACCTATAGCCACAATCATCTAAAACCACAAATATAAGGTCAATTTTTGAATCCATATTGCCACAATGCATTTTCTTGTGGAAATATTCTATCCCATAACCACAGTTAAGGCCTGACCATGGATATAGCTCTTTCTCGTGATCCCTATAGACACAGTCGGACCTGACTATGGCCATAGGCTGACATATAACATAGTGAGATAGATGAGCATGGTGATAGGTCTTTCACACACCCTTCCCTTGGGAAATTTATTTCCTACGCTTGGCATGGGAATCCCTTTTTCCTTGGTCAACCTTGACTATGGATATTGGTTTTCCTATGGCCATATTTAGGTTTCTGACCATGGATATAGATTTCCTATAGCCATGGTTAGGCCCGACTATGGCTATTGGGGCATGGTCAAAGGCTAAATTTCCACCAGTAAACCCTGAATACGTTCAAAATTGATTGAGAATTCTCTAGAGAGGGGATGTTGTGCACAATGATCAACCTCTTCAAAATAGACATATCAATCTATTTATAGACATATATTTATGGTTAAATATTTATTAATTTCACATAATATCTTAATAATATATAAAACCCATAAAAACCCCATACCTAGTATAATAATAATAATAATATTTTGTCTCATGGTGTGTACTAACCTATGAAATGATAAATGTTATTTTACAGTATAGTAAATAAATATTTTTCAATGGACTCATCTCGGTCCACTCTTCCTCCTCAACAATTATTGAATCCTAGAATAAATGTTATTAATTAAATAAATAAATAAATATTTTATTCATTGTCTAGAGAATAAATATTTATTCTAATATCTAAAAAATAAATTATTTATTTAATAAATAAATATTTATTACCTTGAAAATAAAAAAGATAAAAAAAATATTATATATTCATGTAATTAAATAATTACTTTGAAAATAAATATTTATTTAATATTTGTGATCAATAATTCCTGAATAAATATTACTTCTCTGTCTAGAGAATAATATTTTTTTCCAATTGTTAAAAATAAATAAATTTTAATAGAGATCAACGTAAATGCTTTGTGTGTGACCCTATATGATTCTTCTTTAGTGAAATTTTGTGGGCCAAGCTAAAGTCCAATATCATCATCTGGAAATATATAAAGGCACCCAAGAGGAAGAAATTAATGTCACAACATCAAAAACCACATATGAATGTTTTTTATGTAATAAAATATCTCTATCTCAGTATCTTATCATGCAAGTTGCATACTCATTTTATCAACCTATATGCTCGATACTTCTTTCTTTGAATATCTAAAATGAACATGTATATACACAATTACCATGGAATTTATTTCAATAGTTTTATTCTAATCCAAGGGGTGGGATAGAAACTTCTATAAATATGGAAGAGACAAATCCTTCCTCTACATATTCATTAATAACATATCATTCATGACAAACACAACTTAGATGTAAACATATGTCATCATAGTTTATGACAATGCATCAAAGTAAATGAGTCATGATATGTATTAATAATAATCTTCATGTCTAAGGATCATTACATTGGATCACATATAGGAATATCCAATGAGACATGAACATGTGGAATTCTAATTGGCGACTCTATTCTCATATTCTCCTCTATTAGAGATTACTATGGAAGAACTTCATGAGAAGAAGTCCCAATGTATTATAAGACTCTTACAAATAATGTCCTATATCATATGTTTCCATTATAATGATGTCATCCAACCATAGAACATATATTTAAGAAATATCATCCTATCATTTTAAGGTTATCATCCTATCACAGGACTCCTATGACCTTTTCCAATGTGACTGATACTCTAGGACATTATCACATTAATTTTACAAGGAAGAACAATCAATACGTGATAAATTCATTGTTAATATTAAAATCCATGAATATAAACTCAATCAAAATTAAAAATTAGTTGGTTTCGGGGACCAACTCCAATAGAATTCCACTTGCACTAGAGCTAACTACCAATAACTTTTTAGTTTGTAATTTATCACATGTTATACATGCTTCTACTGAATATAACTATAGTCGATAGGCCTACCATATCATTATGTGTCTAGTATTGTTTTCACCACATTCCTTTATGGTTAATCTATGTATTGAAACTTCACTCCTATGAGAAAATCCCTCAAGTAGTGATATCACAAAGTATCCACATATTGTTCCCTTATCAAAAACCTAAAATATTAACTAATTCCATAGTCATGTATTATCATATTAATGATAAAACCATTATTATTATTATAAATTAAATAGGAATAGAATGTTTCTAGAATACCTTTTAAGCTACATCAGAAACCACAATATACTCAGATACTATAGATATAAAAATCTTTGGGTTTTAGGGCCCAAATCCAATATAATCCCACTTTCACTAGAGCCAACTGATAATAACTATTTAGTCTGTTAGTTCTCACATTTTATACATTATTTTGATGATTATACCTATAGTTGTTGGTCCAACCATGTCAATCTATGGCTAATGTTGTTATTTTCAGATACCTTTGTAGATAATCTATTTATTGGAAGTTCAATTATATTATAAAATCCCTCAAGTAGTTATATCAACAAGTATACATCTATTGTTACCTTATCAGAAACATGAAATCTTAACTAATTCCATTGTCATGGATTATCATACTAAGTATAAAACTCTTATTATTGGTATATAACCAAATATAGGAATTGATTTTTTCTAAACCACTTTTTATACTGCATCATAATTCACAACATACTCAAATATTATAGATATTACAATATTGGGTTGTAATAAGTTTGTCTTGCATATTAACATATATTTAATATTATACTAGATCAAGATTATATAAATAAATACTATCATTCAATTACCTTGATCATTATTATTACCACTTCTCCAGACATCAAGAACTCATCCCAATTCACTCTCTCATGAGCTGAAGGATATTTCTAATTTCATGTCAATTTAGTTATCCTGGATCTGTATGATATTCACCTAGTATGAGTCATACATAAATAATATCAAATGTTAGTATGTATCATGGAATATATGTTAAATTACTTGCACTTAATCTTTTGAAATTCTTTTATCTCAGTAATCTCTTCATATTCCCATGCATGTTTTACTGGAAAAATTATATGCCAATAACATTTCGATATTGAATTGTTCTAACTTTAATTTTCCAATACTTTTTCAATATATATACTATGAATATATTTAAAAACCCCATGGATCTATTTTATTAGATCTCGTTCCCTATAACTTTTTTCTACATCATGTCATTCTTGAAAAAAACCATTCACCAGTATTAAAAAACTTGTACAACATGACATTTTCTTTCTATATGTTTTCAATATAGCTATATTGGAAAACTATAGCGCTATTATTAACATGTTAAAGACATGTTTAACTCATTCATTTACAAATGAATATTCTATGATCACTATGAATGATTTATCCATAAATGAATTTATGAAATGTGCATATCTTATTGGAATTTATTAATGTCCACGAACCTTTCTAGTTATTTTATATAGACATATACCCTGATGTCTCTTTTGGTCACATCATATAGACATATTCTGTAAATTTTCCTCCAAAGGAGGTGGCCTTTATAATCAATATCCCAGTATGATAATCATAGAGGTGTTATTTAACAATTAAAAATAAAAAAGATTTTAGTTATTCTGATTTTTGTATATGTTTTTTCATAGAATAAACCTTTCAATAATCTACCATTATTAATTATTACTAGCTTGTACCATCCATGTCCAGTTTCTCTTGAATACTCACCAACAATATCATGTTTTTGAAAAATTCATAATACAAAGTCCCCAAATCTTGATTCATGTAATTTCTTACTAAATTCATACATAATTTTCAATCTTGTAATGTTTCAATTTATTTCTTATTTGTAGGAATCATTATACTGAAAGAATAATATATATATCACCCAACATGGGGAACAAAAACCACCTCTTTGGTTATAATTTCCAACACAATATGCGTTTCTATAACACCTTATCCCACTAAGCTTATTAGAGTCCAATGTTCATATTCCATCTTCATGCGCATCCAAATCCTTAACCCATAGAGTTAATTCTGCCCTTGCTATCTTAAAAGGGATAAGTTTCCTTAATAGAAACATAGTCAGTCTTACCTAGATGTTATTACCCTCAGTGGATATAGGATTATTAACTGAGATGAACTAAGTGTTTTAGTTTCATTTGTAGCTAAAAAATAATTTTAACAAATGGTTTTAAATAAACACTTGAGGTTGGTACCTAATATATTATTATCATATCACAATTAATATTATATCTATTAGTCAATATATTCTAAATATGGTTAGTTATTGAACTTCTAATTTAAAAACATGTCTTGGAAGAAATTATGGAAGACTTTTCAATACATATAATACTCTTCATTGATTTTCCTTTTAAAACCATCACTATATTGATGTATATAAGGGAATATGAGTTTTGTAATACCTTTAATTCACGTGTATATGATTAATGATTACATGGATACAATGTTCTTTAAAAAGCCTACTTGGAGGATCCTCTATCTTCACCAACTGCACACATTTACTTCTCTAATAATTTCTAAAATTTCTTAAAGGAAAATCATGAAGTATATAAATTTGTCTATATCTTTAGAATATTTCACATGGAATTTATAAAACAACTCTAATAGATTTGTGGCATACCTTTATTTCTAATGGTTTATTTTTTCTAAAACATAGTAAGTTGTTTTTTTGTATACCTAGTATCATAGCTCAATAGAGACTAAAACACTTTTACAGGATATAAAAAAGTTAACCATTATCAGTTTTTTGAAAAAGAATTATATTTCCACCATAATATAATTAAGACTTATATATATATTCATTATTCATTACTAGTAGGATATTTATGATTCTAGAATTACTGAACTATTAGTCTATTATGAAATAACACGAAAATATATATTTCAAAAATTAAATCATGTCTCATTGTGTCTAAAATAGACATTGAGATAATTTTTTTTGGTAATATTCAATACAAAAAATAGTTTAACTTGAATCATTCCACCAGGAAATACAGAAGTTGTGAACTTCTCATTACTGATTTAAGAATCATCCTTATTTAGTTTCTTTGATAATTAAACTTACTTATTGTAATATTTAGATACTTACTTGGTTCATATATTTTAAAAATATTCCCAAGAATCATATCATAAAAATTACATGAAATAATTAATATACATAAAGTAGAATCATCTGACTTGTTCTTCTTCAATTCATTGTAATTATTTTTCCAATGACCATTCTTACCACACAAGAATAAAATAAAATCATGTTAATTTATTTTTCCTTTGATATTTTTCTCTTTGAAAGACATTTTAAATGAACTATTAACTCTAAAATGTTTACTGTATTTTTGACTTTTTCCTTTAGTTAGTAAGTGATGAGGAAACTTTTTCAATCAAAAAAATATCTATCCAGTGAGGTAAAGTCAAAATATTCCTGATAGATTTATTCGTATTGTTAAATTAATAAGGATTACCTTGGTAATGATGATGATAATACTAGATTAATGGATAATTTATTATCTAAATGGAAGCCCAATGTTTTTAACTTATCAATGTACTATAGAATTTTGGAGACAAGATAATAAGTTAGTATTATTCCAATTTACCCTGATTAAGTTCAATGAAAATGTCATTTATCTAAAGTGTATCCTTTTATATTTTTAGATTAAAGAGATGCGACTTCATGGTGTTAACATTCATATTATTTTGTTACATTACCATCTCTCCAGATAGAACTGATTGCATGATGTAAGTAATATAAAAAAAATCCTCCATGAGTCTCATATAGATATCATTCTTACTATCACACACTTACTATGGTAAAATATTATGAATAGGGATTCCAAGACATGGTAGGAATTCCCTAATAGTAAAGTAGGGTAAAACATGAACATTACTCCTATAAATTTGTGTCTGTGAGGACATGTCTTGAGTAAAGGAATGGTCCCCATATTTTTCATGGTTTTCCTGCCATTTTTTTAATAATAATAATTCAAAATAAATGATTAGTACTTTATTTGATTATAAAATATTTGAGTCAAAATAACTCACTTTTATTATCAAGTCTTCCACTATTTTATGAAGTCATAATAGTCCTCACCATTGAACTCAGAATTTCCTGACATGAGTAAATTCTTATAGAAAGGATCTATATTTCCCTTCTTATAATCCAGTTTGAGGATATGAAAATTATAATAAAGTATTTAGATAGGTGGTCCCCCCAACTACTGGCTTATAACTCCTTGATCCATTGAGTGGACTCCCAATCCCGAAATCCTTACTATGATTTCATTAACACCTAACTCCAAACTGTATTAGATAAAATAACGATATTAAACCAAATATAAATTCAGTTAAGCTTGTCTAGTATCATAGTTAAGACATATAGATAATTAATAGTTCCCTCAATGGAGGCTAAACAAGCACTTTTACTATGGTTCCATCTTATCTTATATAATTTAAGGATTTTGACTTAATATTAACTTGATGTATTTTGATTATCATATGTAAATTATCTTATTTTATCCTTTTACATGTATTTTTAATATTAATTGGATTTTATTTACGTGATTAACCATGTGTTGAAAAATATTTACACATAATCCTTTTATTTTAATTCCATATTTGTATATTAATCAATTTATTTATTTTATTGTGATCTTACATTCATAAAAGAAACTATACATCATATATAAATAAAATAAATAAAACATGGAATGATCAAAAGGTTTATCTATAAGTTCCTTTATTGAACGAACAATAAAAAACCAATACCCCTAGGGGAAAAACTAGTTCAGCTAGTATAGGCTTGAGTTTCAACATTCCACCTATGTCCTGTGTATCACCCATGAATAGTTTTTCATCAGATCTATCTCGAACAAACTCTATGAACTTGGGAGCTCCATCTTTACATTGAAATTACCTCATATACAGGCGAAAAAAATAGAATGGGGTTTATATAAAATAATCCATTCGATCACAAGCCTATAAATAATGAGGAAGGGATGATGCACATGCCATCGTTTTAGTATAGTAATAATAATTACCAAAGTACATGAAATACATAAATTAAATGAAACTGTATACATACACAGGTCGGTCTAAGATCATGATCCTCCACTTGTGAAATGAATAAAAATTTAAAATAACATTAAAAAATTCATTTTAATTTATTCATTAATTAAGATAAAATGAATGAAAATTTATCCAATTAATTATCTGATTAATCAATTAATTAATTTTGTCTTAATCTCTATCTAATAAGTTTTGTGTATTTTCATCTGCTGTGATTTTAAATAAATTAAATAAATAAATTTTATTTAAAATTTAATAAAATAAAAAACACATCTTGAACTTCAAAGTAACACAGTGAATACATGTTCAAACTACAAAACATGGTTCTTGTTGTATACAATTTACTCACTCGACATATCACCTATACGAAATGTGAGGTAATTTCATGGTGTGTACTATCAAATAAAAGAAACATAGAAATCATGAAAATTATGTTTCATGTACCAATTTAATGCAAGTGGAGTATAAATTATGTAAATACCATGAAAAAGTTATTGTTCTTAATTTTACATAGAATTAATTAATCATTTTATAGGATATAAAACCTATCAACAGGAATGCACTATCAATAAATGACATAAAAAATGTATTAATTAATTTTAATAGAGTAATTAATTAAATTTAGTATTTCTACATAAATAGGTAAAATACATGGTGAGTAGAACTCATCTACATGTCACGTATGTCTCGTTGTTGTATGTCTACAGTATACACTTAGGGGCTGGTCAAGTTTGTCACCATAGTTATTTATTAAGTTCATGATAGGTACAAATGTTATACACCATGTTGCATATTTATTTCAAAAATACCATCCTGTATGAATTATGTAATAAATACTTGATGCATCCTTACTTTGTGATTTCCATAAAAAAACACATGTACTACAAGATGTGTTAGGGAGGTACACACTACATGGTTCAAAAAACTATATACCATCCTGGATCAGTTAACATGTGGTTGGATTTTGATGTATGTTATGTGTAATCACTACATGAAGACCCATATTTCTCATGGATAATCCTAGTAAAATTTATATGGGAACATGGTGTGTTCCAATAGACTACACACCATATACTTATGTTCTATTTGGATAGAATTCTTGGCACCTCTGGATGGATTCACTCACTCACTCAAAAATCACTATTTATTCTGAAATAAAAACTCCCATCAGGGTGGTATGAAGTTATGTAAACCCAAGGAATCACCTCTAAAAATTAAATTTCAGTCATGGGGAAGGTCTCTAATTCAATAATAAATGATAATACTATCATCAGGAGTAGCTTTTCTAGCAAGGATATTAGATGCAAAGTTACCCTCCCTTATGGTATGAGTGACCTCCATACCATTACTGATGATGGCCTTGCACTTCCTGATAAGATAAATGAGGTACCAAATAGTGCTATTGATGTCTTTAATGAATCTAAACCAATGTTTATAATCATATTTTATTACCAAAATCTTGATATTGTACAACATACACAAGGAGATACCACTAAATAGGGCTCGAGTCTCTATCCCAACTGCAATAATTAGACCATAAAAGAACTGAAACCATTGACCACTGACCCTATATTTACAAAAAATAGTAATACTCCTCTCATAGCCCCCAAAAATCATGATCCATCCACATTGAGTTTATACCCTAAAGAAGGTGGGTTCCACTTGATCCACATCCCAACAGAAGCACTGCCACGAGGTCTTGAATTTCTAGAAATGAGGAATCTACCATCAACCGAAGACTTTCTTCTATGAATAAGGAGAACAAGCTCCTACACCAGGTAAAAAAAATGAATCTTAATAAGTTGAATTGAATAGTGAATCCCTTCTCAACTATTAATCCTAATCTCCCATAAGCCCAAAAAAACTAAGGAAAAAACCATCCTATGAATCATTATTTCTGATGCTTTAGCCTCTACTCCCTGGAAGTAGATAGAGATGAACTCCAATAAGTATATCACCTATTATCAAAGGCCCACCCTCTAATCAATCAGTTCCCATAAAAAAATCCCTAACACCATAAAAAAATAAGTTCCTTATAGATTAAGTACTTGGATTATCACATCACATGAACCTCAAAACCATGTTGATCTCATTTCTTTGAACATTGTCTTCTGTAGGGATGGTATTGTTATGTAACCGCCAGATAAAAAAATTCATCTTGGTTGGGATATATTTTCACCATAACTTGGTTCCACACCTGTTCTTTTGATGAATGAGATGAATGATCTTTAGAAAATCCCAATAACTAAATGTTTCTATCATTGAATCCATGAACATGCATTTATCTGGTTCATCCATGAGGATTATTATTCCATGTAGGGATTTTTTAGCCTCATCAAGTGTGGAAACAATGAACCTTGGATAGAGGTTCACCTATTTTAATGAGATCTCTGGCACCAGGTATCCTAGAATGAAAAGAATTTAACCCACCCAATTGTCTTTACAATACCTGATATCCCCTCGCATGACCACCCATGACACATTATCATCTAGTAATATGAGATGCTCCCTCATACACCATGCCTCCATGAATGTTTTCCCAGTTTCTCATCCTAGAGGTTCCAATCCTCCCCATATTTTATCATTAAGATTTCCCATATGGATTTAACTTCAATAATATCCTAGTCTAGAAACAGTTTGATAGCTAGCATGGAGTCAACAATGCATCACATGTTGACCCCCCCCCCTCTATAAGTGGTCTCTCCATCCATTTCCATGAAGACTAGTGGCATTTTACCTTGAGTTTTTGATCTCAAATGAAATCATTAATAATTTTTTCGATTCTATCAATGGCACCCTTCAGTGGATTTATCACTGAGTATATATGCATGGAAATCACTATAAACAAACTGCTTTCCAACATGATCCTACCACCAAAAGAGAGTTATTTTTCTAATCGAAGATATGATCCATAATGTGACTAACCTACTTATCAAATAATAATATTTTATTTCTCCCATTTTAAATTGGTTCTCCTAAGTATTCCATTGGAAGAATCCCCTTCTGAATGCTCAGTTTTTTCTCAATTATCCTTCCCTAGCGGCTCAAATAGTTCTTCAAGAGATAGAAACTGCACTTCTCTAAGATGATCCATTTTCCACTCTATCTATATCTCTACATCATATCGTTATATCCATCAATTTATCTAGACCAACCATTAATAATGATTAAAATTTCATTCATGTACATCAAATGATATATGGTAATTGTCTCCATTTTGGTCATGTATTCCTATTTCCAATTCACTTTTAATATTTATTGAGAGAGCCTCCTGTGCAAGAATAAAGAGGATAAGTGAAAGAGGGTTTCCCTGAATCAGACCTCAGGTCTATTTAAAGAAACCAAATCATCACTCCAATACTGACATTGAAATCCAAGGTGAAGAAAAGCACTTGAATAAGAGATTAGATGTCCATAAATTTAAGAAAAACTTCTCCTTTTCCTTCAAGATAAAACTCAAATCCATACATCCAAACACATTTTCATATCCACATTAATCATTATTTTATATCCAACACTCTTTTTTTGATATCATTCACCATATCTATTGTAATCATAATTTACCCTAAATGCATTACCCCTTCATGAAGCTATTTTATCACCAGAAAAGATCCCAAGAATCACATTATAATTTCTTTTATTGACGATGATAGTGAGAATTTTTGTATGATTAATTGCAAAGACAAATCAGCCTAAATTGATTCTGATTAATTATCTCCTTCACATTTGGAATGTGGAAAAATTTATAGTTATAAATTTCTCTAGTTAAAGCTCATACCTAAAATAAATCCTATATTGCTTCAACAACATTCAATTTAATAATATCCAATGTAAAAACATAAAACATACACGGAAATCCATTTAGTCCTGGTTCACTTTCAGCATTCAAGCCAAACATAGCCTCTTTGATCTTCTTTGATTATGGAATGACCTCCATATCTTTATTATCATCATTAGTGACCTAGACTTCGAGGATGTTCAAGAATATATCATCCCTTATACCCCTAAAATCTTTTTCATCACCACGGAGAACAATCCTCGCAAGAAGATTTTATAAATGTTTCTCTATAAGACTACCAACCATGATGAGACCACTGGTGAAGGATCCATCATCCAACATTATGATGATAACTTTAGTGTCCTTTTTCCCTTCATACAAGCATAGAAAAATCCCTTATTTCAACCCCCTTGAGCCATAGATCCATTGAATTCTCCCTTTACACCATTTTGATCATTACAAGTTTCCCTACCATGATATTCTATTTGTCCATCATCATAGTGAAAACCTCATCATCCCATCTATCTTGTAATTTATCCTCTAATTTGATAGTTTCAATCTTCAACACTTCAAGAAAGAAGTTAGAATTGGGTCTGTTATTAAACCACACCCAAAAATGATCACTTAATCTCTTCAATCTATCACTAAGTCTGTTTTAAGTGCTACCCCTATATAGATGATCCAATGAGTCTTTAACTACCTATGATAAGCCTTTAATTAGAGTCCAACTCTCTAAGAATAAGAAATGTGATGACTATCTATCTTCTCTTTTGAGTTACATTAGGATAGAAAAATGACCAAATAGAATTTAAGGATGATGAGTAACCCTGACCAGAGGATATGAGTCAACTCTTGGAATATTTCATAAACATATATCAAATTTACTCAATATTCATTCACTTATTTTATTATTATTTCACTAAGTAAAAGGTTCACCCAAGAATCCCATGTCCATTAGATCGTTGTTAGGTAAAAATTATTTGAAATCATGCATCGAGCTTAGAGAGTAAGCTGCTCTGCCATTCTTATCTGATGGGTCTATAATAAAATCCCCACTAATAAACCAAGGAAGAGTCCCCAGATGAAATTATGATAACATATGCCATAACACTGCCCTCTCATTCTCCTCACATCTCACATCGACAAATGTGGACTAAATATTTTTATCACCAGTCGACAATTCTGTACTAATATGTTGATCTGAGACCTCCATAATTTTGACAGACACATTGAATTTATAGAAAATCCTAACAAGGTTTTTTTGAGGGCATCCATTCATCATGAGAGAAAAACCAAGATTTCTTGAAAAATAATTAATATGTTATTCCTTCTATTTGTGTTTAAGAAACACTAGGATAGAAGCCTGATGCTTTCTAACTTCAGAAGAAATGACAACATTTTTAACCTGATCCCCTAAGCCTCTTTCATTCCATATGATGAAACTAATCATTAATTTGAGGAGTTTGTGGTATTTTGGACCCATGATTTAGAATAAGAGAGAGATATAATTAAGATACTAACAACCTATTTTTCCATAGAATGAGTAACTATACCTCTAAAAAAAGACAATTCATGGAACCATCTATGAGTACCAGTTTACATTGTAGAAGGAGTAGAATCACAACCTTATAATGTTGGGGTTCAGCCTGATTCATTTGGAATTAATGATGCATCCTCAAAATGAGGACACATTTTTGAAAAAGAGAAACATGGTTCAAGGACACATGAATTTAATTCACGCGGATACACATTTTTGATGTGGTAATGAGGTCCTATATAAAGTGGGGAAGTGACCATGCTTCACCATCCACAATACCAAGAGCAGAGGGGCACACACAAAGAAACAACATAGGGTGGAGGCTTGTGTGAAAAAATGTGGACAACGGTTTTGAGTGTGGGTGGAAGTGGACAACAGTAAATTGGGTTGTGCAATTAGGTCCTAAAACAACACCATGTGTTTGGTATTGATCTATGAAGGGTGACAACTTGTCACAAACTATTATCAGAGAGGCGACGAAGGTGTATCAAGGTGTGAATTTGACACAGGTTTTTCTATGCTGTTTGTAATTCATGTTTGGACTATTTTTTGGACTATTTATATTCTCCCATTCATATGCATGGAATATTCTCAGAGTTACCCCATGGTTTTTTAATCCTCTCCAAGGATGGGTTTTCCACATTAAAATATGTATCCCCTTTATTATTCTGCTACTTGGTTTGGGACTTCATTTACATTTGTGATTCTCAAAAAAACAATTTGTCGCAACTGAGTTTTTTTTAAAACAATCCGCTTCTGACCCAACATCTGGTATCAAAGGAGGTTATTCATGTTTCTTTCTAATTATGTATGGGTGATTCACGTCATGGAATTCCTATATATATTTAACTATTTAATGGGAAAAATGATTTTACACATTGTCATAAAAGAGTTAAAAATATTCTAGTCCGTGAGAAGACAATAAAGGAGTTGAAGAAAAAAATAGATAAACTCGAGATGATGAGAATCAGTGATTAGAAGGATATGCGAGAGTTGGTGACAAGCTTGATTCAGATGTATTTGGGTTATAATATAATGTAGGAAGTGATAAATCTGATAGATCCATTGGAGATATGGGTGAATCTTTAAGGCATGTATAAATTGAAATCCCTCAAAAATCATTTATATTTGAAGAAATGGTTGTATCATTTGTGAATAACAGAGAATGGATATTTAGGTAACCATCTGGATGAGTTCACTAAACTTTTGATGGATCTATCCTTAGTGGCAGACAAGTTTGATGATAAAGGTAACATGGTACCTATTTAAATGGAATAAAAAGACAAGGCTTTGCTTATTTTGGGTTTTTTTCTTGATTCATATGATAATATCATCATTACACTGTTGTTCGGGAAAGATACACTAAATTTGGATGATGTGATTTTATCGTTGTTGATGAACAAGACTCTGTGAAAGACAAATGATGGTGAATCTTCAGGTAATAATGGTATTCTTGTTGTGGCATATGGACACGGTAGCCAGAGTGGTTGGTCAAAGATAAGAAGAAAGGTCATGTGCTTCTTTTTCAAAAAAGAGGTTCATGTGTAGACATACTACTATGAATTGAAAAATATTAAGGAGGAAAAGAAGGTGAACAACACTGATTTTGAGGATACTAGTGTAAGTCTAGTTCAAGGTGAGGGTGATTTACTTTTAGATGGCATTGATTATCACATGTAATATTTGTACATGGAATGGGTGATTGATTCAGCAGCTTCATACCATATTTCATCAAATAGGGGACTATTTTCTTCATATGAAGAAGGTGACTTTTGTTGATTAAAGATGGGAAATTGAGATTCTGCTGATGTCATTGGTGTTGGTGATATTTGTATCACTACTAATGTAGTTTTTATACTGATAGTGAGGGATGTGAGACATGTTCCAGGTATAAGCCATAATTTGTTATCTTCTTGTGCTCTTGATACTGATGGATTCCGTAGTTAGTTTGGTGGTGGAAGATGATTTTTTTCCATAGGATAGATGGTTTATGCATGAGGAAAATGGATGACATTATTTATAGTATAGATGTAAAAGTGTGCGGTGATGTGACGAATCTAGTTGCAAATAGGACTTCATTAGATTTGTAGCACAAGTAATCACTGTGCATGAGTCGAAGAGCATTGAATATGTTGAAGAAGGTTTTGAAGATGAATCATGTAAGGTATGGTGTTTCAGATCTTACACCTAATTATTTTTCTTCAGAGAGTTCCACTATTGAAGAAATAATGAAAATCAAAGATCAGGGTGATGTGTTGAGTGTTTTTGACTACTCAGAGGATGTTGAGTAAAGGGAGAAAGTAATTCTTGTAGGTTCTCTAGATTATGTGGTGATCACAATTATGGGGGATCAAGATATTATTGATTTTGGTATTAGTGGTGTAGACACAAATATTATGAAGATTCGACATTTGTATTTATTTTGTAGGGGGAGCCTTCAGGTTTCTGTCATATATGAAAAAAGGGGATGTCATATTTTTTACAGAGGTTAGTGGTTGGTGCGGTGACGACCGATTTTCTTTACAACTTAGTTTTTTGGATGTGATCCCCTTCTTTGATTGGATGAAGGGGGGATTATTGGGATTCATCCTGAATCATTTGGAATTAATGACACCTCCTCAAAATGAGGAACCATTTTTGAAAAAGAGAAATGCGGGTCAAGGCTACATGAATTAAATTCACACGGATGCACATTTTTGACATGGGAATGATGGAATATATAAAGGGGAGGTATTTACTATGCTTCATCATCCAAAATACCAAGAGTAGTGGGGTGTACATGTAGCAGCAACAATAGAGGGAAGAGGCTTGTGTGGAAAAAGTGGACAACAGTTTTGAGTGTGGGTGGAAGTGGAAAATGGTGAACTGGGTTGTGCAATGAGGTGCTACAACAATGTCATGTATTCTGTATTGATCTCTGAAGAGTGATGAATTGTCAAGAACTATAATCATAGAGGCATCAAAGGCGTATTGGGGAGTGAATTTTATATAGGGTTTTTTATGTTGTATATATAATTCATGTTTGAGATATTTCTTGGATTCTTTATATTCTCTCATTCATAGTGTATATTCTTGGAGTTCCCCATGGTTTTTAATCCTCTAAAATGAGGTTTTTTCCACATGAAAACATATTTACCTTTTATTATTTTTCTTTTTGGTTTGGAACTTCATTTAAATCAGTGATTCTCATAAATTTTTGTTCTCACAACTGATTTTTTTTAAACCAATACCCTTCCGACCCAACATATACAAATAAAGGAATATGAACCGAAAAATGATTGGGGTATGTTAAAAAAAACAATCAGAGAAGAAGTCTCTCTATCATAAACAACTTCTTGACCATTTTGAGCATTAGAATTTGGATTAACATTATCAAGAGATGAATGCTCGATCTCAAAGGGATCATCCTCCAAACTACTTACTAGCTCAATAGAAGAAAATTTTGAATACGAGTCTTCCTAAGCACCGGTATCTTGATCTCCTATACTAGTGTAAGTCGCAAGCAAGGGGGTTGATTCCCTATCTAGATCCTAACTCTTCTTTTGAGATGGAGAGACCTTAGCTGAACAAGAATCCAGGGCTTCACCTATAGGGTAGAAGGAGATCTGAACAAAATGGTCAACACTGATCATGGGGAAGAAATACCATCAAGAGAGGGAGTACTATCCCCTTCCATGAATAGAAACCCATCTTAAAAACCTTCCCCAATGAGGAATTTATCTTTTGAAGAAGAATCTTGCCTAAACACATGATTTGAATGGACTTGAATATGGAAAACATCCTAGAATCATGGCATAGACTAGAACTGAATTCATTACCACCAATAGTAGCTATCAACTACCCGAATAAGGACCTGAGATGTTAGCAGAGTTGAGATGTCTACTTCCAAAAAAATACGGGCTGATGTAGAGGTTTAAAGTATCTAATTTTCCTCTTCCTCACAAAGAAAACCACACAGGGAGTCTCCCACACTTTGAAGGATATAGGGGTTGAAAAAATGTAATGGGAGTCTTGGAAACCTAGCCCACATTGGTGCTGAGCTTGGATATTTCCAAAAAGGTACCTCCCAGGTCCACCTAAACAAGAAGAACCTATAGTCTTTGCATATCCATGAATACTGAGACTAATAAAAAAATGAAATTCTCCCTAGAGAAGTAATGGATTCCAAAATCATACCTAGAAATGGAAGGCACCGACGCTGGATGGTAGAGACCCCAGGAGCCCACAAAATTCCAAAAGAATGCCATAGATGGTCGGTTGTGACTGAACATAGCCACCAGGGTCCAATGATGGTAAGACTATAGTTTTACAAGCTCTAATGAAGATAGTTACACAAAGGGGAAAATATCCACCCTTACTAAACACTCGAGATCTAAGGAGATACATAAGATTCTAGGAAGCCGATGTGAGAGGGAAGATGGAAGGGAACTAGAGAGAACTTCCATGAAGGACTGAGGGCTAGAAACAACATCCATAAGGGAAGAAGAAACCAAGATTTCTAGACTCCTTAGAGTAACCTTTATGATGAAATACACCCTAACTAGAGGTAAGCGATCCACGAACCTGGCTCTGATGAAGTGCCGCTTGCAACTGGCATAAAATTTAAAAAATTTGGTTATACGTGCCACATGTTCTCTGAAACTGATGGGTCAAAAACTTTTTCCATTAACCTAGCCTTATGGATGTATTATTTATATGTTATTATATTTTTAATAGATTCTAGGTTATATGAGAAAGAAATTAATTGGAGAATAATAGATCTCAATAATTAGAATAGAGAATATTTTTTGTAAATGAATGAGTAAAATGATCAGCATTTAATAAGTAATTATAAATTAGAATGTGAAAACTCAAATACTAGTTTAAGTTTATAGACATAGTTGACATTTATACTGGGTGTGAATTTAATTCATGTTGTGTGTAGTTACTACAGGATGAACCAAAATTATCGCGGGTCATCTCGATGTAGTGTACGTGGGTACAAGACACGTACCAATGGGCTACACGCCATGTACTCATATTTTATCCTTATAGAGAACTTAGAACCTTGAACACATCCACACACGTCATTGGGTTCACACAACGACAGTTAGATTAAAATTTTTGTTTCCCAAACTTTATTAACTACTAAGGCATAGTATAGTAGAAGTGATGGGTCAATACCACGAGGATAAAGCTTTCTCTATATAGGATCACTAGCTCAAGACCCTTAGGTAGGAGTCCTTTCGAATTGGAATGGTATTTGGGAGTGTACTAATTCTATTGTTGGAAGTGGATTCAAATATTTAAAGAGGGGTTGGGATCAATTTCTCATATATAGAGTAAAGATAACCATAATTCTAATCTTGGTAGGGTCCTAAGCCTTAGGCTTTAAAGAAAACAATAGTCTCTAGTTGACTTTGGTCAAGCCAGATAGTTCTACCTAGGAAGTGACAATTCCATGATCAAGAGACAGTAACAGCCTAAGTGCATTATGTTTTAGCTTATTTGGAAGAAAGTTTCATAGGCTAGTGATTGTTGCCTAGCCTATTTTTATTAGGTTATGTTCTTGCGTTTGAATATCCTATAGTTAGATATACTCACAAAAATGGGGTAGACTTTGGTTATTTATCATGATTTATAATTACTTGGGGTTTCAAAATTATAATTAAGAATTAATTATGGGTTAACATACATCTACTCTTGATCCCTACCCTTAAGAGGTTTTAGATACTCATAGTGGGTGGAGATTCAATTAAAGAAATAATGAAATTCATGCTTGACATGCTATTTGAGTTTAAAAAATTCAAAATCATGCAATAGTTTGGGAAATGGGAATGAACATGCAATTGGGTTTTCAAAATATAAATCAGAATTTTAATAAATATCTTACTTGAAATAGAAAGGATAAACAAATATAACATGTGTCATTGGTAATCAAAGATGAATGACGACAATGCAATGGGAATTTTAAAGCATTGAATAAAACAGATCCAAGAATCTTGTATTGAAATAAAATGTAAAAAACAAAGAAATATTGAGTTTAAGAGAGGTAAAGGACAAAGAAACTAAAATGGAATGAAAAATAGAGAGAAATCCCATCTTGGAATGCTGTGAAATGTGCTGCTGAGGTGCTGTATATATAAGAGAATTTTGTCACAACATATACTAGAGGTATACGTCGTGTACTATCGATCCGTATATATCTCTGTGTATTTTGGATCTTTCGTGTGACTCACACGTATTTAGCCCGATTTATGAGAATTGACTACCTACACATCGTGTACTGAGGGTTCACGTTGTGTACTTGAGCGGATTTCTCATTCAACAGTTTTGAATAGAGTCACTTCACGTAGTGAGCATTCACGATGTGTATTGGATATTTCCTCTACTAACTTTATAGCTTGGTTCACATCTTGGATCATGATTTGTCACACGATGTGAACTAATTGTACACGACATGTAATTCCTAGCCACGACGTTTAATGTGTGATTTCTGCACTTTTTCTGCATTTCTTCCTTTAAATCTAGTAAATCCTCATTTCTACAAAATGTATCATATAACAATTGCATAATTGAGTAAATAAATGGAAATACATAAATAAATGATAGTAAAAAGTGTAAATGAATTTGTCTTATCAAACCTCTGGATAGATTATTTAGATGTTCTTCATATATTGTTAACATATTATTGGTTATATGAGAAATAAAAAGAGTATAAGAAGATATATAAACAATAAAAATAAAGAATTAATTTATGGAAATGAAAAACTAATGATAAATGAATAAAATAAACAACATTTAATAAATAATTATAAATTAAAATATGACCAATTTGATAACACTTTAAGGATCTATATGTAGTAGAAGAATCCATTAAGACTTTGGAAAAATCATCTTTTGTTTGATTCAACAGATAATATAAAATTTACATGATGATAAACATCATGAAAAATGGAATTTTTTTGAAGAATATTGAAAAATAATTCTAGAACTAGGAGATTATCTTTTTCTCATTAAATTTATAATTAATTTGATAACAAGATGAAATACCTTAGTCTTGATTTATTTATTTGGTGAAGGTATTGATCATCAAAATACCATTCAATTTTACTTTCATTATGTCCATAAGTACCTAAGGTAGATCCCATCTAGTGAAAATCCACACTTTCTACTTTGATCTTTGAACAACATCAACGGAACACTGGGTGCTATCATGGATGATTGATCATCATGAATTGTTTTCCTTAGTCGCTTCATATTTCTTAGAGCTTAAAGGAATCTCTCTTGATCTTATTGGTCTTTATCAGAAGATATTATGAAGAAGAGGTTCTCTTGATCTTGATAGAAACCCCTTTAGATGTTATTCATTGAGAGAGAATTCTCTATGTTGGGAATATTGTGCAGAACAATTAACCTCTTCAAAATAGACATAATAGTCTATTTATAAACTCAAGGATAGGTTTAAGTATTTATTAATTTCACATATACCCTTAATAATATATAAAACCCATAAAGAAGTACATTCCATTTATAATAATAATAATATTATGTTATCTCATTATTTGTGCTAACTTTTTTAGTGATACATGTTATTTTACACTGTGATAAATAAATATTTATCACCAAAATCATCTCGGTTTTCTCTTCTTCATTGAAATTTATTCAATTATAGAATAAATATTATTGATTCATTTAATAAATAATTATTTTATTCATAGTTAATAGAATAAATGAACATGTTTATACACTATGACCATGTAATTTAGTTCGATAGTTTAATTCCAAACGAAGGAACAAGATATCAAATTCTATAAAGATAGATGGGAAAAATCCTTCCACAAATTATTCATTAATAACATATAATTCATGATTCACACATCACACCTAACTTCATTGTGAACATATTTCATCCTGATTTATGATAATGCATCAAAGTACATGAGTCATGATATGTATTAATAATAATCTTAAAGTATATGGATCATTACACATGATCACAGATAGTAATATCCAATAAAACATAAATTTAAAACCCATGTAATCCCATAAATAAATAAATTATTCATTTTATTTATTCATATTTATTATCTTTTTATAAATAATTATATAAACTTTTCAATCGAAAAAGGTATAATTTTAACTAAATTATTTTTCCATGTATTACCTGGTTTTATTTAAGATTCAATTTTCTTAATTTTATAAATTTAATATGATAAAATGAAATTTATTTTTGGATTCATAATATTGATCTTTTATTATAATTAATTTTTAAGATTTTTCTGAGCAGATTGATTTTTGAGTGAATAATGAAAATACCAATTTTTATAAAAACTCTCATTTAATTTCAAGTATTTACAATGTACCATTCTATTTTATATTTTTTATTAAGAAAACATAGTCCCATTGGATTAAAATTTTATAATTAAGGTAATAAAAATTATACTTTATTTTGATATAAAGTCATTTTTAGGTTTAAAACTCATTTTTTTTAAAAACCATTTTTTGTTGCATTTTTCAAGCATATATTAAAATAAATTTTTGAAAATTTGATAAGTTAAATATTTAAAAATTTATTTCATATTTGTAATAATTAGGTTTAAATTTAGTAATGTGAACTATTTCATATTTGGTTATAATGAATAATAACCATTGTAAATTAGTATTGCCTCACGGTAAGGGGTAAAACATGTTAATTAGGGTTGAATTTTTTTGATAAGGCTATAAAATATCATGTTAATTATTTTTATATTAGAGGATTTAGAACCTAATCACATTATCATCAAAATTAGACTTATTTAGTGCCACATTCCCATGAAAATTACATAATATTATTTTAAAATGTTGAATAATTTCAAGAATTTGACTCCCCCCACTTATAAAAGAAATATCCCATCCTCACTTATTTAAAAAATTTGAGCACTCTAGGATGAAAATGTGTTGGTCCGAGTAGGATGGAAAGATGTGGGGGGGGGGGGAATTTATTTTAAAAAATATATTTAAAATGATATAATTAAATAATTTAATAATTAAATCAAAGTAATTGATAAGTATAAAGAGTTAGTGTTAGGTACCGGGACGACGCAGCGGAATATGGTGGGCTAGGAATTTAAAATTTCCTACATCACCAAAGTGACATAACCCTATCAACTCTGGTGATCTTGTCCTGGTTTGGTCTAAGGATCTCACAAGGTTTAAACAGAGCAAAAAATAAACTGAACATGTAACTAGTTCAGATTTGATGTGTGCTAGTCTGCCGTAGGATGCCGGCGATCGTTGCTCAAAGAATTCGATGTCAAAGCCCTCTAGATCGTCCACACATGCCTATCAAATCTACTTGCGTGTCATTCATCGAGATCCGGGTGCTAGCGTGGATCTTCAACGCTCACTTCAGCATAGCGATGATCACCGCAAGGCAAGATCCTTCAATCCGTGATGGACGAACTTGAAGATCTTACTTCTCTTGAGAGACTCCCTCTCTAGATTCAAAGAGGAGAGAGAATCTCTCAATCCCAACACATGAATAGTTAAACAAGAGAGCCTCTCTATCACTTAAATAGGGAATGTTTAAAACACACAGTATGGATTCCTGGCCCCCATTTAATAAACGTATGCTATATAAGTGTTATAAATAATTATTTATGACAAGTAAAATTATTCCATAAATAATATTTATAATTTATCACTTACTTGTAATATATAAATATATTACATGATGAATTTGAGTCTTTAACTCGACTCACACCTCCAGCTAATATTAAACAAACCTAGTATATTAAAATCCATTCGAATAATATTAATATTTTTTTTTACTATATAACTTGTAAATACAAGTTATAAAAAAAATTCAATGAATTATTCTAAACTTGAATAATTTATTAATTTATTTATTCTTTGGTTATCCATAGAACTTGGATAGTTCTCAGACCCTTTGGTGGGGCCCACCATGTTCAATATTCCTATTCCCAAAATAGGGAAAATTATCAAGGTGCTATTATGTGTGACCCTCTAGGCCCTTACCTCAATAGCAGTGAATAATATCCACCGACCTATAGTGGGGTTTAGAAACCCATAAAGGCCCCTATAGAGATAAGGAAAAGTCAAAGTAATGACTGCCTTCCTATGAACACGGTCCATGTAATATAATCTCTTCATCATCGATATCTCAATAAAGAAAAATGCACACCTGTGTCATCATTCTTTATTTTACTTTATTTTATTTGTTGATTTTTCTGGATGGTCTTACCTTCCACTACCATGGCCATGGATTTAACAAAGGTGTAACCGTCCTAATCAACTAGGCCTGATATATCTCTTCCTGAACTCGGAAGCGACAAATCCTTTCTCGATCCTTCAATCAATGCTATTCCATTAATGACGTACCTGATACAAACTACCTCACCATGACTTTGTCTCCATGGTTTTTTCCTTGCATCAAATGTATGTAATTAAATGACATCCATTGACAATGATCTCAAGTAAGAAGACCATTACACATGTCCATAGATATGAATGACCAATGACACCTCAAACATGTGGTGTTCCTATTATGTGGTTATGTCCTCATGATCTCAACTACTAGAGATCATTAAGTGCGAACTTCAAGAGAAGAAGTCTCAATGCTTATGAGCCCCCAGCACCTGATAGTCACACATCCTCTGTGTCCTTTCAAAATGATTTAACCGGAACATAGGATGTTACATTAAGATTACTATCATGGCATCTTAGGATTCTCATTATAGCATGGGATCTAATATAACCTTTTGATGCGACAGGTAATCTAAGGACATTGCCATAAACAAAGTGGATGTAGAAGTATCTACACTATTATGGAAAGATAAACACATGTATTATAATAAACTGCATATATGTAGTGGTAATCAAAGTACAATAAAAGTTGGGTCTAGGGAACCCACTTTCAACACTCCCACTTGCACTAGAGCCAACTGCTAACAGGTTTCAATCCGCTAGCTCTCATATGAGAATCATGCTTCTACTGAGAAATGGATTTAGTCATGGGGTCTGCCACATTGTCCTCTGTGGCTACTCTGATAACTATCACTTCACCTCTTTGAGTAAAATCCCTCAATATATGAAACTTCTGAAGAATATGAATTGTCCTTTGGTGAGACCTGGGCTCCTTGGCAAGCACCACTACAGTAGTATTATCACAATATACTAGAAAAGGGTCTTCACTGCTAGGTACAACACCAATGTCTAAGATAAAGCTACGTATCTAGAATACTTCCTTTGCTGCATCAGAAGCTGCAATATATTCGGACTCTACTATAGAATCAGTAACCACAACTTTCTTCAAGATTCTCCATCTCACTGCAACACCATTCAAGAAAAAGATGTAGCCTGACTATGATTTCATATCATCATGATATGTTTGGAAACTAGCATCAGTGTATCCCCTCACAACTAGTTCCTCATATCCTCCATACACCAAGAACATATCCTTAGTATGCCTCAAGTACTTTAGGATAGTTTTAACATCTGTCCAATGCAACTCTCCTAGATTGGATTGATATCTACCCACCATTCTTAAAGAAAAGGTGAAATTAAACCTAGTACATAGCATGGAATACATAATATAACCCACTACTGAAGCATAAGGGAATCCACTCATTCTTCCAATCTACTCTCGTGTTTGTGGAAACATTTTTTTGGAGAGACTTACACCATGTGACACAGGTAACAATCCTCTCTTGGATTGTTCCATATAGTACCTTTTGAGTACCTTGTCAATATATGTACTTTGATTTAGCCCAAGCAGCCTTTGATATCTATCTCGATAGATCTTGATCCCTAGAATGTAAGATACTTCACCTAAGTTTTTTATGGAGAAGCATTCATTTAACCAAGTCTTAACTTACTATAAGACTTTCACCTCGTTTCCCATAATTAATATGTCATCAACATATAATACACAGAAAACGATGGCATTCCCTTTAATCTTTTTATAGAAACAAGGATCGCTTTCATTTTTTACAAAAAACCAAAATATCTTATGGCCTCATCAAAATGAACATTCCATGATCTTAATGCCTTCTTTAATCCACAAATGGATCTCTGTAGATTTCACACTTTATTGGCATCCTTTGACTTAAAAAAACTTTGTTTTGAGTCATATAGACATCTTCAACCAACTTCCCATTTAGAAAATCTGTTTTGACATCCATTTTCCAAATTTTATAATCATGAAAGGCTGCTATTGCAGGAAATATTCTGATGGATTTAAGCATTGCTATTGGTGAGAAGGTTTCATCATAGTCAATACCTTGACGTTGTTTGAAACCCTTTGAAACCAGTCTTGATTTAAAGGTATTAACCTCACCATCTATGTCCAACTTCTTCATGAATACCATTTGAATCCAATGGGCTTTACATCAGCTGTAGGTTCTACCAAAATCCAAACTTGATTTTGGTACATGGAATCCATCTTAGAATTCATAGCTTCTTGTCATTTAGCAGCTTCTTTGCCTTCTACTTCTTCCTTGTAGGTTAGAGGTTCATCATCCTCAAGGACTAATGTGTCACCTGACTCGGTGATAAGAAAACCATAATGCTCTGGTTCTCTAACCTCTCACGTAGACCAACGTAGTATCTGTGTCTCAGGAAAAACTTCTTCTTCCACTTGTTATTGTGGAGATTGTTCCTCTACCAACTCTTGTGCATTTGGAGCATTAACTTCATCAAAGTCAATCTTTCTCCCACTATTTCCAATAGAAATGTTTTCTATTTCTAGAAATGTGGCGTATCTTACAACAATGAATTTTCTATCTAAAGGGTTATATAGGTAGTATCCTCTAGTTTCCTAAGGATAACCTATAAAGATGCACTTAGTGCTTCTGGATGCTAATTTGTCACTTGGTAAAGTCTTGAAAATTTCCTCGCGCCCCCATACACGTATGTGTGTCAGTTTGGGTTTCTTTCCATACCACAACTGATTTGGAATCCCATCTGTAGCTTTAGTTGGTACTCGGTTAAGGGTATATGCTGCTGTCTGCAAGGCGTATCCCCAAAAGGATAATGGAAGAGTTGTATAACTCATCATTGATATGACCATGTCAATCAAGGTCCTATTCCTCCTTTCACTAAAACTATTCCATTGTGGTTTATAAGGATGAGTGAGTTGGGATACTATCCCACACTCCTTCAATTGATCAATGAAATCTTGATTAAGATGTTCTTCGCCTCGGTCTGAGCGAAGTGCTTTTATCTTCTTACCAAGTTGGTTTTCTACTTAATTTTGATATTCCTTAAATATCCAAAAGGAATTTGACTTATACCACATTAAGTATATATAGACATACCTACTATAGTCTTCAGTAAAAGTAATTATGTATAGAAAAACACCCCTTGGATCTACTGGAAATAGACCACATACATCAATATGTATTAATTCCATCACTACATTGGATCTTTCTCCCTTTCCTGAGAAAGGTGCTTTGGTCATATTTCCTTGTAAACAAGCTTGACATACTTCTAAGGGATCTAACAGTACCAATTATAGATACCCTTCTTGATGCAATCTTCATAATCTATTCTAGTTTACATGACAAAGCCCGAACTCCCATAGGTGGGTGTTATTTAAGTCATGTTGGCTATTTTTTTCATTGATTTCCATTACTGAGTTCTCTAGTTCCAGCATATATAAACCATTGTTAATATGTTCCATACCATAACATATGTTATCCCTATAAAAAAGAAAACATTTATTTCCAAACATGAAATAAAAACCCATAGTGTCTAGACTTGACACAGAGATAATGTTTCTGGTAATAGAAGGTACATAATAGAAATTTTTTAAAACTTGAACCAAACCAGTTGGCAAGGTTAAGTGATAGTCTCCCACTGCCAAGGCTTCCAGACTTGCTCTATTTTCTGCTCAAAGATCCACTTGACCTTTTGCAATCTTCTTGAACCTACTTGGTTTTTATATATGAATAAAAATGTGTGAGCTACATGCTGTATCCAATACCCAAATTTTAGATAAATATAGATTGCATTCAATGAAAAAAATACCTAAAGTAGAAGAATCAATTTTATTATTCTTCCCATCTCTAAAATTCTTATTCCAGTGGCCTTTCTTGCCACATCCAAAGCAGACAACTTTCTTCTCATTACTTTGCCTCTGAATCTTTGGCTACTTTGCAGGATGATGCATTGGTGTCTTTGTCCTTGACTTAACCTTAGACCCCTTTGCCTTGCCCTTGTTTTTCTTGTTCACTATAAGGATAGATGAATTGGTATTTTTCATATCTTTATCAGCTTGGCAAACTAAATCCAAAAGGTCTAGGAGCGACTTTTTCATATCATTCATATTATAATTGACAATAAAAGTCGAGAAGATTGACAGTAAAGAGGCTAGAATAAGATACACTGCTAGTTCTTGGTTCAGTTTGAACCCAAGGGCTTCAAGCCTCTCAATATACCCAATCATATTGAGTATGTGAGGACCAGCTTGGTGCCCTTCTTCTAGCATGCACTTTTAAAGTGCACTTGAGATCTCATATCTTTCTTGCCTAGCCCTCTCCTCATATAGTTCTTGGAGATGTGAAAGCATCTTCTAGGAATCCTCATCCTCATGAATTTTTTGCAATTGGCTGGACATGGATGAAAACATGATGCATTGTACATCAAGAGCATCATCAACATGTTTTCTCTATTTATCTTTTTCCGCCTTACTTTCTCCTTGAGGAGGCTCAGCAGGAACTGGGGATTCCCACACATATAACTTCCTTTCTTAGTATAGTACTATGAGTAAGTTCCTATACCACTCCTGGAATTTATTGCCAGTCAGGATATTTTCTGTATCCAAGATCGATCGCAGTGATAAAGTACTTGTGGTGTTGGTGATTACCATTTTGAATCTACAACTGATAAAAATTTATCAGTTAGTACTTTGTCTTGGTTACCTTTTGACATTTATGATTAATAAATTATTATATCATTTTAAGGTCTGCCACTATTTTAGCAAACCTTAATATCCCTCACTATTAGATTCAGAACACTCTATCGCTTGAGTATTCTAGTGGAAAGGATCCTCGAAACATCCCTCGCAGTCTACAAGCTAGTGCCACGCCACGAATTGGAGGGTTTCAATGTAGGCACTAGGTTGGCCAACCACTTGTTCTTGTGGTTAATTGTGTTGTTGAGTAAAGTCCCAACTTTTAGAATCTGGACTTGATTCCCTCAATATCTTTCCTTTAAAGTGATAGCAAGTTAGCTATGGTTAATCCTTGACTACTCACTTTAGTTAAGTTGACCCAGTTCTCTCATGCAAACGCCCCGGTAGTAAGAGGCACTCTCAACTATGGATGACGAGCACTCCAAACATCCAGTTTTATTTAGATGTGAGAAATGGAAGGCATTTATTGGACTTAATATATCTTTGAGGGATTTTTATATTTATTGAAGAATATAATCCTTTTTCTATTTATTATGTTCAAACTAGGTTGTCGCACTCACAACTGAACATGCAATATAATATAATTTATCACATCTTTATGCATTTTATCTTGTTTACTATTCTATGTGATCACACAATAATCATGCAGATGCATAAAATAATAAACTATGCATAAAGTAAATCATGCAATCCTACTGGTCTTAAGCATTCTATAAAGATCGATCCATAACATATTAATATTAACCAAGGGGAATCCATACCTAAGTCATTACTTGACTCACATTGCAGCTAGCCTGGTGTAATGCTCTTGGATCTCGTCTGGTTTACCACCTTGTCTTGGTAGGGTCTACGTCTCGGATTATCATTTAATTACAAATTTACTCACACGTAGGTGAGGGGGTCTAGGGGTACAAAATACATCCTGTGCATTGGACACGCAGACCCTTATACATATTTGAAATTAAAAGGATGATTTGTAGACCATCATTTATCTAACTAATTATCACAATCATCACACACATATAATAAATAATTAAATAAATAAAAACACTAGACATACATAGTTTGGTTGCTTGCTCAAGACCAGTCGGTGTAAAATATACGCAAGAAAATTAAATTGCAATAAATTTAAATAGTGTGAGGGTGTTCTAATAAATTAAATGAATTTGATTTAAATTCAAATAATTTATTTATCGGTTCAATTTGTTTAATTTAATTTTAATCTTAAAATTAAATTAATATGTTGGATTAAAATAAATTTAAAAACCAAACTAATTATAATTAATTAAATTTTAAAAAATAAATTAATTAAAATTGATTTAACACGGGGTTTCCTTTAGCTAGGGAGGAGTCTGGAAGGACTGTGAGCCGCCGTTGGGTGTCATCCTGGAGTAGGGACCAATCACGACCTTACCGCGGCGGGATCGTGGTGCGACCGCACGGTCCAGCGACTCCCGTTGCGACCGAAGCTTCTAGAGAGGTTTGAAGGGCGCGGGAGGAGCCGGGGAGAATTCCGGCTAGCCTCATGGCCAACTTCCAGCTGTTCAGGCCAGCCAGCGGGCCAGAGGCCTAGTTTGGCACGACCTAGATGGGCAACGGCCTGGTCCGGCGCGGCCGGGACGGTTCAGCGAGAGGGAAGTCGAGGTTCAGGAGCGGTGAGGTGCGGTGGTCCAGTGGTTCTCGGGGTGGTGCGACCAAGCATTCCGGTGGGGCTCGGGGCGGCGAGACCAGGCAGTCCAGCGGGGCTCAGGGCGGCCCGACCAATCGGCCCAGAGGGGCTCGGGGCGGCCGACCAGGCGGCCCGGCGGGGCTTGGGGCGGTGCGACCAGGCGGCCTAGTGGGGAGCGGTCCGAGGAAGTGTAACCAAAAGGTCCTATGGCTAGGGGGAAGGGGGCGCCTCTAGGGTTTATCCCCTTAGGGGTGCAACCTCCCTTGCGCGCCACGTGAAAGAGAAGACCCCATTGGGTCTTATCCATTTTTTTATTTTTATTTTTTCCTTAGACAAAATTCCACCTTCATGCCCCTTTTTTTAAATAAAAGGAAGAAGACCCCATTTTGGGGTCTTGGTCTCCCCTTATTTTTCAAAAAAATAAAAGGAAGAAAAGACCCCAAAATGGGGTCTTTGCCTCCTTTTTTTATTTTTATACTTTGTGAAAAATATTTTCCACACCCCTTTATTTTGTGGAAAATATTTTATAATACAATTGTATATTAAATTTTATAATAATAAAATATTATAATTATGTTTATCTCAATAATTATTGATATTAAAATAAAATGAATAGAAAAACTATGACGTCGGTTTGATTAAAATTTTTAAATGATCGTAGCTTGATCATTTGAAAATTAAACGACATGCAGTTGGATCCGAATGAACCATTTTAACACCCCACACTTAAATTTAATGCATCTTAATTTTTTTGACTCAGAAAAAACTTGTGATCCCTCTGATACCACTATTAGGTACCGTGACGGCACAACAGAAGCCGGTGGGCTGGGAATTTAAAATTTTATGCATCACCGGAGTGACATAACCCTATCATCTCCGGTGATCTTGTCCCGGTTTGGTCTGAGGATCTCGCAAGGTTTAAACAAAGCACAAAATAAACTGAACATGTAACTAGTTTGGATTTGACATGTTCAATTCTCTCACAGGACGTAGACAATCATTGCTCGAAGACTCCAATGTCGAAGCCCTCTAGATCATCCACACACACCTCTCAAATCTGATTGCACGCCGTTCGTAGAGATCTGGGTGCTAGCGCAAATCTTCAATGCTCACTTCAGCGCATCGATGATCACCGTAAGGAAAGATCCTTCAATCCATGATGGGTGAAATTGAAGATCTTACTTTTCTTGAGAGACTGTCTCTCTAGATTCCAGATGGAGAGAGAATCTCTCAATCCCAACACATGAATAATTAAACGAGAGAGCCTCTCTCTCACTTATATAGGGAATGTTTAAAACACATAATATAGATTCCCGGCCCCCGTGTAATAAACGTATGCTATATAAGTGTTATAAATAATTATTTATGAAAAATAAAATTATTCCATAAATAATATTTATAATTTATCACTTACTTGTAATATATAAATATATTACATGATAAATTTGAGTCTTTAACTTGACTCACACCTCCTGCTAATACTAAATGAACCTAGGATATTAAAATCCATTCGAATAATATTAATATTTTTATTTACTATATAACTTGTAAATACATATTATAAAAAATTAAATGAATTATTCTAAACTTGAATAATTTATGATTTTATTTATTCTTTGGTGATCCCTAGAACTTGGATAGTGCTCGGACCCTTTGGCGGGGCCCACCAAGTTCTATATTACTATTCCCAGAATAGTGTAGATTCTCAAGGTGCTATTGTGTGTGAACCTCTAGGCCCTTACCTCAATAACAGTGAATAATATCCACCGACCTAGAACAAGGTCTAGCAACCCATCGAGGCCGCTATAAAGATAAGGCAAAGTCAAAGCAACAACTGACTTCCTACGAACACAATCCATGTAATATAATCTCTTTTTCATTGATATCTCAATAAAGAATAATGCACACTAGTGTCATCATTCTTTATTTTGCTTTATTTTATTTGTTGATTTGTTCAGACGGTCTTACCTTCCACTACCATGGCTAGGGATTTAATGAAGGTGCAACCATCCTAATCAAACAGGCCTGAGATATCTTTTCCTGAACTCAGAAGCGACAAATCCTTTCTCTATCATTCAATCAATGTCATGCCATTAATGACTTACCCGATACAAACTACCTCACCACAACTTTTTCTCCATAGTTTTCTCCTTGCATCAAATGTACGTAATTAAATTAAATCCATTGACAATGATCTCAAGTCAAAAGACCATTTCACATGTTTGTAGATAGGAGCGACCAATTACACCTAAAACATGTGGTGTTTCTATTATGCAGGTCTGTCCTCAAGATCTCAACTACTATAGATCATTAAGTGCAAACTTCATAAGAATAAGTCTCAATGGTTATGATCCCCTAGCACCTGATGGTCACACATCATCTGTTTCCTTTCAGAATGATGTAACTGGACCATATGATGTTACTTTAATATTACTATCATGGAATCTTGGGGTTATCATTATATCCTCGGATCTACTATAACCCTTTGATGCGACAGGTAATCTAAGGACATTTCCATAAACAAAGTGGATGCAGAAGTATCTACACTATTATGGCAAGATAAACACATGTATTATAACAAAATGTATACATGTAGTGGTAATCAAAGTACAATAAAAGTTGGGTCTAGGGCACCCACTTTCAACAGTTAACACAATTGAAATATAAATAAAAATGAGGAAAAATTGATAAAGAAGTTTAGAAAAACTCAAGATGTGTTCCTATGTCTCCTACCTATAATATTTGAGTGTTTTTAGACAACCCCTTGGATTTAGTGGTATCTATGAGAGCCTTTCTTTTTAATTTTTTATTTCAAGAAACCCAATTGCAATGAAGTAAATATTACTTTTTAATGGTTTTATAAAGAAAACAAAAAAACCTCACTTTAGTGGTAGTGATAACGTAAGATAATAATAAGAGGAAGAGGATGTTTGATTTTCAAAAACCTTTTATGACATAATTTCAAATCTCCCAGTAAGAATAGAATAATAAATAATTGGAGAAAGATATAGAAATGTAAGAGTGATCAAGAATCACAAAAATAAAGCAAAATTTGGCTCTAGATAAGTTTCTAGGGTAACTTGTACCCTTTAAGGGTCTTTGGGGGTGTATTTATTGTAATACCCAAGATTATTTAATAATAAATAGTCCTTCCATCATAATATTCTTGAAAAATGAACACTTTATTATTTCATTACAATAATACAACACAAATTGATACCAAAAACACTAAGTAATTACATTTATAATAGAAGATAAAACATATACCATAAATCATATAATAATATATAGAAGAATCATAATCTAGAATTCTAATGGATCATACTTGAAAAAGAATAATAATAATTCAAGATAAATTGTTATTTAGAACAAAACAATAAACATTAGAATTGACATGGTGTAATAACTTAGAGAATTTTATGAAGGTATTTAGATATTGGTGTATATATAAGGATCAATATGACTATTGTTCAATATGAACATTTGGAATTATAACCATTAGTCAATATGACTATTGGTAATTATGACCATTTGTGGTATAAAGATTAAGATCTAACCATTAGGATTAGTTTATATTATGGGTGATGATGAATGTTAATTATCAAAAAAATATAGAAAATATATATTCAATAATTAGGAACATACCTTATTAATTTAATTTATCATATATTGATAAAGATGTATAATCACAAGGGTTCAACCCTGACCAACCCCATGTAGAACTCCAACAAGTCAAGTTGGAGCAGAACCGTCAACATGATAAGTTTAAGTTAGTTGAGATCACTAACTGATTAATATTTTCTAAAACACCCCATGAATTTATCACCATTTCACACCATACCCTTTGGGAATATGATGGTGTGATTATATTTTATGTATCTAGGGTTTGAGTTTTGTTTTAATTCTTTAATAAATTAAAAATTTGTTTACTCTTATACTTTATTTTTTATGTCTCATACTAACATAAAAGGTAAAATATAGGAAATTAGATAATTAAATTGATAAAATGGATTATATATTTGGAATCAAGATTCCAAAATTATCCATAAGGTGAAATTTGGTATTTTTTAATTAAAATAGTAAAATATGGTAAAAATGGCAGAGTATGGTAAAATATAGAAAATACCGTATATAAGACATCATATTTATGTAATCATGAATCATTTTGGCCAAGGAAGTTCCATTTCACTATTTTTGGCACCAAAAACCATATCGGGCCATTAAGGGTGGTAGTGGAGCATAATAGTTATAGTGGATCATTAAAGGAAAGTAGCATAATAAAATAATAAATAAATTATTCCATGAAATTCCACTCTCCAAGCCTATAAGTACCCACCCATAATCTCATAATTTCACACCAAATTATAATTTACCTCTTCATTTATCTCTCAATAAGTATCTCCCTTAGTTGTCTCTTCATTTTTGAAGTGTTTGGTTAAATCTATGGATAGGTTCTAATCTTAGAATCTTAAGA
Source organism: Viscum album (assembly GCA_963277665.1). NCBI lineage: Eukaryota > Viridiplantae > Streptophyta > Magnoliopsida > Santalales > Viscaceae > Viscum > Viscum album. Next base: position 1,692,768,061 of record OY728143.1, on the reverse strand, counting down.
TAGGCAAGGGTTCCTACTTATCTCTCTTCATTTCATATTTTCATTTCCTTTTTTGTAATATATTTTAAACATCCATTTAATATGACTACTTTATATTTATCCACGTTATTATGTCACATTTTATCTATTATCAATGATACATTACCCATACCCTTACCTTATACTCTTCTTGTAAGTCATTATTAAGCTGAAGTAAGGGTTGATTTTCTATCACTTTACAATTCCAATTTATATTACAACTATCACATAATTTTTAATCCACAAGTTATTATCCTATTATTGTATTTACTTAATTTTTTGTTCCTTTCTTAAAACATCTAACCCATGTGAGATTTCCTTTTACTCACATTATACCCAATTCAAAAGTTATTACTATGTCTAAACCTCATCATAACCATAGAAATACTATACCTTGGTTAATTAAAACATGTGTGATTTTCCAATAAAATAAATCCCTAAATAGATACTATATGTGGACATGGTTTTGGATTAGATACATCTAGGTGTAATAACCCTAAAAAGAGTTTGTTAGGTATATCCTATTTATCATCTTGGTGTATGGTGAATGATCCCTTATTATGCACCTTGTTTGACACTCCTGAGGGATATACTATGGATAATTACCCTAATTTTTATAAACCAAATGTAGAATTTATATAGTGGTTTATAATTTATGTGTTTATTTTGTCTCATACCATTTTAAATACAATTTTATAAATACATTGAAATTCATTAATCTCGATAAGTACCCGTTAGTTATAATTTTGTATAAATCATTTACTGTGGGTACATTTTGAAAATTGTGAATCCCTAATTATTACTTATATGTGTTGAGGGAATTCATATAGAAATTCTTATTAATTTATTGACTCAATAAATTTATGTATGACTCATATAATTTTTTCTTCCATATAGGAAGATCATGCATAATATTTTCTATTGGGAAAAAGTGCCATGTATTTCTATATTGTTCAAACTTGAACATTATTACATGTATAGCCTATATTCATTTCATATTTGATGGAATGAATTAAAATTTTATGTGATTAGTGGGGACTAGAATTATATATCCTCTTCGTTTACTAGTAGGTCTCATGGGATAACTAAGATAGGGAAATGGTAGAATCCTTGCCCTTTATGTATATTATCCTTGCATAAGGCATTGATGATATGTTTGTGGTGTATGATATTATGAAATTCCATTTTTTAAATTATTTTTTGATCCATGTGATTAATAATTTCTCTTTCCTCCATGGATTCATTTTTATGGCTTAAACTCATGATTGTTCTTATACACTATTTATCTTTAATTATCTTCCACTATATGTTTTCCCTTATCAAGGATTTAATTTCACCACCTTTACATTATTTCCCCATTTCCCAGAGTAATGGAGTGGAATATTATAATTGAACAAGTATAGTATTCTAGAATATTGATTTGTACTTTTATGTTATAAATTTTTAATGTAATGTATCTAGTCTCTTGAGGACTAATAAACCTTGATCCATGAAATGTATTATCTTGTACTCTGTTTTCCATGTAATTAATAACCCACCAACTCTATGAAACCATAGTTAGGGTCCTTATAATTTTTATTAGAGGATGGTTTAGTAGAAACATTAATAACTAGTATTAGGAAAACATTGGTAGAGAATATAGATTTTACCAGTAGAAAAAATATAGATATTATTATAGAATTATTTTTATAGTAACTATATAAGTCAAGTTATAAGATTAATAGTTAACTGAAAAATTCTTTTTAGATAATGGAACCAACATGAAGAATCAGAAACTAGGACAATAATAATTCTCAATGAAATTAATGCCTGAATAATCAGGTTAATGGAGTGAATATTTATAAAATTAAAATTATAATTGTTCTTGGATAATTGACTCAGGTAATGAAAAGTAACGTTTCTCCCATAGATAAACCAGTTTCCCCTCCATAGGGATAAAACACATTGGACTGTTTCATTAGGAAATAACCTCCACCTTTTAGTTGAACTACTAATACCAAGGATGAAGAACAGTGAATTAAGTCTCTAGATAATATATTTTTGGCATTAGTATGACTTGATAGGGATAAAGTCATTAAGATTGTGTATCTTACAAGATTTGATGCTGACCCATGGTGGTTCATAACTAAAAATACCACAGAATTAGAAGATATTGAGAACATGGAATGGAATTAATTCAAGTGATTTTTTGGAAAAATATTTTCCTCAAGGGAAATGTGTGGAGATAGAAAGGAAATTCTTGAACCTAAGAAAAAATTAAGAAGATATAGTGGAAAGGTATGAGGCCAATTTTATAGGGTTATTAATGTATATTATAGATTATCTTTTCAAACTTGAAAGGAATGTTGATTTCTTATTTTATGGTTTATATCCTAGTATTATAAGATCCTTGGTATCTCAAAATTTATCACCATATGAGGAGATAATAACAAGAACTATCAAGAATGATAAGGAGTTATCTAAATCATTTACATTTAAAGGGATACAGGAGAAGAAGATGATGGATGAGTTCCATGATGAAATGAATTCAATAAAGGAAAATAAAGTAATATAAGAGTTCCCTACATGTAATAAATGTAGAAAAAACACATAGGAACCTTTTTAAAGGGATTGTATGTATTCTTCAAATGTAAAGATAAAGGTTATTGAGATCATGAGTGAAAATTCAAGAGGGAAGAAACCAGTGTATAATTGTTTAACTTCATGGATATAGGTAATTACTCTAATAAATTCCCAAAAATTATAAGGGAATACTCCACAAAATATTCCTATAGATCATGGTTGTTCATTTTATATAAAAATAGCTCAAGGAAAAGATCAAAATGATGTGATAGTAGGTACATTGTCTATACATTAAAATTTAACAAGTGCATTATTTGATTCTAGATCTATGAGTTCCTTTATATCCTATATGTTTGAAAATAATATTAAATCACCCTTGGTACACTAAGGAAGGATTTATTAGTATAAACACAGAATGGTATATTGATTACAACAATGGTACATTAAAAAGTTAAAATTAAGATGCATGGGTGTTGTCTTGCTGCTAATATAATCATCATACCTATGGTAGATTTTGATTTAATATTGGGAATGTGTTAGCTCTCGAATTAAAAGTCATGAATTTATTATAGCAAGAAAGAAGTTATAATTGGTGAGGAAAGTATGAAAGTAATTGTTTTCAAAGGAGATATGTCATTACCCAATTTTTTTCTTGAACTATTCCCAATAGCTCAACATAATGAAATTCATTAAGGGGATATGGATGGAATTAAATATATGATGGGAATGAGTTGTATAAGAATATATTGATGTATTTCCTGATCAATTACCCAGATTACCCCTTGATTGTGAAGTTGAATTCTCTATTGAACTCATCCCCAATGTGAGGACAATGTCTAATCAACCATATAGGAGGATCTAGTGGAGTTATCTCAGTTTAATATGAAAATACAATACTTATTTGACAAAGGTTTCACCCATCCAAGTGTTTCACCCAGAGAATCACCTATGGTGTTTGTGAAGAATAAGTATAAGACAATGATATTATGCATAGATTATAGGGAAATCAATATTACTGTAAATAAAAAGTATCCATTTACTCATATTGATGAACTCTATGATAAACTCAAAGGGGATAAAAAATATTTAATATTGATCTCCATTTTGGATAAAATCAGTTAAATTTTTAGAAGGATGATATTCCAAAGATAGATTTTCATATGAGGTATGGTCATTATGAGTTCATAGAAATGCTGTTTGGATTATAAAATTCTCCCTTTATTTTTATAGACTTGATGAAAAAATTATTCAAAGACTAACTAGATAAGTTTGTAGAAGTATTTATTGATGAAATTATTATATACTCTAAGAGTTATGAGGATCATTATACTTCATGAATGACTGAATGATTCATTGTTTATTGATTTTTTATAATCCCATTTTAAAGGTTGAGGGGTAACCTTTAAATATTCTATAGACCCAGAGGAATTAAGCCTTGATTACATGACTATTTTTTCAGGCCCAAGAGAACTGAAACCACAAGGAAGACCATCCTGCTACATATATATATATTTGATCAAAATCACAACCTTGAAAGGCTACACAACTAGCATTTTAACTTTCTTGAATAGTGCCTAGCCCCGATTGTAGAGTCCATACCCTATCAAACATTCACTTTGGAAGCCTTGAAAAGCTGTGGGTTGTTGCCCGAACCCCATCTATATTAGCTACTATGGAAATAAATTCCTTATTTTTTTGTCAACTATTTGATGCTCCACACCCACCGATGCCAACTGAACTGTCTCCACTGCTCCATGACGCTTCCCTTCCCACTGCCATCAAACTGATTCATCCACCTATTTCCACTGCATTCATCAAGAGCACTATCACCAAACATGGTCTGCCGTTATCTACGCTATCCAAATATACTCCATTGACACCTGTTTCCCACCACCTTTGTTGTTGACGCCCACTTCACCACCAAATGAGCTACCTAGTCATCACCTCCTACCTCCTACGTCGATTCCAGACCCACCTCCCACAACCACCACCTCCTACCATGACCCCTCCTTAGCATCACGGATTCCAAATCCTTACGACCCTCCTCCCCTGCATCCACCGCCTCCCTCCCATGCCCCGCTATGATGCCCACCTGTACCCCCTCCCCACCGCATCCTTTAAATCACCAATTATAGAGCGATTGGGATTTGAACCCTAGTGAGATGCATGCTTATGGGGTTGTCTTACCACTAGTCTAGGACCCCAGATATATGAGGAGCATTATACTCATTTATGAATGTTTTTAGATGTGTTGAGGAAAAAAGATTTACACGTAAAATTTAGTAAATGTGAATTTCAGATTCAAAAATTTTCTTTCCTTGGTCATATTGTGTCCAAATATGCTATATATATTAATCATTAAAAGATTAAGGCTGTCAAGTAATGGACAAGATCCACTAATATAAAATAGATATGAAGTTTTCTTGGGTTAGTGGGATACTATCAATATTTTTTTGAAAACTACATATGATTGGATAATACGTTAACAAAGATAACACATAAGGGAGTCAAGTACACATGGAAAAAGGAATATGAATATGATTTTGAATACTTAAAGAGGATATTGGTGAATTCACATGTATTGAATCTTCTATATGGTAAATATGGATTTACTATTTATAGTGATGCATCATGGAAAGGTCATGGATGTGTTTTAATGAAAATCAATAGAGTTGTGGGCTACACATCAAGACAGTTGAAACCCCTTGATATTAAATATCTAAATAATGATTTAGAATTAAAAACATTGATCTTTTCCATGATGATATGGGGACATCACTAATATGGAGAGAAATTTTATATATACACAGACCACAAGAGTTTTAAATATATCTTTACTTAGAGAGATCTTAATATGAGGCAAAGAAGATGGATATAACTACTTGAGGATTATGACTTTACTATCCCTTATCATCTGGGGAAATAAAACAAGGTGGTAGATGCATTGAGTAGAAAATACCATGGTATCATCTCTACGTTGATGGTAAATAAAGATCAAATTCTCAAAGTCCTAGTAAAGATGGAATCGGGAATTATAATGGAAGGGGAATCATCATTTTTATTCCCTATAATTACCTAAACGTATTTGTTATTGATGATTAAGAATGATTAATAAGGTGATAATTCAATACAAAATAATATGGAAGATGTGAAAAATATAAAATTACAAGAGTTAAACATTGGAGATGATGGTGTTTTATGATTTGGAAAGAGGTTATTTCTTCCATCTATATCAGAGTTGAAAAATGATCTATTAGATAAGGCTCATAGATCAAACTTATCTATACATCTTGGAAGTAATAAGATAAATAGGGATATCTGAGATCAATTATTTTGGGAAACTATGAAGAGAGAAATTATAGATTATACTATAAGATACTTAGCATACTAGTAGGTGAAGGCTGAAAGACATCTTCTCAAAGAAGTAATTCAGACTCTACCTATACTAGAATTGATGTTGTATAATATTATGATGAATTTCATTACTGGGATTCCTAATAAATATAAGGGTAATAATTCTATATGATTCATTATTGATCATCTCACCAAGCATCACATTTCCTTACAATTTTATAAGAATTTTCTCTGCACCCTCTTACAAGGTTCTATATAAATAAAATTGTGAGACATCAAGGAGTATGCCTATCAATAGTCTTTTATTATGATCCCAGATTTACATAAAAATTATATAGGATTCTCTATAAATATTTAAATACAATGATTAATATTATCCTGACCTATCACCCTTAAATAGATGGGAAGTCTGAATAGACTATCCAACCATCGGAGGACATGTTAAGGTCATGTTTTCTTGAATTACAAGGAAGTTGGGATCATTTTTTATGTATTTTAGAGTTTTCTTAAAATAAAAATTACCACTTTGGAATTAATATGGAACCATATAAATCCTTGTATTGAAAGAGATGTTGAACTTTGACGTGATGAGATGAAATCAGAGAAATGATGTTTTTGGGTCTATAACATGTGGAAGAGACAATTGAGTAGGTAATATCCATTCAGAAGTATATAAAGGTATCCTAGAGTATAGAGAAAAGTTATGATGATAATAAAATGAAGTATCTTGAATTCAAAGTGGTAGAATATGTATTCTTGAAGATATATCAATAGAAATAGGTTATGATATTTGGAAAGAATGGGAACCTGAGTTGAATATATATTGGTCTATTTGAAATATTGGAGCAGATATGAGTAGTGAAATATCATTTTTCCATGTCACATAATCTATCCCAAGATCATGATGTCATCCACATATCAATTATAAGGAAGTATATGATATATCCTACCCATGTTTTAAAAATTGATCATGTTCTATTGGATCTATAATTATCATATAATGATGATCCGATTCAAATTCTTGATACAAGGGAATAAGTAATACAAAATAAAATAACATGGCTGGTGAAGGTTCTTTGGAGTAATTATCTTCTGGAAGAGACAACATAGGATCCATGGGATGCTATGAGAAAGTTTTATCTACATTTTTACATATTTATTTACAATTTTGAGGATGATTTTTTTGGGGGGAGATATAAAATCTGATATTTTATAATAATAAATAATCATTTCATTACAATATTTTTACACAATACACAATTTATTATTTCTTCACAATAGTACAACTCATATTGATACCACAAAAAAACTATGTAATTAAATTTATAGGGGAATCAAAAACTATTACCATAAATCATATAACAATGTGCGATAAGATCCTAATCTTATACTATGTTGGATCATACTTAAAAAGTAATAACAAGTATATGAAAAAAATTTCTATTAAGAAGAAACTAATAAATATTGAAATTGAAATAGTGTAAGAACTTATATAATTTCATAAAGGAATTTAAATATTGGTGTACATATAAGGATCAATATGAACATTGTTCAATATGACTATTGATAATTATAATAATTAGTGAATATGACCCATAGGAATTATGACCATTAGTGGTAGAGTAATTAAGAACACACTGTTAGGATTAATCTATATTAATGGTAATGATGAATGTTAATTATTTTATAAGGGAGGAAATAAATATTTAACAAGTAGGAACATCCCTTATGAAGTTAATTTATCATATCTTAGGAAGAAGGTAGCGTCACTGGGGGTTTCCCTTGGAAAATCCCAAATAGAACTCCAACAAGTGATGTTAGAGCTACACCATCATCATGAGAAGTTCAAGTGAATTGAGATCACCACCCAATAAATGTTGTCTAAAATACACCATGAAGGAACCACCATTGAACACCTTTCCATTAGGGAACATATTTTTGTGATTATAAGTTATGTATATAGGGGTTGAGTTGTGTTTTAATTCTTTAAGTAATTAAAAGGATGTTTTGTACATATATATTTTTTATATCTCAACCTAATATAAAAGTTTAAATGTTGGTAATTAGAGAATTAATTTAATAAAATAGATTTCATATTTTTAATTAGGAGGTTTAAATTATCAAAGGGGTGAATTTTCAATTTTTGATTAAAATAGTGAAATACAATGAAAAAGGCAGAATATAGTAAAATATGGTAATCCATTATATATACTAAAGGGTGTGAAAATTATTCCATATGTTTCCTCCTACACCTTCCTCCTTACATGTTTTCCTCTCCGCTCATTACAGATTCCTCCATCTCTTGATTCTTATTTTCTCTACGATATATATCCCCTCCACCTCTGCCTCCTATGCCGCCCCCTCCGCCTCCTAATACGCCTCCACCTCTGACTACGTGAGTGTATCCTCTGCTGCCACCTCCTCTACCTACAACCCCACATTTTACTTCTACACATGCAACTCCTCATCTACCTTAGTCTACACCTCTGACTACAACTCAACATCTAAAACTCCATTCTCCTTCAACCATTGCTTCAACAGTTATTTATCATTGATTCAAAAGTCATATTTCCCTAAATCCATATATAATTTCTCATGAAAAGTTGGGTTTAATTAATTTTAGAAATTATATGATGACATTTTGATCCTATGTTCATCGTAGGGAGTTCCTTTATGCTCTCTCATGCATCAGTACTTAGAGATTCTTTCTCTTAGTTTCTCAATAATTTGTCTACTCATCTTCTCCATATCATCTCAATACATTAATTATTCGACTATCAATAAATTTTCAAACCTGTTATTCACCAATTTCTTCCTTCTTCGATTATATTTATTTCTTCTACCTCAGTTTTTAGTTTTGGTTCTTTATTTCATAAATTATAGAAGATTATTGATATTTTATATGCCGATTTGAAATTAAAATTACATTATATTATTTCATTCTATACATATACATATATAATATTCCCTAATATATATTTGTATCATTATCTAGTATGTTTGGGTGTAGTCAATAATTCCCACATCATTTCATCCACTAAATTTATTATATAAGATATCATGTTCAATTGCTGTTATGCTTATCTTCCCTTTGTTGGCTTCTGTTTTTTCAAATTTTATAAATAGATTTGTTTTATTTTTTTCTGTTTGAATTAATTATTTAATTTATTACCATTATAATATTTGTATTATAATGATTTAATTATCATGTGTAATTTCTATGTGTATTATATTTTCTAATCCATGAATTATTTATTTTAATTTTTGTATCCATATTTCAGACTTCCTGCTTGTAATGCCATGAGATTATTTATATTTAAAAAATCCATAACATTTACATAGTTGATTAGTTTCCAAAAACAATGAATAAATTAATTAGTAGACTTTAATTTCATCCCCTATAACATCTCCCACCAATTCACATGATCTTTTTATGATTGTTTCTTCTTTTCAATTATCTTTTTTTGGTTGTCGAAATGCTAGATGATAAAAGGGATTCATCTCCAAATACAAAATCATCCATGATTTGAAAGGATTTATTTATTTCATACATATTTTAGATCGATTTTAAGAAAACATCACATTTTTTATTCCATGGTTTAAATATATGAAACATGAAACATTCATTTTTTTCCTCTTTATATGATCTTAACTTCCATCAGTTCTTCCAATCATATGATTACTATCTTCCATCATTATCTAATATTATTTAATTCATTGTCCTCAGTTTCTTTGATTTCAGGTGACATGAATCATTAGTTTAATTGTGTAATCATGTTTCAATTATGGTATTTCAATTGGTTTATGTAATTTATACAAGAGCTTTGATGATTTAATAAAACCTATTTTTTTGGGAAACCGGGTTTGTTTAATCTTTCATATGATCTATTTATTATTATTTTTACCTCATTTTATTGGATAATATGGAATAACCCCTAAAAATAATTTTTTACATCTTCTATATAAGCATAATTTTGTGTTACACATGCCTAATAAGTCCAAGTCTCCGGACACCACTTTCTTAAAGGTATTGAAATTCAAAAAAAATTAGATTTTTTCTATTGATTTTTTATTTCCATATTTATTAAATCATATTCATCATCATTCTAAAAATCTTTGATGTTTTTTATAATAAATTCCCTATGATTTAGATTTTAGATATTTCATTTTCCTATTTAATTCCAAAATTGAGTTCATTAACTATGACTGCTCAAAAAAATTTGAATATGTTTATTTCTTAACTTACACCCCTACCTAATACATATCAAACCCTTAGTGTGTTTTTATTTTTAAAAATATTTTTTTATTTTTGTTTAAGAATGCACGAGTTTTATTTTATTCCCATTTAATTTTTATCCCCATCATTATTAAGTCATATTAATCACTATTTGAATAACCATTGATGTTTTTGTTTACAGAATGCATTCTGATTTATATGTTGATCATGCGTTCTTATCTTTAATTTCTTAATTGAGTTCATGAGCTATAACTGCTCAACATAAGTTGAATATCTGGATTTTTTTATCATGAGGCCCTATTTAATTATTTCCACACCCTCACCACATCTTGATTGTTATTATTATTTTTATGTTTTGGTTAATAATGCACGAGTTTTATTTTCTTCCTTAATTTCATTCCACAAAAATAGTTATGATTTATTCTATTTAACTTTTCAAATAATGATTTATTTTAAAATTTTCACTATGATATGATCTTATAGAGATCTAAATACACATTTTTTATATTGTATCATTATATAATTGATATTAGATTCCTACTAAATTATATTTATTTTGTATTTTTTGACTGACTTCATTTAGTTGGTTTGTTTTTAGGGGCATCAACAAATAATGATGGATCACTAAGGTTACCCAATATTAAGGCTTAGTTTGGTAGGGAAAGGGAAAGGGAGAGGTTTTTTCTTCAAATTATGGAATTTTTATTCTAGGTAAATTAAAAATGATTCACATCATCCATTTGAAACCATTTTTTTCTTTAGATTTCATTTATATTATATTGTTTTTTTTCACCCAAACATACATGTGGTATAATTTTTGGGGTTGCATATAATTGAAATTAATTATTCTTAATTTTTTTCATTTTCCTTTCTTTTCAAATTATATTTCCCTATATAATCTATAATTATATTTATGTTACCTAATATTACCTCTATGTTTACTTTTTATTCATACATTCAATTGGTATACTATTTCATTTGATCATTGATCTTGAATTCCTTCTAAATTGTTTATGATTTTTAGTGTGTCTAAATTCTTTTAATTACCATTTTAGGGGAATCAATTAGTATTAGTGAAATATTGAGGTAATTCAATATTAGGGACCAATTTGGTATGATATTAGTAACAGAAAAGGAAAGTGGAATTGGATTTTTCCTCCTCCATAACCACCTTCCCATATCTCTTTGTACTATCTCACTTCTCCATGTTAGTTTCCCAAACTCTCTCTATAAATTATTTTATTGGTTATCCTCGATGACCAAGGTACTTAGTTATATATATACTTAGATTGGGTTCTATTAAAAAATATTTATCAATACAATCACCATTTTCTTAAAATTTTTCCATGTTTACAATATATTGATTCATTTTTCCTTTATTTCCTTAAATATTTTTTTCATTATTTTTATCCTTAATGAAACTTTATTATTTCATAAGAAATATCTTCTTTAATTTTAGATTACAAAGAATGACGACCTTAAGGAGTAGTGTAAAATGGGTAATCTTAGAAAAAACCTATTATTTCCTAGTTCAATTCTACTCATGTGATTTTCTCCTCCCACAAGAAATACAATGGGGGATATATGAATGATTATATAATGGATATTTATATAAGGTTGGAGCTTCTTGTGTGAAATAAACCTTGAAATTTTATTCTGTAATACAAGTTATCCCCCAGGTCATAGTTTCTTCTCTTATGATTTCATGTGGCTGAATTATGAGTCCTCAATCAATCTAGTATATGATTATTCTGCTCCAACTATGATATTGGACCATATTCCCTATTCTGGTGTTATATTGTTTCATTTTCTCTATCTTTTCTTATTTTCCTTTTTATGTTCATTCCTCTATTTTTCACATGTCTTTTTTTGTAATGAAATATACTGTTATCATCTTTTAGAAAGTTATTTTTTATGTATATATTTCATTGCATGTTTTTATGATGGTTTATTCTATCATTCAACCTTGGAAGTCTTACTCCTCCAAGAAATTAGACTATTATAACTAGATGCTCGACAAGACTAGGACCTGATGTGGTAGAACAAATATAACAAATATTTTTTATTGAAAATGGTGTATTTAATTTATTAATTTAGTTAAATTTTATGTAATGTGTATGTTCTAATTTTATATCTTTTAGACATGTATTTCTGTGTTACTGTAACTATAGAACATTTAATGGAGATCCTCCATCTAAGATAATGTTCCAATGCTTGAATGAATTGTATCATTATTTTGTAAAATAACGATTTGAAATATTTTAAAACTTATAAGATAAAATATTATTCATGGAATTTATATTTTTATTGGATGTTTATGGAAATGAATTTATTTCATGTTTCCCCAAACATTTTCAACATGGAAATCCTCGGGTTACAGGTAAGTTCCTTTTTCTTCTTCCCTTATACTGGTGACCTTGGTTTTGAAATCCTATGGAAGTTTCTTGTATATTTTATGCCATTATTTTTTCCATTTTAATTGTATCATATACTCGATTCATTATAATTATATTATATGTATGCATATTTCATTTTCAATATATGGATATTGTGTCTTAAATATATTGAATATTTGTATATTAAATTTATGAAAATAACATATATTATAAAAGTAAATAAAATATTTAATTTATAAATATTAAATATTCAGAATATGGACCTTGAATATTCAGTATATTACTCCTCTTAGTGTTTTTGGCTCCTCAGAATTCATTATTAGGATATGGGTTCTTGACATACAATGTGCCACAACTTCATCATTTTAATTCACAACATTTGTATAATAACTATACTTTTTTACTTCTTAAAATTTGACCAACTTTTAATTCTACCTTCTATTCCAATTTTTGTGATTCTTAGATACATATTATTCAAAATATTATTATTACTTTATTCTATAAAATTTAAGTTATACTACCTTAAACAATGGTTATTTTATTTAATTTTTTTAGAAATTATTTTGTCATCTTAAAATGCATGAGTGGGGATATTGGAATTGAGTTTACATGAAACCTATTTTCACATCCCCTATGCCCTCAAGGCCTTCACTTCCCTTATATCGAGGCCTTCACTTCCCATCCTCTTCACCCCCACCAGGAACACCTACCTCCACCTTTACCTCCTTTCACCTCTCTTGATCCCATATTCTTTTTCACTTCACCCATGTCCTTCGATTTCTTTTATTCTTTCTTCCCAAATCTACTGATGATTTTTATTTTCTTCTCATTCAGAAATTTTAGGTATGATTCACGATAATACTATTAGTAATATATGATATCCTTATTTTTTAGTTAAAATTTTTGTTTTGTTTAAACGTGTCTATTAAACTTTTGAGAAATGAATTCAAATTTTTTTATGCAATGGACTCATTTTTGATTAGTTGTCTATTTTACTTCATCATTTTTTATCCAGTTGCATGTTTTAGGTTGGTGAACTGGGTGATATTCTTGTGGTGGCATTAGGAAAGAAAGGATATTAATAATGTGAGATGAAACACTTTTTGGAGGAGCTCTTAGACAAGATACATTATTTTTAGGAAACATCACCCTCTGGAAAATGGAGATCACTAGACTCAAAAAACCTCTTTCCAAAAGTTCCTAAAAACCCTACATGACCCCAATTTATAGGGACATAAGAAAGAATCCATGAATTCTGGAGACCTATCATAAAAGATACATTATTGATGGATTTAAAGCTTTTGAAAAATATTATTTTCAATAATTGTTAGTGTAAAGGTATTTTTATTTTATGGTAGTTTTGTTGTTGAATCATGATAATCTATTTTGATGCAATATGCCAAATTGATTATGTAATAATGTTTTTTTGCTTACTGTCTAAAATTATTTATAAGTATCAATTATTAAATTCCTTAATTCCCTATTAAATAACGAGTTAGAGATAAATATTTTGAGAAGCTACAAGGCAAATGATAATGCTTTTAAAGTCCTTTAGTCAATTTATTAGGTGTTTTGAATCCCACACAAAATTTTGGTGTCTACTGCATTTTTTAACACTAGTAGGGAATTTTAATGGATGATCTCAACTATCATTGACATTATTAACTACAAAGCGTGTGTTTTTATAAATAATTTAACATATATATCACTATGTTATTGGTATTATGAATTAAAAATTATATCAAGATATAATTTACCAACTTCACTTCAAATTGGATATAATATATGTATAAATGGATTAATAGATAATGAATAATGAAAAAATTAATTGTTTTGATGTTTATGAATATTCTTAGTTGGATTTATGAATGTTTCTTATGAAAAATTTATTACCATATCTATCCAAATAATTTTCATATTTATTACACATATTTTTCATATAATTAAAAAACTTATTTTTTTCATGATTCTACTCAACAACCATATGTTATATTGGAATAATCAAGAAAGTATGAATTGACGTCCTCAAGTATCTTTTAGGACTATAAGAGTGTGTGTGCAAGAGATAGGAGGTATAAAAAGCTTCCATAAATAATGAATTGGTATAAACTATGAATACTTTTAGGTGAATACAACAGGAGCAGGTTGAAGAGGTAGAGGAAAAATATAATCTCTTTAGAAGAAAAATTACAGAATCTTAAAAAAATCCTCCCAAGGAATGAGCCCCGAAGCAGCGAGTTGAGAAAAACCAAAACTAAATCCTTACCTCCACATGTAACCCTCCCCTTATTTAATACCCCCAAAAAACCCACCTAAAAAATTCCACTTTCTATAGCTAAAAAACAATATATCATAATCAAAGTAAAACACTACCCCTAGTCAGTTTATTCCCCTTTACATACCATTGAGAATATACCCCTCTAGAACATGCCCAGCTAGCCCACTATTCCTGAACAACCTCTCCAGGCCCCAGTAGCCCCACATCTCTAAGATAGATTCTCTATACCCTAGTACTCAACATCCCCTATGGTACCAATAACCACATAATAACATGTTCTTTTTGTTTGAATCATGGATTCACCACATATAATGACTTATTATAGATCTATATGTTTTCTAAGGATATAATTTTTCTATTTTGGTGTATAATATATTCCTAAACAATATTATACAATGAATAATCATCCTCATTATTTTGTCTTCAGTTGTATAGTTTTTCAAACCACTATTAAGTCACTCAACTTATGTCTTCTTTTTTTAAATACTTATTATTAAACCCAAAATGTCACTCATTTTTTTCTAATTATCAAGTGTGAAATATCTATCAAATTCTTGAAATTATGTATAATTTTATAGTTATTATATCTATGGATATCATCATCCTTATGATTCTTACATTCCTTACTGTACTATTTGAAATTTTTATTTCAAATTTTATTTTTTTAAATTCCATTTTCTTGTACCTATCTTATGCAACTATTAAATGCAATAATAAATTCTATTTATTTATTAACATTCATATTTTATTTTTTTATTGTAATTTGAATCATGATTTACTCATTCCTAGAATAAAATTTATTTTATATAATTATATCACATGATTCATCATGGTCATAAATCATTTTATTTAAGTTCATGAATCATTATACGTAGTCACAATCACCTTCAGGTACACACATTTTCAAAACTAAACATTTATATCATATCTTTGATACTAAAATTATTTTTTTTTGAGAGAGATTGGATATAGCGAAACAAAAAATTAAATTATTCAAACAATGAACTTGAGTAATACATCTTCTATAACTAGAATACCAGTAGTGCATATATTACACTATGTTCTATTTCATTCCTTTAAAATATTGATTAATTTTGGAACTATAAAAAAAATTTGGATTATAATTGATATTATAATAATAATATTTAGTTTATTTGAATTAATTTTAATTAAATAAGGTTTTTATTATATTTTTTTGAATGTTTATTACCTATAATTTCCGAAAATATCCTAGTTTATTTTTTTTATAAAATATATTTAAATATCCTTAATAAATAGAATCCAAAAAATTTTAGTAAAACATTTTATTAAAACATTTTTTATGAAATTTTCTGTGTATTCCTATTTTTATTTTTAAAACATATTTTTTGGTAATCACCTGATTTATAAAATAGAGAATAATAAAATAAAAACTATGATTATTAATTGTAGTTTCCCTATAGATCCTCCACTCCCTTTCACTTGAAATCATGGTGTTTTCATGACTTTATGGTTCCACATCCTTGAGATACCAATTGTATATAATTCTAAAGTGGATAAAAATTGTATTCTTGGAGTAGTTCAAAATGTAAATGAAATTATACAGAAGGGGAATACTTCTAAAATATATACAAAGATTATATTTTTTGATTTAGTCAAGGAGTAACCATGACTCTGGAATGCCTGCTTCTTTATTACATAACACATGGATATGGTTCAATATTCATTGGATGAATTCCTTTCAATTCTTCTATTATACAATGAATCTCATTCAAAGTAAAGAAGACCAAAATTATTTTGTCCCATGGAATGGATGACTAGACTTTAGTTTTTGAATTTGAGAAAAATGTTTATCCCCTCCTTGAAAAATCCAACATAAGCTGTGAGTTTAAAGGATCCTGGAATCATAACTATTTGATCACTTATAAAGAGCATGGGTATTTAGAATCATATATCACTGACTGTATAAATTTTTTTGAAGAATTGATCTCTTTGGATTTCTATAGTTTTTTTTCACCATCATGATTTAGAGTTTTATTTATTAGTCAAGAATTTTTATTCAACTTCTTCTTATTATTCCTATCCATGAAAATAGTGATGGGTTTATTTATCATTTCTTTTCAATTTCATACACTTGGTTATAACAAAATCTACCCCTGCATAGCTACTGAGTTCCAATTAGAAAATATTGCAGTATTTCTATAAAGCATATGTTTAGTATATTTAATGTCACCCCCACTATCATAAATTATTGTTTATTCATTTAGATAGATTAAAACATGATCACCTCAATGAAATCACATAAACAAAATTTCATCTATTATTTATTAGATTAATTTTTTTGAGTTTTTTTCATTTGATTGCTAATTTTTAGGTTGACATTATATAAAATAAACATGATGATTGGAAAAATAATCGAGGGCAGTATATGATGAAAAAACCATCTCATATTGTTTGATTTTTTTATTTGATTATAATTCTTAATTCTACAGCCCACTATGATGTGTTTTCATCCATAGTAAAAAATACTTGGGATAAATCAAGAAAGAAACTTACAAGAAATATAGTCTATTATATCTATTAAATACTATAAAATAATTTCTATGTGTCACCTCCACATCATTCCGCCCATACGTGTCTCCCTCTTCTTCAATTCTGCTCCCCTCCACTCAGTACCATCCTCCAAAATTCCTCCCCTACACCATAAAATCTACTACCCCTAATCCTATATTTTTATCCCCTCCCTCATTTCCATGTCTTCTCCATCCCTCTCCCCTCCTTCCCCTCGTCCAATCCTCCATCCCACCTCCACCTATACCTTCACCTCCAACTGTGACTCTCCCACACCACCTGAATTTCTTATCTCCTCTAATAATTTCCATTCTCTACAAAATCCACCTCCTCCACTGCCTCATTCACTTGATATAAATCTACCATCAATCAAAATTCAACTCCCTCTCAGTTCAAAAATCAATAGTCTCTATATCCTGTTATCTGTACCACCATCTAATCCTATTCTTGGTATCCCTCCGATCTGCGTTCCCCCACTCTCAGCTTCCTTCCCCTACCCCCACCAAATACATACTATTATTTAACTATTATTTTTTAAAATGATCCTATTATAAATATTACTCTATAATCCTAAAAGACTAGAATTTTTAGACAGCCATACATTTATGATATTCCAAGGAAATTTAGAGAAAATTCATTATTTAATTCTAAATCAAGCACAATTACAGAACCATTTTTCAAGTGAACATTTCACTTCCAGTTCAAATACATAGAAAATTTGGATTTGTTCAGTTATCCATCTACCATATTAGTATTGCTGCCTGATAATTTTGAGTTTCAGAAGATGAACAAATGCTGAGTTGTTTTAATCATTACAATCTATTATTTATCAATGCCACTTCTTTTTTTATTGATTAATTTTAGTACAATTGGTTTCTTATAGAAAATATTTTCATTTAAGTTAAGTTAGTTTAAACTCTATTTTATTTGTAATGGTATTGATTTTGAAACCTTTCCATTTAACCAATACATATTTCTTATTAATTATTAAAGTACAATTGGTTTATTACAATATATATTACATTTTAATTCCCTTTATTAAAGTTGATTTAAACTATGTGATATGATGATTCAATACTATTAAATATATTCTTCAGATTGGATTCCATTTTTATAATATAATTGTTTATAGGAATATACCTTGCATTGATATATTTTATACCTAACTTATTATGTATATTTAATTTTCTATTAATATTAATTGAAGTTAAAATTTCAATACATTCAAATGAAATATGAAATTAAAATATAATTGATTGATGATTAAGAATTAATAACTTGAAACTATTGAAACAATATCTCATTTTATCCTTCAAACTTTATCTGAAATTTTACTTAACATATTATTTTTAGATATAATTATAACATGAATTCAATCAAGAAAGATTTGATACAGGTAAGGAAGTAAAACCTGAATTCAGTAGATATAATTCAACTTCAAAGGATCCTAAGAAGTAGTTCAATGACCATCAATACAAGATGAGAAGATAAATTGAATAAATTGACCGAAAATCAATTAATATGTTTAGTTATTTCCAATTCAGTTTTATTTTATTCATCAAATTATTATTTACTCTTAATTTTCTTTCTTTTCCTATATTCCATTTGTCTAAAAGTTTTAGTAACTCGAAATTACATGTGTTAATTACGATTATGTCTTGAAAATACACAGGTTGGGTACTAGTTATGGTATATATGACCTCATATTTATGTAATAATGACTCATTTCAACCAAGGAAGTTTTATTTAACTATTTTTGGAACTAAAAACTATAGTGGGGAATTAAGGGTTGTAGTGGAGCATAATGGTTATAGTGTATCACTAATGGAAAGTGGAATAATAAAATAATTAATAAATTATTCCATAAAATTCCACTCCCCACACCTATACAAACCCACCCCACGTCTCATTCTTATACACAAAATTTAAATTTTCATATTAATTTCTCTCTCAATGTGTATCTCCCCTATTTCTCTCTTAATTATTGAAAATTTTGGTTGGATCTAAGATCATGTTCAAATCTAAGAATCTCAAGAGAGGTATGTCCCCTCTACTTCTCTCACTTCATTTCCTATTTGTATTTCATTATTTAAAATATCTTTTAAACAATCATTTTTATAATTCCTTTCTATTCATCCATGTTATTATGTCCCCTTTTATCTATTATTAATTTTATATCACCCATACCCCTTACCTTATACCCTTTTTATAATATGTTACTATGCTGAAGTAAGGGTTGATTTTTTCTCTCTTTACAATTCATATTTACATTACCATTATTGTGTCCTTTTTAATAGATATGTTATTATACTATTATTATTTTTATGTATTATTATATTTCATTATTAAGATATTTAACCCATTTGATCATTCATTTCACTCACATTATTCCCAATTCATAAACCATTACTATGCTTAAACCTCCTCATAGACATATAAATCCTATAATTTATTTATG
Organism: Viscum album; assembly: GCA_963277665.1. Taxonomy (NCBI): domain Eukaryota; kingdom Viridiplantae; phylum Streptophyta; class Magnoliopsida; order Santalales; family Viscaceae; genus Viscum; species Viscum album. Next base: position 1,692,748,208 of record OY728143.1, on the reverse strand, counting down.
TAAAACATGTGTTATTTTCAAAGAAAATGTTTCCCTATATGGATACTAAAAGTTGACTTGGTTTTTGATCAAATGAATATGGGGGTAATAACCCTGAAAAGAGTTGGACAGGTATATCTCGTTCATTATCCTGGTACACGATGAATGGGTCCTTATTGTGCACATAGTTTGACACTCCCATGGTATATTCTATGAATAATTATCATAATTTTTATAAACCAAAATATATAATTTATATAATTGTGTATAATTTATGTGTTTCTTTGGTCTCTTACCATTGAAAATAAAATTTCCTAAGAACATTGAAATTCCTTAATCTCTATAAGTACCAGTTAGCTATAATTTCATATAAATGACTTATTGTGGGTATTTTTTGAAAACTATGATACCTACTTAAACCTTATATATATTTAGTTAATTCAAAAATACATTCTTGTTAATTCATTTATTGGGTAATTATAATTCTAACTTGTATGATCTGTTGTTCCATACAGGAAGACCATGTATGATAAGTTCCATTGGAAAATGTGCCATGTATTTCTAATTCATTCAACCTTGATCATTATTCCATGTAAATAATATATTCATTTAGTATGTGATGGAATTTAATTTTAATTTTATGTGACAGGTGGGGCCCATAATTATATAGCCACTTACTGCACTATTAGGTCTCATAGGACTACTAAGATAGGGTAATGGGTGAATCCTTACAATTTAGGTATAATGTCTTGGCACAAGGCCTCGATGATATGTTTTTAATGTCCAAAATTATTAAATTACATCATTTATATAATTTTATGATCCATGTTATTATGAATTTTATTTTATTCCATGAATTCATTGTTATGGATTCAGTTATACTCATGATTTTCCCTACATTATATAAATCTTTTATTAGCTTTTTTCCTTTTTTTACCATTAACGTGCATTTTAGATCACCACCTGTACTTTATTTCCCCCTTTTATAAGGTAATTAGGTTAAATACTATGATTTAATATGGATAATATTAGGTAAAAATGATTTTTACTTTCATGTTGTAAAATTTTAATATAATGTATCTAGTTTCTCAAGGACTATTAAAGCTTGATACTTAGACTGTAATTTCTTGTACTATATGTATCATGTAATGAATAACCCACTATATCTAGGAAAATATGGTTGGGGTTATTACATTCACAACCTATAAGGGTCCTAAGATGATCTTGGAAGTCTTGGGGGTCCAAAAGAGTTGTTGGGAGGAAAAAAGGTTTGTGGGGGACACTATAAATGACTATATTTTTATTTGAAAAAGTGCCATCGAATAAATGATATAGCTCATAATCTGGCTAGTGGGATTAAAATCATCGCTTGATACTACCCAAATGACACTAGGTAGTCAATAGGATACACTAGCTAGCTAATGGGATTCTCTATTGTACTTACTATTCCCTAGATACCACCGGGTAGCCGGTGGGATCTAATAAAAACAATATTTTGATAGAAATCCCACTAGTCTTCTAGTGGATCCCCACTGGGATCCTTGTTCTATTTTCTATAAAAAACCTTCAAAATAGACCATGATTCTATTCTTTACTCCAAAAATTTTTCTGTCAAATTCATAGGAAGATATATATACTTACTTAGTAAAATACCATCAAAATAAATAATTAAAAACATAAAAGGTGTTTGTGATCATTAAAATACCTAATAGAGTGAGATGTAAAACAATATCCCCCATTATATGTTAAAAAAACTTGAAATAAACAAGATAAATAAAGGAATATTGAAAGATGAATTTCAAATGAATATATCCAAACTAAATTTCAATATTTCATACTGAAATTTAATTTATATTTTAAAAATATTTATAGTAAATAAATTTATTCTCAAAAGTGATTTGAAACATTTATAAAGGAATATTTTTGAATAATTAACAATATAACTTTTATAGTATTATAACCTTCCCCCCATTTATGATTTGAAAAAAAATCATAAACAAGGTTAGAGAAATGCATTCATAAAAATGATTTTTATACAAAAGATAAAACTAGTATAGGAAAATTCCATGACCCATAATTAATGTTTTTTCAAGGGAGACAAAAAAAATCAATATTTTGAAGATATAAAAATGATATTTCTATAAAAATAAATTTTTAAACAGAAAAAAAAACTTTAGATTGAAAAATATTTCATATTTACATAGCATATTTTAATATTAAAAAAAGAAAATCATGTGTAATAAAAAACATATAACATTGAAGTTTCCAAAATCTTGAATTTGTAAAGGATCCCTTTATAAAAATTTAAAAATTAAAACATGGTTGTGATCCATATTTATTAGTGAATTAAAATACTTACTTAAAAATAAATGGGAGCAAAAAAAATTTAAAGTAAATGTGATATAAGAAAATTAAAATTCGAAAAAAAACTTACATAATAGAGTAATGTAAATTAATTAAAAAATATTTAGAAGAATGGATGAACCTAATTTTAAGAAAATTAAAAAGTGTGTCATAATAATTTCATTACTAACTCCCCCTTGATAGAATCAAAATGATTTAACCCAATGGTTTTAATTAGCATATCATCTAATTGAATATTTTTGGAAATAAATTCTAACACAATATCACCCTTTTAAAAGTGATATCTCAAAAAGTGGTGCCTCAGATTAATATTCTTAGTGTCAGAGTGATGAATGGGATTTATAGAGATTTTAATGGCACCAGTGTTATCACACTGAATAAAAACATGGTCATATATAAGATCATAATCTAATCTATTTTTTTTATATCCAAATAATTTGGTCAAAAAAACCTCATAAAGTTATATATTCTTATTAAACTATATAAATATAAATATACTTTTTCTTCATTATACAATAATATACTAAGGATTTTCTATATAGGTGATAATTCCAACTTGTACTTTTCCTCTCTAATTGTCCTCCTACAAAACTGGAATCTGAAAAAATAAAAAGTTCAAATGAATTACATTTATGATAAAATAATCCAATATTTTTTAAAATTTTTAAATAATAATTATTTTTTAAGATCTTTAAAATTATATTATTTAGGATTGGATTGAAAATAGGTACAAAGACAAACACTAAACATAATTTATAGTTGGATCATGGTAGGATAAAGTAGGCTCCTAATCATACCTCTATAAATCTTATTGTCACCTAGTTTATTGTCTTAATCCAATATTAAATTAAAAGAAGTATCCATAGGTGCACTAATTTTCTTTACATGATCCATAAGAAATTTTTTTAATAGATCATTTTTTTATTTTCTCTTTCTTAAAAAAAATCCATCCTTATTTTGAGAAATTTGAAAACTAAGGACAAATTTTAATTCTACCAAGAAACTCATTGAAAATTATTTTCTCATTAAATTTTAAAACTCATTACAAAGATATTTTGTAGTAGAACTAAAAATAACATCCTAATTATTTATTTGAATAATTAATAAATCCTTTAAAATACATTTTAAAATCAAATTCGGATTGACTTTTCCTATTTCAAAATATTTTGTTAAAATGAATGAAGTTAACTATTTATATGAAGCCCGAGGGGATTATTTTAAAGCATAAATATCCTTTATTAACTTAGAATAATGATTTATAAATATAGAATCTAAAAAATGGGAGGTTTTATTTTAAAAATGTTTTTGAAAATAAAAATTTTCAACAAAAAACATTTAACATCTATTCGAAAAAGCATAAAATCTATGTGGGAAGTGTATAATAATAAGATCATAATGGATTCATACTGTGAAATCGATGAAAATGTCCTATCATAATCAATACCATATTTTTGGTTATATCCTTTTTATAGAAGTATAGATTTTTTATAAGTGATTTTACCTTGCTTATCTAACATTTTCCTTAAAACCCATTTGGTATCAATTATTGGATGATCATCAAGTCTTTGAAAAAGAGTAAAAACATTGTTCCATATAAATTAGTTTCACATTTCTTTGATTTAAAGTGCCTAATTAACCTAATTAATGAGATCATTAATATTTTGGGGGTTCTAGGTGTGAAGAAAAATCATGATGTTCTACCTAATTTAAAACTTCCCTTCTTGTATGAGTACTATATTAACATCAATATCATCAATTTGAATCATTTATTGTTATATTTTCTACATTAACCTCAATATAATCAATTTGGGGATGAGGTTTACGCAAATTACCATCAAATTTGATGTGAATAGATTATTCTAGGGGAATGCTACTTTTATTAATGATCTGGTATGATTTAATTGAGTTATAGTACCAAATATAAATACCTTCATCATAATTGGGATCAAATTTACCTAATTTTAATTTTATGTTAAGAATATATCATTTATACCCAAACAACTTAAAATTTATAACCTTGTGATTTTTTCCTTTCTAAGTCTCAAAAGGTGTTTTCTTAATAAGGGGTCTTATGATAAAAAAGTTCAAGGTATAATAAGTGATATTGAAACCCTCAAAAAAATATTAAGGGTGATTAAATTCATTCAAAATAGTTCTTACAATCACTTTTAGAGTTCAATTCTATCTTTTAACAAACCTACTTTGTTAGGGAGTTCTAGGAGTGGAAAATGAATGATTATAACAAAGTTAATTACAAAGTCCATTAAAGTCATTATTTTCTAACATCCCCTAAGATCACTCCAATTGAATGTGATATTATTCCCTTTTTCATTTTTCAACTTCTTTTTATATTTAATAAATACTTTATATGACTATTTTTTATGAACCAAGAAATAAACCCATTTAAATATTGTATAATCCTGAAAAATAAAAAATGTGTTAGATTTATCTCATATACTTCTAACTTGGTTTGGAAAAATAAATCAAGGTGTACAAGATTATGTGAATTTGAGGTGGACACTACCTTTTTGGATTTAATGTAAAAATTTCATTTCATACCACGTTGGAAAAGCTTATAGAAAACATCCTTTAAGAAGTTCAATTCTGGAAAATGTTATGATTGATGATTTCAGGTGAGTTTAAAAAGTGTGTTTGTGCTATAATGGCCAAGGAATCCATTACATATCCATGAATCACAATCTTGGGTAATAAAAATTAAAACCATTTTCCTAGAATGAAATTTCAAACCTATTACATAAACATTTTAAAATATATATTTCAAAAATAAAATTTTTACTTTAGAATTAAAGACATTGAAAATATAATTTTCAAAATAAAATTTGAAACATATATCACATAATTGAATGATAGTAAGTAAATTATGTTTTAATACATAAATATATAAAAAAAATTTAATAAAATTATAATTTGAACAACTAATGGAACCTATACCGATGAAATTACTTCTTGAGTTATCACTGAAAGTTTCTTGTCCTCCATTATGTTTTTCAAGATGATTGAATTGAGAGTAGTAATTTCACTTGTGTCTCACACACCCACTATCCATGTACCATGTAACCCCATGGGCCTTTCTTTGGAAGTTTTTTTTCCATAGAATTATAAATTAACTAATGCTTTTGGTTCCCAATATTTAGGTCTACTAATGATAGCTAAAAGAGATTTAGGAACCCATATTTATCTTGAATAAGATTTTCCATAAGATACATTAGTAGAGAGATGAATCCTCTTTAGTTTACTATATCTAAATTTTTTGCAATCGCATTCATAAATTATATTATTGGTTTTTATAAAATAATTAAAATATTTTTCTTGAAATAATACTTTCAAAATGTTAGTTTTTAAGGTTATAGATAGATTTGAATAACTATGTCCAAATGGGGATTCCCATAGTTTTGGGAACCCAAAATTTTATTTATGTTATACTAATATTGGGTGAAATTTCAAAGATAATTTCTATGTTCTTTAATAGTATATTCAAATTTTTCTAGATTTTTTTGATCTTTTAATTTTAAGGATAATTCTTCCTTTTATTTTGAGAGTTAATCCTTATCACTAATAACTAGATTATACTTGTTTTTAAGTTCTTTGAATTTTGAAGTGAGTTAAAAAAACCATTCCTCTAATTTTTATATATAATATTTAAGGTCCTCATAACTTAGATAATTTATATAAACTAATGAAAAATAGGAAGAAGTTTAATTTACATCATTACATACATTGGTTTGTACTATGAGACATTGGGCACTTTCATCACATGAATAAGTTGAAAAGGGGGAGTTTTTTTCTTTCACTCCATATAGTATTTCCGATTTTCTCCCCATTATTTTATCTTTGAACATGAGGAACTCTGGTTTTATGTGCCCCTTTTATTCAAACTATTTAATTTTATCTTCACTTTTCCATGTTGATTCTCCTTTTTAGTGCATTGAAAGGATTTATTTTTCTTCCTGAACCTGTTCATCTTTTGGGCTAGGAGAGAAATATTTTCATCACATCCAGAATAATCATCATTTAATAACTTAAATTTAAGAGTGATATATGTTTTTGTTACTTCCTTGACTTCCTTTATGGATTTCCTCTTCATGGTAATATCATAGGCCATAAGTGACCTAATCAGTTCTTTTACCAGTATAGTTTTGATATCCTTTTCTTTTTGTATTATTGTTAATTTGGGTGAGAAAGAACTTCAAAAAACCCAAATAATTTTATTCACTAGAGTTTTGTAGTAAGACCATCACCAAGAAACTTTTAAACATTATATATGTCAATGAAATGAGTAAACATTTCATAAATGGACTCATTGGTGTGTATGCCAAAATTTTAAAAATCTTGATGATACATGTCAGACCTAGTGTATTTAATTTTATTAGTTCCCTCATCTGTAATATCAATTCATTTCCAAATTTCATGGGCAGTTTTACAAGTAGAAATTATCTTAAATTAATTATGGTCTAACTCATAATGAAGAGTATTTATGGACATCCCATCAAGATCAAAGGCTTCTATATCACAAGGAGTCCATTTTTCATTCAATTTCTTAGAGGGTGTGTAACTATGAATACAAATATTACAAATAGGATAACCTATAATTATAAGGAAAGTATAAATTATTTTTTTAAAATTACTATAATTATATCTATTAAAGAAAGTTAATCAACCAATTGAGTTTCATTTGGGAGCACCTTGGGTGTTAGAAGTAGAGGTCAACCTTTAAGATTGATTCTTGAAAATGGCAAAGGTTTAAAAATCAAGGATTGAGTTTGATATAAATTATTAGTCCTAGTAGGATGGAAATAGTGAGTTTGGGGTGAATTTAATTTTAGAAAATAAAACTAAAACAATAAAATTAAGTAATACAATAATTAAATCAAAGTATCTGATAAATATAAAGAGTTAGAGTAGTGTAAATAAAAAATGACAAGGATAAATTGATAAAGGAGTTTGGAAAAACTTAATATGAGTTTCTAAATATCTTCCCATAAATTCTTGAGAGGATTTTGATTACCCATTAACTTTATTGGTATCCATGAAACCTAAGAAAACCATGCTATTTTAATTAGTTGTAGCAAGAAACCTAATTACAAAGAATAAAAACATACTTTTTTAATGTTTTTAGTAAGAAAAAAAACTTACTTTAGTGGTATTGAAAACCCAACAGAATAAGAATAAGAATATTTTTTATGAAAATTATTTATATACTACTTTCAAATCTTACAATAAGAATAGAACAAGAAATAATGGGATAAAGGGATACAAATGTAAGGGAAAGAAAGAATAAAAAAATGAATAAAATTTTGGATCAATAGAACTCTCTAAGGTTACCAGTACCCTAAAATGGTATTTTTCCATGTATTTATAGCCTCCATGGATTCTAAGAGGATTTTTTAAGTTTTAGGGGTCCAAAAGAGTAGTTGTAAGGGAAAATAACATAGTGGGACCACTCTCAATGACTATATTTTTTATCTGGGAAAGGGCCACCAATTACATGGTGGGATTAGAAGTAGCACTTGATACTACCCCAAATATAACATGAATCTAGTAGTATAATCCAAGTATCTAGTGGGATTTGAAGTTCCACTTTCTACTGCTTAGACACCATTGGGTAGCCGGTGTTATCTAAATAGAACCACTTGCTCCTGGAAAGACCACTGAATGGATGATGGATCCCCATTAGGTGGGGTCACAACCCGTCCCCCGGGGCTCGTTCCATGACTACCCCAAACCCTCCTTCCATAGAGTAGGAGTTGGTGACTAACACCTAAAGAAATATTCCCTAAGACAGGAAGTCATTGCCTTTAAACCTGTACAAACATACGATCCGAGAACACAACAAGAAGCAGCTATGAAGTAAACTGCTATAGTAAAAGTGTACTGAAAGTAAAGGGGCTGGAATACAATCCCAACTGAAGAGTAAAAGTACAAATGAAAAGAAAAAGCATCCCCTGGATCATCCACAGAGAATCCTACCTGAAGGGTAGGTACATATTGCCTCTTCAGCACTCCGCGTCTGCTTGTCTCCTCCACATACCACCTAGTCCTGGATCCCTCAACCTCAGCCCAACTGCTCGTCATCCTCACAAGACACAACTAGGTGCAGGCGAATCCCATGTAGGGGTGAGTATAACAATACCCATTAGGGACCCCAAGACCCCCGATGGTCTCTCAGAATTCCAAAAAGGAAAACCACAAAGCATGATCTCAATCAAAAAACACAAAACAATAGACACAGATCAAATAGATTCTCAGCTCAAACCAGGTTTTTAGTGAAGTATAGAAGTATAGATGATTATTTGTGAAGTTATATCATCTTATTATATCAAGAGGAACTGTTTTTGACCATACAGAGTCTGACCCACATAGGATCGATAGTAAACTACCCCCGCAATGACCCACATAGGATCGATATATCGCTGAACCACAACGGGACGCTCTAAGGTTGGTCCTCGTCGAGTCACAAGGTGCTGATCCACAATGAACCACTAGGTTCTAATCCACCCAGGACTGCTTGGTTTTGATCCACACAGGACCGCTAGGTTCTAATCCACACAGGATCGCTCGGTACTAACCTCTGTATGATCTGTCTCCAACCTCCGCCTCACTGCCTGCTACTGGATTCCTCGCACCTGGTGTGCTCGAGTTCCATAGAGTCTGCTGCTTGAGAATTTGGTCTTACTTAGACCATGAATAATCTCCATAAAGGTGTAAACCAAAGGACTATCTTTTCTTAAGGGTTCCAACGCGACAGACGGCGCGTCAATCAGACGCCTGGTCTGTGAGTTATAAGTATTTTATCTCCCAAGGCCTGGTTAGATTCGTGTTTGATCCAACCTGTTCATACTCCAACTATCTCCAAAACTCTATTGGAGTATACCAAAAAGGATCATCTCAATCCAAGGGTCCCATCACTGCAGACGGTTTGTCAAACGGATGCCCGGTTCCAAAGTTATGGCCCTTTAAAAGTTTCTAGGCCCGGGTCCGGTCCGACCCTGTTGGACCGACCCGGCCAGAAAATGGGCGGCCCATATAGGGTGGACCGACCCATATAGGGTGATATGAAAAATGGGTGGCCCGGATCGCAATGGGGCGGCTTGGTAGAGAGGCGTCCCGATCCAAGGGGGACTGCGGCCCGACCCAAGGTGGGGCGCGGTCTGGTCCGAGGGGGAGCACGGACCGACCCAAGGGGGGGTCTGGTCCAAGGGGGATCACAACCCAACCTGAGGTGGGGTGTGGTCCAGTCTGAGGGGAGAGCGAGGCCTACTGTGTGGTCCTCCCTTGCCGGTGCAGGGTGTGTGACCCCCCGGTCTCCCGAACTCTCAAACAATCCAGAGGCCATTCAGTTTGTGAAGCAGTAGTGCCATGTGGGCACCGCTCGGTCACCACAAGACCCACCAGAGGCATGGATTTAGTCACAGCTTCTCTTCACCGGCAGTGTACTGGTCGCACCTCCTCCCACTCTCCGGCGGTGTGGTGGTCGCACCGCCTCCCTTTCTGCGGCCGACTGTCATGTCGGCCGCCTCCTCCTCCATTCTCCAAGACTGATGAGTTGTGTCCCCTTTTTCTCACTAGTGGTGCGCGACGGTGATTTGCACCACCTCCATGGCCGGCTGGTGTCAGCCGCTCTGATGACCATCGCAACTCTATGTTGTGGCCTCCTCTTGCAGCATGCGTCGGCGCATGACCTCCTTCGTAGCTGATCGGTGCCGCCGTGCTAGTAGAATTCCATGGAGGGCGTAAGATTAGTAAAGTGATGGAGGGTTCAGACCTTGTTTGTTAGGATCATTCCCTCCGCGTTAGATTTTAAACAAGGGGGAGGATAAAGGGGGTTCAATAAATTCACTTGAATTCAAAACAAGAAATAAAAACTCTTACCTCGAAAATCTATTGGAGAACGTCTGTGCTTGAAGGTGGAACAGTGATCTTCATATCTGCCACATGATTCCAATGACATTGCTTGCATGTTGTCCTTTAGTTTGAGGTTTCTGGGTCACTCATCACCACTCACTGGAACCGTTTCCGTCCTCCAAGGGTTTGGCATCTCGACGCTCCTTCTACACTTCGTTTCTTAGTGAAGCTGTGTTGGTACCTCCCCCCAAGCTCCATATATATAGAAGATGGGGAGGGTAAGTAACGACGTTGGGAATTAGTGGGGCTCATTAATTAGGAAGATTATTAATTTCCCCAACATTTTTGTTACTTAGATTGTAGGGTCAAGCCATTTAATGGCTTAACACACTGTTGGACCCACACACCGCTTGTCCGTTGGAGGTTATGAAAGAAAGATAAAAAAAAAATTTATTTTATTTCATTTATTTAAAAAAGTCCCAAAACATAACTTTTTCTCCAGACCTACTGCAGTCAAAGTAAATTCTCCCCTAAGTGAATCCTGGTTCTACAGATTCAATGGTGCCCTCAGATTCTTAATCCAAGAAACGATTCAAAAGTTAGAAAAAACCGCTCAGGCGTTTACTGAACATACCTTAAAAAAAGTTTATAAATTCATTATGAGCACTCTGGGCCTCAGAATCACGCACCATCAATTTCCACAGACTCATAATAATTCCATATAATTAAAAACAATTACATGGAAAATCTAGGTCTTTAAATTCTCCCCACATTAGGGATTTTCATCCCCAAAATCCACAACATAGACTAAGGGAACAAAAGGGGGTACTGAGCATGAATCTGGGCCTCCCGCTCCCAAGTGCTCTCCTGGTGGTTCCTTTTCTACCAGAGAACGTGCACCAGAGGTATCGACCACCCATGAAGGAACCACTCCCGTCGATCCTCAATATCCACTAGAACCATTGTATACGTCGCCCCATCATCTAATTCCATCTCACTATGGTCGATGATGTGAGAAGGTTCATGCACGTATCTCCTCAGTTGGGATACGTAGAAGACATTGTGCACCCTCTCCAACTATGGTGGAAGTGCCAAGTGGTATTCCACCTCACCTATCCTCTGAAGTATTAGAAAAGGACCGATAAAAATCGATGATAACTTGTTGCCTCAGCCAAATCTCCGTAGTCCCCATCGAGGAGAGACTCATAAGAATACGTGGTACCCATCCTGAAACTACAAAGTTCTCCATCTCCTATTGGCATAGGACTTATATCTGCTTTGTGCATCCTTCATCCGCTCCTGGATAATCTGCACCTTCTAAGTGGTATCTCGTACCAACTCTGGACCCATAAGTGTTAACTCCCTTGGGTCTGTCCAGCATAGAGGTGATCTGCAAGGTCAACTGTATAGGGCCTAGAATGGTTCCATACTAATGGTGGAGTGATAACTGTTGTTGTATTCGAACTCCACCAAGGTAAAGTGATCCTCCCTACTGCGGCCAAAATATAGGGCGCAGGCATGAAGCATGTCCTCCGGTGTCTAAATGGTCCTCTCTGTTTGACCATCCGTCTGAGGATGAAAGGCGGTGCTCAAACGTAGCTAAGTCCCAAACTTCTCCTTCAATCCCTTCCACAACTGGGATGTGAAACATGAGTAATAGTCAGAGACAATCATCGATTACACCCCATGAATCCGTACAATATTTTATACGTAGAGTCATCACAATCCCTCTACTGATCCCTGCTCTCTGATAGGTAGGAAGTGGACTGACTTGGTGAGTTGGTCAATGATTATCCATATGGAATCATGTCCCTTGGACGTACGTGAAATACCTATCACAAATTCCCAGGAGATCCCATCCCACTTCCACTCTAGCACCTCTAGTGGATGAGCTAAGCCTATTGGAACCTGATTCTCGGACTTCACTTACTGACAAGTGAGGCATCGTGAAACAAACTATACCACTGCCTTCTTCATCCCTAGCCACCAGTGTTAACTCCGGAGGTCCTGGTATATCTCTTCCACACCAAGATGTACCACCAGAGGGGATGTATGGAACTCCCTCAACACCTCCTCCTGTAGTGCCACTGGTACCATGGTACATCCTCTAAAGAGGATGGCATACTATCCACCTTTAGAAAATCCATCAGGTGCCAGTCTGGAGGATATATGAGCACGTTGAGTTTCATAGTCAGTGTCCCCAAGTTGTGCCTCCCCAAATCGCTGAAGGAGTGATGGAGTGACTATTATAGACTTGAGGTAAGCTGATCAATCTCTATCCATAAAGGATATCTACAATGCGGTTAGCTGCTTTGTCGCCTCACTCAACAACTTCAGACCAGACCTCTGGCTGAGTGCATCTACTACTACGTTACCCTTCCTAGGATTATAAACTATCTCAAAGTCATAGTCCTGTAGGAACTCTAGCCATCACTGCTATCTTAGTTTCATGTCCTTTTGAGAGAATATATACCAGAGACTCTTATGATCAGAGTAGACTATAAAACATTCTCCCATCAAGTAATGCCACCACACCCTCAAGGTGAAGACCAATGATGCTAACTCCAAGTCATGGGTAGCGTAATTCTACTCATGTTTCCTCAGCTGTCACAAGCCATAAGCAATCACTGCTCTCTTATACATCATGACACACCCAAGTCTAGTCCCTAATGTGTCGTAGTAGACTACATACCCAACACCCTCTTCTGGTAGCCTCAAGATGGTGGCACTCATCAGTATCTGCCTCAGCTCCTAGAAACTCCACTGAAATATCTCTATCCACATGAAGGGCTGTACCTTTTTTGTCAAAGATGACAAGGGTGACACAACTCTATAAAAATCAAGCATGAATATTTTGTAGTAACTAGCCAACCCCAGGAAACTCTGCACCACAGTCACACTCTTGGGTTTCTCCCAAGAAAGTACAAACTCTATCTTCAATGGATCCACTGTAAATCTAGCATATGAGATAACGTGTCCTATTTAGTGGACCTCTCATATTCAGAACTGGAACTTTGATATCTTACCATAAAGTTGGTTCTCTCAGAGTGTATCCAGAACTATCTGCAGATGATAGGCATGCTCCTACTCCGTCACTGAGTATATAAATATGTCATCGATGAACAATACCACAAAGTGATCAAGGTATGGATGAAATATCATGTTCATGAGTCCCATGAACACTACTGGGGCGTTGATCATGCCGAATGGCATAACCAAGAACTCATAATGACCATACCGATATCTGAAGGTCATCTTCTTCACATACTCATCTTGTATCCTGAGCTGATGATAGTCTGATCAAAGGTTTATCTACAAAAACAAATGATCCCCCTTCAGCTGATCAAAAAGATCATCAATCCTTGGAAGTGGATACTTGTTCTTAATGGTCACCTGGTTCAGGCACTGATAGTCCACATAGAGTCTCAAACTCTCATCTGCCTTCTTAGTGAATAAAATCAGGTATTCCCATGGAGAAACCTTGGGCCTTATAAACCCCTTTCCCTGCAAGTCCTCCAACTATACCTGTAACTCATAAAGCTCTGTGGGATCCATCTGATATTCTGGGGTAGATATCAGTGTCATCCCAGGGTACAAGTCAATGTAAAAGTCTACCTCTCTATGAGGAGGTAGTTCTATAACATCATCAGGAAAGACATCAGTATACTACTCCACCATTATAGGATATATCGGACTCTCAACATCAACTGCCTTGAGGGTAAGTCTAGCCAACTAATGTGTAATCAGCAGCACCCTCCTCTAGGTAAGTCCAACCTATGCTGAAAAGGTTCCCTTCTATCCAGTGAAGGAAAACCTGGTCCCATCTGTGCAGACACACTGCACTTTTCACCTAATACAGTAAATCTGAGCATGGGATGTGGTTAACTAGTCCATACCCAAGATGACATCGTAAGACCTCGATGCCACAACTAAAAGATCCCAGCTGAAGATATCGCCTCTGAGATTAAGCTCACACTTCCAGAACTATTGTGTAATTGTCGAATCTTCTATCGTAGGAGTCTCTAATATTAAGGATCGAGCCAATGGATCCATCGGAATATCCGATATCCAAATGAGGGCCATGTAAATAAAATAGTGACTGGAACCTGTGTCTATAAGTTCAGAAGCTAAGGTGCAGTATACATAGATCGTACCTCTAATCATCTCTGGAGTGCCATGGTCGTAGGCCTCAGCTTCCTGGAGCTGGGCTCGTCCCTGTCCACCTGCTCCCTATGGTCGGGGTGGCCCACCTAGTGGTGGTGGTGGTAGAACATCGAATCGCCGCCCACCGACTACTGTACAACCAGCTCCTCTTCCACATCTGCCACCCTGCGGATCTCCTCACTTGAACCTCTGCCTCTACCTCTGCCTCATTGGTCCCTCAACTATCTTTTCGTTATCTGTACGGCGGGTTGGGCAGTCATGAGCCATGTGGCCCTGCCCACCGCACGTGTAACAATTCTTGTCCCTCGCCTGAATTCCTATACCTTGCAAGCCCCACACCTCCGAACTTGCATCCTGAGGTCATCCACCAGAAGGTCTGGTCCACTTGGACCTCTGTGTCATCTTCCTTCTAACTGTTGTAGATGACTCTGCTACCTGACATCCGATGGTGGCTCTTGCTTTCGGTGCCTGCTCAGCTAGTAATCCCTCTACCAAAAGCACTCGCTCTAGCACCCCAACCTAAGTCGGTATGCTGATAAATACCATAGATTCTATGATCTCCCATTATAGACCCTTATCAAAGGTCAGGGCCCTGAATAAAGGCTCTAGTACCATGCCGGTGGAGTAGAGGGAGAGATCAGTGAACCTCAACAAGTATTGGGCCACTGTCATGCTGCCCTCCTGTAAGTGCAGAAGCTCCTGTATACGCACAGAGCGTAAGGTCTCTAGGATGAACTCTACCCCTAAAAGGACCTTGAAGTTTTCCCAGATGAGGGTCACCTCGTCATGTAACTAGAGAATGAAGCTCCACCATCTCCCAACTGCTCCTTGGAAGGGAATGGATGCTAAGATCACCATAAGGTTGGCTGGTGTTCGAACTAGGCAGAAAACTTTGGCCACAGCCTCTAGCCAGTCCTCAGCTTCCTGTGGGTCCATCTTGCCTCAGAACCTCAGATGCCTCTGTCGCTGAAACTCATGCAACATGCTTAGTCGGCATGCGCCGTCTGTTGGTGGGGCTGGTGGAAACGACTACCCAATGGGTAGTGGTGCTGCTGGTACACCACCCGAAGGTGCTAACATCATAAGAGGGCCCTGCACCAATCCCTCATCACTCGGTGGGCCATCATCATGTACTCTCTTAGGAATCATATCTAGATATCTACGTGGTGGAATCCTGATAAAGAATAGGTGAACCACATTCATTAGGCTATACCTAGTGAGTTGACTCCAAAGAAACCAAGAAAAAAACACTTCAAAAACACACGCAATCAGTGCTTCCATGTACGGAGTCAGAAATCAGAATTCAGGGTCCTGGTGTATAGATACTCCAGTCACTGCACCAACACTAAATTCCCTAAACCGAAAACCACACTCATAACACTTAACACTATTGCCACATAGAAAAGATCAGAGTCCTAGTTCTTCAGTAGAACCGAATCCTCTGATACCACTTTGTTATGACCCATCTCCTGGGGCCCATGCCATGAATACCCCAAGCCCGCCTTCCATAAGTCAAGGGTTATAAACTAGCACCGAAAGTCATATTCCTTAAGATGGGAAGGCATTGACTTTAAACCTGTACAAACACATAGTCCGAGAACACAACAAGAAGCAACTGTGAAGTAAACTGATGTAGTAAATGTGTACAAAAAGTAAAGGGTCTGGAATACAAGCCCAACTGAAAAGTTCAAATACACCTAAAAAGAGAAAGTATCCCATAGATCATCCACCAAGAATCCTACCTGAAGGGTAGGTACAGATCGCCTCCTCAACACTCTGCATCTGCCCATCTCCTCCGCGTACTGCCTAGTCCCAACTCCCTCAACCTCATTCCAACTGTTCATCATCTGCACAAGACAAAACAAGGTGTAGGAGAAGCCCATGTAGGGGTGAATATAATAATACCCAGTAGGGACCCCGAGACCCCTGAAGGTCTCTCAGAATTCCACAAAGAAAAACCAAAAATCATGATTTTAATAACAAAACACAAAGCAATAGAAACAACTCAAATAGAGTCTCAGCTCAAACCAGGTTTTCAGTGAAGTATAGAAGTACAGATGATTAGTTGTGAAGCTAGGTCATCTTATTCTATCATGAGGCAATACTGATGACCATACGGAGTCTGACCCACATATAATTGATAGGTAACTATCTACCACAATGACCCACACATAATCTGACCCACACAGGATCAGTATATCACTGAACCACAATGAGCCGCTCTAAAGTTGGTCCTTGTCGGGTTGCGAGGTGATAATACACATAGTATGGATAGGTGTTGATCCACATAGTACCGATAGGTTCTGAACCACACATTATAACTTGGTACTAACCTTTGTATGATCTGTCTCTAACCTCCGCCTCACTTCCAGCCACTGGATTCCTCGCACCTGGTGCGCTTGAGTTCCGTAGAGTTTGATACTCAAGATATCATTCATAATTCGACTGAAACTAAGCTCCACAAAGGAGTAACCTAAAGGAATTCCATGTCGTAAGTGTTCCAACGTGACAGACGACGCGTTAATCAGATGTCCTGTCTGTGAGTTATAAGTGTTTTAGCTCCGGGGGCTCGGTTGGATTCGGATTCGATCAATCCCTCCCATACTCCAACTATCTCCAAAAATCAAGTGGAGTATACCAAAAGGATCATCTCAATCCAAGGGTCCCAGCGATGCAAACAGTTCATCAAATGGATGCCCAGTTCCGAAGTTATGGCCCTTAAAAAGTTTCTGGGCCCGATGGGCCCCAGGTCTGGTCCAACCCTGTCACACCAACTTGGCCTGACATGGTCTGGGTTGGGCCATGGTTGAATCAGCCCACTAGGCCGAGGCCCGTCCTAGCCTGCAAGGGTGCGTCCCACAAGGGTGGCCCGACCCGTATAGGGCGGCTCAAAAAAGGGGTGGTCTAGAAAGGTGGAGGCCCGACAGGTTGGAGTCTCGGTCCGAGTGGGAGCACAGCCCGACCCAAGGTGGGGCACGGTCCGTTCTGAGGGGGAGTGTGGCCCAACCCGAGGGGGGGGGGGCAGTCTGGTATGAGGGGGAGTGTGGCCCGGTCCAAGGAAAATCACAATCCAGTCTGAGGGGGGAGTGCGGCCCGCTGTGGGGTCCGCCCTAGCTGGTGTGAGGGGTGTGACCCCCTGGTCTCCCGAACTCCTGAACGGTCTGGAGGCTGTTTGGTTTGCAAAGTGACGACACCACGTGGGTTCCACTCAGTCACTTTGGAACCTACCGGAGGCATGGGTTTAGCCTCCGTCATGTCTTCATCCGTGACTTCTGTTCGTCGACGGCGCTCTGGTCCCACCGCCTCCCGCTCACCGGCAGCACGGTGGTCATGCAGCATCCCGCTCGTCGGCAGCATGGTGGTCTTGCTGCCTCCCTTTCTGTGGTTGGCCGTTGTGTTGGTGGCCTGCTCCTCCATTCGCCGCGGATGACGATCCATGACCCCTTTTTCTCATCAGCGGCGCACGACGGCGCACCGCACCACCTCTGCAGCTGGCTGGTTCCAGCTGCTCCAATGACTACCATGACTATGTGTCGTGGCCTCCTCTTGTGGCGGGCATCAGTGCACGACTGTCACGAACCAAATCTGGTCACCGCTAAAACTGGCACCAAACCCAGCCTGTGACATGACCCGAGGAGCGTTCCCGATCCCCACGGGCTGGCACAAGTGCCCGGGTATCATATCATGATGATTGGTAACGATTTACCCGATTTTATAAACATTAAACAACAAAAAAACTCAATAGAACAAATCTGGATTTTTTTACTAAAACCGTCTTTTACAAAATTTCAGAACTGAAATACATAAGTTAAAACTATGTTTAAAGAACATTAAAATGGTACATAACAAAATAAAGACATCCCAAGAACCTCCACAAGGAAATAGGCACCACCCTCAAGCTATCTCCACGACACTGTATCCCAATGGACAACTAAAAACCTGAATCAATGGCATAAATCCTGAACCCAAACCTGTGACATAAAAGAAGCAAATATACTTACACCCAAAGGTGTAAGTAGGGTGTGAGCGAAAGCCCAGTAGGATACCACCACTAATAGATTCCATGTGATAAACATTTAATGGCGAAAAGCATGCAAGTTTTCAAAGACATGAGATGCTAGTTAAAATTTCTAAAAGATGCAACATTAAATAAAAACAATTTTAAGGTGGGATAATTTAAAGAATAAAAACATTTAAAATAAATACCATATCTACTGAATTTTCCAGCCTCTCATACCGTATACTGACGGTAAGAACAAAGTATCCAGTGAGCACAATCAATGGGAAATAACCCCTAGGCACTAGCTAGCTGTGGGTCTCAGGTACCTCGTATCTCGGTGAGAGTAACCATCACAAATATCCATTCTCGTGCACGAGCCACTAGTAGGGAACATACCCATAACCTAGTGGTCCCCAATCATCATCATCATAGTTTAGTTAGAGTTGTAAGTGTCAATCTTGCTAAGTGAAACTGAGGCCAAACCCCACGGATTCACTAGCATACTAGTACACGTCCACCCACCTAGATACCTGAGTTTTCCCTTTGTGCTCAAACAAGTTCAGCAATCCAAGAAGTATAGTTTTCACATGAAAATATCACTTCCACATCACAAATTAAACAAACAGCCCCATGTACATCACGCAAGTCAAAAATTCCACTTTTCATTCAAATGCATTTTGAAATCAAACTCACTCCAAATTGCCTACAACACTTATCAAATTTCTTTAACACTTCCACAAATCCATTAAACAATTTTATAAAACCATTACAAGATATTAAACTCACATAACAGCCCACACACATGTCACACAATACCCTTCTCACCTTCACAATTCATTTTATAAATAAACTCACATGAAATATCCCACACCCGTGTTTCGCACACAAAACACAATTTAGTAAAACATTTCGACAATTTATAAAAAAAAATATAAAAATGTTTAACATCTCAAATCACTACTTTACCATTCAAAAACCCACATTAGGTGAACACACTCACCTAAACAGTACATATACACCCTTTCCCAACTTTTTTTAACCAAATAAAACATTGGCAATTTTTATAAAACAAACCCAAGAGGTATAACCATTGTTTGCACACTAAACCCATTTCAAAACCCTCATTTAAAAGCAAAATCATACCAATACCAATCCAAAACAGAATTTTTCATCTCTAAAACAATTATTAAACCACCCCCAAATGTTATAAAAATACATCAAATAATACCACAAAGATACACATGAAAAACACACGTTTTCATAAATCACCTTCAAGAAGTACGACATGTTTTTACTCCTTAAACTCATTAAAAAAAACCTACTTTCAAGGCCAACATGAAAATAAGGAATTAAAAAACCATAATTGGCATCCACTTTCAAGACTAATAAATCACTTTCATATGTTATAAACTAAACCCAAACATTACCCCAAGAGTCACACATGAAAAGTGCCCAATTTCAAGCTATAATGCAACTAAAAGTTAAATGTTCAACCAAATCCATCAAAACTGTTTTCACAGCACATAAAACAGATTATAAACATGCTAAATTAATAATCCATGCAAGCTAACTCATCATAAAATGTCTACACATGGAATCACCTACCCTTTGAGTCGAAATCCTCAAAACTTGGTGCGAAACCTTAAGCGCACCACCGCCGCACCACAAAGAATATAAATCCATACCTAGACCACCAAAAATTGACCCAAAAGATACCAAATCAGACCTTAGGATCGAATCCTAACTTCTGGACATTTTAGAACATAATGAAAGAGGGAGGAAACCCTAAGGAGAATGAAAAATTGAAGAGAGAAACACTTACTCAAAACAATCATGAATAAAACGACCCCAAATCCACCAGATTATGAATCTGAAAACATCCAACCATTCAAGGGATGTTCGAACAAGGATTATGAGACCATTTAGGAATTTGAATGTGGAAAAAAGAGTGATAATTGAAGAATTTATGAAGGAAACAAATTACCTTTATTAATCTGCCCGAAATGTGAGTGCTTCATAAGTTTCGACCTAAAATGCGATGCAAATGAGCTGCAAAGAGGGTGGGAGGATATGGGACGCGCGGCTGGGTTCAAGGGTAGTGTTTGGGGCTTGGAATCACCGAAAAAGACTTAATATTAGATAAGTTATTAATTAAACAAAATTTATTTTTAAAACTGGAATTGGGCTTTCGGGCAGACCCAATCACTTAAATAAAAACCCATATACAACTTGTTTATGGTTTTCTAAAGGCTCCAAACTACAATGGTGGTGTTTCTATATCAGGGTAGACCATTTAGGAACTTGAATGGGTGAAAAATATTAAAAATTGAAAAAGTTATAAAAGAAACAAAATTTATTTTTAAATCTGGAATTGGGCTCACGGTTTGGCCCAATTCATGAAAACTCACCCATTCCACCATAAACGCTTGAAAAACCCCAAAAACAAATCATAAATGAAAATTAAATGAAATTGAACTTTAAAATAAGTCATGTATGTGACAACTACCTCCTTCACAACTAGTTTGTGTCGCCGCACCGGTGGTCTTCCATGGAGGGTGTAAGATTAGCAAAGTGGCGAAGGTTTCGGGCTGTGTTCATTAGCCCTGTGCCCTCCACATTAGCTTATAAACAAGGGGGGGATAAAGGGTGTTTAATAAATTCACTTGAATTGAAAACAAGAAATCAACACCCCTACCTCAAAAACTCATTAGAGAACGTCTGTGCTTGAAGGTGGAACAGTGATCTTCATTCCCACCACAGGCTTCCAACTACGATGCTTGCATGTCATCCTTCGATTTGGGGTTTCTGGGTCGCTTGTCACCACTCACTGGAACCAATTCCATCCTCCAAGGGTTTGGCATCTCGGCACTCCTTCATCACTTTGTTTATTGGAGAATCTATGCTGGTACCTCCCCCCAAGCTCCATATATATAGGAGAGGGGGAGGGTAAGTAACTACATTGGGAATTAATGGGGGTCATTAATTAGAAAGCTTTATAATTTCCCTGACGTTTCTGTTACTTAGATTGTAGGGTCAATCCTTTTAATTTCTTGACACACTGTTGTCCCCATACACCACTTTTCCATTGGAGGTTATGAAAGAAAGATAAAATAATTAAATTATTTCATTTCATTTCTTTAAAAAAGTCACAAAACATTACTTTTTCTCCAGACCTGCTACGGTTAAAGTAAAGACCCTCTTAAGCGAATCCCAGTGTTGTGGATTCAATGGCGCCCTCAGATTCTTAATCCTAGAAATGGTTCAAAAGTTAGAAAATTCCACTCACGCGTTTACTGAATATACCTTAAAAAAAGTTCAGAAATTCATTCTGGGTACTCCGGGACTCAGAATCATGTGCCGCCAATTTTCGTAGACTCGTAATAATTCTATATAATTAAAAAAAATACATGTAAAATCTGGGTCATTACAGGTGGTCAATTCTATTACCTAGAAATGGACTTAAAAATGGAATTCAATTCTACTCTTGATCCCATGTATTTTCCAGCTGGTGTCATTGGATGGTATACAAACATAATAACTAAAATATCATTAAGATAAATGGTTATAAACATAACTAGTGTTTCTGATCATTAAAAAACCTAATAAAGTGAGTGGTAAAACAAAAAAAACTTCCCAAATAACTTTATAAATTTATTTCCCATTTATTAGATGTCTTGATATCACCAAAATACAATCCTAATAAGTGTACAAAAAGCGGTTTTCCAAAGAATAAGTATAACTTTTATCCAATTTCTTCTATTTTATTTATTCTTCTACCCTTTCAAACCTATCACAAACAAGATGATATAATAATCTAATTACATAAAATATACATAAATGATATTATATTTATTTTATAACCCATTTTAATCTTTTTTTCATCTAATGAGAAATGAAATCATCGCTCGTGCATGCGTATGGACTATCGTCTCCATGAAGCGATGTATTCCATTTTTCATCACCGCCCCTCACGACTGGTTATAATGAAGGATTTAATGTATATATATATATATTATATTTATGACATAATTATTATTATTTAATTATAATATATTACTTACCTTCTTTCCCTCCCATCCTTTGAAAAATGATAACATCGTTCATGCGTATGTGTGGACTACAACCTCCATGAAGAGATGAGATTCATTTTTCATTTATGCCTTACATTAATGGTTATAAGGTTGGAATTAATGAATTAAAATGATAAATATAACATAAATATAATTAAATAAAGTTTATCCTTTATAATTTTTATTTTTTTATATATTTTAGAAAAATAAAAAACATCGCTCATGTGTACATGGGGACTACTGTCTCCATTGAACAATGTTCTTCGTCTTTCATGAACAATATAATAGATTGTTTTAAAATTATATTTAATATATTAAAATGATAATTATTTAATGATTAATATTATTTATCTGATGTAAAAATTAACTATTTTACCATGGTCAACCTACACAAGTTTTTTTGTGACTATGAACTAAACGTCCTCAAAACATCCGACATGAACTTAACTAATTTAGTAACTAAAAAACATGGTAATAATTGAAATAAGAGTAATAATATTAAATGAATGAGAATTAAAATAGTTCTAAATAAATTAATTAGCTTATATCATTTTATTATTTAGTATTTAGAGAACATATGTGGTGAGTTAGGACACGAGCAAAGAGGTTTTCATAAAAACCATGTTTAAAATGTTTTAATGATTTATTTCTGAAAATTTTTCATCCATTTCCATGTTTGTTAATATATTTAAAGAATGATATTATTATACTCAAATTATTTTTTAATTTCATTTTAAACTATATTTTACTTTCATTATAATGGTTTTAAAAGGCATCTTTTTAATGTTTTCTATAAGAGTTATTTTTGAAAAAGGTGTGAAAATAATTTTTTTAACATATACAACATAAGCATAATTTTTTAATATCATGACAATTATTATTTAATAATATTAACATAAAACATTTAATTGGTTTTATAAATAATATCTTATTTACCCATATTTTAGGAATTTTTCAGTTTAAGAGTTTTTAAAGAAAAAGAAATTTTATCCTTATTTTTCTATGAAGCCCAAAAGTGTTTCTGTATATAAGTTAAACAGAATATTTTATGAGAATTTATTATTAAAATTTTATTTTATATTTGTTTTATTTATGATATGTTCATTTTAAAATTGTTTATGGTAATAGGTAATCCATATATATCTCTCAAATGCATTAGGTAATTATTTGTTCTCCAGAGATTTATGTTGGAATTAACTGAGTAAATTATTCCATTTGTAACGGTTATTGTAAGGGTTCTATAAAGATTATTTTTCAATGAACCTATATGATATTTATATTTTTAAAAAATAGTATTTTTGTAAATTTTTTTATTTCACATTATAATAAAATGAGTATACGCTTCTAAGAAACATTTTCCCTCTTAAGGGTGAAATGTATGTTTTTCAAGAATGTTTTTTCAAGGGTTCTTATATTTTCTATGAAAACCTCCTGATATTGATTTTTAATTCATTATTTATTAAAATCTTTGAGAAATAAATCCTTTTTCATGATTAATTAATTGAATATTTGAGATCAAATTTTACTATTAAAAAGGGAAATGTTTCTTATGGATTTCATAGTTTTTCAAATGGACTAACAAATTAATTTCCTTTTTATATCACTTACTAAGATTTTATTTCTCATAACAAATTTTAAAATGTTTTACCTAGGAAAAAGGATCATTAATAACAATATAAAGGTCTATCTTTACACTGTGGTGGCTCATTTTCAAATGGATAAAAAATTAATTAAATGAAACATAAGTTTAAATTTAAGAATCCTATTTTTGTGGGAAAAATATACACTACTTATTAGTGGTAACATTGTAATATAGGTTTTTGATTAGAATGTAACAAATTTTTTTCCTTTCTATTAAACTCATAATTATGGTTTGATTAAGGTATGGGAAATTATAGTTGGTATCAAAGAAATTTTTAGACAAATTTAGAAGTTAGAATATTATTATGAAAAGACAATTATGTGATGTTAATCTATATATTATACCATCATGAGAATTTTTTTTGGTTTCCATGTTGGTTCATATAACCTATGTCACTTTTATAATGGTTTTACATAGAGTAAATTGAGTAAATAACATTTAAGGGAATCAAGAAGAAAATATCCTTTTG
The DNA here is from genome assembly GCA_963277665.1 of Viscum album. Taxonomy (NCBI): domain Eukaryota; kingdom Viridiplantae; phylum Streptophyta; class Magnoliopsida; order Santalales; family Viscaceae; genus Viscum; species Viscum album. The sequence continues at coordinate 1,692,723,657 of OY728143.1, read as the reverse complement.
AACTAGGCAGCTAGAATTGTGGGAATTCAAATAGATCATTTTACAGCTATGTTAACTTAGTTAATGTAGGATATTAATGGGGGTAACCATGATATATAGTGACCAAATTATTTATATAGGAATATTTCTATAGTGTAACATTTCATGAAACAACACCCTTGTAACGCCCCGACCCCAGCTACCCAGAGTCGATGCATTACTTCGTAACATTGGCATGATCACAAAAGATCAAGTCTCGAAAGACCGATTAGTTTAGTAGCCTTGGAAACACTAGATACATTCATAAGTCTTACATTACATAATAAAGTAAAAAAAACTAAAATAACAAAGTCTCCATAGTCCACACTCATATCCTCTTATGACTATCCCTGCAGATCATTCATAAAATACTTCTTCACATCCTGGAAAATATTAAAACATTGAAAGGGGTGAGCTCAGATGCTCAGTAAGGATAACAATATTGCGAAAGATTTCATAAATAAACATAAACATTTAAGGCAATGTATAACTAAATCAAAAGCCTTTTAAACTTGAACTTCAACATAATATGGCAAAAGTAAAATGAAATAATGTCATTTACTTATTCACATGGATATTCTACTGGTCGAATAATCACATGCAATATCAATAAACACTTTCATAATGATGGAATGCATAATGCCAGACTATCATAACCACGTAGCCAAGGCCTCGTGCCAAGACCACAAATAAGATTTTTTCAAGGCCTCGTGCCAAGACACTAGTTTGTCTCATGAGACCTACCGATGCATCGAGGAGTTATAGTGGGCTCCACCCGTCACTTATCAAGTCCAATGCATTCCTCATATGAATAGGTTTAAACATATCATAAACCATAACATAATCGTATCACATAAAACACGCATTAAGGAAACATAACATTTCCACATTTCAATCACAAGATATAAATACAACACAATGATATAATAAAAACACTTTCAAAACCATTTTCAATACCAAAATAAAATAAAATTAAAACTTTGTATTTATTTTTCATTTAAAAAAAGTTATGGCTTGTAGATGAAGCCGAAACTCAAATAATGGTCACGGCGGTGGGGAAGTCGTTGTCATTGCATACGTACGACAAGAAAAACATTCATTTTTGTTGTTTAGTAAAACACTTCATATAAAAAATATTCCTTTTGAATAAACGTTAAAGTCAAAGGGGTTTATACACCGTATAAAAGAAAGTTGTGTATAAAACCAAATATGCCTCAATGAAAGGAGATTGAGACGGAGTCCTTAACAAGATCATTTTTAAAATAAAATAGATCTATTATGTGTATTAACTATAATTACACATAAAGAAAGTACAAATACAAGATAGGACATAATAATATAATGACATAATTTGAAAGTAGAAGATTAACCCAAAGAACGGAAATTGGGTTAAGAAGTTCCCTTACCTCGTGTCCAACTTGACTCGATCGTTCTTTAATCTCCTAAATAATAAACTAAAGTTAATTTCTGTTTGATTAAGAACCTTTTTCATGTTCATTATTCCTTTTATATCACTTATTACCATGTTATGAACATTATGTAATTATTTATGTTAATAACAGTCGTTTTGTCGATCATTGGTACTTGAGTCAAAAATATACTTCTTATAATTACAAGTTGTTCATGTGGTGAAATATCCATTATATCCAGAATTATATTCATGATGTAGATATCATATATAACATATATGTCCAGTATATACATTCATTTATAATATTACATAACATTTAGAGGTAAGAAATGAAATGCACCGTTCATGGAGACGGTAAGCCGTACGTACGCATGAACGCTACTTTCATTTCTATTTCGTATTTAATGGAATGAAGTTATAATTATATAAAGGTATAATATAATTTCAGTATAATATAATGTATAATACCATTTACTCCATCCTTTATACATCCCACATACGACATTAATGATTCAAATCACTTTGAGGGGGCGATAGTCCGCACTTCCTAAAATGAAATTATCGCGTTTACCCATAATGGAAATCATAAAGTATGACATAAATGAGAAATACAGAAGCATAAGGAAAAAATAAACATAATATATATATCATATATGAAAATAGTGTCATAAAAATGGCCACCATTAGAGGTGTAAAACGAATATTGAACAATCATCGTTTCGTGAGGCAGTATTTCGCCACCCACAGAAACAGTATGTTCTTTAACCATTAGACGAAGTTGTGTGTAAGTTTAAACCAAATACATATCATAAAAACTTCCTAGTATATTTTATATACTGGTTTTGTTACAAAATAAAGGAATAAAAAGAGTTTAAGGGGCTGGAGAAGTAAAATATTACAAAACAACATTAGAGAAGACATTACCTTAAAATCGGGTAACTCTTTTTGATTTGAGCCAAAGGATTCCTTGGGAAGACTTATGCCCAAAGTGAGGCTTCTAGGAGTAAGAGAGGGAAGTTGAGAGAGTATTTGGGTAGAGTTTGGCCGAGCCAAATGGCTTTATGGTGTGAATAAGGTGGTAGTGGTGGGGGCCTTTTATAAGAGGAGAGAAGGGGCACTCTTGGAAAGATTGAAATGTTACTTTATTATGAAATGCTTTTCGGATTCTAAAGGTCCCAAAATGATATATTTCGAGTCTAAGGTGATAAGGGTTCTAAATATACTCATACAATAGGATTTTTGACAAGTGTAAGCCTTAGATTTTACATTATCTTTTCATTTTATTTAAATCGTTAATTAATGAGGTAATCGCTGCATCATCATGGTGTCATAAATAATTTAATTTATTTAACGTCTAAAAATTATAAAAAAAATATCATGATGTAGGAAATAGTTTTATCTTTATAATTAATATTTATAGTAAAAAATATGACTTGTATAACCCCATTTAAAAATTGTTTTAGTAAAACAACTCATGTTTGTGACATTTTTATTTTAACATTAAATAAAAAGTTTTTAATGTCATTTTCCTACCAAAGTGGCTCCATGGGGTCCCCAAGTTGACCCATGGATTTTATTGGTCAGCCATGACTCATCCAATAGGGGTAGGACAAGTGTAAAGGTCATTTCATATTTTTATAATATCATTTTTACCTTAAATTTCACTAATTACCTTTAATTGCGATTAATTAAACTAAAAAGTTACTATTCACCAAAAAATTATTTTAATCCCATTGAACCACATTTTACTTCCTAATGACAACCATGTATGTCGGATTTTTGAAAATCAAATCACAAAAGTGGTAATGTTTTATTTAAACGAAAAATCAGTTTTTTAACTACCACTTAGTGGTTTCACTATTCATCAAAAATTGAAGTTTTTCAGAACAATGCCAAAATTTCACCCTAAGCTATAATTGATATTCCGAATTAAAAAATGATTTCTATTTTACAAAATTCCAAACATATAAGTTGCATTAATTAATTTTATAATTAATTCCTGCTGTCACAACAAATAGCGTGTTTTTAAGAAACAATATATATCAAAAGATTGACAATTGTTTATGTCCAATTTCAAAGTGAAATTAATTCTAATGACCACCATTGGATAAAATTGTAAAAATATATTCTAATTATACTTTAAAACCACTCTATAGTATAATTTATCACTATAATTTATTTTTATTAAAAAAGTTGTTTTTAGATATTTTTCACTATTCATAAAAGATTGGAAGTTCTCCGAAAATTACAAAAAATTAAACATAGGATAATTTTGATATTACGAATACAAAAATGAAGTCCATTTTTAAATATAAAATTTCTAAAATTTCAAAAATTAGGTATTACTATTCATAACGTCTACTTTGATTGATCACGATGTGTTAGAATCTCGAACTTGCGTACAATTCAAGCTATTGCATTATTGAAAGAGAAGCGTATCATGGAAGCTCGGGGTGTTACAACCCTCTTATATTTGGTGGATCATCAAACCCACTGGTCACCAAAGGATGTATCAATTATTTGGAAAATATATTTAAAATTTTGGGTTATTCGGAACATAAAAAGTTAACTATTTCCATTTATTATTTTGAAGGTGAATCTAGTCGGTGGTGGTAATTGGTTAAATATAGAAAGGAGAAACATGATACTAAAACCATGGAGAGGTGATTATATAAATATCTTTTCCATGAGAAGTATTTTTTTATGGTTGTTCGAATTAGGATGAAAAGGAAATTTTTAGAACTGAATTAAAATAAAGAAGAATATATTTCCATCTATGAATATAATTATACTATATTGGATAGGTATTTATGGAATTTTATTTTGGACCATGATAGTAAAATTTATAGATTTTACTTAGTATCAACACGAACTTTTTGATGATTTTTGGACTATTGTGAATTTAAAATCTATGAGAAATTCATGTGCTCTGTTGATAAGGTTGAGATATAATTTGTTTACACTTAAAAAAACAAGGATAAGAAGTGGTCTAGTTGAAAAGTGATTATGTTGAATAAATTTGAAGGTAATAGGACTAAATTTCCTACTTGTGATAAGTGTGGTATGAATAATCCAAGTGAGTATCTCATGAAATATTGGATGTGTTTTTGGTTTAGTAAGTTGGGACATATAACTTGAGATTTTAAGGGAAAGTAACTGGTAATTGTTAGAACAATAATGAAAATCAATAATTTAGGTGTTATAATTGTAGTAAAATGGTAAATTATTAAAATTAACTCTTGAAGATAAAAAAATATTAGAAATAATCAATATTGTAAGTAGGTGGGTATATAAAATCCATTTTGTAACTACCTAAAAAAATGTAGGACCATCGAATAAAATGGTAAAATGTGACATCTGTGGTGTTCTTTTGATGTATATTTTCTTTTATTCTTCATCTTACATTTATTCCATTGTTTACCAAGATTTGTTTTATGAAAAAGTGATTATTTTCATGTATATAGAATGAGGCTCACAGTTGGAACACTGTTAGTAGAAACCATTCCCTAGACTAGTGAAAACTATGTAACTAAGATAGTGGCACTTTCTAGGCAGTAGAACTAATTTCACTGGCATACACCCCATATAGTAAATCACGTGGCCACTTTTTTCTCTAGGAAAAAGTTTCTTCATGGTTGGATTACGGTTTGGTAGATCATTAGTACAAATCGTACAGCTTACCAAATCCTTTAAAATAATAAAATTCTAACTTTTCCCTCTTTGATTTTAAGACACTAACACCCCTCCCTCACCCCATTCAACCCCCTATTCCCTAGATGCATCTCCCTCTCCTTCTCCACTCCCTTTGGCTTTAATTTTTGGGTAATTTTGGATTTTATTATTCAAGAAAGCTTTAAGTAAGCCCCTACCCTCTTATCTTCTTCTCGCTTCTTAGTTTCTCCTCCCATCCTCTTTGAGTTCTCTTTTCTTCAGTTGGGGTTTTTAACTTGTTTGGTTCCAATATCTTTACCTTAGGTTTAATCTTGTTTCTTTTGGTGTTTCTTACCTTTATAGGATCACCTCTTGGTGTAGATTGTGGTTTCCATCTAGATTTGAGAATATTTAAAGGAAAATATAGGTGGTTTTATGTCTATAAATAGATTGATGATGTATATATTCTTTCTTATTTCTTAAATAATTTCTAAAATTCTATTTTCATTTGTGTAAATGATTGATTTGTAATTACTTGCATGTACAGTTTTGAAAAAATTAACCCCCTGGTTAATGGTGTGTTTTAATATGTGTTGGCTTCACATGTGAAAGAAAGAGGATCCATAGTTTAATAATGGAGAATGTACATAAGAATATTGGAAATATCAGTGGGTAGAATATGACATGTATGCTAGACATGACCTGCCCTACCTAACAGGTTCATAGTACAAAAATATATAAAAATTCATGATGAAGATTGGCTGGATCGATCATGAGACAAACCTATGAATCTAGTAATTATTAATGAGAGTATGAGGATCCTTGGCACACACTAACCCTAGTTATATAGATATTTTCCATGGTTCTTATACTATATTTTATTGTTTCCATTAATTTATTATTTTTATAAAAAATAATGTGTTCAATTAAATTGTTTTCATTCCTTTAAACACTAGAATTATTAATTTTATTATGATATCTATGAATGGAATCATATGGTTTTATCCTACTGGGAAAGTGAGACCACACCCTACATACACCCTTAGGTGTTTGTAGTTTTTTATTTGATTTAGGTAATGGAAAGGCCTTCCATGGTGGATATATTGGTTTATTCCGCTAGATATCCTTTTTTAAGGTGTTGGTGGTGGTGGCATGTAGTGTTTTACCACATTTTGCATGGATTTTTTGTTCATCTAGTTGATCCCCTCCCCATTTTTAACAAAATTATTTCTATATGTATCAGTTAAATGAGTAACTCACTTTTGTCTCATTATTTCCACTTTTTATTATTGCATGACTTGGAAGTTGATTTGGTTGAATGAAATTATCGTTTTTTTGGTTAATTATTCCATGGGATAAACCATTCCCAAATGTGTTCTGTGATTCCTAGGCACTTGTTTCCAATCCTTGGGGATTAAGAATGTCATTCCATCCATGTCATGGGCCTGGTCAGGTTTTAGGTTGGATAGTATCCTAAGATGGTTCATGAAAAAATGGTATCAGAGTTGAGGGTTTTCCCTTTCTTTGGATCATGTTATATGTGAGAGTCTGGGTAAATAGAAGCTTGGATTTTTGGGGCTTGAGGTTCTGGTTGCAAGTGTGGTGTCTGGATAACACAAATTGTGAATTTCCTTAGGCCACCATGAGATGCTTGAGATTTGGTTTGAATCCTCCTCTAGGTGTGATGCATAGGATGTAGACTACGCATGGTCACAAAACTGGGGTGGAGTTGTTTAATCTATTTTTCGAGTTTGTTATGGATTTAATTCAATTTATACGATGTTTATATTATATTGTCATTAAATTACTTAAGGGTGGTGTAATTATAGTTATCCTTGTTTTTTCTTCTTGGTATAATATCATACACCCCTAAAGACCTTTCATGCAATAATGGGAAGAAGGGGGAGAGAATTATCCCTTACTAATTGATTAGATATTAGTTGAGGTAGCGGTTCGAGCTATCCAAGAACTGAAGAATGGAGTGGGGTGTAGACCTGCATAGGCTTGGGAGGATGAACCAATTCAGGAAAGGGATAAAGCTTAGGAATTACTCAAAAATAAACTCTTTTTAATCTAGTTTAGCATAGACCCCTAGGAAAATTTAGAGTGTATTAAAAAGGTTGAGAGGATTTTTGAGTTACTTGGGACTCCTGAGGCCATTAAAGTAAAGTTCCCTACATTAATACTAAAATTTCCTAGTTGTAGGTAGTGGAAATTAGTGGTTTAAGATGTAAAGTTTACACAGATGGGTTGTAAATATTTCAAGGTTGTTTTTAATGAGTAGTATTTCCATGAGACATTAAATCTTTCCAAGTCCAGGGAATTTATGGATCTCCATCAGTGGGATCGAACCATGTTCGAATATGCCAATTTTTTTATAGAACAGGTCTATTTTTCACCCAGGGCTGTTTCCAAATAGAAGCTAAAGGATCAATGCTTTGAGATGGGTTTTCAGAAAGAAAATTGAACCCAAGCTTCCTATTTATGATAAAGACATATACTAAGGTAGTGGATCGATCCCAGATGGTTGAAATTAACCAAGCAGGTAATTCTGAATTTTCTAGGATGAATTTTCCAATGGTATTGGGTGGTAGTGGCATGTATGAATTTATGAGGATGCATGAGGTGTAGGGAATGAAGATTGGGGGTATCTCTAGATACCCCTCCTAACCACCCATGTCAGCTACTTCGGGTGGTGGATCTATTATGTCCCACTTGTGAGAGAGGCATGGGAACATGCAATTTTCAGGTCAAAATTCACCCAAACCCTACCATAAGTGTGGGTTATTGGGTCACATAAAAGGTTCTATAAGAGTACCCAAACCACTCAGAGTGGTGTAGGCTCCTCTATATAAAAAGAAGTTTTATCTCAGTTTGGTGCATCGGGGACTATGTGTTCTCAGGATATTAGGTGATATGGAAAATTGAAATCTTCTTATGGTTAGAGTCAAATAAATATATAGCTACAAGTTAGTAATCAAGAATAAGCATTAGTTGAAACAAATAACCTTTATGCTATGAATTAGGCACCAGTGTAATTAGATGTAGGCCCCACAACAGTTTCGAGATACTATTTTTATTGCATCATCCATAGTCATCATTTTATTTGATATGTGTTCTGGTAATTATTTTATTTATACCAATTTTTTGGAAGTTATAAAATTACTAACCAAGATTATAAATTATTCCATGGATTTGGTTATGCCACTTTGCAATAAGAGGGAACATGATTTCCGATGTTTATCATGTGCTCTCACTATGTTAGGCATCAAATTATACTAGGACTTCTTGTTTCTAGAAATGGATATTTTTAATGCGATATTGACCATGTATTGGATGGTTTATTTCAATGTGAAAATCAATTTTTATCATCATTGACTAAATTTTATGGCACCTAGTGGGAGTAATTGGATCTTCCAAGGTGAATGAGATCCCCAATCAGGGTGATATGTACATCCACTTTCAGTGCTGGGTAGCCTCATTTTCTAAGTCTCTTATCTTATGTTATAGGGTGATGGTAGGGGTCTTGAGAATGAGTTTCCTCCCATAGTAGACTATTTTGTTGAGGTATTTTTGTATGATTTCTTGGGGTTACCCCCATAGAGGGATGTGGAGTTCACCATCAATTTGGAATCGGGAACACAATCAATATCTCTTCACTTGTATCATATTGACCCCACCAAGTTGAGGGAATTAAATATACATCTGAATAATTTGGAATCCAAATGATTAATTTTCCAAAGCATCTCAAATTGGGCTTCCCTAGTGTAAATTTCTAAAAATGAAAACAAATCTCTCAGGCTGTGAATTGATTACCAAAAGTTTAATAAGTTCATAATAAATAATAAATTTCCCTGCATTGATGACCTTTTTGAGAAGATCAAGTGGGAAGATGGTTTTCTAATATTGAACTGCACTCCAAGTATCAACAAGTCGATGTTAGAGAGGCAAAGATTCATGAGATAGCCTTTTAAAGAAGGTATGACCACTTTGAGTATTTGTTCACGACTTTTAGATTAACAAATGCTTCGATGGTTTTCATGGATCTTATGAATTGGGAGTTACATAAGTACCATAGATATTTTTTCATGGTGTTTTTGAAGTTACCCAATTAGGATCCAAGTATCACTGAGAGGGGGAGGGGGTGAATCAGTGATATCTTTTTTCTTTTATGTTTCCTTTATTTTTGAAACAACTTTCACATCTTGTTAAAGAGTTCTTTCCTTGCTGAACACACACAACCACAAGAACAAAAGATTTACAAGGTTCGCTACTCAACAAGAGTAGCTACGTCCTTGGTATAGTACATAGATAATCCAGTACCACCCAATCCACTAGAAAACAATCCTTTGATGTGGAATACAATGAGTAGGATATACTCTTACACTCGTGTAGAACTTGGAAAACAATCCACAAGATCATGAGAACCCTCAAAGCACAAATAGGGAATTACAGTATTTTAGTGCTTCTTTACAATTGAACAAGTGTATTCTCTGAGGTACAAATCTTTACATTCCTACCCAGAAGATGGTAAGAACTATCATACGCACAACTGAATACGTGTGAAGAACCCAAATCTTTCATGCACCCTTGTAGGTGTCTTGCGTGTAACTTTTATGCCACGCCTTAAAATTTTGACTTTTGTCACGAAACACCTCTTGCGCATAACTCTCTTCTTGCACGCAACTCTATTTATTTCACTCACTCCCCTTTACTTAAAATTCTTTCACACCTCAGATCTCAGAATTTCTCTAAGCGTGGATCATTATAAATGTGAGGGGGTCACCTCTTATTTATAGACCTCGTCAACCCCTGCGCGCAAAACCCCCGATGTGTTGAGAAATATTCTAACGCATCGCGCAAAACCCCATTTGACGTCGCATAGGGAATGTAAGTCTCTTTAATTCCAACCTCATCTATCACACACTTATTGAATATTTTGAGCACTTCATGCCTTTTCCATTTTTTGAGGTTTTGACCTTGAATCATTCATTGAACACAACATTCCAAACTTCCCTCAATCTTGCACGCAAAAACCAATCTTTCACGCAAGCCTCTCCTTTTCCAGATTTTGGTGTTTGGATCATGAAACTCCACTTGTGCGAAAATTATGAATCCATATTCAAAATTGTGTGTGTCATCCTTTTCCAAAATCACATTTCTCCATCTCCCGATTTCAGCCCAAAAAATTTGGCAAACACTGGGAACCGACGCCACCTTAAAATCTATTTCGGCAAGAAAACCAATGCTGCTTCATTATCAACTGGAATATTTAACAAAAAATTTCATTCATAAAGAACCACATATATCATGATATATAGTCTTTGATCGAACACCTTTAGCATTGTCAGGTTTTCAACGGGAAGTACTGCAACTTCCCTATCTTCTAGCAGCATCATTCTTTCCAATCAAAACTGAATATGACTGGCATCATCTTTTCTCCCCCTATCCTTTATAAGGATTGCATCACAAGTTCTCCTAACTTAATATTTGTGAAATAAAAATCATAAAATCATCGTCTGGTTTCCATGTTATTTACAAAGTGAATTGATTTATCTTCTTTGACAACAAAAGACAACACTCTGTAACAGCAGACTCTTTTTGCTTCCTTCTCCATCCAACTTGGTTTCAACAGTTTGTGGAAGTAATCCTAGTAAACTCTGGGATAGAGTAAGAGCATGTATAACACCTGAGAATCATTATATGAACTCTTTGGGACTATCATATATATGATAATCTATCCAAGTTCACATTTTGGATCTAGAAAGTCATTTTTTTGGACCACATGATATTTGAATGTGGGGTTTCAGTGGACCCTGGGAAATTAGAGTAGTGATGTCATGGAGAAACCAAGTAATTTATTTGAAATCAGTATCTTCTTTGGTCTAGAAGGGTATTAAAAATTATTTGTTATATATTTTTATCAGTTCCCTAGGTTGATGACCATGATTACCTAAAAAGGGGTAAGATTTGAGTGGATACCTGAATGTCATGAATCTTTTGAGGAGATCAAGCGGTGATTTACCATCACTACTATATTAATACTACATGAATCCAAGAAGGGATATGTAGTCTACTATGACCCTTCATATATGAGTCATGGGTGTATGTTGATGTAGGATGACCATGTGGTGGTGTAAGACTATCTCCAAATATGACAACACTAAGGGAATTATCCATTCCATGACCTAGAATTGGTGGATGTGATACGTGATTTAAAAACATGGTGACATTTTGTATTCAAGGAGTGATGTTATTAATATTTTCATGACTTATTATATTCCAAATTTACTTATTTTATATTAAATGTTCATAATTTGTGTGAAATATTAATGTTTTAATATTAAGTATAATTTTTGAGCATTTTTAGAAGTAGTCCAATTGAGTCAGTTTAATGTTTTAATAATAACTGTCACTATACTGATCCAAATTGTGTGGTTCTTGTCTTTTAGGATTCTTCTTTAAATATAAAACATTTCATTAGAAGGTACCATGAGCCAATTATACCATTTGAAGGGTCATATGGTCCTCACAAACAAGACCAAAGAACCTGTGAACAAACTGGACCAGCCTTGAAGATTGATTTACTGGGCTCAATAAAGAAGTCCAAAAACATTAAATCTCCACAATAATACGGAGGACACTACATGTCATCTTGGATAAAAATTTCAAGGCCCAAATCTAAGTACAAGGGGCCCAAATAAAGTTTTGAAGTCCAGCCCACCATTCTGTCCGAGAATTAAAATCAGTATAGTATGCATGACATATCTCATGATGTAAGAATCAAATCTAGCTGAAATGTTTCATTGTGAAAGAGGAGATACAGGTGGCCGACTTTGTTTAAGAAAAAATTCGTATTTGAAGGCTTATTAATATTCATAAACCCTTTCACATTATGGACTTTAAAAAGACTGGATTGAAATGGACAGTTTAACTTTGTTTAATCAACCGGCCATAACTTTTGATCCGTAAGTCCAAATGACTCCAAATTTTGAGAGTAGTCTTCCAAAATTATTGTCTACAACGTTGAAGAAGGGGATATTTGAATATTTGGCTTTCTGAATAGCCAAATGTTCGATACAAGTGGAGGGACAGATTGGGAATGCAAACAGTCCACTCCTTGGGCTATAAATACTCTCCCCTTCTCTCCTTGAGAGGGGTTGGCATTTACGAAGAGAGGAGATCATATTGGCACGACCAAAGCTTTTAAAAAGGCTTGGGAGGACCTGCCATACTCAAGTTTTCACTTGAGAGGCCTTTCCTCCTCTCTTTGTTTTCACTTACTTTTGTGTTCTTCATTTTTGTAATTTTGTAAGTCCTTTATTTTGTAATTCTGTTTTAATGAAAGTTTCTTCTTAAATATCTCTTATTCTCCTCCACCTTCTGTAGTATAATATTCATGGTCTTAAAATAGTTTGAATCATTTTAAATTATAGTACCTTATCTTGCTTCCTCATTCAATCGAAATTCCATTTTTGATTCTCAAAATATTTCGTGTGTGTGTTCGGCACACTACTCTTATCTTGTCCCTTTCTTTTTCTTCTCTTTATAATTCATCACCATAAACATATATTACCAGATTAATTAACATAATAATGGCTGAGTAAATCTCTCATTGGGGTGAGTTTTAATTTAGGTATGTTAAGTGATTGAGAGCTTTTTCTCGATGAGTATTCGTTGAATTAACATTGTGTATGTTGGACTTAGCATGTCATGGATTAATGACTTGATTTGTTTAACGTGTGTTTTACATGGATTATTGGAACCATAAATACACTACCATAAACAATATTTGATCAATATTAGAACCCTAAGTTAATTTAAGGCTTGGATTAAAGCCTTAACACTTAGGAATTCTAATCAACATCATCTTGTGACATGGGTGTTAATTTAAATGCAATATAAAGCAAAGCTCAAGGATATCACAAGATTAAATAACCTAATGATGAACTCACCCAAATCTTTATCAACTTGTTAAATTAAACATCATTCATTAAACATTTCAATTAATCTCTGCAAACAACCCCCCCCCCCAATCAAAATACAATCAACTAAAAACAATCGACTATTACGAATTACCATCGTTGAGGATTTGACCCGAGTGCTTCTATACACATTAGCAGAGCACCAGAACTTTGACCGGTCGATAGGCGACAATCAGCCGTGCATTTCAAGGAGAAATCCATGGTTTCCTCAAAAAATAAGGGCTTGTCCTATATTTTTGCCGATGGGGTGAGTACCTTTAGGGGTTTGAATTTGATATTCTCTATACCCCAGTAAAATTTAATGTAATAATTGAAATATTAATGAAGGAAATTAATGATGAATTGTATAAATGGGTCCAATGATTAATATACTTTGATAGGTAATTTTACTTAGATTCCCTTGGAAGCTAAGAAGCATAGTGGATGCACATTCCTAGCTAGCATTTAGTTGAACCCCACTATTATAAAGCTGATTTGGGGAGAGAAACCTAGTGATGAACTTTGTAAACATTATTTGAAGATTCTAAATGGTGGGTAGATGCCTAACAAGTGGTTATTATCATATAAAATAATCCTTCATTTCATGGTTCATTTTGTGATACTATTATCTTTTCAGAAGTTCGTGATGAAAGATAGCCACCAGTCACTATTGTCTGTTCATCATGGACCCACCAAGAAATTTTACAATGTTGGACATTTCTTCTGGGGGCTAGGTATGAGGTGTGATATAGATGAATTCATATCTATGGTTTATACTTATCATCAAATTAAATCCAATCACTAGAGGCCCTTAGGTTTAATTCAGCCACTCCCCATTCCTACATGGAAGTGAGATGAGGTCACTATGGACTTAATCATTGTGTTCCATCATATCACCTATGGAAGGAATGTGATTTGGGTGGTTATTGACCATTTTATCATGTCATTCCATTTTATACTAATCATGGATTCAAACAAGGTGGATGAGTTGGACTGGTTGTATGTTTAAGAAATTGTGAGGCTTCATGGTGTGTTGTCATCTATTGTTTTAGACAGGAACCCCAATTTTACCTCTCAATTTTGGGAAGAACTTTAGATGGAAATGGGATATCCAATAAATCTTAGTATGAAATATAATCCTCAAATAGATTCTCAGACTGAACGGGCAAACAAAATCATGAAATATATGTTCCGTGCATGTGTGATTGATTTTGGAGGCTTGTGGGATAACCATCTGAGATTGGTGTAATTTTACTACAATAATAGTTACCAATACGATATTAAAATGGATCCCTTTGAAGTTATTTATGGTTATCTTTGTTAGTAACACTTGTGTTGGATGGAATTTAGTGAGATCTATTTGCTGTGACTAAGACTTGTTCAAGAGACATATGATAAAGTTTGATAGAGTAGGTAGATGATGTTGTAGGTGAAGATACTCCATAATTCCTATACCGATCAATGACACTGAGCCCTATAGCTTTTAGTAGGTGACTGGGTATTCTTAAAGGTGACACTTCACCTGGGTCACCATCATCTTGGGAAAAGTGGGAAGCTTATATAGAGGTATGTCAAAACATTTTCTATTACAAAAAGAACTAGTAATATAGCATAACAGTTGGATTTACTATCTGAGTTGATGTTGATCCATGATGTGTTCCATGTCTTACAATTTAATATGTATAACTTAGACCCTTCTGACGTGCCATACTGGGAAGATCTAGAGCTAGAATTTGACTTTATGTGCCCAAGAAACCAGTTCAAATTGTGGATTCCTAATTAAAATAACTTAGGGGAAAATCTATTTATCTATTTTTGGTTTATTGGCAGCATGAAAATGATAAGAACCAGTCATGGGAACAAAAATACTTGCTAGAGGAGTGGGATCCTAATTATTCTCTCATCAGACTTCAGTTTTACTTTCTAAGGGTGGAAAGTTTTCCTAGAAGGGATAATTGTCAATTATGTGGTTTTCTT
Source organism: Viscum album (assembly GCA_963277665.1). Lineage (NCBI taxonomy): Eukaryota > Viridiplantae > Streptophyta > Magnoliopsida > Santalales > Viscaceae > Viscum > Viscum album. The sequence continues at coordinate 1,692,708,636 of OY728143.1, read as the reverse complement.
TTGAGGTATTTTTCCTTTACTTTTGATCTTACCTTTTTTAGAGGTTTACCCAGGTGATTATCAAGATAAATGATGATTTGATGAAAGAAAAAAGGAGGTTCATGGTTAGTTCATATTTAGTAAAAACTATACGCTATGCTAGTGAAAACTGTGAGACCAGAATAATGGCACTATTAAGGCTACATAGATTGGAACATGGGAATGCACCCCCTCCAGTTAAACCGTGAAAAAAAGTTCCTCTAGGAAATAGGTTCCATATATTTGGCACATGGTCTGGAAGATCGTATGGAAAAAATTTGCAACCTTCCAGATTCCTTAAAATTTTAAAATTGTAACTTTTTCTTTTTTGATTTTAAGACCCTAAAACCCTATCTCAACCCATTTGACCCCCTCTACCTGAGGAGAATATCCCTCTCCTTATCTAATCCCTCAATCTCTAATTTTTGGGTGATTTTGGATTGGGTTATTCTAGAAATCTTCATTTAAGTCCCTCCTCTATTCTCTTCTTTCCTATTCTTAGTTTCTCCTCCCTTCCACTTTGAGTTCTCTTGTCTCAAGAATGGTTTTTGAATTAGGTTGGGTCCAATATCTTTTCATTGGGTTAATTATTTTTGTTTTTTGTGTGCTATTTACTTTATAAGATCTCCTCTTAGAGTAGCCTGTGGTTTCCACCCATATTTGAGAATATTCCAAGGAAAATATAGATGGTTCCCTTTCTAGATATTTTTTGATGATGTAGATATACTTCATTATTTCTTAAATAATTTCTAAAATTATTTTGGCATGTGTGTATACACTTGATTTGGAAATATTGGTGTGTACATGGTTTGAAAAATGATAAACACCCTGGTTAATGGTGTGTTTGAATATGTGTTGGATTGGATTTTGGAAGAAAGTGTTTTAATGGTTAAAGAAGGGAGAAATCACATGGGAATATTAGGTATCTAGGTGGGAAGACTAGGACATGTACACTATCCATGATCTGTCCTACCTAGCTAATTCAAAATACAACACTATCTAAACATTTATGATGGTGATTGGTTTCCATGAGAAGGAGACATACCTTCACGTCCAGGATTGATCATCGAGAGTATGAGGATATTAGGTCCCCACTAACCCTAGTTACTTCAGGATTTCTGAGGGTGCTTATATTGTATTTTATTATTTCAATTACTTGTTTCCCATTATAAAAATGAATTTTTTCAATTAAATTGTTTTCTTTACTTTAAAATCCAATATATTTAACTGTATTATGATAGATATGAATGGAATCATTTGGTGGTATTCTACCGGTAAAGTGAGCTTACACCCTACAAACACCCTTGGGTGTATATATATTTTTATTGTCTAATTTAGTTAAAGTAAAGGACTTCCGTGGTGGTGGTGATGGTTCTTTTTTCTAGAGATCCTTTTGGGAATGTGTAGGTGGTGGTGTTATGGGGTGTTGACCCACATACTGAATGGAGGTTTTATTTATCCTATTGAGCCCTCTCAATTTTTGAGAGATTTATTTCTAGTTTTTTTTGTCTAATTTAGATAAATTAAAGGCCTTCCATGGTATCTATGGTGGTTATTTTTCTTGAGATCCTTTTGGGAATATGTTGGTGCGGGTTCATAGGGTGTTAAACCACATGATACATTGATGTTTTTTCATTTAGTTGACCCATCTCTATTTTTGTGATATTTGTTTCCAATTGTATCAGTTAAATTCATAAATCAATTTTGTATAATTATTTCCCCGTTTTATTATGGCATGAAATGGATGTTGATTTAGTTTTATTCAATTATTTTTTGTTGTTGGTTAATTATTCCATGGGTGAAGGTATTACCAAATGAGTTCCATGATCCCCAAGCACTAGTTTCCATCCTGTGGGGATTGGGAACGACCTTTGGGTGATGTCATTTGTCGGGTTAGGTGTGTGGTTTTATTAAAACCTAGTCTATTTCTTGACATGAAAGGTATACAATTTTATTCATGTTATTCCAATGTATTATTTGCTCTGAGGTTTATATATTCTTTTATTTTTCTTAAATTTTCCTATAAAATGGAAATATCACCTCAATAATTGGAAATATAACTCTTGGAAAAATCTTTTTGTGGAAGTATTATGGCTACAAAAATATATATAAATATTCCTATTATTATCTGTGGAATGAATTTCCTAGAATATCTTGTTTTTTACCCATAATTGAGTTTGATATTATTCATGGTATGCATTTACTTTCAGTTTATCATGTTATGATAGATCACATAGATAAGGAAGTTATATACAATTTTTATAGTGATTTTAAATTTGTATATAAGAATGTGTTCATACCTATGATAAAAAATTAAGAAGTTGAGAAACTAATTATTGATAGTAGTGAAAGTTATCTTGATTATATTTTCAAAAAGAGAGAAGTTGTTCATAGTGATGTATTGATAGTTAATGAATATATTGTTGTATTTAATGATGATATTCTTTGTGTTAGTCCTAATATAAAGGTTAAATTCACTTTTTACTTAATTCTAGAAGCTAAGATAATTTCAAAACCCCATTATAAAATAGATCAATTAGTGTTATTAGAATTGAAAAAGTGGTTACAATATTTTCTTGATTAAGGTTTCTTTCATATCATCAATTCACCTTGGGGTGCTTCTATATTGTTTGTTAAAAAGAAATATGATTCAACAAGGCTTTTCATTGATTATAGAGTACTCAATAACATTACTATTAAGAACAAGTATTTATTTCCTTAGATTGTTGAATTTTTTGATCAAATTTAGGGAGCACAATATTTCTTGAATATTGAGATCGGGTTTTGATACCATCAACTAAAAGTGAAGGAAGATCATGTTCTAGGGAAATTATTTCATACTAGGTATAAACATTAAGAGTTTTTGGAAATTCCCTTTAGGTTGATGAATGCACTTACTATATTTATAGATCTAATGAATCAATATTTTAATAAGTATTTGGATAAATTTATGGTGGTTTTCATTAATGACATTCTATTATATTCTAAAATATATGATTAGAAAGAGAAACATATATGTATCATTCCAAATTTTTAAAAGAAAATAAGCTTTACAAAAACTGCATAAAATATTAGTTTTGGTTACTATAAATTTATTTCCTTGGGAATATTGTTTCTAAAGATAGAATTACATTAACCTTTCTAAAAATAAATTTCCAGAATAGTTTCCTAGACCTAGAAATGTAATTGAGATTCATAGTTCTATTGGATCAGTGGGTTACAACTGGCAGTTTGTTGAAAACTCTGCTTAGTTATCTAGCCCACTAATTAAGTTAACTCGAAAAGAAGTTAAATTCATTTGGATAATTGAATGTGATAAATTATTTTATGAATTTAAAGTAATATAAGTTAATTTTCTATTGTTATCCTTTCCTTTTAGGTATATTAAGTTTGATATTTATAATGGTTCTTTATTGGAGGGACTTGGTTGTTTTTTAATAAAAAATAATCAAGTAATTACATATGTGTCATAACAATTTAAACTCTATGAGCATAATAATCCAACACATGATCATGAACATTATTCAATTTTTTTATTTGAAAATTTAGTGTCATCTTTAATACACATTGAAATTTGAAATATATACTAATCATTAAAGTTTGAAGTATATATTCACTTAGAAATAATTGAACAAGAGGAAAAGAAGATGGTTTGAAATGAAAAAATATTATGAATACATTATCCACTACCATCTAGGTAAATCTAACAAGGTATATGATTCTTTATGTTTAATGAATAATAAATCATTAATTATGCTAGGTTTGGAAAATGATCATATGGTTAATGATTTAATAAATCTTATACTAGAAAATTTTCATACAGAAACCCATTCTATTTTGACTTAGGTATTCATGCTATCATCCTTGATAGAAATAATTAAGAAGGCTCAGAAGAAAGATCATTTTTTTCAAAAAAGGTATAATTTATTAAAGAAGGTAAATTTACTATTTTAATATTTAAAAAGAATGTATTATTTGTTTTTTAAAGAGGTTATGTGTTCCAAATGATCTCCAGATGAAAAAGGAATTGTGGAGTGAAGCTCAGAGTTCACTATTTTATATTCATCCTTATAGTAGTAATATGTACACAGACCTTTGGGAATATTATTGGTTGGAAGAAATGAATAAATGTATTTTTGATTTTACCATGAAATTTTTGTCTTGTTAATAAGTAAAGGTTGAATTCCAACTACCGAAGGGAATGATTCAACCATTTTCATTTCTAGAATAGAAATAGGAGAATATGTCCATGTATTTACTTAGGGGATTACCAAATAAAACTTTTGGTAATGATGTGAGTTGGGTTATTATTTATTATTTGACTAAATCTATGCATTTTATTTCAATTAAATATGCTATATAATTATATTAAATTTATATAATAAATCTAAAAGTGATAGTTTGGTAATATGGATTCTCTCTCTCTATTTTATCTTATTTTGATCCTATATTTGCAAAAAATGTTTGGAAATGACTTTAAAATCCCATGGGTACTAAATTAAATTTTAATATATATTTTCATCCTCAATATTATGGATAGTAAGAGAAAAAAATTAAAAAATAGGAGGATATGCTTCATGATTTCTCATTAAATTAATAGAGAAGTTAGGATCAATATCATTCATTAGCAGATTTTTCTTATAATAAAAATTTTCATTCCAGTATAAAAATGATACCATTTGAGGAATTATATATAAAGTGGTGTATAACTCCATATTATTGGGATGAAGTCAATAAAATAATTTTATTGGGACTATAATTGGTAGATGATATGGTTGAAAAGGAAAATATGATTCAACACCATATGGGGTCTACTTAGAGAAGGTGGAAGAGTTATGTAGAAAACCACATGAAAGATATATTATTTGAGGGAAGAGATAATGTTTTTCTTAAAGTATATACTTTTAATAATGTTATGTGTTATGTAATAAAGGGAAAGATAAGTACACGGAATATTGTACCATATGAAAATTTGGAGAATATTGGATCCGTTTCTTATTGAGTATACTCACATTCATGTTTATCTCAACCACATGATGTGTTTCATTTATCTTTGATAAGGTAATATTTAATTTATTATTATCATATAAAATAAGTATTTTAGAATAAGGTGATTCAATAATTAAAGTATTTATGAAATAATCCCATGATTGAGGAAGAAACATGGGAATTAGAAAAATCTATGATGGGAAAATACATTCACATGTTTTAGAAATGAATATAATTGCAAGGACACAATTTATCAAGGTTTAAGAATGGGAAAACCTAGGTAATACTAGAAATAAATCAATAATATTATTTATATGTATTCATTTCATGGATTCATGTTCATAATATTTTTATAAATAATTTTATAAAAATCTTCAATTGGAAAAGGAATAGTTTTAACTAAATTGTATTTTCATATAATACATGGTTTTATTTAAAAGTTAAATTTATTGTTTTTAAAAATTGAATATTATGAAATAGAATTCATTTTAGGATTCACTACATTGAATTTGTCTTAGGGCTAATTTTATTTCTGAAATAATTTATTTTTGAGAGAATAATAAAAAATGCCGATTTTTATAAAAATTGTCATTTATTTTCAAGAATTTTAAAAGTACCATTCTATTTTAGATTGGGTTTTAAGTAAAATTATCCCCTTTTATTAAACATATTTCAATTAATTCAAAATAATAATCATTATACTTTATTTTGGTATAAATTCAATTTTAGGCTTAAAAATACATTTTTCCAGAAAACAATTTGTTATCGTGTTTTGTAAACTAATGTTAAAATTAATTTCATCCATTTAAATAAATTTAATATTTAATAATATATTTCATATTTTGAGTCAAGAGGTTAAAAAATTACTATTTATTTCAAAATTTTTGTAATAATGAATAGTAACCATGGTAAATGTTTATCACCTCGATAAAGGGTAAAATTAGTAAATTAGGGTTAAAAATTTATGATAAGGAAAAATAGTCTCATATTAATTTTTATTTTTAATAGGATTTTGACCCTTATCAACTTAAATTATAATTTAGATTAATTAAGTTCCACTTTATCATGAAAATTACTAAATATTATTTTAAAACATGGAATAATTAAAAGAGTGCCACTTCCCACACTTATAAAGGGGTATCTCCTATCCTCAATTATTAAAAAACATTGATAAATCTAGATCAGGAAATCCATGATAAAATACCTTCTTAACTTCCTTCCCCACATCCTATAGTACGTTTTCTCACCAAAATAAAAACCTAAGAATACATAAGGTGTAATCTAGTTGAGGTTTTCCAAAGAATAGGTATAACTCTGAACTAAGTTCTTTTATTTTTTTCTTATTCTACCTCCATAAAACCTATCATAACCATGGTGGTATAATAACATAAGTATATAAAATATAGTAAAATTTTAATATGTCTAATTTATAACTATTTTTTTAACTTTTCCATCCAATGATAAATGAAAGCATCACTCATGCATACATACATACCACCATCTCCAGGAAGAAATGCATTTCATTTTTCATCACTAACGCTCATGGATAGTTATAATAAAGTATTAATATATATATATATATATATATGATATTTATGAAATAATAATGTTTTTATAAATATTATATATTACTTACCTTCATTCCCCCCCATCCTTTGAAAAATGATAACATTGTTTATGAGCATGTGTGGACTATAATAATAATGGTTCTAAAATTATATTTATTATATAAAAAAGATATATATTTTATGATTTTTATTTGGGAGATGATTACAATTTCACCTTTTACCATTTTCAACCTGCCTAAGTTGTTCTAATATTAGGAACTGAATGTCCTCAAAACACTCAACATGAACTTAACCGATTTATTAACTAAATAAAACATTGTAATAATTGAAATAAGAGGAATAATATTTAAGGAATAAAAATTAAAAAGGTTCTAAATAAAGTTGAAAAATAATATTATTTTATTATTCCATATTTCTAGAACATATTTTGTGAGTCAGGACATGAGGTAAGAGATTTTCGTAAAAACACTATTTAAAATGTTTTAATGTTTTCTTTCTGACAAATTTTACTCCATATCGAAGATTTTTAAAATGTTTCAAGAATGTAAATATTATACTAAAATGGTTTTTTAATTTCATTTTAAACTATTTTTAACTTTACTTATAGTGGTTTAAAATTTATCTTTTACACATTTTCTATATGATTTATTTTTTGAAAAAAGTATGAAAAGGTTTCTTTTAACATATACAGAATAAGAATAATTTCCCACCATCATGATAATTATTGTTTAAGAATAATAAACTAAAAGTATTAAAGGTTATCCAAATAAAATATTATTCCAAGTTCTTCTAAGAATTTTTCATTTTAGTAGTTTTCAAGGAGAATTTATTTTTATCCTTATTTTTTCTTGAATCCCAAAAGTGTTTTTTCATACATGTAAAACTAAATATTTTAAGAACTTTTATGATGGAAATGAATGATTATATGTGTTTTATATATTATATGGTCTATGTGCGTTTTTTTATGATGGGTGATCCCAATATAGCTTTTTATTACATTGGGCAATGATTTTTTCTTCATAAAATTATGTTAAAATTAATCGAGTAAGCTATTCCATTTATAAGGGATTTTATGAGGGTTCTATGAAGATGATGTTGAAAAAAACCTATTTTAATTTTTCAATACTTTAAAAATATTTTTTATATAAAATTTTTGATTTCATGAGATGAAAAAACAATAGTATGTTTTAATAAATTTTATGGCCCTTTTAATGGTGAAATGTATGTTTTTTAAGATAAAGTTTTCCATGGGTTATAAGTTTTTTAAGAAAAACTAATGACTGTTATTTTTCCTTGATTATTTATTATGATGTATTTTATGAAATAATTTGGAAAATAAATCTTATTTCTTAATTAAGTAAATAAATATTTTTTATTAAAGATTAATATGAAAAAATGTAAAATTTCCTTATGGATTTAATAGTTTTTCAAATATACCGATAGGTTCCTTTATTTTTTATATCCCATACTGCGATTTTTGTGCTCATACAATGTTTGAATATTTTTTTCATAGGGCCTAAGGAAAATTAGAAACTATATAAAGTTTTATATTTTCATTATGGTGGCTTTCTTTAAGTGATACAAAAGATACCCGAATGAAACATAAGGTGAAACTTAAGAATCCTCTTTCTATGAAAAAAATGGAAACTTCTTGTTAGTTATCCCTTGGTATTATATGGGTTTTATTTGTAAGATTTTGTACCAGCTCTATAAAAAACTAAAATTAAAATATCATTAGAATGTAAGAAAGTTATATCATTTCTATTAAACTCATAATTATGGGTTGATTAAGGTATGATCTGTTATACATAAACAAGTGGAATTTCTTATGGATGGAATATTATCCCAATATATTATCTAGTAGATTACCATGGAAAATATTCATGAGAAAAAGTATCAATGTCTTATGAGCCTCCTACCCCTGATGTCTTGTATCATCTCTATCCAATTAGATGATTCCTTCAAAAAATAAAACATATATTTAATACATATTTCAACAGAATTTTATGGTTTTCAACATAGTGGGGAACCATTATAGCCTTTTTGATGTGAAAAATATTCTAGGATATTATCAAATCAATGTTACATTAAGTAATAATAAATATATGATAAGATAATTTTTAATATTTAAATCCATAAATATACATGAAATCTAAAGTAAAAATTAGTTGTACAAGTGAACCAAATCCAATAAAATGTAGGTCAAAATTATTTTACTTTAGGTAAACTTAATTTTAGGAGATCTCACCATCAATCAATTTAGAGTTTGGAACTGTAATAGGAAGTTTTTAGACACTGGAATTAACCTATCTTCTAGTTTTCTGATTCCATTGAACTCACTCAACTTTTCTATCTCAAAATTGTAAATTCCATTATTCTCAAACATTAATGAAAATTAACTTATTATTAGTATAGGCTGACAAATCCATCTCATAATCTATAACTAACTCAATTACTTAACTCAAAAAAACTCAAAATGAGGTTTTATCCTTTTATTGGTTCAAACATTATCTATAAGTTTAGTGATTTGAAATCTATGAACTCCATGGATCTAAAAATATTCATTCTAAATGACTCTATAAATCTTTAAAAATGACATATTTAATTAAAATCATCAAAAAATATGAGATCACATCTTCATTCAATTCTTCCACAAATTATGTCTAGAATCATGAATTTCCTTTCATGAATATTGTAGATTTGAATATATTGTTCAGAATTTATGAATTGATTTAACTTCTCATGAATACAATGTTCCTAAACATTGTCCAGGGTAATAACTTCCAAAAACATCAACAATTTATCATGTGAATTTTATTCTTCATATTGCATCGAACCTAGATACCTATAATAATTTTTTTACCAAACCTATTCATGAATATGTGTCATCTTCCATCTACTGATCATACTAACTACTACATGAATGCATAAATCATATTAATTATTTTGTATATTTATTATAAACCTACCTTTTTCTCTATATAACACTCAATAATATCATAGCCTTTATCTTCAAACAAACTCAAAACTGATCCATGAAATTTTTTCAAACATCATCTATTCCACTAATATTTGTTTTATATTCTCACTACTTTACATTACTTCTTCAGTAACCTTAAATAATTTCTATGTCAGTGTTTTAGGAAAATTCTTCCTGTTCACTATAATTTTTCCTCTAGAAAAATCAACTTGAAATATCATGCTCATATAGACTCTATTTCTAGTGAACAAAATATTCATGTAATATTTTATATTCCTCTTGTAAACTCAATATTTATTTACATATCCATCAATGAGATTTTGGGAGGTGAAGTATATTTATAATAATCATATTTGACTCCCCAGATTTACATTCATCAGAAGTTATTTTACCAGATGATGACTGGCCTGATATACAGATAGTGGTAGTACGTCTTCTCCAAGGAAAGTAGGACCATCATAAGTTTTCATCTTTTTATAATGTTTTTATGGAGTACTATTTGTCTTAAAGTTGAGTAAATTTGAGGGGTCACTAGTTTTTTATGCTATCCTGTATGGACATTATTTGTTTCTATGATTGGGAGGGTAGGTTTAACTAATTTAACCGGTTGAGCATAGTATATAAGATATTGATGAACCTAGAGAAAATATAATCTAGCACCACATTAATTATAGAGTGGGGAAGTTATTAAGAATTAATTATACATAGTAATCTCTTTCAATATCTTATATTTATGATTATAGGTGTTTCTACCATGCATGTATAACTCATTATCTAATGCATGTTAATCTCTTATGTTATTTCATACTTTATGCATTTATATTGAATTCATTTTTTTACCTTGAATGTAAGTGAGTTTTTTGGGTGGTTAAAGGATGAATTTGTATAGTGAGTAGGGTGTAAATTCTACGAACATTTGATACACTTGGTTGTGGGAAGAGAATTTCTAAAGGTCTCATTTCTTCTATATAGAAAATCTAGAACATAAAGTTATTGTAGATTGAGTATCCTTCTTATGGTTGTCTTATAAGAATCATAGGTGTTCGGTGAGATTACCTTCTCAACAAGTGGTATCAAATACCATAATTTCAAGTAGCTCATGTTCTCTATTGAAATGATTATATCTCAATTTCAGTTAGAGCTACCATCATTGAAAGATATTTCATCAGATGATAGCAAGGTAAATTTAGATAGTTTTGATTGAATGAATTTTTGATTATAAAGAACTTATATTGGGGATCATCAAATTAAAAAGGATTCTGATGCTCCAATTACTACAGTATTTTTAGAGAATATGGAAAAGGAGAAATTGGAATAAATTGTTATGAAAGTACTAGCATTGGTGAGAATATTTTTTTAAGTAATGTATCTTTAACATTCATGACATAAAGATAACTATAAAATTAATGAATACATTGGAAAATATATATAAAAACCTAAATGATTGAACAAAGTGTTCATAATGAAAAAACTATCCAACCTAAGGTTATAATAAGAAATACTGGTGGTAGATCACATGAATAAATTTAATATGATCCAAGGGAATCTTTAATTAGTGAAGTTTAAGTTTATAGATGATGTGTGATAACACCCCATAACTTAAACAAACTATAATTACATGATTTATAACAAGGGTTTCACTTTTTTACATTTACAGGATATTTTAAGTTTTTAGTTTTAAGAAATTAAGAAAACCATCATATAAGATAGTGAAAACTGACACACAATGTCAATTTTTTCCATAAAAGCAAGATTATTAAGTTCACACTCAAGTTTCTTTCATGAAACGCTTTCTTCATTCAAGGAAAATTTACTTTTCTTTAGATCATGACTTTAAAATAGTTCATACTCATCCTTAGGCATTATAAAAAACATTTGAAAATGTCGAATGAAAAAGAAAAATGCTCAATGAGGTATATAAAGATAAATGAAACCCATTAGTATGAGGAAAAACATTAAAAAACATGAAAATGTTTACCTTTTTCAAAATAAAACATTGGGCATATAAATAAAACACAACTACGTGATAAAATTAACCTTTTCTCAAATAGAACCTTTGAAACCTAATAGAAATCCTATGAAAACCATGAAATCATTATGATGAATGTGAGAAATTATGAAAATATTTATTTGAAAAACAAACCTTTCACTTTTAAAAGATTATATAACTTATTTTAAAAATAACTATATTTATATTAAAACTAATTTCTAGAATTGAAAAACTATGTAGAATCCTTGGAGAATCGTATTCATAACTTTTTTTCACTTATGTTTAACTCATATCAGAATAACATATGCCTAGTTAATTCCATAAGATTAACCTAGTAGGTTATCTCCCCCAGTTTTCATTTCAAATACTAAATCATTACCCAAATCATTAGAGAGCTATATCATAATCACCCTTATTCATTAGATATATATTTCTCACTAGTTATAATCTATAATTCCAAAGTACTATATCATTAATAAAATATATATATTCTTACACATTTTCATCATAAAACCCATGAAAAACTCATTTAAACCCAAATGAAAAATCATTATCTATTTTTACATAAAAATAAATAAAAATATCCTTTTTAATTTAAATCACTTAATGAAACAAAAATTCCCAAAATAATGGGAAAAAATATTCTTTGAAAACTATGAAAAATTGTAGAGTAATCTTCTTAAATAATTACAATCAATATTGAGGCATGTTTCACTCATATTTTATAAATTAAATAATATTTTCTTAAAACATTATAAATAATATAAAAATTTTTCATGTGGAAAACAATAAAGAGATTCATTTTAAAAATTTTATAAAAAATACATGGTTAATATAAAATGGACATAAATAATCATAACATATTTATAAATACATTTAAGTTTGTATATGGAGGGAAAAGAGTCAAAATAAAAACTTAAAACTTTTGAAAAAAGGTTTTAAATAAGACCCCTTACGACTTTAGTAACTTTTGAATCTAAATATAAGTGAATGAGAGAACTTTAAATTTATTTTAAATCCTCTTGAATTTTAGTAAATGAATGATAAAAGACATCTATATGGAAGTTTATACACCACTAATGCTTCATTTGTTCTATAACAACCGAAAAATAAAATTATATTAGTTTTTTACTTGTATTAGAACCTTGTTCACGTTTATTAGTTTACTATTTTCTATATTATATAATTTATTACCATGTCATATTTATTACTTAACTGGTTATGTTTACATTAGATATTTAGATAAGTTTGACTTATAATCCCTAAATGAATTTAGAATGTTGACTATGGTCAAAAGGGGTCATGGTTAGATAATATATAGAATCCTAAACATGTTTTAGTTATCATTTTAATCCATTAAATATATTTTTAGAACTATATATGTATGGTGATCATGAAAAATGAAACACATTAGGTTGTGGAGGTGGTAGTCCATACGTTCTCGCGAGTGATGCTTATTGGGTGGAAAAGAAATAAAATAAATAATATTTTGATTTTATTGAATCATAATTATGTTATATATTTCATATTTATTCATTATTTCTATCTTTATGACCATCCATGTGAGGCGGTAATGAAAACTGAAATGCATCGTTCATGGAGACGGTGGCCCGCACGTATGCTTGAGTGATGTTTTCCATTTTTTAATGGATGAGAGGGTAATAAAGTAGATATTATATTATATTTTAAATAATAATAATTATGATATAAATATAATTTATATTTATTAAATCCATCATAATAACTATCCATGAGAGACGGTGATGAAAAACAAAACACATTGCTTCTTGGAGGTGGTAGTCCTTACGTACACACGAACAATGTTTTCATTAATCATATGATTGAAAATGAGATTAAAAGGGGTTATAACATGAAAATAATAAAATTTAATTATATTTTCTAAAAATATTTTATTATATAATTAGGGTTATGATATGTTTTAAGGAGGTATAAGAAGAAATAAACTTGAAAACACCTGGTTAAGAGTTATACTTCTTCTTTGGAAATCCTCCTTTGAATTACACCTTAAGCATTATAGGTTTGGTATTTTGGTGAGATCACACCCTCTAGGAAATTGTGATGGATGTTTAAATTTAATTTTGGATCGTCTGGTTCATGATAAATTGTTTATGTAGCATGGATAAGATTAGAGAGGAGGAATACTTTTACAAGTGAGGGGAGTGAAATTCTTGTAATTATTCAATGTTTTAAAATAATATTAAGTCACTCTCATTGTAATATTGTATTTAAAAAATTTAATTTTGAAGATAAGTTGATAAGGGTCTAAATACTATAATCCAATAATATTTAATATTATATTTTGTGACCTTATCCCAATTTATTAATAGTAATTAACTAATTTTACCCTTTACAGAGGTGATAATAATTCACCATGGTTAGTATTCATTATGTCCAAAAATGAAATTTAAATCACTAATAAATTTAAAACTCATAATGAAAAAATCTAAAATATATTTTTTATGATTAAATTAGTATAATTTATGGAAATTAATTTTAATATAATCATACAAAACACAATGAAACATAGTTTTTAGAAAAAATGTGTTTGAAGAATAAAAATGAACTCATACCAAAATAAAATATAATGAAAATTAATAAGGAATTAATTAGATTATTTTTAGTTAAATGGAAACTAAATTAATTTAAAACAAAATACAAAATTTAATACAACATTTAATTACTTGGTTTAAATAAAAGAAATGGCAGTTTTTCAAAAAAAATGGAATATTCACTATTCACTCAAAAATTAATATTTTCAAGAAAATATTAAAAATTGAACCTAAAATATATTTTATATGAAGTTATAAAAATTCATTTTCATTTTATCAAATTAAAATTCTAAAATCAATAATTTTTTCTTGTAAATAAAACCATGTAACATAAGGAAAAACAATTTAGTTAAATAAAACTATCCCTTTTTCAATTAAAACTTTTATAAAATTATTTATAAGACTATGATGAATATGAATCCATACAAATAATACATATAAATATAAATATTTAATTATTTAATTAATTACCTAGGTTTTTAGATTCTTCCCCATGTAATAAATTACATTCTCATGATTTTATTCATTTATTAATCAAGTGTGGGTATTTTTCCCTTATATCTTTTTATTATTCCCATGTTGTTTCCTAGATCATCTGATTATTCCATAAAACCATTACTTGGTGAATCAAAATTTTCCACAATGCATTCTCTCTATGACTCAAAATTTGAATCATATATTTCTCATAGGAAATATTCTCTTCCAATTATACCACCTCTTGGCTCAAAAAAAGACAATCATCAGGTATATATTTCCTTAGCAACAAAACTTGAAACACATCATGTACATGAGATAAACTCATAGGAAAAGATAATCAGAAAAAAAATCCTAATTTTTACAAAATTTATTATAGAACAATAAATCATGGACTAAAATTTACCTTTTTTCAAAAGCCTATAACACTTTTCCATGGCGATACTTCAAGAAAGGCATGATTACCTACCTCAAATGAACGATCTTTAATCTTAATACCTACATAACTCTTCTTCATTATTTGATATGTCACCATGTGTTTCTGAATCACTTTTAACTTATCAATATTACATTATTACATAGATATTTATTTAGAAATCCCACCATAAAATCTATGAATGTATTCTCCCATTTCCATTTTGGAACTGGAAAAGGTTGAAGCATCCCTTTTTTAGTTTTTGATCATCTTTAACCTCTTTTCAAGTTAAATATTTCAGGATAAAATATGTAATATTTTTCTTCATTACAACTAACCAATAATATTATTGAAGGTCTCTATACAATTTAGTAATATTTGGATAAAAATAAAACAAAGATTTACGAGCTTCACTCAACAATTCCTACTTAAACTAGGAATAACTTGGCACATATAACCCTTTTCCAAATCTCAAAACATTTTCTTTTTTAATGTTAAATTTAGGATACTTACCCTTCTTTATGATTCTATATTGTCTTGGAAAACATGATCTTCCTTTTAATTATATGTAATTATTTCTGATAAATATGGTTTCACTACGACCTAAACCAAAAGAAAATGATTTTATACATACACAATTTCCATTCAAAAATTTATTAAATAATTAAACAATGGATCATATTCTAAACATATCATAATTAATAATGTATTATATTTTTTAGTTAATTCATTAGATACTTTGTTTGATTTACCTAGATGATATTTAATCATGCAATCATAATCCTTTATCTACTCCAAACATCTTCTTTTCCTCATGTTCAACTCTTTTTTAATGAATATATACTTTAAAATTTTATTATTATTTTATATTTCACACTTTTCCCATATTGAATATGCCTATAAATTTTAAAAGTAAAAACCACCACTCAATATTCAAGATCATTTTTAAGGTAATTCATTTCATGGATTTTTAATTAGCATGATGCGTAAGAAATTACCCAAACATTATTTTAACAAGAAACAACCAAGTAACTTAAATAAAGCATCACTATAAATAAAAAGATCCCCATTTCTAGATAGAAATTATAATACTGCATAATTAACCATTATCATTTTCAATTTTTAAATATACAAATAACATTCCTTTTTCTGAATGAATTTAACTCCCTTTTAAGTTAATTTGGACAGTGGGCTAGATAACTCAGAAAATCTTTCAACAAAATGTTAGTATTAACCCACTAATAAAAGAAAAATTTGAATCTCATCTACATTAATAATTATTAGAAACCCTTCCACCACCTTAGATTTTTCAAGACAAATATTTATTCTATATTTAAAAATTATATTACCAAGGAAAGAAATTTTCTGTAACCAAAATTCACAATTTCTAAATTTTCCACACAACTTATTTTCTTTTAATATCTTCAGAACAATCCTGAGATGTTTCTCATATTTATCATAAATTTTAGAATAAACCAAAATATCATCAATGAAAACTACTAAAAATTTATCCAAATACTCATGGAAAACAATATTCAAAAGATCTATAAATATAATGATTTCATTATTTAACCTGAAATAAATAACCACGAACTCATAATGTCCATACCTAGTGAGCAACAACATTACAACAATTTATTCCTCCTTCAATTTCAGCAGGTGATACTCAAACCCAATATCAATCTTTGACAAATATATTACACCCTGAAGATAATTAATAAATTCATATATATGAGGAAATACATAATTTTTCTTAATATTAATTTTATTGAGTGATTTATAAAAAATGAAAATCCTTATGGAAACATTATTTTTCAAAGGAAAAACAAAATCACCATAACATGAGTGTTAGGACGAATGAAAAACTTATCAACAAACTCTTGTAACTAATTTTACAATTACAAAATATCTTCTAGATCCATTTGATATAAAGGTTTTGAAATTATCATAGAATCAAGTACTAATTCAATATTAAACACAACCTCCTAATCAAGAATAACACCAAGAAAAGCATCAGGAAAAACATATGAATGTTTGTTTACTACTGATCCATCACTAATATTAATAGTTTCCTTCTCTGTAATAACATGTTCAAGAAAAATATTACTCCAATATTTAAAAAGTTTCTTAACTTCTTGATATGTTATCAAAGGTATGAATTCATTATTATATGTAAACTAAAACTCATTCTAAAAAAGAACTTAATTAGTTCTATAATATATACTATCAAGATAAACTAAAATTCAATACATACCAATAATGACATCAAAATATTTAACAGGAAAGGCAATAAGTTTTTTAGTAAAAACTATTCCATAGTCGACAATAGGAAGATTCTTATAAAATATCATTTCCTTAATACTACCTATATGTGTTATTATCAAAATTTTATGATTTTTTTATATTTTAATTCTATTTAATTTTATAATTTGAAAATAATAATATAATTCTTGGATTTTAAATCAAATAATACATATTCATAGTTTGAGTGAAAAAATTAATGCGCATATCACCACTTTATTTGAGGATCCAACACCTATCATAGTGGTAAAAAAGAATTTTACAAACATTTCTAATTTCAGTATTGAAGAGTCTAACACCAATTAACTAACTTTTGGAATGAATTATCATAATTAAATAACTCCTTGTAATTATAAAATCTTACTATCATAAGACTATCATTTTCCTACTACTGTTCTGATAAAAATTATATTCCATACAGTCACGAGCAAAATGACTAAGATTAGTACATTAATAACACTTTATTAATACTATCAAACATTGCTTAAAATTATTCTACAAAAATTTTAATATTTTGGGGGGATTACATCCAAATTTATTTAGTTATTTCTTCTCTATTAGTTTCCACCTTTACCACTTATTATTGTTTTCATGGGGTACATACTTGTTTTTAAACTCTGTATCAACTTTCTCATCACTTAAAATAACTTCATTATAACATTTAAATTCATAAGAGGCCATAGATCTTTATAAACATGGTTTTAGTACTATATAAAAGGTATCAATTTTATTCTCATGGTCCAGAATGAAATTTAGTGTACACTTAGCTAATATGGTAAAATTTTCTTCATTATTGGCCACTAAGTCTTTTTCATTTCTCTTCAACTCTAAAAATTTATATTCCATTCTAAGTTGAATAAATTTATGAAAACACTTCAGAATAAAAAATATCTTTAAATGTTTCCCACTCAATGGAATCAATCTCATCATTTTCCTTAGTATTATCAATCAAATACTGATATTGATCAGAGTCACCTATAAATAGATATATAATAATAGTTACCTTTTTATGTTATATTTATCCAAAAAAATTAAATATTTTCTCTAATTATTTTTTCCATCCTTCTGATTTCATTGGGTTTGATGATGTACCAAAATATTGAGGGTGTTGTTTCATGAAATGATACACTATAAAAATATTCTTAAATAATGAATTTGTCACATTCTTTCATGGGTTCAACCATTAATAGACATCATCTACTAAGTTAACACTAATACAAAAATTCAATATTCTAATCATTTTAGGTTACTTATTTGTATGGTTATTATCCCCTTCATTCATTCCTAATTTGGCTTCCATGTTTCCTCTATATAAAACTATTCTGAATAGACATGGATTATTTGAAGAAATGTAGAAATCCATAAAAGATATATCATGATAATATAACCATAAAATATAATCTCTCTAAGATTTATTTTAACATTATACAAACCTATAAATTCATCTAAACCTTTACTCTGATACTATCTATAACACCTTAAAAATCAAACAACCCATAATTACATGATTTATAATTAGTGTTGAAATTTTTAACATTTCTAGGATCCATTAGGTTTATAGTTTTATAAAATTTATAAAACCATTAAATAACATATAGAACAATGACAAAAAGGTTCCATTATTCTATAAAAATATGATTATTAGGTTCAAACTCTTGTTTTATCCATGACACACTTTCTTTATTCATGGAAAATTTATTTTATTTAGAGATATACTTTAAAACTATTCCTAAATTTCCTTAATCATCTTAAAAACCATTCCAAATGTTTAGATGAGAAAAATAAATCATATTAAGAGATATAAAAACAAAGGAAACCCTTTTAGTCTAGTAGAAAACAAGAGAACACATGAAAAGGTTTACCCTTTCACAAAAAAAACATTAAGCATATAACAAAAGCATAACCCCATGATAAAATCAACCTTTAATAAAATAAAACCTTTAAAACCCATTATAAATCATAGTAAAACCATGATGTCATCATAAGGAATGTGAGAACTCATAAAAACATTTACTTGAAAAATAAGTCACTCACTTTTAGAATCTTGTATACTTTTTTTAGAATCAATAGATTTCCTTTATAAATCATTGACAGAATTTAAAAACCATGTATGAACCCTAGAATATCATATTTATGACAACCCTTCTTTTTATTACAACTTAAACATGCTTTATTACATAAAACTTCACTTGATACAACAAAGAAGATCGAGAGGTTTAGTGTCTTTGGGGCTTAGGATCATTACATAAAAACTTTAAACTTGCAATACAACATCCTTATTGAAAACTTCCTTTACATGACCACTACATTCCTTCGTACTTATCATTGCATGGGATAACCTGAGGACATGCATAAGAAAAGGGTGAGCTATAAAGCCCAGTAAGGGAGTACACAATGAATAACATGAGGAGTACAAAACATGTTAGGCAATAGGAATATCAATAGAGCATAAGAGAGACATGAACATAAAGGCATGATAAAGCATGATAATCATAACATGGAAATGTGGCAACAACACTTAACATTGAATTAGCATGAGCCAAGGCTCATTGCACATGGAGCATGAGTAAACCCTCATTGCACTTGAAGCACGAGTAAACCCTCGTTGCACTTGAATTAGCATGAGTCAACACTCATTGCACATGACGTATCATGATACTATACTTTACCCAATGCATTGGAGCGCTATAAAGGGCGCACCCTTCTTAAACATTTCATTTCATGCATAAGTGTGCCACATGGATCATAAAACATGGATTCATAAAACATAATCATTTCTTCCACGATAAAGGAATGTGGAATTCATACATGAAACTTTACAATCAATATATATATGTGCATAAAGGTGAATACCCTTGATGGAGAAATGGGCATGGTATTCACTACACAAAGACATTGCTTAGAAAATCGGTGCGATTTCGGCAGCGTGACGGCGTGACATAAGAATTCATAAAAAAGGTTGATGAGAGAGAAAGGGGTTCCTCATCATATTTACATGTAATGGACAGTAAGGAGATCATATATATACATGTCCCAACAATAGAAATGGAATTTAGATTCATGATACAAAAGTATTGATTGAATGTAAAAGAAGAGAGAGAAGTTCCTTTCGGAATTTCGGCATAGTAACGGGTGTACATGGGAGGCATTTAATGAGAGGGAAAGGGTTATCCCATCATTCAAACAATAAGATGGAAGTATGGGGGAGGTGCGAAACCATACCCCAACATTCATAAATGAAATTAAAAGGGCAATACAACTTAATGAAAATTGACAAAAATGAGAAAGGAAGAAAAAACCTTACTTGGAAGTGTGCTTCCAAAGCCTAGAGAGAGGCTTGTGAGAGGCTTCTTGGGAGCTTGGGGCACCTTGGGAGGATTCTAGAGAGAGTAGGGCAGAGGTTGGACGAACTTCAAGGGCTTTGAGTGAGGAGGAAGTGGGAGTTTGGGTGGGTTTATATAGGAAAGGTGAGAGAATTCTTTATTATTTAGGTTTGGGACCACTTATATTAAAATAATCCAAACCACAAACCATCCCATGGTATTTGCCCATGGTTTCTGGAAAAGGAAAGAGGAAAACAATATTTTACAAGTCCAAGGTCCGAACTTATTAAAAAATTAGGGTTGCTTATGTGGAGGTGAGTCACACTCCCATGGAAATTAATTTAAAAAGGCAAAGTGTTGAATAAGTCTTGAGGGCTCCATTAATGCTTTGAAAAGTGAGTCAAACAAACCCAAAACCTCATTATTTTAATGATAAAACACATATTGGCCGAACATAAGGATTATGGTATTTTATTACATCACCATTGGGTCATTATGATGTCATAAAACACATTATATATTTAAATGGTATTTAATTTTTACCCAAAAATTTGACTGTCTCAGAAAATTATGAAAAATTCACCGTTGGATAATTTCGACGTCCTGATTCCAAAAATAATATTTATTTTATCTAAATAATTTTCTAAATATGTGAATTTTCACTTTTAAAATAAAAACCGACATTTATAAAAAATTCACGGGTTTTGACAGAAATGGCTTTCAAACCTTAATAAAAATTTTAATTGCATTCATAAAATTATAAGATCATTTATATTTAATAAAAATTAATTTAATATTAATAATAATATTTTATTAAAATATTATTCAATTCAAAAAATCCTTTAATTTAATAAAATATAATTCTTAATTAAATAATAACTAAAAACATCATTTGTACTTTAAAAACTAGTTACAATGCATCAAAAATGACTAGAAATTATATTCATTATTATATAAAAAAATAATTTACATGAACATGGTGCTACTTATTTGTTACATAACCCCTTAAAATAGCCGCATAAGACCTAAGGGTAAGGTGTGCGATGGTGACAGACTCTTGGGGTTGCTCGGATAACATCGCTCGAGTGGTGATCTCTATCAACTTCCATTTTTCCCGTAGACGATCACGTTCGAGCTTGACTTGATGAAGCTCAGCTTGGGCTTGGTCAAGGGCAAAGCCCAAAGACGCCACCTCTTTTCCGAGCTCCGACAAATGGGCTTCGTAAGGGGCGATTCTACTGGATGAGGCCATCGCTTCCTTTGTCTGAGTAGAAAATTGGTTCGTTAAAGCCTTATATTTAAACTACCCAGATGATCACTGTTCAACGGATATAAAAGTAACGGTCACAAATCTTAACGTAAAACTTAAAGAAGTTGAAATCTTATAAAAACATTTTTCATAAAGAAACATTTAACTGGATCAAGAGGGATTTTCCATTAATGAAACTTTGGGTCGTTACAACATTCCCCCCTTAAGAAATTTCGCCCTCGAAATTTTCCTTTTCCCACACTAAAACAAATGTGGGTAACTTAGCTTCATCATATCCTCCGACTCCCAAGTTGATTCTTCAAACTTGTGGTTTCTCCACAACACCTTGATGAGGGGCATTGTCTTATTTCGTAGAACTTTTTCTCTACGATCTAAGATCTTCACTGGTTGCTCCTCATAAGAAAGATCGTCTTCTAATTGTACCACCTCGGAAGAGAGTACATGTGAAGGGTCTGGTATGTACTTCCTTAAGAGGGATACATGGAAGACATCATGCACCTTGGCCATAGTAGGTGGAAGTGATAGTCGATAGGCCACAGCCCCAACACGATCAATAATCTCGAATGGGCCGATGTACCTTGGACTTAACTTCCCTTTCTTTCCAAACCTCATGACCTTCTTCCACGGAGATATGCGTAAAAACACCATGTCTCCGACTTTAAACTCAAGGTCTCGTCGACGATTATCTGCATAACTCTTCTGTCGACTTTGGGCTGCCTTGATATGCTGCTGAATGGTTTTCACCTTCTCCACCATTTCTTCGACCATTTCCGGTCCAAGCAGCTTACGTTCACCGACCTCATCCCAACATGCCGGTGTTCTGCACCTTTTCCCATATAGGGCTTCATATGGTGCCATTTGGATGCTCGAGTGGAAACTATTATTATAAGAGAACTCAACTAGAGGAAGATGTTGATCCCATCCTCCTTTAAAGTCCATTGAGCACGCTCTCAACATATCCTCAAGTGTTTGGATAGTCCGCTCGGATTGGCCATCAGTTTGAGGATGATAGGCCGTACTGAAGTTCAGTTCAGTATTCAGAGCATGTTGAAGACTCTTCCAAAACTTAGAGGTAAATCTTGGATCTTGGTCCGACACAATAGATAGTGGTACTCCATGCAACCGTACCACTTCCCTGATATATATCCGTGCCAGTTGATCCAAAGAGAAATCATCTCGAATAGCAATGAAGTGTGCAGTCTTTGTAAGATGATCCACAATAACCCAGATTGCATTGTTGCTTTTGGATGTCCTTGGAAGTCCAGTGACGAAGTCCATGGTGATGTTCTCCCATTTCCATTCTGGTATGGGCAATGGTTGCATCATCCCCTTAGACTTCTGCCTCTCTGCCTTCACTTGCTGACACACCAGACACTTTGATGTATATTCGGCGATCTCCTTCTTCATATTATCCCACTAAAAGTTTTCTCGGAGATCTCGATACATCTTTGTGCTCCCTGGGTGAATAGAGAAATTTGAACTATGTGCATCATCCAAAAGTTCCTTCTTCAGCTCCGAACTTGATGGGACACATAGTCTTTTCCCAAACCGCACAATTCCTTCTTCATTAACATTAAACTCTGTGGATTTTCCCTTTTTGATAGCTTCCACTTTTTCTTGGATTCTCGCATCATCCTTTTGAGCATCCTTTAACCTTTCCAAAAGAGATGGTTGAGCAATCATTTGTGAAAGGATTGATGATGTTCCCTTCTTTATGATTCCCACGTCCATCTTCATCAAGTCTAAGAAGATTGGATCCTTCTCAATTCTCATCATTGATAGAATTGCTGGATCCTTTCTACTTAGGGCATCCGCCACCTTGTTCGCCTTCCCAGGGTGGTAATGTATTGAACAGTCATAATCCTTTATGAGCTCTATCCATCTTCTCTGGCGCATATTAAGCTCTTTCTGTGTGAATATATATTTAAGACTCTTGTGGTCAGTATATATCTCACATTTCTCTCCATAGAGATAATGCCGCCAGATTTTCAAGGCAAAGATCACCGCCTCCAACTCCAGATCATGCGTTGGATAGTTTCGCTCATGGATTTTCAACTGTCTTGAGGCATAGGATATCACTTTATCATTCTGCATCAGCACACATCCTAAGCCCTTCTTCGAAGCATCACTGAATACCACAAAAAGCTCCCCACTTCTGGGTAAAGTGAGCACAGGTGCAGTGATAAGCCTCCTTTTCAACTCCTTGAAGCTTTCTTCGCATTCATCACTCCAAGAAAACTTTACTCCCTTTCGAGTTAGCTTGGTAAGAGGGTTGGACAATCGTGAGAAGTTTCTCACAAATCGTCGATAATATCCAGCTAACCCCAAGAAGCTACGGATATCAGTTACCGATGTTGGCCTCGGCCATCCCTCAATTGCATCTGTTTTGGAGGGGTCCACAGATATCCCATTGCTTGTGATGATATGGCCCAAGAATGAGACCTCCTTCAACCAGAACTCACACTTGATGTACTTGGCATAGAGCTTCTCCTTGCGCAAAGTCTCCAGTACAGTTCTTAAATGCTCCTCATGGTCCTCCTTGGTTTTGGAGTATATTAGAATATCATCTATAAAGACTACCACAAATTTATCTAGGTAATCTCTAAAGACTCTATTAATCAAGTCCATGAATATTGCTGGAGCATTGGTGAGTCCAAAAGGCATTACTATGAATTCATAGTGCCCGTACCTTGTACGAAAAGCAGTCTTGGGGATATCTTCCTTCTTCACCCTTACTTGATAATATCCCGACCGCAAGTCGACCTTGGAGAAGTATTGTGCTCCACACAGCTGATCAAACAAGTCATCGATTCTTGGGAGAGGATACTTGTTCTTTATCGTGATTTTGTTAAGTTCACGATAATCGATGCAAAGCCGCATTGACCCATCCTTCTTCTTGACGAAGAGGACTGGTGCACCCCATGGTGATGCACTTGGGCGTATAAACCCTTTATCCAGATTCTCCTGTAGTTGTTTCTTCAGTTCTTCAAGCTCAACCACAGCCATTCTATATGGAGTCTTGGATATTGGTAGCGCCCCAGGTATAAGTTCAATTGAGAACTCAACATCTCTTCTTGGAGGAAGACCAGGAAGTTCCTCGGGAAATACTTCAGCGAATTCCCTCACAATAGGCATTTCTTAAAGGGTGGTTTCTTCCTTGGACTCAATCATCTGAGCCAGATATGCGTGCTCATAAGGCAGTAATATCCATGCTTGAGATGATGGAGCTAAAGGAGATTCATCTTCCTCCTGACACTTGTAAAGAATCGGGGGTCGATTCTCCATATGGAGTGTGATTTCCCTCTCCCGACAATTTATGTTGGCTCTATATAAGGAAAGCCAATCCATGCCAAGAATTGCATCAAATTCCACCAAAGGGAGTATGACGAGGTTCTCCGGGAAATTCAATCCACAGATTATAACAGGGGAGGACTTATACTCATTGGATGCAATGATTGCCCCATTTGCCGTACTCACCGACATCTTTACTTCCATGATTTGTGGTGGTGCAGGGATTGTTCTACTAAACTTTTGAGATATAAAAGAATGCGTAGAACCTGAATCAAAAAGTACATTCGCTATTCTTGAATGAATAACTAGCGTACCTGTCACCACTTCGTTGTCGGGGTTCACTTCGGCAGAAGTGATGGCAAAAGCTCTTCCTTGCTGTCTTGGAGGTTGTTGATTGCCTCTGATAACCCTTGGATTAGGGCACTGATTCGCAAAATGACCCGGTTCTTTGCATTTGAAGCATTGAACAATGCGTTGAGGTTCGAACGGAGCGTTCCTCCCCTCCGTCGCAGCCGCGGGTCCTTCTTGCTGACAGTTAACAGCTAGGTGCCCTTCTCTTCCACACTTGAAGCATTTTCTTGTCCCCCTAAGGCAATTTCCAGGGTGCTTCTTTCCACACTTTTGGCAAGTGGGG
The DNA here is from genome assembly GCA_963277665.1 of Viscum album. Taxonomy (NCBI): domain Eukaryota; kingdom Viridiplantae; phylum Streptophyta; class Magnoliopsida; order Santalales; family Viscaceae; genus Viscum; species Viscum album. The sequence continues at coordinate 1,692,682,813 of OY728143.1, read as the reverse complement.
TGCTGGAATTTCTTAGCGCCGTTGGATTTATCCATCGGACCACCAGCATTGAAGTCCACCTTCCGCTTCTTGTCCCCATGATACCCCTGTGATTCTCCGATCTCCATTTCAACCTTGAGGGCACATCGGACAATTTCCTCATAGCTGTCGAAGTCACGGATCGCTAATGCTTTCCGCAAGCTAGGCTTCAGCCCACCAAAGAAGCGGTCAACCTTGCATTCGGGGGTAACGACAAAGCCAGAAGCGTATCGTGCAAGCCTTGTGAAGTTTGCCTCGTATGCTCCCACAGATTCCTCATCTTTCTGCTTGAGGGAAAGGAAGTCCCTTTCCATCTTAAGATGGAGGGTGCGTGGAAAATATTTATCGAAAAACATCTTCCGGAATACCTTCCATTCCAAAGCCTCGATCTCCTCCTCAGGCTTCGTATTTTTGATCAACGTCCACCATTGATCAGCTTCACCCTCCATACGATAAGCCGCCAGGAGAACCTTCTCTTTTTCAGAGCATTGGAGGATGGAGAATATCTTTTCAATGGAGTTGATCCATTGTTCAGCAATCGTGGGATCGGATGATCCACTAAAAGTAGGAGGCCTTTGTCTCATGAAGCTTTCAATAGCGACTTGTTCTTTCTTAGGGGGGGTTGAACGTTCCTCTTGACCAGTGTTTCTATTCAAAACTTGAGTTAGCTGAGAGAAAAGCGTGACAAAGTTCGTGATTCCCGCTCCCATTGGATTGGGCATCTCATTGGTACAATCATCACACTGATCTTCACAACGGTTGTTAGCCCGAGTTCTCCTATTACCGGCCATTGGCTGGAATAAAAGGAAAGTTAGGGGTAACACATAAAGGGTAATCCAAATACAAAAGTTGATGACTTATAAATAAACTTTAATCTCTTCAACTCATGAGTCTATAGGATTCAATCCAGGCTTTTCATGATCTTCCTTCTAACATATATTCTTAGGGGCATTTTTCCCTTAATAAGGGTTCATACTAAGATTGTGAATTTATCAAAACATATCCCCCGGGAGTGTCGTAACCAAGAGTGCAGCAAGGCCCGTTGTCGTGCACCAGTTCCCGTTCGAGTCTAGCTCAAAGCGGTGTTTTCGGGTTTTACCCCTAGGATACATCTGTGCCAGAGCCGCCTCTACCTGCTCGTATCCAGACAGGGATGTATTTGTTTGATAAAACACTTACTTAGTATTTACCAAAACTTATGGATATTTTTATTATGCTTAGTCTTGTATCTAAGGCTTTACTAGGGTTTCCTAATCCCAAAAATAACTAAACCTATCCTCTGATACCAACTATGACAACCCTTCTTTTTATTACAACTTAAACATGCTTTATTACATAAAACTTCACTTGATACAACAAAGAAGATCGAGAGGTTTAGTGTCTTTGGGGCTTAGGATCATTACATAAAAACTTTAAACTTGCAATACAACATCCTTATTGAAAACTTCCTTTACATGACCACTACATTCCTTCGTACTTAGCATTGCATGGGATAACCTGAGGACATTCATAAGAAAAGGGTGAGCTATAAAGCCCAGTAAGGGAGTACACAATGAATAACATGAGGAGTACAAAACATGTTAGGCAATAGGAATATCAATAGAGAATAAGAGAGACATGAACATAAAGGCATGATAAAGCATGATAATCATAACATGGAAATGTGGCAACAACACTTAACATTGAATTAGCATGAGCCAAGGCTCATTGCACATGGAGCATGAGTAAACCCTCATTGCACTTGAAGCACGAGTAAACCCTCGTTGCACTTGAATTAGCATGAGTCAACACTCATTGCACATGACGTATCATGATACTATACTTTACCCAATGCATTGGAGCGCTATAAAGGGCGCACCCTTCTTAAACATTTCATTTCATGCATAAGTGTGCCACATGGATCATAAAACATGGATTCATAAAACATAATCATTTCTTCCACGATAAAGGAATGTGGAATTCATACATGAAACTTTACAATCAATATATATATGTGCATAAAGGTGAATACCCTTTATGGAGAAATGGGCATGGTATTCACTACACAAAGACATTTGCTTAGAAAATCGGTGCGATTTCGGCAGCGTGACGGCGTGACATAAGAATTCATAAAAAAGGTTGATGAGAGAGAAAGGGGTTACTCATCATATTTACATGTAATGGAAAGTAAGGAGATCATATATATACATGTCCCAACAATAGAAATGGAATTTAGATTCATGATACAAAAGTATTGATTGAATGTAAAAGAAGAGAGAGAAGTTCCTTTCGGAATTTCGGCATAGTAACGGGTGTACATGGGAGGCATTTAATGAGAGGGAAAGGGTTATCCCATCATTCAAACAATAAGAGGGAAGTATGGGGGAGGTGCGAAACCATACCCCAACATTCATAAATGAAATTAAAAGGGCAATACAACTTAATGAAAATTGACAAAAATGAGAAAGGAAGAAAAAACCCTTACTTGGAAGTGTGCTTCCAAAGCCTAGAGAGAGGCTTGTGAGAGGCTTCTTGGGAGCTTGGGGCACCTTGGGAGGATTCTAGAGAGAGTAGGTCAGAGGTTGGACGAACTTCAAGGGCTTTGAGTGAGGAGGAAGTGGGAGTTTGGGTGGGTTTATATAGGAAAGGTGAGAGAATTCTTTATTATTTAGGTTTGGGATCACTTATATTAAAATAATCCAAACCACAAACCATACCATGGTATTTGCCCATGGTTTCTGGAAAAGGAAAGAGGAAAACAATATTTTACAAGGCCAAGGTCCGAACTTATTAAAAAATTAGGGTTGTTTATGTGGAGGTGAGTCACACTCCCATGGAAATTAATTTAAAAAGGCAAAGTGTTGAATAAGTCTTGAGGGCTTCATTAATGCTTTGAAAAGTGAGTCAAACAAACCCAAAACCTCATTATTTTAATGATAAAACACATATTGGCCGAACATAAGGATTATGGTATTTTATTACATCACCATTGGGTCATTATGATGTCATAAAACACATTATATATTTAAATGGTATTTAATTTTTACCCAAAAATTTGACTGTCTCAGAAAATTATGAAAAATTCACCGTTGGATAATTTCGACGTCCTGATTCCAAAAATAATATTTATTTTATCTAAATAATTTTCTAAATATGTGAATTTTCACTTTTAAAATAAAAACCGACATTTATAAAAAATTCACGGGTTTTGACAGAAATGGCTTTCAAACCTTAATAAAAATTTTAATTGCATTCATAAAATTATAAGATCATTTATATTTAATAAAAATTAATTTAATATTAATAATAATATTTTATTAAAATATTATTTAATTCAAAAAATCCTTTAATTTAATAAAATATAATTCTTAATTAAATAATAACTAAAAACATCATTTGTACTTTAAAAACTAGTTACAATGCATCAAAAATGACTAGAAATTATATTCATTATTATATAAAAAAATAATTTACATGAACATGGTGCTACTTATTTGTTACATAACCCCTTAAAATAGCCGCATAAGACCTAAGGGTAAGGTGTGCGATGGTGACAGACTCTTGGGGTTGCTCGGATAACATCGCTCGAGTGGTGATCTCTATCAACTTCCATTTTTCCCGTAGACGATCACGTTCGAGCTTGACTTGATGAAGCTCAGCTTGGGCTTGGTCAAGGGCAAAGCCCAAAGACGCCACCTCTTTTCCGAGCTCCGAAAAATGGGCTTCGTAAGGGGCGATTCTACTGGATGAGGCCATCGCTTCCTTTGTCTGAGTAGAAAATTGGTTCGTTAAAGCCTTATATTTAAACTACCCAGATGATCACTGTTCAACGGATATAAAAGTAACGGTCACAAATCTTAACGTAAAACTTAAAGAAGTTGAAATCTTATAAAAACATTTTTCATAAAGAAACATTTAACTGGATCAAGAGGGATTTTACATTAATGAAACTTTGGGTCGTTACAATATTAATAGCACATGTTCAGTTGTGTTTAACCTGTTTTGGAATAAATAATGTCCATTTAATTCTATAATTATAACCTACCTGGTTATCTCTCACATTTTCACCTTCAAAGGCTAAATTATTTCCCAATATATTAGTGAGCTATATCAGGCTCACCCATCATCATGAGTAACATCAAAATCATTATTGATCATCTATAATGATAAAGTACTCTATCATGAATAAAAAAATTATTTGATTTAACCTTTTCATCAGAAAACCCTTCAACAACTCATTTGAACCCATAAGCAATAACATATTCCATTTTCACATAAAAATAAAGTGAAATATACCTTTTCATTTAAAAATATTAAAAATAAAAAAATTTCTATTGAAACAAGAAATATAATATTCCTTAAAACCCATGAAAATATTCATATGAAACTTATTAAAGAAAAAAATTCATGGTGGTTGAAAGTTCTACTAATTATATATATGTTTAAAAAAATTATTTTCAACCTTTATAAAGAAATTCAAAATAAATCACGTGGAAAACAATAATGAGATTACATTTTAAAACTTTATTATAAAAATCAAGCCCAAAAAAATGAAATTAAATAAATATAAAATACTTATAAGTTAATTTAATGTATTTATATGGAGGAAAAATAGTTGAAAAACATTATAACTTTTGAAACAAGGTTTTAATGAAAATCCATTAAGAATTTAGTAAATTTTGAATAAAAAGAAAATTAAAGGAGTAAACATGAAATGGAATTATAAACCATTTTAATTTTAGTAAATTAATGATAAAATAAATCCATATGGATTTTTATACACCAAAATGAAAACATGTGGTGAAAATGGAATAAGTCTTAAAGAACGGTAATTGTGATGAGTAATATTATACCTTAAGTCTCATTTAGCTTTGTATGTTCTCTAAATCATGTATGATAAAATTATAATTTTTTATGATTTATTTAAAATATTTTTTATTTTTATTTATTTAATATTATTCATTTTATATCATTTATTACCATGTCAAATTTAATTACTTAATCGGTCAAGTGTATATTGAACGTGTCGATGACATATGACTTATAAGTTTGAAATGACATCAGTAGGTTTCATATATTCAAAAGTATCCATGGTTACATAATATATAGAATTTTAATCTTGTCATAATATTAATTTTTATAAATTTAATATACTTTTATAACCATCCATGTAAGGTGTTAATGAAAAATGAAACACATTTTTTGTGGAGGCAGTAGTTCGCACGTACTCACGAGTGGTATTTCCATATTTCTATTAGGTGGAAGAGAAATAAAGTAGATAATATATTAAATTAAAAAATCAAAATTATGTTATAATTTTCATTTTATGAATTATTTTTATTCTTATGACAATTCATGTGAGTCATTAATGAAAAAAATAAATCATTCACAGAGGCAGTGGTTTGCACGTACACATAATAGATGTTTTCCATTTTCCAGTGGATTAGAGGGTAAGAAGGTAAATATTATATTATATATATATAATCATAATTATTTCATAAATATAATATATTTTATTAAATTTATAAAATTAACCATCCATGGGAGGTGATGATTAAAAATGTAACAAATCGATTCATGGAGGTAGTAGTCCACACATACTCACAGATGATGTTTTTATTTCTCAATGGAAGGAAAAGGATATGAAAACTTTTTATACCATTAAAATAATAAATATAAGTATATTAAAGATACTAATGTTATTATATAATCCTGGTTATGATATGTTTGAATGGAGTTGAATAATAAATAAACATGCAAACTCTTGATTAAGAGCTATACCTTTTCTTTTGGAAAATATCATTTCGATTATACCTTAATCCTTATAGATTTGGTATTTTTGTAACACCCCAGGTAAATAAAGAATTTGAAATTTTCATATTTATCCATATTTGTGAATAAAATATTAATATGACTTTAAAGGGGACGCTATGCTCGATGGCGTACCCAACACGCAACAACGAGTTTCTTGGGAATCTTACGTTGCACTCTAATAATAAAATAATATTATTTTAAATGGTAGTTAACATGTAGCCGTTTTAATGGCGGGAATGTATAGAAATAACTAAAATATGATTATATATGTTCTTAAATGTTTTTACATTTATACAATAAAAGATAAAGTCTTAAAATACAGAAAGAATTCAATTTTAGGCGTATATACCCTAGTTTTCACTAAAGGTTCACTTATCACCTTTTGATGGAGAAACGTCATTAAATACTGTTTTGTTCACTCTTAAACATTCTTTTGGACCAAATAAAACTCTTATTAAGAATCGGGACATCAAAATTTACTTTGTGTAAATTTTTGGTATCTTTCCGATAAAGTTCTTTTTTTTAATGAATAGTGTAAAATGTTGTATTTTAATTCAAAACCACTTTTTAATCTAATTTATTTATATGATTAGATTATATTTTGAATTGGTTTTAAAGTGAAATTAGAAAATATTTTTACCATTAAATCCAATAGTGGTCGTTGAAATCAATTTCACTTTGAAATCAGACTTAAACTAGTGTCAATCTTTTGATACTTATTGTTTCATAAAAACACGCTATTTGTCATGACAGTGGGAATTAATTATTAAATTAATTAATGTGACTTATATGTTTTGAATTTTGTAAAACGGACTTCATTTTTGAATTCAGAATATCAAATATAGCTTAGGGTGAATTTTTGGGATTTTTCTGAAAAACTTCAATTTTTGATGAATAGTGAAACCACTAAGTGGTACTTATAAAAACTGATTGTCCGTTTAAATGAAATTTTTCCATCATTGTATTTTGATTTTCAAAAATCCGACATACATGGTTGTCATTAAGAAGTAAAATGTGGTTCAATGAGATTAAAATAATTTTTTGGTGAATAGTAACTTATTAAGTTTTTAATCACGATTAGTGGTAATTAGTGTAGTTTAAGGTAAAAATAATGCTTTAATAAAATGAGATGAGCTTGACACATGTCTTACCCTCATTGGTTGTGTCATGGCCGACCAAGACAAGCCATGGGTCAACTTGGGGTCTCCATGGATCCACTTTGGTTGGGAAATGACATAAATAACTTTTTATTTAATGTAAAAGTAAAAATGACACAAACATGATATGTTTTACTAAAACAATTTTTAAGTAGGGTTATACAAGTAATATTTTTGATTATAAATATTAATTGGAAAGCTAAAAAGATTTCCTACATCATAGTATTTTGTTTATAATTTTTAGACATTAAATAAATTAAATTATTTATGACATAATAATGATGCAGCGATGACATCATTATTTGACGATTTAAATAAAATGGAAAGATAATGTAAAATCTATGAACTACACATGTCTAAAACTTATTGGATGAGTGGATTTCGAAGCCTTATCATCTTATCCACGAATTATATCAATGTGGGACCTTTTTAAACCGAAACACATTTTCAAATAAAGTAATATTTCTTTACTTTCCAAAAGTGCCCCTCCTCTCCTCTTATAAAAGGCCCCCACCTCTACCTCATTTCACACACTCCTCAAACCTTTGGCTCGGCCAAACAATGTCCATTTACTCTCTCCACATCCCTCTCCTCATCCTAGAGGATTCCCTTTGGGCATAATTCTTTCAAAGGAAGCCTTTAGGCCCAAATCAAAAGGAGTTACACTTTTAAAGGTAATTCATTCTCTCATGTTCATTTGTTTTGTTTTGCTTCTCCAACCCCCTAAACTCTTTTTATTTACTTCTTTTGTAACAACACCAGTATATTCAATATACTAGGATGTTGTTATAAGATGTATTCGAGCTACACTCTCACACAACTACATCAAATGGATAAAGAACATACGGTTTCCGTGGATGGTGAAATTCTGCCTCCCGAAACGATGATTGTTCAATACTCATTTAACACCTTCAAAGGTGGCCATTATGATGTCACTATTTTAATATATGATATATAATATGTTTATGTTTTATTTATGCTTCTGTATTTTTCATTTTTGTCTTACCTTTATGGCTTCCATTATGGGTATACGCGATATCTTCATTTAAGGAAGTGCGGACTACCGCCCCCTCAAAGTGATTTGATTCGTTAAATACCATATTAGGGATGTATAAAGGATGGAAATATGATATTATATATGATATTATACTGGAATTATAATATACCTTTATATCATTATTATTCCATTCTATAAAATACGAAATAGAAATGAAAGTAGCATTCATGCGTACGTACGGCTTACCGTCTCCATGAACGGTGCATTTCATTTCTTACCTCTAAATGATTATGTAATGTTATAAATGCATGCATGTACTGGATATATATGACATATATGATATCTACATAATTAATACAATTCTGGATATAATAAACATTTGGCCACACGAACAACATGTAATTGTAAGAAGTCCACTTTCGACTTAAGAACCAAATATCGGCAAAACAAATATTATTAACTTAAATGATTACATAATGTTTATGACATGGTAATAAGTGGTATAAAAGTAATAATGAACTTGAAAAAGGTTCTTAAGGAAGTATAAATTAACTCAAGTTTATTATTCAGGATATTAAAGAACGATCGAGTCAAGTCGGACCCGAGGTAAGGGATCCTACACCTCTCTTTCTTTTTAAGTACACTCTTATATGTCATTCCTTTTAAGACCATATTTCTTATGATTGGGATGTTCTTTTATATTAATCCTACTGTACTTATTATGTTCATATTATGAGAGACCCTATTTCCTCTCATCAATCCATTTTGGATGTTTTGAGTGGCGCCGTTAAGCTGCCGAATTTTCGTAAGGGATTTTTCATCTCACATTTATTCCCGTGAGATTTATGCTACATTCGCCCCAAATTCCATTGAGTGGTGTATTTACTGACCATTATTCTACTCTTTGTGTAATATACTTTCGTTTATGAGTATTTACATCAATGATCTATTGTACTTCTTTCATGGGATGTATGTTTTGAAAGATACCCAAGTCGGTAAGGGAACCTTTCACCCTCCTTTATTTTAAAAGACTTTTTTTGTTGGGTCTTTTAATTTACATATTGTTATGTTGGGATATGTTCTAATATATCCTTATTGATTTAAATTTTATGTCCAAGTGATGAGATACACTTTTTATCTCTCATCAACTCATTTTGATGTGATGCCGTTAGGCTGTCAAGGGAACTTTTAACCCAATTTCGATTTCTTTGGGTTCAACATGTAGTCATTGAATATGTCATCCATTGAATATGTGTGAATGAACTTTTATTGTTTTACACTTAATATCCACTTATATTGGGTGTATTTATATTTTTCACACATATTTTTGAGATTGATTTGTCTTTAATTTAAGGATACCTTCTTTATAAGGGATTTCATCACATTTGACATTTCTATTGAGGGTTCATTGTTGTTATGCACCAATTCACTCTTATATGGTGTATATATTTTCATTTGGAGTATTATATCATGAATCCATTTATTCTCATGATATTATAAAGTTCTGACTAAATGTTATTCCTCAATTATTGTATTCAAGTGTCTCTAATTTTGGTAAAAACCCCTTTAACCAAAATATCGTTTTAAATGTTTTAATTATTTGTTCTTATTAATATCCATGTTTTCAAAATGGTTTTAAGGATTTATTTATATGGATATTAATGGTTTAAAATATTAAAAGCATCAAGGTGGTATGGGATACTTTGATTCAAAAATCTCTTTATTAAATGTTTTAAATGGTTTTGAAAATGGTTTTTAATGGATTCGTTATTTCAATATCCTAAAAATGTTATATAGTGATTGAAATGTGGAAATGTTATGTTTCCTTTATTCATGTTTTATGTGATACTATTATGTTATGGTTCTTGGGAATTGTTATGAAGAACGGGTGGTTCCGTGATAAACTAAGGGCGGGTGAGCCCGATATAGCTCTCCAATGCATTGGGTAACGCGAAGGAGTGAAACATTAAGGTTTCTCCGAAGAGATTTAGGGAATATACTGTGATGGGTATTCCAAACGTAACGAAGAGGGTTACTCCCTACGTAAGAATGTTATGAATGCCTCAAGTTACCTTTATGTCTTATGTTTTCTATGATTTATTCATGATTTGATATGCCTATGTTTTATGGGTAAAGTATGATTTCATTCTTATGTATATATGAACTCATGTTTCCTTTCCATATTTTTATAACCCTTACTGAGCTTTTTATGCTCATCCCAAGTTTTTGAAATGTTTTTCATAGGTCAAGGGAAAGGTACATGATGTGATGATAGTGTCAAGGATGTGTCAAGAAAGAATCTGTGTTTTATTTTAAATAGGTTTCCATTGATTGGAAGAATGAATATTGTCTTTTATGTAACCACTTTGTTTAAATGTGGAATGTAATGCAAGTTTCATGATCTAATTCTCTAAAACTCTAAACCTGAAAAGATCCTCAATGTGTAATCTTGTAATAACTCAAGTTTAAATAAGGTTTAAGGCTGGGGCCTTAAAGTTGGTATCAGAGGTCAGTTTAGATAACTTTAGAGGTTAGGGTATTCTTTAAGCATAAGTGACAATTACCATAATGGTTAGGATTTCAGAAAGAGTCTTAGTTTTACATAAAGTGAATGAGTAAGTATATCTTATTGTTTATCTTACTCATTAGTACATGATGGTTTTGTTGATATACTCACACTGACCTTTTTGGTTTTAGTAAATGGCTGGATCTAGAAGGCACCAAAGTAACAGTGGATGTGAAGGAAACTGTGACAGTTTTTTGAGCAAGCAACTGAATGATATGGGAGCTGCAATGAGAACTCTTTTGATTATCCTCAACCAACTATCTGGAGTCATGATTGACCACCTAAACCTTGGATATTTCTCTAAGGCATCATATATGCAAGAAACAAATCCCTACGGAAGTACAGGTAATAATCATAAAGGTAAGTGTGTTCAAAAACCTATGTGTAAAAGATGTGGAAAGAAACACCTAGGAAAATGTTTCAAAGGGACAGAAATATGCTATAGATGTGGAAATGAAGGTCATAAAGCAAGAACCTGCCATGGAAAAAGGAAGCATCCAGTTGACTCGAGGAAAGGGAAAGAAGTTCTTTCTGACGGATCAATTGAATGTTTTAAATGTGGTGTGCATGGTCATTATGCAAACACATGTCCTATGAAGAAGTTTCGTGAATGGGGTCACCAAGAGCGTACCAATATTCGTTTACCAATACCTAATGCCATTCCGATTGAGGATGAAGAAACTGACAATGACCAATCAAAGGTATGTACTATTTCATGACTATTGTTTTCTTATTTTGGAATCTTAGGATATGATTCATGATTTTGTTTGTAGGAAAGAGGTATTTCGGAATAAGTTAGAAAGGAATGGATAATGGATCATGAAGAATGTTGAATGAGTAAGATTTCAACATATAAGGGCTTCAAGAGTTAGGGTGAAATTCTTAAGAGTATTAAGTCTCTTTTGATGATGGGGTTACATTAGAAGACTTTTTATATTATGTGTAACCCTGATGTTTAATATAGGCAAATTTTATTCAAGTAATAGTTATCTTTTCTTTTGTGGACATAGTTATAAAGAACCATTTGGGTTTATATGATCCTTACTTTTGAGGTAATTATGGGTTACCATATGTTATGATTGAAGTGAAGGGCATGAGATAAAATTGAGGTAAAATTATGTTATGGTTATTTTTGATGATTTTATCCCTTTTTGGGTAATGATTTGAGAATTATATGGTTTTGGAAAAAGGACAACACGCAGACCGTGTGACAACCCGTCGCGTCGGACAATGCTGCGGGAATCGAACCCACAACCAAAGTGCGACTGGTATTTATCGCCTACCACTGGACTACGTGAAGTCCCTGGTTAGTTTGACTGATTCTTTTTAGTTATATGATTTTGTGAATTAAGAGTAAGTTGATTTTGGAGGATATGTGATTAGGATAATTACTTTTCAATGTGAGACTTTAGGAGTGACTAATATTGTTTGGAGATAAATGTTACGATTTAACTTGGAAGACTATGTGACTAAATCCTTCAAATATTTGGGTTTCAATATTATATTGGTTTACTTGAAGAATTTTATGGACAAATTGTTTATCGGATGGTCCTCGTTGAACTTTGGGTTTTGTTGGACAAATTTTGGAGATTAAGAATAGATTTTCTTTTTATAAGGGTTATCCTTTTCTGGATTGTCTGATCTTGTACTAACCTTTTTGGTTTTGGTTTTGGTTAAAGCCTAAATACATGGGATGTATATAGTTCTCTTTTGGGGATTAGTTGATTCTCTAGAAGTTTATTATAGTACTCTTAATGCGAGCAAGTCTCCCTAAATACTCATCTTTTGGAAAAAATATGAGTTTGACTAAGGAATCTAGTAAAAGTTGGAAGTCAACATGATAAGTGATTATGATTCCTTATGAATAAATTCCTCAATAAAAAGTAACTTAATACAAAAATGTTGTCTATTAACTTTTCCTACTGGGGAACCCAACACCGTGTAACACATCACAAGTTTGTGATTTTGTTATTGTTAACTTTCTCCTAAACATGTTTTCTATCACTCTCCATCGGAACATGACCCTATGTTTTCTCCTCCATGTCCATATTTTCATACTTAGAATCCTAGTATGGGTTAACTCGGGTGACCTCTGTGCTTATCTTTATTTATTTTAAAGTGATTGTTTTACCGACTCTTGTTCCGATATGGGACGTTCAAGGATGTTTCCAAGCGCAATTTTAAAATTGCGAGGACGCAATTCCCAAAAGGGGGGAAGGATGTAACACCCCAAGTAAATAAAGAATATGACATTTTCATATTTATCCATATTTGTGAATAAAATATTAATATGACTTTAAAGGGGACGCTATGCTCAATGGCGTACCCAACACGCAACAACGAGTTTCTTGGGAATCTTACGTTGCACTCTAATAATAAAATAATATTATTTTAAATGGTAGTTAACATGTAGCCGTTGTAATGGCGGGAATGGATAGAAATAACTAAAATATGATTATATATGTTCTTAAATGTTTTTACAATTATACAATAAAAGATAAAGGCTTAAAATACGGAAAGAATTCAATTTTAGGCGTATATGCCCTAGTTTTCACTAAAGGTTCACTTATCACCTTTTGATGGCGAACCGTCATTAAATATAGTTTTTTTCACTCTTAAAAATTATCTTGGACCAAATAAAACTCTTATTAAGAATCGGGACATCAAAATTTACTTTGTGTAAATTTTTGGTATCTTTCCGATAAAGTTCTTTTTTTTAATGAATAGTGTAAAATGTTGTATTTTAATTCAAAACCACTTTTTAATCTAATTTATTTATATGATTAGATTATATTTTGAATTTGTTTTAAAGTGAAATTAGAACATATTTTTACCATTAAATCCAATAGTGGTCGTTGGAATCAATTTCACTTTGAAATCAGACTTAAACTAGTGTCAATCTTTTGATACTTATTGTTTCATAAAAACACGCTATTTGTCATGACAGCGGGAATTAATTATTAAATTAATTAATGTGACTTATATGTTTTGAATTTTGTAAAACGGACTTCATTTTTGAATTTAGAATATCAAATATAGCTTAGGGTGAATTTTTGGGATTTTTCTGAAAAACTTCAATTTTTGATGAATAGTGAAACCACTAAGTGGTACTTATAAAAACTGATTTTCCGTTTAAATGAAATTTTTCCATCATTGTGTTTTGATTTTCAAAAATCCGAAAAACATGGTTGTCATTAAGAATTAAAATGTGGTTCAATGAGATTAAAATAATATTTTGGTGAATAGTAACTTATTAAGTTTTTAATCGCGATTAGTGGTAATTAGTGTAGTTTAAGGTAAAAATAATGCTTTAATAAAATGAGATGAGCTTGACACATGTCTTACCCTCATTGGTTGTGTCATGGCCGACCAAGAAAAGCCATGGGTCAACTTGGGGTCCCCATGGATCCACTTTGGTTGGGAAATGACATAAATAACTTTTTATTTAATGTAAAAGTAAAAATGACACAAACATGATATGTTTTACTAAAACAATTTTTAAGTGGTGTTATACAAGTCATATTTTTGATTATAAATATTAATTGGAAAGCTAAAAAGATTTCCTACATCATAGTATTTTGTTTATAATTTTTAGACATTAAATAAATTAAATTATTTATGACATAATAATGATGCAGCGATGACATCATTATTTGACGATTTAAATAAAATGGAAAGATAATGTAAAATCTATGAACTACACATGTCAAAAACTTATTGGATGAGTGGATTTAGAAGCCTTATCACCTTATCCATGAATTATATCAATGTGGGACCTTTTGAAACCGAAACACATTTTCAAATAAAGTAATATTTCTTTACTTTCCAAAAGTGCCCCTCCTCTCCTCTTATAAAAGGCCCCCAACTCTACCTCATTTCACACACTCCTCAAGCCTTTGTCTCGGACAAACCCTGTCCATTTACTCCCTCCACATCCCTCTCCTCATTCTAGAGGATTCCCTTTGGGCATAATCTTTTCAAAGGAAGCCTTTAGGCTCAAATAAAAAGGAGTTACACTTTTAAAGGTAATTCATTCTCTCATGTTCATTTGTTTTGTTTTGCTTCTCCAACCCCCTAAACTCTTTTTATTTACTTCTTTTGTAACAAAACCAGTATCTTCAATATACTAGGATGTTGTTATAAGATTTATTCGAGCTACACTCTCACACAACTACATCAAATGGTTAAATAACATACGGTTTCCGTGGATGGTGAAATTCTGCCTCCCGAAACGATGATTGTTCAATACTCATTTAACACCTTCAAAGGTGGCCATTATGATGTCACTATTTTTATATATGATATATAATATGTTAATTTTTTATTTATGCTTCTGTATTTTTCATTTTTGTCTTACCTTTATGGCTTCCATTATGGGTATACGCGATATCTTCATTTAAGGAAGTGCGGACTACCGCCCCCTCAAAGTGATTTGATTCGTTAAATACCATATGTGGGATGTATAAAGGATGGAAATATGATATTATATATGATATTATACTAAAATTATAATATACCTTTATATCATTATTATTCCATTCTATAAAATACGAAATAGAAATGAAAGTAGCATTCATGCGTACGTACGGCTTACCGTCTCCATGAACGGTGCATTTCATTTCTTACCTCTAAATGATTATGTAATGTTATAAATTCATGCATTTACTGGATATATATGACATATATGATATCTAAATAATGAATACAATTCTGGATATAATAAACATTTGGCCACACGAACAACATGTAATTGTAAGAAGTCCACTTTTGACTTAAGAACCAAATATCAGCAAAACAAATATTATTAACTTATATGATTACATAATGTTTATGACATGGTAATAAGTGGTATAAAAGTAATAATGAACTTGAAAAATTTTCTTAAGGAAGTATAAATTAAATCAAGTTTATTATTCAGGAGATTAAAGAACGATCGAGTCAAGTCGGACCCGAGGTAAGGGATCCTACACCTCTCTTTCTTTTTAAGTACACTCTTATATGTCATTCCTTTTAAGAACATATTTCTTATGATTGGGATGTTCTTTTATATTACTCCTACTGTACTTATTATTTTCATATGATGAGATACCCTATTTCCTCTCATCAATCCATTTTGGATGTTTTGAGTGGCGCCGTTAGGCTGCCGAATTTTCGTAAGGGATTTTTCATCTCACTTTTATTCCTGTGAGATTTATGCTATATTCGCCCCAAATTCCATTGAGTGGTGTATTTACTGACCATTATTCTACTCTTTGTGTAATATAATTTCGTTTATGAGTATTTAAATCAATGATCAATTGTCCTTCTTTCATGGGATGTATGTTTTGAAAGATACCCAAGTCGGTAAGGGAACCTTTCATCCTCCTTTATTTTAAAAGACTTTTTTTGTTGGGTATTTTAATTTACATATTTTTATGTTGGGATATGTTCTCATATATCCTTATTGATGTAAATTTTATGTCCAAGTGATGAGATACACTTTTTATCTCTCATCAACTCATTTTGATGTGATGCCGTTAGGCTGTCAAGGGAACTTTTAACCCAATTTCGATTTCTTTGGGTTCAATACGTAGTCATTGAATATGTCATCCATTGAATATGTGTGAATGAACTTTTATTGTTTTAAACTTAATATCCACTTATATTGGGTGTATTTATATTTGTCACACATATTTTTGAGATTGATTTGTCCTTAATTTAAGGATACCTTCTTTATAAGGGATTTCATCACATTTGACATTTCTATTGAGGGTTCATTGTTGTTATGAACCAATTCACTCTTATATGGTGTATATATTGTCATTTGGAGTATTATATCATGAATCCATTTATTCTCATGATATTATAAAGTTTTGACTAAATGTTATTCCTCAATTATTGTATTCAAGTATCTCTAATTTTGGTAAAAACCCCCTTTAACCAAAATATCGTTTTAAATGTTTTAATTATTTGTTCTTATTAATATCCATGTTTTCAAAATGGTTTTAAGGATTTATTTATATGGATATTAATGGTTTAAAATGTTAAAAGCTTCAAGGTGGTATGGGACACTTTGATTCAAAAATCTCTTTATTAAATGTTTTAAATGGTTTTGAAAATGGTTTTTAATGGATTCGTTATTTCAATATCCTAAAAATGTTATATAGTGATTGAAATGTGGAAATTTTATGTTTCCTTTATTCATGTTTTATGTGATACTTTTATGTTATGGTTCTTGGGCATTGTTATGAATAACGGGTGGTTCCGTGATAATCTAAGGGCGGGTGAGCCCGATATAGCTCTCCAATGCATTGGGTAACGCGAAGGAGTGAAACGTTAAGGTTTCTCCGAAGAGATTTAGGGAATATACTGTGATGGGTATTCCAAATTTAACCAAGAGGGTTACTCCCTACGTAAGAATGTTATGAATGCCTCAAGTTACCTTTATGTCTTATGTTTTCTATGATTTATTCATGATTTGATATGCCTATGTTTTATGGGTAAAGTATGATTTCATTATTATGTATATATGAACTCATGTTTCCTTTCCATATTTTTATAACCCTTACTGAGCTTTTTATGCTCATCCCAAGTTTTTGAAATGCTTTTCACAGGTCAAGGGAAAGGTACATGATGTGACGATAGTGTCAAGGATGTGTCAAGAAAGAATCCGTGTTTTATTTTAAATAGGTTTCCATTGATGGGAAGAATGAATGTTGTCTTTTATGTAACCACTTTGTTTAAATGTGGAATGTACTGCAAGTTTCATGATCTAATTCTCTAAAACTCTAAACCTGAAAAGATCCTCAATGTGTAATCTTGTAATAACTCAAGTTTAAGTAAGGTTTAAGGCTGGGGCCTTAAAGTTGGTATCAGAGGTCGGTTTAGATAACTTTAGAGGTTAGGGTATTCTTTAAGCATAAATGACAATTACCATAATGGTTAGGATTTCAGAAAGAGTCTTAGTTTTAGATAAAGTGAATGAGTAAGTATATCTTATTGTTTCTCTTACTCATTAGTACATGATGGTTTTGTTGATATACTCACACTGACCTTTTTGGTTTTAGTAAATGGCTGGATCTAGCAGGCACCAAAGTAACAATTGATGTGAAGGAAACTGTGACAGTTTTTTGAGCAAGCAACTGAATGATATGGGAGCTGCAATGAGAACTCTTTTGATTATCCTCAACCAACTATCTGGAGTCATGATTGACCACCTAAACCTTGGATATTTCTCTAAGGCATCATATATGCAAGAAAAAAATCCCTACGGAAGTACAGGTAATAATCATAAAGGTAAGTGTGTTCAAAAACCTATGTGTCAAAGATGTGGAGAGAAACACCTAGGAAAATGTTTCAAAGGGACAGAAATAGGCTATAGATGTGGAAATGAAGGTCATAAAGCAAGAACCTGCCATGGAAAAAGGAAGCATCCAGTTGACTCGAGGAAAGGTAAAGAAGTTCTTTCTGAGGGATCAATTGAATGTTTTAAATGTGGTGTGCATGGTCATTATACAAACACATGTCCTATGAAGAAGTTTCGTGAATGGGGTCACCAAGAGCGTACCAATATTTGTTTACCAATACCTAATTCCATTCCGATTGAGGATGAAGAAACTGACAATGACCAATCAAAGGTATGTACTATTTCATGACTATTGTTTTCTTATTTTGGAATCTTAGGATATGATTCATGATTTTGTTTGTAGGAAAGAGGTATTTCGGAATAAGTTGGAAAGGAATGGATAATGGATCATGAAGAATGTTGAATGAGTAAGATGTCAACATATAAGGGCTTCAAGAGTTAGGGTGAAATTCTTAAGAGTATTAAGTCTCTTTTGATGATGGGGTTACATTAGAAGACTTTTTATATTATGTGTAACCCTGATGTTTAATATAGGCAAATTTTATTCAAGTAATAGTTATCTTTTCTTTTGTGGACATAGTTATAAAGAACTATTTGGGTTTATATGATCCTTACTTTTGAGGTAATTATGGGTTACCATATGTTATGATTGAAGTGAAAGGCATGAGATAAAATTGAGGTTAAATTATGTTATGGTTATTTTTTATGATTTTATCCCTTTTTGGGTAATGATTTGAGAATTATATAGTTTTGGAAAAAGGACAACACGCAGACCGCGTGACAACCCGTCGCGTCGGACAATGTTGCGGGAATCGAAGCCACAACCAAAGTGCGACTGGTATTTATCGCCTACCACTGGACTACGTGAAGTCCCTGGTTAGTTTGACTGATTCTTTTTAGTTATATGATTTTATGAATTAAGAGTAAGTTGATTTTGGAGGATATGTGATTAGGATAATTACTTTTCAATGTGAGACTTTAGGAGCGACTAATGTTGTTTGGAGATAAATGTTACGATTTAACTTGGAAGACTATGTGACTAAATCCTTCAAATATTTGGGTTTCAATCTTATATTGGTTTACTTGAAGAATTTTATGGACAAATTGTTTATCGGATGGTCCTCGTTGAACTTTGGGTTTTGTTGGACAAATTTTGGAGATTAAGAATAGATTTTCTTTTTATAAGGGGTTATCCTTTTCTGGATTATCTGATCTTGTACTAACCTTTTTGGTTTTGGTTTTGGTTAAAGCCTAAATACATGGGATGTATATAGTTCTCTTTTGGGGATTAGGTGATTCTCTAGAAGTTGATTATAGTACTCTTAATGCGAACAAGTCTCCCTAAATACTCATCTTTTGGAAAAAATATGAGTTTGACTAAGGAATCTAGTAAAAGTTGGAAGTCAACATGATAAGTGATTATGCTTCCTTATGAATAAATTCCTCAATAAAAAGTAACTTAAAACAAAAATGTTGTCTATTAACTTTTCCTACTGGGGAACCCAACACCGTGTAACACATCACAAGTTTGTGATTTTGTTATTGTTAACTTTCTCCTAAACATGTTTTCTATCACTCTCCATCAGAACATGACCCTATGTTTTCTCCTCCATGTCCATATTTTCATACTTAGAATCCTAGTATGGGTTAACTCGGGTGACCTCTGTGCTTATCTTTCTTTATTTTAAAGTGATTGTTTTACCGACTCTTGTTCCGATGTGGGACGTTCAAGGATGTTTCCAAGCGCAATTTTAAAATTGCAAGGACGCAATTCCCAAAAGGGGGGAAGGATGTAACACCCCAAGTAAATAAAGAATATGACATTTTCATATTTATACATATTTGTGAAAAAAATTTAATATGACTTTAAAGGGGATGCTATGCTCGATGGCGTACCCAACACGCAACAACGAGTTTCTTGGGAATCTTACGTTGCACTCTAATAATAAAATAATATTATTTTAAATGGTAGTTAACATGTAGCCGTTTTAATGGCGGGAATGGATAGAAATAACTAAAATATGATTATATATGTTCTTAAATGTTTTTACAATTATACAATAAAAGATAAAGGCTTAAAATATGGAAAGAATTCAATTTTAGGCATATATGCCCTAGTTTTCACTAAAGGTTCACTTATCACCTTTTGATGGAGAACCGTCATTAAATATAGTTTTTTTCACTCTTAAACATTCTTTTGGACCAAATAAAACTCTTATTAAGAATCGGGACATCAAAATTTACTTTGTGTAAATTTTTGGTATCTTTCCGATAAAGTAATTTTTTTAATGAATAGTGTAAAATGTTGTATTTTAATTCAAAACCACTTTTTAATCTAATTTATTTATATGATTAGATTATATTTTGAATTGGTTTTAAAGTGAAATTAGAAAATATTTTTACCATTAAATCCAATAGTGGTCTTTGGAATCAATTTCACTTTGAAATCAGACTTAAACTAGTGTCAATCTTTTGATAATTATTGTTTCATAAAAACACGCTATTTGTCATGACAGCGGGAATTAATTATTAAATTAATTAATGTGACTTATATGTTTTGAATTTTGTAAAACGGACTTCATTTTTGAATTCAGAATATCAAATATAGCTTAGGGTGAATTTTTGGGATTTTTCTGAAAAACTTCAATTTTTGATGAATAGTGAAACCACTAAGTGGTACTTATAAAAACTGATTTTCCGTTTAAATGAAATTTTTCCATCATTGTGTTTTGATTTTCAAAAATCCGAAATACATGGTTTTCATTAAGAAGTAAAATGTGGTTCAATGAGATTAAAATAATTTTTTGGTGAATAGTAACTTATTAAGTTTTTAATCGCGATTAGTGGTAATTAGTGTAGTTTAAGGTAAAAATAATGTTTTAATAAAATTAGATGAGCTTGACACATGTCTTACCCTCATTGGTTGTTTCATGGCCGACCAAGACAAGCCATGGGTCAACTTGGGGTCCCCATGGATCCACTTTGGTTGGGAAATGACATAAATAACTTTTTATTTAATGTAAAAGTAAAAATGACACAAACATGATATGTTTTACTAAAACAATTTTTAAGTGGGGTTATACAAGTCATATTTTTGATTATAAATATTAATTGGAAATATAAAAAGATTTACTACATCATAGTATTTTGTTTATAATTTTTAGACATTAAATAAATTAAATTATTTATGACATAATAATGATGCAGCGATCACATCATTATTTGACGATTTAAATAAAATGGAAAGATAATGTAAAATCTATGAACTACACATGTCCAAAACTTATTGTATGAGTGGATTTCTAATCCTTATCACCTTATCCACGAATTATATCAATGTGAGACCTTTTGAAACCGAAACACATTTTCAAATAAAGTAATATTTCTTTACTTTCCAAAAGTGCCCCTCCTCTCCTCTTATAAAAGGCCCCCACCTCAACCTCATTTCACACACTCCTCAAGCCTTTGGCTCGGACAAAACCTGTCCATTTACTCTCTCCTCATCCCTCTCCTCATCCTAGATGATTCCATTTGGGCATAATCCTTTCAAAGGAAGCCTTTAGGCTCAAATCAAAAGGAGTTACACTTTTAAAGGTAATTCATTCTCTCATGTTCGTTTGTTTTGTTTTGCTTCTCCAACCCCCTAAACTCTTTTTATTTACTTCTTTTGTAACAACACCAGTATATTCAATATAATAGGATGTTTTTATAAGATTTATTCGAGCTACACTCTCACACAACTACATCAAATGGTTAAAGAACATACGGTTTCCGTGGATGGTGAAATTCTGCCTCCCGAAACGATGATTGTTCAATACTCATTTAACACCTTCAAAGGTGGACATTATGATGTCACTATTTTTATATATGATATATAATATGTTTATGTTTTATTTATGCTTCTGTATTTTTCATTTTTGTCTTACCTTTATGGCTTCCATTATGGGTATACGCGATATCTTCATTTAAGGAAGTGCGGACTACCGCCCCCTCAAAGTGATTTGATTCGTTAAATACCATATGTGGGATGTATAAAGGATGGAAATATGATATTATATATGATATTATACTGGAATTATAATATACCTTTATATCATTATTATTCCATTCTATAAAATATGAAATAGAAATGAAAGTAGCGTTCATGCGTACGTACGGCTTACCGTCTCCATGAACAGTGCATTTCATTTCTTACCTATAAATGATTATTTAATGTTATAAATGCATTAATTTACTGGATATATATGAAATATATGGTATCTAAATAATGAATACAATTCTGTATATAATAAACATTTGGCCACACGAACAACATGTAATTGTAAGAAGTCCACTTTCGACTTAAGAACCAAATATCGGCAAAAAAAATATTATTAACTTAAATGATTACATAATGTTTATGACATGGTAATAAGTGGTATAAAAGTAATAATGAACTTGAAAAAGGTTCTTAGGGAAGTAGAAATTAACTCAAGTTTATTATTCAGGAGATTAAAGAACGATCGAGTCAAGTCGGACCCGAGGTAAGGGATCCTACACCTCTCTTTCTTTTTAAGTACACTCTTATATGTCATTCCTTTTAAGACCATATTTCTTATGATTGGGATGTTCTTTTATATTACTCCTACTGTACTTATTATGTTCATATGATGAGAGACCCTATTTCCTCTCATCAATCCATTTTGGATGTTTTGAGTGGCGTCGTTAGGCTGCCGAATTTTCGTAAGGGATTTTTCATCTCACTTTTATTCCTGTGAGATTTATGCTACATTCGCCCCAAATTCCATTGAGTGGTGTATTTACTGACCATTATTCTACTCTTTGTGTAATATACTTTCGTTTATGAGTATTTACATCAATGATCTATTGTCCTTCTTTCATGGGATGTATGTTTTGAAAGATACCCAACTCGGTAAGGGAACCTTTCACCCTCCTTTATTTTAAAAGACTTTTTTTGTTGGGTCTTTTAATTTACATATTGTTATGTTGGGCTATGTTATAATATATCCTTATTGATATAAATTTTATGTCCAAGTGATGAGATACACTTTTTATCTCTCATCAACTCATTTTGATGTGATGCCGTTAGGCTGTCAAGGGAACTTTTAACCCAATTTCGATTTCTTTGGGTTTAACATGTAGTCATTGAATATGTCATCCATTGAATATGTGTGAATGAACTTTTATTGTTTTACACTTAATATCCACTTATATTGGGTGTATTTATATTTTTCACACATATTTTTGAGATTGATTTGTCCTTAATTTAAGTATACCTTCTTTATAAGGGATTTCATCACATTTGACATTTCTATTGAGGGTTCATTGTTGTTATGCACCAATTCACTCTTATATGGTGTATATATTGTCATTTGGAGTATTATATCATGAATCCATTTATTCTCATGATATTATAAAGTTCTGACTAAATGTTATTCCTCAATTATTGTATTCAAGTGTCTCTAATTTTGGTAAAAACCCCTTTAACCAAAATATCGTTTTAAATGTTTTAATTATTTGTTCTTATTAATATCCATGTTTTCAAAATGGTTTTAAGGATTTATTTATATAGATATTAATGGTTTAAAATTTTAAAAGCTTCAAGGTGGTATGGGACACTTTGATTCAAAAATCTCTTTATTAAATGTTTCAAATGGTTTTGAAAATGGTTTTTAATGGATTCGTTATTTCAATATCCTAAAAATGTTATATAGTGATTGAAATGTGGAAATGTTATGTTTCCTTTATTCATGTTTTATGTGATACTATTATGTTATGGTTCTTGGTCATTGTTATGAAGAATGGGTGGTTCCGTGATAAACTAAGGACGGGTGAGCCCGATATAGCTCTCCATTGCATTGGGTAATGCGAAGGAGTGAAACGTTAAGGTTTATCCGAAGAGATTTAGGGAATATACTGTGATGGGTATTCCAAACGTAACCAAGAGGGTTAATCCCTACGTAAGAATGTTATGAATGCCTCAAGTTACCTTTATGTCTTATGTTTTCTATGATTTATTCATGATTTGATATGCCTATGTTTTATGGGTAAAGTATGATTTCATTCTTATGTATATATGAACTCATGTTTCCTTTCCATATTTTTATAACCCTTACTGAGCTTTTTATGCTCATCCCAAGTTTTTGAAATGTTTTTCATAGGTCAAGGGAAAGGTACATGATGTGACGATAGTGTCAAGGATGTGTCAAGAAAGAATCCGTGTTTTATTTTAAATAGGTTTCCATTAATGGGAAGAATGAATGTTGTCTTTTATGTAACCACTTTGTTTAAATGTGGAATGTAATGCAAGTTTAATGATCTAATTCTCTAAAACTCTAAACCTGAAAAGATCCTCAATGTGTAATCTTGTAATAACTCAAGTTTAAGTAAGGTTTAAGGCTGGGGCCTTAAAGTTGGTATCAGAGGTCGGTTTAGATAACTTTAGAGGTTAGGGTATTCTTTAAGCATAAGTGACAATTACCATAATGGTTAGGATTTCAGAGAGAGTCTTAGTTTTAGATAAATTGAATGAGTAAGTATATCTTATTGTTTATCTTACTCATTAGTACATGATGGTTTTGTTGATATACTCACACTGACCTTTTTGGTTTTAGTAAATGGCTGGATCTAGAAGGCACCAAAGTAACAGTGGATGTGAAGGAAACTGTGACAGTTTTTTGAGCAAGAAACTGAATGATATGGGAGCTGCAATGAGAACTCTTTTGATTATCCTCAACCAACTATCTGGAGTCATGATTGACCACCTAAACCTTGGAGATTTCTCTAAGGCGTCATATATGCAAGAAACAAATCCCTACGGAAGTACAGGTAATAATCATAAAGGTAAGTGTGTTCAAAAACCTATGTGTCAAAGATGTGGAAAGAAACACCTAGGAAAATGTTTCAAAGGGACAGAAATATGCTATAGATGTGGAAATGAAGGTCATAAAGCAAGAACCTGCCATGGAAAAAGGAAGCATCCAGTTGACTCGAGGAAAGGGAAATAAGTTCTTTCTGAGGGATCAATTGAATGTTTTAAATGTGGTGTGCATGGTCATTATGCAAACACATGTCCTATGAAGAAGTTTTGTGAATGGGGTCACCAAGAGCGTACCAATATTCGTTTACCAATACCTAATGCCATTTCGATTGAGGATGAAGAAACTGACAATGACCAATCAAAGGTATGTACTATTTCATGACTATTGTTTTCTTATTTTGGAATCTTAGGATATGAATCATGATTTTGTTTGTAGGAAAGAGGTATTTCGGAATAATTTGGAAAGGAATGGATAATGGATCATGAAGAATGTTGAATGAGTAAGATGTCAACATATAAGGGCTTCAAGAGTTAGGGTGAAATTCTTAAGAGTATTAAGTCTATTTTGATGATGGGGTTACATTAGAAGACTTTTTATATTATGTGTAACCCTGATGTTTAATATAGGCAAATTTTATTCAAGTAATAGTTATCTTTTCTTTTGTGGACATAGTTATAAAGAACCATTTGGGTTTATATGATCCTTACTTTTGAGGTAATTATGGGTTACCATATGTTATGATTGAAGTGAAAGGCATGAGATAAAATTGAGGTTAAATTATGTTATGGTTATTTTTGATGATTTTATCCCTTTTTGGGTAATGATTTGAGAATTATATAGTTTTGGAAAAAGGACAACACGCAGACCGTGTGACAACCCGTCGCATCGGACAATGCTGCGGGAATCGAACCCACAACCAAAGTGCGACTGGTATTTATCGCCTACCACTGGACTACGTGAAGTCCCTGGTTAGTTTGACTGATTCTTTTTAGTTATATGATTTTATGAATTAAGAGTAAGTTGATTTTGGAGGATATGTGATTAGGATAATTACTTTTCAATGTGAGACTTTGGGAGCGACTAATGTTGTTTGGAGATAAATGTTACGATTTAACTTGGAAGACTATGTGACTAAATCCTTCAAATATTTGGGTTTCAATCTTATATTGGTTTACTTGAAGAATTTTATGGACAAATTGTTTATCGGATGGTCCTCGTTAAACTTTGGGTTTTGTTAGACAAATTTTGGAGATTAAGAATAGATTTTCTTTTTATAAGGGGTTATCCTTTTCTGGATTATCTGATCTTGTACTAACCTTTTTGGTTTTGGTTTTGGTTAAAGACTAAATACATGGGATGTATATAGTTCTTTTTTGGGGATTAGGTGATTCTCTAGAAGTTGATTATAGTACTCTTAATGCGAACAAGTCTCCCTAAATACTCATCTTTTGGAAAAAATATGAGTTTGACTAAGGAATCTAGTAAAAGTTGGAAGTCAAAATGATAAGTTATTATGCTTCCTTATGAATAAATTCCTCAATAAAAAGTAACTTAAAACAAAAATGTTGTCTATTAACTTTTCCTACTGGGGAACCCAACACCGTGTAACACATCACAAGTTTGTGATTTTGTTATTGTTAACTTTCTCCTAAACATGTTTTCTATCACTCTCCATCAGAACATGACCCTATGTTTTCTCCTCCATGTCCATATTTTCATACTTAGAATCCTAGTATGGGTTAACTCGGGTGACCTCTGTGCTTATCTTTCTTTATTTTAAAGTGATTGTTTTACCGACTCTTGTTCCGATGTGGGACGTTCAAGGATGTTTCCGAGCGCAATTTTAAAATTGCGAGGACGCAATTCCCAAAAGGGGGGAAGGATGTAACACCCCAAGTAAATAAAGAATATGACATTTTAATATTTATCTATATTTGTGAATAAAATATTAATATGACTTTAAAGGGGACGCTATGCTCGATGGCGTACCCAACACGCAACAACGAGTTTCTTGGGAATCTTACGTTGCACTCTAATAATAAAATAATATTATTTTAAATGGTAGTTAACATGTAGCCGTTGTAATGGTGGGAATGGATAGAAATAACTAAAATATGATTATATATGTTCTTAAATGTTTTTACAATTATACAATAAAAGATAAAGGCTTAAAATACGGAAAGAATTCAATTTTAGGCGTATATGCCCTAGTTTTCACTAAAGGTTCACTTATCACCTTTTGATGGCGAACCGTCATTAAATATAGTTTTGTTCACTCTTAAACATTCTTTTGGACCAAATAAAACTCTTATTAAGAATCGGGACATCAAAATTTACTTTGTGTAAATTTTTGGTATCTTTCTGATAAAGTTCTTTTTTTAATGAATAGTGTAAAATGTTGTATTTTAATTCAAAACCACTTTTTAATCTAATTTATTTATATGATTCGATTATATTTTGAATTGGTTTTAAAGTGAAATTAGAAAATATTTTTACCATTAAATCCAATAGTGGTCGTTGGAATCAATTTCACTTTGAAATCAGACTTAAACTAGTGTCAATCTTTTGATACTTATTGTTTCATAAAAACACGCTATTTGTCATGACAGCGGGAATTAATTATTAAATTAATTAATGTGACTTATATGTTTTGAATTTTGTAAAACGGACTTCATTTTTGAATTCAGAATATCAAATGTAGCTTAGGGTGAATTTTTGGGATTTTTCTGAAAAACTTCAATTTTTGATGAATAGTGAAACCACTAAGTGGTACTTATAAAAACTGATTTTCCGTTTAAATGAAATTTTGCCATCATTGTGTTTTGATTTTCAAAAATCCGACATACATGGTTGTCATTAAGAAGTAAAATGTGGTTCAATGAGATTAAAATAATTTTTTTGTGAATAGTAACTTATTAAGTTTTTAATCGCGATTAGTGGTAATTAGTGTAGTTTAAGGTAAAAATAATGCTTTAATAAAATGAGATGAGCTTTACACATGTATTACCCTCATTGGTTGTGTCATGGCCGACCAAGACAAGCCATGGGTCAACTTGGGGTCCCCATGGATCCACTTTGGTTGGGAAATGACATAAATAACTTTTTATTTAATGTAAAAGGAAAAATGACACAAACATGATATGTTTTACTAAAACAATTTTTAAGTGGGGTTATACAAGTCATATTTTCTATTATAAATATTAATTGGAAAGCTAAAAAGATTTCATACATCATAGTATTTTGTTTATAATTTTTAGACATTAAATAAATTAAATTATTTATGACATAATAATGATGCAGTGATGACATCATTATTTGACGATTTAAATAAAATGGAAAGATAATGTAAAATCTATGAATTACACATGTCCAAAACTTATTGTATGAGTGGATTTCGAAGACTTATCACCTTATACACGAATTATATCAATGTGGGACCTTTTGAAACCGAAACACATTTTCAAATAAAGTAATATTTCTTTACTTTCCAAAAGTGCCCCTCCTCTCCTCTTATAAAAGGCCCCCACCTCTACCTCATTTCACACACTCCTCAAGCCTTTGTCTCGGCCAAAACCTATCCATTTACTCTCTCCTCATCCCTCTCCTCATCCTAGAGTATTCCATTTGGGCATAATCCTTTCAAAGGAAGCCTTTAGGCTCAAATCAAAAGGAGTTACACTTTTAAAGGTAATTCATTCTCTCATGTTCATTTGTTTTGTTTTGCTTATCCAACCCCCTAAACTCTTTTTATTTACTTCTTTTGTAACAACACAAGTATCTTCAATATACTAGGATGTTGTTATAAGATTTATTCGAGCTACACTCTCACACAACTACATCAAATGGTTAAAGAATATACGGTTTCCGTGGATGGTGAAATTCTGCCTCCTGAAACGATGATTGTTCAATACTCATTTAACACCTTCAAAGGTGGCCATTATGATGTCACTATTTTTATATATGATATATAATATGTTTATGTTTTATTTATGCTTCTGTATTTTTCATTTTTGTCTTACCTTTATGGCTTCCATTATGGGTATACGCGATATCTCCATTTAAGGAAGTGCGGACTACCGCCCCCTCAAAGTGATTTGATTCGTTAAATACCATATGTGGGATGTATAAAGGATGGAAATATGATATTATATATGATATTATACTGGAATTATAATATACCTTTATATCATTATTATTCCATTCTATAAAATACGAAATAGAAATGAAAGTAGCGTTCATGCGTACGTACGGCTTACCGTCTCCATGAACGGTGCATTTCATTTCTTACCTCTAGATGATTATGTAATGTTATAAATGCATTAATTTACTGGATATATATGACATATATGATATCTACATAATGAATACAATTCTGTATATAATAAACATTTGGCCACACGAACAACATATAATTGTAAGAAGTCCACTTTCGACTTAAGAACCAAATATCGGCAAAACAAATATTATTAACTTAAATGATTACATAATGTTTATGACATGGTAATAAGTGGTATAAAAGTAATAATGAACTTGAAAAAGGTTCTTAAGGAAGTAGAAATTAACTCAAGTTTATTATTCAGGAGATTAAAGAATGATCGAGTCAAGTCGGACCCGAGGTAAGGGATCCTACACCTCTCTTTCTTTTTAAGTACACTCTTATATGTCATTCCTTTTAAGACCATATTTCTTATGATTGGGATGTTCTTTTATATTACTCCTACTGTACTTATTATGTTCATATGATGAGAGACCCTATTTCCTCTCATAAATCCATTTTGGATGTTTTGATTGGCGCCGTTAGGCTGCCGAATGTTCGTAAGGGATTTTTCATCTCACTTTTATTCCTGTGAGATTTATGCTACATTCTCCCCAAATTCCATTGAGTGGTGTATTTACTGACCATTATTCTACTATTTGTGTAATATAATTTCGTTTATGAGTATTTACATCAATGATCTATTGTCCTTCTTTCATGGGATGTATGTTTTGAAAGATACCCAAGTCGGTAAGGGAACCTTTCACCCTCCTTTATTTTAAAATACTTTTTTTGTTGGGTCTTTTAATTTACATATTGTTATGTTGGGATATGTTCTCATATATCCTTATTGATGTAAATTTTATGTCCAAGTGATGTGATACACTTTTTATCTCTCATCAACTCATTTTGATGTGATGCCGTTAGGCTGTCAAGGGAACTTTTAACCCAATTTCGATTTCTTTGGGTTCAACATGTAGTCATTGAATATGTCATCCATTGAATATGTGTGAATGAACTTTTATTGTTTTACACTTAATATCCACTTATATTGGGTGTATTTATATTTGTCACACATATTTTTGAGATTGATTTGTCCTTAAATTAAGGATACCTTCTTTATAAGGGATTTCATCACATTTGACATTTCTATTGAGGGTTCATTGTTGTTATGCACCAATTCACTCTTATATGGTGTATATATTTTCATTTGGAGTATTATATCATGAATCCATTTATTCTCATGATATTATAAAGTTCTGACTAAATTTTATTCCTCAATTATTGTATTCAAGTGTCTCTAATTTTGGTAAAAACCCCTTTAACTAAAATATCGTTTTAAATGTTTTAATTATTTGTTCTTATTAATATCCATGTTTTCAAAATGGTTTTAAGGATTTATTTATATTGATATTAATGGTTTAAAATGTTAAAAGCTTCAAGGTGGTATGGGACACTTTGATTCAAAAATCTCTTTATTAAATGTTTCAAATGGTTTTGAAAATGGTTTTTAATGGATTCGTTATTTCAATATCCTAAAAATGTTATATAGTGATTGAAATGTGGAAATGTTATGTTTCCTTTATTCATGTTTTATGTGATACTATTATGTTATGGTTCTTGGGCATTGTTATGAAGAACGGGTGGTTCCGTGATAAACTAAGGGAGGGTGAGCCCGATATAGCTCTCCAATGCATTGGGTAACGCGAAGGAGTGAAACGTTAAGGTTTCTCCGAAGAGATTTAGGGAATATACTGTGATGGGTATTCCAAACTTAACCAAGAGGGTTACTCCCTACGTAAGAATTTTATGAATGCCTCAAGTTACCTTTATGTATTATGTTTTCTATGATTTATTCATGATTTGATATGCCTATGTTTTATGGGTAAAGTATGATTTCATTATTATGTATATATGAACTCATGTTTCCTTTCCATATTTTTATAACCCTTACTGAGCTTTTTATGCTCATCCCAAGTTTTTGAAATGTTTTTCACAGGTCAAGGGAAAGGTACATGATGTGACGATAGTGTCAAGGATGTGTCAAGAAAGAATCCGTGTTTTATTTTAAATAGGTTTCCATTGATGGGAAGAATGAAGGTTGTCTTTTATGTAACCACTTTGTTTAAATGTGGAATGTAATGCAAGTTTCATGATCTAATTCTCTAAAACTCTAAACCTGAAAAGATCCTCAATGTGTAATCTTGTAATAACTCAAGTTTAAGTAAGGTTTAAGGCTGGGGCCTTAAAGTTGGTATCAGAGGTCGGTTTAGATAACTTTAGAGGTTAGGGTATTCTTTAAGCATAAGTGACAATTACCATAATGGTTAGGATTTCAGAAAGAGTCTTAGTTTTAGATAAAGTGAATGAGTAAGTATATCTTATTGTTTATCTTACTCATTAGTACATGATGGTTTTGTTGATATACTCACACTGACCTTTTTGGTTTTAGTAAATGGCTGGATCTAGCAGGCACCAAAGTAACAGTGGATGTGAAGGAAACTGTGACGGTTTTTTGAGCAAGAAACTGAATGATATGGGAGCTGTAATGAGAACTCTTTTGATTATCCTCAACCAACTATCTGGAGTCATGATTGACCACCTAAACCTTGGAGATTTCTCTAAGGCATCATATATGCAAGAAACAAATCCCTACGGAAGTACAGGTAATAATCATAAAGGTAAGTGTGTTCAAAAACCTATGTGTCAAAGATGTGGAAAGAAACACCTAGGAAAATGTTTCAAAGGGACAGAAATATGCTATAGATGTGGAAATGAAGGTCATAAAGCAAGAACCTGCCATGGAAAAAGGAAGCATCCAGTTGACTCGAGGAAAGGGAAAGAAGTTCTTTCTGAGGGATCAATTGAATGTTTTAAATGTGGTGTGCATAGTCATTATGCAAACACATGTCCTATGAAGAAGTTTCGTGAATGGGGTCACCAAGAGCGTACCAATATTCGTTTACCAATACCTAATGCCATTCCGATTGAGGATGAAGAAACTGACAATGACCAATCAAAGGTATGTACTATTTCATGACTATTGTTTTCTTATTTTGGAATCTTAGGAAATGATTCATGATTTTGTTTGTAGGAAAGAGGTATTTCGGAATAAGTTGGAAAGGAATGGATAATGGATCATGAAGAATGTTGAATGAGTAAGATGTCAACATATAAGGGATTCAAGAGTTAGGGTGAAATTCTTAAGAGTATTAAGTCTCTTTTGATGATGGGGTTACATTAGAAGACTTTTTATATTATGTGTAACCCTGATGTTTAATATAGGCAAATTTTATTCAAGTAATATTTATCTTTTCTTTTGTGGACATAGTTATAAAGAACCATTTGGGTTTATATGATCCTTACTTTTGAGGTAATTATGGGTTACCATATGTTATGATTGAAGTGAAAGGCATGAGAAAAAATTGAGGTTAAATTATGTTATGGTTATTTTTGATGATTTTATCCCTTTTTGGGTAATGATTTGAGAATTATATAGTTTTGGAAAAAGGACAACACGCAGACCGTGTGACAACCCGTCGTGTCGGACAATGCTGTGTGAATCGAACCCACAACCAAAGTGCGACTGGTATTTATCGCCTACCACTGGACTACGTGAAGTCCCTGGTTAGTTTGACTGATTATTTTTAGTTATATGATTTTATGAATTAAGAGTAAGTTGATTTTGGAGGATATGTGATTAGGATAATTACTTTTCAATGTGAGACTTTAGGAGCGACTAATGTTGTTTGGAGATAAATGTTACGATTTAACTTGGAAGACTATGTGACTAAATCCTTCAAATATTTGGGTTTCAATCTTATATTGGTTTACTTGAAGAATTTTATGGACAAATTGTTTATCGGATGGTCCTCGTTGAACTTTGGGTTTTGTTGGACAAATTTTGGAGATTAAGAATAGATTTTCTTTTTATAAGGGGTTATCCTTTTCTGGATTATCTGATCTTGTACTAACCTTTTTGGTTTTGGTTTTGGTTAAAGCCTAAATACATGGGATGTATATAGTTCTCTTTTGGGGATTAGGTGATTCTCTAGAAGTTGATTATAGTACTCTTAATGCGAACAAGTCTCCCTAAATACTCGTCTTTTGGAAAAAATATAAGTTTGACTAAGGAATCTAGTAAAAGTTGGAAGTCAACATGATAAGTGATTATTCTTCCTTATGAATAAATTCCTCAATAAAAAGTAACTTAAAACAAAAATGTTGTCTATTAACTTTTCCTACTGGGGAACCCAACACCGTGTAACACATCACAAGTTTGTGATTTTGTTATTGTTAACTTTCTCCTAAACATGTTTTCTATCACTCTCCATCAGAACATGACCCTATGTTTTCTCCTCCATGTCCATATTTTCATACTTAGAATCCTAGTATGGGTTAACTCGGGTGACCTCTGTGCTTATCTTTCTTTATTTTAAAGTGATTGTTTTACTGACTCTTGTTCCGATGTGGGACGTTCAAGGATGTTTCCAAGCGCAATTTTAAAATTGCGAGGACGCAATTCCCAAAAGGGGGGAAGGATGTAACACCCCAAGTAAATAAAGAATATGACATTTTCATATTTATCCATATTTGTGAATAAAATATTAATATGACTTTAAAGGGGACGCTATGCTCGATGGCGTACCCAACACGCAACAAAGAGTTTCTTGGGAATCTTACGTTGCACTCTAATAATAAAATAATATTATTTTAAATGGTAGTTAACATGTAGCCGTTGTAATGGCGGGAATGTATAGAAATAACTAAAATATGATTATATATGTTCTTAAATGTTTTTACAATTATACAATAAAAGATAAAGGCTTAAAATATGGAAAGAATTCAATTTTAGGCGTATATGCCCTAGTTTTCACTAAAGGTTCACTTATCACCTTTTGATGGCGAACCGTCATTAAATATAGTTTTGTTCACTCTTAAACATTCTTTTGGACCAAATAAAACTCTTATTAAGAATCGGGACATCAAAATTTACTTTGTGTAAATTTTTGGTATCTTTCCGATAAAGTTCTTTTTTTTAATGAATAGTGTAAAATGTTGTATTTTAATTCAAAACCACTTTTTAATCTAATTTATTTAGATGATTAAATTATATTTTGAATTGGTTTTAAAGTGAAATTAGAAAATATTTTTACCATTAAATCCAATAGTGGTCGTTGGAATCAATTTCACTTTGAAATCAGACTTAAACTAGTGTCAATCTTTTGATACTTATTGTTTCATAAAAACACGCTATTTGTCATGACAGCGGGAATTAATTATTAAATTAATTAATGTGACTTATATGTTTTGAATTTTGTAAAACGGACTTCATTTTTGAATTCAGAATATCAAATATAGCTTAGGGTGAATTTTTGGGATTTTTCTGAAAAACTTCAATTTTTGATGAATAGTGAAACCACTAAGTGGTACTTATAAAAACTGATTTTCCGTTTAAATGAAATTTTTCCATAATTGTGTTTTGATTTTTTAAAATCCGACATACATGGTTGTATTTAAGAAGTAAAATGTGGTTCAATGAGATTAAAATAATTTTTTGGTGAATAGTAACTTATTAAGTTTTTAATCGCGATTAGTGGTAATTAGTGTAGTTTAAGGTAAAAATAATGCTTTAATAAAATGAGATGAGCTTGAAACATGTCTTACCCTCATTGGTTGTGTCATGGACGACCAAGACAAGCCATGGGTCAACTTGGGGTCCCCATGGATCCACTTTGGTTGGGAAATGACATAAATAACTTTTTATTTAATGTAAAAGTAAAAATGACACAAACATGATATGTTTTACTAAAACAATTTTTAAGTGGGGTTATACAAGTAATCTTTTTGATTATAAATATTAATTGGAAATCTAAAAAGATTTCCTACATCATAGTATTTTGTTTATAATTTTTAGACATTAAATAAATTAAATTATTTATGACATAATAATGATGCAGTGATGACATCATTATTTGACGATTTAAATAAAATGGAAAGATAATGTAAAATCTATGAACTACACATGTCCAAAACTTATTGTATGAGTGGATTTCGAAGCCTTATCACCTTATCCACGAATTATATCAATGTGGGACCTTTTGAAACCGAAACACATTTTCAAATAAAGTAATATTTCTTTACTTTCCAAAAGTGCCCCTCCTCTCCTCTTATAAAAGGCCCCCACCTCTACCTCATTTCACACACTCCTCAAACCTTTGGCTCGGCCAAACCCTGTCCATTTACTCTATCCACATCTTTCTCCTCATCCTAGAGGATTCCCTTTGGGGATAATCCTTTCAAAGGAAGCCTTTTGGCTCAAATCAAAAGGAGTTACACTTTTAAAGGTAATTCATTCTCTCATGTTCATTTGTTTTGTTTTGCTTCTCCAACCCCCTAAACTCTTTTTATTTACTTCTTTTGTAACAACACCAGTATATTAAATATACTAGGATGTTGTTATAATATTTATTCGAGCTACACTCTCACACAACTACATCAAATGGTTAAAGAACATACGGTTTCCGTGGATGGTGAAATTCTGCCTCCCGAAACGATGATTGTTCAATACTCATTTAACACCTTCAAAGGTGGCCATTGTGATGTCACTATTTTTATATATGATATATAATATGTTTATGTTTTATTTATTCTTCTGTATTTTTCATTTTTGTCTTACCTTTATGGCTTCCATTATGGGTATACACGATATCTTCATTTAAGGAAGTGTGGACTACCGCCCCCTCAAAGTGATTTGATTCGTTAAATACCATATGTGGGATGTATAAAGGATGGAAATATGATATTATATATGATATTATACTGGAATTATAATATACCTTTATATCATTATTATTCCATTCTATAAAATACGAAATAGAAATGAAAGTAGCGTTCATGCGTACGTACGGCTTACCGTCTCCATGAACGGTGCATTTCATTTCTTACCTCTAAATGATTATGTAATGTTATAAATGCATGCATGTACGGGATATATATGACATATATGATATCTACATAATGAATACAATTCTGGATATAATAAACATTTGGCCACACGAACAACATGTAATTGTAAGAAGTCCACTTTCGACTTAAGAACCAAATATCAACAAAACAAATATTATTAACTTAAATGATTACATAATGTTTATGACATGGTAATAAGTGGTATAAAAGTAATAATGAACTTTAAAAAGGTTCTTAAGGAAGTAGAAATCAACTCAAGTTTATTATTCAGGAGATTAAAGAACGATCGAGTCAAGTCGGACCCGAGGTAAGGGATCCTACACCTCTCTTTCTTTTTAAGTACACTCTTATATGTCATTCCTTTTAAGACCATATTTCTTATGATTGGGATGTTCTTTTATATTACTCCTACTGTAATTATTATGTTCATATGATGAGAGACCCTATTTCCTCTCATCAATCCATTTTGGATGTTTTGAGTGGCGCCGTTAGGCTGCCGAATTTTCATAAGGGATTTTTCATCTCACTTTTATTCCTATGAGATTTATGCTACATTCGCCCCAAATTCCATTGAGTGGTGTATTTACTGACCATTATTCTACTATTTGTGTAATATAATTTCGTTTATGAGTATTTACATCAATGATCTATTGTCCTTCTTTCATGGGATGTATGTTTTGGAAGATACCCAAGTCGGTAAGGGAACCTTTCACCCTCCTTTATTTTAAAAGACTTTTTTTGTTGGGTCTTTTAATTTACATATTGTTATGTTGGAATATGTTCTCATATATCCTTATTGATGTAAATTTTATGTCCAAGTGATGAGATACACTTTTTATCTCTCATCAACTCATTTTGATGTGATGCCGTTAGGCTGTCAAGGGAACTTTTAACCCAATTTCGATTTCTTTGGGTTCAACATGTAGTCATTGAATATGTCATCCATTGAATATGTGTGAATGACCTTTTATTGTTTTACACTTAATATCCACTTATATTGGGTGTATTTATATTTTTCACACATATTTTTGAGATTGATTTGTCCTTAATTTAAGGATACCTTCTTTATAAGGGATTTCATCACATTTGACATTTCTATTGAGGGTTCATTGTTGTTATGCACCAATTCACTCTTATATGGTGTATATATTGTCATTTGGAGTATTATATCATGAATCCATTTATTCTCATGATATTATAAAGTTTTGACTAAATGTTATTCCTCAATTATTGTATTCAAGTGTCTCTAATTTTGGTAAAAACCCCTTTAACCAAAATATCATTTTAAATGTTTTAATTATTTGTTCTTATTAATATACATGTTTTCAAAATGGTTTTAAGGATTTATTTATATGGATATTAATGGTTTAAAATGTTAAAAGCTTCAAGGTGGTATGGGACACTTTGATTCAAAAATCTCTTTATTAAATGTTTTAAATGGTTTTGAAAATGGTTTTTAATGGATTCGTTATTTCAATATCCTAAAAATTTTATATAGTGATTGAAATGTGGAAATGTTATGTTTCCTTTATTCATGTTTTATGTGATACTATTATGTTATGGTTCTTGGGCATTGTTATGAAGAACGGGTGGTTCCGTGATAAACTAAGGGCGGGTGAGCCCGATATAGCTCTCCAATGCATTGGGTAACGTGAAGGAGTGAAACGTTAAGGTTTCTCCGAAGAGATTTAGGGAATATACTGTGATGGGTATTCCAAACGTAACCAAGAGGGTTACTCCCTACGTAAGAATGTTATGAATGCCTCAAGTTACCTTTATGTCTTATGTTTTCTATGATTTATTCATGATTTGATATGCCTATGTTTTATGGGTAAAGTATGATTTCATTCTTATGTATATATGAACTCATGTTTCCTTTCCATATTTTTATAACCCTTACTAAGCTTTTTACGCTCATCCCAAGTTTTTGAAATGTTTTTCACAGGTCAATGGAAAGGTACATGATGTGACGATAGTGTCAAGGATGTGTCAAGAAAGAATCCGTGTTTTATTTTAAATAGGTTTCCATTGATGGGAAGAATGAATGTTGTCTTTTATGTAACCACTTTGTTTAAATGTGGAATGTAATGCAAGTTTCATGATCTAATTCTCTAAAACTCTAAACCTGAAAAGATCCTCAATGTGTAATCTTGTAATAACTCAAGTTTAAGTAAGGTTTAAGGCTGGGGCCTTAAAGTTGGTATCAGAGGTCGGTTTAGATAACTTTAGAGGTTAGGGTATTCTTTAAGCATAAGTGACAATTACCATAATGGTTAGGATTTCAGAAAGAGACTTAGTTTTAGATAAAGTGAATGAGTAAGTATATATTATTGTTTATCTTACTCATTAGTACATGATGGTTTTGTTGATATACTCACACTGACCTTTTTGGTTTTAGTAAATGGCTGGATCTAGTAGGCACCAAAGTAACAGTGGATGTGAAGGAAACTGTGACAGTTTTTTGAGCAAGCAACTGAATGATACGGGAGTTGCAATGAGAACTCTTTTGATTATCCTCAACCAACTATCTGGAGTCATGATTGACCACCTAAACCTTGGAGATTTCTCTAAGGCATCATATATGAAAGAAACAAATCCCTACGGAAGTACAGGTAATAATCATAAAGGTAAGTGTGTTCAAAAACCTATGTGTCAAAGATGTGGAAAGAAACACCTAGGAAAATGTTTCAAAAGGACAGAAATATGCTATAGATGTGGAAATGAAGGTCATAAAGCAAGAACCTTCCATGGAAAAAGGAAGCATCCAGTTGACTCGAGGAAAGGGAAAGAAGTTCTTTCTGAGGGATCAATTGAATGTTTTAAATATGGTGTGCATGGTCATTATGCAAACACATGTCCTATGAATAAGTTTCGTGAATGGGGTCACCAAGAGCGTACCAATATTCGTTTACCAATACCTAGTGCCATTCCGATTGAGGATGAAGAAACTGACAATGACCAATCAAAGGTATGTACTATTTCATGACTATTGTTTTCTTATTTTGGAATCTTAGGATATGATTGATGATTTTGTTTGTAGGAAAGAGGTATTTCGGAATAAGTTAGAAAGGAATGGATAATGGATCATGAAGAATGTTGAATGAGTAAGATTTCAACATATAAGGGCTTCAAGAGTTAGGGTGAAATTATTAAGAGTATTAAGTCTCTTTTGATGATGGGGTTACATTAGAAGACTTTTTATATTATGTGTAACCCTGATGTTTAATATAGGAAAATTTTATTCAAGTAATAGTTATCTTTTCTTTTTTGGACATAGTTATAAAGAACCATTTGGGTTTATATGATCCTTACTTTTGAGGTAATTATGGGTTACCATATGTTATGATTGAAGTGAAAGGCATGAGATAAAATTGAGGTTAAATTATGTTATGGTTATTTTTGATGATTTTATCCCTTTTTGGGTAATGATTTGAGAATTATATAGTTTTGGAAAAAGGACAACACGCAGACCGTGTGACAACCCGTCGCGTCGGACAATGCTGCGGGAATCGAACCCACAACCAAAGTGCGACTGGTATTTATCACCTACCACTGGACTACGTGAAGTCCCTGGTTAGTTTTACTGATTCTTTTTAGTTATATGATTTTATGAATTAAGAGTAAGTTGATTTTGGAGGATATGTGATTAGGATAATTACTTTTCAATGTGAGACTTTAGGAGCGACTAATGTTGTTTGGAGATAAATGTTACGATTTAACTTGGAAGACTATGTGACTAAATCCTTCAAATATTTGGGTTTCAGTCTTATATTGGTTTACTTGAAGAATTTTATGGACAAATTGTTTATCGGATGGTCCTCGTTGAACTTTGGGTTTTGTTGGACAAATTTTGGAGATTAAGAATAGATTTTCTTTTTATAAGGGGTTATCCTTTTCTGGATTATCTGATCTTGTACTAACCTTTTTGGTTTTGGTTTTGGTTAAAGCCTAAATACATGGGATGTATATAGTTCTCTTTTGGGGATTAGGTGATTCTCTAGAAGTTGATTATAGTACTCTTAATGCGAACAAGTCTCCCTAAATACTCGTCTTTTGGAAAAAATATGAGTTTGACTAAGGAATCTAGTAAAAGTTGGAAGTCAACATGATAAGTGATTATGCTTCCTTATGAATAAATTCCTCAATAAAAAGTAACTTAAAATAAAAATGTTGTCTATTAACTT
Organism: Viscum album; assembly: GCA_963277665.1. NCBI lineage: Eukaryota > Viridiplantae > Streptophyta > Magnoliopsida > Santalales > Viscaceae > Viscum > Viscum album. Next base: position 1,692,642,708 of record OY728143.1, on the reverse strand, counting down.
TTCCTACAGGGGAACCCAACACCGTGTAACACATCACAAGTTTGTGATTTTGTTATTGTTAACTTTCTCCTAAACATGTTTTCTATCACTCTCCATCGGAACATGACCCTATGTTTTCTCCTCCATGTCCATATTTTCATACTTAGAATCCCAGTATGGGTTAACTCGGGTGACCTCTGTGCTTATCTTTCTTTATTTTAAAGTGATTGTTTTACTGACTCTTGTTCCGATGTGGGACGTTCAAGGATGTTTCCAAGCGCAATTTTAAAATTGCGAGGACGCAATTCCCAAAAGGGGGGAAGGATGTAACACCCCAAGTAAATAAAGAATATGACATTTTCATATTTATCCATATTTGGGAATAAAATATTAATATGACTTTAAAGTGGACGCTATGCTCGATGGCGTACCCAACACGCAACAACGAGTTTCTTGGGAATCTTACGTTGCACTCTAATAATAAAATAATATTATTTTAAATGGTAGTTAACATGTAGCCATTGTAATGGCGGGAATGGATAGAAATAACTAAAATATGATTATATATGTTCTTAAATGTTTTTACAATTATAAAATAAAAGATAAAGGCTTAAAATACGGAAAGAATTCAATTTTAGGCGTATATGCCCTAGTTTTCACTAAAGGTTCACTTATCACCTTTTGATGGCGAACCATCATTAAATATAGTTTTGTTCACTCTTAAAAATTATTTTGGACCAAATAAAACTCTTATTAAGAATCGGGACATCAAAATTTACTTTGTGTAAATTTTTGGTATCTTTCCGATAAAGTTCTTTTTTTTAATGAATAGTGTAAAATGTTGTATTTTAATTCAAAACCACTTTTTAATCTAATTTATTTACATGATTAGATTATATTTTGAATTGGTTTTAAAGTGAAATTAGAAAATATTTTTACCATTAAATCCAATAGTGGTCGTTGGAATCAATTTCACTTTGAAATCAGACTTAAACTAGTGTCAATCTTTTGATACTTATTGTTTCATAAAAACACGCTATTTGTCATGACAGTGGGAATTAATTATTAAATTAATTAATGTGACTTATATGTTTTGAATTTTGTAAAACGGACTTCATTTTTGAATTTAGAATATCAAATATAGCTTAGGGTGAATTTTTGGGATTTTTCTGAAAAACTTCAATTTTTGATGAATAGTGAAACCACTAAGTGGTACTTATAAAAACTGATTTTCCGTTTAAATGAAATTTTTCCATCATTGTGTTTTGATTTTCAAAAATCCGACATACATGGTTGTCATTAAGAAGTAAAATGTGGTTCAATGAGATTAAAATAATTTTTTTGGTGAATAGTAACTTATTAAGTTTTTAATCGCGATTAGTGGTAATTAGTGTAGTTTAAGGTAAAAATAATGCTTTAATAAAATGAGATGATCTTGACACATGTCTTTCCCTAATTGGTTGTTTCATGGCCGACCAAGACAAGCCATGGGTCAACTTGGGGTCCCCATGGATCCACTTTGGTTGGGAAATGACATAAATAACTTTTTATTTAATGTAAAAGTAAAAATGACACAAACATGATATGTTTTACTAAAAAAAAATTTAAGTGGGGTTATAAAAGTCATATTTTTTATTATAAATATTAATTGGAAATCTAAAAATATTTCCTACATCATAGTATTTTGTTTATAATTTTTAGACATTAAATAAATTAAATTATTTATGACATAATAATGATGCAGCGATGACATCATTATTTGACGATTTAAATAAAAAGGAAAGATAATGTAAAATCTATGAACTACACATGTCCAAAACTTATTGGATGAGTGGATTTAGAATCCTTATCACCTTATCCACGAATTATATCAATGTGGGACCTTTTGAAACTGAAACACATTTTCAAATAAAGTAATATTTCTTTACTTTCCAAAAGTGCCCCTCCTCTCCTCTTATAAAAGGCCCCCACCTCTACCTCATTTCACACACTCCTAAAGCCTTTGTCTCAGCCAAACCCTGTCCATTTACTCTCTCCACATCCCTCTCCTCATCCTAGAGGATTCCCTTTGGGCATAATCCTTTCAAAGTAAGCTTTTAGGCTCAAATCAAAAGGAGTTACACTTTTAAAGGTAATTCATTCTCTCATGTTCATTTGTTTTGTTTTGCTTCTCCAACCCCCTAAACTCTTTTTATTTACTTCTTTTGTAACAACAACAGTATCTTCAATATACTAGGATGTTGTTATAAGATTTATTTGAGCTAAAATCTCACACAACTACATCAAATGGTTAAAGAACATACGGTTTCCGTGGATGGTGATTTCTGCCTCCCGAAACGATGATTGTTCAATACTCATTTAACACCTTCAAAGGTGGCCATTATGATGTCACTATTTTTATATATGATATATAATATGTTTATGTTTTATTTATTCTTCTGTATTTTTCATTTTTGTCTTACCTTTATGGCTTCCATTATGGGTATACGCGATATCTTCATTTAAGGAAGTGCGGACTACCGCCCCCTCAAAGTGATTTGATTCGTTAAATACCATATGTGGGATGTATAAAGGATGGAAATATTATATTATACTGGAATTATAATATACCTTTATATCATTATTATTCCATTCTATAAAATACGAAATAGAAATGAAAGTAGCGTTCATGCGTACGTACGACTTACCGTCTCCATGAACGGTGCATTTCATTTCTTACCTCTAAATGATTATGTAATGTTATAAATGCATGCATGTACTGGATATATATGACATATATTATATCTACATAATGAATACAATTCTGGATATAATAAACATTTGGCCACACGAACAACATGTAATTGTAAGAAGTCCACTTTCGACTTAAGAACCAAATATCGGCAAAACAAATATTATTAACTTAAATGATTACATAATGTTTATGACATGATAATAAGTGGTATAAAAGTAATAATGAACTTGAAAAAGGTTCTTAAGGAAGTAGAAATTAACTCAAGTTTATTATTCAGGAGATTAAAGAACGATCGATTCAAGTCGGACCCGAGGTAAGGGATCCTACACCTCTCTTTCTTTTTAAGTACACTCTTATATGTCATTCCTTTTAAGACCATATTTCTTATGATTGGGATGTTCTTTTATATTACTCCTACTGTACTTATTATGTTCATATGATGAGAGACCCTATTTCCTCTCATCAATCCATTTTGGATGTTTTGAGTGGCGCCGTTAGGCTGCCGAATTTTCGTAAGGGATTTTTCATCTCACTTTTATTCCTGTGAGATTTATGCTACATTCGCCCCAAATTCCATTGAGTGGTGTATTTACTGACCATTATTCTACTCTTTGTGTAATATAATTTCGTTTATGAGTATTTACATCAATGATCTATTTTCCTTCTTTCATGGGATGTATGTTTTGAAAGATACCCATGTCGGTAAGGGAACCTTTCACCCTCCTTTATTTTAAAAGACTTTTTTTGTTGGGTCTTCTAATTTACATATTGTTATGTTGGGATATATTCTCATATATCCTTATTGATGTAAATTTTATGTCCAAGTGATGATATACACTTTTTATCTCTCATCAACTCATTTTGATGTGATGCCGTTAGGCTGTCAAGGGAACTTTTAACCCAATTTCGATTTCTTTGGGATCAACATGTAGTCATTGAATATGTCATCCATTGAATATGTGTGAATGACCTTTTATTGTTTTACACTTAATATCCACTTATATTGGGTGTATTTATATTTGTCACACATATTTTTTAGATTGATTTGTCCTTAATTTAAGGATACCTTCTTTATAATGGATTTCATCACATTTGACATTTCTATTGAGGGTTCATTGTTGTTATGCACCAATTCACTCTTATATGGTGTATATATTGTCATTTGGAGTATTATATCATGAATCCATTTATTCTCATGATATTATAAAGTTCTGAATAAATGTTATTCCTCAATTATTGTATTCAAGTGTCTCTAATTTTGGTAAAAACCCCTTTAACCAAAATATCGTTTTAAATGTTTTAATTATTTGTTCTTATTAATATTCATGTTTTCAAAATGGTTTTAAGGATTTATTTATATAGATATTAATGGTTTAAAATGTTAAAAGCTTCAAGGTGGTATGGGACACTTTGATTCAAAAATCTCTTTATTAAATGTTTTAAATGGTTTTGAAAATGGTTTTTAATGGATTCGTTATTTCAATATCCTAAAAATATTATATAGTGATTGAAATGTGGAAATGTTATGTTTCCTTTATTCATGTTTTATGTGATACTATTATGTTATGGTTCTTGGGCATTTTTATGAAGAACGGGTGGTTCCGTGATAAACTAAGGGCGGGTGAGCCTGATATAGCTCTCCAATGCATTGGGTAACGCGAAGGAGTGAAACGTTAAGGTTTCTCCAAAGAGATTTAGGGAATATACTGTGATGGGTATTCCAAACGTAACCAAGAGGGTTACTCCCTACATAAGAATGTTATGAATGCCTCAAGTTACCTTTATGTCTTATGTTTTCTATGATTTATTCATGATTTGATATGCCTATGTTTTATGGGTAAAGTATGATTTCATTCTTATGTATATATGAACTCATGTTTCCTTTCCATATTTTTATAACCCTTACTGAGCTTTGTATGCTCATCCCATGTTTTTGAAATGCTTTTCACAGGTCAAGGGAAAGGTACATGATGTGACGATAGTGTCAAGGATGTGTCAAGAAAGAATCCGTGTTTTATTTTAAATAGGTTTCCATTGATGGGAAGAATGAATGTTGTCTTTTATGTAACCACTTTGTTTAAATATGGAATGTAATGCAAGTTTCATGATCTAATTCTCTAAAACTCTAAACCTGAAAAGATCCTCAATGTGTAATCTTGTAATAACTCAAGTTTAAGTAAGGTTTAAGGCTGGGGCCTTATAATTTTGGTGATACCAGAACCTATAGTAATTAGAGGGGTATTTTTAGTTTATTATTATAGGTATTGGTCAAGATAAATGGCTCATGTAGTGTAGATAATAGATGAGACGACATGTCCTTTTATAAGTGAGGGGAGTGACAATCTTGTAATTATTCAATGTTTTAAAATAATAATAAGTCACTCTAATGGTTAAGTAGAACTTAAATAGTTAAATTTAAAATATAATTTGATAAGTGTAGAAATAATATCATCCAATAATATTTAAGATAATATTTTGTGACCTTATCAAAAAAATTTAACCCAAAGTAACACAATTTACCCATTACCAAGGTGACAATAATTTACCATTGTAACTATTTATTATGAACAAAAATGAAATTGAACTAATTACTAAATCTTAACCACCAAATTAAAAATATGAAATGCATTTTTCAATATTAAATATGTATAATTTGAATAAAGTAATTTTATTATAAGCATGTAAAATATAATGAAAAACAATTTTTAGATAAATGCATTTTAAGAATAAAAATGAACATATATAAAAATAAAAAATTATACTAATTAATATGGAATTAATTATATTTTTTTAATAAAAGGAATATTATATTACTTTAAAAACAAATCTAAAAGATAATGTAACCATTAAATTAATTTTTTTAATGAAAATAATTATAGTTTTGAAAAATTATTATTTTCACTATTCACCCAAAAATAAATATTTTTTAGAAAAAATTAAAAATTATCCATAAACTATAGTTGATATGTTGATATAAAAAATTAATTCAATTTTAATATATTCAAATTCTAAAATCAATAATTTTAACTTTAAAATAAAATCTTGAAATAAATAGAAAAAAATTTAGTTAAATAAAACTGTCCCTTTTTTAGTTGAAACTTTTTATAAAATTATTTATAAAACTATAATGAATATGAATCCAAAAAATTAATATTTATAAATTATAATATTGATTTATTTCTAGGATTACCTGGGTTGTAACATGTGTCGACACTCCTCCTACTATTATCGTAACTAGAGAGTTTGGATAAGATGGTTACTATCGTTAGTAATTCAAGTGGAAAGATAGATTTGGTATTCAATGATATTTATAATTTGATTCTCAATGAAGAAGTTAATAAGTGGTAAGTAAAATAAATATAAGATAATTCTCATAATTCTGATGGATTAGGGTGGTCACCTTAATGAAAGAAAATCTATCAAAAGGAACCATCATTGGATATGCCACGAGAAAATAACTAAGGCAAGTCAGCATGATCGGACCCTATATGATAGAAGCACAGAAAAAGATAAAATGTCAAGAAGGATCTCAGAAGTCACAAATAAATATTCAAAAGAACATAAAATTTTAGAAGATCAAATTCTATTCATACAACAAAATGAGGTAATGAATTATTGATAAGTTTCAACATTCTGGTGGAGTCATAGGTTGACTCAGGTGCATCATTACATTCAAAAGGAGGGAAAAGATGCACCTAATTTTATATGTTTATAAATTTTAATAAATTAAATTTATGGAAGGATTAATCTCTAGATATCATTGTAAATAGATATGTGAATATCCAAACGAATAATAAGGGTTTCATAAATCTTATGGAATTTAGGCACATCATGGGTCTGCGGAAGAATTTAATTTCTATAGGAAAACTTGATAAAGTAGAACATTGTATTAGCTTTGTAAGAGGAATCTAGAAAGTGAATTAAGTATCCATGGAGATTTCAATTAGATTAATGTGTGGGATGTTTTATTTTAATGTAATCATGGATTCAATTATAAATCTCTATAACACATCATCAGAAGATCAATATATTTGGAATTGAAGTCACAACTATCTCAGTGAGAATAAAATGAATGTTCTAGAATCCAAATGCATACTGAAGCAATCATATAAAAATTGGATCATGTAAATGTTGTGTGTTATGGGAAAAAATTAATGTGTCCTTTAATTTAGATTAAATTAATCCCAAATATCAAAAATTAGAACTTGTTCACTAATATGTTTGGGGACCTTCGCCTGACCATTCTCCTAGAGGTTTAATTTACTTTTAAAATTTCAATGATGATAAAATAAGAAACATTTGGGTTTACTTTTTCAAGATTGAAAATGATGTATTTCAGGATTTAATTCAATGTAATTTCTTGGTATAAATGGAAAGTGGTAAAAAATTAAGATTCCTATAATCCAAAAATGGTGGTGAGTACACCAGATACAATTTTTAGAAATTTTGTAATAACAAGGGAATACGGCATGAGAAGACATTGTCTAAAATTCTATAGTATATTGGGGTGGATGAAAGGATGATGTAGAAATTAATAGAGAAATTTCAAAGTATAAGGTTTCAATGAAGAATCTATAAGGGTATTTGGGAATATGAGCTCAACAGAATGACATATTTTTTGAGTAAATAAGTTTCCTTATAAATTTTCCATTCCTTTATGTTTTGGAAATAACAAACACATTTTCTAAATGATAGTTTTCTTTCCCAAAGAATTTTTATATGATAAACCTTACCCATGATCTTCAATTTATTACCTAATTTTTTCTCAACCAAGCCTAACCATATTTTCCCTTAATCAAAAATTGGATCCTTATCTATAACTCAGAACTTAACAGTTCTTATGAATCTGATTTCTCAAAAATTATGAATTCAATTTCTCTAAAATTGGGAATATTATTTCCATAAAACTATGAATCCAATTTCTCTGAAATTGAGAATTTTATTTCTATAAAACTATGAATATAATTTCTCTAGAATTGTGAATCTAATTTATCTAAAATTGTGAATCCAATTTTTATAGAAATCAAAATCTAATTTTCATAGAAATAAGAATTAGATTTTCATAGAAATAAGAATAATATTTTCTTAGAAATCAGAATTATATTTTCATAAAAATAAGAATTCAATTTCCATAGTAACCAGACTCTGATTTTCATAGAAATCGGACTCTGATTTTTATAGGAATGAGGCTATAATTTTCATAGAAATCACCCTTCGATTTTCATAAAAACTAGACTCTCATTTTCATAGAAATCAGACTTCGATTTTTATAAAAATAAGACTCTGATTTTCAAAAAAATAAGAATCAGATTTTCTACATTTTTAGAATCTGATTGTCAATTTTTTTAGATTCTAAATTACACTATATTAAGAATATGATTAAATTATTATTTTTTAGTTATCATATTTATTTAATGTTCAGTTTTATTTTATCGGATCCAAAACATGTTAATGTTTCTCATACTTATTTATATAAAACAATGTTGTAAAATCTATTACGAAGTAACTGTTTCTTGATTTCTATGTGTATAGGTCCCTCAGTAAGTTTAGGTAAATATGACCATTGGAGGAGGAATTTGACTGTTGGATAATTTTTCTATAAATACCCAACTATTTGAGATAAATAAAAATGTTTCTTTTTTGAGTTTTTCTAAGAGATGATGATCAATAATTGATTTATTGGAGCTCTATGTTGAACTGATACACTGTGAAACCTCTTCTCAACTTTCCTTATGCAAATGCTATGAACAACTTGTTTCACTTTGAATAACTTGTTCAACTGTGAACAACTTGTTAAACCTACCTAGTGAAAATTTAATTAATGCTATTTAAAATTTAGGGCATCTGGGGATAGGAAGATAGATTTACCAATCACCTTAGAGATCGAGAGCTTGTAGGGATAACAAGATAGATTTTTATCTTCATATCGAGGGATTACCCTAGTGTGGGTAGTACAAGCTTTCTTGAAAGTATAAATCAATATAATTTTATCCAAGGTTATTGGATACCCTTCTCTTTGAGTTAAAAGAATACTTTGTTATATTCATCTTGTTTTGTTAAATGTTTTATTTCTTCTTCATTTTATTAAAGTTGGGAAGTTTAACTTTATTACACTTTCTTATTCTTATATATTATGGTATAGATAAGATTCTATATACTTTAAGGTAGAATATTTCTTTAAGAAAACTTCTCTTAAGTGACTTTATCGGATCCACATTTTTGGATCCAAATAAAAGTGTTTTTATTTAAGAAAATATATAGAAGGCATTGTGAAAAAACCTTTTTAACTTTGTTAAAAAAATATTTCCTTTAAGATAAAATTGAATGCTTTATAAACCTTCAATCCAGCCCCTCTTGTAGTCAAGCTTCTCATATCCTATTTTGAACCTATAATTGGTATCAAAGCCTGAAATTTATGCTATACTAATCCTCACATTTGGTATTAGAGGAGACTCTGAGATAATTATACTTATCAATAAGTATCTTAAGTAAAATTTACTTGCTCAAATATATTTTCTTGAAAAACTTTTCTTGTTTAACTTTTCATGATCATGTTTTTATTAATGTTTTCTTTATAAAATCTTTCTTTATGAACATTCTCGATTAACCCTTTTTGTGTAATTTTTTATTTTTTTTATAGAATGGTAGGAATTAAGGTTGGATCTATAGACAATATAAATCCTACCAGACCTATAATCTTTGATGAAAATGACTATGAATACTAAAGATATAGAATGAAGACTTTTTTAACCCATACTAGAGTTGATAATTTCATTATTCTTAATGGATACTAAAAGATTACTAGAAAGGAAGTCAGATCCTTTTCTAACCAAGAGAAGCAAGAGTATCAACATAATTTTGAGGTATGAAATACTTTGTTGTGTTATATGACCAGGAACATCTATAGTCAAATATCATCATGTGAAGCTATTAACAGAATATATAATAAACTTGAAGTTACACATTTTGGCACTTCCAAGATTATTGAAATAAGAAGATCTTTGCTAAGAGATGACTACCATGGATTTTTATTTTCTTTTGGAGAACCCACATGTAAATTTCAACAAAGGTTTATGAAAATTGTCAACAGTCTACAGTTAATGGGTAAAAATGGTATAGATGAAGAGATAATTGTTGAAAATTTCATTGATATAATGACCAATGAGTGGGAATCTAAGAGATAAATAATTGATGAGAATAGAAAAGTTTTACAAATTACCCTTGATGAGTTAGTTGGAACGCTTCTACAAAATGACAATAGAATGAAGAGATATGTTGATAATGCTATAAAAAATAATGTAAATGGGAGTGTTGATTTTACTACTACATCTAGTAAAACAAAATCTAAAACTCTAGAAATAATCTTCAATCAAAGGCTAAGAAAATTATTGTTGTATTGGATTCCAATGATAGTAATCATTTAGAGAAAGAGTTAGCCAATATTTCTCAAAGGATGAACACGGTTGTGGGAATGAAAGATTTATAATATAAATACAAAAATAAAGACGAAAATGATAATCTGAAGTGACTTTTAGTAAATATAATAAATATATACATATCATAACAGGTTGTACTAAGATTAAGAAAAAGGAAATAAATGATATACATTCAGAATGTTATTAGAATAAGTATTAAAAATATAAACAAAGGAAAGTGATTAAAGCTAATGATTCATAGAGTGCCAGTGGTGGTGATTATTTAGATGAATCTTATGATATTGAATCTTCTAGATAAAATAACATTGTTCTTATAGCTATAATCCTAATTAAAAATCATTTCTTGATTGCTAAGGTACACAATGTTGAATCTCTTACAAATATGTCTTTGAATGAAAACTACCCTGATAAGAAATATTCTAAATCCTTGAATAATAATATTCCTCAATAGAGCATACCTTACCTTATTTTTAAGAAGTGTTTAGAGTTTTAATCTACTTCAAAATTAAAACCACAATATTAAAAAGAATTTAGGGAAAGAAAAATCTAAAATAATTTTCTTAACAAAGGATGTGTCAAATCTTTCAAAATATATTGATCATAAAATCCTTGATTTCAAAATTTTTTTCCAAAAATCTTAAGAAATTTAATTATGATAAGGATAGACTTTCTAAGGATCTTTAGAAATCTATTTCTGAGAAATATGTTTTTGAGACTAAACCATCTTCCAAAATTATTGACTATGAGGACCATAATTTAATCATTAGAATAAAATCTGAAATATTTTCCTTAAGTAAACTTTTATCAAAATTTACTTCTTTTTATGAAGAATTTGATAAAATTTACAAAAAAAATCTTCCTCTAAGGAATAGTTTTGGAATAGGATACTCTCACCAAAAACCAATTTTTAGTTATAACTATTTTGTTTCAAAGAGTTCTCCATTTTTCACAAAATTTTGAGAGTGGTGGACACTATGAAAGAAGTTTTTCTTTAAACAAAGTTCAATCCTTAGGTTTTCATAAAGAAAATTTCTATAAGAAAATGTGGATTCATAATATTCTTCTTTATAACATCTCTAGATCCAAATAAGTTTTAATTTTGAAATCATAACTTTTTTTCCAGAAAAATAGAGGATTTACTAACAACAATACTTTGTAAATGGATAGTGGATGTTCTTAGCACATGACTGGTAACAAAAACTAATTTGAAAATATTTTCAAGATGAAAGGTGGAAAAGTAACTTTCGAAGACAATGCTCAAGGAGATATTGTTGGAATAAGAAAAAAAAAATCTTCTGAGAAAATCTTTGATTTTGAATGTTTTATTTGTTATAGGTCTTAAGAACAACATTATAATCATAATCCAATTATGTGATGAAGGTTTTCTTGTGAATTTTATGAATGATAAATTATTAGTCCACAATTCCAAAGATGAATTCATTCTCTCTTACCATCAGCACGAGAATGTCAACACACTAAACTTATAAGGCATCAGGAGCCAAAAATTACCTTTCCTAACTGAAATAGAAGATCAATCTTGGTTATGGAATATAAGGATAAGACATTGTAACCTTAGAAACCTATGTAAACTCTCAATGAAAATATTTTTTAAGGATCTACCAGATCTTAGGTTTGATTCTTCAAAAGTTTGTGACCCTTTTCAATATGGAAGAAAAATAAATACAGCTTTAAATCCATTAGTTAAGTCTCAACTTCTGATTCCATATAGTTAGTGTCCATGTATCTTTTTAGACTGACATAAATTGGAATTATTAGAGGCAAATACCATGTATTTTTTTGGTTTATGATTACACTAGATTTACATGGTTCTATTTTCTAGAAAAGAAATATGAAGCCTTTTCTTATTTCATAACTTTTATAGCCAAAGTTAAAAATGAGAAAAACCTACCACTAATAACAATTTGTAGTGATCATGGTGTATAATTTGAAAATTTAGTTTTTAAAACTATTTTTAATAAGAAGGGAATTACTCATAACTTATCTGATCCAAGAACCCCTCAAAAAAAAATAGTGTTGTAGAAAGAAGAAATCATATTATTAAAGAAATAACAAGAACCATGTTGAGTGAATACTCAATTTCTAAGAATTTTTGGGATAAAGCTATAAGTACTGATTGTTATACTATAAATCGAGTTTTAATCCGGCCCTTTATTAATAAAACACCTTATGAATTATGGACATGACAAAAACCAAAAGTTTCTTACTTAAAATTATTTGGATAAAAAGTATTCATCTTGAATACTAAATATAACTGACATAAAATCACACCAAAATCCAATGAAGGAATATTATTAGGCTATTCAACTACATCTAAGGCTTATAGAGTTTTAAATAAAAATTCTTGTACTATTGAGGAAATAGTGCATGTTAAATTTGATAAAACTGACCCTTTTATTTTTAAACAACCCCTACCTACATCTTTGGATGTGTTTTAAAAAAAATACTCTCAACCTATAATGTAATATTCTTCTGATAAGTAAATTACTCAAGAAAATGTTTTTGTAGTATTTACACTAGAATAAATTCTACCTTATGTTGATGATCAGGTTTTACAAAACCCAAGTTAGTTACTTATAAGGAATCATCCCAGTGATAACATCATTGGAGATGCTAATCAAAATGTAAGGACTAGAATTTCCTTAAGAAATGAAGTAGAAAATCTATAATTTGATTCCCAATTCAAACCTAAGACTCCTGGTGAAGCTTTGGGAGATGAATATTGGATAAAGGAAATGCAAGATGAGCTAAATGAATTCGAAGGAATAAAGTCTGGACCTTAGTTGAAAGACCAAAAGAAACATCTTCAATTGGTGTAAAATGGGTCTTTGTAAATAAATGTGAAGAAAATGGAATCATATTAAGAAATTAGGAAATATTAGTTATTAAATACTACAATCAACAAGAAGTAATAAACTATAAAGAAACCCATACTCCGGTAGCTAGAATTGAATCTATTCGTATTCTACTATCCTTTGCAGCATTACTCAATTTCAAACTTTATCAAATGGATGTGAAGTGTGATTTCCTTAATTTATGTGTAAAAGGTGAAGTTTATGTTGAAAAACATCCTGTTTTTAAAGATACAAAACATCCTACACATTTTTTTAAACTTACCAATGCTTTATATGGCCTTAAACAAGACCCTATATCCTGGTATGATAGACTTACTGGATTTTTATTACAAAATAACTTTGTTAAGGGAACTTCAGATCCAACCCTTTTATAAAGAAATAAAACCAAATTATTTTTATTGTTCAAATCTATGTTGATGAAATTATATTTGGATCGACTCAGCAATCTTTAATAGATTCTTTTGGGAATATTATGAAATCTAAGTTTGATATGAGTATGATGGGCAGTTTAAAATTATTTTTTGGTTTTCAAATTTCTCAAAAACTAGAAGGAACATATATATATATCTCCACATAATTATATTAAATATATTCTTAATTATGGTTATGAAATCACTAAAAGTATAAATACTCCAATCGAAACCTCAAATACACTTGATCATGATTAAGCTAGGAAACCAGTAGATCAAACATCTTTTAGAGGAATGATAAGAAGGTTATTATACTTAATATCTAATCGTCCATACTTTTAGTATGATTATGTACAATAAACGAAGAAAATCAAAAGGAATCTCATTTAAAATAAGTGAAAATAATATTTCACTATTTAAAGGGAACTATGAATTTGGGACTATTTTACTCTTTTAGAAATGATTTTGTTTTAAATATATTTTTTGATAGGGATTTTGGTGGATGTAGAATGGATAGAAAAAGTACATCTAGAACCTATCATTTCTTAGGAGAGTCATTAGTTTCTTGGTCATGCAAGAAATAATACTCAGAATCACTTTCTACTACTGAAGCTGAATATGTAGCAACTGGAAGTTGTTGTGCTCTAGTGTAGTGGATGCAACACACACTCACAGATTATGGAATAAGGTTTTACCAAAACATAGATAATTTGTGATAATACAAGTTCCATTTCCCCATGTCAAAATCATGTACATCACTCCTGTTCAAAACATATAGACATTGAGAATCATTTTCTTAGGGATCACATACTTAAAGGAGATATTATTCTACACTTTATCAGGTTGCAAGATCAACTTGCTGATATCTTTACAAAACCATTACCCTCCGATAGATTTGAGTAAATTAAAAATATTGGAATGATAACCATAAGTTAATCATCTATATTAACTTTTTTTTGAAACTATATCCTAACATTATGAAACTCCTTTTCATAGGGTGAGTACATCTGTTTTTAAAAAAAAAAATTGGAACCTAAAAGTTTTCAGAACCTAACAAGTTTTATTTCTCTAAAAAAACATTTTAAAACCTAAGTTTTCTAAGTGAAACCTTATCAGTACTTAAAAATCATTTGGAGAACTCTGAAAGGTACATTTTCTTTCTAATATCATCTTAAGTTTCATTTTTTTACTTGATGGTGTTTCAATTTTTTTAAGAAAATTTTCATCAGATTCACTTCCCTTAAATCCTATTATTTCCTTAAAACCTAAAAATATTAGAACCCATAAATTATTCTTCAGCATTAATATCAACCATCAGATTAGATAGAGATAATCTTAACCATTGGATTGACTCGGGAATATTAATTTTCATAACGAAGCCTATAAAATGGACCCCCTCGTCACGTCCCACATCGGTTTCTCCACTAATTTGCACTTGAGCTCTGCTGACCCTCAATGTCCGCATTCTAATTATTCCCTTTTATTAAGATTTGAATGTCACGGGAAATTTATTCTCAGAATCTGATTTCTTCCAATAAGGATCTCATAGATTGGATAATCTGTAGAGAAATGTTAGTAGATCATGAATTCTTTGATAATATGATTCTCTTATAAAGAAGTTCATCAAGCTCAATGGATGGGAAATTACTTGCACAAAAAAAGGAACAGAATCAATTTATGGTCTATGTAGATCTTATAATAGAGTTTTATGATAAAATTTATTTTTATGAACAAGGAGGAAAAAAGATGATGCAATTTATAAGTTATGGAAAAGCATACTCTTTTTATTATAAGAATTCGGAAAGTGTCCAAAAGATAACTTTTGATGGAGAGGAATTATTTTGTTTATGTAGGCTACCAGAGAGAGAAGGTTATTTTTGATAATGTTAAAGTAATAAAAATATTAGGACTTCATGGATTCAAGACACCTAGGATTTCAAATCTTTCAACAAATCACAAAATAATAGCTCTTTGGATGCAATAACTAATGATTTTCAGAAAAGGGGACAAGGATACCCTAAAGACATCAGACATTATGATGATGATCATTCTAGTTAATCTATTGAAGATTAACTTGATGAATTATATCTTCCTTACCATTAAAAACATAAAGAGTGGAACATTTATGTCTCAAATCTTGATGTATCCATCCATCTTTTCCAAGATTATTTTTATCTATCTAGAAACTAAAAAAGTTCATTTCTCATATAAGCCTAAGTCTTTCAGAATTATTTTGTTGAGTGATGAAACCCTGATGAGAATGAAGTTTGGATTTTATGAAGATACTTCTAAGCTTTTTGATCCAGATGGAAAGGAAGACCATGTTAGTTAAAGCTCAAAGATAAATACTAAGAAAAGAAAAGTTCAAGAATCATAAAATAAAGAAAAATAACCCTTGAAACATATTCAAGTCTCCGAATGCACATCAGCATATCCTAAAACTAAAAAAAATCTTCTCAAATTAAGTAGTTTCAAAATGGAGAGAACAAAAGTGAAAAAGGAAACAAGGAGATATTGAGTTTGGAATTGATCATGCCAGGGCCAATGCCTTAAGGATAAGAGGAGTTGAAGAACTTTAAAAAACAATCCAATAAGAAAAAATAGAAGAAGAAAATGTTAGAAGAAGAAATTATACATGCATTGTTAAGAGACACTGAGATAATCTATAAAAAAATACAAGTTCTAGAATCCTTCTTGCAAGAACCCGAGGTTCCTCCGGCACCAGTGGCAATACATAATCTGGTACCTATTAAGGGAAATAATCTTGTTTCAGTTCCAAAGTCAATAGTAGAATAATATAAGAAATAATAAGAATTTAGTGAATAAGAAGAAGAAATTGAAGATCAAAGTGGTTGAGAAACCAGACAAGGAGATCCCATCTGAAAAGTTATTAATAAGAACAACCCAGGATTCCTCCACCAAATTAATTTCAGAAGGACAATCTATTCAAAAATATAATGTTACTCAAGAGGAGATAAACAAGATTCCCTCATGCAATAAAAGTGACAATGATAATAACATTTCTCAACATGCTAATGATAAGGGTGATATTGTTAGTGATAAAGATATTGATAAACAAGTTAATGATGATAATGATCAAATAGTCCAAGTTTCTGATGGAGAATAGGAGACTCAGAAAATTGATAAGAAAATATATAAAAAAATAAAGGATAGAAAGTTTTTATCGATAAACCAAGGAAATATGTTTTTGAAAAAACAAAGGATGTTTTTAGTGCATCTAACAAGAAAAAAGATGAGAAAAATGAAGTTTCCTCACCAACAAAACAATCTATTTCAGAATCTTCCTCTTAATTAGGACATGATTTTGTGGTCCAGTCATTGAAGAAGCTTGTGAACTCTATTACATTCTTTCCCAGCATTGAATCAAGATTTCAACTGATTAAAGAATAAATTAACTACAATATGGAATCTACAAACCTTTTAATAGAAAAGTTCCTCAAACTCAAATCTGAGTTCAAGACTTCTCAGATTAGCTATGATTCTCATAAAAGGTTATGAAAAGAAATAACAAAGTGTTCAAAGATAGCCATAGATGATCCTAAAATTCTTGATGATTTTACTAACTCAAGAAATGCTGATTTTGATAAATCTGATGACAATATCAATAATTTATCAACAGTTATTTCATAGAAACTGAAGGCAGATCAAGCTAGCCACCAACAAGAAGACAGAGATCTGAATGGGAAACTAAACTCTATTGCTCTTTAATCTAAAAATAGAGAGTTAAATCAAGGAAGAGTGGGATGAGAAACTCAATTTCTAGGATGAATTGATTAGGTCTCAATCTGAAATAGTTTTGTCCCAAGAAGAGAGGTTCAAAGATCTTGAAAGAAAAAATCAGGATCAGGAAGAATTTCTGAAGAAGTTTCAAGATGATCATAAATAATTGAAGAAGTTGAAGGACACATTGGAAAAGTTGATACCAAAAGAGAAAAAAGGATGCGTAATTTTTTCTAAATCCAATATTTTTTTTGCAATGAATTCTTTTTCTTAATGATTTTTTTTGTCTTTGCATTTTTTTTTGTTTCCTAAACTTTCCGGTACAGTTTTTTTTCTTTCCCTCTCTTTATTTTTTAAAATTAAAAAGGGGGAGAAAATAATGTTCAAAAATAATATTAACTTAAAGGAAGAGAATGTCTATGTAAGGGGAAGATTACTTAAATAATAAATACTTAAGTATGGGGGATTTTTTTCTTTAAGAAAGACAATAATACGATCCTTAGGGATTTCATAATCTAATTCAGAGTTAGTAATATTCATCATGATCCATAAACAAAAAGGGAGATAGTTATTTATTTTTAGTTCTAAAATGAAAACCTTATATATTTATATTATTTTATGAAAAAGTTGTTTGTGATTTTAAAAAAGGGGGAGATTGTTGAGTCAATAAGTTTCCTTATGACTTTCCCATTCCTTTATGTTTTGGAAATCACAAAAAAAATTTCTTAAGGACAGTTTTCATTCCCTAATAATGTTTATATGATAAACCTTACCCATGATGTTCAATGTCTTACCTAATGTTTTCTCTACCAATCCTAACCATATTTTTGCTAAAGAAAAAAATTGGATCCTTATCTATAACTCGAGACCTTATAATTTCTATGAATCAGATTTCTCTAAAATTATGAATCTGATTTCTCTAAAATTAAGAATCTAATTTCCTTAAAAATGTGAATATGATTTCTCTAAATTGAGAATCTAATTTCTATAAAACTGAGAATCCAATTTCTCTAGAATTTTGAATCTGATATCTCTAAGATTGTGAATCAAATTTTCATAGAAACTAACTCTGATTTTCATAGAATCAGACTCTGATTTTCAAAAAAATTAGAATCCAGTTGTTTACATTTTTAGAACCAGGTTGTTATTTTTTGTAAATTCTGAATTACACTATCTTCATAATCCAGTCAAATTATTTTGTTGGAGTTATCATATTTCCATAATGTCGAGTATAATTTTATAGGATCCTAAACATGTTAATGTTTGACATACTTTTTTATATAAAACAATTTCATCAATTTTTTTACAAAGCAACTAGTTCTTGATTGCCACATGTATAGGCCCCTTTGCAATTCCAGAGAAATATGGCCGTTGGAGGAGTAATTTGACCATTGGATAATTTTCCTATAAATACCCAACTATTTGAGTTGAATAAGAAAAGATTTTTTGCTGAGTTTTGTTGAGATCTTTTGATTATGAATTGATTTCATGGAGTTCTGTGTTGAAGTGATACGCTGTGAAATCTCTACTCAACATGCCTTGTGTGAATGTTGTGAACAACTTGTTCAACCTACCTAGTACAAATCCAATTGGTTCTATTTACAATTGAGGGATTCCAGGGATAAGAAGAAATAGGTGCTGATCACCTTAGAGATTGAGGGCTTGTAAGGATAGAAAGACATGTTTCAATCTTCATATAGAGGGCTTAAACAGGTGTGGATATAAAAGATATTCTTTAAAGAATACATCAAGAGACGTTTATCCAAGGTTATCAGATCCCCTTCTCTTTGGGTTAAGAGAATACTTTGTTATACTTTTACTATTTTGTTACAAGTTTTATTTCCATTGAATTTTACTAAATTTAGGGAGTGCAACTTTCTTACACTTTCTTATTCTTGTATACTCTAATATAGATAAAATTATATATGCTTTGAGGTTGAATATTTATTTAAGAAAAATTTTCTTAAGTGTATTTATAGGATCCGCATTTTCAAATCCTAATAAAATTTTTTTTCTTTAAGAAAACATATGGAGGTATTTATGAATACAACTTTTTTAACATTTTTAAACAAATATTTCCATTAAGATAAAAGGTAATTATTTTTAAACCTAAAATTCACCCCCCCCCCCTCTTGTAGTTAAGCATCTCATATCCTATTTTAATCATAAAATTGGTACCAGAACCTAGAAGCTCTTCTATACTGATCCTCACACATATCTCATAAAAAGAAGTCATGTATTGGTAGTTGGGTAGGAAATTTTAAAGGAGATATGGTCTTGAATGTAATAACCCGGATCTTCTTTTCAGGTACGCCTTTTCTTTTTCTGGTGTTTTTGAGAAAAATGGAGTTTCTAGAAATTTTTGAAGTACACGCCGTGTACTTTATGAGTACATGTCGTGTACTCTCTTCCTACTTGAAGCCGTGTGCTGGTCATGTCCGGGCCACACACACAGTGTGTAGGGATGATGTGGAGGCCGATTATAATGGAGTACGCAGAAAACTAGTACACACCGTTTACTCTAAAAGTACACGCCGTGTACTTTCTTTTTTTCATTAAACAGACTGGGGTCACGCCTGACGCACAGAAAGGTCTTCTTCTAGGTTCCATTCATCTGAGACCGCCGAGGATTCTTGAATCTTCAACAAGCCCCCACCTCTCCGTCCATTCTATGATTCGATCACCGTTTATTTCATTGGAATCACAGCGGTGAGTTCTCCCTTATTCTTGAGCCTTGTTTTCAAATTCCTCCTCTTTCTCAAGTTATCGTGGTTTTTGTGTTTCGGACGTTTTCTCATATCTATGACGTTCTAAAGAGAATCTGTTGTTATGGTTCACATATATCAATCTCCTAGGATCGATGTAGGTGGTTTGTGACTTTCTGTAGGAAGCCCTTGAATATTTTGTGCAATTTCGCCAATTCCCTTGAACGAGAATTGTGCGTTTTCCTGTTTTTTCCTTAATTGATTTCCTGCTTTCTTGATTGCTATAGTAGAGGTTTACCTTTGTGAATAGAGTAGTTTTTTTTGTACTCTGGATGTTTCCCGTAATTTCTTTTCCTGTTAGGCATTATTCCAATTGGCATGCCTAGTTGTAGGATATTGGAACTGTTGTGTTATTTTGTTGCTGAGCCTTAGAATGATAGACAAGTAGTTCTTGAGGTTTAATTGGGAAATACACGCATGTTATACATGTTTATATTACACAGGGCTGAGAGAACCTAGTGTATGGACCTAAAGGAGAATGGATGTAAGGGATTCTCCAGAGTGTCTTTAATTTACGTTATGAGACCACAGGGGGAATTGATGTTGAGTGCTTCCTCAGAGAGTCTGTAGTTCCTCGACGCGGTCCATAGGGGGGATTGACGTTGAGTGATTCCCCAGAGAGCCTTTAATACGATATGAGACTATAGGGGGAATTGACGGTGAGTGCTTCCCCAGAGAGTCTAATCTTTAGTTGAACTAGACGGGTGAGACTGTGTGTGCCTCCTAGGGGGTTGCTAGTACTTATAGGTTGAACCATAAGGGTTAGGCTGTGAGAACTACCCAGGGGAGTTACCTTTGTTATACTTGTTTATTGTTTTATACTTGTGTAGTTTATATGCTAGACTGTAAATTGTAGCTGCTGTGTATTTCCTGTTTACTGTTCCTGTACTTTACTTTCCATGTATTCTTTGACTATTAGGCATAGATATTTGGGTGGTTTCCTACTGGGACTTTGTCTCACACCCTGTTTGGGCCATGATTTTGGGCCCAAGCAGACTATGTTGTTTCAGGTATATATAAGGGAAAGCTCCCTTATACTTCAGGTGGTTAACTTGCTGTGGAGATGGAGAGCATGGGACCAAGCTATGGCTTGCGATGATGTGGGAGTTGTTATAGATTTAGTACTTTTTGTTCAGTTTTATTTCAGCACATTGTTGTGTTTGCTGCTTTCCTTAGATATTTGTACCTACTGCATCATTATCATCATTGCTATATATTTATTCTTCCGCTATTTGGTTATAGTTATGTATGTTGTTACTGCTTCCGCTATTGACTATTGTTTTACTTACCTTGTATACCTTACCAAATGAGGGAATAGTTTCCCCAATAACTCACCCAAGCCCTCACTTCTAATCGGTAGCCTATGGCGTTTGGGTAAATGCGCTTGAGGTCATGTGGAAAACCGGGTACGGGGCACCAGTGGAGGGGCTCTGGATTCGGGTCGTTACAAAGTGGTATCTGAGGTGTTTCTTTTCTCTTGATTTACTGTTTGGAGTCTTTATCCAGGGATAGGACGGATTAGGTACTTGGTATTAAGCTATTCTTGGGAGTAGCTAACCCGTGTATAGGGAAAAGCCATACTACCTCGTTAATTGCAGTTTGTCGGTTTGAGATTTTATGGTTGATATGATTTCACCTAGAGTGATCCACATGCCTTGTGTTGTTATTGTCTTGACTATTGCGGTTCTATTTCAATCACAACCTGATGAGATGAGGGTATGCCATCTCATGCATCATATAGGCACTTGTAGAAATCACATGCCATGCATTCTTTCCATGCCATCTAGGGTCCATTAGCGATTGCATGTTGTTGTGATAGACTTTGTGTAGATTATGCATGATGTTGTGATAGATGCTTGATAGAATCTCTACTGCCTTGTTAGAGGATTGTTTGTATTCTACTTTGCTTAAATGAACACCAAGTTTTGATTCGCGGGGAGTATGGGCCCTCATGAATTGGAATTTGGCACCTCTTTTCCTTGTTTTCTGTGTTTTTTGGACTTTTGTGTAGTTTCTGAGCTACTGCCCAGAAAAACCCAGAATACATTTCATGTACTTTTTTACTACACTCCGTGTAGTTTTTAGACTGTGTCACTGACCATGTGATCAGAGACACACTATTGTAGAATTAACTTCAGGAACACGCCGTGTATGGTAGGTACACGCCGTGTAGTTTGGAGCTATGTACCCGGCCATGTCACTAACAACACAGGTCGGGGAAGCTCAAGTAGAACACGTTGTGTTGTAAAGAAACACACCATGTAGTCCTGTCCAGGTACCTGGCCATGTCACGAACAACATGGGTCGGCGTTACCTTCTCTTAGACACGCCGTGTTGTTTTCAGAACACGCTGTTTAGTCTTGTTCAGGTACCCGGTCGTGTCACGAACAACACGGGATGGTGTCACCTTCACCTATACACGCCGTGTTTGTTCTAAACACGCCGTGTAAGGTTCAACCGTGTATATTTCCATGTATTCAACAACACGGGCTACCTATACCTCATCTAGTACATGCCATGTTTTCTTAGAACACGCTGTGTAGTCTTTGGTTATGTCGGACCGTGTGGGTTAGCCGTGTAAAGAGACTCGGGTAGGGGAATAGTTTTCAGGAACACACCGTGTGTGGGGTCAACAAGCCATGTATTTTGAGGTGTTACATGACCTATAGGGCAGGGGTAAACGCCCATGTTAGTGGATTAAGAAGACACGCCATGTAGTTTTTATACACGTCGTGTAGTCGTGTTTTGTAAACTTGTGTGTTTTCCTTCCCCTGTTCCCGTTTTATACTTTTGTGTTCTCTATCTTTGTTAATTATGATCTAAGGTGTGCTTTTGATCTTTCAGAGCTATGCCTCTGAGACATCCTCCGGTTGTACGTCAGTTGTCAGGTAGTGATCAGACGCCAGATATGGCTAATCAGGGACTTCCTACCGATTCTCTAGTCGGGCCAGCCTTGGCACCGGCTGTCATACCAGTTGCAGGAGCTGATGCATTATTCAGGGAAGGTTTTATGAGGATGATACATACCTTTCAGAAATCACCCCCTCCTTCCATTACCATGGCATACTTGACACGGGTTTTCCAGCAGCAACATCCTCCTACTTTCTCGGGGGAAGGAGGAACACAGGCTGCAGAGTCATGGGTGGAAGCCATGCTGACTATCTTCAAGCATCTGAAGATGCCTCCAGAGAGGCGGGTCAAGCTCGATACCTACATGCTCTGAGACTCCACTAAGAGGTGGTGGGACGTGATCTCACAGGTAGTTCATTAGCAGGTTATGTCCTGGGAGGAGTTCCAGCACGTGTTCTACAACTACTTCTACCCGGAGACCCTAAGGGCTGATCGAGCCCGGAAGTTCATTAGTCTAGAGCAGGGTAATATTTCTGTCATGGAGTATTCCTCTCATTTCACCGAGCTGCAGCGCTTCACACCCCTCCGAGATGGAAGTGGGGTGTTCTTAGAAATGAAGTTTGAGGATGGTCTCAAGAGGGAGATCTGCTCGTAGGTGAATATCTTTCAGTTGACTTCTATCACTTCCATCATCAACTAGGAACTAATTGTGGAGCGCAATCTGAGAGACTCCGGAGCTGTGATTCAGGGCAGTTCTACTTCCAGAGCTAGTGTTCCTCCAGTTGATAGCAGGAAACGCCGTAGTGCGGTGACCCGAGGAGGTGAGATACATCTTCTAACAGTCAGGTTGTATGCTACCAGTATGGTAGGAGTAGGCATACGAGGCCTCAGTTCCAAAGGGACCCATTGGAGTACCGATCCCGTGGCAAGATGGGTCACCTTCAGCAGTTCTACCAGGTTTTCTCACTAGTTTCTGGTGACGGGGGTTCTTCCATGACTCCTCGTTCAGGAGCAGCAGCACCATTTTTACACCAGTCAGGGAACTGGAGTTCTTCTGGCCGTTCGGGCCGAGGTGGAGGCCGAGGCCGTGGCAGTCAATCACCGGTCCTTCAGCACCAACAGGGAGGTTCAGCTCAGAGTGGTCACATAGGGTCACAGGGCCGCGGGGCAGGATAGAATTTTGCGGTGGAGCAGACCTATCAGGATCAGGATCCCGGACAATCTACAGTTTGAGGTACGATTTTAGTAGCCTGAGTTTTATCTTCAGCTCTTTTCGATACGGGTGTTATGCATAGCTTTATCTCTGTTGCTTTTGTGGAGCGCCTTGGGCTCTGTGTCTTTTCTTTTGCCGACTCGTTGACACTAGACACACCTTTGGGGATGAGGACATCTAGTGTATGCTAGTGTAGAGAGTGCCCTCTTGAGGTTGCAGGGTGTCATTTATTATGGGATCTCTATGTCCTAGAGATGACAGGATATGATGTCATCCTCGGGATGGACTGGTTGGTTCCCTTCCAGGTAGTCATTGACAGTTATCACCACAGAGTGAGTTTCGTTTCACCAGAGGGTGAATCTTTTCTTCATAGAGGTGAATGGGATGTTCAGGCGAGTCGAGCAGGACTCAAGCATCATGGTCTAGGAAGGGTGACTGCCCAGATTGCTGGTCTTTATCTAGATGATCAGGGGACTTCGCAGTTGGACTTTCCTCCAGTGGTGGATCGTTGTAGGTACGTCTTTCCAAAGGACTTTTCAGGTTTTCCTCTAGAGCGTGAGGTTGAATTTTCTATTGAGCTCATGCCAGTAGCAGCACCGGTGTTCATTCCTCCTTATAGGATGGCTACGCCTGAGTTGCAGGAGCTCAAGATGTAGTTGGAGGAGTTGCAGGTAAAGGGTTTCATCCAACCCAGTACTTCTCTTTGGATTTTTCCTGTCCTTTTTGCGAAGAAGGCAGACGGTACCCTTCGGATTTGTGTGGATTATTGGAAGCTGAACCAGTTGACGGTCAAGAACCGATATCCCTTGCTGAGGATCGATGACCTCTTTGATCAGCTTCGAGGATACCGGGTGTTCTCGAAGATCTACTTGAGGTCCGATTATCATCAGTTGCGTGTTAGACCATCATATATACCTATGACATCCTTTAGGAGCAGGTATGGTCTATACGAGTATACAATCATGTCGTTCGGTCTCACGAACGTGCCTACAGTTTTCATGGCACTGATGAATCGAGAGTTCCATCCTTACTTGGACTCTTTCGTTGTGGTCTTCGTGGATGATATCTTTGTGTACTCTCACACTCGACACGACCATACCACACATCTTGAGATCGTTCTGAGTACACTGAGAGAGCATCGGCTCTATGCTAAACACTCGAATTGCCACTTTTGGATGGAACAGATTCACTTCTTGGGTCACGTCATCTTAGAGGAAGGAGTATCTGTGGACCCAGAGAAGGTGAGAGTTATAGTCTCCTGGGGGCATCCGAAGAACGTTTTTGAGGTATGGAGTTTCCTAGGGCTAGCTGGATACTACAGAAGCTTCATTCAGGACTTCTCACGCCTACAAGCACCATTGACAGGTCTGACCAAGAAGGGGGGAAAGTTCTTATGGTCACATTCTTTTGATTCAGACTTTCAGGAGATGAAGGGAAGATTGACGTCGGCACCGATACTAGTCTTGCCAGATCCAGGCATGAGATATACTGTCTATTGTGATGCTTCAGGTATCAGACTAGGAATTATGCTTATTTAGGGAGATAGAGTTGTTGTGTACGGGTCTCGGCAGTTGAGGCCACATGAGAGGAACTACCCTACGCACGATCTGCAGTTGGCAGCTGTTGTTCATGCCTTACGCTATTGGAGACACTATCTTCTGGGAGAGCACTTTTTGGTCTTCACCAACCACAAGAGTCTCAAGTATATCTTCACTCAGCGTGATCTGAATCTGAGGCAGCGTAGGTGGGTTGAGTATCTTCAGTCTTTTGATTTCGAGCTTGCCTATATGCCGGGAAAGGGAAACGCAGTGGTAGATACGTTGAGCAGGAGAACTCAGATTTAGGCAGTTCAGGAGTCTAGCAGTGAGTGGTAGCTTATGGCCTTATTCTCTGAGATGTATCTGGAGGTGCACGACAGACAAGGATAGAACTTCCTATCTTATGTAGTTGTTACCTCTACACTACTTGATCGGGTACGGATGAGGTAGCTATCAGACTCAGAAGGCTTAGTCCTGCAGGAGAGTGTATCAAGAGAGGACTCTCTTCCTAGATGGATAGTGGGTGAGGATGAGATCTTGTGTTTCCAGGGATGCGTATGGGTGCCAGCAGACATACGCAAGGAGATGATGTGGGACTTTCGTTCCTCTGTTTGGGCAGTTCATCCTAGCATCACCAAGATGTATCGGGATCTTCATCACCAGTACTGGTGGCCAGGTATGAAGAGGGATATTGCTGGTTTCATCTTGAGGTGTTCTACTTGTCACCAGGTGAAGGCGGAGCATCAGCGACCAGTAGGCCTTCTACAGCAGTTACCCATTCCAGATTGGAAATGAAACGATGTCGCGATGGACTTTGTGACCGGATTGCCAAGGTCACCTCGAGGGAATGATGATGTTTGGGTTGTCGTCGACAGGCTTACGAAGGTTTCTCACTTCTTGCCGATCAAGGAGACCTTCAGTGTCGAAGATCTGGGATGACTATACATTCGAGAGATTGTATGTCTGAATGGAGTCCCACACTCCATTGTTTCAGATAGGGATGTGCGCTTTACTTCTAGGTTTTGGTATTGACTTCAGAAGTCTTTGGGTACCCAGGTACTTCTGAGTACGGCATGCCATCCCCAAACAGATATCCAATCCAAGCATACGATCCAGGTGCTTGAGGATATGCTTCGAGCATGCATTCTAGACTTTGGAGGTTTTTGGGAGAAGCATATTCCTCTGGTGGAGTTCACCTACAAAAATAGTTTTCAGGTGACTATATAGATGGCACCTTATGAGGCTTTGTATGGTAGACCATGCCGATTACCCTTATGATGGCTGGAGGTAGGAGATGCATCTTTATTGGGACCTCATCTTGTTCAAGAGACTTCGAAGCAGATAGAGTTGATTCAGAAGAGGATAGCTACAGCACAGTCTTGACAGAAGTCTTATGCTGATCAGCAGAGACGACCTCTGGAGTTCGAGTTCGGGAATCAGGTTTTCCTGTGTGTCGTACCGAGGTTGGGACACAAGAGGATTCAGAGACAGGGTAAGATTTCATTGCAGTATGTCGGGCCATTTGAGGTTTTGGATAGATTTGGGCCGGTCGCCTACCGGTTACAGCTACCCTAGAGGTATCGGACCATGCACGACGTCTTCCAAGTCTCTCAGCTCCGACGTTACTTTTCAGACCCATCTCATGTCTTTCAGCCCGAGGAGGTTGAGCTCAAAGCAGATGCATCTTTTTAGGAGCATCCCATCCAGATTGTCGATCGCAATACGAAGGTTCTCTGTGGGTGGTCTATCCCTCTTGTATGGGTGCTATGGAATCATGGGCGAGTACAGGATGAGACCTGGGAGAGGGAGGTCGATGTACAATCTTCGTGGTCGGATCTGTTCGGGGTTTCTTCTTATACACCTTTCTAGGGAAATTCGGGGACGAATTTCTTTAATGGGGGAAGTTTGTAAGAACCCAGATCTTCTTTTTAGGTGTGCCTTTTATTTTTCTGGTGTTTTTCAAAAAAATGGAGTTTCTGTAAATTTTCAAAGTACACAGCATGTACTTTATGATTACACGTCGTGTGGTCTCTTCCCGCTTGAAGCCATGTGTTGGCCGTGTTCGGGCCACACACACGGTGTGTAGGGATGATGTGGAGGCCGATTTTAATGAAGTACGGAAAAACCTTGTACACGCCGTGTACTCTAAAATTACACGCCATGTACTTTCTTTTTTTTTCATTAAACGGACTGGGGTAGCGCCTCACGCACAGAAAGGTCTTCTTCTAGGTTCCGTTTTTCCAAGAGCACTGAGGATACGCGAATCTTCGACGAGCCCCCACCTCTTCGTCCATTCTCCGATTCGAGAACCGTTGATTGTGTTGGAATCAAAGCGGTGAGTTCTCCCTTCTGCTTGAGCCTTGTTTTCCAATTCCTCCTCTTTCTCAAGTTATTGTGGTTTTTGTGTTTCAGAAATTTTCTCATATCTACGATGTTCTAAGGAGAATCTGTCATCGTGGTTCACATATATCGATCTCCTTGGATCAAGGTAGGTGGTTTGTGCCTTTCTGTATAAAGTCCTTGAATATTTTGTGCAATTTCGCCAATTCCCTTGAACGAGAATTGTGTGTTTTTCTGTTTTTCCCCTGATTGATTTCCTACTTGCTTGATTGCTATATTAGAGGTTTACCTTTGTGAATAGAGTAGTTTTTGTTGTACTCTGTATGTTTTTTGTACTTGCTTTGCATGTTAGGCGTTATGCCAGTTGCCATGCCTAGTTGTAAGATAGTGTAAAGGGGTATCCCATCATTCAAACAATAAGATAGAAGTATGGTGGAGGTGCAAAACCATACCCCAACATTTATAATTGAAATTAAAAGGGCAATACAACTTAAAGAAAATTGACAAAAATGAGAAAGGAAGAAAAAACCCTTACTTGGAAGTGTGCTTCCAAAGGCTAGAGAGAGGCTTGTGAGAGGCTTCTTGGGAGCTTGGGGAACCTTAGAAGGATTCTAGAGAGAGTAGGGTTGAGGTTGGAGGAACTCCAAGGGCTTTGAGTGAGGAGGAAGTGGGAGCTTGGGTGGGTTTATATAGGAAAGGTGATGGAATTCTTTATTACTTAGGTTTGGGTCCCCTTACATTAAATTAATCCAAACCACAAACCATCCCATGGTTTTTGCCCATGGTTTTTGGAAAAGGGAATAGGAAAACAATATTTTAAAAGTCCAAAGTCCGAACTTCTTAAAATATTAGGGTTTCTTATGTGGAGGTGATCACACTCTCATGGAAATTAATTTAAAAAGGAAAGGTGTTGAATATGTCTTGAGGGGTCCATTAATGCTTTGAAAAGTAAGTCAAACAAATCCAAAATCAAATTATTTTAATGGTAAAACATATATTGGCCGAACATAAAGATTATAGCATCTTATTACATCACTATTGGGTCATTATGATGTCATAAAACACATTATATATTTAAACAGTATTTAATTTTTACCCAAAAATTTGACTGTCTCAGAAAATTATGAAAAATTCACCGTTGGATAATTTTGACGTCCTGATTCCAGAAATGACATTTATTTTATCTAAAACTTTTTCTAAATATGTTAATTTATACTTTTAAAATAAAAACCGACATTTATCGAAAATTCACGGGTTTTGACAGAAATGGCTTTCAAACCTTAATAAAAAAATTTAATTGCATTCATAAAATTATAAGATCATTTATATTTAATAAAAATTAATTTAATAATAATAATTTATTTTATTAAAATATTATTTAATTCAAAAATCCCTTAATTTAATAAAATATATTTCTTAATTAAATAATAACTAAAAACACCATTTGTACTTTAAAAACTATTTACAATATATCAAAAATGACTAGAAATTATATTCATTATTATATAAAAAAAATAATGTACATGAACATAGTACTACTTATTTGTTACATAACCCCTTAAAACAGCCGCATAAGACCTAAGGGTAAGGTGTGTGATGGTCACAGACTCTTGGGGTGGCTCGGATAACATCGCTCGAGTGGTAATTTCAATCAACTTACACTTTTCTCGTAGATGGTCACGTTCGAGCTTGACATGATAAAGCTCAGCTTGGGCTTGGTCAAGGGTGAAGCCCAAAGATGCCACCTCTTTTCTGAGCTCTAAAAAATGGGCTTCGTATGGGGCAATTCTACTGGATGAGGCCATCGCTTCCTTTGTCTGAGTAAATTGGATTTGTTAAAGTCCTATATTTATACTAATCATGTGATCACTGTTCAACGGCTATATTAGCAATGATCAAAATTATTAACATAAAACCAAAGAAGTTGACATTTTATATAAACATAAAGAGACATTTAATTAGATAAAGAGGGATTTCCATTAATGAAACTTTGGGTCGTTACATAGCTCACTGGTCCTCCTTAAAGAGTAAAAACATAACAATAGTCAATTTCCTCCAGTCAAAATCACC
This sequence comes from Viscum album, assembly GCA_963277665.1. Lineage (NCBI taxonomy): Eukaryota > Viridiplantae > Streptophyta > Magnoliopsida > Santalales > Viscaceae > Viscum > Viscum album. The sequence continues at coordinate 1,692,612,759 of OY728143.1, read as the reverse complement.
TTTAAAATCTAAATCAACATAGACTCTGATATTAAAATTTGATCCTCCATAATATAACACAACATATAAGGTCTCCTTGATGTATCTTATATACTCTTCACCATGTTCCAATTCTCTCATCTTGTATTCTCTATGTATGGATTAAATACTCCAACTATATGTGCGATTTTAGGTCTAGTACAAACTATAGAGAACATAAAACTCCCCAATACGGATTCATATGATACTTGAGACATTTCCATCCACTCTCTTTCACTTATAGGACTCATCATAGTGGATAACTTTAAATTAATGGGAAGAGGGGCTGATATTGGATTGCAGTCTGTCATGTTGAATCATTTAAATGCATTCCTCGAGTAATTCTTATGTGATACCCAAATCATCCTATTATTTCTATTTCATTGGATCTATATCCAAATAATATTTTTTTTTGGTTCTTAAGTCCTTTATATCAATCTCTCTAGCCAACCGTGCCTTTTTTCTACAATATTTGATCATTTTTGGGGACTGCAAGAAACATATCATTCACATACAAAAGTAGGATGATAAAACAATTTTTATATTGGCCCTTGAAATATGTACACGTATTTTAATTATTTATGTCTTAATCAAGGATCATGATAAAGGAATCACATATCTTGTAACAACACCTCAATTATTATTTCAAACCATACAAATAATTGTTCAACCTGTAAACCAAATTTTATTTACCTTCTTAGAAAAAACCTTATGGTTATAGAATATATATTTCTTCATTAAAATCAAAATTGAGTATACATTTTTTCACATCTAAATACTCTAGATATAGAGTGTATGCAGCACACATTTACAGAACTACCTGAATAGTCATTATTATAACAATAAGAGAAAATATTTCATTAAAATCAATACACACCTTCTAAGAATATCATTTGACCACCAATCTCACATGATATATTTACACCTAGTCATTTTGATCCTTCTTGATCATGTAAACCCATTTTTTTAAATGGCGTTCCTTATTTGATGTAATGGAACAAGATCTTATGTCTTTTTCTTATATAGGGCTTCAAGTTCCTCTTATATAACCACCATTCATGAAGATATGTCTAGACTCTCAGTCACCTCCAAAAAAAATTTTTGTTCTCTATCCTCTTTCAATAAGTAAAATAATACATTGCTATTAGTGACATAATATAAGAGCCATATTGGTGCTATTTTTTCTTGATTGTATTTTTGTAGTCCAGTATCATCTAGTAATTGATCATCGTGCTCTGGTAATTCCTTTGAGGAAACTGGTTCTTCCTTTTTTTTTCATCCTCCACCTTGACTGTTGTAGTTTCTACACTCTATTTCTCTATGTCTTTATCCATCATCATTATTACCTTGTATTCTAAAAAAATGACATACCTATTGATGATAATTTTGTGGGTAGTGGTATCCCACAAATGATACCCCTTTACACCATCAACATATCCCAAGAAGATACATTCCCTAGATCTAGTTTCAAACATTAATCATTCCTGGTAATTAAATAATTCATCTAAAGGACTTAAAAATGTATAAAAATATAAATAGTAATTTGGTTTACTAGTCAAAAACTCCATTGGTGGCATCAAATCAATTTCCACTAAAGGAGATAAATTGATCTAATATTATGTGGTATTCAATTCTTCTACCCAGAACATCTTGGAAACTTTTTTATTCTTTAGTATCATAATTTTTATATAAAATATGGTTGTATTAATATGATCTTCTACTCCATTATACCAAGGAGTGTATACCATCATGAACTACCTCTTGATGCCTTCTTGTTGAAAAAAAGAATCATCCACCTCACTTATATATTCTCCACCATTATTAGTCCTCAAACACTTGATCTTTATTTTAGATTCAAAATCCTTCCATTATTTGAATATTTTTGAGGCTTCAAATACATATTCTTTCCTATTTATTTCAAACAACCAAGATTTCCTTGAATAGTAATTAATAAAAGATATAAAGCACCTTGATCCTACCAAGGATACAACCAGTGTATTCCAAATGTCGGAATAGATCAACTCCAATATCTCCTTACTCATCATTATTGGTGTTCTAATCTTATTCCCATGTTTCTTACTAAATAAATTCTTATAAAAATGTAATGATAACTTCATAATCCTTCAAAAAAATTCTAATTAGATAGATTCTTCAGGAATTATTTATACATATGGCCAAGCTTCTGATGCTAAAATGTTAACAACACTTCCATCAAGGTATTTGATGTGAAAACAATATCTTCTCCCTTGTATATTAAACCCATAAGCATGTAAATGTTCTTTTATATATTTTACCCCTTCATAACCATAATAATTCCATTTAAAATCCTTATCATTACATTATTTGTGTTACTATTTCATATAATATAATCAAATCATCCTAAGGAAAAAAATGTTATTCTTAAGGCCCTTCACATGGCGTACTACCTGAATGGTTAGAACTAAATTATCATTAATATTCAGTATGATGGTTCCAAATAAAATGATATATAAGGTATGATCATTACCCATGTACAAAAGTACTTTCGAGATAGTTTCATACTGATAAAACCATTCACAAAGAGACATCATGTGCCTTCTTACTCTTGAGTCAAAAATCCGTGCAGCATTGAGATGTATTCATCCTTCATTAGACTTTGTTGATTCATTGAGTAGTATGTCTCTATTTCCATAAGTATATTCCATATTTTCTTGAGAGTTATTTTCACCACTCTTATTATTACAATAGTCTTTTCAAACATTCCCCCTATTAATTCAATTGTAACATCTAATGTTTTTCTTCTTGATCCTTAATTTAGACTTACCAGGATTCTGGCTCCCACTAGAACCAAACTCCATCATACTTCATAATTCCATTGAAAGAGAATCTACTTGTGTGTTTTTGTTTTTATATTCATTATTCATGTGCCAAATTTTTTCTTCAAGAACCATATATGTAGTGTATTTTAAGAGAGACATATCTATTAGGTTATTGTTGTTGAGGTTGATTATAAGTTGATCATAAGAATCTAGAAAACTCTGGAGTAGAATATCCACATGTTTAGTATCCAGAATTTTGTATCCCAATGACATAAGATGATAAAATAGGGTAATGAGGGTGTTTATTTGGTCAGTTATCGATGATAACACCACTATTTAAAGATTAAATAATTTTCTCTTTAAGAAATTTTTATTATGGAATGACTTGGCCTCATACTGCTTGTCATAGTATCCAAAATTTCCTTTGTCGTAGTTTTCTATGTAATGATTGAAAGGAACCCATGTACCAAATACAAATGGATGTTGGAAATAACAATCCCTTCTATGTCATTCCATTTCTTATCCTTCACAATCTTTAGTTTTTCACCAATTTCTGGTAGAAAATTATATTTCCATAGCACTGCTTGCATTTTCATTTTATAAAATAAAAAATTATTTCCATTGAATTTTTCAAGATCGAATTTCAATAAAATTTGGACACATTATTCAAAGAGTATATAATTTTCTCTTTAATAAATTATTATTATGGGTTGACTTGGCCTCATACTACTTTTTCAGAGTATCCAAAATTTCCTTTGACGCCATTTTCTATGTAATGCTTGAAAGGAACCCATGTACCAAGTACAAATAGATTTTGGAAATAAAAATCCCTTCTATGTCATTCCATTTATCCTTTATCACACTCTTTAGTTTTTCACCAATTTATATTGGAAAATTATATTTCTGTAGCACCGCTTTCATTTTAATTTTCCAAAATAAAAAATTATTTCCATTGAATTTTTCAAGATCGAATTTCACCAACATTTGGAAACACTATTAGTACATAATTTCCTTGGTCCAAAACATCATCTTTGATACCACTTTTTGGGATTGAAAATAATTGTCCCGTTAGTACATTGATAATTTTATTTTAAAAATAATATGAAAAAATATGGAAATAAAAATTAATACTAGATGTATAATGGAAAACCCCCCAAACAAATGGGGTAAAATTATGGGAAAATTAAAGCATCACACTATTATGAAATGAGGGTATAGACCCTTACTCAATTATATAGAGAAACAAAATCAAATTACTCTATCTTGATAAAATATAGAAACACCTAAAAGAATAAATCACTCAAACATGAAGATAGAAGATGATTTTTTACTTAAGAATCCAATGATAAAAACTATTAGGGTACATACCCTTTTATAGGATTCCCTCAGCCTCCTTTAGAGTCCCCTAAAATAAATTAATTTTACCAAATTAATTGGGGGAAGTCAAGGTTGTGAGAAACCCACTTTGAATGAATTAAATGGCATAACTGTTATTTTTTCTCTCCCTGTAAAATTATTCCAACACAAACTCACATCCAATACTCTCATTATCGTTTATCAAATTACTGATACATATAAGCTATGTTTCTTATAAAAACATTGAGCAGAGTCTTTTATGCATGAATGATCAACTTAATCCTCCACTACCCCTTAAAATTGACTCAGATTGATCATATTCATGGTACAAGTTTTCTAAAAAATTGCATTCGTTGAGATAACGATATGATAAATGTGAATATCATGGTATCCAGTTTAAACTCCACATGTAAAACCCTACTGTTGTGGTTGAAGACAAAGAAAGGGACAAATCGTTTAAATTAAATCCCATATAGGAATTTATTTTAACTTATAAATAGTTCCTACTAAGGTTATCCCACACCAAAAAAAACCTATGTGGCATTGACTTGAGTTACAACCACTGGTTCATTTTTTTGTTACTTCAACACAACATAATCCACACATATTGACAATAGATATAGGCTTGGTCTGCATAGAAAATCACTGACAATTAGAGGGATCCTAAAGTGTTCATCCTTTATCAGCTCTAAATAATGGAACTTATAGAGGTTCCATTTATCATCGTTAAATATAAAGTACTGATAAAGGCACCTTTTATCAGCACTTAACTTTTATCATTGATAAAGGGAGACTTTATTAGAACTCACTGCTACAAATACCATGATAAACATCCATATAATTTATTAACTCCAGATAAAATCACTGAATAAGGGAACAATTTATCAGTTCTTTTATTTAGTGCTAATAAAGACCTCCATTTATCAGTGCTTTTATATAGCATTAATAAAGGATATATTCCTTTAAAAAATTACATCATTAAAAATCATATATTAATATATTTATATTGATAAAAATATACCATATTTAATTAAATATATTTTATATATGATGAAATACACATTTTCACTTGGTATATAATATATTTAGTTAAAAATGGAATATGAAATAAAAATTATATATACAAGTAAATATATAATTTTCTTAAATATTATTTATATAATACTAAATATGTATCACAACCAATACTGTGACTGAGTGGTACTTGATCGCAGCCACTATATCAGGTTTATTGAGCATTGATTATTGACCGCGAATGACTTCTCCCCACACAAGGTGAGTGGTGGGAACAATGAATTTTTTAGATGAGATGCAATGGAGGAAGGTCGTACAAGAAGTTTTCGGTGGGTTAGGAAATGATGAGAGGTAGGTTTGAAATTTATGGTAAGTAGAGGGTAGTGGTCCGAAGATGACACGTGTGGGAGTTATTAGTGGGATTTCACCCCTCATGGGGTTGTCGGTGGATGTGGTGATTTAACTAGATGGTAACAGATAGTGGAAGGAAATTGTGGTGGGATCGAGTACGTGTTGGTGGTGGACAGATGGCAACAACCATGGAAGGTGGTTGATCATCTAGCACTGGAGCAAGGGATGGCATACTAGCCAAGGTGCTCTGGGGTTCCCCTTACTACTTGGTCCTATAGGTTTTCTTTCTAGGGAATTTGTTCCCCTAGACCTTCAAGTCCATGTAATGAGATCTGAGTGTCTATAAAAAATAGGGTAGTTTCTTTGGTTCAATAAAAACGGGGTGCTTTCCCATACCACATAAAAAATAAAACTAAATATGTAATATAAATATTATAAATTTATATGTCATATATTTTTTGAAAAACAATTTATTAATTTAATTAAAAATAGTTATTATTAATTAAAAAATTACTAATTAACAAATATTTTTAATCAATGTCATTTGTTTTTTCAATTTGACTCATATATCAAATAATAAATATTTAATTAATAATTTAAAAAAATTGAATATATTACACTTAATATGTCATATAATAATTTCAAATGTATACATATATGAAATAAATTCAATTTTATAGAGAAAAACATACACAAATAATATAAATTCTTAACATTATCTTTTTATATTTATATTTATTAATATCCAATATCTAATATTTTATATTTAATATAATATATATTTAATTATTGGAATTTATTCATTTTCTATATTTATATTTAATATATATTATTTATTACCATCTAATTAATATATATATATATATATCAAATTTAATAATTTTTATTAAAAATTATTTCATTAATACTTTTTTAATGTTGTTGTAATTTATTTATTTTTAATTTTTATTTATATATATATTTTAATATTTATTAATTTTTTAGAATTTTTATATTTATTGATTAACATTTAATGTTTTAATATAGTTGTAATTTATATAAATAATAAATATTCATTTTATTAATTTATATAATTAATCTCTTATTCATTTTTTTTAATATTTTTTAATCTATTCATCTTTTAATTAAATTTCACTCATTTTTAGCATGAATTCATTTAATATTTTCTATTCATTAATAATGTTAAGTGTTTTTTTACCTTTTTCTTATAATTTATAGATTTTAAATATTTATTCTTTTAATATTTTTTCAATTTATTCAGTTTTAATGTTTTTTATACATGATTATTCATTAATATTTTTAATATTTTTAATATAGAAATATATTCATATATATATATAATATTTCTTTAAATATGATTTATATAATAAAAAATATGTATATTTATATTATACAAGTCATATATTATTGAAAAATAGTTTATAATTAAAAATTAATATTAATTGATAATATTGACTAATCATATTGAGTATTAGGGATGTTTAATAAAATGCCATTTTTTTAATTTAACATATATAAAACTTATGTTACATTAATTTGACACATACATATACATAATTAATACAATTTTATATAGAACACACACATAAAATTTCTGTACTTTATTCAATTTTTAATATTCACTTTAATGTTTTATTTGTTAATATAATATATTTATTGTATATTATGTTTGTAATCAGTAAATTTTATTCATTTTTTATATTTTCGTTCAATATATACTATTTATTACTCTTTAATATATATTTTTTGAATTTATTCATTTTTATTATTATTTATTCATTATTAATATTAATGGTTTTTTAATATTTATTTAATTAATTCATTTTCAAATTTTCTTATTTTTTATATTTTTTTTTAATATTTTTATAATTTTATCAATTCGTAATATTTATTTATATATGTTTATTCATTAACATTTAATTTATTTAATATGGTAGTAATTTATATAATTAATATGAATTCATTTTCATTTTAACATATATTCATTTGTACTTTTTTTAATAATCTATTTAATTAATAATACTTGTTCATTTTTTTAATATTTTTACAATACACATTTTTTTAATTATTAAATTTTACACTTTTTCAACATTCAATAATTTAATATTATTATTATTATTTATTTGATAGTAATTTTACTTATTTTTTTCTATTATTTATAATTTATTAAGTTTTAATATTTATTCTTGTATTATTTTTGTAACTTCTTCATTTTTAATATTTATTTATACATATTTAATCATTAACATTTTAGGTTTCAAATATGGTTGTAATTTACATATTTAATATGTATTCATTTCATTTTAACATATATTAATTTTTATTTTTTTAATAATTTATATAATTACTAAAACTCATTTATTTTTTAATTTTTTTGAAGTCTATTCATTTTTAGTTATTAAATGTCACTCATTTATAACATTCATGCATTTAATATTATCCATTCATTATTAATGTTAATTAATTTTTACTTTTATTATAATTTTTTCATTTTTAATATATATTCATTAAATATTTTTTTAATTTATATTACATAGTTTTTATCTGTGATTTCCAAAAATATATTGATAAATATAGGTTTTGTCAGCAATAAAATTTAAAAAGATGACAAGACCTATCTTTATCAGCACTAAAATCTTAGTGCTCATAAAAACAGGTTATAACAGTGCTAGAAAGAACTGATTAAGACTCATCTTTATCAGTACTAAGAGGTAGCACTGGTAAAGAGTTATTTTATCAACGCTTTCTATTTTAATGCTAAGAAAACCAATATTTATCAGTTCTTTTTAGAAAGCACTGATAAAATATTTTTTATCTTTTAAATAAAACCCCAACATAGGACACCATCACTTGTGTCATTCATGCTCTTGTAGAACCAAAAATTTACCACCACTCCACCTTGAACTTCTCATATGAATCAATACATTCAAAACATAAGGTATGTGTCTTATGATCCATCGTTCAAGATCTTACATTTTTTCAACATTTTATGTTCTTCTTTTTATGTTTTTAATTTTCCCAAAGGGTTTGAATGATGCGATCAATCTTATTTTTCCTCAATATACCTCCCTAATTATCCACCTAATATCCCTCACCTCAAACCATTATTATTTCACCCTCTCCCTCACCCTCACATATATCTTTCCTCGATCTACCTATACCTTCCCTTCTCACAGGTTCGTATATTCTACCTCCTTTCTCTACAGACCTGTATACCCTCTATCCTAGATCCACTACTTTGTATGACTCTAATTAACCCTTAAAACTAGGAACTTATTTCAAAATACAAAAAAAATTTATTAGAGATAGATTTATCTAAATATTTCATTCATTTTAGTTTCTTTAATTTTTTTATGTTCTTTAACAATTGATCTATTTAGAAAAATGTTTTACAAAATTTTATAAGAACATATATAATATTAACCATGTTTGTAAATATTTCCAACTATTAAATTTTATATTAATTAATAAATGTTAAAATATCTATTGAATACCCCATAAAACATTAATAAAAATTGTTATGAATTATGTTTTTTAAATTTATATAGAGTCCACCTTTAAACAGGATGGAGATTATTTTTTAAAATCATGTTGATTAATTTCATAAGAACTATATATGGTATGATTTTTTAATTAAAATCATTTTCTAACATTAAATCATGCCTAAATAATATTTTGAGTTCTTATTTTTTACTAATTCAGGGAAATGTCATTTGTGAATGTTTTATTATTAAATTTTTTATAAATTCATATAAATTGATTTATATTAATGTATATAAATTATTTAAAATTGTATAGATTTAATTTATTAATCTTCTATATTTAATATGTATTATTTAAGACATAAAACTCCCTCGTTATAAACTCATTTATCTAGGAAAATCCAATCTTCCCATTTATATTTATTAGTAACATGAAAATTACTTGAAATTTTCTCATGAAAAACCAAAATTAGCTCATATATACCCCTATAAGGAAAATTCCACTTAATATCTTCTTCAAATTTTATTACAACATGAGTAGACTATATTATTAACAAGTTACTCTACAGATACACATAAATATATCTATATACATATTATTAACATGTTATTTATTCCTATGATTTCTTTATATTATTAATATGATCACTACTAGAAATTCAGGATATAGCCACAGTTTTAAACCGTGGTTATAGGTCCCCAAACCATGGCTATAGGTAATATCCACAGTTTGAGGAATCGTGGCTAAGTTTGGGGCAGCTATAAGCCTTGACCAATAGCCACTGTTCAAACCATGGATATACACCTAAATCCATGGTTTTAAACTATGGCAGCAACTTAAGGCACACAGGACTATAGCCATGGTTTAAAATTGTGGCTATAGGGTTTCCCATTTCATAAAAAAAACACCCCCTAGATCCTAAACAGACCCCCCCCCCCTAGGACAGACCCTGGACCCCCCCCCCCCCCCTCCAGACCCTGGACACCCCCCAAGACCCTGGACACCCCCCTAGACAGACCCCCCCAAACCCTGGACAGACCCCCCCCCCCCAAACCATGGATAGAATCCCCCCCAGACCCTGGACACCCCCTCCCCCCGAGGACAGACCCTGGACACCCCCAAAACCCTGGACACCCCCCCTGGACAGACCCCCCCCCAAGACAAACCCTAGACACCCCCCCCCCCAGAAAGACACCCCCCAGACCCTGGACACCCCCAGACCCTGGACCCCCACCCCCAAGACAAACCCTAGACCCCCCCCCAGACAGACACCCCCCAGACCATGGACACCCCCAGACCCTGGACCCCCCCCCCAAACAGACCCCCCAGACCCTGGAGAGAACCCCAGGACAGATTCTAGACACCCCTCCCACAGACCCTGGACACCCCCTCCCTCCTAGACCCCCACCCCCTGAAACACCCCTTCCCCCATGCAAAGGCCCCCTTCCACTCCCCTCTAGACCCCCCCCCCCCAGACACACCCCTCCCCACTACACACCCCCCTCCCCCTGCCCTGCACACCCCCTACCCACAGCACACCCCCTTGCCCCAGCACCCCCCCCCCCGAGACCCTAGACAGACCCCCCCAGGACAGACCCTAGACACCCCCCAGACCCTGGACACCCCCTGGACAGACCCTGGACACCTCCCCAGACAGACCCCCCCAGACCCTGGACACCCCTTGGACAGACCCCCCCCCCCCCCCAGGACAAACCCTAGACATCCCCCCTGGACACCCTCCCACCCCCAGGACAGACCCCCTAGACCCTGGACACCCCCCCATACCCTGGATACCCTCCCAGACAGACCCCCCCTCCCCCCAGACCCTGGACACCCCCCCCCCAAACAGACCCCCCGAGACCCTGGACACCCCCTCCCTCCTGGACCCCCACCACCTGCAGCACCCCTTCCCCCATGCAAATCCCCCCCTAATAGAAATTTTCATTTTAATCAAGTCTCTCTAGGAATGAATACAACTTCCAATATGGTAGTGATCCATACATCCATTTACAAATGGCAAGATAACAAAAATTTGTTTGAGAATGAAATTAAAAAAAATGTGTAAGGAAGAAATAAACAAAAGGGATATCAAACCTTAGAGGATCAAAGTGAATACATGTAAGAAGAGAAGGATTTAGTAGAGGCTAGGTAGAGTTCTAATAAGAAGTTAGACCCGGAAGAGGAATTTTCACTGTTGAGAAGAGGAGAAAATATCTCTTTTCAAGGGATTTCTAAACCCATTTATTTATATCTTATTTTATTTTCTAACATTTTAGTGTTATAGGCTATTTTTAATATATAAATTTAAAATTTATTTTAGATAATCTAATTTGGTCACCCAAATATTGAAGTTTCCTACTGCCCCCCTCCCCCTGCACCCCCTGCCAGTTTTTCCTCCCCCCACTACCCCCTTGTACCCACATGCCCTGTAGACCCCCGACAGACCACCAACCTCTCCCCCCTTGCATCCCACCTGCACCTCCCCCCTCCCACCAGCCCTACAGACCCCCCATGCCCTACAGACCTCCCCACTCCCCCTGCCCCCTGCCCCTCCACCCACCCCCTCCCCCTGCCCCCTGCCCCCTCCACACTCCCCCCTGCCAGTTCCCCCACCACCACCCCCTTATAGTTGATTCCTAATGATACTCATCCTCTATATGTTGAAGGAGAATTAGTTCATCTCAGTTTCATCAATTATTTTCTAAAACTTCACTTCAATACCATTGTGTTAGACTACTTTAGGATGGTCATGATCCTTGTCTCACATGCCTAATTTTTTAAGGCAATCATCATGTCACCACAAGAGTGATGATTATGGAAGCTTTCATTAAAATTGGAGGATGGGAGTTTAAAACATATCTTTATGGTTTTCATTTCCCAGTCTATATTTGTCTTATATAATTAGCACATTCCCATGAATCTTGTTCTTGATTCCATCTCCATGTGGACATCAGTTAATAATTTCACTTGCTTCTTTATCAAGGTGAAAATCTAATGAAAAAATTTGACTAGAATTTCAATTACATTATATATTTAGAGAATCCCATAAATGTATTTCTCATTTCTGGAAGTGAGGGAATCTTATGATTTCCACATATAAGTAAAGGATGGATCTTCAGTTATGAACTGGGTAGGAAGGATATTATATCTTCTTCTGTTAAGCCATATAGACATCTTCGGATCATAATCTAAGGAATATTATTCTCATAACCTATATAATCATAGATTTATCACCAAATTCATTATAGGCTAGTCACCTGATCTATTTTAGGCTCATCACCTAATGAGCTCTAGGCTCATCACCTAAGGAATTCCATGTTCATTGCATGAGGAAGGATGGTATTATGATGCATTAGTAAAGGTGAATAATCCTATTCTTATCACATAATAAATCTCGTACTTTTCATATATGGAAAGTTAGGGTCCTCTTATGCTCATCACAAAATTTTAGTCATCATTTTAGATCTAGTGGGGACTAGTCCCATTATGCTCATCGCATAAGTCTGGTCACGATTTAAATTCCAGTGGGGACTAATCCTATTATACTCATCACATAAGACAAGTAATTGTTTAATGACTAGTGGTGACTAATATGAGGTTTAGAGTACTCTTGGAAGATGGTTAGGAATAAGAAATATTGCCTCAAAAGTGGTTGATGTGATAGTTATGATATTGGGATGTTGTGAATGAACCTTAAATAGTTATACTATGTATCCTATTTGAACAGGAATCAAAACCCTCATAGTCTGATTTACATAATTTATGTTCATATGATAGAATCATCAATATTTTTTAACATCATGCGGTAAATATGATTTTTTTGTGAAATAAGTGACAATATGTGATCTATTAGGGCTATGAATTAGTGTTTCCAAGTCTGGTTCAATGTGGTATGTGGCTCAGGTGTAGGAAGATTGTGGTTTTCACACCTATTATGATGCCCACTTGGAGGTATGTATCATCCATATCTCTCTATAATTTATGTATTATTCTTGTTTGGGTAATTTATTGACTCATGTGGTCAATGATGAACTCGATATACCTATAAAAAAACATTTTAGATATCAAAATTGTGCATCTAGAAGGAATAGATAATATAATAATTCTAAGGACTCTGTAGAATGGTTATACACCTTGGATTACCTGAGAGTATCACATGCTTCTATGTCTATAGGAAAAAATATAGAGTAAAACAATAAAGCAATTATGGAAACAAGTTTTTAAAACAATCAAGAAATTATAGAATTCAAATTAAAGGTTTAGGTAGAGAGACCTACCTCAACCTCAATATACATTGTTGTAACACCCCGACCCCAGTTACCCAAAGTCGGTTCATTATTTTAATACATTGTCACAATTCCAAGGAATCAAGTCCCGAAGGACCGATCCGTTTAGCAGTCTTGGAAAATAGATTACATACATGAACGTTATATTACACATTAGAAAATAAAACACAACATAAATTATCCTCTGAGAATACCATTAATCCCCAAGATTAACCCTGCTTATCAACCATAATACACTTCTTGGAATCTTGGGAAAATAAAACATAAGAAAGGGGTGAGCTCAGATTCTCAATAAGGTTAAATAATTTAGCGGAAGCTATAAACTTTTAAAGCATTTTTTTTAATAAAAATAACAGCCTTTTTAAACATAAACTTGAACATAATATAGAAAAAATAAATCAAACATTACCATATAAATATGCACGTGGATATTCTACTAGTCGAATAATCACATTTAATAACTAATTTCATAATGAGGGAATGCCTAACGTCGGACATCATTACCACATAGTCAAGGCCTCATGCCAAGACTACAAATAAATTTTTTGTCAAGGCCTTGTGCCAAGACACTAGTTTGTCTCATGATACCTACCGATGCATCGAGGAGCTATAGCGGGCTCCACCTGTCACTTACTAAGTCAACTGCATTCCTCATATGAAAAATTTTAAACATAACATATACATTCGTATTAAAACTAGAATACGAAATGTTAATAAATTAACCATAAACCATGAATGGTATAAAAATAGAACATCCACAGTCAAACATATCATAAATCATTCAATACAACATGGAAGATTGTATTATAATAAATCAACCTCAATCAAAAATAATATCCATTAAAGGATGCTAACATAGTTGAAAATGATGAGTAAAATTTTTTGAGAGAAATATCCTTTTTGTAAAATCATTTAAAAGTAACACATTTATAAAGGAAGTAATTTAAAAGAGATTTTTTAATTAAAGTGTCCCATACCACTATGAAACTTTTGAAAAGAATTATCATTTCAAAACATTCATGTTCATATAAATAAATCCTTAAAATCATTTTGAAAACATGAACATTAATTAAAAAGATTTAGAAAGATAAATCTTTAAAACATTTAAAATTCTGATCTTGATAAAGAGTACCTTTAAAAAATAATTAAAATGTTCATTTTGAAATTATTTTTATGAAAAATGGACATGGATGATAAAAATGTCCTAGTAAATACGTACATAAAAACAACCTCAGATAATAATGAGATTGTAAAATAAACCCTTACCAATTTGGTAACTTACGAAACATACACCCCATGAAAGAAGTATTATACAATGAATATGTAAATACACATAAATTAAAGTTTATTACATAATTAATACAATTATGGGTAGTACATACACCACACAAAAGGTAATAGTGGCAATATGGCATGAATCTCACGGGAATAAGGAGTGAGATGAAAACCCCTTACCTTACACTTTCCTTTAGTCGAGGGTACGTTTAACCTCATGTATTAAGACTATAATATGTTATTAAATTATAAAATAACCATATTAATATTTATTATATCATACATTATTCATTTATGACTTTATACTGCCCATTTAATAATAATTTCCATGTTATATTAATATTTCGGGTAATAATCGTTTTCTTTATCGTACGTGTTTTAACTTGTTACTCTTGATTGTATCACTTAGATAATGATTTAAATACTTCCAGAATATAAAACATGATTTATATATCATATATATTTAGAATATAAATATGTATAATAGACGTATATATGAAATGTAAAACACCGTTTATGGAGACGGTAGTCCGTACGTACGCATAAACGCTGTTTCCGTTTTCATATAGTATTGAATAGAAGTAAGTGAATAAGATATATGTAAGTACATAAATACTTATAAATATAAATATATATATATATATATCTCCAATATAATTATTATGTCATATATTACATACTTATTAGTAATATATATTTTTATAATCGTCGATGAATGGTGAACTTGGAAATGAATCTCATCGCATTGTGGAGACGATAATCCGTACGTATGCACGAGTGAAAATATCATTCTTTTGATATTAAAATAATATATAATTGAATAGTATATCATAGATATAGAATCCTTATCACTTTATATTTATTATTTACATCAAATACACATCATTATTATACCCATCCAAATAATAATTTATTGAATAACAATTACACCATGACGTGGAGACGGTAAACCGTACGTACGCTCCTATGGTGACAAGTCATTCAAATGGTGGATAAAATAATTAATTTGGTTGTACCACAATTATAATAACATAAAATTATATATAATATAATGGAGTTATTATTTTATAATGGAAACAACAAAGAAAAAGGAAGTGGAAGAAGAAATGGACTTGAAAGAGGGTGGTGAAATCATTACCTCTTCTTCGGGTTCTTCCTTTTGATTTGATCAAAAGGGATCCTTAGGTTGGTTTTCTGATCAAACTAAGGCCTCTATGTTGAAGGGATGATATTTGAGAGGGTATTTGGTCAGGGTTTGTCTGCGCCAAATGGCTTAGAAGGTGTAAATTAGAGTGAAGGGAGAGTGCCCTTTTGTAAGAGGGGTGATGGGCACCTTAGGAAAAACTTAAAATATTATTTTATAATAAATACATATTCGGTTTATAATGGCTCCAAATTAATTTATTTAGAGGTTAAGGTAGTGATGGGTCTAAATCCACTCAACCAATAGGTTTTTGATAGGTTTGTGTCACTTTATTAACCTTATCTTTTAGTTTTAACTCTTAGTTAATTAGTTTGACATTTACCAGGTCTCTTTGTATTTTTATATTATATGGTTAATAAACTTAATATAAACTTCCAATCGACCCCCATGTGGTCCATTAATGATAAACCTATCGTGATATAATTCCTTTGGCTGAACCTTATATTTTTAGGAATATAATATCAATTAATAATATAATATTTATTTTAAAAACTCCTTTATGTCAATTTTGACACTATTGGGTATTTTGTTTTTGATAAATTCTTAAAAGAATTATTACTTCAAAAAAAGTTCATATAACCAATACTAATATATCATATTAACCTAGAAAATTATTGGAATTCATAAAAAGTCTCAAATTAAATTTATTTGGGTATTTATAATATCAATTATTTTAATCTTTCATTAATATGGTAATTACTGTATCATCATTGTGTCACAAATAGATTAAATTATTTAATCTCTAAAAATTATAAATAAAATACCATTATGTAGTAAATATTTTTAGATTTATAATGAATATTTATAATCAAACTTATCTTATGTGTAACCCTATATAAAAAATGTTTTAGTTATTAAACTTTAATTTTAACTCTTTTAACTCTTCTTTGAATTAAATAATAATAAATGTCCTAATCTAATCCAAGTGGACCAAAGATGTTCATATTTTATTCCTAAGGTTTTTTTGGTCTAATTAGACTTATCCAATAGAATTAGGACATGTGTTAGGGTAATAATAATATCATTTTTACCCTTAATTACCCTATTTACTTTTAACCGTGGTAAATAAAAGTAAAAAGTTACTATTCACCAAAAATTATTTTTATCTTATTGAACCACATTTTACTCCTTTATATTAACCGTGTCTCTCGAATTTTTTATTCCACTCATGGAAGTGGTAAAATTAAGTTTTACGTGAATTTGCAAATTCTCCTTGGAGATGGGTAAAAAACGGTGAAAAGTTCAATAAAATTTTTATATATCTAAAATTATTCTAAACTAACTCCAATGAATTAAATTGAACTTATATAGGTATTATGTATATATTTTGACCTTAATTAAATTTAAATAAAATAAATAATTATTTAAATAAAAAATCGGTTTTAAAATATAAATCAGTGTTTTTTCACTATTCATCAAAAATTGAATGTTTTTAGAAAAACACAAAAAATTCACCCTAAGCTAATTTTGATATTCCAAATCCAATAATAAAGTCCATTTTGAAAGATAAAATTTATAAAATTTTAAAAATTGGGTATTACTATTCATAATGGCTAGTTTGATTAGTTGTGGTGTGTGTTAGAACTCGAAGTTGTGTACAACACACACTATTGTATTATTCAAAGAGAAGCGTATCATGGAAGCTTGGGGTGTTACAATTGCTTTTGATGATAGAAACTCGAATCTTCCTTTTTTCCACTTACACGCATATGAAACAATCGCCATTTCAAACTCTCTTGATATTTGAAGGAAATATGTGAAAATTTAACAGTGTAAGAATTATAAGCAAGAAAACAAGTGTCTATGAGAAACTAACAGTGTAATTGAAAAATGATAAACATATTGACACCATGTCATAGGCTATACTATATTCATGATTTCAAAGAAGTACATGCCACAAAAATGCCTTCAGATGTGGAGGATGTTATTCTAGTAAAGTGATATTTTTTTCATGTCTTCAAGAAGCAATGATGCAAATATAAGGATACAATGTAGCAAGTATGGTGGATCATTAATGTTAAGGAAATTAAGTCATGATCTATTCATGAGAACATTGTGTATACACCATAACATCTACCAAACACTAACATCATTATATGGTAGAATTCAATGTATAAACCAAGAATAAAATTTACATCTAAAATTTACCTCAATACCAGTATCACCAAAACCATCATGACCCTTGTAATCTCCTTTAGAAACACCAACATCATTATCTCATCCTCTCAGAAAACCATCATCATCAACATTTGTAGTGCCATATGCACCTAAATCAATGGCAGGAGCAGAAGAATACTCATAAACCGAACGCAAATAAATGAGAACACATTTAAGTATTGAAAACATAAAAAGGTTATCACTAAAATCAAAAAATCAATCCAAATTTATTTTAATCATATAAAATCATACAAAATGTGTAAATATAGTAATGCCAAGGATTTTAATGGAATTTTAGAGAATAAAAAATGAATTTCATATAAAAATTTATGAAATTTCTAGTTCGATCACTCCCTCCAGTTGTCTATAACCACTTATTGAAGGAGTAACATATATGGGAAAAAAATGATGCCTAGGGGAGTTATAAATGGAGGGTGATTTCTATAAAGGACACATGGTTTGATCAGAGCACAGAGATAGATTATTTATTGACATTACTAATGATGAAAAATTGAGGAGGATCTATAACACCATAGGTTATATTTAAATGATTTTTGATGATGTAATAAGATAACTGTTCATCTGAAGTGCTATATGTGTCACAGATTTAAATTAAACAAATAATATAAAAAACTACAGTCTATTGTAGTTACAGATGGAATAAAATGAAAAATATTCAAGGAAAGGTAAGAAAACATCACCAAATGACAAATGAAAATTACAAAAGGAAAATAGACACTGAATAACAAACCAAACTACTGACCTGAATCTGAGTATAAATGGGCTCCAAAACAGAATTTTTTGAAATCATCACCAAGAAAATATTGAACTTTTTCCCTTCAATATAAATTATTAGGAAAACTGAAAATTGATATATTTAGGATAACTTCTAACCACTTTTTTTACACAGCTTAACATTATCACCATAAAAACACAATTAAATGCTATTAAGAAGTTAAAAAATGCATCATCTGTCACAAACCAAGTCGGTTCGCCATTAACCCGATGCCTGACCCAGCCCGAAGTAAGGCCCTAAGGGTGTTCCCGATCCCCATGGGCTAGCACAAGTTCCCGGGTATCAAATTGAAACTTTGGGAAAGATTTACCCGTATAAAAAACTAGGAATAACCACAAGTAAACTGAACTCAAAAACAGCGTTGCAACCAAAAGTCTTTAAACAACAAAAGTGAGTCTCAAAAACAACTACAACCCAACCACAACTAACTCCAAAAATGGGTGACCAAAAACCAAGTCAGCAACCATCACCTGATGGAGGGGTACCACCGTCCAGCCTTCACCACCAACGCCAAGTCAGAAGAAGCAGCTAACAACTCGGACCACCGCTCTCAAAACCTTTGCCTTTCCCTGCATCAGACATAATCAGATCTACTTACACCCAAGGGTGTAAGTAGGGTGTGAGAAATCACTCAATAGGTTGGTACCAGAGAAAAGATTCTGCATGTAAAGGTTAGGTGACCAGAACAGTTTGCAGGCTTGAATTATAGAAAATAAACAAATGCACTAACAACTTTAATGAAAACAGTTTTTAAAGAAGGGCAGATTTAAATAGGGAACGAGGTTTTTGGTACTAAAAGAAAATGAAAAAATTCTTACCTTTTTACACCACAGAAATTACACAATCAACCAGTGATGAGTATATAATCGCACAAGAGCAACAAAAGTGGAAGAGACCCTAAGGGACTAAAGCTATGTGGGGCCCTAGAACCTCACGTCTCGGTGTACCAAAGAATCCATATCATACGTTCCCATGCATAAGCCACTAGTAGGGAAACACCTCCATAACCTAGTGGTCTTTAATCATCATCCAAAGTTTAGTTAGTTTTGTAAGTGTCAATCCAGCTAAGTGAAACTGGGTCAGAGCCACTCCCGTATCACTAGCATGCTAGTCTAGTCCGCCCACCTAGTACCTAGGCTTCCCCTTTTGTGATCAACGTTCAATATAAATGAATAAAAAACAACCATTTAATGTATTACACACGATAGAAATCCTCATAAACCAAAACACAACGTTCAAGAACTACACAGTCAAATAACTACACAATTACAAGAACCAAACTAAAATTTAATAGGCATTTGAAAACAAATGGTCTAGTAGTTCTAAAGAAAATAAAACAACACAATCATCAGTTCCAAGACTCACTCGAATGCACACTAGGACTGTAACATTTATCAAATTTCAACTGCAACATTTTTCGAAAGACCAAAGGCCCAATATAGTAAAAACCAGACAACCTAAACATGCTACTAATAAAAATAAAACGCCAAATCCTATCAACCAAACCAACAACTCACAGCAGCAGGTAAATAAAAGACATATCAATTTAATTAAACTACTAGACTAATTGATCAGATAACCTAAGCATGCAAAACCTCCTACCTCAAAGTATTAAAAACGATACAGTGCAACACTCCCGCTGCGCAACGGTTGCACCGCACAGATCCGTCAAAAAGGTATTAAAATAGTGGACCAAATAACCTAAATACCAACCCAGTGAAACATCAGCAGTCCATAAAAAAATAAACATCTGCAATTAAATTATTCAGTTAACCATTAAACAAGTTCAATAATAATTAAATTAATTAATTAACAATTAAACCAAAACAATTAAATAATTCGATTAACAACTAAACAAATTTAATTAATTAATTAACAGATAAACAAATTCAATAATAATTAAATTAATTAATTAACACTTAAACAAAATTAAATAAGTTGATTAACAACTAAAACAAATTTATTTAATTAATTAGCAGATAAAAAAATTCAATAATAACTAAGTAAATAAATTAAAAATTAAACAAAATCAAGTTAAATAAATTAAAATCAAACCTTCGACCACGGAAAATGTCGGAAAGACAACTGAGGGGTGGCGCGGCGGCTGTCCGGCAAGCAGAGGGGGTTGCGGCGGCTTTCCGTTGAGCGGAGGGGGTTGTGGAGTTGTTGTCCGGCGAGTGGAGGCAGTGGTGCCAGCTGGTCTGTTCGGGAAAGAAGGAGGGGAGGTGTGGTTGGCGGCCTGTTGAAGGGAGGGTGGCCGAACAGGAGGAGCAGTAGGCGGAGGGGGTGTGGCCTAGGTGAGCGGAAGAAAGGAGAGGGGTATATGGGAGGGGGGCGAGAGGAGGAGAGAGGATTGGAAGGGGGGCTGGTTGAGCGGGGAAGAGAAGAGGGGGAGAGGGAGGGCTGGTCGCGCAAGCAAGAGAGGAGGGGAAGGAGAAGGGCTGGCCGAGCAGGGAAGAATAGGGGAAGAGGGAGGGCTGGTCGCGCGGGAAAGAAAGGAGGGGAAGGGGGAGGCCGTGGGAGGAAGGTAAGGGAGGGAGGAAGAGGAGAAGAAAAGGGGAGAGGAGGGAGAAAGGGAGTTCGTGGGAGAGAAGATAAGGGAGGAAAAAAAGAAAAAGAATGGAAGGGGGGTACCGGCTAGGGTAGGGTTTATGAGGGGGAGAGAAAAAAAATGGAAAAGAGATAAAATAAAAAGAAAAGAAAAATAAAATAAAAATATAATTGAAAAGGAAGAAAGAAAGAAAAAATAAAATAAAATAAAATAAAACAAAATGGAATAAAATAAAATAGAGAGGAATGGGGGAAGAAATGAGGGTGAGGAAATAAGAAAAAAAACTAAAATAAAATAATAAATTTTAAATAAATAAAAAAATTGGCTTTAAACGGTAATAGTAAAGGGGTCCGCTCGCGCGTCGGGTGGGTTGCGCGGCTTTGCCTGTGCCCTGCCTACACGTCGAGCATTGCCAAACAAAGGTCTGCTGACCAACGCAAGAATCGCACCACATGTCAGGATCAACGCACTTTCCAACTAAATAATTATAAAAAGTGCATATGAACTTATAAAATTAAAATTAAAATTAAAAACATACCGTATGTGAAGTCCGGGTTCGACAATTCTTCCCACAATGAAAACTTTCCTCCCTCAGAAAGTCAGCTCGATGCCTGATCAGAGAATAGAAAAGGGTACTCTTGTTCAACCCACGACTTCCACTCCCAATTCTCGTGCTCATCATTCCCATGCTGCCAGAGAATACGAACCAATGGAATGGACTTCCCATGCAGCACCTTCTCCTACTAATCCCCTACCCGCACTGGTCACTCAAACACTGATAAGTCTGGTTCAATCTCCAACTCCTCCCAATTCAACACATGCGATAGATCGGGGTTATACATTTTCAGTTGGGAGACATGAAATACATCGTGAGTTGATGTCAACTGTGAAGGCAAATCTAAACTGTAAGCAACCTTGCCAATCCACTCAGTAATCTGGAAAGGCCCAAAATACCTCGGTGTCAGCTTTCCCTGCTTTTCCAAGAGGTGGTGACCCAAACGAGGGGACACCTTCAAGAACACTTTGTCCCCCACTAAAAACTCAAGATCCCAACACCTCCAGTATGCATAAGATTTATGGAGAATCTGAGCTATCAACAACCGCTGTCTAATCAGCTTGACCTTCTTAGACGTCTCCTGAACAAGGCTCAGTCCCAAGAGTGAGGTATCGCCTACCTCAGCCCAACACAAAGGAGACTGACAAGGCCATACATAGAGCTCCTTGAAGGGTGCCATTCTGATGGAAGACTGGTAACTGTTATTATAAGTAAACTCAACCAATCCCAAATGGCTATCCCATGAGTCTCCAAAATCTAACACACAGGCTCAGAGCATGTCTTCCAGAATCTGATTCGCCCACTCCATATGGGCATCGGTCTGAGGATGGTATGTTGTGCTCATCTTAATTTGCGACCCCAAAGACTTCTGGAGGCCTTCCCAAAACCGAGATGTAAAGCAGGGGTCCCTGTCAAAAACAACTACTGACGGCACACCATGAATTCTGACCACCTCCTGAACATACAAACGACCCAGCTCCTACACCTTCGTTGTATCTCTGATTGAGATAAAGTGAGCTGACTTGGTCAAGCGGTCAATCACTACCTAGATAGCATTCCTCCCTCTATGTGTACGAGGCAATCCAATAATGAAGTCGATGGAGACCTCGTCCCACTTCCAGGTAGGAATGGGTAATGGCTGGAGTAGGCCGGATGGTCTCTGATGCTCTGCTTTCACCTGCTGGAAAGTGTAGCATCTCGTTACAAAGTCGACTATGTCTGGTCTCATACTTGGCCACCAGAACTGACAGCGAACATCGTAATACATCTTGGTGGTACCAGGATGGACGACCCACTGAGACTGGTGGCTATCCTGCATCACCACCTTTCATAGAGACAACAGAACAACAGCCTGTCCCTTGAAGCACAAGATCCCCTCGAGAGACAAAGACCAATCTGAAGGAGTCTCCCCACCACGAAGAAGCTATATAGATTATTGACACAGCTCATCACCAGGCTGCTCCTGCTGGATTAACTTCAGAAGAGCGGGAGTCAACTGAATGCTAGCCAGGAAAGTAGCTCTGTTGTGCTCCCTTATCTCCAAGTGCATCTAGGTGAAGAGACCCATCAAAGTTCACTCATAACTGGACTTCCTCAATGCCTGCACCGGTACTTTTCTGCTCAAAGCGTCAACCACCACATTACCCTTACCCGGAGTATAGAAAATGTCAAAGTCAAAACCCTGAAGGTACTCGATCCAGTGGCGATGCCTCAGATTGAGATCCTTCTGAGAGAAAATGTAGGCTAGGATCTTAAGGTCAGAATAAATCACAAATTTCTCCCCAAAGAGATAGTGACGCCAAGTCTTCAGGGTGTGCATCACTTCTGCCAACTCTAAGTCGTGAGTCGGATAATTCTTCTCATGCGGTCGAAGCTGGTGAGAACCATAAGACATCACATGGTCATCCTGAATGAGGACACATCCAAGGATCGTATCTGAAGCATCAAAATAAACCACATAGACCTTTCTAGATTCCGGCAAGGTCAACACAGGTGCGGTGGTCAACCACCACTTCAACTCCTCAAAGGACGCCTGACACTGTAGGTTCCACTCAAACTTCACCCCTTTCCGGGTGAGTGTAGTCATGGGGGAGGCGAGCCGTGAGAAGTCCCGTACAAAATTCCTGTAATAGCCTACCAGGCCCAAAAAACTCCTGATCTCGAACACATTCCTCAGCTGCTCCCACGACATAACTGCCCTGATCTTCTCTGGATCCACTGAAACCCCTTGTTCTGAGACGACGTGTCCCAGAAACCTCACTTACCTAATCCAGAATGTGCACTTTGAGAGTTTGGCATACAAGTGGTGATCCTGAAAAGTGCCCAAAACAATGCGCAGGTGATTCCCATGCTCCTCCTCAGATCCCGAATAAAACAGGATGTCATCCAAAAATACCACAACAAATGAGTCGAGATGTCAGTGGAACACCCTATTCATGAGCACCATAAAAACTACAGGATCATTCGTTAATCCAAAAGGCATGACCAAGTACTCGAAGTGACCATACCTACTTCAGAAAGCCGTCTTCGGGATATCTGCTTCTCTCACTCTGAGATGGTGGTATCTCGAAAGCAAATCAATCATGGAGAACCACTTTGCTCCCTTCAGCTGGTCAAACAAATCATCAATCCAAGGTAAAGGGTATTTATTCTTGTTGGTCACCTTATTCAATTTCCAGTAATCAATGCACAACCGGAGGGTTCCATCGGCCTTCTTCACAAATAGAATTGGGGCAGCCCAAGGAGAGATGCTTAGGTGAATTAATCCTTTGGATTCCAAATCGTCCAGCTGTATCTTTAATTCCCTCAATTCGGTGGGGGCCATGCGATATGATGGAAGAGATATATGTTGTGTTCCTGGAATCAACTCAATCGAGAAATACACGTCTCGCTATGGGGGTAATCCTGAAAAATCATCTGGTAAGACCTCTGGGAACTCATCCACTACACGAGGCAACCCGCCCTGAGAAATACCACCATCTTCCTCTAGTGCGAACGACGACAACTGATAAGAAATTTTTCCCAACTCAAGGAGTGGAGGTCCCGTGTGACCCGACTGAGGGTCCCATTCTCCATGAAATATCTAAGGACTCCCATCTGGTGCTGTAAATCTAACTCGGTGCCAATAGCAGTTAATATTCACTTGAAAGCGCACCATCCAGTCCATACTGAGGATCGAATCAAATAGGTCCATATCAAGGACCAAGAAATCCCACTCCATCTCGACTCCTGACACAAAGAGTGAGCACGACGAGCACCTAATACCCTGCTCCTTTTTCTTACCCAGTGGTGTCACTAACTCCATTGCAACAGATAAAAGCTCAGTTGGGAGGCTCAATAAGTTCACAAGACGGGCAGATATAAAAGAAACTGAAGCACCGGTATCAAATAAAATTGCAGCTATAGAAGATGAAATCTGAATGGTACCTCGAATAGTCGAAGGTCCTGCATCAGATCCCGCTGGTGTCTGATCCATAGCATGAAAATGTTTGGTCCCTGCCTGAGAACGACCACTCGCCTCTGGCTCTGCCCTAATCTGGCTCTGCCCTAAAGACGATCTGATCCTGCCACCACGACCACCGAACAGAGATCCCAGCGTCCTGGTCGGCTCTGATTGCACTGATACTGCCTCGGAAGCCACAGATCTAGTCCCACTCTAGTGAGGGCACATCACTCTACCAAAGTGTTGTACATTCCCCATGATCCCACACTGGTAGCAAAGCCTGGGAGGGGTGGGACATACAGATCGGATGTGCCCTACCCTTTCGCACTGATGGCACACAATGACCCTCGTATCAGATGCCCCAGATGGAGTCTACCCGGAGGGATATCCTGAGCTGCTACCACTCTTCTTCCACTGCTCATCACGCTTCCTCTTCTTCTCTGAAGAACTGTCGCTGCCAAATCCAGACATTGATCCAGAAAACCCCCAACTTTCCTCTCTGGTCAATCTCAACCATGCAAGCACGATCGACCACCCCGGCATAAGTCTCCAACTTGAATAAGAAAACCTGAGAGTGGATTTTCGATCAAAGGACCTTCTCAAACTTTCAAGATTTCAGGTATTCACTTGAAACTATCTCAGGTGCGTATCACACTAGCTCAGCGAAGTGGCTCGCATACTCCATAACTATTTGATTCCCTTGTGAAAGATCCATGAACTCCCGAGATCTAGCGTAGGCTAGGAACTCTAGACAGTACTGCTGGTTGAAGATAACCTTGAAATCTTTCCAACTCATATGCTCATGTTTCCCAGCCTATACCACTGATTCCCACCATTTGCGACTGGAACCCTCTAGCTAGAAAGTGGAACACTTTACCCTGACTTCCTCGAGCGTGTCAAGGAATTCGAACATGCGTTCTATATTTTCAAGCCACTCTTCTACCTCCTGATGTTCTGAACTACCTCAAAAATAAAGAGGCTTATTCTTCAAAAACTCCAAAGCTCTATCCTTCTTGGAGCTAGATTGATCCCCTCTAACTAGAATAGGGGCGGGAGCAGGAGTCTCCCTTTTTCCCAAAGCTTGAACAGCTCGGACCACGGCCTCTACCAATCTCTGATCAAGCGGCGCAGGAGAACTCTCTTCGGCTTCCTCCTATGGGTGCGTGGATGCCCTCCAGGGAGGCATCTTGCTACAAGGAGCAACAGTCATAAAATAACACCATCAATATCACATATCTCAGAGAAAACAAATTTTCAGAAAGTTAAATAATCATCAGTCAACCAAACATGCAAAAATAACATTATGTCAAAACTCTAATTTTCTACCCGGTGTCCACACACGGTCTGCAGCCTGTACGTCTCACCTGGAAAAGAAGTCAAACAAGAATCCTGACATCCCATGGTGACTCAGTGTCTATCATGAGGTGTGCTGGCCAGGAACCCTACTCACGACCAGAATTCTGATCCCTGATAGTTCTAACTCATGTCTATCCAGACTCATCCCAAATAACATAAAAAAAGAGTTAAACCTTCCTTTGATACCATTTTGTCATGAACCAAGTTGGGTCGCCATCAACCCGATGCCCGATCCGGCCTGCGGTAAGGCCCGAAGGGTGTTCCCAATCCCCATGGGCTGGAACAAGTGCCCGGGTATCAAATTGGAACTTTGGGAACGATTTACCTATATAAACAACCAGGAATAACCACAAGTAAACTGAACTCAAAAATAGTGTTGCAACCACAAGTCTTTAAACAAAAAAAGTGAGTCTCAAAAACAACTACAACCCAACCACAACTAACTCCAAAAAGGGGTGACCAAAAACCAAGTCAACAACCATCACCTGATAGAGGGGTACCACCGTCCGACCTTCACCACCAATGCCATGTCAGAAGAAGCATCTAACAACTCGGACCACCGCTATCAAAACCTTTTCCTTTCCCTACATCATAAATAATCAGATCTGCTTACACCCAAGGGTGTACGTAGGGTGTGAGAAATTGCTCAATAGGTTGGCACCAGAGAAAAGATTTCACGTGTAAAGGTTAGGTGACCAGAACAGTTTGCAGGCCTGAATTATAGAAAATAAACAAATACACTAACAACTTTAATGAAAATGGTTTTTAAAGAAGGACAGTTTTAAATAGGGAACATGGTTTTTGGTAATAAAAGAAAATGAAAACATTCTTACCTTTTTACACCACAAAAATCACACAATCAATCAATGATGAGTATATAATTGCACAAGAGAAACAAAAGTGGGAGAGGCCCTAAGGGACTAAAGCTGTGTGGGGCCCTAGAACCTCACGTCTCGGTATACCAAATAATCCATATCATATGTTCCCGTGAAAGATCCACTATTAGGGAAACACCTCCATAACCTAGTGGTCTCCAGTCATCATCCAAAGTTTAGTTAGTGTTATAAGCATCAATCAAGCTAAGTGAAACTGGGATGGAGCCACTCCCGTATCACTAGCACGCTAGTCTAGTCCGCCCAACTAGTACCCAGGCTTCCCCTTTTGTGCTCAATGTTCAATATAAATGAATAAACAAACAACTATTAATGGTATTACACACAACAGAAATCCTCAGAAACCAAAACACAACGTGCAAGAACTACACAGTCAAATAACTACACAATTCCAAGAACCAAACTAAAATTTAACAGGCATTTGAAAACAAATGGTATAGTAGTTCTAAAGAAAACAAAAAAAACACAATCATCAGTGCCAAGACTTACTCGAATGCACACTAGGACTGTAACATGAATCAAATTTCAACTGAAGCATTTTTCCAAAGACCAGAGGCACAATATTGTAAAAACCAGACAACCTAAACATGCTACTAATAAAAATAAAATGCCAAATCCTATCAACCAAACCAACAACTCACAGCAGCAGGTAAATAAAAGACATATCAATTTAATTAAACCAGCAGACTAATTGATCAGATAACATAAGTATGAGAAACCACTTACCTCAAAGTACGAAAAATGATACAGCATAACACTCCCGCTGCGCAACAGTTGCACTGCACAGATCCGTCAAAATGGTCCTAAAACAGTGGACCAAATAACCTCAATGCCAACCTAGTGAAAGATCAGCGGTCCATAAAAAAATAAACATAAGAAATTTAATAATTCAGTTGACCATTAAACAAGTTCAATAATAATTAAATAAATTAATTAACAATTAAACCAAAACAATTAAATAATTTGATTAACAACTAAACAAATTTAATTAATTAATTAACAGATAAACAAATTCAATAATAATTAAATTAATTAATTAACACTTAAATTAAAATTAAATAAGTTAATTAACAACTAAAAAAAATTTAATTAATTAATTAGCAGATAAAAAAATTCAATAATCACTAAGTAAATCAATTAAAAATTAAACAAAATCAAGTTAAATAAATTAAAATCAAACCTCTGACCACGAAAAATGTCATAAAGACAACTGAGGGGCGGCGCGATGGCTGTCCGGCAAGTGGAGGGGGTTGTGGCAGCTGTTCAGCGAGCGGAGGGGCTTGCAGAGCTGCTATCCGGCGAGCGGAGGCAGGGGTGCCGGCTGGTCGGTCCGGGAAAGGAGGAGGAGATGTGTGGTCAGCGTCCAGTTGGAGGGAGGGCGGCCGAACAGGAGGAGCATCAGGTGGAGGGGGCGCGGCCTGGGTGAGTGGAATAACGGAGAGGGGTAGATGGTATGGGGTCGAGCGTAGGAGAGAGGAGAGGAAGGGGGAGGGCTGGCTGAGTGGGGAAGAGAAGAGGGGAAGATGGAGGGCTGTTCGCGCGGGCAAGAGAGGAGGGGAAGGAGAAGGGCTGGCCGAGTGGGGAAGAAGAGGGGAAGAGGGAGGGCTGGTCGCGCGGGCAAGGAAGGAGGGGAAGGGGGAGGCCGTGGGAGGAAGGTAAGGGAGAGAGGAAGAGGAGAAGAAAAGGGGAGAGGAGGGAGAAAGGGAGTTCGTGGGAGAGAAGAGAAGGGAGGGGAAAAAAGAATGGAAGGGGTGGCGGCTAGGGTAGGGTTTATGAAGGGGAGAGAAAAAAAATGGAAAATTGATAAAATAAAAAGAAAAGAAAAATAAAATAAAAATAGAATAGAAAAGGAAGAAAGAAATAAAAAATAAAATAAAATAAAATAAAATGGAATAAAATAAAATAGAGAGGAATGGGGGAAGAAATGAGGGAGAGGAAATAAGAAAAACAAACTGAAATCAAATAAATAAATTGTAAATAAATAAAAAAAACTGGCTTTAAATGGTAATAGTAAAGGGGTCTTCTCGCGTGTCGGGTGGGCTACGTGGCTTTGCCCGTGCCCTACCTGCACATCGAGCATTTCCAAACAAAGGTCCGCTGACCAACGTAAGAAGCGCACCACACATCAGGCTCGATGCGCTTTCCAACTAAATATTTATAAAAAGGCCAGATGAACTTATAAAATTAAAATTAAAATTAAAAACATATTTTATGTGAAGTCTGGGTGCGACATCAATGACTAAGGATTTGTGACAAGATAAAAATAGTACCTTTGGAAGTTAAAATATAGTAGCGATATGAGCATCCTTGACCATAAAAGTGAACCTAAAACTCTTATGATCATATATTACCTTTTTGATTCTATTTACCAAATTTTTATTTTTCGTAAATTCTTTGTGATGAAAACCATAATATTTCAATTTCATAGGGTCTCTTAATCCACCTTGATCTTTTCATCACAACTATGTCTAGTTATCAAAAGAAATTATAACATTAACAAATTCTAGATGTTTTTAAACTATCATTTAGTTAAAATGTTTCATTCATTGGTTTCTAGAAAATATGTCTTTGACCACAAACCATTATTACTTTTTTATCACATTCAAAATTCACCACATTAACCAAATTTGATAATGAAATAATAAAGTTCTTTAATAATTTCATTTCCCTCCATGTTGTAAAAAATGGTTACAAAATTGAATAAGCTTCTATTGACACAGTTTATACAATGTATGCAATAACAATGTATACTATATACAATAGTAGTGATTTAATGATAGTCATTAGAGATTAATATTTCATATGAAAATGTGTTAGATAATAGAATACCATATTAAGTATATGGATTATAAAAATGTATTCATAATAATAATGTTTAAGATATGTATATTACAAATTAAGTGTATATGTTATTCATTTAAACGTAGACATGTTTCACATTGCCCACATAGTATATGCATAAAAATTATTGCCATAGTGAATAGGTACATATTGCAAGATCAGAAATTAAATATATGTCATAGGGGGTACTAATTTTTATGTTTGTTTCAATAATATTCAATGGCGAGCTGGATAGTGAGATCAGAATGAATGATTGAGCAAGTAGAGAAAATTATGGGAGAAGGATGGTAATCGATCATTGGGGACGAATAGAGAAGCGTGTGAATGATAATTAGAGTACATAAAGGATAATTTGACAACAAGGAGTGACCAAAACAATCTATAAACAAAAAAAGTTCGAGCCCGTGAGGTGGGATGTCTATTGTGATCGAATTAGGATGAATCAAAATTTCAAACACTATCTATAGACAAGGGTGGTTGGGGAGGCTAGGGTTCGCGTGATCAAAAATGAAGGTGGGGATCGAAATTGGGAGTTGCGATGAAATTTGATGTCATCTGAATAATTCAGGGAAGGCTAAAAGCGTTTGAGGCTGGAGGTGATCAAGGGTCAATGGTTGAGGGCTGAGGGAATCCGGAGGTGATCAAAATGGGTTGCGATTTGGGTAGGGTGTCGTGAGAGAGATGGTGGTTGGGGCTGGGAGAGATGGATGTAGAAGAGTTGGAGTCAGAGATGGAGGTAGAGGTGGAGGCTGGACAGAGGATGAGAGGGGGAACAAAGGGAGAGGGATGCAGAAGAGGCGGAGCTAGGGATGGAGAACTCAGAGAGGGGATGCTGATATGGGTTTGGGGGAGGAGAGTTGGGGGTACGGGAAAGGTCATCAGAAGGGGTGTGGGGAGGTTGATGGATACAGATACAAATAAGGAAGAATCGATGTGGATCAGACACATTGAGGAATGGGGGACACTCTTTAGTATATATAATCGAAATTCAAGTTTTACCAAAATAGGGAATGTGGCATGGTTAGGATGTATAGTTTGGTAAATCATGCACTAATTGTGCAATTTCAAGTTAACACCCATAGAGTAATCATGCGGTTTGGTTGTATAGTTACTGCACACTAAATTCCAATAATGAAGGTAACCCTTATGAATAAAATGATCCACACACTTTTTTGGAAGGTACTGCCTGGTTTAGAGAATCAAGTTCCCACCATGTAAAACCACTTTATCAAAACTGAAACACCACTTTCATGGTTTCTATAGAGTTACTAACAACTGTAAGAAAACTATGAAACATAAAAAAGATCCCAAATTTATAAATCAAAGTAATATTTTTACAAAATATCATGATAAATAAAAATAATTTAACATAAATAACTACATTGACATAAGGTGTTATAATCTTCCCACCATGCCACTTTCTTCTCTAGAAAAGTATCTAGTGGAAGTGGAATTACTAAAATAAATGCCTCAATAATACCCTAAAAAATAGGTTGGTCAGGTGTCGAATAGAAAAGATGTGGTCTTAAATAAGAAAATCATAACATATAACCAAACTCTCCAAATTTATTAGTTAAATACACAAGATCATGTGAAGTCCCCAAGAATAATTCAGTAACAATTATGAAGGGAGAAACCTAAGGAGATAGAAATTTGGCCTAGTTCTCCTAAAAATTTGTAATTATTATAAAATGGAATAAAATACGAGACACACACCTCAAAAATATAAATATTCAAGAAGCACAATATCCACCAAAAACCTAGAAAACTCATAGTCATCCAAGAAACAAATATAAAATACCACAAAGAGAACACAATTCAAAAGAACACCATATTCATGAGATAAGAACCATCATAAGGATTCTCTAAATGAAATAGAAGAAACAGAACAACACAAGGCTCGGTACAAAAAAATATTGGCTTTAGATGTTTTATCACTACACCCAACTGGTAAACCGGTACCTTCTACCCTGAACATCACCCCATAGTGAACCAACAAACAAAAATGATCACTGATAAGTTCATAACTTCTCTAAGTCTGTATTGGACCTAGTTAGTGGAGCATTGGACAAATGGTATCTCATATTCAAAAAATCATGAAACCAAACTTGAAAAAACTAGTTTACAAACGTACACCCACACCTAAACATAAAGAAAAAAAATCAAAAGAGACTGCACAGATATTGAATTCACTAAAATCCATAAAATAATTCTAATAAACTTAAAACACACCTCATAAAAATAACAAATCACGCTAATTACCCAAAACCAATTAAAACCCAATACTTCCCATTATGATAATTCAACATAAAAAAATTATGAATATGGGAACAATATACCCGCCAAAGAAAATACCATGGATATTTCATGCAAGAGGACTTGTAATTACATGGAACTCCATAGAAAAAACACACAATATGTCTCTCCTTAATATTTTAAAGAGACAAACCCTGATTATTCTAACCTTCTAGCTTGGAATGTGGGGATACAGAAGCAGGAAGGGGGAGGCAAAGAGACGGGGAGGTAGGGAGGCCGAAAGGCGGAGACAGATGTAGTAACCGAGTGAGGTGAGGAGGAGGCGGGGATGCAGATGTGGGAAGGAGAGGCTCAGAAGAGGCCAGAAGGTGAATAATGAAAATAGGAGGAGAAAAAGACTATGACGGGAAGCAGAATGGGTTTATGTGGATGTTGATTTGTTTAATAAAATTAACATATAAACTAGAAGGAGGGGTTTTATTAAAAAACCATGAATTGTTTATCAAATGAAACAGTTATCTTAACACTTCTTCAAGAATAGAAATTTAATATAAACAAGTAGAATTAAGAAGGCTGCTGAATGCAATTTAAAACATTCTTGAATTAAAGAGGCTGGGAGAGGGACCCTACCTCAAAGGAGCCAAGACACAATCGTCACTAGACACTTTTATCAGTGACAACTCTAAGTTGCTCCATCCATCCTCCAGACATATACACCTTTTCATTTACATAAGGATGATCTAACCCCTATGTACATGTTTGTATGGACTTGAACACGCACAAGATAATCCTTATATATATACTCACATGCATAAGCCTGTTATCACCCACACATGTATGGATTTTCCATATATATACATAAGCACACCTAGCCCCTTATATGTAATCACACTGTCATGGGCAGACATACATATAATGGGAGAACTTATTATATATATTCTTACCTATGCATATGCGGTGAGTCACCTTTGACAAGAGGCTCGAATCCACCTCAACGAGATCCTAAAAACGCTACAAAAATACAAGAAACCAAAAAAATCACAAAAGACCTATTTAAAATTAGGCCAAAGAATAAAAACAAAAGAAACCTTACCCGAATTCGATGTCGAACTCACTACCTTTGATGGTGGTGGATAGAACCAGCATCATCATAAAAAACCACCTGTAATGAAATAATGGGAAAAGAAGTGAGATATAAAGACTTCTTAAATATATGTGATTAGTGTGTCAACTGTACATGATAAATGATACATTACTCCAATACCAACATGATCACAAGGATAATATTAATGATCACACAAACATAATATAATCCAAATGATCAAGAGAATTAGTAATATAAAGGGCACCTACCTCAAACAATAATCCATAAATTGATCTCAATCTTTTACCAAACACCAATGATCCTTATATCCCTTGTGTCATCCATGAATAAATATGAATCAAACAACAACAAAAATTTGAAATTAGAACTACAATTGATATAATTGATGCTAAACTCACCAGGTAATATACTGCACTCAGGCAACAAGCCAAGTGTGTGGTCCACTCTAGACACCCACCCAAACCTAAGAAACACAAAAAAACAAATTTATCAACCCAAAACAACTTAAAATTTCATCAAAATTCATGAAAAACCATAAATAAATCCACTTAGTAGTACACCTAAACTCAAAATGACAAGTAATAATGAGATTTCAAGATTTCTAAGTCTTCTCTATATGCCGCACATGAAATCTCCATCATATAGAAGTGATACCACCATGGGTTTAAAAAACAATTCAGCCACGATTTTAATTAAACCCATGGCTATAAACTAAGCTATATCCACAGACCTATCTTTGGTTTGGTTCATTTTAGTTGTATTGGGAGACATGAGTTGTATTTCTTCGATTAAGGTAGGGAGTTGTCTTTCATCATGGAAATGATACCTATGGGATCATGGGTGATTAGGTATTTTTTAGTATACACATAACGAATCATCCAAAATGTTGGGAGTATGTCTTTTAGTTTGAAGGTTGGAAAATGGAAATAATATAAGGCTCACCCCACCCCCATATGCACCCCCCCCCCCACCTGCAACCCCACTGCCCCTGTACCCTGCCCCCCACCTGCACCCCACTTCCCCCTGCACCCCCACCTGCAACCCCACTACCCACTGCACACCACCCCCACTCCCCTACCTAAACTCAAATGACATGTAATAATGAGATTTCAAGATTTATAAGTCTCTTCTATATGCCGCACATGAAATCCCCATCATATAGAAGTGATCCCACCATGGGTTTAAACAACAATACAGCCACGATTTTAATTAAAACCATGTAAATAAACTAATCTATAGCCACAGACCTATCTTTGGTTTGGTTCTTTTTAGTGGTATATGGAGACATGAGTTTTCTTTATTCGATTAAGGTAGTGAGTTTTCTTTCATCATGGAAATGATACTTATGGGATCATGGGTGATTAAGTATTTTTTAGTATACCCCTAACGGATCATCCAAAATGTTGGGAGTATATATTTTAGTTTTAATGTTGGAAAGTGTAAATAATATAAGGCTCACCCCCCACCTCTACCCCCACTACCCCCTGCACCCCCCCCCCCCCACCTGCAACCCCACTGCACACCCCCCACCTGCACCCCCACTGCCCCCAGCACCCCATAAATAATGATAGATAGTCTTGCACTTTTAATAATAGTGTTGATTAAGTGGATGAATGAACTATAAAAAACATACCTTCTATGAATTTCAAAAATAAAACTCCATTTTATGGTATCAAAAGACTTTGAGATATCAATATTTAGTTAAATTTTCCCATTCCTACCTTTGTTCTTCATAATGTCGATACATTTTGAGAAAGTGAATAGGTAATTTTGGATTCATCTTCCAATTATAAATCCAAATTAATTTGATTATATGATGCCTCAAGAAATAGATCATAGCCTCAAAGTAATGATTTTGCTAATAATTTTTTGAATTGTGTTCCCAATGGAAATAGGATTAAAGTCCTTAATATCCACTACATTATCCTTTTTTTGAATCAAAGTAATAAAATTTTAATTGATTCCATAAGGTATAAAAACATGATTAAATAATTATATCATAGAATTATGTAAATAAACATGCACAATAACTAAGTAAACCATAAAAAATTTGTTTGTGAACCCATCAGGCCCGACCACACTCACAATATTTAAGGAGAAGAGTAAAGTATTTACCTCCTTATCATCACAATATTTAGTTAAAGACTAGTTTTTATTATTATCAAAAACAAAAGTAATTTTTTCAATCATCTGGAAGATAAAATATTCTTCTTTCTTTGAGAATAGTCTTCCAAAATAGTCAACCATAACATTAGAAAATTGATTTTATGAGTTCTATAAAGACCCATAGATTCTATGGGTAGAATCTCCTCTGCCAATTCACTTTTCCTTGTATAGATAATGAAAAAATATATTTTTTCTATCTCCCTCCTACATCCATATTATATTATACTAGTTTTAGACTAGCCTTTCTTTCAAAAATGGGTTTTCATAAAGCTAAGACAGGGTTTTAATCTCATCATTTGAAGGATCATTCTGATTCTGATTTATATTATGAAATTGTAGTAAGGATTTATGAGGCTCTTTGATATCATTATACATATTATAGAAATATACCTTGTTCCAAAAATGAATCATCCTTTTAACATTCTTAAATTTTTTTCCATGATTTGAAGAGGGATTCCATAAATTTCCATGTTCCATGTAATGATTATAATCTCCCTACTACTAGGTACAAAAAGTCAGGAATTGTTTAATTCAAATGAAAGGGGAGATGATTTTAATTTATTTGTGAAAATATCCACCATAAAAGGATTGTGATCATAATGATTGGGAGAGCCAGACCCAATACATCAATAACATAATTATTTTCATCAATATGAACAAAAAATCTATCCAATTTTCTAGCTTGTAATACATTGATGGTGTATATACACCAATTTTAGTAACCACCCACAATTGTAACTTCAACCATGCTATATTTATCAAAATAGGATGAAAATTTAGAATCTCCCATCATATTGATGTGTGGACCAGTTTTTTTCTCATGCCTTAGAATAGTGTTAAAACCCCTCAAAACCACCAAACTATATGAACACTAAAAAATTACCCCTTAAAGATTATCCAAAATATCTATTGTTTTCATGTAAGAGTTAGAGGAATAAAGAAAATACAGGGAGATTACAATTCCTTGGATACCAATATCAACTAATATGTCTTTCTGATTTTTTGTACATAAATGCAGGCTGATATTGTCATAATTTAAAATACAGAGATTCTTAGAGTCATTCTCACTTTCTTTTTGTGATACATAGGAATATCCAAGGCAGGACCATTTAAAGTCAATCCATTTGTCAAACTCCATATTAGGTTTAGCTAAACTAATCATCAAGTGTTTTTTTGGTCATAATAAAGTATCTCAAGGATTTGATTGTGGGAGAGTTCCCAATACCTTGAAAATTACAAAAGATAATCTTCATTTATTAAGTGATTTCATAGTTATTGTTTTGAAAAATGCAAGGAAACAAGAGAAATCAAATAAATTTCAAAACCTGTTAACAATGAACAGAACAAATTGAGCAAGATGAGTCAGCTCGGCCTGGGCACTCCAATTCAAAATTTCCCCTAAACTCTAAAAGTTGGAATTGAAATCCATTTAAAATTTCCTAAAAATTTCACATATTCATGAGAAACCAAGCGTGCGGGAAAGGAAAAAATGAAAAGTCCAATCAACTAATAGGATAGAATCTGTGACCATTCAGTCTCTAGAGGAATGATGAGTGAGGGAGAAAGGTGGGGGAGAAGGAGTATTCGCCAGGGGAGAGGGTTGAGGGTGGGAGGAGAAAGTCTAGCATAAGGGTGGGGAGGCCGCCATGAAAAAATGATGGATGAGAAGTGTAGCAGCAATGTCGGGGAGGATTGCATGGAGAGAAGGTCCAGGTTGAGGGTTCTAAGAGTCGTAGACAATGGGGAGGAGGAGCTCGTAGATCGGGGTAGGAGAGTAGGAGAGCGTTGTGGAGAGCATCACGAAGAGCATTGCGAAGAGCATCGCGAAGAGCATCGAGGAGAGCATCGCAGAGAGCATCACAGAAAGTGGGGAGGGGGAGCTCAAGGATTAGGGGAGGATAGGAGATCGTCACAGACTGGGGATAAGGAGCATGATAGATAGTTAAAAAAACATAGCTATGGATTTTTTTAATCTATGTCTATAAATTATGATATAGCCATAGTTTTAATAGAACTGTGGGTATAAACTAAGATATATCCATGGACTTATAAAATCGTGGTTATAGGTCCGTGGCTATAGCCTTGTTTTCTATTAGTGTATTTCCAAATAGTGTCAATAGGTTGAAAAAGGAAGAATTCATCTTTTTATGAAAGTAATAAATAGATTGAGATTAGAGACCTTAAATATGTGCAAGATATATAAAAAATCCCAAAATAGATAATTTATACACTCAATTTTTTATAATTTGTCTACATATCATTGTATATATACACTATGCATGTACCTTATGTGCATTTGTTTTTATGCATAATGAATATTATTTAACCTTATAGGATGGGTATGAATAAAAATTGGATGAATGATAATCATATGATAAAAGTGTATGATTATGGAGTTTAAGAGTTCATCAAGATTATAATAGATCATGCATATGACTCTTCTCAAATCTGTTTTCTATGATTATGTTTTTTTCATTTAAGAAAAAATAGTCTATATGATCTGGAAGAACATTTTATTTTTAATGGAATTGATCGAAGCTAGAAATTTTAGACTAAATTCATGGAAAAACTGATTGTAAATTCTTATTGGGATTGCAATATTATTTATGGATAATTTAATATGAATATTATTGTAAATGATGATAGAGATCGTATAAATGAAATGAAAATAGAAATTTAATATGAACTGTGTGATTGTCCAAAGTCATTTGAGATTCAAAATTACTATGAAATGAAACATTTGTATACTGAATGTACTAAATATACAACATTTCCAGCAATGTTGAAGTTTTATAATTTGAAAGTTGGTAGTGGATGGACCAATAGAGGTTTTACAAAACTACAAGGTCTCCTGAATGATATGATATTGGAATAAAATGGGAATACTTGTAGAACATATGATTCTAAGTTAACGCTTTATTCAATGGGTATAATCTCTGGAAAAAAATACATGCATGTCCAAATGATTGTATATTATTTTTAATAGACCATGAATCACTGAATAAATTCCCGAAGTGTGACACATATTGATACAAGAAAGATGAATCATGTCCTTAAAAAGTTGTATGGTACTTGATAAAACACTATTTTATTGAATATTTTATTGATAATAAATGATATAATTTCCTCACATTGTGTTAAATATGTTTATTTATAAAATATTTGGGATTTGATCATTCATTTGAAAATTTGGTGAAAATTCCAGTTTTACCCTTAATAGTGCACTGTAGTATTTCGAATATAAATATTTTTATATTTATTATTTGATATTTAAATTTTTTAACAGTGTTCCTAACTTAATTATATACAACTTTTATTCAGGACACTAGATCAAAAGAATGCATTTTAATGGAGTAATTGGGCCATAAAGTCAAAGCTGGGCTGGACTCGCCAGAATGGATAAGCTTCTGTATTTCGGCCATAACTCCTACATATGGGCTTGTATTGAGCCCCAATTTGGAGAGGAGATAGAGGACCCATATCCTCACATTGTAGCCTTCTGGAAGTCCGGCCAATTCACGATTTTTGGTGGTAAAATGGGTAGTGAAATTTGCATTAAAATATTTGGCCGAATTTCCACATTCACACTTGAAACCACTTGTAACCTCTCCTCCCCTACCCTCTATAAATATGAGTTTTTCTCATTTGGAGGGGTTGGGATGTACATTGGGAGATTGGTGGAAGAGGAGAATTTGTTTCACCCAAATTCTCCAACCATTGTAAGAGGGGTAGCTCTTGAAGCAAGGATCCCCTCATCGAAGCCTCCTTCTCTTCTTCATTTTGTAATGTTTTCATTTGTGTAATAAACTTCTTTGTTATTCTTTTACTTATTCTCTTTTCTTCTGTTTGGTTTAAATTTTTTCTTCTCTTAATCTTCCTCTTTGGGCTGGAATTATTTAGTAGAAGCGTTATTGGGTTATACCCATTATAAACCTTTGCACATACAAAACGCTTCTACGATGATTACGTCACCCATGGAAGAGTAGTCTTTTAGTAATCGATCTATATTCTACCCTATTCATTTAATTATTTTGAATCATTGAGCTACTGTAATTCACTTAATATGATCCATGAATTGTGTTTTTAAATTGTAAGAAACTAATCAAGAAATTGAACAATTAACACAAAAACACGTGAGGTCGGGATTTTGTGTAAATTGTGAGAGCGCGATCTTAATCGGTAATACAAGACCACATGAGATAAATTTGTAGATTTAAAATATAATCCCTAAACACAATTCATCCTCATTTACAGAATGGATATGTGCCTTAATTTACCACTGACCATAAGCTAATCTTAGAATATCAATCAAAGCAGGGTGCTGCGATTGCATGTTCTGAAGTTAGCCTAGGGTTAAATTCACATCATCTTCATGGTAAAGTTAATTCTCGTAGGGTTCGGGATTTAACAAATTAAGGGATATTAATTAAGTGAATGTTAATTTAAATGATAATGATTAATAATAAAGTTAAGAGGTAGAGTTAGATCGATTACGCCTTTTAAATAGATTTCTAAAAAAACATCTTCTTGTTGTGTCATTTTAATCGAAATTCATTTCAAAACTAAAAACAAAAAAAAATTATACAATCTTCTTCCAGCAAACTTCTTATAGATTCATAAACTACAACTAACCCCAATCCTTTAAAGTAGTGTTTTTATTCTATTCTATTTTATTTTATTTTTTTTAGAATACCTCTAATAAGTTGTTAAATTCACTTCCTACTTTGAGAGACGACCTTGGTCAGCCACTCTGCTGCACCCAAGTACCCCAAATCACACTAATCATTTGAGGGAACCCACGACAGCACTCTTTCAAATTGGCTCCATTGCTGGGGAGGCAAGTAATTATTTCAACCAATTAGAGGTATTTATTTTATTTTACATTTTATTCTCTTCCTCTCTTCTTTCTTCCTTCTTTACCCAATTTGATTTTTCTTCTTCTTCTTTTATTTTCTTCTACTTCTTTTTGGACCATCAACTCAAACTTCTCATTTTTATTTTACTATGGTCCAATTTATTTCTTTTCATTTTTATTTGATCTATGACATGAACTAATCCCGAAGATCTCTTAGATCTTGACCCTGAGATTGAACGTAGCCTTAGGGCTTGAATCAGAAATTCTCAGTCTACGGGAAGTTTCAATATTCAACCAGTTGGTGAATTCCTCTCTTCTGGAAACATTGAAATTGGAAGCTATTCAAATTCAAACATAAAATAGGAACCAATGGCTGAAAAAAATGGAAATGAACTTAATAGAACCATTTGAGAATTGGCTGCACCTGATATTAACTGTCAACCAAATTGTATTGCATACCCAAATCTCGAATCGGACTTTGAACTAAAATCTGGTTTAATTCACTTACTTCCAAAGTTTCATGGCCTCTCTGGTGAGGATCCTAATAAAAATTTGAAAGAATTTAATGTGGTTTGATCAACCCTTAAACCAAGAAATGTTTCTGAAGATCAAATCAAATTAAGAGCATTCCCATTCTCACTTGATGGAGCTGCAAAAGACTGGATGTATTATTTACAACCCGAAGATGTAACTTGTTGGAACGATTTGAAATGTCTTTTCTTGCAGAGATTTTTTCCTGGATAAAGGACCAAATCCATTCTAAAGGAGATATCAGGGATCAAGCAAGCACAAGGGGAGTCAATGTATGAGTATTGGGAGAGATTCAAGAAGTTGTGTGCAAGCTGTCCGCATCACCAAATTAGTGAGCAACTCTTCATCCAATACTTCTATGAAGGACTCACACCCATGGAGAGGAGCATGGTGGATGCTGCAGCTGGAGGAGCATTGGTGGACATGACACCAGTAGCCGCACGTGCATTGATCGACAAGATGGCCCAAAATTCCCAACAATTTGGTGATCGAGGTACACCACATATCAGGGGAGTACATCAGGTAAGTCCTTCTTCTCTTGAGATTCATTTGATTGATACCAAGTTAGAAGAATTGAAAACTATGGTGAGGCAAATTGATCTGGCACAAAAGACATCTCTACACCCTCCTTAAAGGCCTTGTGGAATTTGCACTGAGACAAACCACCCAACTGACTGTTGCCCACAACTACAAGAGACAGAGGATTGCGCAGCAGTATTCCCAGGGAGACCATTTCAGCAGCAACAACAACCATATCCCCAAAAGAAGTTTGATTCATTTTCTCCAACATACAACCAAGGGTGGAAAGATCAACCGGACATGAGGTATGGCTCTGGACAACAACAAATGCCCCCTTTTCAACCAAACTTCCAGCACCCTCCGCCTTACCAGCAGGGTTTCCAACAACCCCAAAGGAGATTTGAAGCCCAAGAATCAGCAAGTCAGCAACAAGGGAATCCTCCACCAAAGGTAGTTTCTAATACTGATGATCTTTTGAATCAAATTGTTCTTAATCAACAGAATGAGCTGAAGAGTCAAAGTTCGGAGCTGAGGGAGTTGAAGACTCAAATGAGCCAGATTTCCACCGCCCTCCATGAACTTGTAAGTAAGAATTCCGGAAATCTACCTTCCCAGCCCACTCCAAATCCAAAGGGGAATGTTAGTTCCATCACATTGAGAAGTGGGAATCAAATGAACGATACATCTGTACCTACCATTCCACCGGGATTCACCTCAACTCCAGAGAAGCCTCATTCCAAACCAACTGATGAGAAATCCAAGGAGAAAGATAAAGGTAAGAAAAATATTGATTATGTTCCTCCTAAACCCCTTCCTTTTCCAAACAGGGTTATTCAAACCAAGAAGATGGTTGAAGAAGCAATGCAAAAGGAGGTTTTGGACACATTCAAGTGTGTGGAGATCAACATTCATCTACTTGAAGCCATTAAGAAAATCCCAAGGTATGCCAAATTCTTAAAAGAACTCTGCACCAATCGAAGAGGGCTCAAGGGGAATGAGAGGATCAACCTTGTAAGGAATGTATCGGCACTCATTACACCAACTCTAGCAATGCCAACAAAGTGCAAGGATCCCGGGACATTCACCATCCCATGTACCATAGGGTAGTTGCACTTCTCTGATGCTCTTTGTGATTTGGGAGCTTCCATAAATGTGATGCCTCACTCTGTATTCTCTTCCTTGCAGGTTGGTGAGTTGAAGCCGACAAGAGTAGTGGTGCAGTTGGAGAATAGAGCTACGGCATATCCAGTGGGAGTTCTTGAGGATGTACTTGTTCAGGTAAGAGACATGATCTTTCCAGCAGACTTCTATGTGCTTAACATGGAGGATGATCAGGTAAGTTCTCATGCCCCCATTATCTTAGGTAGTCTCTTCCTCAAGACTGCAAAAACTATCATAAATGTTAATGAGGGTACACTTTCCATGGAGTT
Organism: Viscum album; assembly: GCA_963277665.1. NCBI lineage: Eukaryota > Viridiplantae > Streptophyta > Magnoliopsida > Santalales > Viscaceae > Viscum > Viscum album. The sequence continues at coordinate 1,692,569,520 of OY728143.1, read as the reverse complement.
TGTAGATGAAGTTGTGATATTTAATGTTATGGATTCCATGAAGTACCCCTCTGAGGACCATTCTGCTTTTGTTATCTCCCATTTTGAACCACCAAATAAAAACTCCATAGAATTTGATTGTCATATTCTTAGGGAGATTATGAGTATTGGTTCGAGTTTTATGTCTAAGAGCACTTCCTCACATGTTTATGATACACAATACTATCTTGGATTTGATTTTGATGTGGATTCATATTCTGATTTTGATCATGTTCACTCTGATTATGAAATGGCTGTTGAGTATGCTGATGGATTTGATGCTTTATTCTATGATTTTGATGATGTCTATTCTGATACTGATTCTCTTTGTGCACATATTTCAGTTCCTTAAATGTCTCCATCCATACTACACCCTCCTTCATTAGAACTCAAGCCATTGCCACCAAATCTGAAATACTCATACTTGTTGAATGGTGATAGATTACCTGTTATCATTGCTAACAATCTCCCTTTTGAACATGAAGAAAAGCTTTTGAATATTTTGAGGGAGAACATCAGGGAGATTGGGTGGACCTTGGCTGACATATCAGGTATTAGCCCCTCCATTTGCATGCATAGGATTCTCTTGGAGGATGGGGCTAAACCGGTGAGACAACCACAAAGGAGACTCAATACCACCCTCCTGGAAGTTGTTAAAAAGGATGTTGAGAAATTGCTCGAGGCAGGTATAATATTTCCTATTTCATATTCTCAATGGGTAAGTCCTATTCAGGTTGTGCCTAAGAAAAGTGGTGTTACTGTTGTTAAAAATGAGAAAGATGAGTTAGTTCCAATGAGGGTGCAAAATAGTTGGCGTGTGTGTATTGATTATAGGAAAATAAATCAGTCCACTCACAAGGACCATTTCCCCCTCCCATTTATTGATCAGATGCTTGAGAGACTAGCTGGGAAGACACACTATTGTTTCTTGGATGGATTTTCTGGATATTTTCAGGTTCCTATAGCTCCGGAGGACCAGGAGAAGACGACATTCACCTACCCATTCGGTACCTTTTCCTACTGAAGGATGCCATTTGGACTTTGCAACGCCCCAGGTACCTTCCAGAGATGCATGGTGAGTATTTTTTCTGATTTTATTGAGACCTGCATGGAGGTATTTATGGATGATTTTACAGTGTATGGATCCTCATTTGATGAATGTCTAAAGAGTTTGGGAAAGGTGTTGAATCGTTGTATTGAGAAGAATCTGGTCCTGAACTTTGAAAAGTGTCATTTCATGGTAGAGCATGGCATTGTCTTAGGGCATGTAGTGTCAAAACATGGGATAGAGGTTGATAGATCTAAGATAGACATTATTTAATCCTTACCATATCCTTCATGTGTGTGTGATGTAAGATCTTTCCTAGGGCATGCAGGATTTTATCAGCGCTTCATCAAAGATTTTAGTAAGATTGCTCTTCCTATGTCAAGATTACTTCAAAAGGATTCTGATTTTGTGTTTGATGTTTCTTGCAGGAATTCATTTGATGAGCTAAAACAACGTCTGACCACTCCACCTATCATACAGCCCCCACGGTGGGAGATTCCTTTTGAGCATATGTGTGACGCCTCCAACTTCACGGTTGGAGCTATCTTATCTCATAGGGTGGAAGGACATTCACATGTGATTGCCTATACATCGAGGACACTGGATTCAGCCCAATCAAACTACACTACCACAAAAAAGGAGTTTCTTGCTGTCATATTTGCTTTAGATAAATTCCGTTCATATTTATTGGGCTCTAAAGTAGTTGTTTTTTCTGACCATGTAGCTTTGAGGTACCTCCTAAAGAATCCAGATGCAAAGCCACGACTTATCCGTTGGATTCTCCTTCTTCAAGAGTTTGACCTTGAGATAAAGGACAAAAAGGGGTCAGAGAATTTGGTGGCAGAACACATGAGTAGGATTACTCACACACTAGAGGGTGATACCTTGGACCAGGTACCACACCGGGACACTTTCCCCAATGAGCATCTCTATACCATCTCAAGTAAGCATCATTGGTATGCTGATTTAGTTAATTACATTGTTGCCTCTGAAATCCTAGAAAATTTGAAGAAGCATCAAGTCCAAAAATTAAAAAGTGAGTCTAGGTATTATGTGTGGGATGATCCTTACCTCTGGCGTATGTGTAGTGACCAAGTCATTAGGAGGTGTGTTCCTGATCATGAGTTTGAGTCTGTTTTGCATTTTTGTCATACACTTGCTTGTGGTGGACACTTTGGACCCCAACGGACAGCTAGGAAGGTTTTAGACTCTGGATTATATTGGCCTAGCTTGTTCCATGATGCCCATTTGTTTTGTAAGTCATGCTCTCGTTGCCAACACACTGGGAACATTTCTAGGAGACATGAGATTCCCCAACAACCCATACTATTTTGTGGGATTTTTGATGTATGGGGAATCGAATTTATGGGTCCTTTTCCTAGTTCATTTGGATTTTTGTATATTTTGGTTGCTGTTGATTATGTGAGTAAATGGGTGGAGGCTAAGGCCACCAGGACTGACGATTCTCATGTTGTTGTGGACTTTGTCAAAGCACAGATTTTTTGCAGGTTTGGAGTACCAAAGGTCATCATCAGTGACCAAGGGACACACTTTTGCAATAGGAATTTTGCTTCCCTCCTTCGAAAGTATGGGGTGACACACAAAACATCAACACCATACCACCCCCAAACAAATGGCCAGGATGAGGTTTCAAATCATGAGTTGAAACAAATCTTGGAGAAAACCATGCAGCCAAATAGGAAGGATTGGAGCAAGCTCTTGGATGATGCATTGTGGGCTTATAGGATAGCATACAAGACCCCCATTGGTATGTCCCCATTTCGGATTGTTTTTGGGAAAGCGTGTCATCTCCCTGTGGAAGTCGAGCATCGGGCATATTGGGCTATAAAGAAATACAACATGGATTTGGCCCAAGCTGGAATTCAAAGGAAGTTGCAAATTCAAGATCTTGAGGAGATTCGACTGTCATCATATGAGAACTCAAGGCTCTACAAGGAAAGATCAAAAGCAGCTCATGGAAAAATGATCCAACAAAGGGAGTTTCATGTTGGAGAGAAATTCCTTCTCTATAGTTCACGACTGAAGTTGATTCCTGGTAAGTTGCATTCCAGATGGTTAGGTCCTTATATTGTGTCTAATGTTTTTCCTTATGGTGCAGTGGAGATCACACAAGAGGACACTAGAAGGAGCTTTACAGTCAATGGGAAACGTTTGAAGAGATACATTGAGGGACATCCTACTGATGCAGTGGATTTTATCACACTACATGACCCCATCATCACTTGATCACATCAGGCGGTTCCTAACCCTTTCACTTTTATATTATTTGTCCTATTTAAAAATTCTGCATTTTATGTGCATATATCATCTCACGGGTTCACATTGAGAACAATTCAATATTTTAAGTGTGGGAGAGGGAGCCTTTTAGTTTAGTAATTTCAATTTTTTCCTGTTTAAAAAAAACCAAAAAAAATTACGTGTTTTTCAAAAAAAATTGTGTGTTTTTTAAATTTTGTGTGTTTTTTAAATTTTGTGTGTTTTTTAAATTTTGTGTGTTTATTTTACAATTTTCTGTGTTTTTTGAAATATTTTGAGCTAAAATGATTCTCATCACCATTTTTAAATCCATATCAATAAGTGAAACAATTTACCCCTTGAAACTAAGCTTAAATGAATGCTGAAATGACTTTGTTTCAAGTTCAAATATTTAGTAATTTCATGAAAAGTACGCTGAATTTTGAATCCCATGCCAATCTCACTGTCTTTATATTTGAAATCACTTTCCTGTGAGGCTTCTAAACCATTATTTTCATATTATTTACATTAACCTCACTTCTTGATAGAACCAAACCATACTTGATTTAACCAGAATTTGATCTATTCCTATCAAAACTTGAGGGTTTTAGGTACTTATGTTTAAATGATTGAGGCATTTGTTTGGTATTAAACCCCTATTTCAAAGAATCCTTTTTTTATAATGGCCTACCTTCAATATTTAATCCTTGTATCCCTTAGAAGCCATGAAAATCCTATTAGGTTAGCCACATTACAAGCCAATTTTCCCTATCCAACCAACTCTTGAAGTGAAATTGCATAATCTAGTTGAGCTTAAGTGTGGGGGAAGTTGTCTTGGGTTTTGCCACCACATTTTGTGATACTTTGGGTGGAAAATTAAATTCTGAAGAGATGTGTTTTCTGCTAAAGAAAGTCATTATATTGAAAGTTGTGCCTTTTCTGTAGCTTTCATGACAAGTGAAGTTTTGCCTTTTCTGGAGCTTCTAATTGATGTGGAAAGTTGTGCCCATCTAGAGCTTTCAAGAAAATCATGTTTGAGAAGATTGACATTTTTTATGCTGAAATGATGAATGGTGTAAACCTTTCATGACTTTTCATGATGATGGATCTGAATTGATACTATGGGGATTGAAGAGAAGACCATATTTAAGTGAAAATTATATTAATGCAATTTTGCTTCAAAAGAGTCAAGCCCTCCTCATTCAGCCTCAGAGTTTTTCACATCTTAATCCTACCAACCGAAAGCCACAGAACAACCCTGAAAAGTCCTCATGATAAACATATGTCCTTTACTCACATCGGGTAGAGATTTAGGAATCTATCAAGCCTATGGTGACCCTTGTATGAGTTTGGATGAGAAAGACATTGCAAAAAAATTGATATTTGAGTGATGAGAGAAAATTCAAGCGAGGTAAGTGTTTTGTGCATGGGCGGATAAATGAAGTGGAAGTATATTGAATGATATAAATAGAGAACTTGAAATAAGGTTTTTTATGAGGCATGATATCTTTTGATTCTTGGTGTGAAATTGATTGATCTTAAGGATATGTGTTTTAAAATTGGTTTTGATTTGATATTGATGTTTACTTGATATGAGGTTTTGCCCAGGTGTGCAAAAGGGTAAGTATGGGGGAGTTGATAAAACACTATTTTAATGAATATTTTATTGATAATAAATGATATAATTTCCTCAAATTGTGTTAAATATGTTTATTTATAAAATATTTGGGATTTGATCATTCATTTGAAAATTTGGTGAAACTTCCAGTTTTACCCTTAATAGTGCACTGTAGTATTTCGAATATAAATATTTTTATATTTATTATTTGAATTTAAAATTTTGTAACAATATTCCTAACGTAATTATATACAACTTTTATTCATTACACTAGATCAAAAGAATGCATTTTAATGGAGTAATTGTTCCATAAAGTCAAAGTTGGGCTGGACTCTCCAGAATGGATAAGATTATGTATTTCGGACATAACTCCTACATATTGGATTCTATTGAGCCCAGATTTGTAGAGGAGATAGAGGACCCATATCCGCACATTTTATCCTTCTGGAAGGCTGGCCAATTCATGCGTTTTGGTGGTCAAATGGGCGGTTTAATTGGCATTAAAATATTTGTCCGAATTTCCACATTCACACTTGAAACCACTTGTAACCTCTCCTCTCCTCCCCTGTATAAATTGGAGTTTTTCTCATTTGGAGGGTTTGGGACGTGAATTGGGATATTTTAGGTAGAGGATAATTTGTTTCACCCAAATTATCCAACCATTGTAAGAGGGGTATCTCTTGAAGCAAGGATCCCCTCATCGAAGCTTCCTTCTCTTCTTCATTTTGTAATGTTTTCATTTGTGTAATAAACTTATTTGTTCTTCTTTTACTTCTTCTATTTTCTTCTGTTTTGTTTAAATTTATTCTTCTATTAATCTTCCTCTGTGGGATGAAATTCTTTAGTAGAAGCGTTATTGGGTTATACCCATTATAAACCTTTGCACATGCAAAACGCTTCTACGATGATTACGCCACCCATGGAAGAGTAGTCTTTTAGTAATCGATCTATCTTCTACCCTCTTCATTTAATTATTTTGAATCATTGAGCTAATTTAATTCACTTAATATGATTCATGAATTGTTTTTTTAAATTTTAATAAACTAAGCAATCAATTGAACAATTAACACAAAAACACGTGAGGTCGGGATTTGTGTAAATTGTGAGAGCGCGATCTTAATCGGTAATACAAGACCACACGAGATAAATTTGTAGAGTTAAAATATAATACCTAAACACAATTCATCCTCATTTCCATAATGGATATGTGCCTTAATTTACCACTGACCATAAGCTAATCTTAGAACATCAATCAAAGCAGGGTGCTGTGATTGCATGTTCCGAAGTTAGCCTAGGGTCAAATTCACATCATCTTCGCGGTAAAGTTAATTCTCGTAGGGTTCGTGATTTAACAAATTAAGGGATCATAATTAAGTGAATGTTAATTTAAATGATAATGATTAATAATAAAGTGAAGAGGTATAGTTAGATCTATTATGCCTTTTAAATAGATTTCTAAAAAAACATCTTCTTGTTGTGTCATTTTAATCGAAATTCATTTCAAAACTAAAAACAAAAAAAATTATACAATCTTCTTCCAGAAAACTTCTTCTAGATTCATAAACTACAACAAACCTCAATCCTTTAAAGTAGTGTTTTTATTCTATTTTTTTTTTTTTTAGAATACCTCTAATAAGTTGTTAAATTCACTTCCTCCTTTGAGAGACGACCTTGGTCAGCCACTCTGCTGCACCCAAGTACCCCAAATCACACTAATCATTTGAGGGCGCCCACAACAGCGCTCTTTCAGTACTTTCCTTTAATTCCAATGTTTAGAGGACTATATGGATGTCAATAAACCTCTATAGAATTAACATGGCCCACAGATACATGAATTGAAGATGGAAAACTATGTCACCTAGCAGACTCTTCTTAGTGAATGAAAATTTATTACGAGTATCCAAAATTTGGAAATGATCTGAAAACCATCCATCTTGCATTATCAACAGATGGGATAAGTCATTTTGGTTTATAAAGTAGTACTCATAGTAAATGTCCATTTATGTTAGTAAATTATAACTTATCACCATGGTTATGCATGAAGTTAAAATACATTATGTTGTCTCTTCTTATATCTAGACCAAAATAGCCTGATAATAAAATTGATGTCTCCTTGGATCTATTGATCAAAGATTTTAAATTGATATAGGATACATGTTTTACATTATATGATTCTCATAGAAGTGAAGAGTTCACATTGAGCACCATGTTGAATAGAAAGACAAATGAATTTCCAGCCTATATAAATCTTTCAGGATATATAATTAAAGGAATATTGGGGTGTACCATTTATGAATACGTTACACACTCAGTTATGTTCAAACATTCATAAAAGAATGTATTTCTAGGACACTATAGATTTCTAAACCAATGACCTAAATACCAATATTGAATGATATCATTTTTTTGAAATACAGAAAAAAGTACAACACCATCTCCACAAATGGGTAATCAAATGTTTAATCAAGTAAAATATATTGAAATTTATTTTGATAAACTTCTTTAAAAAGAACTAATGAAATTATGTCATAAAAAGAGATCAATTTTCATTGAATTACTTTAATAGAATTTTTTGTATGTTAGATATTTTCTTGATTTCATGAATATAGAAAAAAATGTATGTGATAGTGGAACACTACTAAATGTATTGGAGAAAAAAATATGTAATTAAGGCTTGGTGGGACATAATTGACACGGGGATAAGGGAAAAGATGGCACTAGTGAAAGGTAAAATTCAATGCTTTCTTCCTTCAGTAGCTTATACTCTATCCAGACAAGAGAAAATTTCAATTTTGAAACTTCCTTAATGGTTTAAAAGTTTAAAAGGGATATTTATAAAATATCAAAAATGTCATGTCAATGATTAATTCAAAGTTAAAAGGTCTAAAATCACATGAATTTCATGTTTTGATGAAATTTTTAATTCATGTTACTTTACATTGCATTCTTCCAAAAAATGTATGACATAAATTAATCAGAATTTGATTCTTGATCAAAGCCATATACAATAATTTTATTGACCCAATAATGTTTCCAATCATTTATAAGGAAATTACAGTCATATTATGTGAATTGGATATGTTCTTACCACCATCATTCTTTTATATAAAGGACAACCTAATGATTCACTTGGTTTTAGAGATTGAACTATATACATTTTAAATGGATGTACCCCATTAAATAATATATGAATATTTTATAAGGTACTTCAAGAATAAATTTTGGAAAGAAGGTTGTATTATAAAGTGACATATTTTTAATTAATATATTGAATTATGTACCAATTACTTAACTGATGTTGATATCATTGGCCTACCAAAATCATGTCACAACAGACACCTTATGGGAGAAGGGATTTCATGAAGATATTTTGTTATAATTACCATTATAGAGTAGAATAAATCTCACCTTTACATTTTACATAATAGTGTATAGGTTTATCCATACACTAATGCTTAAAAAGTAATTCTTATATAGTTAAATCCATCAAGGGTTGAATTATGGATATCAAATATCCATTATCAATAATTTATAAGATGGTTCCTAGATCATATTTATAAGGAGTTATCTGAAAATCCAAATTCAATTGTAAAATTAATTAGATGCATAGCCTAGGGTCGAAATAAAAATGGTATCTCTTACATAGGTTTTGTAATTAATGGTTTTCCATTATATATAAAGGAACATAATGAATGGAGTATGATGAAAAACTTTATAGTTATACATGTTTAAGAAGTGATTCATGTCTCTAGTTCCAAGGAGAGAAATCCAATTTATGTTAACATGTCATATTTTTCCATCATTTAGTAGATATATGAGTTAGATTATAAAACATTTCAAGTGCTGATTTCCCCTTTAAAATTGGTTTAAAACATGAGTGTAGTTAAAGTTGATGAATTGGGATTCATGAAGGTGAATTTTAGTGTAATATTTTATAAGGAAGAAACATTAATAATAGAATCACAATAAGTGAAAGTATTTTATATCCCATATCCAGTAAATAAGAATTGGTAAATTTTCAATTGGTGACTCAAACAACTGCAAGGTTAAATGAAAATTCAATTGAGTATGACCCTTTAATTGGGAGATCACAATCATTTCATGACGGACCTAAATTAAATATTGTCTTGTATTTTATATGGGACTGCAAGGATGGTATTTGGATAACTGATAGGGGATCCAAATCCATTCAACCTTAAAAAAAGAGTTCAATCAATAGGTCTAAGTATTTTTTAATACACTATGATTTTCCACATAATATTATGTGTTTTCTACTACATTAAAATAATCCAAATTAAATGTTTGAGAAATCATGAAACTATTAACTTCATCATATAATGATGTTATTAGTATCAAGTAATAACAAATTATTGGTGTTGAAACCAAAAAATTATTAGGGGATCAATAACATGAGGATAAAAAACAATAACGTCATAGTATTACCATCTTAATGAAAATTATAAAGGAAAGAAGAAAATGTATAAAATATGAGGTTGGATAGAATCAACACGACCTATCTATTGACCCCAAAAATTCAATGTTCATTACTTACATTAGGGCCATAATGGGAATGGGTATGCCAATTAATATTGATACATGGAACAATGCTATGTCAATATTTCATAAAACCATTTGGGAAGATATTAGGGTAATGTTATGATATACTTTCTCTATTTTACCAAATAATTATATATTTAAAAATTGATTTACATTTCATTATCCCTTGAAAAGTTCATTTATTTTAGATGAATTAACATAAGAAATGTGTCCTAATGGTAACTGTAAAAGCTCATAGAGGCTTTTAGAAAATTTTTACAAAGCATCATCTTAGGGATACTGAGGGGAAAGTGAACCCCCACCCACCAGCTATGCATACCCACATTATAAAACAAGAAATATAGAAATATCTCATTAGTCGCCATAATGAGGAATCATTTAAGGTGCATTAAAATCAAAAATATTTTATTTTAAAATATTAATTTTATCTAGTTTGATTCAAAATTGTTAATTTATGAAATAATAAAGGAGTGATAAAAATAAGAAACATGCATCAAAACCAATATACCCATATGATAAAGTAAGGATATGGAACAATTAACTTTAAAAGTAAATTATATATATTCTAGATATATAGTAAATGTTTTATATGATATGAAACAACATATGTTACTTTTTTTATATGAATATTTAAGAATCAAAATCCAAAGACACTTCCACCCCGCTTCATGTTCTACGTAAGGAGTACCATGTAAATAAAAGGGGAAAATTAGTAGATGAAAAAACATAAAAAGTATGGGAATTATGTGTAAGTATGTCATATTAGTACTTTTTTTATGATTTATAACAGTATTATATAAAAATATATATTTATGTTCATATGTTTTTATGTGCTTTAGACATAAGAATCAACATCAACTATACATGAAGAATAACTACTTTCAGTATATTTTAGGTGGTAAAACCAATATAGCCACATTAGTGGTACAAGTTTTGGAGTGTCGCCTCAAACATATTTCAAGAAGACAAATCTATAAGGAGATAAATTCATTATAATGAAATAAATAAAGTTATAGAAATATTATTTTAAAGATATTGTTTTCTGGTTTAGAATAGTTGACTAGTATATGTAAAAGGATCAAAGCGGACCAGTAGTGGAACAATGATCAGTACATATGACTCCACTATATTTTAAGCAATCCATTCCTCTAATCCTCCAAACTTACTTGAGGTAATCAATTTTTTCATAAATCTCTCTCCTAAATGTGAATCATATAACTTTTGATAACTTTATATTACTAAAATTATCTAGGGTGAAATTATATGTGATTTATATCTATCCACACCCATACATCACATTGTTGTGAGTGGTATGATATACAATATCACAAGAGACATGATTTATAATAAAAAACTCCAAAAATATCTTATGAGAGTGAGTATTAAATTATCTTGTGATATGACCACTAAGTTTCCTATTCTACTTGATGATTTAGATGTTTCCATGGTCGATAATACTATTGGGACTTTCATAGCATGGCCATAGAATCTTATAAAGATACAAGAGGTATGGATTGATTTTTTTTCATTTGAAAAACCATTAAAAATGATGATAAAAGGTGTAAAATGAGGTATGGTATTATATATAGAAAAAACAATGGGGAAATGAAAGGCCGAATGAAGAAAATTCAGTGGATCAACTAATAAATCAAAAGGACATTTCGAGAGTACCTTCACCCCACTAGTTCCACAACTACATTTATTAAATTTTCATATAGATACAAAATTCAAAGATGGAAATATTCCCTATAGTTGATATTAATAAGAAATATTTTGAGGGGTGATAAGTGTATTTCATGCATACATTTTAGGGTGTTTTAGTATATTAATGTTTGTATTTAATTGATTCAATCGTGACAATTTTGGAAGGGATTGACTTGATTTTGTGTTTTATATAAGGAAAAATATATTTATGAAAAAGTAATGAAAATAGGATAATTTTGGAGATAAAATACACTTCTCTCCACTTCACTTCACTCAAAGCATGACACCAAATTTTTTAGGATGAAGTGAAGCTTGAAATCTGGAGTAGAACTATTACACGCCATGTAATTAATTTACACATTGTGACTTAATTAGGAGAAGAAGAACCACTCGATGCTAGTCATGAAAGAATTACATTCTTTGAAATGAAATTACACATCTTTTACAAAAATACATGTCGTAAATTTTCAAGACATGATAGGTATAGAAAACCCAATCCTAACAAGGATTACACATCATGAAACTCCATCACATGTTGTGTCATTTTTATAAAAAATAAAAATATATAGAGTAATGAGATCTTCTATGAAACCATGGTTATTAAATAAAATCCCAATAAATTCACCCTCAACCGTTACTTGGGGATCATTATGGAGGGAGTTAGATGGGGATGACACTGAATGAAGGAACGCCAGATGCGGAGCCCTACTTCACCACTTTTCTATAGGATTTTCATATTTTTATTTTTTTCACCCTCTCATGGATAGAATGAGGGGGGATTTATTCATATTGTGGTATGCCTAACGAATGAGTATTGAATGTATAAGGTATTTTTTATTTAATTTAGATTTATATTGTTATTTTAGATCTATTGTTCATTTCTATATCTTTCCATATTTTTTCTTTCATGATCATTGTTAGCGGGGTTGAGGATTAGGTTTAATTTATTCCTTTTTTGGGCATGATAATTTCCTGAGTTGATTGAATGCCATTATTTAATGTGAAGCATAGGTCTTAGGTTTCCTCCATGACCATTAGGTTTATCTTTTACCTATATTTAAATAAGTTTTAGGTTTACCCATTATTTGTAATCCCAAGTACCAGACCATGAGAAAAGAATAACTTAGGTTGAAGATCATTTTACATGACCGTTGTACTCACTAAGACCTAATTCTGACAACTGAATAATTGATAATTAATTATTTCATACCTTGTAAACCCATAAAACTAGATTCATTGCTACTCATAACCCACTTTATATTTTCTTCTCCCACATTATCCATCAATAAAATTCTCAATAAATTATATTTAATTTCTAAAAATTGAAATTAGTTTAGGTTTATTTTATTTAATTAATAATTTCTCCGACCTTATCTTGGTGGGTTCATCCTCAGACTTTCATATCCTATACTACCCTATAGTTTAGTGGTTTGCATATTTTGTATTTATAAATTTATAAATTCAGTAACCCAGTGGGAATTATTGTTTCTCGTTGGGATATAAAGGGGTCATTATAGATGTGGTTGGTCATGAGAGTCTAAATGATATTATCAAGTTTGAATGGATTAGAATCTCAATTGTGAATATATAAATTAGGTACATTTTTATAATCAGTTTTCCTAAATGATGATATACTATGTTCATTATAGTTAATAAATATTCATATTTTCTATAGGAATATATATTACAACTATATAAAAAGAAAACACATCAAATCATGATTTGGACTCATTAATCCCTCTATCATTTCTATTGAAAACTTTTCTTTGGAATTGAAAGAAATTGACAAGATAAAAGATGACAAATGATAGATCATACCCATTGAATATATAATTTTCTTAGTATCATATGTTTGAATAGGAAACGCATTTTTTTCTAGTATCATATCATTTATAAGACCAATTATTTCTATAAAATTTGTGTCACACCATCCACTGTAAGAATTCAAATTACACAATATAAATACAGCTAAAAATGTTGTATATTTTGAAAAACTAGTATACAGTGGTTCCTTTGCACAGTTATTTAAATTTTGAAACAAATTTTGACAATCATTAAATAAATATTAAATTTCCATTTTCATTTCTTCTAAATGATCTCTATCTTAATTTATACTAATATTCATATCAAATGATCCATAAATCAAAGTGTTATCCCAGTTAGTATGTACATTCAGTTTTTTGACATGTTTAGTCTAACATTTATAGGCCTGATATATTCCATGACAAATCAAATGTTCTTCCAACTCATATTGACTAATTTTTCATGAATAACAATAACATAGACACATACAAAGTATTTGAGAAGGTTTGTATTCATGATCGATTAAAAACTTGATGAACTCTTTAACTCCATTCTCACACGCCTTTGTCTTATGATGAGAATCCATCAATTTTTTATTCATATCCATACTATAAGGTTAAATAATATTAATTTTGTACAAAAAGTAATTAAATACACATAATGTATGAATATAGTGTATATACCCATTGATATGTAAACAAAGTATCAAAATTTTAGTGTATGAATCATTTATTTTGGGAATGATTACATATCTTGAATATGTTTAAGATTACTACTCTCATTCTAGTTCTTACATTACTCAAAAGAGGAATTATTCCCTTTTCAATCCTCTCTCACTCTTTGTAAATCATATTAATAATATAAAGAAATCATGTTAATAAATAACATGTTGATGATATGAATATGTGTGTGTGTGTGTGTCTACCCACTATGTAACATGTTATTAATATTTTCCTTTCACACTCCAATACCATGTGAATAAGATATTAAGGGGAATTTTCCTTGTAACAGTAGATATGAACTCATGTCGGTGTTTCTTGAAAACAAAATTCAAGTAAATTTCATATTATGAACAAATATAAGGGGGGATATTGAAGTTCCCAAATTAATTAATTTTATAAAGGGGGAGTTTGAAGTGATCATTAATACTTTTTCAACATATTAAATTCATAAATTAATGATATAAATTTTAGAGTAAAGTATATACATTAATATAATAAATTTACATGATGTTATAAAAGTCTAATAATAAAATAGTCACATATGACATTCCCCTAAATTGTTAAAAAATAAGTTCTCCAAATATTTTTTAGGCATGGGGTAATCTTTAAAAATGATTTAAATTAAAAAAATATCATATAAACTTATTATTAAATTAATCAACTTGATTTTAGTAAATAATATTCATCATATTTAATGGTCCACTCTATATAAATTGAAAACATTTGAATTTAAAACTATTTTTTATAATGTTTGATGGGGTAATCAATAAATATTTTAACTAGTATAAATTAAATCAATATGATAAATTTAATAGTTATAAATATTTAAAAACATGGTTAATATTTTATATGTTATTATAGGATTTTGTAAAAAAAATCTATATATATTAATAATGTACATATTAACCTATAAAAGAAACTAAAATGAATAAACTATTTGGATTAATCTATATATAATCAGCTTTTTTTAGATTTTGAAATAAGTGTCCAAATCTAAGAGTCTATTGGAAACCTGTTCTTTTTTGGATGGCTCAACCCAAACACGGATTCTTTGGATGGATCTATAGAAATACAAAAACCAAACCAAAAAAATCAACAAAAAAACAAGGATGATCTAGAATCAATGAAAGTATGTGTGAGGGTGGGGAGCATAAGGTGTTGTGGATCAGTGGGTCTTGAGACTCTTTGAGTTCCACATATTATAAGACACACCCAAACCCATTTGGAAAATTAAAAACACACAAATAATAACTCAAAATTCTAAAACAATAGATGAGCTTGAATAGAAGATCACAAGTCACATACCTTGGGTTTTGAAAGTGATGATTCAACTGAGAAGTTTGAGGGGGGGGGGGTGATTGTAAAGATTATGTTCTATGAGATCTTGAAGGACATGAGAGATGGGGTTCATAGTTAGGGATCTATATAAATGACTAGAAAGGTTTTATCAGTACTTTCTAAAAAGAACTAATAAATATTGGTTTTTAGTGCTAAAATAAAAAGCATTGATAAAGATATATTTTTTCAGGGTTTTTTATTTTACCGCAGATCAACTCTTTCTATAAAGCACTAATAAAAACAATATTAAATAAATTAAAAAATATTTAACTTATATATATTATAAATGAATAAATAAAAAAGTGAAAATTAATTAACATTATTAATGAATAGATAATCATAAATCCATGAATGTTATAATGAGTGAAATTTAATAACTAAAAATTAATATACTTCTAAAATATTAAAGAAATTAATGAGTTTTATTAATTATATAAATTAATAAAAAATAAAAAATGAATATATATTAAAATGAAATGAATATATATTAAATTATGTACATTAAACCCATATTAAAAACCATAAATGTTAATGAATAAATAAGTATAAATAAATATTAGAAATTTAGAATTATAAAATATTAAACGAATGAATGTTAAAACTAAAAACATTATAAATAAAATTAAAAAATAAGTAACATTATTAATGAATAAATAACAATATTATTATTAAATGAATGAATTTTAAAAAATAATGAAATGTAATAATTAAAAAATCAGTAGATATCAAAAATATTTAAAAAAAATAAACAAGTTCCATTAATTATATAGATTATTATAAAAGTAGAAATGAATATATGTTAAAATGAAAATGAATACATATTGATTATATAAATTTCAACCATATTAAAAAAATTTAATTTCAATTAATAAACATGTATAAATAAATATTAATGATGGATATAATTAATAAATATTGAACAATGAAAAATTGAAAATGAATAAATTTTAATAATATTAAAAAAGAACATTATTAAATAATAAATAATATTAAAAATGAATAAATATGAAATAATATAAAAAATTAATAAATAATATTTTTTGAATAAAAATATAAAAAATGAATAAAATTTATCAATTAAAAAATATATATATTTAATATATTATGTTAAATAAATAAAATTCTAAAATGAATATTAAAACTGTATAAATTAAAAAAATACTATGTATGTGTTCTATATAAAATAGGATTAATTACATGTATGTATGTGTGAAATTAATGTAACACAAGTTTGATATATGTTAAATTAAAAAAACAAATGAAATTTTATTAAACATCCATCACTCGATAATAATTAGTCTATATTTTTAATTAATATTAATTTTTAATTATAAACCATTTTTAACTAAATACATGACTTATTTAATATCCACATGAGTGTCCGTTCGAGTGGAAAAAAGCAATGACTGAAGTGCATCAGATCAGGGGTACAAACCCCATGACTATCTGCTTTATGCTAATTAGATTAGGGGAGACAATTTTGGCTCACACATAATGTGGGGTGGTGGAAACATATTGTTGTGGGTGATGCAACAGTAGAGCTTTATGGGCCACAAGTGTCATGGGGATCATTGGACACGAGTAGCATGGGTGGCTAGTAGTGGTCGGTGTTGCGGGTTTAGTGGTTAACAGTTGGAGAAGATAGTGAGACAAGTTTGGCAAACAGCAACGGATTCCATCAAAGCTATTAGAAATGTAGGTCTGGTGTAGGCACGAGGGATGGTCGCTGATGGGATTGGGATAGGTGGGGGCTACAGGCCAGTTGTTTGGGTTTAAATGCCAACTAGTACTTTAGACCATGATGTAATGGGATGTAATGTCCATTGGGTCTATAGGTCCATGTAATGGGTTCCCTCTTCTTAAGGAATAAGAAGGTCTTTGTTATTCTTAATAAAGAGGCTCGAGCCGCAACTTAAAAAATATGACTTATTTAATGTAAATATAAAATTTTTTATTATATAAATCACATTTAATGAAATATATATATATTGATATATATATATATATGAATATATTTCTATATTAAAAATATTAATGAATAATTATGTATAAAAAACTTTAAAATGAAAAAATTATAAAAATATTAAACGAATAAATATTTAAAATCTATAAATTATAAGAAAGTAAAAAACACTGAACATTGTTAGTGAATAAATAATATTAAATGAATACATGTTAAAATGAGTGAAATTTAATTAAAATATGAATGGATTGAGAAAACATAAAAAAGAATATGAGATTATTTTTATAATTTTTTAAAAAAATAAAAAGAATACACATTTAAATAAAAATGAATATATATTAATTTTTTAAATTAAAAGTTTATTAAAAACATTTAATGTTAATAAATAAATAATAAAAAAAATAAAATTAAAAATATGAAACAAATAAAAATAAAAAATTTATATATTAAAAAATATAAAAAATATTATTAATGAACTAATAATTAAAAATAATAATTAAATTCAAATATAAATATACTAAAAGTAA
Source organism: Viscum album (assembly GCA_963277665.1). Lineage (NCBI taxonomy): Eukaryota > Viridiplantae > Streptophyta > Magnoliopsida > Santalales > Viscaceae > Viscum > Viscum album. The sequence goes on along the minus strand of OY728143.1, from coordinate 1,692,551,966 downwards.
TAAATAGTATATATTAATTATAAATATCGAAAATGAATAAAAATTAAAAATTAAAAACATATTTAAATTTTAATAAATAAAAATATAAAAGTTAATATTAATAATTTATATTATTTGTGTATGTTTACCTCTATAAAATTGAATTAATTTTTATATGTATACATGTAAAATTAAAGTATGATATAGTAAGTGTGATATATTTAGTCAATTTTTTAATTAATAATTCAATATTTACTATTTGATATAAATGTCAAATTTAAAAAACAATGAACATTGATAAAACAAAACGTATTAATTCATAAATATTTTTTAATTAATATTAAATATTATTTATTAAATTAATAAACCATTTTTTACTAAATATATGAAATATAAATTTATATGACTCATATTATAGATTTGGTATTATATAAATAATATTTAATAAATATATATATATATATATTATTTTAAATGTAATTTCTAACTAAATATCTTATATATCAAGTGAAAATGTATATTTAGTATTATATAAATAATATTTAATAAAATATATTATCTTTTTATCAATATAAATATAATTATATATTAATATATGAATTTTAATGATGTAACTTTTTTTAATGAAATATACCTTTTATCAACATTAGATAAAAGCGCTGATAAATGGTGACCTTTATCGGTTCTAGATAAAAGTGCGGATAAATGGTACCATTTTTCAGATCTTTTTTAGTATTGATAAAGGATATGTTTATTAGTGATTTTTTAGGGGTGATAAAGGCCATCATATCGGTGCCTTTATCTAGTGTTGATAAAGGCTACACAATAAATAACTCCCAAAAGATCATGTCAGAGTGGGGATTGAAGTAGCTCATGTGTTGAGTGATGTTTTTCATTTTATTCTTGATTAAATGGATGTTACCATGATAGATAATGCTATTGGAACTTTCATATCATAGACATATAATCTTATAATGATAGATGAGGTATGTCCTGAAAAAAAAATTTCAAAATGAAAATCCATTAGCAGTTGATGATAAAAGTTTTAAAATGAGGTATGGTATTGCAGATGGACAAAATGAAGGGAAAAAAAGGTCAAATTAAAAAATTACATTGGATAAACCAAGAAATTAAAAGGACCTTATGATAGTATGTTCACCCAACTCGTTCCATAACTACATATCTTAACATTAAAATTTTATACATATAAAAAATTTGATGATAGAAATATGTATGATATTGAATATAAAGAGGAAATATTTAAAGGGGTAATTATAAAATTTTTTGGTCTTTAGAGTACAAATGAAATTATCAAGATTAAATGGTTGGGAATCTCAGGTGTTAATACAAACATGAGTTACATTTTCATAATATTTTTCCCAAAAAAATGATATTATATGTTCATTACAGTTAATGACTATTCATATTTTCTACAGGCATATATATTACTACTATATAAAGGGAAAACCTTGCGAAGAAAGATTTGGACTCATTGATACCTCGATCATTTATATGGGAAAAAAATTCTTTGTAAGAAAAATAATTGAAAATCTAAAATACACTACCACAAAATAGGCCTTTAACAGCACCAAAAATGGCCTTTCCAGTGCTAGAAAAGCACTGACAACATGAACAACATTAAAATCCCATGACTTTTATCAGCGTTGAAAAAGAACTGATAAAGGGGACATTTATTAGCACTATCAAAAGTTCTAATAAAGTGACCTTTATCAGCACTGATAAATAATATATTTATCAGTTATTCTGAAAGTACCTCTAAAAGAATCCTTTATTATCTCTTTTTTAAGTGTTGATAGAGGATATTTTATTAGTGCTATAGAAGTGCTGATAAAGTAGACCTTTATCACTACTTTTTTAACCACTAATAAATGTGTTCTTTATCCACGATTTTAAAAGTGCTAATAAAATTCCATACTACATTATGATATAACAACACACTACATCACTATAATCACCATAAACACACTAGAAACACATCAAATATCAAAATAAGTCCCAATATAGAATTTAAATGAAATGAAATTTATAACACAAATACAAGAAAAAACACTATATTATAGACATTTCCAACATTGGTTTATACAATTATATAAATATAAATTATTATATACATTCAAAAACAATCCTAACTGTCAATGTTACCATGATTTCGATTGAATTTTATTATAGAACTTCCAACACTACATGAGTAGTCAAATATTTAATTTAGATTATGTAAATGCAGTAAAGAACATATAATATTTTGTGGAAAAACATACTATATTAAAAAATACTTTTACCTTCTCATTGAACTCACTTTATTTTTTAAAAGGTTTCAAGGATTTGGTTCATCTTTTTAGAATCCAAATCCCCTCTCTTTAATCCCATCTAAAGTACAATACATTTTATACATTTGGAATGGCATGAACCAATTATGTTTTCCCCATGAAAGGGTTATCCTCGATTGAATTTTCATCTGACTCAACATTTATTTTAATCTCTAGTAGGAAAATCTACCAATTCTTTTTTGTTGGATTGGAGACATAAAATACTTGTACTTCTTGTGATTCCATTATTAATGGATTATAAGTTTTCCCTTCTACACTAAAATTCACCATCACAAATCCCATTTTATCAACTTTCACTCCATTGATATTGTCAACCCATTTTCAATGGAAAATCGGCACTTGAAATGTTTTATAATCCAACTCATATATCTATTTGATAATTCCAAAATATGAAATAGGTTAATTAATTGGTCCTTGGAACTAGATATGTGCATCGTTTCATCCACAAGCATAACCGCATTGTTTTTCATCATACTGAATTCGTTATGTTCTTTTGTATAGAAAGTGTAACCATTGATTACAAAACAAGTGTAACATATAAAATTTTCATTCGGTCCTCTGGATATCCAATGAAGTCATCGGGTAACTCCTTATAAATTTGATCTTTGAACCATCTGATAAACTATTGATTATGTGTATTTGATATCCATACTTCATCCCTTAATGGATTCAAATATCTAATAGTTTCATTTTGGGATTCGATGTATGGATCAACATATTCACTATTATGTAATATGTAAATATTTGTTTTCTATTGCTCGTCCAATGTAATTGTAATAACATATCTTACAGAAATCCCTATTCCCATAAGGCGTTCATTATGACGAGACTTTGGGAGATCGATGCTTTCAACATCTCATAGGTAATCAGTATAGAATTAAATATCTTCTTCAAAAATATATTGTTCTTCAATAAAACTTTATGGATGACTTTGATTCATAACATACCCTTTCAAAATATTCATATACCATTCAATGGGGTACAACCATCTGTAATGGATAGGACCACATAGTTGAACCTCTCCGATCAAGTGAACCATCAGGTGGACCATTATATCAATGAATTATGGTGGTAAGAATGTCTCTAATTCACATAATATGACTATTATATCATTATTCATGATGGGAAACTTCACCGGGTCTACAACTTTACTACATATAGATTTAAAAAATATGTAGAGTCTAGTTAATGTAGGTCATACATTTTGAGGCAGAATGCAAGGTAAATCAACATGCATTAAATATTTCATCAAAACATAACAGTCATGTGATTTTAGTCCTTATAACTTCAAATTATTCATTGAAATGACATTATTGATATTTTATGAATACCCATGTGGAACTTTAATAGTAGTAAGTAAGAAGAAAATTTTCAATTTTTCCTGTATGGATAGAGTGTAAGTTGTTGGATGAAGAAAAGTCCACCTTTTACCCTTCACTGGTGCTAACTCTTCCCTTACACCCATTTCAATCAAGCCCATCCTAGCCTTGATTCCATCATTCATTTTTTCAGGAACATTTAGTAACATGCTAATAACACTATAAAATACATTTTTTTTCTATATGTATGCCATCAATAAAATGTTTGACATGCAAAAAATTACAATATGGTAATTCAATGAAAATTTATTTCTCCTTCCACCCTAATTTTGTAAGGTTTTTCCAAAATGGTTTACCAAAAATAGTGTCAATTTTTTTTACTTTTTTATACAGTTAATCTCCTATTGCTGGAGACGGTGTATTACCTTGTTTCATATTCCCATTGAATTATGTCATCCAAGATTTCTATTAATGTTATTGAGGAAATTTTTTATGATGTACTAAAAAAACAGTCTTCAAGGAATGTTTCAATTGAACTGAGTATGTATGTTTTTCATAAATGGGACACCCCAACATTCATTTAATTCTATATCCTGATAAATTTCTATAAGTGGGGAATTCATTTAACATTCTGTACAACATGAACCTCAATGTGAATTCTTTACTTCTATGACCATCATACATTGTAACACCAATATCCCATATCAATTTTAGATCTTCCATCAATGGAGCCAAATAGACATCAATATCATTACCGAGTTTCTATTGTCCAGATATAAGAAGAGACAACATAATGTATTTGCACTTCATGCATAACCGTGGAAGAAAGTTATAATTTAACAACATGATAGTCCATGTACTATTAGTACTACTCTATACACCCAAAAGATTTATTCCATATATAGATAATCTAAGAAAAAAGTTTCTTGGTTCATCTCAAAATTTAGCAAACTTGTAATCAATTTTCTTCCACTGAGGAGAAATTACTGGATGACATTGGTTCCTATCATTAATTATTATATCTGCACACTATGTTAATTGTATCATGGTTTCCTAACATCTATATAGTCTTCTAAACCATGCAATGATAAAAAAGTATCATACAAATTTCAAAGGACTTGATTCATTTTTCATGTATTGATCTGCGCTACACTTAGGGAATTTTATGAGTGATTCATGGTCCTTACGTAACAATATGTAATCATTTGGACAAGAATATATTTTTTATAGATCATTCCCATTGATCATAACATTCATTTAGCATCATATGTTAGACATAGTAGTTCATTTTCCTCTGGTATCATATCTTTCAGAAGACCAAGTAGTTCCGTAAATATGGTGTCACCCCATCCACTACCAGATTTCAAATTATATAACTTCAATACAGCTGACATTGTTGTGTATTCAGTATAATCTATATAAAATAGTTTCTTGGAACAAATATTTAACTCCTCAAATATCTTTGGGCAATCATGAAGGTCGTCTTCAATTTCCATTTTCATTTCTTCCATGCGATCTCCATCATCTTTTACAAAGGTATTCATAAAAAATGATTCATAAACCATAGTATATTCCCAATTGATGTCATTCAGTTTTCCCCATGTTTAGTCCAAAATTTATAGCTTTGATATATTTTGTGACAAATCAAATGTTCTTCCAACTCTTCCAGTCTAATTTTTCTTGAATAACAATAACATAAACACAGACATAGGATTTTAGAAGGATCGTCAACATGCTCTCTTGAAAACTTGATGAACTTTTTAACTTCATCCTCATATTCATTTTTCAAACGATTAGTGTGCATAAATTTTTGATTTATATATATCTTATTGGGTTCGTGATAGAGTAATTTTTTAAAATATATAAATAAAATAACATAAGATGTTCATTATCAAAGGTGAAAGTTATATAAAATTCTAATATGGGAAACTCAACATTTGATTGTTTCAAAGAATTGTAGTATGTTAAAGAAAACGGGTAACTGGATTTAAGAAACCAATTACTCCACTATGGTAGGTGTTATAAATTGAATTCATTAATAGGTGAAAGTTATAGACAACTCATCCTCACCACCTCATCTCCCGAACATTTATCATTGCATTTTGTTGACTAACCCATCCTTAATCTCTTGGGGACATGCACCTATGTGGCTTGAAATACTCTAATCAGTAATCATCCATCAGATTAATAATTCATAGAGTAGTACAAGAAATGTAAAATTGATGAGGGACGAGTTTCAAGAAACAAATTGAAATAATTATTTTTCAGGAGATGGAGGTTATAAGGATGGTAGTTGTCTATTAAATAGATAGGGGATGAGTCTTAATAAAAAATTACAATAATTTCTAAAATATAGAATTTGATAACATCCATTCTATTTTTTGGAACAAGTGATGTAGAAAAATAAAGAATCATTACATTTAAAATTAATTTTATATCGAATATTTGAAAACATATCAAGACTCTTGGGATGTCATATCACCAAACATTATAGTAATAAATCAGAAGATGGATAGTGTAATGACCCTAGCCTAAATTACCCAAACAAAAGATGGTCAGATCATCATATGAACTCTAACACAAATCAATGTCACTAAATTATGGTTTAAACATTCGTTGTAAAAAACCATAAATGGGAGGTCCCCCCCCCCCAATACAAACAATTAGTACCATAGGTTGGACAAATTTCTGGCATGACCCTTGGGTCAATGGCCATGAAGACCCAAAATCATCATTACTCTATATAGGCATAACTCTTAGACAAAAAACTATGGAAATAAATGATTCAATATCTATATATACAAACATATACATGTTACGCCAGTATAAAAACTCACATATAGTCTATAATAAATATCAAATAGATAAAAACTTGATATTCAGTGTCAGATACAAATAACATATCATATATCGGTGGTCAATACAAACAACAAACCACAAATATTTCCCTGAACAACGGATCACAAACAAATCATAAACAACAAATCATAAACAAATCATAGAAGAAGAAATAAAAAAAAAATACACAAAGAAAATCTGAAGGCCTACCTCGCTAAGAAAATATGTGACCCTCTTTAAAAACCTAACTACAATCAAAAAATGGATGTCGAACGAGATATTTGTGAAACTGGATCATTGGAAACAGTTGAGTGGTGTGATTTGAGCTTCGATTCACCGAGGAGGAGCACTGATAATGAGTGGATTCTGTGGAAAGCTCATGATATCGAGACGAGTTTACAAATGGTTAGGGGTTTTAAAATACATCGGGACACTTTTATCAGTGCTTCCAAATAAGCACTGATAAAGAGCCCATTTATCAGTGCTTATTACTTAAATGTTGATAAAATGACTCTTTATCATCACTTTCTAAGTGCTATTAAAGGTATGTATTTATCAACACTAAAAAATAACTGATAAAATTAATCTTTATCAGTGCTAAAATTCAAGTGCTGATAAATGTTAATTTTATCAGCGTGTTGTTTAGTACTAATAAATTATCATCTTTATAAGCATGAATAAAGCACCGATACAAATTTTTTATCTGCACTTATTACTTAAGCGATGATAAAGGATTTATAATTATAATTATAAATTAAAAAATGTAAATATTTTTATATACTAAATATATATATATATAGTAAATGTATTTGTTTTTAATTTTATTTATTATAATTTTATAATTATTTATTTATAATTATAGAAATATTTTTAAAAAATAATATTTATATTATTATATATATTTATATAATTAGATATATATATATTTAATAAATAAATATAAATATAAATATAATAAATATATTTATTAGTTAAGTAATTTTATTATAAATTTAATAACTATTAAAATATATTTATTTATAATTATATTAATTATTTTTAAAAAAATATTTATTTATTTATTATTATAAATATATAATTGTATAAATATAGTAAATGTAAATTTATAAATATATTTATTTATAAATATTTTTTATAAATATATTTTTATAAATATATTTTTAACATTACTAATGAATATCTCCTTTTATGTGCATGCATCTATGTTAAAAATTAGTGAAATTGAATAAATTAAGAATAAGTGCACTTTAACAATATTAAAAAAATGGATAGTTTGGTGTGTGTGCATTGTATTAAAAAATTAATTAATTACGTATATGTGAAATCAATATAACACATATTTGATCTATGTTAAATTGAAAAATAAAATGACATTCAATTATATGTTGATTAGTATTATTTAATTATAGTCAATATTTTTAATTCATGTTAGTTTTTATTTATAAACCATTTTTCAATAAACATATGACTATTTAATTTAAAGCGCATAAATGTTTTTTAATATACAAATCATATTTATATACATTTATATATATCTATATATTTAATGTATAAAATTTAATAACATTAATTATCATAATTATCTAAGTAATAACATGTTTAATAATTAATAATGTATAATCAATCTATTCATTTTTATCAATAATTATTTAATTAATAAAAATTTAATATATTTTTTAATAAAAACATTTTTTTAATTTTTTTAATTATTTAATTTTATTTATATAAATATTAATCAGTGATAAATATAAATTACTGACAAAGGATACCCTTTTTCAGTGCTGATAAAGGATACCTTTTATCAACGCTAAAAATAAAGTGCTGATAATGGTTTTTTTATCAGCGCTAAAAAAGCACTGATAAAAGGTTTAATTTATTAGTGCTTTATTTAGCACTGATAAATATGCCCTTTATATGAATTTTTGATAGTGCTGATAAATACCATCGTTGTTAAAGCCATGTTTTGTAGTAGTGATATGACCTATGTGTGGCAATGGAAAAGAAAATAATAGACAATAGACTCTTCTTTATCCCTATAATATAGGGGTAAAACATTACAATGTAATCATATAAAGTATATTTTTATTTTTTTCATTGCTTATTTTTTTTTGGAAGAACTGGATGCTCATCACAATAAATTTGGACATCCAAAATGTTATTGTTTTGGATCCGATGCATGGTTTTCCATCAAACCAACCACACCAGATGATTATTGTGAATTTGTAATGCAATACAATCAACATTTTATAGATCAAATTTTCTTTATAAATTTTAGTTTGTGTTTTAACAAGGATTTTGTTATAATAGGGAGATATATAAATAATTTCTAAATAATGATATGTGGTTAATGGATGAATAAAAAAATACTATATATTTATTCAAATGGAAACAAATTGAGGTATGTATAGTAAGTTTTAGCTATAAAAACAAATTTAAGAAAAATTTACTTATTTTGGTCAATGTTTCTAAAATATTTAAGCCAAAATAATGACAATTATTATTGCAACACACTAAAATTATAAAAAAAATAACATTTTATTTGATAGCTTATGTGACATGAAAACTGATCTTAAACAACCCACAAAATACATTTCACTAAATTTAAGTTCTTTGATATATTGCGGAACATGAAACCCCGATTCAAAATGAACCATAATATAGTATAACATTTTAACCTAGCCGTTAACTTGGATGGTATGAATAGTAGAAAATAAATTATGAAAATCATGATTATTTATCAATTATAAATGAAATAAGAATCATTTAAAAGAAAATGAAACCTTTTTTGAAAAAATTTATTCTTTCTCAAGGATGTTTTAGACGCACTTTGAGCACATAATTTAAAATTAATTTTTCCACTTTGAGAAAATTTATTTGATAAATTAAACTCAATTTTTCAAATCATAACATCAAAATTATCTTTGTTTTATTTTTTTTCTAAAATATTTCCTTTTTCGATGAATAGTGAAAAATATTGAATTTTAATTGAAAACTACCATCCCGTTTAAATTATTTATAAACATAAATTATATTTTTAAATGGTATTAAAGTAAAATTAGTTCAAATATAAAACTATTAATCCAATTTATCACATTATAATTATTTTCATATTGAATATTGATATAATAACTTTGTAAACTTTTGAACATTTTTCTTTAAAAACTCAGTTCCTTGTCATGTCTGTGGGAATAATTTGAAATTAAAATTGTATACTTCTATAAATTGAATTTTATATAATGTATTAAATATTTGGAATCATAATAATAATGATATATAAAAAGGGAAACTTAATTTTTGACCACTATGAATTGTGAAAATAGTAAAAATTCTTTACCACGGTTAAGGTAAAAATGGGTTTACTAGATATGAAAATAAAAAAGATAAGGTTTAAATTGACCTAAATTCTTCTGTAAATTAACTTTTATAGACATATTTTGACCATATAATGTCTAAGGATTGATAATAATCCATTTTGGAACCTTTTGGAATGTGAAAAATGTGGGTACACCTTTTTCGTTTAAAAAATTACAAGTGTGTCACTCACCTCACTTATAAAAGTCCATATATCTCATCTCTTATTCAAATATTCAAACCATTTATTAATCCTAGAACTACTATATTAAGTTAAAAATATTTGTCCTATCATCCCATAAGCCTTATTTTTGGTAGAAAACTAACCGTGGAAGGATTTTGGTGAAAACCTAAAGAGGTTACCCGAAGAAGAAGTAACGTTTTTCAATGAGTGTTTTTATTTTATTTATTCATACACCTGATTTAATTATTATTAAATAATTATGATGTAATAACCTAATTATCTTATATATACTGATATTTTTTTATGTTAAGTTCATGAACCATAAACATCCCCACTCCATCAAATAGGTTATGAAATCATCATTCGTGTTTATGGAGGACTACCGCCTCACAAACTGATGTCATTCGTTTTTTCATTACCACCTCCCACAGTTTTTTATGATGATGGATATAAAGTATATATAGTATATTTATAACATAATTATACCTCTATATTAATTATACCATATATATCTTTTTTACTTTTCATTTCATTGGGGATATAATAATGTCGCTCGTGTGTACGATGAACTACCACCTCATGAAGCGATATGATTCATTTTTCACTAACAATTTACAAGGAATTTAATAAGGATAATTTTGATTAATATATGTAATATACATGACATATTAATGATTATGAAAATATAATATATCATTTTTTTTCTTTTTCACTCACTGAAGGATGATAACGTCATCCATGTACGTGTGGACTACCGCCTTCACAAAATGATGTGACTCACTTTTCAACACCACACCACATATATGGTATATAAGTATATTTAAATAAATAATATGTTAATTATTATATTTATATAATTATATAAATATAATATATTACTTAACACATATCTAAAATGATCACTGAAATATGGAAACGTTACTCTTGCGTACGTACAACCTACCATCTCAATGATTGTAACATAATTCATTTCTTAAGACCGTATTTCATGATTAGTAATAAAAGTATTATTTATTTATAAATTTTATAATTATTTCATGATAATTATTATAGATATTATGTAACTATATAATATTCTCAATAACTAGATCATTCATAACAAAACACGCTTGATAAAACATGACAATTAACTCTCGAAAAAATAAAAATAATGAATGGTTATTAATGAATGGGTGATAAGATGTTATAAAAGGATAATATATGATATTATAAATATTAATATGGTTCTTTAATAATCTAATAACATGTTTAAAACCAATATACAGGTGGTTAAATTAAATATAACCAAAATGAAGCATGAGGAAGGGGACCTCATATCAATTTCTCTTCATTGAGATATATTGTAATGTTATGAACCTAATTTATTTTATATGATGTATATAATGCACATTTTAAATATAATATCATGATTAATTGAAACTTAATGGTGTTTTAATTTTCAATTTTATTTATTTCATCTAATGGTATTTGAATTAATAATTACCATGTGGTAAATAATTTTATAACTCAATTTCTTTTCATTTGGTTATAATACTTCTTCATCATCTTTGATATCCTAATATTATGCGTGTAATGAATTTTTATTATCTAATTTTTTATTTGAAATTGTTTATATGGATTTATAGTTGATACAAATAATCAATTCATTGAAAAAATTCTCACTTCAATGTTATGATGATTTTAAGGTTTTAGTTCACAATCTCATTCTCATCGAGATTTTTTATTCTTGATTTTCATTTGAAGGAAATTATTTGATAATTGTATAATAAAATCATCTAATTTTATCCTCATTTGGTTATTCATTATATTTTAATGTAATAGTACCATTTTCCTACTCTTCAGTACTTAAAATAATTGAAAAAACGTTTTTAGGAAAATCCAACTTCATTTCTCTTTTGAGATCGAAAATATGCTTTTTCCAATACTATGTTTTCAAAAAAATCAAAAAAGTTTTAAAACTTTTCCTAATTATTTATTAAATTGAATTTTACTATTTTTTATTTTTAAATTTTTTTAAATGAATTATCATGTCAATTTGAAAATATTTCCCGTTTGAATTTTACCCAAAAAGTGAGAGGAATCATTGTTTTAACATGTATGGTATAGATGAAATTTCTAGAATCAGGACCCCTCAAAATTTTTAAGGCTTTTTTTATATGTTTCAAGGTTAAATTTCAATGAAAATTTTTTGAAAATTTTTTGTGAATTTTTTTTCTAAAAGGTTGTTTTAAAGATGAAAATGATATATTCCTAAATATTGTATTTAATGATATTTTTATGTTATTTATATTAATTAGTGAATAAAACCCTTTATTATTACATGAATGGGTATATTTTGTATTGATAACATCCTTATTCATCATCTATATGGTTTATGATCATTTTGACTAAGGAATGTATTGATTTTAACTTCCTTGATTCATTTTTGAAGACATTAACTTTCCCTTGAATTATTAACTTTCCCATAGACATGAAATTTCCACTAAATACCCATATTATTTATCATGAATATATTTATTTATTAAATAATATATTATTTTTAAATATTGTTTTTCATATTTAAATTTAATTGTTTATCTAGGGAAATATTCATAAATTTATATTCCTTACTCAAAATGGATATTTGATGACATGACATACTATTCATCAATTAAATCAAGTGTTTGATATATGAGTAATTCTTTGGACATGTAGACATGGGTGGGGATCAGTTATAGATATCCCCTCGATGCGTCGATAGTCTCATGAGGGGAATCAATAAGATAGCATAAAATCATTTTTCCATACCAGATGAATTTTTACCCCATATACTAGTATAATTAGCGAGTTCAACGTTATGGTTTAAATTATCATTTATAAAAAAATGATAAAGATTACATGTTGGAATTTTAAAAATCGATATTAATAAAAAAAATAACATTAAAATTTCCTCTATGTAGATTTTAACATAGGTTATTTTCAAACCTATGTTAAATGATTTAAAAAAAATAATGATAATTTTTTGAAAAACCAATGTTAAAAATATGATACCTAACTCTTTCACATGTATTTTTTAAAAATTTGATGTGAAAGTGGTATTATTTAGTGGAAGTTTTTAAAAGAACCAATGTAGAAGAGTAATTTGTAAAATTCTTTAACATCAATTTGGACAAAAATATATTAAAACCCTTTTAAAAATCATATTGATAGTTTGAACCCTTATATCTCTCTCTTGAAATCCTCTCTATTATCTGATTCGTGACCGAAGAAGGATTTTACTTCTTTTAAGACCTTCAATACTCACATGAAATTGATTTTAATCCACTTTTTATGTAATTATTTTTCTTGAAACCTTATCTCAACCGACTCTTTACCGAATCTCGACTGATGATGGCACTAAAAAATTCAAGGATATTTACCACCTTTGATTTTATGTTAAAGTCGGTTTTCATCCACTTTTCACCTTATTTATATTGGATCATTGATTCTTCATTCTTATTTTATGATCCTCAAGACATTACCATCGAACCTCGTCTATTATTTGAGGGGTTTTTTGGGTTTTTTACTTTATTTTTTCACTCGTTTTCATCAGTTTTGCGTCATTTTATCTATTTCTAGAGATTTCAATTGAATTTATTTGAATTCGGAAGTCATTTTTCATTATCAAGATCCAAAATTATTATGTTATTTTTTTTTGAAAATAAATTATGTATGATTTTTTATTATCATACTTGTTTATATGTTATTATATTTTATTATGTTTAACTATTTGATATGATAATTCTTCATTATAATAATTGTTTATAAAATATTTTGTATAACTATTTGTATTACTATTTCTATGTTTGTATATTTATTTATATAATTTTTATGATAATTGTTTGTAAGTTATTTTTCTATAATTGTTTTTATGATATCTTGTATAACTATTTTTATAATTGTTCTAAATTTAGGATATATTTTATATAATTGTTTGTTTGTAATTTTTTATATTTAATTGTTTGTTATGATAATTGTTTGAAAGATAAATTTTGTATAATTGTTTTTATGATAATTTTTTGTTATGATAATTGTCTATTACTTATTAAGTTTTTTTAGTTATTTTTAATTTTTGAATATAAATTATATATAATATTTTGAAGATAAATTAGGTATAATTGTTTATAAATTTCTATGATTAATTATGTATAATATGTTGTGATAATTATTTATAGTTTTTGTTATGATCAAATGGTTATCAATAATTGATTGTTTTGATTATATTTATTTCTGTTTAAAATTTATTATATATATATATATATTTATTTAAATATTTATATGTTTTAATATATCCATATTTTATATTGTGATATTAGATAATTAATAGATCTTAATTGGATAAATTTACTATTAATAACTTATGAATATGAAAAAGGAGTTGATGTTTTCTTGGAATTTTCTAATCAATATCTTCAAAACAGAGATTTTATTTTATGTCAGTGCATGAATTGTTTGAATATGAGAAAGTTAAATTTCTAAGAAATCAAGGATCATCTCATTCTCTATGGTTTTATCCATAATTATACATGTTGGATCTAGAATGTTGTAAGAATTGAAAATTAAATATCTAATGTCGATGAAAATATTTAGAGTGAGATATTGGATTGTATTGAAGAATTAATTCATGATGTAGTCATTGAAAACATTAAAAAATAGTTACAATGGAATGATTGCATGGGTATTAAAAGAAGCTATTATTCTTAGGTTGCACTAATATATATTGTTATCAGCAGTTCTTAGATTAGTTAAATTGAAAGAAAGAAATGGTTGGAGGGATAAAAGTTTCTATAAGTTGCTTTATTTTTTAAAAGTGCTACTTCTATAAGGAAAAAGGTTTCCAGATTCTAATTATGAGAAGAAGAAAAAAAATATGCCCAATAGGATTGGGGTATATAAAGATACATTCTTACCTTAATGATTGTGTGTTGTATAGAAATTAATATAAATGTTTATCAAAATTTTCTAAATGTGGGACATCATGGAATTAAGAGGATGGAAAATTCAACTCTTATTCATTCTTAGGTACTGACATCAAAACTCCTACTAAATTAATTTGGTACCTTCAGATAACTCATTCTAATAATTTATTCCAATAATTCCAATAATCATAGTCTGATTCATTCTTAATTTCTAGAATCAAATCTCTTACTAAAGAAATTTGGTACCTTCCAGTAGTTCCTTCTTTGAAGCATCTATTTATAAATTAATTTGATGTAAAAAGGGTTAAGATAACATAATGATGAGTTAATATCTGATGGTAACATATGTCACCCTACTAATTCACTATAATGGAAGAGATTTCATAAACAATGTTTTGATTTTTTAAGTGATGTTAAAAACCATACAAGGGGTTTGTGCATAGATAGAATAAATCCATATCAGAGCCTAAGTAGCCAAAATAGTTCATGGCCAATTTTTTTTATAGTTTAAAACTTTTACCCACGTATTTTTATGAGGAAAAATTTGTAATGATGAGATTGATGATTTTGTAAGAAAATAGCAAGGAAATGATAATGATTTGTATCTTTCACCATTTATTGATGTTTTAAATATTATATGGGAGAAAGGTGTTATAGTTGTTGATTCATTCAAGAAAGAGAATTTCCTTTTTTATGTTCTATGATAATGTTCACTATAAATAACTTTACTTTATATGAGATCTTATCTGGATATAGTGTTAATGGACATTATCCAATTTGTGAAGAAGAGTCTTCATATTATCAATTTTAGAATGGAAGAAATACTGTGTACAAGAGACATTGAATAGATTTGAAAATTGATCATGCAGATCATAGATTGAAAAAATAATTTAATGGTTTATAGGAATTTAGACTTCCTCCATAAGTATTTTTAGTTGAATATTATTATGATAGAGTGAAAAATATTGAATTCTCATTAGGAAAGAAATGAAGTTTTGTTCATCAAAAAAAATATCTAGAAGAAATAGTCTACCTTTTTCAAACTACATTATTGGACAATTTTATAGATAAAACATAACATTGCTGTTATTCATACTGAGAAAAAAAAATATGATAGTTTGATTGGGAATATTTAAAACATAAAAGGAAAGAAAAAATATGGACTAAATTATATTTTGGACTTGATATCAATGGGAATACGTTTGTATTTATCTCCCACTATAAGAGGAAACAAAAAATATTTACTTTTGGCTTGTCACACATTAAGCAAGAGTGAGAAGATAAATCTTTGTTAGTGTCTACATGGTATTAGAGAAAAAATTTCATATTCTTAAAATGTGAAGAATTTTGTGTCATTAGAAGAATTTAAATTAATAGGTATGAAATATCATGACTATCATGTATTGATGAAACAACTACAACCGATCACACTGTGTGGTATATTTCTGACACCTATCAGAAATACTATCATTAGGTTATGTAATTTTTTTAAATACGTTTATAGATAAGTCTTGGATCCAAATTATTTAGATGTGTTAGAGAATAAATATTCTCTTATATATTGTCAACTAGAAATGTATTTCACACCTATAATTCTTGATATAATGATTCGTCTTGTACTTCATCTAGTGAATAAGACAAAAATATGTGGGCATTTTTATTTACATTAGATGTATCCTTTTGAATGATATATGAAAATTTTGAAGCTATGTTTTAAAAATAATCATCAACCAGAGGCCTTTGTTGTTCAAAAATATGTATCTAAAGAGGTGATTGAGATCTGTAATTATTATTTGTATGAATTGGGGCATATTGGTGTTCCTATATCTTGACATATGATAGTTTATAATGAAGGTAAAGGGATTCAATGCATAAAGGTAAAGTTAATTACATGTGATGAAGTGATGTATGCACATTTATATATTTTTAACAACAAAGATGAGGTCCAACCATATATATCATCACATATTTTTGAATTAAAGGTATGATATCAGAAAAAAAAATTGAATGTATTTGATGATTGAGGATAATAATACATTTTCTTCATGCTTTAAAGAGAAATTAATAACAAATATATCTATATCAAAATCATTGAAATTGTTGTAAGTGAGACCATTTATTAATGTGATTAGATTTTATGGTTTTGAAATTAATGGGTACACATTTCACACACAAAATCAGGATGACAAGAGTACCGTTCAAAATAGTTAGGTAATGGTCATCACTAAAGCAGTAAATTTTTATAGTGAAAAGGATAAAAACCCTATTTCTACATCAATATAACATTTTATACTTCTTGAGGATATATGGGAAATTTATTATACTATATTCGGAGTCATGGTGTTTATATGTAACTAGATTGATAGTAATAACAGTGTGAAACATGATGATTATGGGTTTACATTAGTTTATTTGAAAAGATTTAGTTGTAAAGAGAAACCATTTATCAAGGTGACACATAGAAAGTAAATATTTTATGTCATTGATCCATCATATGATCATTGGTTTGTCAGTTTACAAGGGAACATAATTCATTTGGGTTATCAGTATGATGATGTTATGAATTTATATGAGGATTTTTTATCTAATAAACAATTTCTGAATGATAAAAATGACTATAATATAGACATAGTTCATTCTATAAAAATGATCTTGCTGAAGGTATATGAGAAAACACTAAATTAATCTCTTAATTATTCAATTAAATTATCGTCTCATATTTCTTTTTTGAAATTTACATGTGTAAACTCTATTTTTTATTAATTATTAGATCTTTATTTATATACATTTGATTATTTATATGATTTTTCAATTTAATTTTATATTAAAAAATTATGGATAAATATTTTTTAACTAAAAAAACTGATGTACATCATTATTTTTTGGTTATATTGACACATATAAAAATAGTTTTTTGTGAATTTGATATTTAAATTTATAAATGATTTTATCATTTTTGATTTTATGTTTGCATATAATAGTTTAAATTTCATATTTTTTCGTTACGAATCATGACATCATTAATTTTTCTAAAACTTACACATGTGTGAAACTACTTTTTTACTTAAATTGTTTTATAATCATTATTTTATAATATTAACTTATCTAATAATATATTGGTACCCATAATTTTGTTACATTTTCCAATTTCAATGATGGACATAGAGTGAGAGGATCATTTATCAAGTTATATGTCTTTTTCTTCATATAATTAAATATTAAGTAATATAATTATTTTATAAAAGAAAAATTTTAATTAAAAATAATAATTACTAGACTTCTGATGCATCTCTTATTGATGTGCCTCTTATAGAGGAGTATTATCCACCTTCTACATAGAAATTGATTTCAAGAGTTGGTAAATGTGATATTAAAATTTTACAAAAACTATCACTTGATCATGGAGATCAGAGAATATAAATTAAATTTGATTATAATAATGATGTAACATGTCTAAATGAAACACGAATTCCAGTTATATTTCCATGGAAAACTATTACAGGATTAAAATTGTTTATCTTGATTGGAATTCCATTGAAAAGGTAGAGAAAAAGAATATGTGGGAGTACATAATGATAAAATATCTCAATTTATTTATTTATTTTCTCATTTTTCTAATATTTTATATTTTAAGTGATTAATATTGAATTTATTTATTTACAGATGACATTTAATTTTGAAGAAATGAAATAAATTAGGTAAAGATTTATATCTTTTGCTAAGGTTCGATATAGTGATTTCAAAATGATATTGAGAAATAATTATGTTTTTAGGATGCTACAGAATGAAAACCCATGCAAAAAAGTATGAATTTTTAGATGTAGATACAAGGAAGAAATTTTTCTCCAGTCAAAATAATGAAGCCTTTATTATATGATAATTATTTTATATTGTAAAATTTCTTATATATTACATGATTAATTATTTTTTTTATGAAAAAATACTCCAAGAGAACTCATCGTGATATCCAGTTGAAAAATATATACCCTCATACTTTATCACAAGGAGGGAATCATTTATTTTGGGAGGAAATGATTATAGAAATTTTTGATGCATTAATAGAATAATCAACTAGTGGTTTAGAAGAAACCCAATTCGATCCTCTATCTCCCCCACTCTCCATAAAAATTGGAAAATAACGAGAAGAAAAAAAATTAAAAGTATCTTATAAATAAATTTGAGGATCTAGGTAACAAAATTGTAATAAATTAAGTTTTTTTATATGAATTTTTCTATTTTTTAAATTAAAATCAATAATATTTCATTTTATTTTTTCATTTCATGGTGATCTTTAGGAGTAAGTGACTCAGAGCACTTTTTTCCCTAAGGGAAGGATGGACATCCTAGCAACTCTTTTAAGAAATTAAGAACACCCTGGCCGCATAAGGGGATATAAGGCATGTGTTAGTGTTAATAGAGTTTTAGGTCATAAAATTAATAAATCAAGAGACCTAGAAATGGGTTCCTTAAAAGGGGATCTAAAAGACATGAAACAATTAATGGAAGATAAAATTCAATCAACTATATAGGATACATTTGAATAATTGATGAGAAAATCACAACCTAGACAGCCTACACAGCCTACCTAGCCTACCTAGCCAACACAGCCTACCAAGACTGCCCAGCCTACCTATCCTACCTACTTGGATCCTCCACCTCCTCATTCAGACTCGACCTTATACTATGAGTTGTATGCTGAATATCCCCATGTACATATTGTATCATACAAAGTCGTACATATTTTTTTGGGTTCTAAACATCAAAAGCCTATGGAGTTGGTTCAGGTAAGAATATTAGTACATTATATTATTGATCCAAATATTCTACTTCCATTTCCTACCAAGGAAGTTTCCAAAGTTAGAGATTGTTTGAGTATTTTGTTACTTTGGGCAGCTAACCTTCTTTATTATCTGATATACATGGTATGCATTGTTTTTTAAATATTATTTACATTTGATTAAAAATTACTTATAATATTTCCCTAAATTAAATTTTTATATGAGTATATAAAATAAAAATAATTATTAAAAAATAAACAGAAGGTTCAGGAACCAACAACTTCATATACATCTGAGATTTCTGATGGGATAAAAATATTATCCCAGGTTTCGTCATCCTTGGAAAATATTTATGAGTTTTAGATGACATATGATATATGTGAAAGAGACTATCATTTGATAATATTAAAAACAATATCATGGATTTGGTTAATTTTGATGAGCTTAGAATGCATATGTTGTTGTTGTTTTCCATGTAAGTAAATTTTTTATTCTATTTCTATTTATTTAAATAATGATGATTTCAAATGACTATCTATACTATTCATTTAAATAGGTATCTACACGTGATTATAATTCAAAATGATACCCCTAATGCTTATGGTCTTATAGATCCATAATTCATTTCAATGACTATGCTATATTTGAGAAATCCTGATAGAGTTTCATATATATATATGAGATATTATTAAATACAGAGATTGGGTAATGGTTTTTTCCATTCCATGATGGGTTAGAAATTTAAGATAATTATTAAGTAATATTCATAATAATTTCATTAATTATGAACTTTATATATTGAATAGGTCATTAGATGTTATGTGTATTCTGCACAAGTGATTTCATATTATACTAGTTTTTCTCATTATTAGGTGGTGTTTTTAAAACATTTACTATATTTTTATAGAAGTAAGATTTATTATTTCTTATAATTTCTTCATTTTTAACTAATATTGTTTATACATTATTTTTAGTTGATATATATGAAAATACAGGTCATGGAAAAAGTTTAACAAAGATCACTTGTCAATAAAGAATCCAAATAAAACTCGATACATGGATGTAATGGTAAATATATTTAATATTAGATAATATTTTGTTTTTGTTATATATATATATATTGGTTTTTTTCAATTTAATTTTTTATAACTACAATGTCATTATAAAAAATAACGGATGGAATGTGTTTATTATGTTTTAATATTTATGTATGAGAGAATCACTGTTGGGTCAATGACTAAATTTGATAAGGATAGTTATATTAGTTATTTTATGATTTATATAAAAAACTTATGGTTTTTAATCTTATAACATTCAAATTTATTATAGCTTTTCAGTGATACTGATTCACACATGAATGAAAAACTAACCCATCTTCTTTGTTTATTTGCAAACTATTTCTTATATATCATTACGATTGAAATTACCAAGTATGTCTCCTTTAATTAAAGGTAAAAAACAGAGTATTTATAAAATCATTTTCTACTTTATAGGGGTGTTATCTACTATATAAATGGTAATGTATTTATAAAAAAAATATTCACACTACACAAGCCTTTAAATTATCAATTATGCCTCTTTTAGTTAATATTAAAATAAGGATTAATTGAATAATATTTTTTTCTTAAAGTTTGTATACTCTTTTTTCAAGGTTTTAGAGGTTTTAGGTGTGTTTATTTTAATTAAAGTTAAATAAATTAGTAATTATAAAAAATTCTACTTTTAGTAGGTATATTGTGTTTTATTTTAGGTTAGTGTATTAGATGAAGTACGTAAATCTTTTAGAATTTTTTTAAACAAGTATGTTTTTTTCTTTTTTATAAGTTATTTATTCTTAATTATTATTATTTATATGTGTTTTGATAATTGATATATTAAAATACAGGGCATGGAAAAAGGTTTAACAATGATCAATTGTCGATATAGAAGAAAAATAAATTCAAAAATGTGAAATTATTGGAAAATATATTTTATATTAGATAACATAAATTTTTTATTATTTATATATATTTATACTCTAAAATTAATGTTTCATAACCACATTTTCAATGTCAAAAAGGAAGGGTGGAATATGGTTATTTTTTTTAATATTCATGTTTTAGATAAGCCCAACTGGGATGATGATTGAATTTGATAAGGATTAGTTATATTAAATATTTTAGGTTTTATATCACAATATTCTATTTTTAATCTTATAACCTTCATTGTTTTTGTATATTTTCAATGAGTTTGAGTCATATACAAAAGAAGAACTTACCCATCTTTGAATTTTATTTACAATCTATATTTTAAGAATAGTTAAAATTAAAATTATAATGTATATATCTTTTATTTAATGTTGAAAATATTAGTAACTAGATAATAATTTTTTTATTAAAGTATGTATATTATGTTTTTTTACAGGATTCTTGTTTGCAACTATATTTTATGTTTGGTTAAATTTTAAATTATCAGGTATGTATCTTTTAATTTATGTTTAAAAAATTAGTAATTATAAAATCATTTTTGGATTAATGTTTGTGTATTTTTTTTTTGTTTTACAAGTTTTAAATGTTACAGGTATGAAAATTTAAATTAATGTTAATGAAATTAGTATTTATACATATTCATTTATACTTTTATTTGGTATATTTTGTTCAATTTGATAGGATTTTTATTTTCATTACGTTAATATATAAGGCAGAGTATGTAAATCTTTATAAAAATTTTAAAGAAGTAAATTGTATTATTTTTTATAAATTCTTTATTCTTAATTATTATTATTATTTATACATGTTTTGATAATTTGTATGTTAAAATAAAGGTCATATAAAATGTTTAACATTGATCAATTGTTGATATAGAAGCCAAATAAATTCAACTATGTGAAATTATTGGTAAACATATTTTATATTAGATAATATATGTTTTTATTATATATGTGTGTGTTGTTTTATATTTTCATGTAACTATTTTTTAGAGGATTTATGGTTTAATTATTTATTTAATGTGAAAAAAAAGTAAAATTATATTAATGATTGTCTTGCCAAAATTTATGAATTTCAAGATGAAAACATAAAATTTAATCAGGTATTACATTTGAAAATTAAATTTAATAAAGATGTATATTCTAGTACCAAATAGACTTGATTTTATAAATATTTATGAAATAATTTTCATAATATATTGTTATATTTGGTTTTTTTAAGTTAGTTTTGTTAAATATAAATAGTTTTTCATTTATTCATTCTAAAACCCACTATAATGGAAGTATTTGTGGAAACCTCATTTTGTTTTATCTAAATTTAAATGTTAATAAGTTTCTTAGTAGATTTTGAGTTATTGTTTTAATGTTTATGTTTAGTATTCCATTTTACAAGTAAAATGTGTTCAAAAATGATTCTTTTTTTATAACAGATGTTTAATTTTAATATTACATTTTCTAATATTCCATCTTTTAAAACACATAAAACATGTTAAGAAATATTTGAATGTGTTTATTCAATGTAAATGATGTTTTGGTAATTTATTTCTATAAAAAAATTGACTAGGATGTTTCAAATATATATTAAATGATTAGTTTTTAAAATATAATAATAAATATTGTATTGTAATAGAAGTGAAAATGACGTACTTTTCTATATTATTAAAAAAACTCATATGGTCATGTTTTTTAATAGTGTCAACAGTTTTGTTTATTTTAGCTTACCAATATTGTTCAATGTTCGGTGAGTTGATTGGGAAATAAATTAAACAATTTACTTCAATATAATCTACTATATATAATATCCTAATTGGCCATGATGATTTTTTCAATTTAAGGTTTAATTTTGATGAAACTAAAATGAATGATAATTAAAAGTAAAATTGTAATTAACAAAAATATGAGAAGAAGTGGGGAATCTTTTTATAGTGGATATATGTTTCATTATTTGTTAATATCTATAATTTAATGTTTAAATTTATTCACTCAATGATTAGTGAATATTTTTCTTAATTCAATGTTTTGATTTTGTAAAATGGTTATGAAGTTATAATTTTGTATTACATAGAAATTTTATTATGGGTGAAATGGAATGGATTTTTTGTTCTCTCATTCAATGAACATTATTGTAGGGGATAAAGAAGATTAGAAACTCACATCTAGTCTCCAAACTATGATTGATAACTTATTTGATTATTGTAGGGGGGTCTTGGGATGGAAGTATGAAAGAGTTTATGAGACTTCATATAAGTAAGGGAAATTCAACCTGTAGAAGGTGAAAAATGTTTTATAAAACTGGTTGTTAGTTTTCTTTTCACTATTGTATCTACTATATATAGGTTATCATATTTGGTATCATTAAATTCATCCACCTTTTTTTAAATATTCAAATTTCTACATTATTTTTTTTATAAACAAATGTGAAAAAAACAATTTTGGTTATTTATAAAAAAATGACATTAAAAACTTGGTCTGGAAAAGAATTTCAACGTCAGTTTTTTCTTAAAAAAATGACATGTAATGTCTTAGAAAATTTTATAGTTATACTTTCAAAATTGGTCTTCTTTGAAAATTGAAATTTAATGTTTAAATAAATTTTCCCACATTCAAAATAAAATTACATTCAATATCATTTTTTATAAAACCAATGTGGAAATGTAGATTTGATAGATTCCACACCAGTTTTAGAGTAAATCTAATGTGAAAATATATTTTCAATGTTGGGTTTTTTATATAAAATGATGTTGATATTCCCCTTAAGTTACCTTTTTGTTAATATTTAGATGTTGGTGTTATGAAAACCGATATTGAAACTATAGTTTATAACATTGCTTGAATAAAAATCGGTTAAAAACTGCCGTTGAAAACTAAAAAAACAACATTGAAATATACTCTTCCATTATAGGTAGAGTTAAAATGTCTTGTGAAAAGTTTTTAGTGTAGAGGAATCATGATACTGAGTTTATGATGTTCAATAATTAAGAATTTCCTTCATTTAGTATTCAGTTATTATTATCCATAATATTTTCGCAATGATATTATCTCTGGATGCATTTATTTCTTATTTATTGATTAAATGGGATATGTTTTTAGTTATTTACATTGATATATTGATTGTTACTTATTAATTTATGATAGTCATGTTATTTATTAAATGGAACATTCTTTTAGTTATTTACTATTCTATATTGATTATTACCCATGAAATTTTCACATAGATATTATCTATGGATGCACCTCCTTCTAAGTTAATTGATTACATGGTAGTGTGTTTAGTTATTTACCTTTCTATATTGATTATTATTTTTGATTTTTTCTTATGTACATAAACCTTATTGAGCATTTGAGATCACCCTTATTTTGTTTCCTTTCCCTATAATTCCTTGAAGTGTACTATGATTGATATGTAAGGATATTCTAGAGGGAATGTTGTTATTCTTGAAAAAAAATTATATTGTAATTTGTGTTTTAAAAAGTAAGGGAAGACTCAAGTATTTATCTAGTTTATCATGAATACTAAACTATTAGATCCTTCAGGATAAGATTCATTGTATCTTATACCAATGTAATAAAGCATAAACTGGCTCTAGGATACTGGATTCGGTGTCGCAATAGTTGGTATCAGAATAAGTTTAGTAGAAAACATGGGAACTAGATTTAGGATAATGTAACACCCCAAGGTTTTGAAAATAAACATGGAATTCAATTTTATAATCTAACCATTAAACACAACTTTGTCTCTTCTATGTTTTTAATTTTGAAAAATGGTCATCTAGAGTTGTGTTCAGTAAGTTGTTTGGAGTCTAATAGAATAAACTTGATTTTTAGAGAATAGTAACATACCCTTATGAATAGTAATATGAACCTAATGAATAGTAAATTTTATTATTATTTTATTTTATTAAGGATATAAGATAATAATATCTTGGTTAATTTTTCATTATGATAAAGAAGTAGTTGTAGAATTAGAACTATTAATTTTTGAATTGAGTATGCTTTTATTTAAAACTTAAATTAATAATATTTAGAAAATTATTTTTCAAAAATTGACTTCACTTCTGAATTCTACATGTCAAAAAATGGTAGGGGTGAATTTTTGGGATTTTTCTGAAATTCTAGAATTTTTGATGAATAGTAAAATATGATAAAATACGATAAATGCTAAATACTTGATTTACTGCATCATAGGTGATGAAAGGATAATGTAAGACCACCTATTTAGAACTCACATGCCATTATTACTATTAGGGGTCACATGAAACAATACTATTAGTTTTCTTGAGGGAAATAATAAAATAATGAATTAAATATTCAAAATTTACCCCTCTCCTCCACTATAAAACCCCCCACCACTACCTCTTCTTTTCACTCCTCTAAGCCTTGAATCTCCTCAAAGTTCTGCCCAATTACCCTTACTTAGTCACTCCCCAAGACCAGGAAGATTTTATTCTTTCCAAAAGACCAAAACCCCTTCTCTTAAGGAGCTTCTCAAGGAGGTTATTTCAAGAGGTAAAGCACCCTTCTTTCTCATTTGGTTTTATTTCAATTTATCTACTTTTGTTATCCTATCCTCTCCTCCTCTGTCAAAATGATCATGATAACTCCCATAACATCTATATACTGGATTTATATCATATGAATGGAAGAACCATCATAAATATTCTTACTCCCTCCCTTTTATTTTATAAACGAAATCGACGTCCATGAGGTTCCGATTTATAACCTTCGTGGACGATGAATTTTTGTTCTTCAATTTATTATTCATTAATGGTCATGAAACCATATTCATGGTTGAAACAGACTATAATATATGTTTTATAAACTAATTAATATTCAGGAACCAGAATATGTACATATAATAAAGTTATATGACAAAACTAGTTCATAATATTCCAAATAGCGCCGAATAATCAAAGTGGTGGTCATCTTATGATTCATCCTAATTCCATGTAACCAAATGATAGAAATGGACATTATCAATTCTTTATGTTCATAAATAATATTTAATTTCAATTCTGGATATTTACATCCATTCCACTTCATTACTTAAAAGCAAGTGAACCGAATATGAAAATAAAGGAAACGAACACTCCAGAACGACGAAATTCAGTACAATAACTTGTCAATAAAGACATAAATGAACTAACCAGAATTATGGTAAACTAAATACATGTCTAATAGGTTATGAAATAAGTTATTAAAAAGTATAATTTCATATTCCAGGAGCTTAAGTACAAGAGCGGAACACATTTGGAGTTAAGGTAAGGGTTTCTTCATCTCACTTCCATCTTCGTGAGATATTTCATATTCACTAGTAATACTTTTTTATGGTGTATGTATAATGACCATTGATGTCACATATAATGAATATATTTATATTCATGTTATTAAATCTATCATTTTTATATTATTACTTTTGGAGCATACGAATCATTTGATTACAAAGTGTAAGGGTTTTCCACCCGAACTTCGATTTTCATTTGGGATAGTTTCATTGTCTAAATACCTCAATGAAATTATTATGTATTGTTATTTAATCCTCATATATCTTGTTTGAGTATCGTATATATGTTTACAAACCATAATCCTTCCTTATTTTATGGATAGTTACACGTTTTAAAAGGAACTTTCAAAATTGTTTAAAAAATACAAGCCCAATTCAAGGGAATTTCTCAAATTCTTACCTATTTACAAGGGCACTCTATAATCTGTTTTTGGAAACCATTTTCTTTATATAATCACTCATTTTATTATGAAAATACTATATTACTTCACTTCTGGTTTTATACAAATATTTTTCCAAAAGAACTCTTCTTTTCAAAATAAAGGAGTATTTATCTCCAGAATTGCTTAATTATTTTATAAGAGTGTTTTCATCTAATTCAACACTCTTGTTGATTCCATGGTATTATTGATTTTTAATCATTTATGAAGTCATATAACATATTTTATTTAATGGTTTATGGATAACTCTATTGTGGATAATCTATCCTAAAACCATTCACCATATTATTCTGAATGATTAGTGTTTTATGTTTAATGATTGGGGAAAGTTAGTTACATTTCATATGATAGTTTAAATATGAATGTATATGTTGTTTATGTTTATCTCCGCTCATATGAGGAATTCATTGGAATTATTATGTGATGGGTGGAGCCCACTATATCCCCTCGATGCATCAGTAGGTCTCATGAGACAAATAGACATGGAATTGGCCGAGGCCATTCCCAATATGATATGGATTTTGGACGAGGCCTTAATCACTAGATGTCTTGGCTGAGGCCATGACAAAATTATTTAGAATGTCTGGCATATGCACTTGCCTCATTATTAATCTATTAATTTAAAGTTCATGTGTTTATTTGACTAGTATAATACCCATGGTTATGTTTTATTATGTCATTATTTACTCAGTTCATTTTCCTGTCATAATGTGTTCATATTTATTATTAAAGGCATGTGTTTTCAATTATTCACCATGTATAATGTTTATATTATCTTCCGCTATATTTCTTACTCATACTGAGCATTTGAGCTCACCCCTTTCTTATGTTTCATTTTCTCAAGATATGAAGAAGTAATTTATGAATGACTTGCAAGCATAATCTAGGAGACGTGATGTTTCTAGTGGAATAAAATATTTTTTTTGTTTCCCTTAATGTTGTAATGATAAATGTATGTATGTAACTTGTTTCCAATAATACTAAACTACTCGTTCATTCGAGATATGTATTCCTTGTATGTATTCCAACATAATCAAATAAGGCACCGAATCTGGGAAATTGGGGTTGGGTCCTTACAGTTGGTATCAGAGGAAGTTTAGTAGAATACTTGGAAACTAGATTTAGAAAACATAGAATTAGGGAAGAGTTCCTAAGTTAGTCTTTGAGGATATAAATACAATAACGTCCTGGTATTTTGGTAAGGAATAGATTATGTGGATCTTTCAAGCAATACATCCCTGTCTGGATATGAGCAGGTAGAGGTGGCTCTGGCACAGATGTATCTATGGGTAAAACCCAAAAACACCGCTTTGAGCTAGACTCGAATGAGAACTGGTGCATGACAACGGGCCTTGCTACACTCTTGGTTACGAAACTTCTGGGGGATATGCTTAGGATAATTCACATTTTCTTTACAATCCATTATGAAGGAGTTTAATGAAAATATTCCTCAAAGAAACCATTTTTGTAAATATGGGATTAGCCATGCATAGGATATCAATTTTTCTGAGTATTTTTAAGTTAAGATTATACATTATGATTCATAACCTAATATAGTGTATGCCATTATCTAGATATGGAGCCTAGTGGATGGAATGGAAATCACATGAATGCACGTGTCCCCTGTAGGGATTTTCCTCTGACGCAAGACAATGATGTTGGATCTAGTGTTGTGACTGGTGTTGAGCAACTCATAACTATACTGGGACAACTTACTTAGGTTATGAATAATAACCTTACCCGTATGGAGCATCCGGATCCACCACGTGGAGGAGCCATGCTAGATTGCTTTATGTGACAACAGCCTCCATCATTCAACGGGACTACAAACCCGTTTGTAGAAGAGCAGTGGATATATTCCCTTGAGAAGATATTTCTCGCTTTGGGATGTAATGAAAGAGAGAAGGTTGTCATGGAAGTATATCGTCTATCAGGATATGCGGATCAGTGGTGGTCATTAATCCAAAACACAAAGGATGAAGAAGATATTGAAGATATGGAATGGAGGGATTTTAAGGAAATATTCTTAGAAAAATATTTCCCTCATGAGCTTCGAGCAGATATGGAGAGACAGTTCTTGAATCTGAGGCAGAAGGAAGATGAAAATTTTTCAAGGTATGAAGCTAACTTCTCAAGATTATCAAGACATGTTGTAGACTACATACGAAATCTAAGGAGCAAAATTGATTGATTCTTTGATGGACTAAATCCATTCCTCCGGTGGGTAACGGTCTCCCAAAGTTTTTCATCATATGAGGATATAGTTTTATGTGCCATCAAGATAGAAAAATAATGCTATAAGTCTTATGACTTTAAGGGAAAGCAAGAAAAGAAGAGGGCTACTGAAAACCTTGGGAATGGAAATAAGGAAACAGGGAAGAAGGGAAGAGTTTAATTTCCACCATGTGACAATTGTGGAAGGAAACACCCTGGAGCATGCTTAAAAGGAAAAGGAGTATGCTACAAATGTGGTCAGAAAGGCCATCTTGCTGGTGATTTCAAAGGGAAGAAGGAAGCCAATGATGTTCAATGCTATAGTTGTCGAGAGACGGGACACTATGATAATTATTGTCCAAAACGTCAAGGAAATATGCAACAGAAAAGGCCAAGGGATCAGGTACAAGCTTATACAATCACAACTTCAGAGGTTAAAGTTCCTAATGACATGGTGGAAGATACTTTAATTGTTTCCTCAAGTTTAGAGAATGATTTATTTGATTCTAGATCATCGTATTGTTTCATATCTTCCCATTTTTCTAAGAAAATTAGATATTTACAATTTGATTTAACAAGGGAGTTGTCAGTCAAAACTCTTAAGGGAAGTATCATTGCTACAAAGTTCTGTCAATCAGTTCCCATTAAGGCATATAAATGTTCTTTATCTACTGATCTCATAATTATACCCATGATTGAATTTAATATAATCCTCATTATGGATTGGATTTTAGATCATGATGCAAAAATTTATTATAAGAAGAAGGAGGTTATGATCTTTGATGATGATGATAAAGAACACCTTATCTTTAGAGCAGAATCATCACCACCTGATTCTTATCTAGATCCACCCCCAGTAGCTCAACTAAATTCAATTATTAGGGAGGAAGAGAATGAAATAACTATGGGTTAGGAAAGGAATGTTCAAATAGAGGATGTACCTATTGTGATAGAATATGTTGATGTGTTTCCAGAAGATTTACCTGGACATCCTCTAGAATGAGAAATTGAGTTTTCCATTGATTTAATTCCTTGTTCAAGGCCCATATCGAAGACCCCTTATAGAATGGACACTGTATAATTAGTGGAACTAAATAAACAAATAGATTAATTGAGTAATAAAGGATTTATCTGCCCTAGTTTTTCTCCATGGGGAGCCCCTGTCCTTTTTGTTAAGAAGAAAGATGGATCTATGAGGTTATGTATCGAATATAGGGAGATCGATGCTATAACAATAAAGAACAAGTATCCCCTACCTCGCATTGATGATTTATTTGACCAACTACATGGATCTCAATACTTTTCAAATATTGACCTTTAATCTGGATATCATCAGTTGAGTCTGAAGAAGGAATAAATTCCGAAAACAGCGTTTTGAACCAGGTACGGGCATTACGAGTTTACAGTAATGCCTTTTGGATTGACTAATGAACCCTCTGTCTTCATGGATCTAATGAACAGATTTTTCAAGGAATACCTCGATGATTTTGTAGTGGTATTTATCGATGATATCTTGGTATACTCCAAAAGAAACTAAGATCATGAAAATCACTTGCGCATTATCCTGAAGACTCTTAGAAGACATGAATTATATGGGAAGTTTAGCAAGTGTGAATTCTGGCTTTAGGAGATTTCTTTTCTTGACCATATTTTCTCTAATGATGGAATCCTAGTTGATCCTGAAAGGACAATGGCAATCCAAGATTGGCCCACACCAACAAACATAACTGAGGTACACAATTTTATTGGCTTAGCAGGTTATTATCAGCGTTTTGTGCAGAATTTTTCCCGACTCCCTAACCCGCTAACGAGGCTCACACATAAAGGGGTTAAATTTGTTTGTACAAAATATTGTGAATAATGTTTCAAAGAACTGAAGAGAATATTAGTCAATGCTCCTATATTGAATCTAACATCAGGGAATGATGGGTTTGTTATTTATAGTGATGCTTCAAAGAAAGGAATTGGTTGTGTCCTTATGAAAAATGATAGAGTTATTGATTATGCATCATGACAACTAAAAATTCATGAGCAAAACTATCCTACTCATGATCTTGAGTTAGCTGCTGTAATCTTTTCTTTGAAGATATGGAGACATTATCTCTATGGTAAAAAATGTGAGATTTATACTGATCATAAGAGTTTGAAGTATATTTTCTCACAAAAATAACTCAACATGAGGCAAAAGAGATATCTTGAACTACTCAAGGATTATTATTTCATGATACACTACCACCCTGGGAAGGAAAATAAGGTGGCGGATGCTTTGAGCAGAAAGGATCATGGATTTTTGAAAAATATAAGAGTTGAAAGGGATCTTATTTTCATGGATCTAGTAAATATAGATATGGGAATAACCATGGAAGGTGAAACATCAATGATTTTTCAAATGGTTGCCAAACCATCTTTACTAGAAAGGATAAAAAGTTCTCAGTCTGATGATGAGGAGTTTCAAAAGAATATTAAAGTTGTGAATGATGGGAGATTGAGTGACTTTGTATATGAAGGTGGAATTTTAAAATTTGGGAAGAGACTTTGTGTTCCCGATATATCTATAAAGGGAATTGTTGGACGATGCTCATAGTTCCAATTTCTCTATACACCCTAGTAGCACTAATATGTATAGAGATTTGAAGGAACATTTCTGGTGGGACAACATAAAGAGGGAGATTGCTGATTTTGTTTCAAGATGTATGGTTTGTCAACAAGTGAAAGATGGAAGGCAACAGCCTGGATGAGTATTGCAACCTCTTCCCATACCTGAGTGGAAATGGGATAATATCACGATGGATTTTGTCATGGGACTACCAAAGACTCCTAGAAGGAATAATGAAATATGGGTCATTGTTGATCGTCTTACCAAGTCAGCACATTTTCTTGCTATAAGAGAAGATCTACCACTTGAACGTCTAGAAAGACTATATATTAATGAAGTTGTGAGACTTCATGGAGTAACCCTATTGATTTTATATGATCGTGATCCACGTTTTACATCAAGATTCTAGAAAAGTATTCAAAAGGCCCTGGATACTAATCTTCGTTTAAGCACTGCCTACCACCCACAAAATAATGGACAATTGAAACGGACAATTCAAACATTGGAAGACATTTTGAGGTCTTGTTCACTTGATTTTCAAGGCATGTGGGATTAGAATTTACCTCTTGTATAATTTTCCTACAACAATATATTCCATTCAAGTATACGGATGGCACCTTATGAAGCATTATATGGGAGGAGATGTCGTACACCAACTTGCTGGGATGATGTTGGTGAAAGAAAGCTCATGGTCCCAGAACATGTTGAAGAAACAGTGGAAAAGGTGAAGATTATCTAGAACCATATCAAAATAGCTCAAAGTAGGCAAAAGAGCTATGCAGATAACCGAAGGAAGAATTTGGAGTTTCAAGAAGGTGATCACGCTTTCTTAAAGGTATCTCCATGGAAGGGTATTATACAATTCGGTAAGAAGGGAAAATTAAGTCCCAGGTACATCGGACCTCTTAAAATTCTGGACCAAATTGGAGCCGTAGCTTACCATTTGGCAATGCCGCCAAGTCTATCCAAGGTTCACAATGTGTTCCATGTGTCAATGTTAAGAAAGTACATGTCAGACCTAACACATGTAATCACTTATGAAGAAGTGAAACTGTAGCCCGATCTATCTTACTGTGAAGAGCCTATCAAGATTCTTGATACTAGAGAACAAGTATTGAGAAATCGGACAACTCAACTGGTAAAGGTTCTTTGGAGGAACCATAAGATAGAGGAAGCAACATGGGAGCCTGAGGAGCTTATGTTAAAGACATACCTGAATATTTTTAGGTAATATTATGTGAATTTCGAGGATGAAATTTTTGTAAGGAGGGGAGAATGTAAAACCCCAAGGTTTTGAAAATAAATATGGAATTCAATTTTATAATCAAACCATTAAACACAACTTTGTCTCTTTTATGTTTTTAATTTTGAAAAATGGTCATCTAGAGTTGTGTTCAGTAAGTCGTTTGGAGTCCGATAGAACAAACTTGATTTTTAGTGAATAGTAACATACCCTTATGAATAGTAATATGAATAGTAATATGACCCTAATGAATAGTAAATTTTATTATTATTTTATTTTCTTAAGGATAGAATATAATAACATCTTGGTTAATTTTTCATTATGATAAAGAAGTAGTTGTAGAATTAGAACGATTAATTTTTGAATTAAGTATTATTTTATTTAAAAGTTAAATTAATAATATTTAGAAAATTATTTTTCAAAAATGGACTTCACTTTTGAATTCTACACATCAAAAAATGGTAGGGGTGAATTTTTGGGATTTTTCTGAAATTCTAGAATTTTTGATGAATAGTAAAATACAATAAAATACGATAAATGCTAAATACTTGATTTACTGCATCATAGGTGATGCAAGGATGATGTAAGCCCACTTGGTTTGAAATCACATGCCATTATTACTATTAGGGGTTACATGAAACAATACTATTGGTTGTCTTGAGGGAAATAATAAAATAATGAATTAAATATTCAAAATTTACCCCTCTCCTCCACTATAAAAACCCCCCACCACTACCTCTTCTCTTCACTCCTCTAAGACTTGAATCTCCTCAATGTTCTGCCCAATTACCCTTCCCTATTCACTCCCCATGACTAGGAATCTCTTAGTCTTTCCAAAAGACCAAAACCCCTTCCCTTAAGGAGTTTCTCAAGGATGTTATTTCAAGAGGTAAAGCACCCTTCTTTCTCATTTGGTTTTATTTCAATTTATCTACTTTTATTATCCTATCCTCTTCTCCTCTATCCAAATGATCATGATAACTCCAGTAACATCTATATACTGTATTTATATCATGTGAATGGAAGAACCATCATAAATATTCTTACTCCCTCCCTTTTATTTTATAAAGGAAATCGACGTCCATGAGGTTCTGATTTATAACCTTTATGGATGATGAATTTTCGTTATTCAATTTATTATTCATTACTGGTCATGAAACCATATTCATGGTTGAAAAAAACTATAATATATTTTTTATAACCTAATTAATATTCATGAACCAGAATATGTACATATAATTAAGTTATATGACAAAACTGGTTCAAAATATTCCTAATACCGCCGAATAATCTTAGTGGTGGTCATCTAATGATTCATCCTAATTCCATGTAACCAAATGATAGAAATGGACATTAACAATTCTTTATGTTCATAAATAATATTTAATTTCAATTCTGGAGATTTACATCCATTCCACTTCATTACTTAAAAGCAAGTGAACAGAATATGAAAATAAAGGAAACAAACACTCCAGAACGACGAAATTCAGTACAATAACTTGTCAATAAAGAAATAAATGAACTAAACAGAATTATGGTAAACTAAATAAATGTATAATAGGTTCTAAAATAAGTTATTAACAAGTATAATTTTATATTCCAGGAGCTTAAGTACAAGATCATAACACGTTTGGAGTTAAGGTAAGGGTTTTTTCATCTCACTTCCATCTTCGTGAGATATTTCATATTCACTAGTAATACTTTTGTATCGTGTATGTATACTGACCATTGATGTCACATATCATGAATATATTTATCTTAATGGTATTAAATATATAATTTTTATATTATTAATTTTGGATCATACGAATCATTTGATTACAAAGTGTAAGGGTTTTCCACCCGAACATCGATTTTCATTCGGGATACTTTCATTGTCTAAATACCTCAATTAAATTATTATTTATTGTTATGTACTCATAATATATCCTGTGTGAGTATCATATATATGTTTAAAAACCATAATCCTTCCTTATTTTATGGATAGTTACATGTTATAAAAGGAACTTTCAAAATTGTTTCAAAAATACAAGCCCAATTCAAGGGAATTTCTCAAATTCTTACCTATTTACAAGGGCACTCTATAATCTATTTTTGGAAACCATTTTTTTATAGAATCACCCATTTTATTATGAAAATACTATCTTACTTCACTTCTGGTTTTATACAAATATTTTTCCAAAATAACACTTCTTTTCAAAATAAAGGAGTATTTATATCCAGAACTGCTTAATGATTTTATAAGAGTGTTTTCATCTAATTCAACACTCTTGTTGATTCCATGGTATTATTGAGTTTTAATAATTTATGAAGTCATCTACCATATTTTATTTAATGGTTTACGGATAAATCTATTGTGGATAATCTATCCTAAAACCATTCACCATATTATTCTGAATAGTTAGTGTTTTATGTTTAATGATTGGGGAAAGTTAGTTACATTTCATATGATAGTTTCAATATGAATGTATATGTTGTTTATGTTTATCCCAGCTAATATGAGGAATGTATTGGAATTATTATGTGATGGATGGGGCCCGCTATATCCCCTCGATGCATTGGTAGGTCTCATGAGACAAATAGACGTGGAATTGGCCGAGGCCTTTCCCAATGTGATATGGATTTTGGCTGAAGCCTTAATCACTAGATGTCTTGGCCGAGGATATGAAAAAATGATTCAGAATGTTTAGAATATGCACTTCCCTCATTATGAATCTAGTAAATTGAAAGTTCATGTGGTTATTCGACTAGTAAAATACCCATGGTTATGTTTTATTATGGCATTATTTACTCAGTTCATTTTCCTGCCATAATGTGTTCATATTTATTATTAAAGGCATGTGTTTTCAATTATTCACCATGTCTAATGTTTATATTATCTTCTATTGTATTTCTTACTCTTACTGAGAGTTTGATATCACCCCTTTCTTATGTTTCATTTTCTAAGGATATGAAGAAGTAATTTATGAATGACTTGCAAGCGTAATCTAGGAGACGTGATGTTTCTAGTGGAATAAAATAGTGCTTTTTTCCCTTTATGTTGTAATGATAAATTTATGTATGTAACTTGTTTCCAATAATATTAAACTACTCAGTCTTTCGAGATTCGTATTACTTGTATTTATGCCAACATAATCAAATAAGGCACCGAATCTGGGCAACTATGGTCGGGTCCTTACAGATAACGTAGATTAGGGATTATAACTGTATTATATAATTTGAGGATAAATATAAAATAAAATCCTAAAGGTTTGTTATGGTAGAGATTATGTGGGGTTTCACTATTTGAAATTGAACCTATAAAAATGGTTTTAAACTGTTAATATAGACTTTATAACCTTTGGTATAGGATATACAAACGGGTCCTTAAATCGTTGGTATTCCTGGTGTGGGTATATCCCAATACCAATATTTTTCATATAACCATTGATATAGGCTTTTTGGAATTACCTTATTCCAATGGTTTCTTGAAACCATTTAGAAATATCCTGGGAAAAGTTGTATACTGGAAATTTGGAGTTAGCTATTGGTATATATGTATACCAATGGTTCATGAAATATGGGAATAACATGATATCTAGTAGAAATGTATACCATGGTTTACAGAACCATTGGTATAGCCTCCTCTCCAAAAAAAATACATCAGGCCTATCCATCACCTTTGACAGAACCCCTAAATAAAAAACCACAGTGCATATTTTATGTTGTACAAATATTGTATATTTTACATTTAACCAACTATTAATCACTGGTTTTCAAACCATTTTCAGTACTGTAGCATATATATACAATCCATAAAATCAAATAATTTTATCCCTTAAACATCATCCACACCTTTATCTTTATTTTAAACTTAATAATGGAGGGGATCAATATCCCCCCCTCACCACTAGTTCCATCATAATCATCCCTAACATCCTTATCAGCATCATCTCCTAGAGAAGAAACACCACCATCATCATTATCATCATCATCATCACCACCATGACCGCCACTAGCACCCTCATTGAAATCACTTAGTGCATCATATGAAGATAACATTGATTCCATACATATATCGAAAACATTATCATCCTTTGATGGAATTGAAAAAACCTATAACTATCATAACTTTCAGGAAATGTTCGGTGGGAAGTATACCTCTTTTATTCTTCTGTCTAGCTATTTTCTGGCCTCATTTACTTCTGCATGAGCTTTTTGTAGCTTAGTGGTGTAAGATCTTGAGAGGTTCTCAATGAGGGCTAGTACCTAATGGGGATGATGCTTTTCCTAGGTCAAAATTGTACTCTCCCTTGGTTCTCCTCACCTAATACCTGTCTCAAATGATCATTTGGCATGAAGTTTTCATCTTTTTTCTCATTGAGGGGCTCCATGGAATACTGTGGAAAATATAAATAAGATATTTAATTATTAATTACATATCAAAATTTAAAATATCAATAAAAAGACCTATAATCTTCTATTATGTTTTTGCATTTACAGTATGTCCATCCTTTTCCCTCCCACTCAAGAAAAATATTTTTTCTCAAGGCACATGATCTTGGATACCCAATTTCACTTTCTTTAAATTAAAATGATTAATATAATTTTATATTATTGAATAATATGAAATTGATAAAGAAAACCAAAACAATTCAATTGTGAAAACATACAAGATTAACCATCTAATCACATCAACATAAAACTATCCCACATTAGATTAAATTATAAAGGTGAGTCACTCTGTGGTATTACATTTAATTCTCACATTATATTAAGCAGTAAGGGAATAAATCTATATGTGATTAAGTGAAATTTAATATAAAATGGGAATAATGTCTAAGGAGGAAGCTATGTTATATTAATAATATAGTGATAAGCTCATTTTAAATTAACCAATTTAAGCTATAAAGGAATTCAACACAACCTAGAATGAATTAAAATTTTATCTATTGAAGAAATCCATAAAATGAAGAGGAATATAACTAGATCATATGCTATAATTAATAATGAAAACCATGTCATTTACCTTCATGGTTGTTATCCATAAGTTGTTTCCAATTATGAGATAACTAGATCATATGCTATAATTCATAAATGAAAACCATATCAATTAACTTCATGGTCTATATCCATCAATAGACATAATAGTGTAAAATTATACACTATTATATACAAACCACATGTCATTTTATATTTCCAGTGTTTTTAGTATATCCAATGTAAATTGTAACAGCTTCATATGTAAATGATATAATACCCTAATATTTTTCAGTTTGATTTTTTTATATTCCCATTTTTTGGATGCCAAATTTTCATCTGAGAAAGATATGTTGTTTCAGTAATCTCTTTTTGGTATTATGAGATGTGCTGCTAGATAGATTATATTGTTCTAGTGGTTGTAAAGAATATTTTTAGAGTCTTGATACATGGTTTCTTGTATTTGGATCCAAACTAGATAACTTAAGATGGTTGATGAATTTTTTTTAATGGTTAGATATATAAAACTCATTTTCTTTTAATATGCATGAATGGTGTTGTAGGAAGTTCAATTTTTAGATTATTAAGGGTGACATAGACACTACAGTAGCTTGGTACATCTTTTATGGTCTTCATGTGGCCCAGTTGTACAACCTAAACCTTGAATGTTGTATATTTATGTTGTGATCCATTTGTTCTGTATTGTGGGTCTATCTGCTTCTACATGATTTGGATGAGAGTTATTGAAGTTTTTTTGGGTTATTTTCTTGTGGATATGTTTTTATGGGGGCTTCATCCCCATTATCTTTTAGGTAGATGAGATGTTGTAGATTGGTTTAGAAATTTGGTTGATTTTTGAATGGAAACATGAATTTTATGGAATAATAAAGGTAAAAGATATCATTCACCTTAATAAAATCCTGTGGATGTGGATTTAGAGAAATATAAAATATGGATGTTTGGATCCCACTACAGGTGAAAACATCATTAAGACAATCTATAAATTATGGTTATCTAAATGTAAGCTGATTTTAACTATATCGTATAGACACATAGAATTTTATAAGGATAGATAACTTCAAATATAAGGTGATGTAAATTATATTATCAGAGTTCTATTTTCATCAATGGTAGGTATCTTTATGTACTCCATGATATATAAAAGATAAAAAATTGTCTCTTTAGTAGATGATGTGTGTTGTTTCTTGTGAAATTTAGTGAAATAACACTTGAATAGAATTAATTTTTTTATCCAATATCATAATGTTTTTAAAGATATTACTCTTTACTTAAGTATTCATAATATAGTGAAATGTTACATTGAAATTTACATTTTTGGAGACATAGACACCCTAAAGATAACCATAGGTTTTTTCTTCACCTATAGGGTAATGGAAATAAATATATATTAAGTTTTTAACCAACAATTATGCTATCAATCATAAATGTTGATTATATGGATACAATGTATGATAGAAAATAATTGGTTGGATGATGCCTCTATTGGATGAGCTTAAATTGATTCAAGAGGGGATGAGTGATGGTTAGTATTCCAAAATTCATGAATAGATGTTATGGTTTTCTAAATATGGGGTTTTTAATGGTGATATGTTATGGTATTCACCTCATTGTATTGTAAAAATATTTTTCCAATTTAAGAGTCATTCATTGAAAAGTAAGAGTGACATTAACTGTTCATCATAAGTGAAAGGTTGTATTTGTACATGATACAAGTGTTAGATAGTCCCCATGCTAAATGTGGAGACTTCCATGAAATGTTGGAAGTCGATGAAACTGGATTACTAGATGATACTATAATAAAGTGGGAAAATATGCATATATGTGATGATGTAATTTATTTTTTACATGTAATTTTTTATCCAATTGGCAGACATAGAGAATGTGATTTTAATTCTTATAATTTTCCAATGTAATATAAAGGTAGTAGTTTTCTCTGATGGATATAGTATATAATGCCTAAACCATATAAATTCATGTGTTCTTTATATTGTTTTCATTTTTATTTAATGCTTGTTTTAATTTTTCATGAATGCTTGTTTGTAAGCATCGAGGTGTTGAATTCTAAGTAAGGATTTTCTAGAGTTAATTCCTCATTTGATTCTCATAGAAGGATTATTATTTGATGGATTGGTGGTTCAACCCCCACCCCCTAATATAATACCCCCCCAAATTACAGAAAAAATATCATTCAAATATGATTTGGTCAATTAGTGCCTGTAAAAATTAGTTGCTCAAAAAAATACCTGGTGCCTCTCATGATATTACATTGTAGTGAACCCTAAAGTGTGTATATATATAATAAAATCCCAGTACATTTTTTTCTAGTGATTCCTATAAAAATAAATTCAATAAAATTAATAATAATTAAATTTTCAATACAAACTAAAAACTATTTAGAATACCTTAAACCTATTACTCATCAAATATATGATCATTTCTTGGTATTGTGTTTTTGGACAGTCATTGAATATTGACACACCCTTTAAATTAGTGCCAACTCTACTCTTTGAAAAAAAATATAACTCATGATTACATGATCACCATAACTCCCTAAGTTTAATCAACCTTGCAACCTTAGAATCTTAACAATCAGTAAAGTTAAACAGACGACGCAATGAAAATATTAATTCATATAAACACAAAAATAATATAGATATAAATTTAACAAATTTTATTACCCATATCATTTTCCCATGATTTCTT
This sequence comes from Viscum album, assembly GCA_963277665.1. Taxonomy (NCBI): domain Eukaryota; kingdom Viridiplantae; phylum Streptophyta; class Magnoliopsida; order Santalales; family Viscaceae; genus Viscum; species Viscum album. The sequence continues at coordinate 1,692,510,809 of OY728143.1, read as the reverse complement.
ATTAGTTTCAATATTGATATTCCACCATGAGACTATTTTCACTAGAATGATATTTCTATACCTAGATAAAGATTCCATAAAACAACTACATTTTCTAGAATTTTTACCCACGATTTGATTTTATTCATTGTAATCTACCATTATTTTTATTTGATGATTCTAGGGTTAATTAATTTTGGTGTGTGCGCATCCGTCCGTGGAGGAGGAGGACATGCTGCGCTTGTGGCCCCGCGTTCCCGCTTTCCAAAGGTGGGCGGCATTCGCTCCTTATTCAGGGACGTCTGCTCCATGATCGAAACGGGATGATGGGATGTCGGTTCTTCCTTCTGTGGATTCCTCCTCAGAACTCGTCACCTAGTCCGGGTCTCCCTCATAGATTTAATACGTAGTTCGTGAAACTCTTCCCAGTGCCATGTTTCCATGGATGCCGGTTAATTACACTGCTTCTGTCAGGACATTCCAAAGGGTCCGGTCAGGGCAGCAACCTTCAGTCGGGGGAGTAGTCACGTTGAGGCATCAGTAGCGTGTCTGGATGCTGGGAAACCTGGCATGTATGTCTATTATCCCTGGTTACAGGGCTTCTCGAGGGCGTGGAAGCCCGAGGCATCCCACATCGAGCGTGGGGAATTATATGTCATAGACACATATCTGAGGTTTTCCTCAACTTCCCGTGTTTAACACAGGGTACGCCGCGAGTTTAACGTCCAGCGGAGACGGATCAACCCAACCGGAGCATTAGCTAGGATAGATCGGATTGAGGGATTCCCCTTGAAGGGATGCTGATACCAGGTCCAGCCCATGGGCGGCTATGAAGAGGAGCATACCGACATGGTCTCACCGAGATATGATGGTCCGGGCGAGAATTGGGATGGGTGATAGGTGGATGAATGGAGTGGAGGGGGAGTGAAATGGGACCATCGCAGGGGCGACGGTGAAGTTGAGCTTGAGCCTTGAAGAGGCTTCCTACGTATCCCTGTGGCAGGGAATCAAAGTCCGCGTAGTTCAGGATGGTGCTGGTAAACCGACGTGAAGGTGGACCTTGGCCCGATGAATGTCGTCAGCGAACCAACGTGAAGGTGGACCTTGGTCCGATGGGCATCATCAGCGTACCGACGTGAAGGTGGACCTTGGTCCGATGGGCATCATCAGTGTACCGACGTGAAGGTGGACCTTGGTCTGATGGGCATCGTCAGCGTACCGATGTGAAGGTGGACCTTGGTCCGATGAGAGATGGGCTTGAACCTTGGGGAGGCTTCCTACATACCATGCCTTGACATGGATCAAAGACCTCGTAGTTCAAAGGGTTTCATCGGTGAACCGACGTGAAAGTAGACCCGTGGGTCCACTAGTGGTGGGCTTGAACCTTGGGAAGGTTTCCTACGTACCATACCTTGACATGGATCAAATTCCTCGTAGTTAAAAGGATTGATGGAATACAGTTTAACGTCATGCGGGACGATAGTGAACCCTGACATGAATAAACGACGAGTGGTGGGTGTCGGCGAACCAACGTAAATGAGGGACCTTGGTCCAATGGGATATGGGCTTGAATCTCTGGGAGGATTCCTACGTACCATGCCTTGTCATGGATCAAAGTCGTCATAGTTCGGATTGAAAATGGGGACTTGGCACACCGACAAGGAGACGGTCTGGGCCAATGATTGTTGGGCCTGAACCTCGGGGAGGCTTCCTACGTACCATGCCTTGACACGGATCAAAGTCCTCGTAGTTCGGGTTGTGGAATACAGTTTAACGTCATGCGGGATGGGGGTGAACCGACGTGAATGACGTCGGAATGACCGGATGGTGGGTTTGAACCTCGTAGAGGCTTCCTACGTACCATGCCTTGACATGGATCAAAAACCTCGTAGTTCGGGTTAGTCACAACGGCTTTCCGTCGGACTAGGATGCATTTTAAAGTCATGCTGGACAAAGGTAGAACTCAACGTGAATGATGATGGGTGGGCTTGAACCTCAGGAAGGCTTCCTATGTACCATGCCTTTACATGGATCAAATACCTCGTAGTTCATATGGGGCTTTGTCGACGAACCTACGTGAAGGTGGACCTTGGTCCAATGAGTGGTGTGCTTGAACCTCTGGAAGGCTTCCTACGTACCATGCCTTGACATGGATCAAAGACCTCGTAGTTCAGGTGGGAATGGGTGTGCAGTTTAATGTCATGCGGGACAAGGGGGCATACAGTTTAACGTCATGCTGGACGAGGGCGAAACTCGACGTGAATGAATGACCGAGCAATGTGGCTTGAACCTCATGGAGGCTTCCTACGTACCATGCCTTGACATGGATCAAAGTCCTCATAGTTCTCTATGGGTGGGGGTCAGGGTTGGTGCTCACTCTAAGCCCACGTGAGTCATGCTCGGTGTGAGAAACAAGAGTTTGTAAGGACCTGACGATCACATCGCGAAGGATGCTTCCATGAGAAGCAAAGAGGGGCTTGCACGTTAGGCGGCCCATGGTGCTGGGACTTACTCCAGGATGGAGGCCCAGAGTGCGACAAAGCACAGTGAACGAGGGATTTGGGACCAATGATGGGAGGTGCCTCGTTCCCTATCACTCCCTCCACTGACCTTGGTAGTGGGGAAGTACAGAAATGCAGAGGTGCAACCATCCGTTGGGGAACTAGGGTCTCCCTTCTCCTATGAATATACGCCACTTCAATAAGGAGGATATCATCCCTGGTGGATGGGTGATTCCATTCCTATGGAGATGAGTGGTGTAAATAATGTTCGAGCTGGGGGGACCCTTCGTGAGAGGCACGAGGTTAGGTCATAGTTTAATGTCATGTGTTGAGGACGTGGTGCTTGTCAGTTTAACGTCCTGCAGCTCGGATGAGGAGGGTTCACTCCGCACCCCTAGGACTTACATAACCGGTACCTTCTAGTCCTTGGGGAAGGGAAGGTACCGGTAAGGCCATGGTCAAGGGGGGTTATGGAACGAACCATCAAGGGGTCCACGTTAGCGTGGATATGCGAATAATCAATAGCCTTTAGTGTGCCTATGTGAAGAAGTATTAGGTGAAGCAACGCTACGGGTGGTATTTTCCATGGGACTTTGAAATCACATCGTGAAAACCTGGAGGGTTGCACGAGAGGAGGAATTTCTAAGAAAAGGAGTGTGCTTCGCGAAGTGGAGTGCCTTGGACTTAGCATGGGGAATAGGTGTGAGTGGAAGGTGCTTCGCGAAGTGGAACAGTGTTCGCGGAGCACTACCCCGCGAAGAAGGGGTGCCTCGCGAAGCAGGGTGCTGCGAAGCAGTGTGCTTCGTGATGTGGAGCGATCCTGCCTTAGCATAGAGATCACTAGTACAGGTTGGGTGTTTCGCGAAGCATAAACGCTCCGCAGCTGCCCGGGTTCCCGTGGGAATCCCCTTCCTTCGTGAATGCCCTTGAGCTTTGCGAAGGGCATCCCTCTCAGAAGAGGGGCTCAAAACGAGACAAAGAAAAGGCGTCTCGTGAAGTAGAGGTACCTCGTGGAGCTCATGATTCCTGGGGCAAAGAGTGCTTTGCGATTCGGGAGTGGAGAAGCCGAAAGGTCGGATTGTCCGTCCTCGGGACTCAGGGGGAGTCCAGTATTTATAGGGAAGGGGCGCTGCGAAGTAGAACTCGCGCGCCGCCTTAGGTGCTTTGCGGCGCGCTCGCGAACATCAACATCGTCCGCGGAGGGTTACCGCCTCTGCAGCTTCGCGGTGGGCTCGCGAACTTCAAATGCGTTCACGGAGAATTAGAGCCTCTGGAGCTTCGCGGCGGGCTCGCGAACGTCAAATGCATTCGCGGAGTTTTACCGCCTTTGGAGCTTCATGGGGCCGCAATGATCGGGGCACTTCGCGTCGGTGCTTCGCGTCAGTGCTTCGCGTTGGTGCTTCGCGAGGCAGCGTGCCAGCCGTCTTTTTCGTTCCTTCCTTTTGGGCCATATTTTGGCACCAACAAATGCCCCCCCTCAGAATTGGAGCCGCGGAGGGTGGAGGGTCGAAGTATGAGGGAAAATCGCCAAAATTGTCGGTGGTTCGCGATGCGGATCCGCGAAGGGGACCCGCGGTGCTCATCGGGGCCACGGATCCGGACGTGTCGCGATGCGGATCCGCGAAGGGGACCCGCGGTGCTCATCGGGGCCACGGATCCGGACGTGTCGCGATGCTCCATACGGGTGAGGCGTGCCGCGATGCTCCGGGGTCGCCGCCTATAAATAGGGGGTCGAATTATTTTGTCTTCACGTGACTTTTCTTTTTGCGCTCTCGACTTCTCAAAGCTCCGCGTACTACGTGACAGCCCTCCACGAATCGAGCTTCGCGGAGAACCGTGGGTCTCCGACTCCGCGTCCGCGCCAAGCGAACTTCTGCTTGTCAGCCTCGGCCAGACTTCATGGCTTGGTCTCACGACCGATCTTTGTGATCCAGATTCACAATTTAGCTTTGCATTCTAGCTTCGCGATCCAGCTGAAAAAATTCTTTTCTGAGGGCCGGAATCGAAATGGACCATCAAGAGGCTGTATTGGGGGTGCTTGCAGATGCTGCTCGTCGGGATGATATGGACAACTTTCCAGGCCCGGGGGAGATGGTCTGAACCCACTCAGACCACACTTCTTTGACAGATCTGCTATCGGAGGGTCAGAAGGATTATCCGCAGTGCAAGAAACTACCATTTTACGGCTTCGGGTTGAGGGATGACGTCTTCATCCCGGAGGCGGGTAGGGATGAACCAGCTTGCTAGTTCAGGAGCACACCATGCCAGCACCAATGGTTCAGGGCGGTCGATGGTCATGCGTGGGAGGACTTCACACCCATCACCGTTGAATGTCTCTACAACCATTTGAACGATATTGACGGGAATCCACTGCAATCGGAGCCGTCCCCTCCCCTCTACCGCACCATGTTGAAGGCGGCTTTGAAGGATTCGAAGAAGGGATGGTCCGATGAGTGGGACCTGTGCCAGGGTGGCAACTTTATTGATAACTGGGCCTGGGCCTACTGGGTAGGCGCCTCATGCGAGGAGTTCAGGGACGAGCTGAGGAGAGTGGGGTTGTATGAGGCGGCATGGGCCTCCCAATTCCACATTTACCAACCAAAGCAACTGATGCCGGAACTGCTGAGCAGATGGTCTTCTAGGACCAATACCTTTCACCTGAATCACAGGGAGGTGGGAATCAGCCTGTGGGATGTCCACCAGATTTCTGGGGTTCCGATCTTGGGGGCCATGTATGACGAATTCCTCCCCGTCATCAGCGCGTGGGAGGATACGGAGCAAATGTCGCGACTAGCGTCAGCGCTGATGGCACTCGTCCCTGGAGAGGACAAGGAGGAAGTGAGGGATGTCCACTTTAGGAGATGGTTAAAATGCTTCCTGAATTTCCCAGAGAATCGAGAGTTACCTCCGAGTCCTTGAACTTGTCCAAGGGCGGCCCAACGGGGCAAGGGGCACTCGTATTGGCGGGTCTTGGAGGAAAACCAATGGAAGACTTGGGGTTTCAGTGTCAGTACTGAACAACAACCGATAGTCAGGCTGGCGGCGTTCATCGAGGCTCTCATCTGTGGTTGGATCCTACCGGTGAGGGATACAAGCATGGGGGTATGGCCCAGCTCGTTTATTATGGTGTCGATGTTGTCCATGGGGCAGCGGATCAATCTGGGGATTCCGATGCTCACCAAACTGTACAGAATGTTGCGGCACATTAGTGAGGGAAAGAAGCCGCCAAGGATATGTGGGCCCTTCCACCTTTTGTATGGGTGGATCGCAGCACATATCAGGGGAATTTACGAGTATCCAAACCCCATTTCGCCGTCGGGATCGAACTTCCGCCCCTCCATCCTGAACGCGGTCGGGAGCTTCCCGTTCAAACTAGCCGTTCTGATGGTGCTGAATCAGGTGTGGAGGGCGGATGAGTTTAATTTCAACCCATTCCCATTGCCGACGGGGATACTTACTGATGACGGGCGGGGAACGGAAGAACAACGGGCTTACCTCTTGGACTTTCGAGGTGGAGTTTTGGTGGCACGGATAGATCGTGAGCCACTCTGCGAACCGTACACCCCGCATCAGTTTGCGAGGCAGTTCCAGTGCCTCCAGCGGCTGACCCTGCAGGTCTACTGGGAGGTGCGTCATGAGGAGCACTCGTGTGTGATGAGGCAGCTGTGGCTCATGTTCACACGAGAAGATGGGAAGATGTGGATTGCATTGCCTCCATCCACCGCCGCTTTCGGATTGGTGAGGGAGTACACCATCAGTTGAGAGGCTGCTTACCCAGGGGAGATGTTGAAGCAACCAACTATTCGGGTTGGTGATGGTGGGCCTCCTCTATCTTGAGGTCGGGGTCAAAGGGCAGCTATGGCCGCTCACGGTAGCGGGGCTGCCATGGCTGCGAGACCCACATCGGCCAAGGGTATGGCAGCAGTAGTGGATCCGGTGATTCCGGAAGAGCATGGCCATCCGGAGGGGCGACCATCGAGGGGATTTCGTAGAATATCTACTCAGGCTCCGGGGAAGCGCCTACGTCATATCGACATGGCATAGGATGTCGTCTTCCCGGAAGCTTGGGACATTTGGGATGTCAACCGGCAATTCCTCAGCCCACCCGAGATATGGTCCCACCTGAATCACCTCGGGATGGAATTACCGGGCATAGGCCCAGTTCGGGCTGGATTCATGGCGTCTCCGGCAGAGGCAGAACAATACCTGGACGAGCTGGAGGATTACGTCCACTCCAGTGGTGTCCCTCTCCCAATGACAGACCGGGTGAGGGTACTGTTGAATCAGACGGTCCCCCCACAGTTATCGGCTACCGATTTGAGGGAGAACTTCCCCCTGCCGGAAGAATCAGAGGACTCCTCTCGGGAGGATGAGGCTGGAGGAGGGATCCCGTTTGAGGAGGGTGAGGTCAGAGACCGAGGATCAAATTCCGATGAATTCGCAGAGGCTCTCAAGGTAGCATTCTGAACTTCTTTCCTTACGATCCGTCCTTGGGTCACTATGAACTTCTCACCGATTTTTGAGCCATGCGGGAGGAACTTGTTCGCAGGCCTCGTTCTCACCCCTTGGCAGGTGATGATGCGGGACCTTCAGAACCCGCGCCTATGGCTGCGTCCAGTTCCGTGTCTGGTGGGACCAGAGCACCCGAGGTGGCTCCTCCGGAATCTCCAGACCTTCCAAAAGTATACGGAGGGCCTCGCCTCGGGGTCCTGTCAGTACCGGCTCAAGATCAGCACCAAGAGGTCGATCTCCGTAAGTCTCCTTTACCGGTTCCCCTGTCGTCATATGTAGACTATGCCCGCCAACTAACATTTATGTCCCTCTCTATCGTACAATTCTCCGACTGGCGTGGGCTGTTGTGGCAAGACTGGTCGGGATGTTTGGTGGCGTCCCTCCTAGGGGCATGCCGGTGATGGTGGCGATAGTCCCCCCATATCCTCAAGCTGCGACGCACATCATCACTGGCGGGACCACCAGCAGGGCCGTACCCCAAGTCATTGAGGTGGACTCTGAGGAAGAGGATCAACCGGTCGGTCCCAGTCCTTTCGCGCCTGCTTCGGCGCCAGGTGTCGTACTGGATTCAACACCAGATGTAGATCCTGCTGAGGATTTCTTGCGGGTGTATCCTGCGTACGAGCCTACCAATCGTGCGGACTGGGACGAAATGGCCTCCGACGAGGAAGACAGTAGCATAGTCCATCACCGGTCATGGAAGTTGATCACGCGCTTTATCAAGGACACTCCCCAAGCGCAATGGCTGGCTGAAATGGATAGACTCCGCTCGCGGTTGCGCGAACTGTGTGCTGGGGGAGTGGATGCCCAACGTCCTCACGCACTCATCCGAGATCTTATGGCTGAGAAGATCTGGGATCATGATCGTGGGCTCAGCGTGGGCTGGCAGCAGAGGAAGGTGACCAGCATCAAGAAGCTCCAGGAGGCTGAAGGCGAGGTCCAACAGATGCAGACCCGGGCAGACGAGCTTTCAGCCTCTCTTGATGCACAATCTGAGCTGGTCTCACGGTTGAAGGCCCAGCTGGCAGAGGTAGAAGAGAATATGAGGCAGACCTCTAGAAAGATGGCTGCCATTCAAGCTGGAGTAGAGAGGGCCAAAGCCAGGACTGACGAACTGCGCCCCGCCGCTGCTGAGGAGGAGCGGGAGCTAAGTCAGCGGCAGCAAGCCTTGGATGCCACAAGTCAACAGGTGGCGGAGCTGCAACGCTCTTTTTATGGGGTCAACCCATCCATGGGGGGGAGTCGACCCCCGGGTATTGTAACAAACCCAAAAACCTTTTATTGGTACTTTTGTGCTTCAATTTCTTCTTTCTTCTTTGTTTTGAATGTCGTAGCGCGCACGATTTCCACTGTTTGAATTGCCTTGTTACATCCCTACAATGTTTGTGGGACGTTCGGCGACAATTCCCCAAGCCCACGTGGGTCAAGCCTGATGTGAGAAAAAGGAGATAGTTGCCCTCTCATCCCACCTAACATAGAAGTGGGGATCATGCTCCGGGCATCCGGGATTCGGATTACCAGTTCGGATTTCTGAAAGACGGGAGAGGCTTGATCGGAGAAGGAACTTCCAGGATAGCCGAATTATTGTTTCTTCAGCATGCTCTTATGCACGAACGGGGTAACGCCAGGGGCGCTGAAATTGGTCCAAACAGATGAAAATGGGAAGCGTGAATCACGATACCCAAGATTCGGAACACTGTGGGGATGGCGTGACAATAAGGGACAACCGTTAACCTTGGAGGAGAAGCGGTATCCTTACTGTGTTAGCCTGTAATGGGGACAACAAATGAGGGTCGAACGTTGACCATGTTCGAAACACGGGACCATGTCACAAGTGTTGTCGATCAATCCTTCGGGGCGTTGGCCCAGGACAGTGGGCGGACCATAGGTCAACATCCATACTGTTAGGGGGTCCTTCCAGACTTCACCTGTCTTCCGGAACGTTGCCCCAGGATGTTAGGTGAGCCGATGCGGCATGAGACCAGGCCGTTAGGGGGTCCCGTGAGACATGAAAGGGGACGAGGGTCCAAATAAGGGGCACGCAAAGCGTGGAATATGGAGTGATGGTTTGTCTAAACATAATCCCACGCTTAGGTAGTTACACCACCATGGTGGGAGTACACCATATGGGCGCATTGGTTTGATCATGGATCATTCCTTCTTTCAGACAGGGCCTCTTTGGCGAGGGGATCTGTCACTTTCCAATGGGATCTTGGGGCATCCTGAACTTGTTTAGGGTAGAACCGCAGTTTAGTGTCATGCATTGAGGACACATGGACTCCTGTAGTTTAACGTCATACGATAGTACGTGGAATAAAAGGGAAGATCCCAGGGAGCGTGTGGTGCGGTAGATATGAAACCGACGTGAATGAGGACTTGGAGTCCAAATCATACCACATACCCCCGGAGGAAACTCTTCAGGTCAAGGGACCAAGAGTGAGGATTGGGTTGGTCCCGAAGCAGAGTGGTCGGGCATTCCTACGTACCCCATGAGGATGGGAATCAAGCCATACGTAGTTCTGGAAGCACATTTTAACATCATGCGGGACGATGAGAAGCCTGGCCGTGTTGGTACACATCCTGCCAAAACTACTAAGCCCACGTGAGTCGTGCTCGGTGTGGGAAACAAGCAGTAGTGGTGGGAATTTCCCGACACAGAAAGGGGCAGGTTAGGGAAAAGGGATGCTTAGTGAATACCGGCCCAATGACACTAACACAATCATTTAGCGCACCTAGATGCGCGAAGAGAAAGAGCCGAGTATGATGGAATTCCACTTGAACATGAGGAAGTGGAAATGTGTGAATCATGGAGCCTGAGATTCAGATCATGATGATGGCAGCGTGACGATGGAGGACAACTGTTGACCATGGCGGAAACCCAGTATCCATATCGCGTTAGCCTAGAATGGGGACAAACAAATGAGGGTTGACCGTTGACCATGTTCGAAACACGGGACCATGTCCCAAATGTCGTCAGATATCTGTAGGGACGTTGGCTCGAAACGATTGGAGGATCCTTAGGTCCAGCATTCATGGAGAGCCCTTAAGCCAAGTATCCATGTCATCTGAGGGTCCTTTTGGACGTGGAAGAGGATGAGGACCCAAATAGCGAGCTCACGAAGCATGGTCATGGGATGAGGGGGATGTCCCTGTAGAAATACCACACTTCGGGCTCTTTGTCTAAAAACCTCTAAATACGACAATGAGACGTATTAGATAGAGGGAGAAAATTTCTTTCCCATAGGGAGATCTTAGTTTATGGTCGTAGAATTCGGACCATGGATGGGAGGAGACATAAGAGGCACATGGTGCGATGAACAACCTGATGTGAATGAGGACGTAATCCCATATCACATCGCACGACCTCCTTTGGAGAGGCTTTAGGTCAAGGGACCAAAAGAGAAAGTTAGGTCGGGCCTGGGGGGAAGTGTCTGGGCGCTCCTACGTATCTCATAAGGATGAGAATCAAGCCTCACGTAGTTCTTGATGGACCATATACCATAAATGGGTAAAAGGAGCAGGGGACGTATAGAATCAAGACCCGACGTGAAGGAGGACCTAAGCCCTACTTACCATGCGTTCTCTGAGGAAATGCTCGAGTCGAGGGACCGAACACAAAGGTTAGGTTGGGCCCACGGGGAAGTGCTCAGGCGCTCCTACGTATCTCATAAGGATGAGAATCAATCCATACGTAGTTCTGGAAGGTTACATGGTAAGATACCAGTGTCGGGGGGAAAGGGGAGTGTGGGCGTGGCCCTTGCACTAAAAGAAGCAGAATTTGATGAATCTTGTTTGTTATTTAAGGTGAATGATTTTTTTTTGTGAAGCGACAGGCCTAGAATAGTAGGTCGTGATGTCGCCACAAGGATCAAGCCGTGATGGGCGTTGACAAATGGCATGGCACGTGACCAATACCCAACGTGATGTCCTCTACAATGAGGTCACCACAATGCAGTGCCATTTTTCTTCGTGCGGCCCGGACGATAATGTCACAGTTTAGGGTCATATGATAGGACCAAACATGCATTTTATCTTCATGCAGCGCAGACGTAGCAGAGACGATGCTAGGCGGGAAATGTGTGCAGTGTTATAAAACACAATTGACGGAGACATGATCCCACATCAAATTGTATTCCAATCGGAGAGGTAGACCTTAGGACAAGGGGCCTATATAGAGGTAAGAGGTGAAACAGGGAGAGAGACTGGTTCCCTAAATGGGTTGTACCCGAAGACAGGGCGTCCGAGCGGTCCTACGTATCCCATGAAGATGGGAATCAAGCCACACATAGTTCTGAAGGGTGCCTTTTAATGTCATGCTGGACAAGGAATAGGAGGGCTAAATCTCAGAACGGGGGTGTGCGTGGTGCAGCCATTGCAAACCCAACGTGAATGAGGACATAATCCCGCACTACGCCGCGTGGTCCCGTAGTCGGGGTCCTGAAGGCAGGACCAGAGAGGTGAATTTGCTGAACTCAAGCAGGACCCAAAGACAAGGGGTATGGGCATTCCTACGTATCCTATCAAGATAGGAATCAAGCTGAATGTAGTTCCAGTTGAGAATCTTAGTTTATGGTCTTAGAGCTCGGACCATGAATGGTGACAACTTCCCGAGTAAGCACATATGTCAACCCGATTCCTAAGCCCACGTGAGTTAAACTCGGTGTGGGAAACAAGGGGGTATCCTCATCGCAATACTTGGGGCGAGTCAAATGGGAGTTGTTAGAGCCCCGAAGGACACCTTTGACACGGCTTGTTCCCCCAACGCGCGGACATGCACGGAGGAAAAGTACCAAAAGTTCCGAGACTCCACTTGGACACGGTGAAGTGATGAAGGGTGTGAATTGTGCACCCGACATTTTGGGCCTAATGGGTTGGCGTGGCGATAGAGGAAAACTATTAACCATGGTGGAGACGCAGCGTCCATATCGCGTTAGCCTGAGGTGGGAACAACAAAAGAGCATCGACCGCTGACCATATTCGCAACGCGGGATTTTATCGATTTTTTGTCCAAAACCCTCAGGGGCGTTGGACCGTAACGGTAGGAGATCCCTTGGGCGTAGTATCTAGGCCGTTCTTGGGGGTCCCTCCGGGTGTGAAAGATGATGAAAGCCCTGATGCAGGGATACACAAAGCCTGGAAAGCGGGTGCGGACGTGTCCGAGTAAAGCTTGGCATTCCAGGTAATAAACCAGAGTACTCTTAGGCACATCTGTGAACTGTCGAAAAGGGATCGATGAAACAGCTCAGGAGGGAGAGGTACATGGCGTGGTCATTAAGAGATCGATGTGAATGAGAAAATAACCTCACTCAACACCATACACTCCTATAAGGGAGGACCTGGGCTGTGGCCCGGAAAGGCCAAGGGGCCTGATGGTTAGGCATTGGTCAGGAGGGCCTGACTTGCTTGAAGTTTAACGTCTTGCAATGAGGACGAGGGTCGGGGACCCGAGAAGGCCAAGGGGCCTGAGGCTGGGCCACGTAAGAGGAGGCGTACGGCATGGTACATGATCCCGACGTGAATGAGGACGTAGTCCCGCACCACACCGTACACCCTGGGTAAGAGGGGACCTGGGCCGGGGGGCCCGAGAAGGCCAAGGGGCCTAAGGTCAGGCATCAGTCAGGAAGGCCTGACGGGCCTGCAGTTTAACGTCTTACATGAGGACGGGGGTCGGGGACCCGAGAAGGCCAAGGGGCTTGAGGCTGGGCCTCGTAAGAGGAGGTGTACGGTAGGGTACATGATCCCGGCATGAATGAGGACGTAGTCCCACACCACACCGTGCACCCCTATGAGGAATCGGGGCCGTGGGCCCGATTTCTAGCACCACCCAGGGGGAAGTTTGTCACTTTGGGATGGGGCAGAATGAATCATTGCACTCGACGTCTGGGACATCTCAAGGTGGACCCAAAGATCCAGGACACTGTTGACCGTGTTCGAAATACAGTGTTCCTATGGTGACCCGATATGGGAGCAACAAATGAGCGTCGACCGCTGACCAAATTCGCAACGCGGGACTTGTATCGGCTTGTTGCTTGAAAACCCTCGGGGGCGTTGGCCCGTATCGGTAGGAGAGCCCTCGGGCGTAGTATCCAGGCTGTTCTTGGGGGTCCCTCTGGGTGTGCAAAAATTATGGAATCCCAGTCAAGGAGTGGGTGAAGCATAGCTGTATCCATCCACGAAAGAGGAAAACATCTCCAGGGGGATGTGCAGCCGGGTCGAGGCTTGCTTGATGTGAGTTGGGGAAAAAGTATGCACCCTACCATATCTTGACCCGAGGGGAAGATTTTGGCTTTTGGGCTGGGCCAACGGACGAAATGCCCGGGCATTCCTACGTATCCCATTAGGACGGGAATCAAGCCATACATAGTTCTTGAAGGCCATGCAGTTTAGCGTCATGCGGTGAGGACGTGGGGGGATATAAGAACAGGAGTGGGAACATGGTGCGACCCTTAAAATCCTTGTGTGAGCGGGGTCATATGAGCGGGGCTAAGAAAGCCTTCCCCTCGCTACACAAGGAACCTCTGAGGAAACTATTCCCAGGGGGGATAGTGGAAGAGAAAAGCTTGGGGCTGGGCTCAAGACGAGGTGTCTGAGTGTTTATACGTATCCCATGAAGATGGGAATCAAGCCACACGTAGTTCTTGAAATGAAATTTAATGTCATGCAGGACGAGGAGCATATAATTCGGGGATATGTACAGTATGGCGAGTAATCCGACGTGAATGAGGACATAATCCCATACCATACCGTACAATCCCGCAAGAGGGTAAGTCGGGGAAAACCAGCTTGCGTTTTAACGTCTCGCAGTGAAGACGGGGGGCCAGGGGCCCGAGGAGGCCAAGGGGCCTGAGGCTGAGCCTCGGTCAAGAAGGCCTGACTGGATTGCAGTTTAACGTCTTGCAGTAAGGACGGGGGGAGATCATAGTTTAAAGTCATAGAGCTCGGACTATTTTGTAGTTTATTGTCTTACAGGACGAAGATGAAGTTTAAGGTCGTGCAGGACTTTACAGTTTAGAGTCGTGTTGGACCATAATGTGCAGTTTAAGGTCATGCGGGACTGTTTCAAAGTTTATCATCTTGCAGGATGAAGATGCAGTTTAAGGTTGTGCAGGACTTTACAGTTTAGAGTCGTGTTGGACCATAATGTGCAGTTTAAGGTCATGCGGGACCGTTTCACAGTTTATCGTCTTGCAGGACGAAGATGCAGTTTAAGGTCGTGCGGGACCATCTTGCAGTTTAGGTTCGTGCAGGACCCTTTTGCCATATGCAAAGTATCGCTTAAGGAACTTGGCATTGGTAGGAGGGGTTATATGCTCTCCATCCATGGTCACCAAGGAGTATGCTCCATTGGGGTAAACCTTATGGATGATATAAGGCCCTTCCCATTTGGGTTCTAATTTGGGCGGTTTCCTACTGGGAATCATTGGCGCTCGAAGGTCCAGTACTAGGTCACCTTGTAGGAAAGAACGGAGATGAACCTTCTTGTTGAAGGCCCTCGCAATCTTATCCTGATGTCTTTCCAGATTATGCAGGGCACGAAGCGGGTTCTCGTCCAGTGCTTCTAATTCGGCTAGATGGATATCGGCTACCTCATCTGATGTCTGGGGATCATAAACTGCAGTGCGTAATGATGGAAGCTGGATCTCAATGGGTAGGACGGCCTCAGCTCCATACACCAGGGAATATGGGGTCACCTGGGTAGAGTTGCGAGTTATCGTCCAGTAAGCCCAGAGGGCGTTGGGGAGCTTGTCCGGCCAACTTTTCTTGTTCTGACCAACCATCTTCTGCAGAATGTTAGAGAGGGTTTTGTTGAACGCCTCGATCTGTCCATTTTCCTGCGCGTAGTAGCGGGAGGTATGGTTCGACCGGATGTTGTACTTGGCGTACAATTTCTTTAGTTCAGCTGCTCGGAAGTTGGTGCCATTATCGGTGAGGAAGGCGTGAGGGACCCCAAACCGGTGGATAATGTTGGAGCTCACAAAGTCAACGATGGAACGGGCCTTGACCTCTTTGAGCGGAACTGCCTCTGCCCACTTGGAGAAGAAATCTGTAGCAGTCAGGATGAACCTACACTGGCGGGCTGTTGCAGGTGGATACGGTCCCACTACATCAAGTCCCCATACCGCAAATGGCCAAGAGTACTTGGTGGGGTGGAGGGGCTCCGGTGGCCAATTCAGGAAGTTGGCATGAACTTGGCACGCGTGGCATCTCTTGGAATATCCAATACAATTGTGGATCATAGAGGGCCAAAAGTACCCCAACCTACGGATTTGATGGGACAGCTTCGGCCCAGCTTGATGGGCGCCACAGGAACCGGCATGAACCTCTTTCATAACTTGAGGTATCTCTACTCCTTGGATACAACGGAGGAGGACACCATCAAAACTCTTCTTATAAAGGATTTTTTCAAGACTGGGGCCGCTCTGGAGGGTAAATTACAGCGCGCGGTGTCGGATCCGCTCGCTCTCAGCCCGGTCGTCCGGGAGGCAACCATTTTGGAGGTACTTGACAAAAGGTGCCCTTCAGTCGGGAGTGGCTTCAACCACTGTGCCTGATGAACCCGGGACCCCTGTCGTGGAGGGTCCGGCGGTGGGATGACCTACCCGTAGGCCATCATTGTCCTCTTGGGTGATGCGGGCAATGACTCTCCGGTGTGCCACATGTATGATTAAATCATCTTGCTCGGGTTCTGCGAGCGATGCGGCCAAGCCAGTCAAGGCATCTTCTTGAACGTTCTGTGACTGTGGGACATGGGTAACCTCTGGTCGAGAAGAGAACTGGGCCATTAGGTGGAGGGTGTACTCCAGCAACGGTGCAAGCTCCGGCTTCCTGACGACATAGTTTCCATTAACCTGTTTGATTACCAGCTCGGAATCTCCCTTTACATGTAGATGGGGCACATGGATCTCAAGGGCCAACTCGAGGCCGGTGATGAGAGCCTGGTACTCTGCCTCGTTGTTCGTACAGCCTTCTGACAACAGGAATGAGTATGGCAGGACGGCCTGCGCCGGGGTAATGAAGACAATACCCAGGCCCACTCTGTTGAGCTTGGGATCGTTGAGCCTCCTACCGGTGGGGCTCCGGGAGGCACCGTCGAAATGCATTTGCCAACACAGGACATCATGATCGACTGAGAGGATCGTCTCATTAGGGAAATCCAGGTCCAAGGATTGATCCACGGAGGTTGGATGGGCAGCTAAAAAGTCTGCCAACGCCTGTCCCTTAATGGCCTTCTGAGGTACGAACCTGATATCAAACTACTGGAGAATCACTGCCCACCGTGCTAGTCGGCCATTCAATATGGGACGGTTCAGTATGTACTTCAGTGGGTCTACCCGGGAGACCAATTGCACCTCATGGTGCTGCAGGTAATGTTGCAACTTATGCACGGCGAAGACAAGCGCAAGGCAGCTCTTTTCAATATGGGAGTATCTGACCTCTGTATCGAGAAGCATGCGGTTGAGATAGTAGAGACTGTTCTCAGTACCCTCGTTATTCTTCTAGGCGAGCAGCGCACCGAGGGATCTTTCCAGGGCAGTCACGTAAAGGACCAGTGGCTTTCTGGAGATGGGTGGCATCAAGACCCGAGGTTGGAGCAGATACTGCTTGATTTCCTCGAAGGCGGTCCGACACTCCTCATCCCATTCGTAGGCGGCGCCCTTCTTCATGATCTGGGAAAAGGGCTTACACTTGCCAGCCATATTCGCGATGAATCGGCGTATATAGGCTAAGTGGACTTGAACGCCTTGAAGCTCCCGAATGTTGCTCGGGGGAGGCATTTGGCTGATGTCCTTGATCTTCTCCGGGTCGATCTCGATACCTCGGTATCTGACAAAAAAGCCCAGAAACTTCCCAGAGGTGACCCCGAAGGCACACTTCAACGGGTTCATCTTTAGGTGACAGGAACGGAGGAAACTGAACACTTTCTCGAGGTCTTTGAGATGGTCCTGGCGCTGACATGATTTGACTACGAGGTCATCCATGTAGCATTCCACCAATGTCCCGATGATCGGTTTGAATATGCGATGCATGGCCCTCTGATAAGTGGCACCTGCATTCTTCAAACCGAATGGCATAACCTGGTAGCAAAAGGTACCTTGGGGAGCCCTGAAGGCAGTGGACTCCTTGTCTTCGGGGGCCATCCGGATCTGGTTGTACCCAGAATATCCATCCATGAAAGAGAGGGATTGGAACCCGGCCTTGGCGTCAATCAATAACTCCGTCACCGGGAGTGGGAAGTCATCCTTTGGGCAGTGGCGATTAAGATCGCAGAAGTCGATGCATACTCTGATCTGCCCATTCTTCTTCCTGACTGGCACAATGTTGGCAAGCCACTTGGGGTACTGAACTTCCTTAATGAAGTTGGATTTGATAAGCTTGTCAACTTCGGCCTCAACCATAGCACCATGAGAAGGGTGCATTTTCCTGGGGGGCTGCTTAAACCCACGATGTTTTTCCGGGAGGCCCAGACGGTGAATGGCTACCTGGGGATCTAGTCCTGGCATCTCGTTGTAACTCCAGGCAAACACGTCATGGTGTTGTTTGAGGAAGTCTATGTACTACTGCTGCTCCTCGGGGGACATGGCTACACTGATCAATGTGGGTTTCGGATCTGCCTCGCTACCAAGGTTCACCTGTACCAGTTCATCAACCGTGGTAGAGATGTCTTCTTCAAAGGCGGGGGGAGCATCCTCCAGGTCTTCCTCCCCACCCGTGGGGGGACTTCCCGCGATGGAAGATACTTCTGGGCTATCAAAATCCGAGGGGCAGATGGTGCCGGCTTGGGCAGCAGCGGTCATCACATCAGGAGACTCACTTGCCATTGAGACCATAGCAATGAAGGCAGTCGACCCTATCCCATCTGGCCTTCGGCCTAAGGGGCCACATTTGATAATATCAAAGCAGTGGTGATGTGTCGGCCTGAGTCAGTGGATTCCAGCCTAGCATAAGAGCCACGTATGGCGTACCGCCGTTGTCATAAGCTTGACATTCCGGTACCGTACAAGGTTAGGAGGTTCCGGGATGACCTGAGCCTGGTTGATGTAGGAGTACGAGGTGATTTTCCTCCGTCGCTTGGACACGGGAACATGCCTTCCTTGCGTACCTGAAACAACAAAACATTGCCCCATGTCGGGGGTCGTGGCCTCCAACCGGTGGATCGGGAGGATGTAGGCGTCATCCATGCTTGCCCAGGGATCACTTGTGACCGGGACGGGTTCATCTTCACTTACTAGGATTTGCTTATCCTTACTTTTGTAATAACCCGCATCCAGATAGCGGGCCTCACAAGAAGAGAAAGGGGACGCATCTCCTTGGAGCACACCTACTCGACTGTTGAGTGAGTATTTGAGGCACTGGTGATACGACTAAGGGGCCGCTGCATGCAGATGGAGCCATGGCCTACCCATCAATGCGTTGTAGGCGGTGTCCTGAGAGACGACCATGAACTCGGTGCTGGTAATTAAGCCACCGAACTGAGTCTTCAGGCGGATCTTTCCAACTGGGGTTTGCTCGGTCCTGTCGTACCCCTGGATTCTGAGGTTAGAGGGAGTTAAATCACCTTCAGACAGACGCAACTTTCGCAACGTCCGAGTCGGAATTAGATTGATTCTGGAACCCGTGTCAATGAGGCAGCGGCGGACTTCCACACCATTGAAGTGGCCAGTGATGTACAGCGGGCGAATGTGCCCCTGTATAGGAGGGTCCTCATCTTCATCGGAGAACTAGATAACCGCCTGAAATTCAGCATTTTCAATCGTCTCGGTATGGAAGGCTTCTACAGCTGCTACCTCCATCTCAAACTGGAGGGAGCTCCTTAGGGCCTCGGCAAGTGCCTCGCGCATTTCGGATGACAGGCGAAGGGCCTCAAGGATATAAAGCCTCGCCGGAATGCTGGCCAGGTGATTCAGGACATCATACTTTCGTGCCAAATGAAAACCTCTGCTTACAGGAGGTCGTTCGGCATTTGGAGGCATAGCGGGCCCTACCGGTTGAACCGGCGATCGGTTAGTACTGGGTACATCCTGCTGCCTACTAGTTGAAGCCTGGTGAGTAGTCGCTGAACTAGGATTGGACAGCGGAGGTTGGCCTGTAGCCGGGAAAGACTGCCTATGATATGAACGAGGTAGCTCTCCCTGATCTAGTAGCATGAACGGTGGTGGAGGTAGAGTCGAGAGCGTTAGATGGGTTTGCGCGTGCTGAGCTCTGCGCTGAGTCTGCTTTCTGGTCTCAGTAGCGTGCACAGCTTGGCAAAAAGTGTCTGCTGACGTACCTTGATGAACGGCACGGTTGCGATTCCGCTGATGTTGACGTCGGCTGGGAACGTTGGGGAGGTTCGCCTGGCGTTCCCCCTCGTCGGGGGTCATATAGGGCTTTACCAGCTCCACAGTGTTAACCGAAGCGTAACCCTGGCTGTCGCTCGAGGATTTGTCCACCGCTGGGTGGATTCTGGGAGGAATCCCCATTTCAGGGGGCATAAATTCGCCGAGATTACAGGATGACGACGGCACCGGGGGTGCGCATTGCTTCTTCTTGCATCGTCACTGCTTGCCCTTTTGGGAAGAGGTTGACTGTGAAGACGATGCGGAGGCACCGGCTACTTCTTCTGAAGGTTCCGACTGATTCAAGCGCGCCCGGATGATACCATGGGCACGGATGATGGTTTTTTGAGCCATCCAGTCGTCGTATTTCTGGGATCCGCGGCTGGAGACCTGCTGCCACTCGCCTTCGCTGTCGCTGCCAATCTTTGATCCTGCAAAGACACCCGCCACTTGTGCTGGTGCCAGGCCCAACTTGACTATGTTATTATTGACCTGGTCTTGAATCCAGTCTTTAAACACATAGCATTGCTTGAGGGTGTGCCCCAGAATCTGATGATAAGGGCAGTAGTTGGGGTGATCGGTGAGATTCGCCTCTGCCGGCCTTCTGCACTCAGGCAGACGCACAATCCCTTGCTCTAGAGCGCTTCGGAAGTAGCCAGGGACCTGATTTTCATTGAATGAATAAGTCTGGTGCCTTCTTTCTGGATAGGGGGCCCTGGGGGCCTGGCCCTGACGAGGGGCCGGAGAGGCCTGCCGAGGAGGCGGCGCCTGATTGTCTCACCTAGGTGGCGGTGGCGCATTGCGCGGGGGAACCTGTCAGTTCTGAGGCGGTCGCTGCTGGGCAGGAGCCTCTGCTTGAGGTGGAGGACCTCTGCGGGGTTGCGGGGATGGTGCCGCCGGAAGTAACTCCAACTGCCTCGGGGCTTCTATTTGGGCCACCGCGGCGGGTTCACCCCTGGCGGTCCTCCTGGTTGGGATCATAAGGGGCAACAAACGTGCCTGACTAGCCTGTTGTAGGGCTTCCTCAAGGCGCTGAGCCTTATCTGAGAAATCTCTGAACCCTCTAGGGTAGTTCTGGGTAATCAGGGAGGGTACCAGCTCCATTTTGACGTTCCCCACACACATCGTCAGTAATTGATCCTGAGTCAGTGGCATATCGAGGGAATACGTAAGTCCCTTCCACCGGGTGATGAAATCTACAACCCGCTCATCAGGCCTTTGCTTGCACTTGAAGAGGTCTGCAATGCTGGTCTTCCGCGTGGTGGAGCTGAACTGGTACAGGAACTGCCGGAGGAGGTCCTCCCAACCAATCACCGATCCGATAGGGAGCTGGTTGTACCAGAAGAATGCTGGACCTTCCAATGTCTGTACGAAACACCGGAGTTTGGCGGCTTCTTGCTGAGTCGGGGTCCCCAGCATGGGGCCACACCTGAAAGAAAAATGTGCCAAGTGCTGTGGCAGGTCCCCTGTCCCATTGAAGGGTGAGAAAGTGGGGTTCCCAAAACCCAGAGGTGTGAGCATATCATCCACCCACGCGGGATACGGCTTGCCATCCGGTGGGACCGCTACCTACCGCGTTTCCAACGCTTCGAGGCAGGCTGTGAGTGCCGCAATAAGATCATCTGGGTGGGGGTCCCTGTCTTGATGGGGATCCCTAACCACAAGTGCATTGCCAGGTTCTTCAACACGGTAGACGGCTTCGGCCGCTCATGGATCAACTGGAAGAACAGCCTGCGGGGCGACTGGGGGAACCCGGACTGGGTTCTTCATATTGCCCCGTCGCTCGGGGGGTTTGGCGAGACGTATCGCGCCCTCTTTCCATACATTCCGGCTACTGCCCTGTCTGCGGCAGCAGCATGATCAGGGTTGCCCGGAGGCATCTCACCGGGGGGAAATTGTTTCTACCCCTGCTGCCCCGGCCTGGGATCACCATAGTCGGGTCGCCGCTCTACGGCGCGCTCAGCCAAGAGTTCGTCAACCAGCCTCTTCTGCTCAGCAAGCTTATGGCGTAACGTGGACTTCTTGGGATCTTTGTCCGTTTTCTGCACAGAGGCGGACGGTTCGGAGTGCTTGACAGTTCCGACGTGCTTCTTACCCTTTCCGGTGTTTCGACTGAGTACCAGCGACTCGGTGGGTACGAGGAGGCCTAGCAGGTTCCTATGCTAACAGGTAACTCTCC
This sequence comes from Viscum album, assembly GCA_963277665.1. NCBI lineage: Eukaryota > Viridiplantae > Streptophyta > Magnoliopsida > Santalales > Viscaceae > Viscum > Viscum album. The sequence continues at coordinate 1,692,489,321 of OY728143.1, read as the reverse complement.
CTGATGGGTCCAGCAGTGGCGGTACGCCCTCGGGGGGTAAGTCTCCATCAAGGAATTCAATCTCGTCTTCCGTGTCCACTACGTTATCCATGTGGACCGCGACCCCTCTCAGGGGCATGTCCTCGATGTCGCATAGCGAACCGGGCTGCCATTGGATAGGGTCGAAGAGGAGAGCGACATAGTGTCCCCAACCATGGACTTGCACATGGGGGGTAGCTTCCCTGACGATTCTTCGGAGTGCTTTAAAACTCTGAACACATTTCCATTGAAGGGCACTCTGACGACCTGGCGACTCAGGGTGCTGGGCCACAAGGAGTGTGGCTGAATCGATCAGGCGGTACTGCTCGCCGATTTCTTCAAATTGATCTCGACTTCTGGGGTACACCATCCATTCGTAATGAAGGCGGAAGTGTGTCTCCCATAGGGTTTGACAAAAGCACCTCACTTCTTCAGGGGTAAGGGACTCTGGTGTGCGAAAATTCAGCACTACCGTCGGTCAGAACTTCTCCAGGAAGTAATCTACTGCAAGAATACTCCAGAAGCTCCTGGGTTCGGACTCGGGTTCTAGCCCTGTATTTCCCCACTCATCAACCGGGGGCGGCTGAGGGACCGATAGTGGTACCGAGGTGTACCTCTGGGATAACAAACTCGGCGGTGGAGAATACGGCGAACGAGCTGACTGGACGCCGAATTTCGGGCCATCCTCCGAAGAGCAAGGTGACCTGGCCATGATGTCACGATACGATGGGCTGATAGCCACAGCTTCCGGCACAGGAATCACAACTACCGGCGACTGTTCATGTCGTCGCTCTACCGTCGTTAGCCCCCAAAATAGCTCTTCGTGATCTCTAGTAGAGGTAGAGGGTGCTTCTGGTGACAATGGCGGTGATTGCACGGTCGAGACCTGTGGAATTCCCAAGATTTCTTCCTCCTGGATGTACCTGCGGAGAGAGATGGGAATCTGGTGGACCTCATATTCCAGGAGAATGAGGCTAACGCGTCTGGTTCCTACCCCAGTCCTCGATACGAAGGAGCGGGGAGAAGTTTCCATCACTGAGTCACATTCCGCTTCAGAGTCGGAGAAGTGGGCAGGTTTAATCTCCACCCGGGCCTTCCCAGGATTCTTCTTGTGGCGGCGACGACCCGCTCTCCTGCCCCGGGGTGGCTCTTCGGGACAGGGTTGATCCCTATCATGCAGTCTCGGGGCGGCGCTGGCACCGTGGCGGAGAGGGCCCCCACTCGAGATAGCCGAGGTGCGAGGGGCACCAGGGCAAATGTCGAAGGGTACATGGGGAGGACCTCCATGAACAGTACCCATGTAGGCGGAGCCTCTGTTGGAATCAGCAGGAGCATGGGGAGTACCTCCATGGTCGATGCAGGCAGAGCGAGGCTGACCTTCACTCCTCGAGTTTCTGGGGCGAGGAGTACCTTCGTCGGTTGCAGAGAGGACGTAGAGAGGGCCCCCACGTTGGAGAAGGACCGGATGGACGGTGCCTTCAGATCGGCAGTTGGGGGCAGGAGGATGGACTTCATACCCTGTATAGTGGGCGCGGGAAAGGTTTCCGCGCCGAACGTCACTGCCACGGGGTAGGTCTTCCTTCGGGATGGGGGTAGCACGAGGCATACCTCCATGACGAACTTCGGAGAGGGTAAGGCACACACTCTGTGGAGTAGTGGTACGGGGAGGACCTCTGTACGGGGTGACATCACCACGGGTTAGTTCGCAGCGATCACCACTTGGGCCTGCAACCCGGAGAGTCAATCCAGCCTGCCCGTGGGGTGGTTGGGGTCTCGATCCTGGTTGGGTGAAGGAGTGCCCCTGCTCACTGTATGCAGGGGCTTCATGATGCACGTCGACGGTGGCTCAGGACATTGTAGCTGTCGACGTCGACGTGCCTAGGCGAGCGTCCTCAGCCCGGGCCCGGCGCTGACGTCGGGTCAGGCGAGCTGGTGCAGGTGGTGCAGGGGCATGGCCTGCCTGATCTTCCTGCGGAGTCGGATGGTGGTGCTGACGCAGCCGGACGGGAGCTCTCACCTAGAGCCCTAAGGTCGGGACCCTGAGCGGGCTGAGCCGGACAGCGCCCGCCTCTTCAGCGTAAGGTGAGGAGTCGTCAAGGCGTTCCAGGGACAGGCTCCCGAAACGGTTGAACGTTGGGGTGGGGAGCAGGGGCTCCCTACGCGGCCTATTAGGGCGGCGTTGACAGCGGGGCCTGGATGCCTCCAGGTCCAGGCGGGCCATATCCCGAGTTGGGATGACCCCTTCCTCCTCGTACCTGCGCACGAGGTTGTTGATCACCCTTCGCTGGATGACCTCTGATGGGGAAAGGGGACGTGGGTGCCCCGTATTCCATGATGTGGCAGCCGTCGTGGCGGTAGCGACGCCATGTGGGGTAGTTGTGGCGATGTTGCCCCTACCCCTGCGTAGGCTAGCGGGTGGTGATCGCGTCTCTGTAACAGCAACCTGGTTCCTGAGAAATGAAGGGATCAACTCATCAACACCGAGAGGGAAGAGGATTGACAACCAGTGCCCCAGCGTCCTTCCATTCTCCACGTCTGTAAGAAGGATCCACGCCAACACGCTGCAGAATGGAGTGCCCCACGTTCTACTGCCCCGACTTCTGGTGAGTTTCACGACAGGCCCTCTATTTGCTTGGCGGGACTAGGCGCCGGATATCTGGATCCGGTGACACGTCAATCTACTGGTGTCTCGAACGCTACTAATCTCCATATTGAGGAGAATAATTTCACGTTAGTTTCACCATTTCTGTTTCTGATGCTTTCGCCGGGGTGCGCGCGCATCCGTCCGTGGAGGAGGAGGACGCAATGCGCTTGTGGTCCCGCATTCCCGCTTTCCAAATGCGGGCGGCATTCACTCCTTATTCAGGGATGTCTGCTCCTTGATCGAAACGGGATGATGGGATGTCGGTTCTTCCTTCTGTGGATTCCTCCTCATAACTCGTCACCAAGTCTGAGTCTCCCTCGTAGATTTAATACATAGTTCGTGAAACTCTTCCCAGTGCCATGTTTCCATGGACGCCAGTTAATTACACTGCTTCTGTTGGGACATTCCAAAGGGTCCGGTCAGGGCAGCAACCTTCAGTTGGGGGAGTAGTCACGTTGAGGCATCAGTAGCGTGTCTGGATGCTGAGGAACCTGGCATGTCTGTCTATTATCCCTGGTCACAGGGCTTCTCGAGGGCGTGGAAGCCTGAGGCATCCCACATCGAGCACGGGGAATTATATGTCATAGACACATATCTGAGGTTTTCCTCAGCTTCCCGTGTTTAACACAGGGTACGCCGCGAGTTTAACGTCCAGCGAAGATGGATCAACCCAACCGGAGCATTAGCTAGGATAGATCGGATTGAGGGATTCCCCATGAAGGGATGCCGATACCGGGGCCAGCCCATGGGCGGCTGTGAAGAGGATCGTACCGACATGGTCTCACCGAGATATGACGGTCCGAGTGAGAATCGGGATGGGTGATAGGTGGATGAATGGAGTGGAGGGGGAGTGAAATGGGACCATCGCAGGGGCGACGGTGAAGTTGGGCTTGAGCCTTGAAGAGGCTTCCTACGTATCCCCGTGGCAGGGAATCAAAGTCTGTGTAGTTCGGGATGGTGCCGGTAAACCGACGTGAAGGTGGAAATTGGCCTGATGAATGTCGTCAGTGAACCAACGTGAAGGTAGAACTTGGTCTGATGGGCATCGTCAGTGTACCGATGTGAAGGTGGACCTTGGTCCGATGGGCATCATCAGCATACCGACGTGAAGGTGGACCTTGGTCCGATGGGAATCGTCAGCATACCGACGTGAAGGTGGACCTTAGTCCGATGAGAGATGGGCTTGAACCTCGGGGAGGCTTCCTACGTACCATGCCTTGACATGGATCAAAGACCTCGTAGTTCAAAGGGTTTCATTGGTGAATCGACATGAAAGTAGACCCGTGGGTCTACTAGTGGTGGGCTTGAACCTTGGGAAGGTTTCCTACGTACCATGCCTTGACATGGATCAAATTCCTCGTAGTTCAAAGGATTGATGGAATACAGTTTAACGTCATGCGGGATGATAGTGAACCCTGACGTGAATGAATGATGAGAAGTGGGTGTCGGCGAACTGACGTAAATGAGGGACCTTGGTCCAATGGGAGATGGGATTGAACCTCTGGGAGGATTCCTACGTACCATGCCTTGACATGGATCAAATTCCTCGTAGTTCGGATTGAAAATGGGGACTTGGAACACCGACAAGGAGACGGTCTGGGCCAATGATTGTTGGGCCTGAACCTCGGGGAGGCTTCCTACGTACCATGCCTTGACACAGATCAAAGTCCTCGTAGTTCGGGTTGTGGAATACAGTTTAACGTCATGCGGGACGGGGGTGAACCGACGTGAATGAGGTCAGAACGACCGGATGGTGGGTTTGAACCTATAGAGGCTTCCTACATACCATGCCTTGACATGGATCAAAAACCTCGTAGTTTGGGTTAGTCACAACGGCTTGTCGTCGAACTAGGATGCAGTTTAAAGTCATGCTGGATGAAGGTAGAACTCGACGTAAATGATGATGGGTGGGCTTGAACCTCAGGAAGGCTTCCTACGTACCATGCCTTGACATGGATCAAAGACCTCGTAGTTCATATGGGGCTTTGTCGGCGAACCGACTTGAAGGTGGACCTTGGTCCAATGAGTGGTGGGATTGAACCTCTGGAAGGCTTCCTACGTACCATTCCTTGACATGGATCAAAGACCTCGTTGTTCAGGTGGGAATGGGTGTGCAGTTTAATGTCATGCGGGACAAGGGGGCATACAGTTTAACGTCATGCTGGACGAGGGCGAAACTCGACGTGAATGAACGACCGAGCAATGTGGCTTGAACCTCATGGAGGCTTCCTACGTATCATGTCTTGACATGGATCAAAGTCCTCGTAGTTCTCTATGGGTGGGGGTCAAGGTCGGTGCTCACTCTAATCCCACGTGAGTCATGCTCAGTGTGAGAAACAAGAGGTTGCAAGGACCTGACGATCACGTCGTGAAGGATGCGTCCGTGAGAACCGAAGAGGGGCTTACGCGTTAGGCGGCCCATGGTGCTGGGACTTACTCCAGGATGGAGGCCCAGAGTGCGACAAAGCGCAGCGAAAGAGGGATTTGGGACCAATGATGGGAGGTGCCTCATTCCCTATCACGCCCTCCACTGACCTTGGTAGTGGGGAAGTACGGAGATGCAGAGGTGCAGCCATCCGTTGGGGAACTAGGGTCGCCCTTCTCCTATGAACATACGTCACTCCAATAAGGAGGATATCATCCCTGGTGGATGGGTGATTCCATTCCTGTGGAGACGAGTGGTGTAAAGAATGTTCAAGCTGGGGGGACCCTTCGTGAGAGGCACAAGGTCAGGTCACAGTTTAATTTCATGTGTTGAGGATGTGGTGCTTGGCAGTTTAACGTCCTGCAGCTCGGACGAGGTGGGTTCACTCCGCACCCCTAGGACTTACATAACCGGTATCTTCTGGTCCTTGGGGAAGGGAAGGTACCAGTAAGGCCATGGTCAAGGGGGGTTGTGGAACGAACCATCAAGGGGTCCACGTTAGCATGGCTATGCGAAGAAGCAATAGCCGTTAGCGTGCCTATGCGAAGAATCATTAGGCGAAGCAACGCTACGGGTGGTATTGTCCATGGGACTTTGAAATCACATCGTGCAAACCTGGAGGGTCGCACGGGAGGAGGAATTTCTAAGGAAAGGAGTGTGCTTCACGAAGTGGAGTGCCTTGGCCTTATCATGGGGCATAGGTGTGAGTGGAAGGTGCTTCGCGAAGTGGAACAGTGTTTGCGGAGCACTGCCTCGCGAATAAGGGGTACCTCGCGAAGCAGGGTGCTGCGAAGCAGTGTGCTTCGCGATGTGGAGCGATCCTGCCTTAGCATAGAGATCACTAGTACAGGTTGGGTGTTTCGCGAAACATAAACGCTCCGCGGCTGCCCGGGTTCCCGTGGGAATCCCCTTCCTTCGCGAATGCCCTTGAGCTTCGCGAAGGGCATCCCTCTCGGAAGAGGGGCTCAAAACGAGACAAAGAAAAGGCGTCTCACGAAGTAGAAGTACCTCGCGGAGCTCATGATTCCCGGGGAAAATAGTGCTTCGCGATTCGGGAGAGGAGAAGCCAAAAGGTCGGATTGTCCGTCCTCAGGACTCAGGGGGAGTCCAGTATTTATAGGGAAGGGGTGCCGCGAAGCAGAACTCGCGCGCCGCCTCAGGTTCTTCGCGGCGCGCTCGCGAACGTCAACGTCATCCGCGGAGGGTTACCACCTCTGGAGCTTCGCGGCGGGCTCGCGAACATCAAATGCGTTCGCGGAGAATTACCGCCTCTAGAGATTCGCGGCGGGCTCACGAACGTCAAATGCATTCGCAGAGTTTTACTACCTCTGGAGCTTCACGGGGCCGCGATGATCGGGGCGCTTCACGTCGGTGCTTCGCATCGTTGCTTCGCGTTGGTTCTTCGCGAGGCAGCGCGCCAGCCGTCTTTTTCGTTCCTTCCTTTCGGGCCATATTTTGGCACCAACAAATATATATATCAATTTAACAAATTTTATTACCCATATCCTTTTCCCATGATTTCTTATTAGTTTCAATATTGATATTCCTCCATGAGACTGTTTTCACTAGAATGATATTTCTATACCTGGATAAAGATTCCATAAAACAACTACATTGTCTAAAATTTTTACCCACGATTTGATTTTATTCATTATAATCTACCATTATTTTTGTTTGATGATTCTAGGGTTAATGAATTTTGGTGTGCCAACGTCGCCTATTAGAAGATCCCACTAAATAATATAGATGAAAAAATAGAATTAATTCACAATATGATAGAGAAATAATGATGTTATATAATTTGACACACTTACAAAAAAACATGATCCAAGTTAAACATTAGTCTCTGATGGATCTGTGGGCTATCCTAGATTGGTAGCCTCTGAATGATGTTCCTATTCCAATATATGCCCCGTGTTATCTAAATATAGTGGAGTGGAAGTTGAAGGAGCATAATCATCAAATCATGGACGGATAATAGGAAATGGAGGCAACATAGACATGGTAGGATAAAGATATAAGAGTTTAGAATACAACACTGTATGTGGATATGGTATAGGTGGGAACATCTATGTAGGTGGTGTAGACATGATGTGATAAGTAGATTCTAAATAAGATGATGACAAATCCATGGGTAGGAACATCCCTAGAGGCTTAAGTAGAGGATGAATAAGTGTGGTTGATAGGATGTCAGCCAATGAGTAAATATGAGAATGGGTATGATGGGTGCTCTATGTGTCTCTATAAGCACCCCCACTTGGACCCATACTAGTTGGATGATGAGAGGTTAACCCTTGTTCAAATGGATGTCCTTGAAAAAATTGATATAAAATAATAAAAATACAATAAATGTAATATAGAAGAAAAGTATTATAGTTATTATACTCATTAAGGGAACCAAAGGAGGCATCCCTAGTTCCCACATTCTTTCATCATTATAAAATAATATATTACTTTAAATTTATTCAATATCATTCATAATATTCACAAGAATAAAATTTACATCTTTTATAAATATTTTTTAAAAATTATACACACAACGTAGAAGTCAAAAAAGACATAAACAATGTAAACCATAATTAAAAAATTCATTATTACCAATTTCAATATTAAAGTAATCAAATCATACTAGTTTCTAGACAAACAAATAATAATATAAATAACATATTCTATATTAAATTTCTATAAATAAAAAACCAATTAAAGTTTATGACATGGAATGAGGAAAAGCTAAATCCCATATATTAGGTGTTATCTAATTAATTAATGTCACTATTACACATATTTTATTCTAATTATGTTATTTATTATCTATTTATGTTTTCTTATTGAGCATTTTTTTTATTCCCCATTACACACTTTATTTTAATAACTATCTTGCATACCTAAGAATGCTTCCTTGTTTCAGGATTCGTGTTTCCTATTTAGTGCCTGGATTAAGATTATATTACACATCATTCCATATCTAGATCCCTTATTGTTTTTTATTATGGAACATGTTATGATTTGGTAACCCAATCATTATACTTTTTCTTTATTTGAAATTTATTGATAAGCTAGTATAAAAAATATTTTCCCTCTCCATGTTAGTTATTTTTTCCATGCTATACTTTTCTAGTATGTAAGTAGTTTTTTAGAAGTTATAGGTTTTTAAAAAATATGAAATAGAATATTACTTAAAAATTAAAAGAAGATAAATGGTCTTACAACACTATGTTTTCAATGGGAGATGGTTTTGAAAGTGATGGTTTTTAAAAAAAGGTCCTCTCTAGTAAAGTGAATTTAAGAAAACCATTCTCATGAAATTGAATTGTAAAACAATTTTATTATGAAAATTATTTAGTTTTTAAAAATGGATTTGATCTATGAATTTAAAATATAAATTTTATTTCTCTATTACTATTTTGACTAGGAAGATTTTTCAGGAATTTGAAATTAAATGGTAGTATAGGAGACCTTAGTTCACTTTTATAATGGGGAGTAATATAAGATAAAGGGTGGTTTAGTAGTAGTTTTTTAGTATTTAGAATATAGTAGAGTGTCTATTGGGTAATAGGATCCCATCATATTTGATAATTATTTTGTTTTTAAGAGTCACACATTAGAATCATGGTGGTTATTTAGGTTGAGTGATGACATTTGATTAAAAATTTATCATTTGAATAATAAATGGATTTTGGAATGAGAATATGACATGGTAGTGTTAAAGGTCATGTTTTCTTTAAGGAAGAAATATGAATAATATGATGAGTGGTTTGGGATGCGTATGAGTGTGTTACTATTAGTGTGTCTCTTTGATGTGGTATTTTATGGTATCTTGTATATTTGGGTTTAATGTTGGTGGTTTTATACTATTTGGGTTATCATTTATAGTTTCATATTATAGATTAATAGTTTGGGTGATTATTGGTACTTTATACTTAGGTTTTAGTTAGGTTTTGGTTTGTATTTATATTTGACTTTATGGTTTAATGGGTACTTATTTTAGATAGTTATGGATTATTTCTTTAAGATATTGAACTTATAATGAGGTTTGTTCTTGTTTTAGCTTTATATAAAATCCTTTTTTTTGTTAATGGAATTATTATTAGGTGTATGAGGAGTCTTAGGGGAGTTCTAGGGGTTTGGGGCACAAAAGGAGTGAAGAAGGGCCATCTAGTGCATGTTTCATGGTTGGGACAAGATTAGTACTAACTGTGTGCAATAATTGTGTAGGTCTAGAAGAGGCATGTGCATGGTTGAGAAACTATGTAAGGGGGGAGCTTGAAACTATATAGTCTTGCACATATCCATTCTGCATGACCACTATATGGTTATTCAAACCATGTTAGATCCTAGGAGAATGTGTGACCTGGTCCCCTCTTGGATAGAGGTTGGAGGAAAATTGGCAGATAGTTTGGCTAACTGTGTGGTCAAACCATTTGCCTCATTAAAGAGGGGGAATTTCCGATTTCCCCTATAGTTTTTAAAGGTTATAACCTGAATTTCTCCCCCATTCTTCTTACAGTAACCTAGTTGGTGAACCCATTCCTCTCATGCTTCTATAGGACATTTCTCCTCCAATTATTGGTCATTTAGAGTGTGGTTGGGTGTGAATCAAGGCACTGGATGAGTCTAAAACTAATCATACTTCTATTTTCTAGAAGAGGTATTGTATAATTTGTATTATCCTTATTAATCCCTAAAACCATATTTTTCTAGAAGATTTTATGTTTATGGGATTGAAGGTTTTTTGAGTTTGAATCAAAGGATGTAGTTAAGCAAGTGTTCATCTATGAACATGAGGTAGGTGGTCTATAAGTATATTCCATAGTCTTGATTCCTTAATTTTATGTGTATATGGTTGTTTTTTGGTACCTAATTGATTTTTATTTGGTTTCCTTGGTAGGGAATAGTAATTTGGTTAATTTAATGATGGGTTGAACCCCCATGATCTTCGTGGGATCTGTTGTGGTTGAATAGACCAGGCTAAAGGCCACCAGTGGGGTATGATGCTCCCTTGAACATGGAATTGGAGTATTAAACAATTAATTTATGGGTTATGAGATATAACATATCATATTTATGTTTATCATTTAAGCTTGGGTTATGAAATAGAACCAACAATTTGTGTTTTTCTTGTTAACAGGGAATAAGAGGACGTTTGGACTATCTTGAGTGTGTTAAATGAGTTGTGAAATGTAAATGGTAAATGTGTTAATTAGTTAAATAAGAATGATTATGTGGTAAAGAGTTGAGTGGGGTGTTAGACTAATGGTGTATAACCATTTCTTGGGCTAGACTGATTCTCTAGGACCCATCCATATATTTCATGGGTTAGGGTAACAGACTGAGGCTCTATTCTCCTAACGAATGTATGTGACATGACTCCCTAGACTGGGGCATTGAGTTAATTTTATATATTTTAATTTTATTAAATGAATTTCCCTGTGACATAAGGAACTAGACTCCCCTTATTCATGGTTATATGACTTTCATGGTCCAAATCATGATTGATGAAAATGGGTAACACACAAAACTAATGAAGAATGTGGCTAATGTAAAACCTATAACGTGATGGAACATAGTTTATCATTTGTTTATCTTATTGATTACAATAATTTTTTATACACTATTTATATTGGATATTTTGTAGAAAACATTGATGGTGGACAACTGGGTTTTACTAACACACTGCTCAGGCTTCCATTGGGTACTTGAGAAGACTTTATAGTTGTAGGTTAGAAAAAGGGCATGATCCCTATGCTAGAGGGTTAATTGAGTCTTAAGAATGTTCGTGGGTGAGGGAACCATATATGGTGTTAGGAACCATTTCGAGGATTATTCATCTTTTCTTTATTTTGGGTTTTCATTTACACCTGGCATTGTATGAGATGAAATGTCATATTTACTATTGGTTAGGGACATGTCCCCAATTTTGGGAAATTGATTAGGGATGCATGTTTATTTATTTATTCACATTGTTTATTTTATTGATTATTCTATATAATGTTTTTTAATATGATAAATATGGTATAGTCTCACCTCATGTCTCATTAAACCCTCACTACTAGTCATCATCCTCTAGCGTACGGGGAGGCATGCCTTAGGTCACGTAACAAACTAGCTCAGGGCACTAGTTTAGTGGCTCCTGGGTTGGGGTGTTACAAAGTTATATCAGAGCTATTATTTTCTATCATTTATTTAATTTTTTGAAGGTTTATAGGAGATTATGAGGTTTTGATCCTTGTAAATGATCTTGTACATGGGAGTAGCTAACCCATGTATAGGGGAAAACCCAAGTACCTAGGGTGGGATTATTATTCTTAACGTTCATTTTTACAGTTGAATGTTATCTCACCATGGGTGATGCACTTGATGCATGATGTTATTTTTTTATGGGATTTTTCTCATGGGATGAAAATGAATTAGTTTGTGTATACATGCCTCATTTTAGACACTTAGGGATATATGTGACATGCATCATGTTACACACACATTGGAAAACATGTTGTAGTTGGGTGTGGGAATTAGAAATGAATTTTGATCCTATTGTGATTTTGAGGAAAAAGGAACCCAATAAAGATGTTATAACTATATAAAGAGTTGAAATATGTTGTTTATTGGTTTTAAAAAGTTCATAATGAGAAATTTTTAAATTTTTAAAGAATTGAAGGTAATTAACTGGAATGTATTAGTATGGTGTTTAACGTGATCTGAATTTTAAAGTTTGTTTCCTTATGTTATCCATGAAAAAATGTAGGGATGGATGAGGGTAGTGATCAATATTCAATTATTTATGTTTGGAGAGTGTATATAGATTGAGTTTTTATGGATAATAAAGATCCCGGTTTTGTGTAAACTAAGGAAACATTATGTTCTGTTTTTTCAGACATGTGCTCGGCATTGTAAAGAGATTCCATCATGATGATACCTACCAGTTGGGCGACATGAGGACATCACCAAGAATGATAATCCAATGATGGGTAATGGACCCCCATTGGTTTTGGGTAATAGAGGGGAAGAGAATTTCTGTGAGAACTTTTCTTATTTTATGCAGATTATAGAATGACAACTTGAGAAGGTTGTGCCATGTATTTTTTACATGACTAGAGAGTTTCAGTAGCAGCACCCTCTGACGTTTTCCAAAGAGGGTGGAACCGAGGTAGCCATGTTTGGGATAGATTCAATCCCAATGATTCTAAATCACTTAGAGAATCCTCTAGAGTAGAGAGTCATGTTGGATACTTACATATTGTGAGGACTGGTGAATCATTGGTGGGATGTTATAGTTTGGACTCAGTGGGAAGATGGTATGATATAGAAATATTTATAGGAAAATTTTTTGGAAAATTTCTACCTAGAGAATCTGATATAGGATAGAGCTATGGAATTTATGAGGATGAATGAGGGGACTATATTCATGATGGATTATGTTGGAAAATTCACTACCTAACGACACATTACTAAAAATTTGGAAGGGGATGAGGCAACTATGAAGAGAAGTTTTTAGGACATACTTAGATATGATATCAAGTCCCAGGAGAATATCTTACATCTAAAGACTTTTGTTGAGATGGTAGATCAGAATCTCATTTCATAAGGAAACATAAATGAGTCTTCTGGTAGTGGACATGTGGGTATAGTTGGGTGGTCTAGTGGTATGAATTATGATAGTAGGAAGTGATATTTTGAGGGGTTTAACTAGGTCAGTGGTAGAAAGATCAACCAAAGAAGAGGATTTATCCCTTAGGGTGGTGACCTAGTATTCCGTTATTAGTGAGGCAGACTGGGACACATGCATGGTCAGTATCCCCAACCACTATTTGAGTTTCGAACATGCAGAAGAATGGGAATATACATAGGTTTTGTAGGAACCCCTGATAGGTGGGCATTGATGGGGGATCAAGAATAATACAGAGTGTAGTAAGGGGGTCTACTACCCCATACCAGGTAGGCAGTTGTAGTTATACTAGTCATACTAGCCATGGTGGTGGGTACAGTGCTTAAGGAAAATATGATCATTATTAGAAGGGTAGTGCATCACCTGGAACTCAGAATGATTCCCAAGGGAGAGGGACATGTCATCTTCATGTAGTTCATTCAACACCTAGTGGTGGTGAGGCTAGTCCATCAACTGTTCAAGGTATGATTCTGGTAGCTTCCATGCTTTCTATTGATTTATTTGATACAATGGATTGACATTCTTTTATATCTACTCAGTTTGTTAATGTTTTGGGTATAATAGTGGAATATATGTGTGATATTATATTGATTGATACACCATTGGTAGTACAAGAAGGGAATATCCTACAATGTAAGTTGTGTTCTCTCGAGGTTGGTGGGTTCTGATTCCGTTGGAATCTGTTTGTTCTTTAGATGTAAGGTTTTGAATTGATATTAGGGTTGGGTTGGATGGTGTTGTATCAAGAACATGTTTGATTTTACCACCAAATGGTAATGTTCACATACCTTGAGGGTGACACTTATGTTCTCCTAGGGGAATGGAATTTTTAGGCCGACCATACATGTCCATCTCATTAGCAATTGGGTGAACATATAGCTCAAGTGGCATGTCTCATACTAGGAGATGGGGGATTAGTGTAGGATGTATTTCCTCTCATGGTGGATAAATTTCTAGACATGTTTCTTAAATATTTCTTAGGGTTTCCACCTGATATATATGTTGAGTTCAAGATTGAGTTAGTTCTTGGAGATGATCCATTATCCATTTTTCTGTATAGGATGGAACCATAAGAGCTTCAGGAGTTTAAAAATTAGTTGGAGAAATTATAGAATAAAAGGTTTATTCACCCAAGTTTTTTAACCTTGGCGATCTCAAGTTTTGTTTGCTAAGAAGGCTGACGGGATGTTGTAGTTGTGTGTCGATTATCATAATTTGAATCATATGACAATTAAGAACTGATATCCCCTCCTACGTATGTATGAAATGTGCTTCTATTTTCTCCAAAATTGATTTGAGGTTAGGGTATCATCAGCTAAGGGTGAAACCTTATGATATACTGTATAATTATTTCAGGATCAAGTATGGTTTTTATGAGTTTATTGTGATAACTTTCAGTATTGAAAATGCACTTGATGAGTTTATAGCCTTAATTAACTGAATATTCCACTCATACTTGAATCAGTTGGTGGTTTTTTTAGTTGACATCATGGTGTACTCAAAGAATCACAAAGATAATGCCAAACCCCTTGACATCATCTTTAGTACACTAAGAGAGAATCAACTATAATCCAAGATATATAAGTGTCAGTTCTAGATTAATAAGGTACATTTTTGGGGTCACATCATCTTAGAGGAATGTGAATTGGTGGACCTGAAGAAGGTTCAAGTAGTAGTATCTTGGTAGAATCCAAAGTAAGTTTTTTATATCATAATATTTTTGGGTTTTGTGGGATATTACTGAAGGTTTGTTAAAGAATTATCCTTCTTGGTAGCACAACTTTTTTGCAATACCAATAAGGGTGTCAAGTTCGAGTGTTCTGACTCATGTGAGAATGATTTTCAGGAGCTAAAGAAATTCTTAACTACTACACCAATTTTGATACTACCTAAAATAGGTAAGGAGTATATCTTGTTTTGTGATGCATCTGATATTAGTAATGGGGTAGTGTAAATATAGGGAGATCAACTCATGGAAAACAGGTCACGATAGTTGAGGCTGTATGAATGAAATTAACCTACACACAATATTGAGTTATCCATGGTGGTTTATTCTTTAAAGTGTTGGTGGCATTACCTATTGGGTGAAAGGTTAGTTCTTTATACGTATCATAAAATCCTGAAGTATATCTTTTATTAATGGTATTTGAACCATTTATAATGATGATGGGTTGATTATATGCAATCCTTTGATTTTGAGTTGGATAATATGCAAGGAAAATGGAATAGTGTTGAAGATTCATTGAGTCATACAACATAAACATAGGCAGTCCATGAGTCTAGTTCTGAGTGGAAGATGATGGCCTTGTTCTCTGAGATGTATATAGTGGTTCAAGAGGGTTAGGGATAGATGCCCCTCATATCCTTTTTATTTGAGTATACACTTCTAATACATATCAAGGAGAGGCCGTATAAGGATCTGGAGTGTTTCGACTTGAGGGAAATCCTTAAAGGTGTAGAGTCGCCTTATAACTAAACTATCAATGATGATGAGATCATTTACATTTTTGGACTTGTTGTTGTGCCTACGTGTATCCAAGAAGATATGATGCATTAGTTCTATTCCTCAAAGTGGGATGTGAACCCATGATGGATAATGATATATCATGATATTTATAGATAGTATTGGTGTCTTGGGAAGATGAATTAAGTTATAGGTTTCATGATATGATACTACACCTTTTTGAAGGTTAAGGTTGAGCATCATCAACTGGGTGGTTTTCTATAACAGTTTCCCATTCTGAAATGGAAGTGGGTTGATACTACCATGGATTTTGTAGTAGGAATCCCAAGGAAACCTTAAAAAAATGATACAATATAGGTAATTTTGGATCGATTAACCCAGGTAGCACATTTCTTTCCGATTTGAGAGACTTTACCATTTACTAATTGGGTAACATGTATGTTTGGGGGATAGTATATTTGAATGGGGTACCTTGGATCTTGGGAGAAAAACTTAGCACTTCTAGAGTTTTATACTAACAATAGTTATCAGAAAAATAATCATATGGCACCATATAAGGTGCTCTATGGTAAGTCATGTAGATCTCCATTGTTTTTTATGGAGGCTGAGGAATCAATGTTTTTGGAGCCAAGTCTCGCGTAGGAGACATTAGACAATTTTTAGATGATTTAGAAGCATATAGCTACAACATAGAGTAGGTATAAGTCTTATGAAGATCGATGTTGTCGACCTATTGAGTTTGTAGTGGGTAATCACATGTTTCTTCAGGTATCACCATGGTTGGGTCACCATCGGATTTAGAAATGGGTAAAGTTGGATCCCATGTATGTGGGGCCATTTGATATTATGGATAGGATCAAGATGTTAGCATATTAATTGGATCTTCAACAGTGGTATATTGGAATGCACGATGTTTTTCAGGTGTCATAATATCTAAATTATTACCTTAACCCTTATCAAGTGATAGATGTTGATGATGTAGAGTTTGAGGCTGATGAATCCTTTAGGGAGCATCTAGTTCATATTTTGGACCATAATGAGAATGTTTTAAGGGGTAAGGCCATTCCATTGGTTTGAGTGTTATGAAAGTATGGTAATGTCAAAGAGGATACTTGGGAGAGGGAGATAGATATGTAGGCCCAATGGAAAAAATCTTTTTATCTTGGATTCTTTGTGAATATTGGGTGTTCATCTCAAGGATGAGACATGTGACATCCCGACCCGACTTAACACTAAACCGGTAGCCTGACCAATGGGTCACTTGGCCTCTAGTGCGTCTCCTTGTACGCTAGAGGCTTCTGACTAGTAGTGAGGGTATTGGGAGGTGATGGTGGGGAGACTATACCCTCTTATTAGAGTTTTACAATGGTATTATCAGAGAATAAACAATAGAAACAACAGAATAAGTATATAAACAACTAACAAAGCAGAGGAAGGTAGATAATATCAATCTAATAAAAGTGGCCAACACTAGATTATACAATATATGAATGCATGAGATGTTGATGATACATGAAGGAGAGAAATAAAAATATAGCAAGCTTTACAATATGGTACAATAATATGGAAAATATAGAAAATCCACAAGGGTGATCTCCATGAGCATCTCGAGCTCCATCTTTGTCCTTTTCTCCTAACTCCTAGGTACAATCATACAACAATAAGCAAGGTCTAAATCCCTGTGAACAAGAAGGTCTACTTGGGTACCCCAATGAAATGGTGGCCCGAGTAGGGTGTGAGATATAAATCTCAATAGGATATCACCACTAGTGTCAATCCCAATCCATAAAGTTCAATATAAATTAAGCACTTTGTAGTTATAGAGAATTATAACTGACACAAAAAATTAACATTAACTGTCTAGGTTCCTATGAGACACCTGAAGACTATACCTGCTTCAGCCCTTAGATGGTGTTTGAACATGTAACTAGTTCATTAATTAAGTAATTACCTATTTATATTGAAATTTCACATGAGGAATAGCTAGCACTGACATCAACTCATGATAGTATAAATAGTTAATGTTCCAAGATGTAACAGGGCAACGATGATTGATGATATTTAAAAATTAGTTCCAAGGTGATGACTAAGGAAATGTAGACCTCAAGGGTTGCTAACTCCGTAGTATATATGTATAACTAAAGGGTAAGAGTGTAATCCAAGGTTCATATTTCAAGGCATTCCATAATAAGATGCCTACTTAATCAAAGGTGATCATACAAGGTAAAACGAGGCTAAGCAGTGACAGGGCCCTATGAGCTCAAACCATTGAACCTACTTGTTAATGTTGGATCAAAGGAGTGTATCCAAGGAATAATTTAATACTATGTGATGTATCATACAGTGTCATATTGAACATCCAAGAATATGAAAGGATCGGGATCTAAGTGGGTGTCAACCTAAGCATGCCGCATCCTTGAATTAGAATGGGGTCCCTGAGTGCTCATGGCATTCCCCGATTATAATCTAAGGAGAGCTTGAGTCAGACCACTCCTATTTGATAATGAATTCATGTAATATTGAATTTGATTCATGCCTTGATTTTCATTATTGTGAATAGTGAAAGTGTCATTACAACCATTCAATCAATCCCTTTAAGGCATTTCATGTGTCAAGGTTCACTTTGTTACCTTCCATTAACATGGTAAGGGGGTGCTATGGACGTGTAACCAATTATTCATTTATGAACTTGAGTACTTAAATGTAATTCCAAAATGGAAATCCATGTATCACCTAAGGTATAATTAAAATATCCCATTAATTCAATTTATGGAATTCCTACTTGGGAATCCATGTATCACCCAAGGTACAAAAGCATTCAATGCATTCGAAAATCATTTAATGAATTCATTTGAAGGTTAATCGTCATGAATTAACCATTTTGTTTTAATTCAACCCATTTAGTTTACCAAAACATGCCAAATTTATTTATAAGGCTCCATGGGTCACTTAGGAGGTGTTAATGTAGAAAAGGAAATCTCTTACCTAGGTAATTCCAATCTAAAAACTGGACCAATCAATTAAATGATGCCTTGGTTCTTTAATCATTTTAAAAGTGAAACTTAGTTTTTCTAGTTCCGTTAGGGACATGTCCTAAACATTACATATTTCAAACATAACATCGAGGCATAAAAATAAATCAATACAACTATACAAGAAAACATAAAAGTCTAATCACTACTTTTATCTTGAAGACAGCACTCCTCCGTTGGAGGGGTTTTATTATAAAATCATGATATTTCATATCAGACAAATCATTTATTACATTTATAATTTTAAATCATGAAACATGCTAAATTAACATTTAAGAGGTATTTAATCTAAATACATCACTGCATGAGTTAAATTCTAAAAAAAGTGTAGTAAGCAGTTTATTAAAGCATTTATAAAATTTAAGGACTTGGAAAGGGACCCTACCTCAGGTTGGAACCCAACCAAACATTTCAGCTCTTGGAACTTTCTAAACTAGATCTCTCACTACCCCCACAAAGCATATGTACATTCACATACATGCAAGGACACCTAGCCCCTATGCACACACCTGCATGACCATGAACATGTGCAAGGGGATCCTTACACATATGCTTATATACATACGCCCATCTCCACTCACCTACGCATGAATTTTTCATATATATAAAAAGGCACAACAAGACTCATAAATGTGTATTCACTTCCATGGATGAATATACACATAACATGGGAACTTACATACACACATACACACATATACTTACCTATGCACACACAGGTGAGTTGCCTTAGACATGCTGACCAGAAACCCCAAATCAGAGACCAAAACACTAAAAAACAATTACGAGAGTCTCATAAAACAACCAAAAGTCTCAAGATAATAAGAGAGAAACCAAAAATCATGGTAAAACCCTTACCTCAGATAACATTGGCCCATCGAAATAGGCAGAACCGCCTCACCTTTGTCAATGGTTGTCAGAACTCGAACCAACATGACTTAGAAGACCATTTTTACAACCCTATAACAAAGGAAAATAAAAAATGGGGTTACCCCTAGCCCTAGGGTGTTTTCCAAAACTACACCAAGTGAAAAATAGGCCAAAAAATGACCAAAACTTGGGAGTAGAAGGAATTTTGGTGCTTACCTTGACGATTCAGATGATAAATACTAAGAAATATGGGTAGATTTGATGAGTAGTGGAGGTCGTGGAGAGGAGGGATACTCGTCCATGGGGACCCCCCTCTCCCTTGGGGTGTGAACTGCATATGAGGGAGAGGGATGAGGAGATGATTGTTTTATTTTTATTTAATTAAAATTTAGTTTAAAATAATTCATTTTCTCAAAACTGGGTAAACCGCACGGTTTGACCCGTATGGTTTTCCAAACCGTGCACAAACTGTGCAGTGAATAGTTAGAAGGTAATACCTCAATAAAAACATTGTTCATGCTAGGTTCACAATTTGGAAAACTGTGCGCAACCCATGCGCACTGCCACTGTCATACAGAAACGAGCTACGAGGTTTCTTACAGTGGTCCGCATGGTCTCAAACAAACCATGTGCCCTCCGAAGGTCCTTAAAAATTGGCTTTTCCTGGTCTGACACTCCTAAAACTCCTTGGGACACCCGGTAAACTTTTTGGGCCTTCACCCATGTCCAAAAACAACACTTAAATCATTCCAACACTCAAATTTTCATTTTAATTATTGTATTTAAAAATAAACATTTTAGTAATTGAAAAAGTTCAAAAACCATTATATTTTAGTCTGGTTAAAAAACATAGGACTCTACAATCTCCCCACATTAAAACTTTTCATCCCTGAGAAGCCTTCAAAAACAAAAAAAACATCACTCGGCCAACAAGGGTCCTGAGGTATTGTTTAAAAGGATGCATTGTGCTTCCAACGCTCAACACGCCTTTAAGTACTTCTTAAGCATTCCACACTTAATCCATTACAACTCAAGTCAATGCTCGCTTTCCAACTAGAACAATGAAATGGAACTTACCTGAGCCTAGTAAGATAGGGGCATGATCACATCATTGTTTTGATAAAAATTTGACCGATAGTTCTCCCCACCATAGGTCTTAACTTAAGGAAGGTCCAATTCAAAGTCACATTACATCCACCATTGGAATTTCCATACGAAGCGCGTCTTTGAGTGATCTAACAATGCTCCTAGCATGATTTCGTGAAAAAGGAGCGGTATAATTTTGATTGACTTAGCAGAAACTGGTCACAAGAGATTTTCTCATAAGACACTGCTGACCTTGAAACCACACATTCCTTCACCTAGAAACATGTTTTAAAATGGTTCCTTATGACTGTAAACATTTAATAAGAGAGAGGGAAATAATGTAGCCACTTTTCTGACTTATCTCAAAGATGTACAACTTAGGTAGTCGACACAATTAAAAAGAAATGGATGGAGTTCCTGAGTCTGACCAAGGAATTCCTAATTGGGAACCTAGGAATCTCTCATAACCTACCATGCCATGATAATAACCACATGTCAGTGTATAACAATGATAAAGATCACCCAAAAATCTCAACATCTTAAAGCATTAGCATGGTGTAAGGCTGACGTGCTCTTTGTGCATCTAGGATGATATCGAGAAGGGGGACATGTTCATCTCTTAAGAAGATTACACTAAAAGGATTTGGAATGATTTTCAGTCGATCAGTAACAATTACTAGATGAAAGAAAGGTCGATCCACCACTAGTCAACTTTTCACATAAGGAAACTCAACTTCACCTACCAACACATCATTAGCCGATTATAATCCTTTATCACATTAGGCATTATGTGATCATTCAAGATTATCCACTGAAGTCTATTCGAGACCAACAATTATTTGACAAGGGTTTCATACACAACCAAACATCAATTTTGTTCTACCAAGCAAGCACCAAAATTTACAAAACTCAACAACCCAGGGGATTTTAAGCAACTGACCGCTTCCAAATGGTCCCTCTTTGTTGGGTTCCTTCTACATGGAAGGACACATTTACTATGTTCAACATGAAACTCCCCACCTTAAGAGTGTACTAATTGCAAAATAATAAAAACTAGCCACTCATAAGTGTGATAGGTCAAAACAAGTTAAACTAGCACATGACACCCCTCCAAGCCTTGATCACAGTGTCAAAATATACAAGGAAGTTCAAAGCAAATAGAATGGCATACCCAAAACACTCGAGTCTTATAAAATCCATCTCGATCATTAGGATGAAACTAAATCTTTAACGCTCAGGTCACTCTACTTGGAGACAACCTGAGACCATACCTAACAGAACAATAGATTTATTCAGAGTCATATTGCGCTATACTACCATAATCCTTGATGAAACCATGACCATACATCCACTATTAAGAAGAAGAAAGGGTAAAAAAACCTAGATAGTAGCCGACCATGCCCAAGGAATGTTTAACCTTCTGAAATAGAGCATTACTTGATGTTCAAAACCATAACAAGGTCAAGAAAAACATGACCACCCATTCGAACAAGGATGTCATTTGAAACTGAATGTCCTGCAAGGGAGAATGACACCCGAATGCCACCAAAAGTTAGGAAAGCTCGTGGTACAAACAAGGAATTTAAATTCCTTTTTAACAAAAAAAGCAACATATAATTGTCCCATTTTAACGAAACTGAGTTCATCAAAATGAAATCCACTATCAATTTCTCAACTTATTAAAGTTCAAACACCCAAATAGTTCATCTCAAAATAAACATTCCCTAACTGACCTACTTGGGTCTAGTTTCACTTTTAAGCATTTAACCAATTCATTTCAAGTTAAATCTAAATAGATTTAACATTTTTAAACATGTCAAGGTACAACATTCCATTACATTTAATTTAGGTTTCCATTTACCAATTCATGAAGCGCCCATACACTTCATGGATTGAAAATTGACTCCCATCAATCAAAACCAAACTATATTCAAATTTTAACATGATCACATACAATGGTCTAGATATGGGTGGCCACCTACCAACTAGTAAAGTGCCCATACAGTTTACCATTCAGAATTTGGATCCCTCTAGTAAAAAACCAATTTCACTTTGCAATTAAACTTTAGTGGAATCAATGGTTCAAATACACAAGTTACCTTTTCCCAGACATAAGGCACCCATAAACCTTAAAATTAAAACTAGCTCCCAATGTAATTGTAACCATTTAATATAGAAAAGTAACCAATTATATATCAACAAGTCAAGGAATGTCACTATAAACACTAAACACAGATGGCATGTTATTTAACACAGGAGCATGGTATATTATCACCCAAGCATGTTAAATATATCATTGAAACCTTCTATCTAAATAGGTATACAAAGAAATTACCTAAACCAGTATAAATCTAAGTGTGACATAGCACTCAAGGCAGAAAATCCAAAATAGAAAGCATCTTACATATGCAACTATATGGCATGGAACTATGCATGGAATGTGAATTTCAATGTGCCCAATATGATGCATGTTATGTTTCATCCCTTTTGTATCAGGCCAAGGATAAAATTCCATGAAGTTCATAAATAATTATTAGTAGAAATTACACCAATCACTGTATGTGAAATCATATCAACTATAATATCAAACATCATGAACATCAATTACAAGCCTTGGACACTAGGTCATTTCCTGTATATGGGGTGATTAGTCCCAAGCATGATTATTAACCAAGCACTGACGCATTAGTCTCTTGTCTACCAACCTAAACAGTAAGACAAAGGAAACATTTATCCTCTGCTACAACTTTGTGACATTCCATCCCAACTTACCACTAAACTGGTAGCCAGACCGGTGGGTCACATGGCTTTAAGAGCATCTCCCCATACACCAGAGGCTATCGACTAGTAGAAAGGGCCTTGGGAGATGATAGTGGTGATACTATACCCTCTTATTAGAGTTTCACAACTATATTATATGAGAATAAATAATAGTAATAGGAGATGAAGTATATAAACAATTGAAAAATCAGTGAAAGATAAATAATATCAATTTTATAAAAGTGGTTGGTGCTAGTTTATACAACAGATGAATGCATGAAATAGTGATGATCCATGAAATAAAAAAAATATCATTATTTACAATACAACACAATAATATGGAAAATATAGAAAATCTTTAAGGGCGATCTCCATGAACATCCCGAGCTAAAACTCGATCCTTTACTCCTGACTCCCATATACAAGCATATAGAAACAAACAATGTCCAAAGACCTACGAACAAGAAGGTATACTCGGGTACCCCGGTGCAATGGAGGCCCGAGTAGGGTGTGAGATATAAATATCAGTAGGCCAGAACTACCGGTGTCAAGCCCATTCCAGAAAATGCAATATTAATTAAATAGTGTGCATGTATAGATAATTATAACAAATGCAATAAATTAACATCACCTGTCCAGGTGCCTATGAGACATCTGACGACTATACCTACTTTAGCCCTTGGCTAATGTCTGAAAATTTAACCAGTTAATTAATTAAGTAATTACCAATTTATATTGAATGGTCATGTGAGGCATATCCAGCACTAAAATTACCTTGTGATAGTATAAATTGTGAAGCTTCTAAGATGTAACAAGGCAACCATGATTAATGATAATTAGAAATGAAGTTCCCACGTGATGACCAAGGAAAATTAGACATCAAGGGACACTAACTCAGTAGTATCTGAGTCTAAATAATGGGTAATATTATAATCCAATGAGTATATTCCAAGGCATTTGACAATATGATGCCTATAGAATTGTAACTGATCATCCAAGGTAAAATGGGGCTAATCAGTGACAGGACCCTATTGGTTGTAACAAAGGCACCTACTTATTAATAATGGATCCAAGGAGTGTATCCAAGGCATACTTTAATACTATGTGAGGGATCCTACAGTTTCATACTGGGAATCTAAGAATAGTAATGATCAGGATCCAGGTGGGTGTCAACCTAAGCAAGCGGCATCCTTGAATCAGAATGGGGTTCTTGAGTGCTCAAAACATTCCCAGATAAGAATACAAGGTGATATCAAGTCAAGACACTTATATTTGATAATGAAGTCATGTAATATTCTATTTGATTCAAGCCTTACCTTTCATTAGTGTTAATAGGCCAAGTAGCATTTCAACCATTCAATCAATCCCTTTAAGAAATTTCAAGTGTCAAGGTTCACTCTGCTACCTTCCATTAACATGGTAAGGGGGTGCTAAATACATGTAACCAATTATTCATTTATGAACTTGAGTATATCCATGGAAATCCATGTACCACCCAAGATATAATTAAAATAAACCCTTGAGTCCATCCATGGAATTCCTACTTGGGAATACATGTATCACCCAAGGAACAAAATCATTTAATACATTCAAAAATCATTTAATAAATTCATTTGAAGGATAATAATCATGCATTCACCATTTCATTTTAATTAAACCCATTCAATTTACCAAATCATTCCAATTTTATTTATAAGACGCCATGTGTCACTTAGGAGGTGTTAATGGAAAAAGGAAATATCCTACTTGGGTAATTCCAATTTAAAAAATGGACCAAACACTTAGATGGTGCCTTGGTTCTTTAATCATTTAAAAAGGGAAACTCGGTTTTTCTAATGCCATTAGAGCTAGGTCCTAAACATTCCATCATTCAAACATATCATCAAGTCATAAAATAAATCAATACAACAAGCCAAGAAAGCATAAAATTTTAATCACAACTTTTTTCTTGAAGACAGTGCTCCTCCATTGGAGGGGTTTTATTATAAAAACATGATATTACATATCAAACAAATCATTTATTACATTTATAATTTTAAATCATGAAACATGCTAAACTCACATTTAAGAGGCATTTAATGTTAATACTTCACTATATGAATTAAATTCTAACAAAAGTGAAGTAAGTAGTTTATTAATGAATTTATAAAATTTGAGGACTTGGAAAAGGACCCTACATTAGGGTGGAACCAAACTGAATATTTCGGCTCTTGGCGATTTCTAAATAGGGTCTTCCACTACCACAACTAAGCATATGCACCATCACATATATGTAAGGACACTTAGCCCCTATACACACACTTGTATGACCATGAAAATGTGCAAGGGATCATTACACATATGCTTATATGAATATGCTCGTCTCCACTCACCTACGCATAAATTTTTCATATATATACATAGGCACACATAGCACCATACATGTATATTCACTGTCATGGAAGAATAAACACATAATGGGGGAACCTATATATATACTCACCTATGCACATGCAGGCAAGTCACCTTAGACCCGATGACCTGAAACCACAAAGTAGAGACCAACGCACTATAAAACAATTACCATGGACTCATAAAACACCCAAAATACACAAGATAATAAGGGAAATTCCACAAAGCAGAGGAAGAACCTTACCTCAGATAACAGTGGCCAACCAAAACAAGTGAAACTGCCTCACCTTCGACAACAGTTGTCAGAACTCGAACCAACGTGACCTAGAAGACCATTTGCACAACCCTATAACAAAGGAAAATCGAAAACAGGTTATCCATAACACTAGGGTGTTTGGATGAACTATACCGAGTGATGAATATAACGAAAAATGGTGGAAACTAGGAGGATAATGAAGGATGGTTCTTACCTTGATGATTCAAATAACGAACGTGAAGAAATCAGGGAAGATTTGATGAGGAGAGGAGACTGTGGGGAGGTGGGCTGCACATCGAAGGGGAACCCCTTGGGGTGTTCGTATTGTATGAGGGAGAGGGGTGAGGAGATGAGTGTTTTTTATTTCATTTTAATTTAATTTAAAATAATTCATTTTCTTGAAGTTGGGTAAACCGCATGGTTTGACCCGCACGATTTTCCAAACTGTGTGCAAATCATACAGTGAATAGTGCGAAGGTACTGCCTCAAAACGCACACCGTGCAGGCTAGGCACATGGTTTGGAAAATCGTGCATAGCCTGTGCGCACCTCCACCGTTCACCTGAAATGAGCCACATGAATTCCTATAGTGGGCTATATGGTTTCAGACAAACCATGCACCCTCTGCAGGTCCTTAGAAAATTTCTTTTCCCAGTTCGGTGCTCCCAATACTCCTTGGGACACCCGTGAATGTTTTTGGGCATTCACCCATGTACAAAAACAACACTTTAAAGCATTCCAACAATCAAAATTACATTCCAAATCTCAGATTAAAAAAACAACCCATTCAGTAATTGAAAAAGTTCAATAACCTTCTTATTTTAGTTCGGTTAAAAAATACGGGATCCTATAAGGCATTATAAGGTGGGTAGGTTGTAAGAATTGAAACTTCTAATGAGGTATGTTCTTGTCTAAAATTTAGTTATACTCCACTTTTTTTGTTAATGGAATGATTCTCGGGTGTATAAGGAGTCTAGAGTGTATCCAAGGGGTTCATGGAACTATAGGGGAAAGAGGAGCCATCCATTGAATGTTTCACAGTTGGCACACGGTTAGTAGTAACCATGTGACATAACTGTGTGGGCCTGGAGGTGGTAGGTGCACAGTATAGAAACCATGAAAGGGTGGAGCCGAAAACCACGTGGTCTTGGATAGATCCATTCCACACGACCACTGCACATTTTATCAAACCATGTGAGATCCCAAGAGACTATGCTACTTAACCCCCTCTTGGATAGAGGGTGGCTCACAGTTCATCCAACCTTGTGTCCAAACCATGCGCATCATTAAAGAGGGGGAATTTCCAATTTTTCCTCTCATTCTATATGGGTTCTAACACGAATTTCTCCCCCATTCTTATTCCAGTAACCTAGATGATGAACCCTTTCCTCCTAATCTTCCAGGGACGTTTCTCCTTCGATTATTTGCCGTTTGGAGTGCGGTTAAGATTGAATCGAAGTTCCGAGTGAGACTAACACTCCTCTAACCTTTATTTTCTAGATTTTGTCTTATATAATCATTCTTATCCTTCCAAATCCCAAAAACCTTGTTTTCCAGTAGATTTTAAGTTTGGGGTTTGAATGTTGTTTGGTTTCAAATCAAAGGCTACGTTTAAGCGAGCATTCACTTATGAACTTGAGGTAAGCAGTCTACAAGTATATCCCATAATATTGATGCCCTAATTTTATGTGTATGTGGTTATGTTGTGGTACATTATTTTTTTCTATTTTGTTTCCTTGGTAGGGAATGGTAAATTGGTTAATTGAATGATGGATTGTACCCTCATGATCCCCATGGGATTTGTTGAAGTTGAATAGATTCGGCTAAAGGCCACCCATGGGGTGTTCCACTCCCTTGAACATGGAATTGGATTGTTAAACAAGGAATTGATGGGTTATGTGATAGAACCTACGATAGTTATGTTTAGAACCAATGATTTGTGTTTAGCTTGTTAACACGGCATAAGTGGATGTTTGTAATATCTTTAATGTGTTAAATAAGTTATGAAATGTAACTAGTAAATATGTTAATTAGTTATAGAATCATGATTATGTGGTAAATGGTATGAGTGGAGTGTTAGACTCAGGATCTACTCCCACATGTTGGTAAAGACTGAGGCTATAGGACCCAAGCCTATATTTCATGGGTTAGGGTGTCAGACCAAGGATTTATGCCCCTAATGAATGCATGTGATATGATTTCCTAGGCTGAGGTTCCAAGTGAAGTTTATATATTTTAGTTTTGTGAAATGAATGTCCCTCTCGGATAGAGAACCGGACTCCCCTTATGCATAGTTTGATTACTAGCATGGGTCAAAGCATGTTGGATGAAAATGGGTAACAAAGAGAACTAATAAAGAATGTGGATAATGTAAAACATGTTAAATGATGGAATCTGGTTTAACTTTTCTTTATCTGGTTGATTACCATACTTCTACAAACACTATTTAGACTGGATATTTTGTACACGCTATTGGTGGTGTCCTGTTGAGTTGTACTCACACCCTGCCGGGCCACCATTGGGTATCCGAGCAGACTTCATAGTTGCAGGCCTATACAAGTGAATGATCCCTATGATAGAGGGTTGATTGGGGCTCGTGGATGTTCATGGATGAGGGAACCAGACTTGATGTTGGGAACCATTTTGGAGAATCTTCATCTTGTGTTTTTTTTTTGGGTTTTACCTTTACACTTGGAACTATATGACAGGACAGGTCATACTTACTATTAGTTTTTGGAATATACCTAGTTTTTTTAAATTGATTAGTGATGCATGTTTATTTATTTATTCACACTATTTAATTTTTTTCTTATTCCATCTAGTATGGATTACATTGATAGAGGGTATAGTCTCCCCACATTCCTCATTAAATCCCCACTGCTAATCGACACTCTTTGGCATA
Source organism: Viscum album (assembly GCA_963277665.1). Classification (NCBI taxonomy): domain Eukaryota; kingdom Viridiplantae; phylum Streptophyta; class Magnoliopsida; order Santalales; family Viscaceae; genus Viscum; species Viscum album. Next base: position 1,692,460,811 of record OY728143.1, on the reverse strand, counting down.
CATGGAGGTGTGCTTGATGTCATGTAACAAACCGGTTTGGGGCACCGATTTAGTGGCTCCTAGGTCGGGGTGTTGCAATTTCTTTAGTTATTTTAAGGGATTATCAAGAATCTTTTGGGATTTATAAAGTTATCTAATGAATAAGGCAGCGGGTCTCAACTTTATAAGTGAATTTTTATGTTATTCCTGGAATATATTGGCCATTTTTTCCTAAATTAATAATAAAGAGAAATCAATTATTTTCAAAATTATAAAAGGATTATTGATTTGGTTTCAATATTCTATTGTTATTTTATGGAACATATCATTTTCGATGCATGAATTTTCATTCTTGAAAAATACCCTTGATTTTTTGTGTGGTCCAATTAAGCATCCTATCTTAGGTATTTCTATAGGCTAAAGTGAAACCCCTAGACATAAAGTTTTATTAGTATGAACCTTATTAAGAAAACCTTTTCCTAAATCCTTACCATTTGATACTAAGGGTGATCATTTAATCCCATGGTAACCTAACTAGGACATAAACCAACGTACCAAACTTAATTTCAATTTAGGGTTTCATTGGTGGTGAGGTGATTATGAGGTTAGATAGGTGGAATGAAAAGATGGCTCTTGTAAGTGTTTTTTCATCACTACCAAAAAAGCTTCTAAATGAATCTTAATGGTTTGAAGTATACCTTTATTTATTAATACCTAACATGAAGTTTTTTTTGGGTAAACATTTGATCTCAAATTCATACCACGATTTTATAAAACCACTTATCCATTCGGAAACATAATTTTTATTACTCTTAAAAGCATAGATTTCAAAGTAAAAATTACCGTGGCATTTTCAGGCATAATCCTTTTTATATAGTAGGAATAAATTGTAAAATATTTTCATAAATTAATGTTTCTATCTTTCCAAAAAAAACATAGAAACTAAAAACCAGATACTACAATGCTTGCAACAAAATTTTCAAAACAAATCAAGTTTTTATTCACTAAATAGAGGATAGGAATGTGCTCTCTAGTAAGATATTAATATGGAAAATATCTTAGAAGGTCAGTGATATATTGAAATTTTAAATCATGTAAAATTACTAACAAAGAAATAAAAATGAACTCACCACCACATCATTCATACATTAACCATGCCAAACCACTTCCACCACAACAAACACATAATTATTCAAATTCTCCTCCAAATCCTTTTTTTATATTTTCTAAAGACACATTAAGGTTTAGTGGTAAGAACACATTCCAAATACAAAAACATCACCCAACATCCAAAGTCATAATACATAACAAAATGACTCAAAATTCAAAAGCTTCACTCATATTCAAAATTCAATTTCAAGCATGAAAATCAAACAAAAGCAGACATCGACTCCTGCACTACCAATCCACCTCAGGCCCTGAGATCCTGAATCCTGAAAAGCCTTGAGCCACGCACTCTTAACACTGGAAATAGTACCTCACTAGGAAGAGTCCACCAGATGGCGTCCCATGGAAGCCTACCATCCCTCATTATATCACCAACACACAACACCTGCGCAAATACCAGCCATTTTCAGCACCACAGAGAGTCAAAAAACATCAACATCGGATGAAAAAAAACATCATCACCTGCATAACATCTCCCAAAAAAAGCAAAGCCCCATCATTGAATGAACAGGATCTCATCACCTGCATAACATCTCCCAAAAAAAGCAAAGCCCCATCATTGAATGAAAAGGATCCATAATCCGTCGTAGATATGAAAATTCACCAAACCAAAAACATAACCTACTTCAGAATCAAACAAATGAAGAACCATCACTGAAAGAACCCCAAGATCGGGAATATTCAACCACAGATGGAACCTCATGGAAAATCCCATCGCTCCCGTGAGAAACTCCCAAAACCTCATTGGGATCCATCGCACCCGGCTGACCTGGGAGGGAAAAAAGACCTGGATTCCAAAGCAGAAAGAGAGAGAGAGAGCGAAGAGGACTTCCACAGTGAGCTATGACTGAGCGAGCACCAACATTCCCACTAGATAGCAATAAATGAAAGCCTTCACCGGTGAAAAAGTAAAGGGAAAACCCACGAAATGAATCCAGCAGACCCATACCACCCAAAGAATCAGGGCAGAAGTGCAACAAAAATAGACAAAAAGAAAAGTCAAGAACTAAACCCTCGTCACTAATGATTGGAGTCGCCGATGCCCGAAGACCCTCACTGCGTCATGCCATCGCTTACAGACAAACCTGAATGAGCGTGGGAAGAGAGATCTTAGAGACGAGGTGGTACATCGGGAGAAGGCTTGCTGAGACCATGTAGGAGGGGAGGGCGGCGCTGGGGAACCCAAGGACCAGGCAAGTGGGAGGACAGTACAGGGGAAACCCTAGCCCGAGCGGGATCTCCTAAGTGGCTACATCTCTATTCAAATTATAAAAATAGTTACATATATCCAAGAAAGCTCTAATAAAATTAAGGATAAATAGAAGAAAAAATATAATAAAAAATTAATTACTACAATCCATGAGTACCAGTACTAATCTTGTTCAATGTATCTAAATGAATACTACCATAAAAAATGTAGGTTTGTGTTTTATACCTAGAAAAAAAATCAAAAATATTCTTAGAAGAAGATATGAAGGATTTTGAACTCACTATTTTGATGCTAAATAAAAACTGAATGAAAGGAGAAACTGAGGATAGATCGTCACAACTAGGGATGAAACTAGAACATGCTCGTATAGGGTTGAATGAGATCTAAGGATGAGGAGGTTGTAACTTTCGTTGGGTGGAATTCTATACCAACAATTAACAGAAACCTTGGTATACCTTTAATACATGAAATTCTATACCAACGGTGTTCAGAAAACCATTGGTATAGCCTTTACTAAATCAACCTATACTGAAGGTTAATGTAAACCATTAGTATAGAGGGATCTATATCAATAGTTTAGGAAAACTGTTAGTACAAGTCAATTAGTATAGCCCACTTTTCCAATAGTTTTCCCTTAAAATACATTCATATCTTGATACTGAAAAGTGGATGTGGTTATAGGAAATATGTTACTAGGGGTAGTAACTCTAAAAATGGCACATTGGTCTTGACATAATCGTCACCTGGTGCATGAAAATGGGCCCTACTGTGCACTTGGTTTGACACCACAGGGGGATATTATTAGGATAATTCCCATTTTCTTTGCAAACCATTATGAAAGATTTGAAAAGATGATGAAAATGAATGACCAAGGTTAAACTTAAAGTGGCTTAGATTGAAAAGAAGGTGTCTCATAAGAATGATAAAAGTTTTTATGTGTGGAAAATAATAGAATAATGTAATAAATTATCGAGGGAAAATTAAGAGTATGATGGAAGGAAATAAATTTCATCCTAGGGATCCATTTATATTTCATTGTCTTAAATGTGTAGAACCTAGGAATTATTTGAGTCATTGACCTATTCTAATGGTTAACCTGTAGACCAAGTAATGACCTGTGTTGATATAAAATGGTTTAAGTATTTATGTATTGATAATCTAGAATTAAATTGTTGAAGTGTTTTTACGAATGATATTTTTTTATAAGAATAATGAAACATCTAATGATTTTGTTAAATTTTAGAATCATATATACCTTCATTAACTTAAGAGTTATGGATAATATCATGGGTTTATGAGTTTAAGACTGATCATAAGTTCAAAATTCTAAACATCACTATTGTAAATTTTTGTTGTAGAAATATAACGAAATTAAGGATATTTTGGGAGAAATTTATGGAAAGTATATGTTTTAGTGGTAATGTTATTTGAGGAATATTGCATTTAAATTTTATAGACATAATTTTAAAGGTATTTATAACCTTCACGGTTAATATGATCATTAATGAAATTATAATAATAGTCAAATAATATTAATAGACTTTGTGAAAAAAATAGAAAAATAAAAAACGTTGTATTTAAAACCATAATAAAAAGGTTATTTAATGATTAATTTTATTTCAAGGATATCTATTATATTTTTTTGAAAGTTTTTTGAATTATATTGATATAGTTTTAGAAAAATGACAACCTGAATTCCAGGAAACAACCTATCGCGTTCAGAAAGGCCATAGGGCTTGAACCCATGACCGAAGGATGATAAGGGTTTAGCGCTTAACACTGGCCTATGCAATTTCTTGGTTAATATGTCATTTTTTTGGTAAAAGATTTGAAAAATAAATATTAATGATGAACCAGTGGTGTTACTGTTGAGGTTTAGAGATTAATTGGTCATATTGGTTTACTTTTTCTAACCATATTGGTTTTGGAAAATATATAGATAGACATAAAGAATTATAACACTTTTATGGATCTTGCGATTCATTAAAAGTGAATTTTAGTGATTAAGGAATAAAAAAATTATTTTTGAATATTTGTTTCATAGAGTATGTGATGGATCAGAAATTGATTGAAGCACAACTAAATGATGAAATTGTGCTTATGAAATAAGAACATATCAAGTAGGTATATTTATTTATATTCGTAGAGAGTAAAAAAATTCCTAAACTATAGGAAACGGATCTTGAAAAATAATGTTTTCCTATTATCATCAATTTTGATGATATCAATCACAACTTTCAGACCACTTTTGTTATGGTTTTTAGGTCCTTAACTTTTCATTTACTATTCACTTTCTTATGTCAATGACCTCAATCACTCTCTATAATTTTTTATGCTTTTCTTACATGACTATATATTTATATGACACTAGTGTTCTCCTACTTAGAAACCTAGTTTTGTGTCATTCTATATGACCTTTTTACTTCCATTTTGTTAAGTCCACTAGGCTAGATACCCTGAGAGGGGGTGAATCGGGGTATGAAAGATTAAAACGACTGCCCCTTTTGATCTTGTTATGTTGTTAGACAAAACCCTCTTCTCTCTCCTTCCCGATGCAGAGTATGAACAAACCTTAAAGCATACATAGGACACAACGATTTTTACTTGGTTCACCCTCACTGGGCTACGTCCAAGGAGCATACACCGCCAGCGTGTCGATGTACCAATTCCACTATAAGTGCACCACTGTTTACAAGTTCGAAGCAGACTCACTGTCCCTCCAGGTTTACAACCACTCACAATTTGAGAACTCACTGCTCTCTCAACTGAAGTGAGCTCACTGCTTCTTCAGAAGATCCACTCACAGTTTATAGACCTGTAGGTCTCTTCATTACCACAAATGAATGCATTCTCCACTGTTTGTAGATGCTCTATTGAAGTCCAAATTTCATCCACTGATGAATACCCATTTGCCACTAAACACTAGGCAACACACTTTGGAAACACCTTCGCAAAGGACCCTACTTCACGAGGCTCCCAATTTTACGAAGCTCAAACAAGCCTTCGCGACGCTCCTTCCTTTTTATGAAGCACTCTCGCAAAGCACTCTCGTGAAGCACTCTCGTGAAGCTCAAGTTGTCACTGAGTGACTTCCCTCGCGAAGCTCACTGAGCCAATACAGAGCTCGCAACTTTCGCGGAGCTAGATTAGCCACCGCGAAGCTCTTCTTTCACAAAGTACGTTGCCTTCGCGAACCAAGAGAAAAATATTTTCTTCAAAAACTCTCTCTTTCTCTTCTACTTCGCTCGGGGGGGGGGGGGTCAAGGTCTATTTATAGGCAATTTCACTGACCCTCAAACTTTCCACACGAAGTCACGTCATCTCAAATTGCGAAGCTCTGAAGTTCCTTTCGAAATTCTCTCAAAATAACGAAGCACCACAACAATTTTCTGATCATGGAGCTCGTCATAATCGCGAAGCGTTCCGTCATTTACTTCACGCCACTGCTGTGAAGCCCCCTCGCATTTCCCTTAAACACTGTCATTCACGAAGCTCATCGTAATCGTGAAGCATCACCGTCAACATTCTTCTCGTCTTTGGGAAATCTAATCCATGAAGCCTATCTTCGCGAAACTTATGCCTTTTCCATATATAAATTAGATCTTCAAGGAAATCCTATTTTCGTGATTCTCACCAAACTCCAAATTTTGGACCCCAAAAATTTGGCAAACACTGGGAAATGGCGGCACCTTGTATCTGTTCTTTTTGTACCGCCTCTAGATCAACCATTCCTTTGTCATGGTTCTTTGTCAACTGGAACTCGACAATTCACCATAGAAACCTGCTTTGTCAACAAACACAATCAACCCACAAATGATGCAATGTTACCTTGAGGGATTTTTTCCTAACAATATCCCCCTTTGGGTTTGTTGACAACTCTTCTCAGAATGATTTTCTGCACGTTGATACCTCATTGAGTCTCCTTCCATCATCAACCATCCTTCACCTATTTTGATTCAGATAATGACCAGAGATTCACTCACCACATACTCTAAGCCCACATGAGCAGTGCTCGGAGTGAGAAACAAGAGTAGTATGAAAATTTCATCAATGAATCACTTCATTTCAGACACCATCTATTGACACCAAACTGATACCAATTGCTAAATTGATATCAATTTTTGATCATTGGAACCCTTCTCACACCATTCCAACATCACTCTTATGCTTTTATCATGATCCTTAACTGTTATGATATCTATCCTTTGATTGATCACTTCTAACATTGTCAGATTAATAGGCTCCCCCTATCTCATTGCTCTCCCCCTATCTCACTGCTCCACCTATCAGCTTCTCCCCATGTCTTTTACTAAGACATTTTCTACCTTCCTTAGCCATAGTGTATCCCCCTTGAGGAGTCACTATTTCTCCCCCTTTTTCAACAAACCCAAAGGTTACCCCTTTGCGGTCTGCAACATTGGAAAGAACATGGATTAGCGCATTATAGAAAAACACGCAATACCTCGGGGAGGGGGGGGGGTCCCACATCCACACTTTTTCAGGTGCGGGGAGTCTACTGGACTCCCAGAGCCAGTCGATGCCTCTCAAAAGCTTCCTTGGGTAAGGCCTTCGTCATAATGTCTGCAACCTGTAGTTCTGTAGGCACATACTTCAACTTCACGGTTCCCTGCTCAACCTTCTCCTTGATAAAATGATACTTTATCTCAATGTGCTTTGTCCTTGAGTGATTGTAACGTCCCGGACCCGGGTGCCACACAATGGGTGCCCCGAACCCGGTTCGCCACGTGACCTCAAGCGCATTTCTCCAAACGCTAGAGGCTGCTGACTAACAGAGAGGGCCCATGTCTGATAGTGGGGAAAGTATGCCCTCATTTTTCAAAGTGTAGCGCAGCGGAATGGAAATAAAACATACAACAAACGGAGGAAGCAGTAAACCATACACAACTGAAATAAACAACAACAGTGGATATAACCAACAGTATATAAATGATGATGCTACATGTCTCAAGTTCTAAGAAAACAGCCAGAACATGTTATACATCAATACAGTACAACAAAAAGCAAAGTACAACAAAACAAAGAAAAATAGATGGCAGCGGCATCACGAGCCTAGGCTCGGTCCCATGCCCTCCCACTCCTCAGCAACAGTAAAGTACCTGTATAAGGACTCTTGCCCCTATCCACACCTGTAGAAACGTAATCTGTTTGGGCCGAAAACATGACCCAAACAGGGTGTGAGAAATATATCTCAGTAGGCACCCACCAAAGGCATGTGTCCAACTGTGTGTAAGCATGAAAAAATAGTGTGTAGTAGTAAAATGCAATAAGTAAGCAGTACTCAAAAGTAACTAATTACTAGTTATATTTCCATTTTATTATCCGTTTAATTCATTTAATTTAAAATACCACCATAGTGAATATTCTAAATAACCAGCTAATGTCCTCGGACATTTAACCCCTACCCTCAGGTAAAGAGTATCCAACACAAGAATCCACCCTCGAGCAAAACAGAGTTTGCCCTCAGGCGTAGGTAGTGTCGCCCACAGGCACAGAGTCAGCTTCCCACAGGCACAGAAAAAGTTTCCCTCAGGCCGAAATAACTACTGCCCACAGGCTAAATAGTGCAGTGCCCACAGGCTAATCACAACAACGCCCTCAGGCTAAACAGGTAACCGGGCCATGCCCAACATGTCAAAATGTAGTAAACAAGCAATTCCTCTCATGGAAATTCTTCAATTACTACATTAAAGGCATACCCTCGGGTACCCTAGCCAACCGACTAAACAGTGGAACACACCCCCGGGGTGGTTCCGGATCCAAGCAACGATCCCAACCAGCATTTTATTATCACAATTTAATCACCTATGTAATTCTAGGCATTAAATATAGCAACAACCTCAGCCACACGACACCCCAACATGGGTTCATGGCACAAAAACGCACAAAACACACGAAAGTTGGAAAAATAAACACCAAGACACCTACCTAATACGCCAACGAGCGTTATACACGAACGTCGATTCCCGAAACGCCTAAGAACGACGTAGATCTGACGAAGAAGACAAACTGTTCAAACCCAAATAACTCCTGTTAGGAGAATAATTGGTAAGAAGCAGCCAAGGAGATGGAAGCCCTTACCCGTGCGGTTCCAACAGGATCGTCCAAGGCGGAAACCGATTCCAGAAGAACACCTGACAGATCTTCAAAGGTCTGGGCTCCTCCTTTGGCTCCAAAACGGCTCAAATGCCTCCTCTGCCAAATGAGGAGGCTACTGCCTGTTTTAAGCTATAAAAAAAGTACACGGCATGTACTTATGAGTACACGACATGTACTTCTTCATTTAACTGTTCCTCTGGTGGCACCGCCACACTGTTCATCTGTCGACAAGAGTAGATGGCATATACTCTTGAGTACACGACGTGTACTGTTGCCCAGCTGGTAGCTACTCCACCGCCTTACTTTTTAGGCCTACCGACTGACTACATGGCGTGTAAAGGACCACTACACGGCATGTAGTTGGTTCCTACACCCTTCATCACCAACATGGCTACACGCCTCGTGTACCCATCCTACACGGCCAAAAGTACACGACGTGTGCAAAAGTACACGGCGTGTAGTTCCAAAATTTAGGATTTTTCCCCATTTTCCATATTTTCTCAAAAACACTAAAGGAAAAGGGAAAAGAAGAAGCCCGTACCTCAAAACTAAGAATCAGGTTCTTACAAACTTCCCCCCTTATAGCAATTCATCCCTGAATTTCCCTTCCAAGTGTGGAGAAGATATAGCTCAGAACAGCTCTGGCCACTAAGCACGTACGTCGGCCTCCCGCTCCCAGGTCTCATCCTGCACTCTCCCATGCTGCCATAGCACCCATACGAGAGGAGCTGGCCGGCCTCGGAGAACCTTCATGCTCCTGTCAACGATACGAATCAGATGCTCCTCAAAGGACGCATCTGCCTCCAGATCAACCTCCTCTGGTTGAAAGGTGTGAGATGAGTCTACATGATAGCGGCGTAACTGAGACACGTGGAAGACGTCGTGCATGGCTCAGTACCGCTACGGTAACTGAAACCGATAGGCAACCAACCCGACTCTCTCCAGAATCTCAAATGGCCCCACATACCTCGGTGAAAGCTTACCCTGTCTCCTGATCCGCTTGTGTCCTAGACTCAGCGAAACACGCAAGAAAACCTGATCCCCAACCACAAACTCTAAGGGCCGTCTGCGGCGATCAACATATGACTTCTGTAGAGACTGTGCAGTAGCCATCTGCTTCTGAATCAACTGGACCTGCTCAGATGTCTCCTGCACGAGTTGTGGTCCCAGTAAAGCTATCTCACCTGCCTCTAACCAGCACAAAGGTGATCGACATGGCCTACCATATAAAGCCTCATATGGTTCCATCTCGATAGTTGCCTGAAAACCATTTTTATAGGCAAACTCGACTAAGGGTATATGCTTTTCTCAAGAGCCCCCAAAGTCTAGGACGCATGCGTGCAACATGTCCTCTAGCACCTGTATCGTTCGCTCTGACTGGCCATCTGTCTGAGGGTGGTATGCTGTGCTCAGAAGCACCTGTGTACCCAGCGCCCTCTGAAAACTCTTCCAAAAACAAGACGTAAAGTGGGCATCCCTATCCAAAACTATAGAACGAGGGACCCAATGAAGACGAACGATCTCTCAGATATACAGCCGTCCGATATCGTCAACACCGAAGGTCTCCTTGATCGGCAAGAAGTGAGCTACCTTCGTGAGTCTGTCTACAAAAACCCACACAACGACATTGCCTCTAGGTAACCTCGGTAACCCAGTCACGAAATCCATCGAGACATTATCCCATTTCCACTCTAGAATAGGAAACTGCTGTAACAGCCCAACTGGCCTCTGGTGCTCCGCCTTCACCTGCTGACAGGTGGAACACCTCGTAACAAAACCATCTATCTCTTTCTTCATACCCGGCCACCAGTACTGACGCCTCAAGTCACGGTACATCTTGGTAACCCCGAGATGAACTGCCCAAGCTGAAGCATGAAACCCCCGCATCAGCTCCTCACGTATTTCCCCTGGAACCTACACTCGTCCATGGAAACAAAAAACCTCATCACCGCTATCGTCCATCCAGAAGAAGGGTCCCCACTTACCACTGAATCCCGTAGAACTAGGCCTTCTGAATCAGATAGCTGTCTCATCCTCACTCTATCTAGGAGGGTAGAAGTCACAGCTAAAGATGAAAGATAAGTCTGCCCCTGACTGTCGTGCACCTCCAGATGCATCTCAGAGAACAAGACCATGACCTCCCACTCACCACTGGCCTCCTGCACCGCCTGTATCTAAGTCTTCCTGCTCAGTGCATCAACTACTGCATTTCCTTTACCAGGTGTATAGGGAAGCTCAAAATCGAAGGACTTTAGGTATTCGACCCACCTCCTTTGCCTCAGATTTAGGTCACGCTGAGTAAAGATATACTTGAGGATTTTGTGGTCGGTGAAAACCACAAAATTCTCTCCCAACAGATAGTGTGACTAACAGTGCAACACCTAAACAACTACAACTAACACGATATCATGCGTCAGGTAATTCCTCTCATGTGGCCTCAACTGCCGAGACCCATACGCAACAACTCAGTCGCCCTACATCAACACTGCTCCCAGCCCAATCCCTGATGCATCACAGTAAACTGTATAGATCTTCCCCTGCTCTGGGAGTATCAGGATCGATGTTGATGTCAAACTTCCCTTCAGGTCCTGAAAAGATGTCTCGCAAGCTTCTGACCAAACAAACTTCACACCCTTCTTAGTCAGTCTCGTCAACGATGCTGCTAAGCAGGAGAAGTCCTGTATGAAGCATCTGTAGTAACCATCCAACCCCAAGAAACTTCGTATCTCAAACACGTTCTTAGGCTGCTCCCATGAAACTACTGCTCTCACCTTCTCTCGGTCTACTGAAACTCCTGAATCTAAGATAATATGACCCAGGAAGTGAATCTAGTCCATCCAAAAGTGGCACTTCGAGAGCTTAGCATATAACCGATTCTCTCTCAGTGTACTTAGTATGATCTCAAGATGGGTGGCATGGTCGTGTCGAGTGCGAGAGTACACCAAGATGTCATATATGAATACCACCACAAAAGAATCAAGGTACATATGGAACACAAGATTCATCAGATCCATGAAAATTGCTGGCGCGTTCATCAGTCCGAACGACATAACTATATACTCATATAGACCATACCTACTCCTGAAAGCTATGAGAGGTATATCAGATGGTCTAACTCGTAGCTGATGATATCCGGATCTCAATTCAATTTTCTAGAACACTCGTGCTCCACGAAGATGATAAAAAAGATCATCAATCCTCAGCAAGGGATATCAGTTCTTAACCGTCAACTGGTTCAGCTTCCAATAATCCACGCAAAGTCTGAGGGTACTATCCGCATTTTTCGCGAAAAGGACCGGCGAACCCCAAGGAGAAGTACTGGGTCGGATAAAGCCCTTTTACTACAACTCCTCTAACTGCCTGTTGAGCTCATGTAGCTCAGGTTCAGCCATTCTATAAGGAGGAATGGACACCAGTGCTGCTCCTGGCACAAGCTCAATAGAGAAATCCACCTCACGCACCGGAGGTAGACCCGAAAAGTCATCCAGGAAGACATCCCTGAAAGGATCAAAAACTGGAGGGAAATATGTCTGACAATTCCCCTGATCATCCGGATACAAACTCGCAATCTGGGCTATGAATCCACCTCGCCCACGATGCTCTATTATAGCTCGACTCGCCTGAACATCCCATTCACCCTTGTATAGAAACTCTCCGCCCTCTGGTGACGTGAAATGCACCCTATGACAATAGCAGTCTACAAAGGCTCGAAAGGGAACCGACCAGTCCATCCCGAGAATGACGTCATAGCTTTTCATATCTAATTCAAAGAGGTCCGAAAGAAAGTGACACCCACCAACCTCAAGGGGGCACTCCTTGCACTGACTCACACCAGCCGTTCTAGTCCCCAACAGAGTGTCTAGCGTCATGATATCAGAAGAAGAAGAAAAAAAGAGCCCAAGTCTCTCCACAACGGTTACAGATATGAAACTATGTGTATCACCTGTATCAAAAAGTACTAAAGATAAGACATAAGCTACTAAAATAATACCTCTGACTGTAGAAGGTTCGGGATCCTGCTCTTGCTGGGTCTGTTGCACTGCATATGTATGCCCAGTGCCGCGACCCTATGACATAGCCTAGCTACCCTGAGCTGTCCCACCCTGCTGCCTCTGAGATCCTGGTGTCTGGCTACCATAGCCACAACCACCATCTATGCCTGCACGCCCTAAGGTATTCCAGTTCCCGGACTGGTAAGAAGCCACTGGTCCTGCTCCCGCACGCAGAGTCTGCATAGAACCCCTCTCACTAGCCACTGGTGGAAACGCCCTACAAAAGCGCTGCAGATGACCCAACTTGTCGCAAGATCATCACTCCACTAGATCACGTGGACACTGTGGCCTCTTGTGCCCCTCTCTACTACACTGGTAGCACATAACCTGGCCACTTGAAGCATTCTTCTAACTGGTACTGCCGCCCTGAGAGAAGTCCATCTGTCTCTTCCTCTTGCCAGCAGAAATAATACCAGTCATTGGTGCTGAACCGCCATGGAACAAACCACTAGATTAACATAGGTTCCTCTCTGTAATCAGTGCCTGATTCACGATAGCGTGTACAAAAGACAACCTGAAAACATTTACCAGTGCTCAGATGTCATAACGAAGACCATCCTCAAAACGTCTGGCTCTCAACGTCTCATCACCCACCAGCACGGGTACAAGACGCTGAAGCTCGGTGAAGCGAGCAGAATAGTCCATCACCGACATAGCGCCCTACTGCAGATTCATGAACTCTCGAGCTCTATCTGCCCTCAGTGTCTCTGGGAAAAATAATTCATAGAAGACTGCCTGAAAATCTTCCCACGCCATGTCTCTGTGATGCTCTGACTGGGTGGTAACATTCCACCACCTCTTGGTGGAATCACGCAACATGTAAGTCGCGAGCTTGACCTCCACCCTGGAGGCGTCTCAAGATGCTCGAAAATAGTCTGCATCGACCCCAACCAAGACTCCACAGCCTGTGGTCCACTATCCCCTGAAAACGTAGGCGGATGCTGCTGCTGAAAGATACGTGTCAGCTCGGCCATAGATGCGGCAGCCTGCGGTGCTCCCTAAAAGGTCTGCATGAACCGCATAAAGCCTTCACAGAACTGCGCCTCCGCGCCTGTGTCCGGTATAGTAGCTGGCGCCGCATCTGGCTCTGCTAGAGGATCAACTGGTAGCCCATGTCCCACCATATCTGGAGTATAGTCGTTGCCACTCTCCTGGCTAACAACTCGCAGTAGTCTAGGCGGCATGACACTACAAGGTCAAAAGCACGCCTCAGATTCAATATTATTAAGGCTGAAACAAAGGAACCACAATGGAAAAAGAGGAAGAAGGCATTTCAAATTTTGCAAAACAAGACTACACGGCGTGTATACTGACTACACGACGTGTACTTGACTTCTCCTCCTCTACCCGGGTCCCTCGACACGACTAAGCCACATGGATCCCGTTGAACAAAAACTACACAGCATGTATATAAGATACACGATGTGTATAGTATTATTTTCCAACTTCCCGTGTTGTTTGTGACACGACCGACTACTTGGATTGACACCACACGGCGTGTTACACCCGCACACAGCGTGTACATAACCCCGTTTCCCCGCCACACGGCTAACACCACACGGTCTGTCCTCGGACAAGACTACACGACGTGTCCCACGGGTACACGGCGTGTTCAAGGAGAGGTGACACCGGCCCGTGTTGTTCGTTACATGGCCGAGTCCCTAGGTCACACTACATGGCATGTTCATCATTGACACGACGTGTCTTGTACAGGAGTTCACCGACCCGTGTTGTTAGTTACATGGATGGAATCCGGGTCAACACTCCATGGCGTGTACAAAAACTACACGCCGTGTTTTACCCAAGCTCTTCCCTTCCCCGTGTCCCCGCCAACACAATTTGTGACACGGGAAGAGACTACACGACGTGTACTCAGGGTACACGGTGTGTACTCAAAAAGTTCATTTTTCTTCCCAAACAGAAGAACATACACGGCGTGTATAAAGTACTACATGGCGTGTATTCTGGATTTTCCAGACAGTATGCCTCAGAAACTTATCTGGAACCCAGAAAATACTAAAAACCAACACCTAAGTGTCAAATTACGATCCGTGAGGGCCCATACTCCCCACGAATCAAATTTTGACATATTATCTGTGTTAAAATAAACATTCAGTCAATGATCCACCAAATTATGGTCTATGGGGGCCCATACTCCCCAAAAACCAAAGTTTTGCGTCCATTCTATAAACAGGCTCACATAAAATTACCCTATCACAAAGCAGGTATTTATCAAGCAGCTATCACAACAACATTCTTTTCTAGCACAACTATTATCACAACAGCATGCAATTTCTAATGCACCTACATGGCATGGAACTATGAATGAAATGTGATTTCTAGCATGTGTCTATATGATGCATGAGACGACATACCCTCATCTCATCGGGTTGCAACTAAATAGAACCCATAGATAAAATATAAACAACACAATACAAGTGCGTCACCCAACGGTGAAATTATATCAACTGTAAGATTTGAAAAATCAGAAAATTGGAAAATACGAGGTAGACTGGCTTTTCCCTATACATAGGTTAGCTACGCCCATGCACAGCTTATTACCAACTACCGTTCATTTTATCCCTGACTACGGCTCCAAATAGAAAGTCAAAGAAAAGAAACCCTCTTATACCACTTTGTAACATCCCGGACCTGGGTGCCACGCAACGGGTGCCCCGAACCCGGTTCACCATGTGACCTCAAGCGCATTTCCCCAAACGCCAGAGGCTGCTGACTAGCAGCGAGGGCCCAGGTCTGATAGTGGGGAAACTATGCCCTCATTTGTCAAAGTGTAGCACAACAAAATGGAAATAAAACATACAACAAACAGCAGAAGAAGAAAACCATACACAACTGAAATAAACAACAGCAGTGGATATAACCAACAGTATATAAATGATGTTTCTACATGTCTCAAGTTCTAAGAAAACAACCAGAACATGTTATACATCAATACAGTACAACCAAAACCAGAGTACAACAAAACAAAGCAAAACAGATGGCAGCAGCATCGCGAGCCTAGGCTCAGTCCCATGCCCTCCTACTCCTTAGCAACAGTCAAGTACCTGTATAGGGACTCTTGCCCATATCCACACCTGTAGAAACGTAATCTGTTTGGGCTGAAAAGAATGACCCAAACAGGGTGTGAGAAATATATCTTAGTAGGCACCCACCAAAGGCCCGTGCCCAACTGTGTGTAAGCATGCAACAATAGTGTGCAGTAGTAAAATGTAATAAGTAAGCAGTACTCAAAAGTAACTAATTACCAGTTATATTTCCATTTTTTTATCCATTTAATTTAAAATACCACCACAGTGAATATTCTAAATAACCAGCTAATGTCCTCGGACATGTAAACCCCTACCCCCAGGTAATGAGTATCCAACACAAGAATCCTCCCTCAGGCAAAACAGAGTTTGCCCTCAGGCGTAGGTAGTGTCGCCCACAGGCACAGAGTCAGCTACCCACAGGCACGGAAGAAGTTTCCCTCAGGCTAAAATAACTACTGCCCACAGGCTAAATAGTGCAGTGCCCACAGGCTAATCACAACAACACCCTCAGGCTAAACAAGTAACCGGGCCATGTCCAACATGTCAAAATGCAGTAAACAAGCAATTCATCTCAAGGCAATTCTACAATTACTACATTAAAGGCATACCCTCGGGTACCCTAGCCAACCAGATAAATAGTGTAACACACCCTCGGGGTGGTTCCAGATCCAAGCAGAGATCCCAACCAACATTTTATTATCACAATTTAATCACCTATGCAATTCTAGGCATTAAATATAGCAACGGACTCAGACACACGACACCCCAACATGTGTTTGTGGCAAAAAAATGCACAAAACACACAGCAGTTAAAAAAACAAACACCAAGCCACCTACCTTATACGCCAACGAGCGTTATACACGAACGTCGATTCCCGAAATGCCCAAGAACGGCGTAGATCTGACAAAGAAGACAAACTATTCAAACCCAAATAACTCCTGTTAGGAGAAGAATTGGTAAGAAGCAGCCAAGGCGATGAAAGCCCTTACCCGTGCGGTTCCAACGGGATCGCCCGAGGTGTAAACCGATTCCAGACAAACACCCAGTGGATCTTCAAAGGTCCGACCTCCTCCTTTGGCTCCAAAATGGCTCAAATGCCTCGTCTGCCAAATGAGGAGGCTACTGCCTGTTTTAAGCCGAAAAAACAAAGTACACGGCGTGTACTTCTGAGTACACGACGTGTACTTCTTCATTTAATTGTTCCTCTGGCGACATCGCCACACTGTTCATCCGTCGACAAGAGTACACGACATGTACTCCTGAGTACACGACGTGTACTATCTCCCAGCTGGCGGTTACTCCACCGCCTTACTGTTTAGGCCTTCCGACTGACTACACGGCGTGTAAAGGACCACTACACGGCGTGTAGTCAGTTCCTACACCCTTCGTCGCCAACATGGCTACACTCCCCGTGTACCCATCCTACATGGCCAAAAGTACACGGCGTGTGGAAAAGTACACGGCGTGTAGTTCCAAAATTTAGGATTTTTCCCCATTTTCCATATTTTCTCAAAAACACTAAAGGGAAAGGGAAAAGAAGAAGCCCATACCTCAAAACTAAGAACCAAGTTCTTACAGTGATGGACTAGATTTTTACTAAGATTGATAGCACTTGAGTTATCGCACTGGATTTCAATCAGAGAAATCACTTCAACTCCCATATCATAAAGTTATTTCATCATCCACAATAACTGTGTGCATGCTTAAGTGGCCTCAATATAATCAACTTCTACGGTGCTTAATGAAATGAAATCTTGCTTCTTGCTTAGCCAAGTAATACATAGTACACCAAGATAGAATGAACCTCCTGACGTTGATTTCCTATCATCCACTGAATTGGCCCAATCTGCATTAGTATATCCCAATAACTCTATCTGAGATTTTCCATTATACATCAAGTTGAAGTTCATCGTGCCCTTGATATACCAAAGTATTCTTTTTATTGCAAGCATGTGGCTTTCCTTGGGATTGCTTTGATATCATGCTTCTTGGCATTTGGTGAAAAAAATATCAGATCTCATTGCTATCAGGTATAGTAAACTCCCAATAGTCTTCCTATATTCTGTGATATTAACTGCCTTGCCATGATCATCTTTTGATAATTTCATCCATTTAGAAACTAGATTCATCATCTCCTTGGAATTTTCCATTAAAAATCTTTTCAAAAACTCCTTGGTATATTTGGATTGAGAAATGAATGTTCCATTCCTTCCTTGTGTCACCTATAGACCAAGAAAAAATGTTATCTCTCCAATCATTGACATTTCGAACTCACTTTTCATGAATTTGAAAAACTGTTTGCACTAAGATTCATCTGATCCACCAAATATTATGTCATCAATATAAACCAAGACCATCATCCTTTTATTACTATTGTTGTTAAAATAGAGATTATTATCAACTCCCGCATGCTGGAAACCAAGCTTCTTCAAGTACTGATCAAGCCTTGAGTACTATGCTTTTGGTACTTGTTTCAGCCCATACAATTCCTTCTTCAGTCTGAAAAACTTATTCTCATCATCATGAATGAAAAAACCATCTCACTACTCAATATACACCTCTTCCTCCAGAACCCCTTTCAAAAATGCAGATTTGACATCCATCTAGAAAACTTTGAACTCCCGTTGCACTGCAATGGATAGAAATAATATGATTGTCTCCAGTCTCGCAACCAGTGAAAATGTCTCATCAACATATATTCCCTCTATCTGGGAGTATCCCTTGCACACTAGTCGTGCTTTGTTCTGAATCACTGTTCCATATTCATTCATCTTGTTGCGATATACCCATTTAGTCCCGATGACATTATTATCTACTAGCCTCGAAACAATATCCCACATCTGATTCTTCTCAATCTGATCTAGCTCTTCATTCATGGCCTGGACCCAGTTTTCATCGTCAGCTGCATCAGCAAAGAATTTAGGCTCTACCTGAGATAAGAAAGATATATGCTGGAGTGACTTCATTCTTCTTGTATAAACTGGAGCCGATTGATCACCAATGATATTTTGTATGTCAATTTTAGCTCGACTTCTTGGCTTCTGTGTAGATACAAATTTTTCTTCTTCATGCTCATCATCGGTATCTTCTTCTGAATCATCATTAGCCACTTCTGTGCCTCCTCTGTTACCTTCCTCCTCATCACTTTCATCTGGAAATTGTCCACTGTGCTGTTGAATACTCTCTTCATTCTCTACAACAGTGACATCAATTATCTCAACTACTTTTCCCAGCCTTTTGTTAAAGAATTTGTATGCTTTTATTTTTTCTGAATATCCAAGGAATATCCCCTCATCTCCACGCAAATCAAATTTTTTATGTTTATCATTATTGGGGATGAAGTACTTCCAAATATTCGAAATTATTTCACAGTTGGATTATTTCCATACCATATCTCGTACAAATTATTTCCTTACTTCAGACACAACAGTGACCTGTTAGAAATGTAGACCGATGTCAAAATTGCTTCCTTCCAAAATTTATCTGGGAGGTCCTTTTCTATGAGCATCATTCTGGCCATGTTGTTGATGATACGATTTCTCCTTTCAACCACTTCATTTTGTTGTGGAGTTCTCACTGAGGAAACTTGATGCCTTATCCCGTGTTTTGTCGAGATAGTATTCCACCTAAATGTTTGTGAATTATATACCATTATCAGTAAAAAAATTCAGAATTTTCTATCCAAGCATCCTTTATCTCTCCCTCCGGTATTGGTTTAAGCAGCTGAACACATCAGAATTATGGGAAATAACAAATACCCATGCCATTATGCTATAGTCATAAATGAAAAGAACATAGTACCTCTTTCCGTCAATTGCTCTTGGTGTGATAGGTCCACATACATCAGCATGCACCAATTCAAGCACTCTTATTGACTTCTTTTCCTTTGCTTTATACGTCTTTCTGATGAGCTTACCTTGTTGGCATGCATCGCATGTGTGAGTACGATCACGTGATAGCTTAGGGAGGTCTCTTGCTGCATTACACTTTACCAGATCTTCCAGGGATGGTTGGTATAGATGACCAGGTCATTTATTCCACAAATTGTTTTCTTCCTCTCTAGACAGGAAGCATATATCTTCTTCTCCACTAACCAGGTAGATATTTCCCTTTGTCCTTTTTCCCTATAGAACCACTGCCTCGTATCTTCCTTTGATTATACACACCTTCTTAGTAAACCTTATAGAATGTACTGAGTCACATAGTTGACTGACGTTGAGAAAATTGTGACTGAGGCCTTCTACTACTAAGACATTCGCACGTCTCATCTCTTTGTCCCCAAACTTGGCCTTTAATGAGACAATTATCTTCATGCCTTTATCATTTCCCAACTTGACAAAACCTTCTTTGTCATATTTTACGCCTGTAACAAGATCCTTATTACCTGTCATGTGAGATGTGCAACCGCTGTCAAGGATCCACACACCAAAGCGATCTGATACTTGAAGGGAAATTTCTACCACCACTTCTTTCTCATCCTTTTTCTTCTTGGTCTATATTTTTGCCTTCATACTTGACATGGATTGACACTTCTAATCTTTCTCAGAGTATGATGGACCAACTTCATCTTGCAGAGCTACAAATCTATTTTTCATTTTCAACTCACCTGTTGGTTCATTGATCTACTGCTTGTGAACATTTTGATTCTCCTTTGGCACATTCCTCTGTATGGTCGAAGTACAATACCTAGTCATGTGCCCAAATCCTCCGCACAAAAAAAAAGTGTCCTTCGAAATATGTTCTGGAGAATCGTTCTATGTTTGGCTGCTACCTTTGTTCTTGTGCTCTTCGATATCTCCTGGTTATGGAACACACATACTGTGAATGTCCCATCTTTCCAAAAAAATAACACCTGATATGAGGTGCATTCCTTTGTGTGACTTATGTACTATGAGTTTCCCCTTGGGATATCTAAATATTCTAATTCTGCCTTATGCCTAAATCAACCTTCAATCTCAGAGTGGGTGCTTGCGGTCTGACCTCAATTTTCACAGCTTTTTGTTTTCGGTCAAGCCCCCCCATCAGTCTTAGCATCTGAACATAGTTGATGCTTATTTTCTTCTGAACCACTATTCTCCACTTTCAGCTTCTTGGTTTTCTGAGTGATCCGCTTTCCTAATTACCCAGCAGGAGTCAAGAGTTTTTCTTGATCTTTAAACTTTTTTCTCAAACCGACAACTTCCCCTTTAAGTTCTTCAATATGCTTGATTTGATCTTTCCTTGTGTTATTCAAGATATCAATATCCCTTTTATATTCTTCAATTTTTATTTTATACCCAATAATTGATTCTGAGTCATCTGGTGTTGATTACTTTATTTTCTCAATTTATTCTATCAACTTAGACTTCTCTTCTTCCTACTTCTGCATATAGAGTTTGGCGTCATGAACAAATTTGTTATCTTTATTTTTTTTGGCTCTCCAAACATCTATCTTCTCAAGATAAGCCTCTAACTCAGCTTTCATATCAACTCTTACCTCAACTTATTCTTCTTCTTCATCAGCTTTGGTTCCATTATTATTCTGAGAACTACCAACAACTGCCACCATATCATTTTCTCCATAATCTCTGTAGTTCTCTATCTCTTCAACCTTCTCAACCTCAGGCTCGTCTGAACTATCATATTCTTTTTAAAGAAGGTCCTTATTATTAAAGAAATTTCTCTTGAACTATTTCTTGCCTTTCCCATAGGCTGGAGTCTTCTTCTTGGGAATTACAATTTCATCAACATCATCATCCTCTTAGAACATTTTGGGGCACCTTGCTGCAAGATGTCCAACCTTTCCACATCGAAAAAATCAAGTGGAAGCTTACCTTTAAACATTATTTTTCCTCTTTGAAGGTTTGAGGAGAGGAATGACATCACATCATCTATCTCTTCTTCTTCCTGAGAGTCTTAAATGGTGAGCTTCTTCATGGCCTTGAATTTCTCTTCTTTGGATTTACCCTTTTCCACAGCATCGTTATCATCATTTCTCATTTCATATGCAACAAGGATGTTGTGCAGGTTATCCAATGTCATCTCTTTCAGGTATTTATCTTCCAAAACCGAAATTTTATGATAGAACCGAGGTGGAAGTTTCCTCAATATGTGCTTCACAATATTTATATCTTCAATAACTTCTCCAAGACCTTGCATGTATTACACTACAACATTTACCCTGTCGAAGAATGCATCAACAGACTCATTCGGGTTCATTCTTAGATCTTCATACTTGTTCCACAACATTTGCAGATTTTCCTCTCTGACCTTTGTATCCCCTTAATATATATTCAATAGCTTTTCCCACATGGCATGTGAAGTTTTTCATGACATCATATTTGTATATATAGGATTGGATAGGGATCCCCCTACGACATTAATTCCTTTGGCATCAATATCCAACTCTCTATGCTCAGCTTCTGATAATGCACCACTATTAATATCAGCTATTATGCCATGAATTGCAGCCGTGAACACATCCATTCCTAATGATAGGAAGTAGTGTTGCATCGGATTCTTCCATAGTTGGAAATTGTTTCCATCGAAGATTGGAATCCCTTTATGATTAGTGACCTTCATTTGAGAGAAAACACTGATATAAAACTTTCGCTCTGATACCAATTGTTAGGTCCACTAGGCTAGATACCTTTAGAGGGGGTGAATCAGGGTATGACAGATTAAAATGACTGCCCCTTTTGATCTTGTTTTTCTATTAGAAAAAACCCTCTTCTCTCTCCTTCCTGATGTAGAGTATGAAAAAACCTTAAAGCATGCACAAGATACATCAATTTTTACTTGGTTCACCCTCACTGGGCTACCTCCAAGGAGCATACACCGACAGTGTGCCGATGTACCAATTTCACTATAAGCGCATTGCTGTTTACAAGTTTGAAGAGGACTCACTGTCCCTCCTGGTTTACAACCACTCACAATTTGAGAACTCACTGCTCTTTTAACTGAAGTGAGATCACTACTTCTTCAGAAGATCCACCCATAGATTATAGACCTGTAGGTCTCTTCATTACCAAAAATGAATGCATACTCCACTATTTTTAGATGCTCTATTGAAGCCCAAATTTCATCCACTGATGAATACCCCTTTTCCACTGAACACTAAGCAACACACTTTGGAAACAACTTTGCAAAGAAACCTAATTCTTGAGGCTCTCAATTTCATGAAGCTCAAACAAGCCTTCACGATGATCCTACCTTTTCGTGAAGCACTCTCGAGAATCACTCTCACAAATCTCAAGTCACTGTTGAGTGACTTCCCTCACGAAGCTCACTGAGCCAATGTGGAGATCGCAACTTTCACGGAGCTAGATTAGCCACCACGAATCTCTTCTTTTGCGAAGTACACTGCCTTCGCGAACCACCTTCACGAACCGAGAGCAAAATATTTTCTTCAAAAACTCTCCCTTTCTCTTCTACTTCACTTGGGGAGTTTAGGTCTATTTATAGGCAATTTCACTGACCCTCTAAGTTTCCACGCGAAGCCACGTCATCTCAAATTGCGAAGCTCTGAAGTTCCCGCCAAAATTCTCTCAAAATCGCGAAGCACCATGACAATTTTCCGATCACGGAGCTCATCATAATCGCGAAGTGTTCCATCATTTACTTTGTGCCGCCGCTAAAAATATCCCTTGCATTTCAGTTCAACACTATCATTCATAAAGATCATCATAATCGCAAAGCATCACCGTCAACATTATTTTGGTCTTCGTGAAATCTAATCCATGAAGCCTATCTTTGCGAAACTCATGCCTTTGCCATATTTAAATTAGATCTTCAAGGAAATACTATTTTCACGATGCTCACTAAACTCCAAATTTTGGACCCCCAAAATTTGGAAAACATTGGGAAATGGTGCCACCTTGTATCTGTTCTTTTTGTACCGCCTCCAGATCATCCATTCTTTTTTCATGGTTCTTTGTTAACTGGAACTCGAAAATTCACTATGGAAACCTGCTTCATCAACAAACACAATCAACCTGCAAATGATGCAATTTACCTTGAGGTATTTTTCCCAACACATTTCACTCTTATTAATAGGAAATTGTATTAACCATTTTTGTGATGTGGGGTTTTCAACAATTGTATTTCAAATTGTCAAACCCTTGATTATGGTGATCATGTTTAAATTGTGAGGATAAAATTTATTTATGGTGGGGAGAATATAACACCTAGAAATTCTAAAATAAGAACATTTTATTCGATAGCACATGTAAAACACAACACTGTGCTTAACCAACCCACAAAATACATTTCTTTAAATTTAATCTCTTTGATAGCTTGCGGAAGATGCTACCTCAAGTCAAAATGAACCATAATATAGTATATTGTTATAACCTAGCAGATCTATTGGTGGGATTAATATTACTATGTAAATTATGAAAATCAAGGATATATATTGATTAATAATCAAATAAGAATCATTTAAAATAAAAAGAAATGTTTTTTGAGAAACTGTATTGTTTTTTAAATGATGGTTTAGTCATGCTTTGTGCATATAATTTAAAATGAATTTTTACCAGTTCTTGAAAATTTATTTTATAAAATTCACTTCATTTTTTAAACATAATATCAAAATTATCTTAGGGATAAATTTTGGGATTTTTTTGAAATGTTTCATTTTTTGATGAATAGTGAAAAATACCGAATTTTAATTG
This sequence comes from Viscum album, assembly GCA_963277665.1. Lineage (NCBI taxonomy): Eukaryota > Viridiplantae > Streptophyta > Magnoliopsida > Santalales > Viscaceae > Viscum > Viscum album. Next base: position 1,692,436,584 of record OY728143.1, on the reverse strand, counting down.
AAAACCGCCTTCCTGTTTAAATTATTTATAAATTTAAATTATATTTTTCATTAATTTTACAATAAAATTTATAAATATATATATATATTAATCCAATTTAGGACATTGAAATCATTTTCATGTTGAATTTTGTTATAAAAAATTTGATTTTTTTTGAACATTTTCTCATAAAAACCAAGTTTTCTCATTGCATTTGTGAGATTAATTTTAAATTAAAAATTTCCCAATCTATAAATTGAATTTGGAAAAATGGATTCTGTATTTTTAATCAGAATAATTTATATTATCTAATATATTTAACTTAGTTTTTTACCATTGTTAATAGTTAAAATAGTAAAAAATATTTTCCATGATTAAGGTAAAAATGGATTTTAGGGCAGTTATACTAGAAATATAAGGGTTAAATTGATCTAAAAATATTTATAAAATATATTTTATGGCCATATAGAGAAAATATATTTTCTTATTCTTGATAATATTCTATTTTGGACCCTTGTGTCATGTAAAAAACCTAGGTACACCTTTTTATTTTAAAAAATTACAAGTATGTCACTCACCTCACTTATAAAAGGACACCCCTCTACTCTCTTATTCACACCTTCAAAACCTTATGATTCAGCCAGAACCAGGCCAAATAAAATCCCAAATTCCCATATATCATCCTAGAATTGTTATCTTTGGCATAAATCCAACATATTAAGGATTCTGGTGAAAACCATAGGAGGTTACCCGAAGAAGAGGTAACACTCTTCAACGAGTGTTTTTATTTTATTTCATAATCCACCTACTTAAATTCTTATTAAACCATGATGAAGTAATAAACTCAGTATATTAAATATAATGACATATTTTTATCTTAATTTCATGACCTTCAACCATCCCCACTTCCATAAAATGGGTTACCAAATCATCATTTGTGTGTACAGTGGACTACTGTCTCACGAACCGATGTCATTCATTTTTCCATTACCACCTCTCCCAGTTGGGTAAGATGACAGATATAAAGTATATATATTATATTTATAACATAATTATACTTCTAGATTCATTATATCATATATAACATTTTAATTACCATTTTTTGGGGATACAATAACGTCGCTCGTGTATACAGTGGACTACCGCCTCGCGAAGCGTTGTTATTCGTTTTCCACCAACACTTTACAAGGAAGGTAATATGGATAATTTTAATGAATATATGAAATGTACATGAAGTAATTATGAAATTCATGACATATTCATCATTATTAAAATTTAATATTTCATTTTCTTTCCTTTTCACTCACTAAAAGATGATGAGGTCGTTTGTGTACGTGTGGACTACCACCATTCTGAAATGATGTGACTCACATTTCATCACCACAACAAATGGATGATATATATAACTATATTTAAATAAATAATATGGTATTTATTATATTATTCTAATTATGGGAATATAAAATATTACTTACCTATTTTCCATATTGATTATTAAAAATGGAAATGTTACTTATGCGTATGTATGGCGTACCGTCTCTATTATTGCAACACACTTCATTTCTCAGAACCATATTTCATAACTGGTCCTAAAAGTATAATTAATGTATAAATATTATAATTAATTCAATATAATTATTATATATGGTATGGAACTATATAATATGCACAAGAATTAGATATTTCATAACAACACACACAAGAAAAACATGGCAATTAACACCCGAAACAATGAAAATAATAAAATATTATTAATAAAAAGATAATAAGATGTTATAAAAGGATAATATATGATATTATTAATATTAATATGAATCTTAAATAAGTTAATAACATGTTTAAAACCACTATACATGAGATTAAATCACGTTCAACAAAAAGTAAGCATGAGGTAAGGAAATTCATCTCAATTTCTCTTCATTGAGGCATATTGTAATGTTATGAACCTAATTTATTTTATATGTTACATATACTAACCCATTTATATTTAATTTAATGATTCAATAATAATTAATTGTATTTCAAATTTTATTTTAAATTATTTAATCAAAGTAGATTTTACTTAAGAGTTACCAACTGGTAAGGAAGGTCATAACTCAATTTCTTTTCATTGGGTTATATTACTACATCATCATATTTGATATTCTAAGATTAAGTATGTGATGAATTTTGATTATATTATACTGTATTTACACTTTTTTTATATGTATTTATAGTTTATACATATAACTAATTCATTTCCCAATTCTCACTTTAATGTTATGATCATTGTAAGGGTTTAAGTCACAATCTCATTCTCATCGAGATTGTTTTTTCTTGGATTTTAGTTGAAGGAAATTATTTGATTTTTGTTTATTAAACCCATATAAATTTATCCTAATACATGTATTGATGATATTTTAATGTAATATTACCATTTATCTACTCTTTAATACTTAAAATAAATGGGAATTGTTTTTTACGAAAATCTGACTTCATTTCACTCATCGGTTGGAAATGTATTTTCTTCCAAAATGATGTTTTAAAAAAATGTTTTCAATGATGTTTTTAAACTTTTAAAAATGATTTATTAAAGAAATTTTTACCCATTTCTACTTTTTAATTTTTTTAAAAAGGTGTCTTCTTGTATTCTTCAAAACAATGCATGGTTAGATTTTACCAAAAATGAGAAAATGAGTCTTTGTTTTAACATGCACGATGTGAACAAAATATCCAGCAGTCACCACCAATCAATTGTTTTAATGATATTTTGATAAGTTTCAAAGTTTATTTTAAACGAAAATTATTTTCAAAATGTTTTGTGAAATTTTAGTTTTAAAATGTTATTTTTAAAATCAAAAGGATATTTTTTTCAAGAATGTTTTTAAATAACATTTTATTATATTTTTATTCATCAATGAAAATAACCCATTATTATTACTTCAATGGGTATATGTTGTATTGATAACATAATTATTATTCCTCTAGATGGTTTATGATCATTTTCACCAAAGACAGTATTAACATTCACTTCATTGATTATTTTTTGTATTCATTAAATTTATATTGAATTATTCACTTTCCTATGGACATTAATTTTCCCATAAATATCCATATTATTTATCATGGATATGTTTATTACATAAACCATTTATCATTTCTACATATGGTGTTCTACATTGAATGTTATTTTTCTATCTAGGGAAATATTGACAAATCTGTATTCTTTACTCAAAACAGATATTTGATGATATGAAATGTAACACCCCGACCCCAGTTACCCAGATTCGGTGCATTATTACATAACATTGGCATGATTACAAAAGATCAAGTCTTAAAAGACCGATTAGTTTAGTAGCCTTGGAATCAATAGACACATTCATAAGTCTTACATTACATCATAAAATGAAAACTACAACAACATCTTGTCTCCACACTCATATCCCCTTATACTATCCATGCAGGTCATTCATAAAATACTTCTTCACATCCTGGGAAAAATAAAACATAGAAAGGGGTGAGCTCAAATTCCTAGTAAGGATAATAATATAGTGGAAACTTTCATAAATAGACATAAACATTTAAGGCAATGTATAACTAAAACAAAAGCCTTTTAAACTTTAACTTCAACATAATATGGAAAAAGTAAAATGAAATAATTCCATTTACTTATTAACATGGATATTCTACTAGTCTAATAATCACATGAAATATCAATAACCACTTTCATAATGATGGAATGCATAATGTCAGACTATCATAACCACATAGTCAAGGCCTTGTGCCAATACTACAAATAAGATTTTGTCAAGGCCTTGTTTCAAGACACTAGTTTGTCTCATGAGACCTAACGATGCATCTAAGAGCTATAGCGGGCTTTACATGTCACTTATTAAGTCCAATGCATTCCTCATATGAACATGTTTAAAAATAACAAAAACATTTGTATTAAAACTAGCATACAAAATGTCAATACTTTCTCCATAAACCATGAATGGTATAAAAATAAAACATCCACAGTCAAATATATCACAAAACCTTCAATAAAATATGGAAGTTTTGTATCATAATAAATAAACTTCAAATAAGCTTAAAATCCATAAAAGGATGTTGACATAGATGAAATCAAAACTATTTGAGAGAAATATCTCTTTTTTGAAATCATTTAAAAGTCACATAATTATAAAAGAAAAAATTTACATTGAAAATATTCTTATAATCTTGTAAGGGAAGCTTCGATGATTTTATAATGGCAAAAAATAGCCGCACCCACTGTATAAGTTAAAAAAGACATTCTTACCTTGATTCTGTCAAAAAGGTTAAAAAGGACCTTATTTGGAAAACTACAGAAAGATTCCTTTATAAACTTCTTATAAAAAGTCAAAAAGGGTATAAATGACTTTAAACCATAGTCTGTAAAATATTAAGAATGATTTGAAATACATTTTTAAGAAACATGGATGTGGATGATAAAGAGGTCCCAGTAGATAATTACGTATAAACAACCTCGGATAATGAAGAGATTGTGAAATATTACCTTACCTTGTAATTTTCCTTGGTTGAGGGTAGGTTAACCTCCTGTATAATGGTGAAATAATTGTTATTAAATTATAAAATAATCATATACATTAATATGATATCATATATTATCTTTTAACATTGCTTTGTTAATAATATCTTAGTATTATCGTCGTTTTGGGTGTTAACTTACTCATTTTCTTTTATATGTTTTGTTACATAAGCCATGTTTTTTATGAATAGGTTGTATCTTATTCATATCCAGAATGATATCAAGTCCTTAAACATTATTTTTAATCATAAAATGGGAATTATACTTGAATGGATACGATGGAGAATGAATCTCATCGCGTTCGTGGAGACGGTAGTCCGTACGTACGCACGAGCGATAATATCACTCTTTTGATATTAAAATAATATATAATTGGATAGTATATCATATATACAGAATAATTATCATGTTATATTTATTATTTATATGAATTACACATCATTATTATACCCATCCAAATAATAATGTTTTGAATAACAATTACACCACGACGTGGAGATGGTAAGCCGTACATACGCACGTATGGTGACATGTCATTCAAAGGATGGATAGAATACTAAATATAGTCATACCATATTTATAATACCATAAAATTATATAGAAAATAATGGAGTTATTATTTTATAATGGGAATAACAAATAAAGAAGAAGTTGAAGAAGAAAGGAACTTGAAAGAGGGTGGTGAAAACATTACCTCTTCTTCGGGTTCTTCCTTTTGATTTGATCAAAAGGGCTCCTTAGGTTGGCTTTATGATCAAAATAAGGCCTCTATATTGAAGTGAGGGAAGTTTAGAGGATATTTGGGTAGGTTTTGGACGAACCAAAAGGCTTTTAATGTGTTAATTAGAGAGAAGGGGGAGTGTCCTTTTATAAGAGGGGTGAGGGGCACCTTTGGAAAAGCTAGAAATATTATTTTATAATAAATTAATATTAAGTTTCTAATGGATCCAAAGTGGATTATTTAAAGTTTAAGGTGGGGATGGATCTAAATCCTTTCAAAAAATAGATTTTAGACAGTTTTGGGTCACTATATTAACCTTATCATTTATATTTAACTCTTAGTTAAATAGTTTGACATTTACCATGTATCTTTGTATTTTTATATTATATGGTTAATAAACTTACTATAAACTTCCAATAGACCCCCCAAGTGGTCCATTAATGATACACCTATCATTATATAAGTCCTTTGGCCGAACCTTAGATTTTTAGGAATAGAATATTAATTAATAATATAATATTTATTTTAAAAACTCTTTTATGTCAATTTTGACACTATTGGGTATTTTGTTTTTGATAATTTTATAACAGATTTATTACTTCAAAAAAAAATTATATAACCAATACTAATATGTCATATTAACCTATAAAATTAGTGTAATTCATAAAAAGTCTCAAATTACATTTATTTTGATATTTATAATATCAATTATTTTAATATTTCATTAATTAGGTAATTACTGCATCACCATTGTGTTATAAATAAATTACATTATTTAATGTCTAAAAATTCTAAATAAAATACCATTATGTATTAAATATATTTATATTTCTAATGAATATTTATAATCTAATTTATCTTATGTATAACCCTATATTAAAAATGTTTTAGTAATTAAACTTTGATTTTAACTCTTTTAACTCTTCTTTGAATTAAATAATAATAAATGTCCTAATCTAATCCAAGTGGAACTAAATGATAATATTTTATTCCTAAGGTTTTTTTGGTTGATATAAACTTTTCCAATAGAATTAGGACATGTGTTAGGGTAATATTAATATCATTTTTACCCTTAAAGACCCTATTTACTTTTAACCGTGGTAAAGAAAAGTAAAAAGTTACTATTCACCAAAAAATATTTTTATCTTATTGAACCGAATTTTACTCCTTGATATTAACTGTGTCTCTCAGATTTTCAAAATTCTACTCACAGAAGCGGTAAAATCAAGTTTTATGTGAATTTCCAAATTCTCCTAAGAGATGGGTAAAAGACGGTGAAAAGTTCAATAAAATTTTTATATATCTAAAATTATTATAAACTGATTCCAATGAATTACATTGAACTTATATAGGTATTATGTATCTATTTTGACCTAAAATAAATTTAAATAAAATAAATAATTATTTAAATAAAAATTCGGTTTTAAACTATGACTCAGTGTTTTTTCACTATTCATCAAAAATTGAATGTTTTCAGAAAAATACCAAAATTTCACCCTAGGATAATTTTGATATTCCGAATCCAAAAATGAAGTCCATTTTGAGAGATAAAATTTATAAAATTTCAAAAAGTGTCTATTACTATTCATAACGGCTAGTTTGATTGATTGTGGTGTGTGTTAGAACTCAAAGTTACGTACAACACATGCTATTGTATTATTCAAAGAGAAGCATACCGTAGATGATTGAGGTGTTACATAGAACATTGTTCATGAATTAATTAAATTTTTTGATATATGAGTAATTATTTCGACATGCACACATAGGTGGGGCCCGATTATAGATAATTCCTCGATGCATCAGTAGTCTCACGAGGTGAATCGGTAAGCTAACCTAAAATTAGTTTGAAAAAATATATGAGTTTGTACCCAATATTTTTAAACTATCTTGTTAAAGGTCATAATATTAGAGGTATCATGATCCTAAGTTCATGACTTCCAATTATTAAGAATTTCCTTCATTCAAAATTTAGTTATTATTATCCATGAGATTTTCATAATGATATTATCTATAGATTCATTTATTCTTAGTTATTTATTAAATGGAATGTGATTTTAGTTAATTTCCATACCATATTGATTATTCATTATCCATTTATGATAGGCAGGTTATTGATTAAATGAAACGTGTTTTCAATTATTTACTTTTCCATATTGATTATTATCCATGATATTTTCACATTGTATTATCAATGGATTCACTTCCTTCTTAGTTTATTGATCAAATGGAATGTGTGTTCAGTTATTTACCTTTAAATATTTATTATTCTTATTTATTCATGATTCATTCCATTGTACATAAACCTTAACAAGAATTTGAGCTCACCCTTATTTTGTTTCCTTTCCCCAGGATTCCATGAAGTGTACTATGATTGATGTGCAAGGATGTACTAGAGGTAATAATGTTATTCTTGAAAAAAAATATGTTGTAATTTTTGTTTTCAAATGTAATGAAAGACTCAAGAATGTATCTAGTTTACCAAGGCTACTAAACTATTCAGTCATTCAGGATGTGATTCCTTGTATCTTTTTCTAATATAATAAAGCAGACATCGGCTCTAGGGTAATGGGTTTGGGGTCACTACAATTGTGGATATTACATTTGATAATTTATAAAGGACATTATATACCATCAAGAAACTACCATCCATGAATGGTTAATTTCTTATGTTAATTATAATATCATTTCAAATATTTGTTAATCTTTCTTTGTCTCTATTTTCTTAGTACTACTAGGACTTCCAATAGCCTATATACTCACAAGTAGAAGTAAATTTTTTTAGAGATGAGTGGGAAGAGTATATGGTGTTAGAATGTTTCCAATATCAAATTGAGGTTGTTAAATTTTATATATATGATCCAGTTTAGGTTATGAACTTAGAAATATATTTGGGATGTGAAGCATTAGTATCGTAATACTTAAATATTATGTTTCATAAAATAAAATTTAACTTCTCCATAATTTCCTTCATTTAGGGGTTAGGATGAGTTACAAGAAATTTCAAAACACTTTGGTGATAAACCTATAAATTAAGAAAGATTTGACCTATTTCTTAATGAAAATTATCATGGAGGGTTACACTCTACATATTTTGGTAGAGAAAGTAACCTATTTGAAGTTTCTTTTCCTCGTGAGATATTGGACTTCAAGGATACAATTGAGATAATGGTGATAGGGAAATGGGTCCAAGATTATGCTGCTAAAAAATGTAAAGAAATATTACCAAATTCTGGGGAATTTACTTCCATTCTACTAGCCTCATCATTTTATTTTTTTATCTTATTTCCTTTTGAAGAGTTATAAAAATAGTAGTGTCCCTTTTACAATCACTTCCACCTCCATTATAAAGAAGTAAGATAAATTCATTTACGATCACATTTGATTTAACCAAAGACATGAAAATAAAATAAAATATTTATATTAATAGAGTTGAATCAACCATATTCTTCTAAAATTCTGAAAGTGCATGTTTTCATAATAAAAGTGTCATTTAAGATTAAAACACATGTAACATTTTCAAAAATGAGTAAACAAGTACCGATTGGTTTCAAAATTTTGTAAAATAATTCATTTGTGGTGTGTAGTAATTAACTATGTGTCAATTTGGCACATTATGTGGCAAGTATGACTCCAAGTTCATGTTATCACATTAAAATAGTAATTTTACTCTCAAATATACACTAAATAGACAAAACTATGTAAACAATATCACATTGTTTTGAAACATTAGTAAAATGATTCATAATTATGTTTTGATGTGTCAGAATCAACCTTGCATTAATCCAACACATGGTGCAGTTGATATGAATAAAAGTGCATGTTTTCACATTAAATGTGTCATTTTACTCTAAAAAACATATCACATATGCATAAATAAGTAAATTATCTCAAATTGTATTCAAAATTTAGAAAAAATTATCTATAATTCATTCGATATGCATTGGATGCAACCACACATTAATCTGACATATGATGTGGCCAGTATGACTCCCACTCTATGTTTTCAATATAAAAATGTCATTTTACTATAAAAAACATGTAACCTAGAAAAAAATGTAAAATATCTCAAATTTTCATTAAAATTTATTAAAATGATCCACAATTAATTTTTGATGTGTATGAATTGATTTCACATCAATCCATCACACGATGTGGCTGGTATGACTCCAAGTTCATGTTTCCAATATAAAAATATCATTTTTGTGTAAAACACATGTCACATAAAAAAATCAAGTAAATTAGCTCTAATTGTATTCAAAATTTATGAAAATGATGCTTAATTCATTTTTGTGTGTGTATGAATTGACCACACATCAATTTGACACGTGATGTGGTTAATATGACTCGAAGTGAAAGTTTTCAATATAAAAGTGTCATTTTATTTTATAACACCAGTCACAGTGTAAAAAACAAGGAAATTATATTAGATTATTTTCAAACATTATAAAAATTATCCACAATTTCTTTTTGACATGTAGGAATCTACTGATTGTCAATCCAACACATGATATGGAAGGTATGACTATAAGTGCATGTTTTTAATATAAAAGTGCCATTTTAGTGTAAAATGTGTGTCACATAGCCAAAAATGATTAAAATAACTTTAATTGTTTTAATGTATTAGAAAAATAATAAATATTTTAATTGTGATATGTAGGAATTTACCATATGTAAATTGTACACACAATGTGGTCAATGTGACTCAAAGTGCAGGTTTTCAATATAAAAGTGTCATTTTAGTGTAAAATGCACGTCACATATCTAAATATGAGTAAAAAATCAAACATTGTCTTGAAAATTTATACCAATTATCCATAATTCATTTATAACATATATTAATTTACCACACATCAATTTGACACATGATGTGGTTGATATGACTTAATGTGAGTATTTTCAAATTAAAAGTGTCATTTTACTCTAAAATGCGCATCACATAGCCAAAAATGAGTAAAATAGATTTAATTGTTTTCAAACATTAGGATAATTCCCCATAATTCATTTTTGATGTGTATGAATAAAACTCACTGTTAGGACCAATAGAGGCCTATATGCCCTGAGAGGGGGGGGGATCAGGGTATGAATATTCTTTTCTAAATTATTCCTGCCCCACTGGATCTTGACCTCTTTATTACAAGGGTAAATTTGTTTGCACTTGTGTGTTTATTATGACCAATTATTTTCTTATTTATCTGATGATGATGCTTTAAATGCAATGCAGGGAAGCAATCATGCATACATAGAGATTTTTACTTGGTTCACCCTCACTGGGCTACGTCCAAGGAGCATACAACGACGATGTGCCACTGTACCAAATCCACTAAAGCTCACTGCCAATAATGTTCAGGCTAGATCTCTTCTATGCCCAGGCTCACTGCCTTAACAAAGTTTAGGGTTATATCACTACTTTCCCAAGGTTCACTCCCTGTTCCTCTCTCTCAGGCTCACTGCCGGTAGAAAGGATAGCATTATTCCTCTTCCTTTACTCACTTCACTTGGAAGGGATCCACTCACAGTTTATAGACCTATAGGTCTCTTTATTTGCATGAATACATGCATCCTTCACTGTATATAGATGCTCTATTGAAGTCCAAATTTCATCCATTGATGAATACCCCTTTTCCCCTAAACACCAGGCAACTCACTTTGGAAACACCATCGCAAATCACCCCACTTCGGGAGGCTCCCAATTTCGCGAAGCTCTAAAAGGCCTTTGCAAGGCTTCTGCATTTTTGTGAAGCACTCTCGTGAAGCTCAAGTTGTCAAAAAGCAACTTCCCTCATGAAGCTCTCTAATCCAGCGCTGAGCTCGCAATTTTCGTGGAGATAGAATAGCCATCGCGGAGCTCCTTCCTTTCGCAAAGCACACTACCTTCGCGAACTACCTTCGCGAACCGAGAGAAAAATATTTTCTCTGAAAGCTCTCTCTTTCTCCCTAATTCTCTTGAAGGGGTCTAGGCCTATTTATAGATGATTCCACAAACCATCAAACTTTCCACGAGAAGTCAACGCCACGTCATCTCAAATCGCAAAGTTTCAAAGTTCCCACCGAAATTCTCTCAAAATCGTGAAGCACCATAGAAATTTTCCTACCGTGGAGCTTGACGTAATCGCAGAGCATCACTATCAATCCCTTCATGCCTTCACCGCGAAGCTCCCTCAAAAATCCCTTCACCGCTGTGATGCGCTTCAACCTCTTCCATTCGTGAAGCTTGACGTAATCGTGAAGAATCACCACCATCATTTTTTTGGTCTTCACGAAATCCAATCCATGAAGCCTATCTTCGCAAAACTCATGCCTTTTCCATATTTAAATAATATCATCAAGTATATCCACTTTTCATGATTCTCACCAACCTTCAAATTTTGGTCCCCAAAAATTTGGAAAACACTGGAAAACGACGCCACCTTGTACTACTCTTTTGTACCGCCTCCAGATCGTCTGTTCCTTTGTCATGGTTCTTTGTCAATGTGGATTGTCAACAACATCTCTGGAACTTGACAATTCACCATGGAAACCTGATTTGTCAACAAACACAATCAACCCAAAAATACTACAATGATATCTTGAGGGATTTTTCCCCAACAATCTCCCCCTTTGGGTTTGTTGAAAACTCTTCTCATAATGATCATCTACACTTTGATACCTATCTGAATCTCCTTACTTCCGCTACCACCATTCACCTCTTGCGATTTTGATAGTGTTCAAGGATTCACTTAACACGTACTCTAATCCCACATGAGCAATGATCGGTGTGAGAAACAAGAGTAGTATAAAAAGTTCATCAATGAATCGCTTCATTTCAGACACCAATTTTCGATTCCAAACTGATACCAATTTCTAAATTGATACCAATTGTTGAACCACACTGATAACAATTGGTGATATCTGGAAACCTTCTCACACCATTCCAAAATCACTCTTCTGCTTTTATCATGATCCTCAACTGTCGTGATATCTAATCTTTGATCGATCACTTCTAGAATCGCCAGATTTAAAATGACCCCCTATCTCATTGCTCTCCCCCTATCTCGCTGCACCACCTGTCAGCTTCTCCCTGTGTCTTTTACTAAGACATTTTCTCCCCTCATTAGCCACAGTTTCTCCCCCTTGAGGAGTCACTATTTATCCCCCTTTGTAAATGAACCCAAAGGTCACCCCTTTGCAGTCTGCAACATTGGAAAGAACACAGATTAACACATTATAGAAAAACACGCAATACCTCGGGGGGGGGGGGGGGGGTCCCACATCCACACCTTTTCAGGTGCGGGAAGTCGACTGGACTCCCAGAGCCAGTCGATGCCTCTCAAAAGCTTCTTTGGGTAAGGCCTTCGTTATAATTTCTGCAACCTGTAGTTCTATAGGCACATACTCTAACTTCATGATTCCCTGCTCAACCTTCTCGTTGATAAAATGATACTTTATCTAAATGTGCTTCATCCTTGAGTGATGGACTATATTTTTTCTGATATTGATATCACTTGAGTTATCGCACTGGATTACTATCGGAGACATCACTTAAACCCCCATATCATCAAACTACTTCTTCATCTATAATAACTGTGTCTATTCTTGAGTGGTCGCAATATACTCATCTTCTTTGGTGCTTAATTAGATGTAATCTTGATTCTTTCTTAGCCAAGAAATACACAATCCCCCAAGATATAATGCACCTCATGACATTTATTTCCTATCATCTGCTAAACTAGCCCACTCTACATCAGTATATCCCAATAACTCTGTCTGAGATTTTCCATTATACATCAATCCAAAGTCCACCGTGCCCTTGATATACTAAAGTATTCTTTTTACTGCAAGCATGTGGATTTATTTGGGATTATTCTGATATCTCACTGCTTGGCATGTGGTAAAAACAATGTTAGGCCATGTTGTAGTTAAGCACAATATACTTCCAATGATTTGCCTGATTCTGTTATATTAACTGCCTTGCCATCATCATATTTTGATAATTCCATCTGGGTAGCAACCAAAGTCTTCATCTCCTTGGAATTTTCCATTCCAAATATTCTTAGAACCTACTTTGAATATTTGGATTAAGAAATAAATGTGTCATACCTTCCTTGTGTAACCTTTAAACCAAGGGAAAACATCAGCTCACCAATCATAGACATTTTGAACTCATGTTTCATGAATTCAGAAAACTGTCTGCACTGTGCTTCATCTGATCCGCCAAATATTATGTCATCAACATAAACCAGCCCCATAATCCTTTAATTATTATTGTTGTTGAAATAGAGATTGTAATAAAATCCACCACACTGAAAACCAAGCTTCTTCAACTACTGATCGAGCCTTGAGTACCATGATCTTGGTGCTTGTTTCAGCCCATATAATGCCTTCTTCAGCCGAAAAACCTTATTCTCATCCTCATGAATAAGAAAACCATCTGGCTGCTCGATATGAACTTATTCCTCCAGAATCCCATTCAAGAATGCAGATTCGATGTTCATCTGGAATACCTTTAACTTCCGTCGTACTGTAATGGCTAGGAATAATATGACCATCTCCAGCCTTGCAACCGGTGCAAATGTCTCATAGACATCAATTCCCTCTATCTGGGAGTCTACATCTAAATTATAATTTTTCACTTCTACTCCCTATGAGTCTGTTGACACTTCCTTACTTTCAGCATAAAACTTTCCACTATTTCATTGTTCAATGACATCATTTCTTTGAACTTCTTATCTCAGCTTTTTGTTGACACACCTTTGATTTTCTCTCACAACTTCTTGGTATCATGAAAGCAGTCAGCTGATACCACATTGTTAGAAAAAAAAAGATAATCATCAAAACCTGTGTGTTTCTACTTGTCCCCCAGTCATTCTTCATGAACATAAACATTCATCCTTCATATCACATTGAGATATTGCATTTGATTAGGATATAGAATGCTCCCCCTATGTTATTCAACTCTTCCAGTTGTTAGGACCAACTGTATAGACCCATAACCATTCTTCTCCTCATGTATCTTTTATTATATGACACTCATCATTGAGCCATTAACAAAATCTCTAAGCCTACTGAGTTGGAACTCGTTGTAGGAAACAAGAGATAAATTTAATAACACAATGACTTCCTATTGTGCTCTGTTTATCCATTTCTTCTATAACTCTAGTACCTTATTTGAATCAATTGAAACTCTGGAGCATATCACTTCTCCACTTTGCATCTTTAGATTCCAATTCCCCTTGGATCGTATCTCCCTAAAACTTGAAACACTTGAACAATCAGTTAACAACATTTATATACATAGGGAGAGGGGATCTTCTAGAATCCTCAAGATAAGGATTGAGGTTGATCCTGATAGGCCAACCCTTTGATTATTTCTTGCAGAGCATCACACTCTTTTATTGATTATTTTAGCTACCTATACAACTTTAACTGCTCTATCCATATAACTAAGCATTCATCACCTGCATGCTGAGTCTTTTTCTGATATGAAGATTTTGCAGGCCTGGCTTTTCCCACCACTTGGGGTTTAAACCCACTAGTACACATTTTCTTCTTTGATGTTTCACCAAAATTCCATTTCCCTTGATTCCTTCACTGATCAGGAATATTTCTTCTTACCATATTCCCTTTATCCTTCCTCTATTGTAGGGATCTTCATCTTTCCTCCACTTCTTGTTGTGGCACACAAAATGAAAAATTTTCAATTCATTATTTGTTTATTTTTCTTTTATCATATTTCTGAGTCACCACACTATTTTTTGTTGGTGGTAGGTCCTCCACTGAATGCACATTCTTCTTACTCACAATTGTAGCATTTCCACCCTTTTTCTTCTAGATTTGTTCATGTTCTTTCTTATAGGGTGGTTGTGAGTGTGACAGAGGTGGTGATAGATACACCTTTCGTTTAGCTCCATGTGATTCCCCCGAGGTTATAAGGTTACCACTTTCTCTCATAGTGTAGAATTTCTCATTATGCATCACTGGAGTCGAGAGTCTCCTTTCGAGTCTTTTTTCCTTTCCCGATTTCTTCTTACTGCAATGTCTTTCCAAATTCTCATAATGAGAACATAAAAAACATCTTCCATAAAAGTCATACTGCATTTCATCATTTCTCCATCGAGATATTGATGCAGTTTGAGTTACTCCTATGACATTGAGCTCCTGATCTTCCTGAAACATACTCATGGTGTGTCCCATTCTTCCACAGTAATAACATATAATTAATGCTTTACTCTGAGAGACTCTTATTTCTAATTTCCCATAACACTTCTTCTTGTTCTCAGATTTAGAAAAGTATTTATTTTCATAGTCTGAAATGTATTCCTGGGCCTCTGAATAGAAGCTTGATGTGTGGCCATGAATCCCGTAGAAATAGAACATGACGCCACTACTTCTTGTAACTGTCCTCTTAGGCCTGTCTCCAGCACCTACAGGATTTCCTGCACTTATGGAACTACTCATAGCTCTCTTTCTTTCATGCACGAGAGGAAATTCATCAACTCCAATACCAGTTTTCCCCAAACTGTATGGTCTTTGAGCTGAGAAGATTTCTCCTTGACTCTTTTTAGAAAGAGCAAATTTTCTTTCCATTTCATCATCACCTGCCAAAGGATAATAAAATAGTAAGTGCAAGGCATCCTTAATTTTAGTCTTTCCTCTAGCATTGGATTTCTACACTTCCTTCTTCACTGATTCTATCCCTTCTTCTAACTTTTGAATCTTTATATCCCTTGATTCAAGTTGGGCATTGAGTTCTCTTTTGAGATTATTTCCACAACTCATCTCATCTTCCAGTTCCCATGTGAGCTTTTCTACCATATCACTTTGCTCCTTTACTCTCAATTTTTCCTGAGAAATAGATTTAGAGATAGATACATTCTCTTGTTATAGAATTTGATTCTTCTGAACTAATTCAGATATCTTTTTAGCAAGAGAATCATTGCTGGATTTCAGATTATGAACTCATCTGACTTTTTATTCTCTTCATAATCATCAGCCTTTTGTTCTCCTTTAATTCTAGCCATTTTTTTATTTCTTCACCTTGAGAATCATTCTTCTCCCTTAGGTCAGTATCCATATTAATAAGCCTTTGATTTAATCCTCTTAGCTTGTTGACCTCAATTTCCAGTACTTGGATTTGGATATTTTAGATCTAACTTCTTCATCCAATTTCTGATCCAATTGCTTTTCCATGTTGAAAACATCTATTAGTGGCCTCCTATAAACAACTTCTTCACCATCAGTTGTTTCGGTATCACTTTTATGTTCATGTACTTCACTCATTCCTACATCATGATTGAGTGAGTGAATATTTTCTCTAGTAGATTCATCCAGGCCTTCCTTCAGTAATATGTTTGATTCTTTTAGTTGAATCACACTTTTTCCATAAACACTTCCACACTGAGGGATATCACCTGACTTCTAATTCTTCTTTGATGTTTTTCCCTTTTCCATGGCACACCGAGATAAGAGAAGACTGATTTAACCTCACAAATTGACTACACCAAGTTAAAGCCAACAAATCTGATAAAATAAACCTTTCCCTTTGATACCAATTTTTAGGGCCAATAGGGGACTATATGCCCTGAGAGGGGGGGGGGTGAATCAGAGTATGGATATTCTTTTCTAAATTATTCCCGACCCACCGGATCTTGGCATCTTTATTACAAGGGTAACTTTGTTTGCACTTGTGTGTTTATTATGACCACTTCTTTTCTTATTTATCTGATGATAATGCTTTAAATGCAATGCATGGAAGCAAGCAGGCATGCACAAAGATTTTTACTTAGCTCACCCTCTTTGGGATATGTTCAAGGAGCATACAATGACGATGTGCCACTGTACCAAATCCACTAAATCTCACTGCCAATAATGTTCAGGCTAGATCACTTCTATGACTAGGCTCAATGCCTTTACAAAGTTTAGGATTAGCTCACTACTTTCCCAAGGGTCACTCCCTATTCCTCTCTCTCAGGATCACTGCCGGTAGAAAGGATTTCCTTATTCCTCTTCCTTTGCTCACTACACTTGGAAGGGATCCACTCACAGTTTATAGATCTATAGGTCTCTTCATTTGCATGAATACATGCATCCTTCACTATATATAGATGCCCTATTGAAGTCCAAATTTAATCCACTGATGAATACCCCTTTTCCCCGGAACACCAGGTAACTCACTATGAAAACACCTTCACAAATCACCCCACTTTGGGAGGCTCCCAATTTTGCGAAGCTCTAACAGGCCTTCATGAAGCTCCTGCATTTTCGCAAAGCACTCTTGAAAAGTTCAAGTCATCACAAAGACACTCAATTCATGAAGTTCACTAAGCCAGCATGGAGCTTGCAATTTTCGTGGATCTAGAATAGCCGCCTCAAAGCTCCTACCTTTTGCGAAGCACACTGCCTTTGCGAACTGCCTTCATGAACTGAGAGCAAAATATTTTCACTAGAAGCTCTCTCTTTCTCTCTGATTCTCTTTAAGGGGTTGAGGACTATTTATAGGTGATTCCACCAACCCTCTAACTTTCCACGTGAATTCAACACCACGTCATCTCAAATCGCGAAGCTCCGAAGTTCCCGCCGAAATTCTCTCAAAATCTCGAAGTACCACAGTAATTTTATGATCGCAGAGCTTGACGTAATCGCGGAGCATCACTGTAAATCCCTTAATTTCTTCGTCACAAAGCTCCCTCACAAATCCCTTCACCACCGCGATGCGCTTCAACCTCTTTCGTTCGCGAATCTTGACGTAATCATGAAAAATCACCGCCATCATTTTTCTGGTCTTTGATATCCAATCCCTGAAGCCTATCTTCGCAAAACTGATGCCTTTTCCATATTTAAATAAGATCATCAAGGATATCCGTTTTTCACGATGCTCACCAACCTCTAAATTTTGGACCCCAAAAATTTGGCAAACACAGGAAAATGGTGCCACCTTGTACTACTCTTTTGTACCACCTCCAGATCGTCTATTCCTTTGTCACGGTTCTTTGTCAACATGGAATGTCAACAACATTTATGGAACTCAACAATTCACCATGGAAACATGCTTTGTCAACAAACACAATCAACCCAAAAATACTGTAATGATACCTTGAGGGATTTTTTCCCAACACTCACATTAATCCAACACATAATGTGGCTGGTATTACTGCATGTGAATTTTTTCAATATAAAAGTTTAATTTTTGTGTAAAATGTCTATCAAATTGAAAAAACAGAGTAAAAAAGCTTGAATTATTTTAAAAATTTAATAAAATTATCAATAATTTATTCTTTACATGTATCAATCAAACACACAATGTGGTGGTATGACTAAAAGTGCATGTTTTCAATATAAAAGTGTCATTTTTGTGTAAAATGAAATATCACATTATAAAAATTGAGAAAAATATATATAATATATTCTTAAAACATTATAAAAATGATCCAAAATTTATTTTGGATGTTTAATGAATTACCTCACATTAATATGACACATGATGTGGTTGATATGACTCGAAGTGTTCGTTTTCACATTGAAAGTATCATTTCACTGTAAAACATGCATCACATAGCCAATACTGAGTAAATGAGATCATATTGTTTTTAAAATTTAGGAAAATTATCCATAATTCATTTATAATGTGTAGGAATAAAAAAAACATTAATCTAACATTGGATGAGGTTAGTATTACTACAAGTGAGTGTCTTAAATATAAAAGTGTCATTTTAGTGTAAAACACAGTTCACATAGCGAATAATGTTAAAAAATTATTTCATTGTATTTAAAATATATATAAAAAATATATAATTTATTTTTGAAGATTAGGAATTGAACTCACATAAATCTGACACTTGATGTGTTTGCTATGACTCTAAGTGCATGTTTTCTATTTAAAAATTTCATTTTAGTGTAAAATGTATGTCACATAGAAAAAATTTAGAAAACAAGCTCAAGTTGCCTTAAAACTCTAGGAAAATGATCTATAATTCATTATTGTCATGTAGCAATAAACTTAATATCAATCAGACACACAATATGGATGGTATGACTCCAAGTTCACGTTTTCAATATAAAAGTGTCATTTTAGTTTAAAACACATTTCATCTTATCAAAACGAATAGAATGAGATTTTATTGGTTTCAAACATTATTAAAATGATAATTAATTCATTTTCAACTTGTATTAATTGAACTCACCTCAATATGACATGAAATGTGTCCGGTTTGACTCAAAGTGCATGTTCTCAATATAAAAGTGTCATTTTAGTGTAAAACACGCATCACATAGCCAAAACTGAGTAAATGAGCTTGTATTGTCTTGAAACATTATTATAATGATACATAATTCATTTTTTTATTTGTAAGAATTGACCATATATAAATATGACATATGATGTGGTCGGTATGACTCTAATTTCATTTTTTCAATATAAATGTGTCATTTTTATTTAAAACATGTATCACATTGTCAAAATTGAGAAAACAAGTTCTGAATGTCTTGATTAAAGTCTTCATTTTTTATTTCTATGTAACACACATAATTTAAGACCCAGTAGAAAAGAAGACCTACTAGTGGGAATAAATAGCTAAAACCCACCACTGAAATCATAATAGCACATCCTACTTAACATGGTAAAAAATAACCACACAAACGTCTTCCAACATAGAAAATAAAATAATACCTTTAAACCCCATGGAAGTGTACACTAAATTATCACTACTATAAGTATATCTATTGTGCATTCGCCACATTCTGGATCCTACCATCATAAATGTCCTTTATTGTGCCACCAACTATCATAGATTTAGCCTGCTCTATGGGATATTGTCCCTGTGTGTGAATCAAAACCATCTTTCTCATTACCAATTTCCACTCATAGGCCAGAAGTTCCACCATCGACAGCCTCGTTAGTGGCACAACTAATGGAGGAGGAAGCATATTTGACTTCGTCTAAGCCGAGGGCAGCTTTTTATCCCACAAACACTTAATTGATTTACCAAAACATAGCGACTGAGGAGAATTTCCCAAATGAATGTACATGGTTTCTTTGACATGGGTATTATCTCTCAAAAAACCAAACCCTTTAGAGGGTTCGGCCCTAACATCCTTGATCACTCCAACAGCCAGAGCATGGAAGCGGCGATGCAGATCCATCTATGTGAGATATGGGGACAAATTTCCCATATAGATGATGGTATATTAAGGATTGTTATTAGGGGACTCATTTTTTACCATCATCTCCTTTATATATTCAGATAATCTATTTGTTAGTTCCACCACACTTTTGGTATATAAATTCTTATTGTCTTCACTATCACCAACAAATTTTGTTTCCCAATTACAGTGGGTTTCCCTGCTACCAAGAAAATTTCTAGATAAGTCATTGATAGTGCTCTAGGCATCCTATTGGTTTTAGAATGCTACGAATCTGAATCCTCTTGATCGTCCTGTCTTGTGATCCCACATAACCCTTTCATCCGAACAACTGGAATATACATAAAAACAGGAAAACAATGTGGCATCGGTCACCTCAGGACTTAGATCACCAACAAAAATGTTGAAGTGGAATTATATTCCTCTATATTATTATCATGATGATTTAGTAAAATGATCCATAATTCATTTTTGATGTGTAGTAATTGACTAAATATCAATCGGACACACAATGTGGTTGGTATGTCATAAATTGCATGTTTTCAATATAAAAGCATCATTTTAGTGTAAAACGCACGTCACATATCTAAAAATGAGTAAATAGGCATGGATTGTCTTGAAAAATTAGAAAATAAATCCATAATTTATTTTGGATATGTAATAATTGAACCTACATCAATCTGATGCATGATGTTATTGATATGACTCAATGTGAAAATTTTCACATTAAAAGTGTCATTTTACTATAAAATACGCATCACATATCCAATATTGAGTTAAATATTGTATATTATTTTCAAATTTTAGTTAAAATATCCATAATTAATTTTCTATGTGTTGGAATTAACCACACATTATATTAAAACATAATTTTTCCAGTATGAATCCAAGTGAGTGTTTTCAAAATTAAAGTTCCATTTTAGTGTAAAACGAACATCACATTACCAAAACTACATAAACAATATCATATTATCTAGAAAATTATGAAAATGATACATAATTCATTTGTGACATGTAATAACTGACCACACATCAATCTGATACATGATGGGGCCAATATGACTCAAAGTGCATGTTTTCAATATAAAAATGCTATTTTAGTGTAAAACACATGTCACATAACCAAAACTAAGTAAACAAGATTAGGTTGTCTTAAAACATTAGGAAAATTATATATAATTGATTTTTGACATGTATTAATTGACGAAACATAAATCAGACACATGATATAGAAAGTATGACTCTAAGTTAACATTTTCAATATAAAAGTATCATTTAGTAATGAGTAAATGTGATTGTATTATATTATTAAATTATATAAATAATACATAAATAATTTGTGGAATGTTGGAATAAACCTCACATTAATCTGACACACAATGTGGTCGATGTGACTCCAAGTATGTGTTTCTAATGTAAAAGTGTCTTTTTAGTGTAAAACGCACACCACATAGACAACATTGAGTAAATGTTCTTGGATTATCTTGAAAAATTATTAAAACGATCCATAATTAATTTTGGGCATGTAATAAATTACCACACATCAATCCCACACATGGTGTGGTCTGTATGACTCTATTTATGCATTTTCATTATAAAAGTGTTATTTTAGTATAAAATGCATGTCACATTGTCAAAACTCATAAAAATAACTCAAATTATTTTAAATATTTAGTAAAATGATCTATAATTCAGTTTTCATGTACATTAATTGGTTGTGTTTCAATCAAACACACGATGTGGCCGGTATGACTCTAAGTGTGTATTTTTAATATAAAAGTGTCATTTTAGTGTAAAACATGTGTCACATAGCCAAAAATTAGTAAATTAGATATTATTATCTTGAAACTTTAGGAAAATTATTTATAATTCATTTCTTAGTTTTAGGAATCAACCGCACATTAATCTCAGACATGATGTGGATGATAGGACTCCAAGTGTATGTTTTCACTTTAAAAGTGTCATTTTAGTGAAAAATGAACGTAACATATCCAAAACTAAGTAAACAATTAAACTTTATTAAAATTATCCATAATTAATTTTTGACATATAGAAACTGAATTCACATCAATCCAACACATTATGTGGCTATTATGACTCCAAGTGTGGGGTTTTTAATATAAAAGTGTTATTTTAGTGTAAAATGTGAATCACATAGCCAAAACTGAGTAAACAAGCTCATATTATCTTGAAGATTTTGTACAAAGATCCATCATTAATTTTTTATGCGTACAAATCAACTGAACATCAATCCAATACATGATGTGGTCAATATTAGTCAAAGTGTGTGTTTTCACATTAAATGTGTCTTTTTAGTATAAAACACACATCATGTAGTCAAATATGATTAAATGAACTTTTATAGTTTTAAAACATTATTAAAATGATTAATTGGTGATGTGGTGTAATCAATCACACATCATTAGACACACGATGTGGTTGGTATGACTCCATGTATGTGTTTTCAATATAAAAGTGTCATTTAGTGTAAAACACTCATCAGAAAGCCAAAAATGGGTAAACAAGATTAGAATTTATTCATAACTTATGAAAATAATACATAATTTATTTTTTTAATGTACAAATTGATGATACATCATTCCAACACACGATGTGGCTAGTATGACTCCAAGTTCATGTTTTCAATATAAAAGTGTTATTTTAGTTTAAAAAATATGTCACATTGTCAAAACCAAGTAAAATAACATATATTATTTTCAAACTTTAGGAAAATGATACATAATTCATTTATGATGTGTAGGAATTGACCTCATGTCAATCAGACACACGATGAGGTCGGTATGACTCAATGTACGTATTTTCAATATAAAAATGTCATTTTAGTTTAATGCTATAATTATTAACAACTATATAAGTAGTTAAGATAATTAAAAACTGATAATATCATTAATATATTTAGTAATTATCAATATAATTTATATATATTATTAATTAAAAATGAAATTAATTATTCATAGTATAATTATTAATTAAAACTATAGTTAATAAATAATATAAAATTAAAAATTTATTCATTAAGAATATAAATTATAGTATAAATTATACTATCATTAATATATTCTATAATTAAAAATATAATTTATCTTATATGGATTATATTATATTAAAATTATAATGGTTTTAGTTTTTTTATGCACTTTTACTAAAATAAACATTGGTTTGATTTCAGGGACAAGATTTTGTACAAAGTTGATTATTGTAAAAAGATTGTGATAAGCTGAATTCATATATATCTTTTGGATACATATATTTAATTTTTAAACATAATTTAATCAATAATACATTAGGTTTTGGTTTATTTTTATAAGGAATAGGAATTCAAGAATCATAGTAGGATATGTTGAAAAGTCAGAAAAATCAATACTACACATCGTGAATCTAAAGTACACAACATGTACTCCTTGAATAGGCAACAAGCCAGACAATACTATCTTGTGAATCCAAAGTTCCATGTATGAACCGAGTATAAGATGTGAATCCATATTACATATCATGAAATACTCAAATTTCATACCTGCTGAAGATACATGACAAGAACTCAATGCATGACCTGTAATGTTTGAAACCTAAATACCACTAAAGAATCAAGCTATAAAATCTATAAGATCCAAAATATTCATAAAAAATGTTGATCTAAAGTATATTCTATGAAAACCAATTATACACCATGAAATAATTTGTGCATAAGTCACTTAATTCATGTTAATGATGTGAATCAGTTACAAGTTGTGAACCACTCGAGGTCTATATATATACAGTGACCTCGATGCATAAAGAGATTTGGATGCCTAAACTTATTTATTACATTCTTCTATGTCTATTTATTTTTTTCTTTAATTTATTTCTTTTCTTGTTTTATACATTACATTGTTTCCTCTTTCAATTCTAAGACTCATTATTTTTGCGTTTCTATCCAACACTTGAATCCAATTCTGTTTGCTATTTAGACTTCAACTACAACTACATTCTTCATTTTTTATTTATTCAAGTTAGTATTTGATTGGTTTTATTTGATGTAAATTATTTATTGATTTGATTTAAATATATTTTTCATTATATTGATTTTTTTCCATTTCCCTGATTTCATTTAATGCCATCATTCGTGACTAATCCTCTTAGGGTTATGGGTTGAGAGTAAGGGTGACTTTGAACCTAATGAATCTGTGAATCGAAACTTGATAACCTTATGTATATTAATTATGTTAAAAACAATTTTTAATCCCATTTTTTAACTAAAATGACCATCGAAGGTGAAAAATTATGGATCCTCATCCTAATTGGAGTTGAGCAGGCTTGGGCATGTAGACTGTGATTATTTCTTCCTAGAATCTAATCTTCATAAACTTAGGTTGTTGACTATCTCTAGACCAAGGAGTAGTTTCCAAATTAGGAAGATCTAATTGGTTGGAATATTATCAATTGGTGACCTTTCCAATAATTTTCAGCCTAATCCAATGGTCTATCCCATGATATATTTTGGATTATCTTTTACCTATACTCTAATATTGACAATAAAACCTTCTTTTTATGTGATTAAATCCGAAGCACCACAATCTTTGAAACCCAAACCTAAGATAGATTGTGATGACTCCTACCCAAAATGTTATTACCTTCTTTTCACCTTCTTATAAGTTTACCCTATGGGTTCGACCCCGAACATCCACTATTATACACCTTAATAGATGAGTGTAATTTGAAAAATTTAAATTCTAATCCAATAAATGCCCATATGTAATCAATGACATCATGAAGGATGATCAGCTTGATATAAGAGTTATGATTTGTATATACTGTCTTGTAATTTTTTTGATTAATTGTAATTAACACATGAAGGTAAATGTTTTGTATATAAATTTTGAATTGAAATGATAGTTAAATGATTGTTAAAATTCCGTTTTTTATTATATTTTTCTAATGTTGAGTTCTCTTATAGGGGAAATTGTAGGACTACATGGTCTCAAGTAGCTGTAGTGGCCTTTATTAGTGCAAAAAAGAAGAGTTGATAAATGCATCCTTTATCATCACTAAATAAAAGTGATGATAAATGCCCCCTTTATTAGTTCTAAAATTAAAGCATTGATGAAAGGTGACTTTATCAGCAATTTACTTTTAGCACTGATAAAGGGGGATATATTCAACACTTTTATTAAGTGATAATTAAGGATGATTATTTTAAGACAAATCTGGTTTTTAGAAAATGTTTTTGATAACAAAGCCTATTTTTATTGCTAATATAGGTGGTTTTTAAGTACTTTCATTAGATAAATAACTTAGAAATTTATCAGTTGAACGTAATTTTGGAACACCTATAGGCATCTTTACTATAAACTTACTCATTGAATATTCCACAATAGATTAAAAAAATACAATACTTTATCATCACCATCCTTAGGGTACTTCAATAAATACTTTTAGTGATAATTTTATGTTTTGTTTTTTAAAAATATTTAGAATTTGTTATAAATGCCGATATAGTTTTTACTATACCATCTCTTATGGATAACCACTGATAATAGCAGTCAACAACCATTTTTGCAATTTTTTTCTATGACCAACATGAATGGAATAAATAACCCCCTATAATTATACTATTTCTCTATAATTATTATATGGTATCAACTACAACTTGGAGGTGGTATGGTTGTGAAGGGCCTCATATATGTTTTATAATAGAGAAGGAAAACTAGATGGTGTCAAAGGGGAGTGTTTATTTTAATTCTTTGGCTTCCACTAGCCTAAATTAGTTTATAAAATATATTTAGTATTTTTCATAAACTGTTACTAATTATATTATATTTTTAAACATGAAATTAATTTTCAGGTGGTTTCAAATTTTATTTTATTAAAATATCTATAAGGGGTTAAAAATACTGCTAAAATAATTTCCACTGAAATGTTTACCTTACAAATAATTGTGGATAATTGATTCCATTAGTCTACATCCATGTTTATGGTAGTTTTACACACCCACAAATAACATATTTATAGGGGTTATAACCATCGCTAATGGTAAAAATAACCCCCTCTAATAGCACTATTTTTTATAGTGATTATATAGGATCACGTATGATTTGGAGATGGAATGGTTGTAAAAGGCCCCGTGCACATCTAAAAAGAGAAAAGGTGGTCAAGATTGTGTTTAAGGGGAGTATTTTTTTGTAATTTAGATTTCACTAGAAATCATTTAATGTAGGTTCTTATGATTTTACAAGATCTAGGGTTTATATTTGTTTTTATTTTTCATTTTGTTTTGAATTATTGTTATTCTATTTTTTAGGGATGGTTAGGGATGAAAATATTGGTTTTCCATGTGGTTTTGTTTTTTCTTATTGATAATTTGTGTGATGGATGTTCTTTTATTTTTTGGAGATGGTTCATTGATGATGGGTTTTTTAATTTATGGATGGTGTTTAACCCAAGGATTTTCACTAGTCACTGAACTATGAGGAGACCAAAATTTTATGAATATAGAGGTGATGATAATGTGTAAAGAAAGGAATCCTAAGAAGTATAACTTATACCTAAAGTAGGATTTTTATTTTATGAATTTTGTATTGTTTTTTTGTGCATCTAAACTAACCATTGGACCCAGTTCTTGAACGATTTTTCTTTCTATTATTTTGGATTATTTAATTTTGGTTTTCCTACTTACTTTACTTTCCCAGATTTAATAGGAATTATTTGGTGATATTTTTTGTCTCCTACCATTTACAGCTATATTATAAAGTCTAGATGTTGACCACCATTCTTTTCTTTCATTATAATAGATTACTAAGATATTAGCAATAGTGAGTTGAGATAATATTAGTCTGGGTTATGTGTGCATTTTGATTTTCTTTTCATTTTTTCAATCATGGGTCTTGTAATTTTGTTGAAAATAAATAATATAGTTTAACTTGTTTCATGTAGAATAGTACAAGTACGAGGTTCTTGAAATCTAATAGGGATAAAATAATAAGAGTCATTTAAAAAAAATTCATCTATCTTCTATTAGTGCAAATTTCCTTTAATGTTTTGTAATATTTTTTAATCTATTTAATTGCTTCAAGAAATGAAATATCTATCTAAACTTTCATTAATATATTAATAAATTAATATCAGTGTTTAGAAGTCTCTTTATCCTTATTTAAATCTTTATGAAATTATATTTTAGGTGATTTAATAGAATCTAGAATAGGGGATGGAAAAGAAAATTTTTCACCATATTCAATATGTGTTTTATCAGTCAAAATAATATTTTCTAAAAAATGTTGAACTATTTATTCTTACTTATCAATTTTCATTTTTCAGTTTTTTATTTTTATTTTATTCCACTATTAGGAGGTTTTATATATTCTTTCAATAAATATTCAGACCTAAATTCTTTGGAATTAATATTAAGTATAAGATTTTGAAATGTTCGTGTAGCTAATTATCCATTAATGTTTTGAATGAATTGATTTATTTGAATTAATTAAGAACTCATTTATCCTATTTGATTTTCAATTTTTTTTATAACTTTATAAGTTTTAAATATAATAATTTTTATTTTTAAAATCATTTCCCATGGTTTACTATATGATGAATCTCTATTTGAATGGTTAAAATTTACTTGGTTAATGATTCTTTAATTTTTATTATTTTTATTGATGTTGTTTTGGGTTAAGGTTTTATGGTGGAGGACAAGAATTAAATAGAGTTGGTTCATTATTTTTCTGACTAGTAAAATATGAGTTTTTATAAAATATATTTTATATGGTTTGATTAAATGGATTTCGGTTTTCATTATTCCTATTGTTTGGATTTTGGTGAACTTTTTGAATGTTTTTATGATTATGAAAATGAGAGTTATGATCATCCCATTACTCATGTTAAAAAATTTGGTTAGTATTATTGAATTGGTTATCCCTAAAGTAATAATTAGAATTATAGTATTAATGAAATTGATTATTTCACGGTTATTTAATGCTTCTAAAATGTTGTTTATATGGTTGAAAAGAATATTTATTGTTAAAATATTTTTTTGGATTTCATAAATAGAATTAATCTCTTACTTTTTAGTAAATTCATAATAAGTGTTTTGTAAATAATTATAATAACGAGTTTTATGGTCATTTGATGATAAAATAAAACAAGAAAAATGTAAGAAAATTGGTTGTAAGGATGGTTTAAATGGTGGTATTGATTGAATTTATGATAAAGAATGGGATGAATGGATGGATAAACATTCAGATAAAGGAATAGACAAAATCAATGATGGTGAGAAACTAGGTGTTATACTAGATATTAAACTAGAATGTAATAAATATTTTAGATAATATTTTCTCCTCAAAGTTTTTATTTCAATTATACAATTAAAAAAAAAATTATTTGGATTTATAGTTGAATTTTCACTCACAACTTTAAATTGAATTGATATATCATTAGTGTTATATTGTTGTTAGTTTATAGACATGGTGTTTTAAAGTTTTCTAATTGTGGCATGAGTTTTTTTCAACATGTTCCCTGGTACTAAAAACATAAATCATTTCCATTTCCATAGATAAAAATACCTTATTAAATGAGAAGTAGTTTCTAGATTTGATGATGATGAAAAAATTATATAAATTTATTAAATATTTCATAATACTTGTAATGATTTTTATTTGGATATTTTCACATTCCAGTTATTCCATTCCTAAAAGATGTTATAATAGTGGTTGAAAATTATTTTTATGTAAAATATTTATACAGATCATCCCCACCAATAATAGAACTAGGGGGTATATAATAGGGAAAAGTCATTGTATAATTTTCAATATATTGTAGAAAGTCATAAATCTTAATTTGATCTTCATTAAATCATTGTGGTTTTGTTATGGAAAAAATAACTTGAAATTATTTTGAGTGAAAATGAGGATAATCCCATAACAAATTTCTAAATTTAATAAAGTTTAATCAATCTATGTTTTAATTCAATGTTTTCAACCAAAATTAGATATTGTATTGAAATAGTTTTATTGTAAAAAAAGAGAAACTAGATCCATGAGTGTTTTATCAGCATTTTGATCATCAATTTATATGTTTTAAATTAAAATTTGTGGATATTGTTTATTATTATTTTCTATTATCCACTGATTTATAAGGGTTATTTAAATTTCATGTTCAATAGTTTTAAACTCATTAGAATGCTCACTCCTAAACATGTTTTCACTTACTCTAGGGGTTTAATAAATTCAAAAACAGTGGCATCTACTTAGGATTCATCAAATAATAGAAATTAATAAATAGGATAACCATAAAATGTAACACAAAAAGCATATTTCAACATTAAAATCAAAAGACAATATGGATTTAATAGCAACTAAAAAATTTCTAGTTTTTAACTCACTCACTATTTAAAACATTTATTTTTGTAGTATAATTTTTTAGAATATTTTTTTTGAAAAACATTATTTTTATAAATATAATATTTCATATTTTCATGTTTTTAATAATTCTAAAAAGATACATTTATGTTTTTTAATATTTTCAGTTTATGATTTAATATGTTTTAAATTTCAATTTTTTTTTGTGTTTTAATAATTTTTTTATCTTTTTTTGAGAAAATCATAAAATATTCTTTAATAAATGTTCATATTCCCAAATATAAATGTCAAAAAAATGTTGAAAAGTATTACTTAAATTAAATTTTTTAAAATTAAATTATAAGGAATCTATTAATATAATATCAGTGTTTCCTAATGTCGAA
The DNA here is from genome assembly GCA_963277665.1 of Viscum album. NCBI lineage: Eukaryota > Viridiplantae > Streptophyta > Magnoliopsida > Santalales > Viscaceae > Viscum > Viscum album. Next base: position 1,692,406,491 of record OY728143.1, on the reverse strand, counting down.
TATCACATGGAAGGATTGATGTAAAAAATTATTACAAAATAAAATTTTAACATCTGAAAATGAATTTGATTTTGTAGAGAAGTAAATAGAAAGGAATAAAAATTAAAGATAGTTTCCTTTTATCAAAACGAGATATAATTAACTAAAGGTTTATTTAGAATACATAAATCATTAATTATAATGTTTTATCATTGAGTAGTATGAATATCCCCATAATCAAATTAAGATTCAAATATTTACTTTTTTCTCAAGACCTATGTATAATAAAAATGTCATTGTTTCTTGAAGATATTTTTTGATATCCTAAAGACATTATAGCAATGAAAAAATTAAACATGCACAAGACCTATATAATTAAATTTTAACCAATGAAATTTCAAATATAAAATTAAAATTTTATTTAAATATTACATTTCTCTAGTGGATCACCTCCAAACTAAACTACTACCACTTCATTACGAAAACTATAGAAATTTGATTAATTTTATTCACTAAATGTTGAATTAATTTTTTTTTAAAATTAATGAACTTAATATATTTATAAATAAAATTCATAGAAATTAGTGAAATTATTTAAACTACTAAGAAGATAAATTTTATTGGATAAGAGTTATAAAAAGCATAAAGAAACTTGAAATGAATTCAAAATGAAACTCTAATTGTAAAATTAGAAAACAAAATGTATAACATTAATAATTTCTGATTAGGGAGAGAATAAGTAGAATAGAAAAAACCAAAAAAAGATTTTCATAAGAGTTATTCTTTCTTTTACCTATAGAAAATTGGATAAGAAAACTTTGGAAATTATCTCTTAGTAAACATAACTCTAACTTCATGCATCTTCTGTCATTATTCCATTTATTTATTATATTCACCACCTCCCCCCACAATAATTATTTAAAATAAGATAATTCCAGTAATAACCTAACAGAATCCACTAACTCTAGCTTAGTTGCACAACATTTTCATATACTTTATTGAAAATAAGAACAAATTTTCAACAATTACCTACTACTTAGTGGAAAAATACTTTAAGTTTTGTGATCTTGTTCATTTTCATGAGATTTATGGCCAAATACACAAACCGGGGTAGAATTGAGAAAAATTTACCAACTACATGGCGTGAACCTATATACACGCCATGTACATTCAGACTCAGACACATATTGACCAAGATAGGTACATACCCAAGTAATAAAAAGCTGGTACATTCCGTGTTCACACTATACATTCTGTGTACACCTTTCTAGAAGTAGTTGGCGGATGAGAATAAGTCTACACACCCTTGTGGCCGGATGAAGTGGACACGTCGTGTTTTACCTATACACACCATGTATACCTTTCTAGAAGCAGTTGGTGGCCGAAAACTGAGACTACACGCCTTGTATGGTGGCACTAGATTCCGTGTATATCTACCTACCAGGAGGTGCCGTGTTCCAAGTCAAAGATGATGTGTTAGGCCGCCTACCTGCGGAGAAAACAATGAAAAAAGAGCATTGACAAAAGTACACGTCCTGTACTTTTTACACACGCCGTGTAGTTGTATTTTTTATAAATAGAGGCATTGGCCTCCGGTTCAAAGGGAGTAAAAATTGTGAAGGGAAAATGGGTGAAGGTACAAAGGAAAGAAGCTCTGCTGCCATACTACCTCCATTCTACCATCTACTAAAGAATCACCTCCTCCTCAAAGTTTCAAGAATGATCACATCAGGTATCAAGATTTTTGTGTATCCTTACCTATATGCATAACTAAATACCCAGTGTGTTGGGGTTGTGGGAGATGATGAGTTGTAATTTGAATTAGTTTCTATGAATGTGTTCGTTCTTTTTAACTTCTTATTATTCTTCTTAAATCACTTTGTCTTATCACTGAAAATTTAGAACAAGACCAAGGGTAGAATTTTCATGGATTCAAAATAAGAATAACGATGAATAATTTCATGACCATTGTAAGTATTCGTCGACTCAAAATAGACTAAGCCAAATAAAGAACTGTGAAACACTGACTACCGGACCATGTATTTAGTTTCTTCAGCTCTAAATACAAGTTTACTGGACCAAGGAAATTTTATTACAAATTGAAACCTAGAGTGTTGGGTTAGTATGAACAACACAACCTCATAAGAAATTTTATTTAATAATAAAATTCTCATAAATCCATAACCCCAACACATTTCTCTCTTGATTTTCATCAAAACCAATTTTCCCATATTTTTCCTTCTTCCATTAATTAATTTATTAAAGAAAATTAAAACCAATTATTCTTTTTATCCAACAACAAAAATCGACTCTAAATTCAGCAAAATTCACTAAGACAGAAATACAAACTAGTTAAGCAAGACAAGAATAACTTCTTTTTCCCTATGGATCGACCCCTTACTGGTACTATACTTGTTAGGGTAAAAATAATTCGGGACATCGATAATATACCTTTAATTAAACGACTTGCCAAATTTTGGCGTCGTTGCTGGGGATTAAAGAAAAGTTAATTATGTCCTTGTTTTGATTAATTTTTTATCAAATTTTAGTGGAAATAAAAATCATAAATTCCCAAAAATATTTTTTCTAAATCTCATTTATTTTTATCTTTATTTTTCCTCATTTACGTTTGGTGTGTTTCATATTGTGCAGGTCTTTAGGTGTATGAGCGGATACCTCACACATTCCAAGAACACCGAGTTGTCAGGGTTTTTCCTAATTGACCTAGAGATCAAACAGACACTCTTGAGGCACCAATGAGGACTTATGGCCGAGCACAACCAAAAAACTCCAATGGTGCATAACGAATAAGGAAATAAATCTGTTGTCCAAGGAGCTAGATAGCAGTTAGGACCGAATGACAACCAAAACCAGCAATCTCCACTTGCTCCAGGGTATGACCTACATCAGCTTCAACAATTCTAACCAGAGAGGATTCCATTTTTACATCCAGGTCAAGGCCGTACTACCCACCTCAAGAACAAAAATACATGCCAGCTCCACTCCCTCAGTAGCCACCTCCATGCCGTACTCTCAAGGAATACGACTTGCCATCCATCCACGGAGCTGACACGGGCATCGTTCGTCCACCGGTGCAGGCACAACACTTTGAGATCGAGCCTACTATCAGGCAGCTGATCCAGACCACCGCTCAATTCGGCGATCTACCCAGCGAGGATCCCAATGACCATATCTCCAATTTTCTGGAGGTCTGCGACACATTCTGCTACCACGGAGTGTCCACAAACTCCATTTGACTTCGCCTTTTCCCCTTCTATCTAAGGGATAAGGCGAAAGACTGGATTAAAGGATTGTCGCAATGATCCATCCTCACCTAGGAGGAGCTCGCCCAAGCATTCCTGTCTAAATACTTCCCTCCCTTGAAGACGGTGACACTATGGAAGGAAATCCACAACTTCCAACAGCATGACTCAGAGTCATTATAAAAATCATGGGAGCGCTTCAAGGAGATGTTGCACAAATACCCACACCATAAACTCCCACTTTGGATGCAGGTCAAAAACTTCTATGGAGGGTTGACAATGAATAAAAATTTTGTGGTGTATGCTGATACTGAAGGTACGTTAATGAGGAAATCCCCCAAAGAGATTTTTGAACTACTCGAAGACATATCTACCAACAGATTCTAGTGGCATACTGAGCAGGGCACATAGAAACAAGGTATGCATAACATTGATGCTAATACTATGCTTTCTACCCAATTGGACATCGTGTCCAAAAAGACCAATACACTAAATATGAAGGGCATGTCTCAAGTACATTGTAACGACCCAAACATTCATTAATGGAAATCCCTCTCGATCTAATTAAATGTCTCTTTATGTAAATTTTTTATATAAAATTTCAACTTCTTTGGTTTTATGTTAAGAATTGTGACCATTGATAATATAGCCATTGAACAGTGATCACCTGATTAGTATAAATATAGGGCCTAAATGAATCTAATTTACTCAGAAAAAGGAAGCAAATGGCCTCATCCAGTAGATGTGCCCTATACGAAGCCCATTCATCAGTGATCAAAAAGGAGGTGGCATCATTGGGCTTCCCTCTTAACCAATCCCAAGCCAAGCTTGAATATGTTAAGATCGAGCGGGACCACCTACAAGAGGTGGAAGTTGATAGAGATTACCACCCGAGAAATGTTATCTGAGCCACCCCAAGAGTCTGTCACCATCGCACACTTTACTCTTTGGTCTTATACGGGTGTTATAAGGGGTTATGTAACAAGAACATAACACTATGGTTATGTACATTATTTTTGTATATAATAATGAATATACTTTTATTATTGTTACCTTGTAAATAGTTTTTTTAAAGCTCAAATAGTATTTTTAGTCAATGTTCAACTAAGAAATATATCTTGATGAATTAATGGATTTTTGAGTTAAATAATATTTTAATAAAATATTATTATTTTTATTAAATTAATTCTTACAAAATATAAATGATCATATAATTTTATGAATGCAATTGTAATTTTTATTAAGGTTTGAAAATCCATTGTTGTCAAAACCTGTGAATTTTAGATAAATGTTGGTTTTTATTTTAAAAGTCAAAATTAACATATTTAGAAAATTATTTATCTAAAATTAATATTATTTCTGGAATCAGGATGTCAAAATTATCCAATAGTTAATTTTTCATAATTTTCTAAGATAGTCAAATTTTTGTGTAAAAATTAAATACCGTTTAAATATATAATGTGTTTTATGACATCATAATGACCCAATATTAATGTAATAAAATACTATAAGCCTTATTTTCGGCCAATATATGTTTTAGATTTAAATAGATGTGATTTTGGGTTTGTTTGACTTGTTTTACAAAGCATTAATGGACCCTTCAAGACTTATTAAACATCTTGTCTTTTTAAATTGTTTTCCTTGGGAGTGTGACTCACCTCCACATAAGCAACCCCATTATTTTAAGAAGTTTGGAATTTGGACTTATAAAATATTTTTTTCCACTTCCATTTTCCAAAAACCATGGGATGGTTTGTGGTTTGGATTAGTTTAATGTGAGGTGTCCCAAACCTAAATAATAAAGAATTCCCTCACCTTTCCTATATAAACCCACCCAATATCCCACTTCCTCCTCACTCAAATCCTTTGGAGTTTGTCCAAACTCTATTCTTATCTCTCTAGAATCCCCCAAGGTTCCTCAAGATACCAATAAGCCTCTCTCAAGCCTCTCTTAAGCCTTTGTAAGCACACTTCCAAGTAAGGTTTTTTCTTCCTTTCTCATTTTTGCCCAATATTCTTTAAATTGTTATAACCTTTTAATTTCTATTATAAATGTTAGGGTATGGTTTAAAACCTTCCCCATACTTCCCTATTTATGTTTTAATTATGGGAGACCCCTTTATTTCTCATTAAATGCCTCCCATGTACACCCGTTACTATGCCGAAATTCCGAAAGGAATTTCTCTCTCCTCTTTTACATTCAAGCAATTCATTTGTATCATGACTCTAAATTCCATTAAAATTGTTGGTACATGTATCTATATGACCCCCTTAATATCTATTTCATGTATATATGATGATACAACCCTTTCTCTCTCATCAACCATTTTTATGAATTCTTACGTCACGCCGTTACGCTACTGAAATTGCACCGATTTTCCAAGACCATGTCATTGTGTAGTGAATACCATGCCCATTTCTCTATCAAGGGTATTCACCTTTATGAAAATTTTCTTATTGATTATAAAGTTTCATGTATGAATTCCACATTCCTTTATCATGGAATAAATGATTATATTTTATGAATCCATGTTATATGATCCATGTGGCACACTTATGCATGAAATGAAATGTTTAAGAAGGGTGTGCCCTTATATCGCTCCAATGCATTGGGTAAAATATATTATCATGATACGTCATGTGAAATGGGTGTTTACTCATGCTAATTCAAGTGCAACTAGGGTTTACTCATTCTTCATGTGCAATGAGCATTTACTCATGCTTCATGTGCAATGAGCCTTGGCTCATGCTAATTCCATGTTAAGTGTTGTTGCCACATTTCCATGTTATGATTATCATGATTTGTCATGCCTTTATGTTTATGATTCTATTGTTCTCTAATGATATTCCTATTATCTAACATGTATTGTATTCCTCATGTTACTCCATGTTTATTCCCTTACTGGGCTTTATAGCTCACCCTTTTCTTATGCATGTCATTTGGTTATCCCATGCAATGCTAAGTACGAGGGAATGTAGTGGTCATGTAAAGGAAGTTTTCAATAAAGATTTTGTATTTAATGTTTTAAGTCATTATTTAATGATCTTAAGTCCCAAATAAACTAGACCTATCGATCTTCTATGTTGTATCAAGTGAATTTTATGTAATAAATTATTTTTAATTTTGTAATACAAAGTAGGGTTGTCATAGTTGGTATCAGAGGATAGGTTTAGTTATTTTTGGGATTAGGATTAGAAAAACCTAGTGAAGCCTTAGAGACAAGACTATGTATAATAAAAACATCCCTAAGTTTTTGTGAGTATTGAGTAAGTGTTTTATCAAGAAAATACATCCATGTCTGGATACGAGTAGGTAGAGGTGGCTCTGGAACAGATGTATCCTAGGGGTAAAACCCGAAAACACCGCTTTGAGCTAGACTCAAATGGGAACTGGTGAAAGACAATGGGCCTTTCTGCACTCTTGGTTATGACAATCCCGGTGGATATGCTTTGGTAAATTCACAATCTTAGTATGAACCATTTTTAAGGAAAAAAATGCCCTGAGAATATATGTTAGAATGTAGATCATGGATAACATAGACTGAAACCAATAGATTCATATGTTAAGGAAATAAAATTTATTTATAAGTCGTTAGTTTTTTACTTGGATTACCCTTTATGTGTTACCCCTAAATTTCCTTTTATTCCAGCCAATGGCTGGTAATAGGAGGACTCGGGCTAACAACTGATGTGAACATCAATGTGATAACTGTACTAATGAGATGCCCAATCCAATGGGAGCAGGAATCACAAACTTTTTCACACTTCTCTTTCATCTAACTCAATATTTGAATAGAAACATGGGTCAAGAGGAATTTTCAACCCCCCCTAAGAAAGAACAAGTCGATATCAAGAGCTTCATGAGATAAATGCCTCTTACTTTTAATGGATCATCCAATCCCTCAATCGATGAACAATGGATCAACTATATTGAAAAGATCTTCTCCATCCTTCAATGATCTTAACAAGAGAAGTTTCTCATGGATTCTTATCGTATGGAGGTTGAAGTTGATCAATAATGGGTGTTGATAAAAAATAAAAAGCCTGAGGAGGATATCGAGGCGTTGGAATGAAAGGATTTCCGGAAGATGTTTTTTGATAAATATTTTCCACGCACCCTCCGGCTTAAAATGGAAAGGGACAACCTTACCCTCAAGAAAAAAGATGATGAATCTGTTGGATCATATGAGGCAAGCTTCAAAAGGCTTGCACGATACACTTCCGGCTTTGTCATTACCCCCGAATGCAAGGTTGACCACTTCTTTGGTGGGCTGAAACCTAGCCTATGGAAAGCGCTGGCAATCCGCGACTTCGATAGATATGAGGAAATTGTACGATGTGGCCTCAAGGTCAAAATAGAGATCAAAGAATCTCAGGGGTATCATTGGGATAAGAAGAAAAAGGTGGACTTCAATACTGGTGGTCTGATGGATAAATCTAACGGTGCTAAGAAGATCCAGCACCCCACTTGCCAAAGGTGCGGAAAGAAGCACCCTGGAAATTGCCTGAATGGGACGAGGAAATGATTTAGGTGTGGAAGATAAGGGAACCTAGCTGTTAACTGTTGGCAAGAAAGACCCGCAGCTACGATAGAGGAGAGTAACGTTCCGTTCGAACCTAAACGTGTGGTTCATTGCTACAACTGCAAAGAACCAGGGCATCTTGAAAATCAGTGCCCTAAGCCAAGGGTTTTCAGAGGAAACCAACAACCTCCAAGGTAGAAAGGTCAATCTTTTTCCATCACTGCTATCAAAGTGAACCCTAAAAACGGAGTGGCGATAGGTACTCTAGTTATTCAATCAAGAATGGCAAACATACTTTTTGATTCAGGTTCTACGCATTATTTTATATCTTGAAAGTTTAGTAGAACAATCCCAGTACCCCCAAAAATCCTGGAAGTGAAGATGTCGGTGAGTACTAAAAATGGGGAAATCATTGCATCCCATGAATATAAATTCTACCCTATCATAATCTATGGATTAAACTTCCCGAAGAACCTCATCATACTCCCTTTGGTGGAATTTGATGCAATTCTTGGCATGGATTGGCTTTCCTTATATAGAGCCAACATAAATTGTTGTGAGAGGGAAATCACTCTCCATATGGAGAATCGACCCCCGATTTTTTACAAGTTCAAGGAGAAAGATGAATCTTCTTTAGCTCCATAATATCAAGAGTGGATATTACTGCCCTATGAGCATGCATATCTGGATCAGATGATTGAGTCTAAGGAGGTAACCATCCTAGAAGACATGCCTATTGTGAGGGAATTCACTGAAGTGTTTCCCGAGGAATTTCCTGGTCTTCCTCATAGAATAGATGTTGAATTCTCAATTTTTCTTATACTTGGGGAGTTTCCAATATCCAAAATCTGTATAGAATGGCTATTGTGGAGGTTGAGGAGATGAAAAAACAACTACATGAGAATCTGGATAAAGGGTTTATATGCCCAAGTTCTTCACCATGGGGTGCACCAGTCCTCTTCGTCAAGAAGAAGGATGGGTCAATGCGCCTTTGCATCGATTATCGTGAGCTCAAAAAAATCACGATAAAGAACAAGCATCCTCTCCCACAAATTGATGAATTATTCGATCAACTCTATGGAGCACAATAATTCTCCAAGGTGGATTTGCGGTCGGGATATTATCAAGTAAGGATGAATAAGGAATATATCCCCAAGACTGCTTTTTTTACAAGATACAGGCACTATGAATTCATAGTAATGCCTTTTGGACTCACTAATTCTCTATAAATCTTCACGGACTTGATGAATAAAGTCTTTAGAGATTACCTTGAAAAATTTGTGGTAGTCTTTATAGATGATATTATAATATACTCCAAAACCAAGGAGGATCATGAGGAGCATATGAGAACTGTACTAGAGACCTTGCAGAAGGAGAAGCTCTATGAAAAGTACAACAAGTGTGAGTTATGGTTGAAGGAGGTCTCATTCTTGGGCCATATAATCTCAAGAAATGAGATATCTATGGATCTCTCCAAAACAAATGCAATTGAGGGGTGGCCAAGGCCAACATCGGTAACAGATATTTGTAGATTCTTGGGGTTAGCTGGATATTATTGATGATTTGTGAGAAATTTCTCACGATTGTCCAACCCTATTACCAAAATAACTCAAAAGGGAGTAAAGTTTTCTTGGATTTATGAATTTGAAGAAGGATTTAAGGAGTTGAAAAGGAGGCTTATCACTACGCCCACACTCACTTTACCCACAAGTGGAGAAATTTTTGTGATATTCAGTGATGCTTAGAAGAAGAGCCTGGGATGTGTGTTGATGAAAAATGAAAAAGTCATTGCCTATGCTTCAAGGAAATTGAAAGTTCATGAACAGAACTATCTAACACATGAACTTGAGTTGGATGTAGTGATATTCACTTTGAAAATTTGGCGGCATTATCTCTTTGGGGAGAAGTGTGAAATATATACAGACCAAAAAAGCCTCAAGTATATATTCACACAGAAAGAGTTGAACATGTGCCAACAAATATGGTTAGAGATGATCAAAGACTATGACTGCTCAATCCATTACCACCCTAGTAAATTGAATAAGGTAGTAGATGCCCTAAGTAGAAAGGACCCATCGATTCTATCATTTATGAGAATTGAAAAGGATCCATTCTTCTTAGATTTTATGAAGATGGACATGGGAATCATAAAGAAGGGAACATAATCAATACTTTCACAAACTATTGCTCAACTGTCACTTTTGTAAAGGTTAAAAGATGCTCAAAAGGATGATGTGGGAATTAAAGAAAAAGTGGAAGCTATCGGAAAAGGGAAATCCTCAGAGTTTAATGTTAATAAAGAAGGAATTGTGAGATTTGGGAAAAGACTATGTGTTCCATCATGTCCGGACCTGAAGAAGGAACTTTTGGATGATGCACATAGTTCGAATTTCTCTATTCACCTAGGAAACAAAAAGATGTATCGAGATCTCCAAGAACATTATTGGTGGGATAATATGAAGAAGAAGATCACTGAATATACATCAAAGTTCCTGGTGTGTCAGCAAGTGAAGTCAGAGAGGCAGAAGTCTAAGGGGATGATGCAACCATTTCCCATATCAGAATGGAAATGGGAGAACATCACCATGGACTTTGTCACTAGACTTCTGAAGACATAAAAAGGCAACAATGCAATCTGGGTTGTTGTGGACCATCTTACAAAGGCTGCACACTTTCTTGCTATTTGGGAGGATTTCTCATTAGATCAACTGGCACAGATATATATCAGGGAAGTGGTAAGGATGCATGGAGTACTACTATCTATTGTGTCCGATCGAGATCCAAGATTCATCTCTATGTTTTGGAAGAGTCTTCAACATACTCTGAATACTGAATTGAACTTTAGTACGGCCTATCATCCTCAAACTGATGGCCAATCCAAGATGAATATCCAAAAACTTGAGTACATGTTGAGAGTGTTCTCAATGGACTTTAAAGGAGGATGGTATCAACATCTTCCTCTGTTTGAGTTCTCTTATAATAACAATTTCTACTCAAGCATCCAAATGGCACCACATGAAGCCCTTTATGGGAAAAGGTGAAAAACACTGGCATGTTAGGATGAGGTTGGTGAGCATAAGCTGCTTGGACCAAAAATGGTCAAAGAAATGGTGGAGAAGGTGAAAACCATTCAGTAGTATATCAAGGCATCCCAGAGTCAAAAAAAGAGTTATACAAAAAACCGTCGATGAGACCTTGATTTTAAATTTGGATAAATGGTATTTCTATGCATATCTCTTTGGAAGAATGTCATGAGTTTTGGAAAGAAAGGGAAGTTAAGTCCAATGTACATCGCCCCCTTCGAGATTCTTGATCGTGTCAGGGATATGGACTATCGACTAGCACTTCCATCTACCATAGCCAAAGTACATGATGTCTTTTATGTATCCCTCTTAAGGAAGTACATACCAGACCCTTCACATGTACTCTCTTAAGAGGTGATACAGTTAGAGGATGATCTTTCTTATGAGGAGTAACCAGTGAATATCTTAGATCATAGAGAAAAAGTTCTACGAAATAAGACAATGCCCCTCATTAAGGTTTTGTGAAAAAACCACAGGTTTGAATAAGTGACATGGGAATTGAAGGAAATGATGAAGCAGAGTTACCCACATCTGTTTTAGTGAGGGAAAAGAAAATTTCAAGGGCGAAATTTCTTAAGGGGAGAAGATTGTAATGACCCAAACTTTCATTAATGGAAATCACTATTAATCTAATTAAATGTATCTTTATGTAAAATGTTTATATAAAATGTCAAATTCTATGGTTTTATGTTAAGAATTGTGACCATTTCTAATATAGCCATTGAACAGTGATCATCTGATTAGTATAAATATAGGGCTTTAACAAATCCAATTTACTTCGACAGAGGAAGCGATGACCTCATCCAGTAGATATGCCCCATACGAAGCCCATTTGTCAGAGCTTGGAAAGGAGGTGGCATCATTGGGATTCACTCTTAACCTAGCCCAACCTGAGCTTGAATATGTTAAGCTTGAGTGGGACCGCCTATGAGAGAAGTGGAAGTTTATAGAGATTACCACTCGAGAAATGTTATTCGAGCCACCCCAAGAGTCTGTCACCATCACACACCTTACTCTTTGGTATTATGCGGGTGTTATAAGGGGTTATGTAATAATACCTTAGAACTATGGTTATGTACATTATTTTTTTATATAATAATGAATATACTTTTATTATTGTTACCTTGTAAATAGTTTTTTTTAAAGCTCAAATAGTTTTTTAGTTAATGTTCAACTAAGAAATATATTTTGATGAATTAATGGATTTTTGAATTAAATAATATTTTAATAAAATATTATTATTGTTATTAAATTAATTTTTACTAAATATAAATGATCGTATAATTTTATGAATGCAATTGTAATTTTTATTAAGGTTTGAAAAGCCATTTTTGTCAAAACTCGTGAATTTTCGATAAATGCCGGTTTTATTTTAAAAGTGAAAATTAACATATTTAGAAAATTATTTAGATAAAATAAATATTATTTCTGGAATCAGGACATCAAAATTATCCAAAGGTGAATTTTTCATAATTTTCTGAGCGTCAAATTTTTGGGTAAAAATTAAATACCCTTTAAATATATAATGTGTTTTATGACATCATAATGACCCAATATTAATGAAATAAAATACTATAAGCCTTATGTTCGGCCAATATATGTTTTACCATTAAAATAATTTGATTTTAGGTTTGTTTTACTTATTTTACAAATCATTAATGGACCCTTCAAGACTTATTAAAAATCTTGTCTTTTTAAATTGTTTTCCTTGGGAGTGTGACTCACCTCCACATAATCAACCCCATTATTTTAAGAATTTCGGACTTTGGCCTTATAAAATATTGTTTTTAAACTTCCCTTTGCAAAAAACCATGGGCAAAAACCATGGGATGGTTTGTTGTTTGGATTAGTTTAATGTGAGGTGTCCCAACCCTAAATAATAAAGAATTCCCTCTCCTTTCTTATATAAACCCACCCAAGATCCCACTTCCTCCATGATCAAAGAATTTAGAGTTCATCAAAACTCTGCCATACTCTCTCTAGAATCCTCCAAAGGTTCCCCAAGCTCCCAAGAATCCTCTCTCAAGCCTCTCTCAAGCCTTTGGAAGCACACTTCCAAGTAATGGTTTTTCTTCCTTTCTCATTTTTATCCAATATTCTTTAAATTGTTATGCCCTTTTAATTTCAATTATAAATGTTAGGTTATGGATCCCAACCTCCCCCATACTGACCTCTTTATGTTTGAATGATGGGAGACCCCTTTATCTCTCATTAAATTCCTCCCATGTACACCCGTTACTATGCCGAAATTCCGAAAGGAATTTATCTCTCCTCTTTTACATTCAAGAAATTATTTTGTATCATGAATCTAAATTTCATTACAATTGTTGGGACATGTATCTATATGACCCCCTTAATTTCCATTTCATGTACATATTATGATACACCCCTTTCTCTCTCATCAACCATTTTTATGAATTCTTATGTCACACTGTTACGCTGCCGAAATTGCATCGATTTTCCAAGCCAATGTCATTGTGTAGTGAATACCATGCCCATTTCTCTATCAAGGATATTCACATTTATGCACATTTACTTATTTATTATAAAGTTTCATGTATGAATTCCACATTAATGTATCATGTAATAAATTATTATGTTTTATGAATCCATGTTATATGATCTATGTGGCACACTTATGCATGAAATGAAATGTTTAAGAAGGGTGCGCCTTTATAGCGCTCCAATGCATTGGGTAAAGTATAATATCATGATACTTCATGTGTAATGGGTGTTTACTCATGATAATTCAAGTGAAATGAGGGTTTAATTGTGCTTCATGTTCAATGAGGATTTACTCATGCTCCATGTGCAATGAGCCTTGGCTCGTGCTAATTCCATGTTAAGTGTTGTTGCCACATTTCCATGTTATGATTATCATGATTTGTCATGCCATTATATTTATGATTATATTGTGCTCTAATGATATGAATATTGTCTAACATGTATTGTATTTCTCATGTTACTCCATGTTTATTCCTTTACTGGGCTTTATAGCTCACCCTTTTCTTATGTATGTCCTCAGGTTATCCCATGCAATGCTAAGTACGAGGGAATGTAGTGGCCATGTAACAAAAGTTTTCAATAAAGATGTTGTATTTCATGTTTTAAGTTGTTATGTAATTATCCTAATACCCAAAGAAACTATACCACTCGATCTTCTATGTTGTATCAAGTTAAGTTTATGTAATAAATTATGTTTAATTGTGTAATAAAAAGCAGGGTTGTCATAGTGCGGCAAACCATCCGGCGTGTAGCGAATGTCGTGATAACCACATCATAGGAGAATGACTGGGCTCTACTAAAGGCCCTTCGATGAGTGAGGTGAGTTATTTTTCACAAAATTGAGGGCCCAACCAGTACCAACTGTACCAGAACCCGGCATGGCCTGATCAATAGAACATAGGCTGGTGCCAACAACATCAGAATATTCCGCCCTAGCGACCGCCTGGCTACAACCAGCCTCCTTATCAGAACCAGTACCAGAGGTAGAAACAGCCCCAACAAGGATCTTATTAGCAGCAAGGTTATCAAAACCCTCATCCACAATAGCTATGACATCCACCACCTCCACCAGCTCAACAACCCCCTCAGCAGGAGAACACCTCAAGGCATGATTTTTTTTATCTACTACTGAGACCAGGTTCCAAAATCAGGAGGCTTCAATTAGAGGTGTGGAAAACAAAATTGGCCAATTGTTAAACCAAATATTAGGGAGGAAACCTGGTACACTACCGGGTAACACTGAGAAGAACTTGAGGGAGGAGGCCCATGCCCTTACGCTACAAAGTGGAAAGGATCTCCAATAGAACCAACTATCACAACCAGGTGAATCTACAACCCCTATTGATGAAGAAGGTACAGATACATACCCCTCCTTATCCAAAATACCACGAAAGGCGTCCTCGTAGAACAAATGGAAGGAGATTGTCAAACCCTTTGAGCCTACCTTACCCTTTATGGAGAGAATGAAGCAGAGGAAGCTGGACCACCAATTCGGAAAATTCATGGACGTGTTCAATAAGCTGCACATAAATATTCCATTTGTAGAGGCACTTACACAGATGACTAATTATGCCGAATTCATGAAGGAAATAATCTACAACAAAATAAAGATGAAGGATCTGGCACCATTACCCTAACCAATGAGTGTTCTACAGTCATCCAACATTCAATTCCTCTCAAACTCCAGAATCTAGGTAGCTTCAATATTCCATATACTATTGGACCATGCGAGTTTGGGAAGGCCCTCAGTGAATTAGGGGTCAGTGTGAACCTCATGCCCCTCAGAGTTTTAAAAAAGCTAGAGCTCAACGATTTGAAGCCTACCTGAGTAGCCCTTCAACTTGCTGACCGATCCATCAAATATCCAAAGGGGATACTAGAGGACGTGCTGGTCAAGGTGGGTAGGATGATCCTTCCCACATATTTCATCATCCTTGACATGAAGGATGACTAGGAGGAACCTCTCATCTTGGGAAGGCCCTTCTTGGAAACTGGGAAGGTACTAATTGACGTGCACTAAGGGGAGATAATTTTCTGGGTAGGAGATGAGAGAGTCTCCTACAATGTTCTCAAGGCTGTCAAACATGCATAATTTTCTGAGCATGAGGGATATTATGTAGTAACCACCATGGATGATTGCTTGAGCATAGAAGGGGATGATCTGGTATGTTCTTTTACCTCAGATAGCTTTATCATTCCAGACATTCCATTTGAAGAAGATCTAAAAGACCTGAAATTCCTAGAAGGAAAAGGCGACCACTACTGGAAACATGCAGTTGTTACTGATAGTCTGGAATATGACAAGGTGAAACCACTTGTAACTTTGATTTTAAAGGCTCTTGAACTATATTTTAAGCCTCTTCCATATTCTTTAATGTACGGGTATTTGGGAGACCATAAAATATTTCCTCTCACACTTAACGCAGAACTATCACAGGAGCAAGAAGATGTACTTCTATAGGTTATGAAACAGTATAATCATGCTATTGGGTGGACAATCACTGATTTGAAGGGAATTATCCCTAAAATTTTCACCCACAAAGTGCTACTTGAAGAAGGTGCCAAGAAATCTTGGCAACCACAATGGTGCCTAAATCCCCACATGAAGGAAGTTGTAAAAAAATAGGTGATTAAATTTTTGGATGCAGGTATCATCTATCCCATCTCAGATAGTCCATGGGTGAGTCCCCTACAAGTGGTACCCAAAAAGGGGGTATTACTGTGATTTCAAATTATAAAAACAAGCCCATCCCTACACGCACTGTCACAGGCTGGTGAGTCTGTGTGGATTACAGGAAGCTGAATTATGCCACAAGGAAAAATCATTTACCCCTACCATTCATGGATCAAATTATAGAGAGACTAGTGGGGAACAACTTCTATTACTTCCTTAAAGGCTATTCCAGCTACAACCAAATTTCTATTGCTCTATAGGATCAGGAGAAGAGCACATTTACTTTCCCCTATGGTACATTTTCTTACCGAAGGATGTATTTTGGCATGTGCAATGTGCCTTCCACCTTTCAACGCTGTATGATGGATATCTTCCATGAAATGGAGGAACATATCCTGGAGGTATTCATGGATGATTTTTCCATTTATGGAAAATAATTTACCACTTTTTTGCGGCACATGAAGCAAGTTTTGGAAAGATGTGAGAACACTAACCTAGTTGGGAACTGGGAAAAGTGTCATTTTATGGTGAAAATTGGCATCATCCTTGGCCAAAAAATCTTAGCAAAGGGGATATAGGTGGACCCGGGGAAGATAGATGTCATTTCACGACTGCCTATTCTGAGTTCCATCCGAGCCATACGTAGCTTCCTGGGGCATGCAGGTTTTTATAGGCGGTTTGTCTATGAATTCTCAAAAATAACCCATCCCCTCACCAATGTTCTAACCAAGGATGCCATATTTGAGTTCTATGAGACATGTGCCATAGATTTTTAACACCTGAAGTAGCGCCTAATAGAAGCTCCAGTGATGATTTCTCCCAACTTGGAGGAAAAATTTGAAGTGATGTACGATGCTAGAGACTACTTAGTAGGAGAAATCTTGGGCCATCAGCTTGACCAGATTTTCCGACCTATATATTATGCCAAAAGGATTCTCAATGAGGCACATATCAACTACACCACCACAGAAAAGGAGATTCTTGTAGTGGTTTTCATGTTTGACAGGTTCCATTTTTACTTAGTGTTGTCTAAAGTTATTGTTTATACTGACCATGCTACACTAAAGTACCTACTGAACAAGAAAGTTGTGGAGCCCCGATTGATCTACTGGGTACTCCTTTTACAAGAATTTGATCTGGAGATATGAGATAAGAAAGGGAGTGAGAATGTTGTTTCTGATCATCTCTCCCTCCTGGAGCTTCCTCAATTGGAGAAGGAGGAAGATCAAGAGATCAGGGAGGATTTCCTGGACGAACACCTCTTTTAGGTTAATGAAATACCTAGACCTTGGTATACTGATAATGCTAATTTTTTGGTTATAGGTGTCATTTAATCAGACCTCTCCTTCCAGTAAAGGAAAATATTTTTCTCTAATGTCAATAGGTACTTCTAGGAAGATCCGCTTCTATTTTGATCTTGTGGAGATGGGGTGATCCATCATTGCATCCCTGAACATAAAGTTCATGGCGTCCTGAAATCTTGTCACGCCTCACCAGTTGGGGGACATCATGGCCCTGACCGTACAATAGCAAAGATCTTGAAATCTGGGTTTTTCTGGCCCACCATGCATAAAGATGCCCGGGCCTTTGTTTCCTATTGTGATCGATGCCAGAGGACTGGTAACATGGGACGTAGAGCTGAGATGCCCTAGCACCCCATCCTGGAGGTCAAGATCTTCAATGTTTGGGGTATAGATTTCATGGGTCCCTTTTCCCCATATTTTGGAAACACTTACATCCTAGTTTGAAGCGACTACATCTCCAAGTGGGTGGAAGCCACTACTACAGCACATGACACAACGAAGGTAGTCATGAGATTTTTAAAGAAACATATTTTTAGCAGGTTCGACATTCCCTGAGTACTGATCAACGATAGAGGGACCCACTTTGACAACACACTGATGAGAGGAATAATGTCGATGTATGGAGTAAAGTATCATATGGGGACACCATATCATCCCCAGTCCAGTGGACAAGTGGAGCTCTCCAACCATGAGCTCAAGTAGATCCTGGAGAAAATAGTGAACACTTCAAGGAAAGGCTGGTACAAGAAGTTAGACGATGCTTTGTGGGCATATCAGACTGCTTTCAAAACACCGTTGGGAATGTATCCATTCCGCCTCATCTATAGAAATCCATGCCATCTACCAGTGGAGTTTTAACACAAAGCCTACTAGGCCATCAAGGCCCTGAATTTTGATCTGAAGGCAACTGAAGAAAAGTGAAATTTCCAACTACCAGAACTTAATGAAATCAGATTAGAGGCATATGAGAACGCCAAGCTGTACAAGTAGAATACGAGAGCAATTCACGATCGTATGATTTCAAAAAAATCTTTCCAACCCGGTGATCAGGTACTTCTCTTTTAACTCTCATCTTCGATTATTCCCAAGGAAGTTAAAGTCACGATGGTTGGGACCATTCCAAGTTATACGTGTATTCCATCATGGAGCAGTGGAAATTTCTGGAGATAATGGTCAACCATTCAAGGTGAACAGACATTAGTTGAAGGCTTACCATCACATAGATGGCACAGTAGGAACACTTTCCACCATACAACTCAGGTAAAGTAGAGGAAAGTAGGTCGAGCCAACGACCTAAAACAAAGGTGCTTCCTGGGTGGCAACCCCGCAGATACACGCCGTGTACCACCTATATACACGAAGTGTACTTATTACTTTTCATTTACCTTTTAAAGTATTATAAATATATATATTAACCAAGTAATAAATAGGGATGATGCCGGAACTGATGGTAAGGTCACTAGAGTTTATCCGAGCCATCACAAGTTTGAATCTCTCCTAACCTACCTTTGGCACGAGGTTCCTCCTTTTTCTCTATGTGTTTTCTTAACATGGAATGTGTGGTAGTTTTTTTAATATATATATATATATATATTCTTATAAGAACACCCATGGTGGGGATGGATCGGTTGGCCAAGATCATAACTCGGCTCCAAAAGACCCGGGTTCGAATCCTAACAACTGCCCCATTTCCATCATTTTTCCTTTTAATAAAACCACACGACATGTCTTTCGATATACGTCGTGTGTGACTTGTTTTTCATTACTAAATTGAAAATTGTTTTCAACATAAAGAACTTCACGTGGGTGAAGTTGGAAGATTGGAAGAGTCACGACCCTGGATCCAGAAGACCCAGGTTCGAACTCGACTAATCTCCCCGTTTCATCCCTTTTTGTACAAT
Source organism: Viscum album (assembly GCA_963277665.1). Lineage (NCBI taxonomy): Eukaryota > Viridiplantae > Streptophyta > Magnoliopsida > Santalales > Viscaceae > Viscum > Viscum album. The sequence goes on along the minus strand of OY728143.1, from coordinate 1,692,387,259 downwards.
AAAAAAACACATGCCGTGCATTTACTTTCTTTCCGTATAGTATAGGTCGTATAAATTAAATATATATATATAATAACTAGGAGCATTAGTACAACCTTTACTCTAGTGGTTGTGGGCTTCCTTTCGGAACGGCCGATCGCCAGTTCGAACCTCGCCCCAAGCACCGGGCCAAAGGTTGTACTTCTATTTTTCCAATTTTAAAACACACAACATGTATTTCCCGATACATTATGTGTATAGATTTATTTTTAAAATTATATATATATATATATATATATATCTATTTTTACTATTTTAATTATTAATATTAATTATTATATAGTTTACTATAATAATTATATATATATATATATATATTATTTCTTATTAAAAAAGAATTGGATACACGACATGTAGTCTATTGTACACACCATGTACCTCTGCTATAAAAGCCACGGACCACCTAGCTTCAGCCCATGTCACACGTCCCCCTCCCCTCTCCCTGTTTCTTCCCCCATACAAAACCTGGCCTCCTCACACCCAAATCCACGAATTTTGGGCATTTTTCCTTCTGATTTCTGCTGCATTGTGATCCTCGGTCTAGGTATGCCCTTCTACACCCTCTATTTCAAGTTATCATACACATTTAGGGTGATTTTTGGATCATCCAACCATTCAAATTCTGCAGTACATGGGAAAGAATTGAAGAACACATGCTGTGTACTTTTTTACATGGCCACACACTGAATGCTTCGTGATTTGAAAATACATGGTGTGTATGTTTGGTACACACCGTGTACCAGACCCGTCATGCCCAAGTACCGTTTTTCATAGAGCCTCACACACAATGTTCACATATACGACGTGTGTGTTCGGTACACACCGTGTATACCATTTCTTTCGGCCAGTCCGTGTCTAGAATTTCACAAGGCCATTTACCCATTGTTCTTGAACACGCTGTGTGGACCTATAAACACGGCGTGCATTGTTCAAACTACTTCAACAGTGGCCGTGTCTTTGCACACACATGAACAGGACCACTTTACATGCATACAACGTGTATGTTCGGTACACGCCATGTATCCTTTCCAGGTTTACTCCCTGATCACCCGGCGTGTTTATCTAGAGAACACGGGATGCAAACCCGTTTTCACTACATGTCGTGTACTCTAAAAATACACGATGTGTACTTGTTATTTTTCCATTTCCCTCCATTTTCTTATTTTTGTTATTTTTATTTTCTTTTTATTTTGTTTGTTTTTTCTATTCTCTTTCAGGATTTGGCAGACATAGATCCTTCCTGTGGGAAGCGGCCCTCCTTTTCCACTGAGGGCGAGAGGTCCATTTATCATCGCATCCGACTCTGGCACACGACGCTACCAGGTCCAGACTCTTCGGTCTATCATCTCCCTCCATTTTCCATACTTTCACCCCTCACTCCCTTATACGAGGCTAGTACTAGTAGCACCGCACATCCAACATCTCGCACTGAGCCTCCGAGGACCACCCTTTCTTCCCCACTAGCTGCCACTCCACCTGAGCCATCCTCATTCGCAACTGGTCCATCCTCGACCGGACCATCTAGCAGGCCTCCATCTACTCTAGCTGATCCACCCACAGAGCCAACTCCTGCTACATCACCTCCACAAGGGCTGGGACCTATTGGTGTTCCTTACCCTTACATGGTGTTCCTGGTCACCGATTTAGAACATGACAGGATCTGACGCTTCTCTCACTTCCTGATTCTATTGAGCAACCACTATCTGGATAGTAGCATCCCACAAAATCTAAGTATCTGGGGCGAGTTGGAGGATCTTCTCAGGCACACCCTGTTACTATCGATCTTCCAGGTCAGCACTCCTATTTTTCGAGGTTTATTTTTGGAGTTTGCTGCTTGCTTCGAGTTCGACGGAGCCTAGTACTGGGAGACGCCTGGTGATGCAGTACCAGTGGTCTAGTTCCAGCTAGGCGACTGACCCTTTTCCCTTACCATGACCGAGTTCTTCCGAGGGTGAAGTTTCTATCCTCATCCCATCAACCAACCCCCTATCTCCTCCATGACCCGACCCGAGTGCTCTGAGCTTATTGCCATGTGGTGGGAGATTGCTGGGTATGAACACCGATAAACCCCCACTTCCCAGAAGAGTACCCTCATCACTGACCCTATCCTTCACATCAATCATCGGTGGTTCATCTCCATCCTTTTCCCCCTCCATGAGGATATGGGGGTAATGATAGGTCGTGACATAGAGCTCCTAACCTATGTCATCTGGCAGGAATACCCAGACCTCCCTTACCTTGCCGCCTCCTATTTCCATGCCATGTTTACCAGCCATCAGGGAAACCTGAACAATGGGTTTTACGCCACTCACCTTGCCCACCACCTCAGGGTTTTTGAGCCTTATCTTCCCCATGATAGGCTAGGTTCCCCACCAGCGGATGGAATTTCTCATGCTTATTCTCATGGGATTGGTTCGGAAGCAGGGGGTGCCAACGTCCTTGCCCAGACATGACCCCACCCACCTAATGACCATCCTACACCCACTGATGCACCTTCTCCTCCTTCACCACCCCTCCGACTTCCCCACCCCATCCACTAATTATAACCTTCCCTCTTTTATTCCCTCCAGTACCCCCTACCTCTGTACCCTTGACCGATCTCTCATTCTCCCTCTGCCTAGCCATGATGGAGCAGTACTTGGTTCATCTCGATCGACATCAGGTATGACTAGAGGAGATGTTGTGGCTTCTTCTTCAGCATCATGAAATTTCCACTTCCCCCACTACCTATCTCAACCTCAGCTCTTAAACCTTCCTCCACAGCTCCACCACCCTTTACTGCACTGGACACAGATTCAGTTCTCCTATCCTCTATGGGCCCAGCTATTGCTACCACTACTGCCACTACTACTTATAGTCTAGGGAGTGATGCCGAGCTTCCTATTCTGAGTCCATCTCCTACAACTCCTACTTCTACAGCTTCTCTTCCACGTGAAGACTCTGAGCCTCCAATTTCAACGGCTCATGATCCTTCTCTACCGGCTGTTTCTGTACTGGATGATGCCTATTCGGAGGAAACCCCCTAACTGGTTTTTGGACACATGTTTTTCCTTATCTATATATATTTGTGATATATTTTGATTGTGAATGTTGTGTATTCTTTTATTGTTATCTCTCCACGACCATCGCAGGTACTCTGGCATGCTATGGACTATCCTTCTCCATCACTCCTTATCTTTCTTCGCCTAGACACGAGGGAAGTATTGTTTTTCACTTTTTCTATTTTTTTCTTTTTTCTTGCTTTCCTTCTTTCCTTACTTCCCCTCATTCTAGTCCACCATTGTGTCCCCACATTCGCTTATTCACTTTATATGGCACTTGGTGGTCCACATGCGATATTAATTATGGGGGAGCGTCTCTCGACCACCTTAGTCTTTTCACTTATCATCATTCTAGAAGTCATAATTATTAGAAGATATATTTTAAAACATGAAGACATTTTGGTTAATCATATTTCTAAATATTAAAGCTAAAGTGGGAATTTTTTAAAAGTTGCATGCTTATTTTGGTTCTTAATTGCTTTAAAATGATTGCTGATATAGTTTAAATTGCAACTTGTAATCCTTGGATAACTACATCAATTAGACTAATCAATTATGTGCAAGTCACGACCTGATTGTCTCTTTGTTTTTCCCACTCCTGAGAGGTATTCTAAACCCTTTGTCATATTCTTTCTAATACACTCTTTCTTGAGAGATTCTTAGGATATACATAACTACCAAAATTTTCAAGTTTTATTTTCAAAACATGAAGAATTTTTGAATTACATTAAAATGATTGAGGCATTAGATTGTTTAAAACCCTTTATCTTGAGACCTACCCTACATATTATCTTCACGAAGACCCTAGAAACCATGAATATACTTTATAGGAATCCATATTACAAGCCTATTTTCCTTCCTACCCTAATTCTTTTATGATTTTGCTTGATTATTCACTTGAGCTTAAAAGAAGGGATTGGAAACACATGGCATATTTTTGTGAATTGTCTTGAAATTAAGTATGGGGGAGAGCCTCTTGATCATTTGGGGAAAAAAGGGTTCCAAAACTCTTTTCATGAAGGTCCCCTTTGTTATGAATAAAAAAATGGTACAAACAAAGGGACATTATACTCCCTTGTTGGTTTGTGAACCCTACCAAACTAAAGGAGATAGTGACAATGATATTATTTGATAAATCTTGTTGAGGACGCTTTTACATTGAGCTTAAATTTGAATATCATGCACTGTTATTTAAATAATTTAGCCTCCTTTTTCAAGACTCAGAGTTATTTTTCACATCTTTACCTACCAACCTTTAGCCATAGAAACATCTGGTCCTTATTGAAAACCCCTCATGATTTTTGTAAATCAATTTTCTGAAGTAGAGAAATAGATTTATTGAAAACTTATGGATAGAGTGTATATATCTTTTATTGAGAATAATTAAACAAAATCTTGAGTATTGAGTATATTATTGGTGAGGTAGATCATCAAGTTTCTTGCTTATTTTTGAAAGGTCAAAACATGTGTTTAAAGGAGGATAAAAGTAGTTAATTGGATTATATACGAGGCATGATTAAAATATCTCATGAATTTAAACTAATTTGTATCTTTTTAAAATTTTCTACTATAAAATTATTATTTACATTTATGATTAACTGAAGTCCTTCCTTTTAAAATATAAACTCTTTTAATTAGATGTTGAGATTTTCTCGAGGGAAAGTAAATGACTAAGTATGGGTGAGTTTGATGCAACTGATTTTTGTATAAATTTTCACATACTTTAATGAAAATAAGAACAAGTTTTCAGCAATTACCTACTAATTAGTGGAAAAATACTTTAATTTTGGAAATCTTGTTCATTTCCAGAATATTTATGGACAGATACACAAACTGGGGAAGAATTGAGAAAAATTTACCAAATACACAGCGTGTACTTATATACACGCCATGTATATTCAGACTCAGACACAGATTGACCAGGACAGGTATATTCCCAAGTAATCAAAAGATGGTACATTCCATTTTCACACTATACATGCCATGTACACCTTTCTAGAAGTAGTTGGCGGATGAGAAGAAGTATACACACCCATGTGGCTGGCTGAAGTGGACATGATGTGTTTTACCTATACACGCCATGTATACCTTTCTAAAAGTGTTTGGTGGCCGAAAACTGAGACTACATGCCATGTATGGAAGTTCTATACACTGTGTATAGCTACCTACCAGGCGGTGCCATGTTCCAAGTCAAAGACGGTGTGTTAGGCCAGCTACCAGCAGAGAAAAAAATGAAAAAGCGCATTGACAGAAGTACACGTCATGTAATTTTTCCACATGCAATGTAGTTGTATTTTCTATAAATAGAGGCCTTGGCCTCTGGTTCAAAGGGAGGAGAAATTGTGAAGAGAAAAGGGGTGAAGGTTCGAAGGAAAAAAGATTTGCTGCCATACTACCACCATTCTACCATCTACCGAAGAATCACTTCCTCCTCAAAGTTCCAAGCATGATTACATCAGGTATCAAGAATTTTGTGTATCCTTAACTATATGTGTAACTAAATACCTAGTGTGTTGGGGTTGTGGGAGATGATGAGTTTTAATTTGAATTATTTGTTATGAATGTTTTCATTATTTTTAACTTATTCTTATTCTTCTTAAATCACTTAGTCTTATCACTAAAAATTCTGAACCAGACCAAGGGAAAAATTTTCAGGGATTCAAAAGAAGAATAACAATGAATAATTTCATGACCATTGGAAGTATTCATAAACTCAAAATGGAATAATACAAATAATGAACTGTGAAACACTGACTATAGGACCAATGAGTTAGTTTCTTCAGCTCTAAATACAAGTTTACCAGACCAAGGAAATTTTATTACAAATTGAAACCCAGAGTGTTGGGTTATTATGAACAACACAACCTTATAAGAAATTTGATTTAATAATCAACTTCTCATAAATCCATAACCCCAAAGCATTTCTCTCTTGATTTGCATCAAAACCAATTTTCGCATATTTTCCTTTCTTCCATTAAGTAATTTATTAAAGAAACTTAAAACCAATTATTCTTTTCATCCAACAACAAAAATCGACTCTAAATTCTGAAAACCTCGCTAAGACATAAATAAAAACTAGTTAAACAAGACAAGAATAAATTCTTTTTCCCTATGGACAGACCCCTTACTAGTACTATACTTGTTAGGGTACAAATAGTTTGGGACACCGATAATATACCTTCAGTGAAACAATTCACCACACATCCCTTTAATTTTTTATTCAATACATGTAATAATTAATAAGACTCATCATCATAATAAAATAATTTTCTAGAGTTTATTAAAGAAGTTAAGTAAGAAATCCCTTAACATTATGATGGCTTTGAGGCCCTGATACAATAATATCTACAGAACATCAATTTCCCCTCTCTCTCTGAAATCACGAAGAGCATCTTAGATAAGTTTTTAAAATATAAAACTAATGAACTTATTAGAGTGAAGAACTGTACTATCATCCTATCACATAAGGATCAAGCTAAATTGAAGTGGGAGAGATTTCCTCAGTACCATAATGATAACCTTAGTATATGATTTTTATTTAAGATTGGTTTCAACATTGATAATTTTTTATATAATCTTTTTTTATTGTGATAATTATCTAGTTTTATTAGACTTCATTAGCACTCTCATTGAATAGAACCTCAAGGCCTATCCTCTACTTGATATTAGTGATCAATCATGAAATATTGATAAGATCCTTCAATCCTGGGACCTAATGAATCTTGAATTACATTATATTTCTTTTTATTTTATTGTGACTATTTTCACCTTGAAAGTTTTTTTTACTTTGTTCAGACTAAATACCAAATTAGTTTTTAAGATGTTTAAAAACTGGATTTGGAAAAAAAATTAACTCCAACATTTCACTCACATATATTCATCATTGTTTAGTTTTATACATCATCATCCTTTTAAAATCTATCACACTCTAGTTAATTATTTACTATCCAAGTTTGATCTTATTTTCACTCACTCATCCCTCATATCCATTAGTAGATTTAGTATTCTTTAATCAACCACCACCATATGATATCATATTATTTATGTTTATTCCCTTATTTTTTTGAAGAATTTTACTTATCATTACTTATTGATGATCAACTACATCAACTTCTCAAAATTAATAGGCCTTCTACATCTTGACATTCACTTAGGGAATCATTCATCAACTTTCTCAAAACACATTCTACTATTTTTTTAATTACCAATCCATATATATATATCCATCTCCATGTAATTGATTCACCAATCTCCACTCATCTTCCCCAATCATCAAAGATAAATCAAGAAAATTCTACTAGAACCAATGACTGTATCAAATAGTTATTCTTCAAATCAATGTACCTCTTTTATCTCAATTTATCATCTGTTATTATAAAAATTAAACAAGTTTCAAAGAGAATTCTTTTGAAACTCTATAAATTTATAATATGAAACATCCATAAATTTAATTAACATCTGACAATTATATAAAACATATAGTAAAAATGAAATAAAAAAATTGATGTCTGGATACCTTTTATAATCAGTATGAAAGAGAAAACAAATGGTATATTTATTATATATGTCATGAAGTGTAGCGTACTTGATAATATAGGGGGTGTTACCAAAAAAACTCAACCACCAATCTATTTAGTCAAAAAATTTGGTGATGTGGCATGTGGTTTAGTAGTGTTGGAAATGGAACACATTTATTACCTTGTCCCACTTAGTCCATACAAACAAATGAGAATATATAAACTCAAACTCTCTCTAAAGAAAGAAACATAATACACCAATCATAATGACATGTCTTCATTATATATGAATAATAACTTCCATGTATCATAATTAATTATGTATCTCAAATCACTATATGAATAAATATAAACTATATTGTTTAAGATATTACCCCATAACATTTCTCAAAATGAATGCACACACATTAATTGAAAATGATACATATATTCATATGTAGTTTTCAATTTAATTTTTTTATAAATGATATTAAATATTGGAACTTAATCCCTTAAAAATTAAAAGACCCTTGAATTTGAATAAAGGAATTCCTTTAGTCAAAGGATATGCAATCATTTATTTAGTACTGATATACTGAATATACACTTTCTTATCTCTTGCGCATTTCTTTATGGATAAATACTTGGTTTAAATGTGTTTATTTCTAAGGGTAGAAATGTTATTATTATCCATAAAATTAATGATAAAAGTATCACAATAAATGATTAATTGAAAAGAAATAAAATCTATAATATCATGCCCTAAGATGAAACTTTGTAGCCATATTCCAAGAAAATTGGCATCAAAACATAAGAAAAACTCATATTCATAGTATAAGTTGCTATCAATGTTTGTTTTAAACTTTTAAAAGATAAAAATAAATATTATATCATAAATATGGACCTTAATGTTTATTTACATGATTAAAAATAACCAAAAAAAATTTCATCTTAATAACTAACTATTTCCAATATACCAGTTTATCTATATATAAACATGTAATCCTTATCCCCCTTAAGCCACCACAATACCTTATTCATAGATTTATAGTGGTCTATACCTATATTACATTGATATATCCATCTCATACCTTGTATAATCCGATCATACATTATACTACATACAATGTAAACATATTGAATGGGTTTCATTTTTTCTTATTCCAAATCATTTTTAGGTCATTGACCTAAATTGAATTTATCACCCCAAACAAGGGGTACTATACATATTGCATAGTATTTCATATGAAATATATCTCAAAACTTATCAAATTGGGTTTCTTTTGATAGGTCCATAATGCCTCTAAAACTTTCTCTTTGATTTTTTATGATAATGAAAAAGGTTGGATCAAACATATCTTTTATGTTAATGTATTTAGATAGAAACCATTTAACCTCAAATAGAAAACCCGTATCATTAGAAACAAGTAAAATGTAATCTATATATAAAACAAAGAAATATATTTTACTCACAATAAAATTTTGGTACATACATTGAGCCATAAAGTTTTTTTTTTGAAAAAAAATCAATAAATCACCTCATGAAATAAAAAAAACCACTTTTAGGATGATTATTTTAATCTATAGATAGACCTTTTAAGAATTAAAACTAAATTATCACTGTTACAAGAGAGGAATCCATTTGATTGGTTCATGTAAACCTCATTTTTGAGATTAAAATTTAGGAAATCCTTTTTTCACATCCATTAATTTAAACTCCAAATCAAAATAAGATACCAATGTTAGTACAATGTGTAATAAATCCTTTTTATATACTAGAGAAAATATATTTATATAATAAATTCCTTCCTTATTAGTGAATCCTTAAGAAAATATTTGGTCATTATATATCTTGATGTTTCCCAATGAATTTTTGTTAGTTTTAAAAAATCATTTACATCCAATAGGGTTTTCACTAATAAGAAACTCAATAAGTTTAAAAAATTTATTTTTAATAATGGAATTCATCTCCTCAATCATGGAATCTTTCCATAATTTATAATCATTAAAACTCATGACTTTTTAAAATATTTTAGGATCTTTATAAAATCTAATGTTGTAGTAACATTCATATAGATATAGTATATAATCACTATAAATTGTTAATTTTTTCACCCTTGTAGATCATCATAATGTTTCAAGTTCATTTACCTATGAAAATTGAGGTTCAACTAGTTTTTAAAGAGTTTAAGATTCTTGTACCACCTGATCTATAAGATGATTTTCAATATATTGTGGAATAATATTTTTTCAAAACACACTAAATAAATGGGGAATGTTATGAACAATGATCAATATATCACATGAGGTAGAGGCCAGAACATATGAACCATCTTTCTTAAAATAATTTCGGATATAATTTCTCCCACTAATAAGACCGTTTTCATGAAATTCTTTATTTCTTGATTCTATAATTCTAGTGGCCAATGATATTTAGTAAATTGGGTATCCTTTATAACATTAATCATAACCAATTAACTAACCCCTAATGTTCCTTGGATCCAACTAACATTCCAATGGATTATAAATTCACACTTATGAAGGGAATCCCCCAACACACATATGATAGAAATAAAGTTTCCAAAACCTAAATAATTTAAAAGGTAGTTTAAAACATCATTTACTGGAACCTTATTTAAAATTTATTGTGTGATTTTACACAATTTAGTCCATAATAACATAACATAGAGTTACTAAGCATACTATTGTAAATTCACTAAAATAGGGATATCATATTGTATGATATTACTTACATCTTAACCTATGATATGAATGTACTACATATCAAAGATTATGATATCATTATATTGTATATAGAATGATAATAATATTTTATAGATTATAATAGTATTACGATATTGGTAGTTAGTGTATAGACATTAGCACATCCACCACACAATTTCCTTTGGTTATAAATTGATGGGTTGATTCATTTATGGATACACATATATGTAATAATCGTTTGAAACATCCATACTGTTATAAAGAACCAATGGTCTGTGCCTTATCATAACACATATCGGCTACCATGTGATTAGTTGATTCTCCAATCCCTTTATTGAATTATGGGATATTATATAATGGGATGAGATCATAATATCTCCATCTTAGTTGTGTTTTTTATTCATAGATATGGGCCTAACACACTATAAGAGATCATATGTCCTATCATTATGAACAATTATTCTAATGGTCAGTGTAATCCCTATAGAGATGAGAGTATGTTGGCTGTTACTAAGTAATTATGATCAATACAAAACCTTTAATTTTTATAGATATGGTGCTTGTTTCTTTTTAGGTATTACTTTCTATGTATTATTTTATTCTCTACATATTGTTTCATTTATAATAGATTAGTCATATTTATGTGTTTCTTCCACTACCATGATCATTTGACTATCCTCTAAAACCCATTGTTGGTATCAAATCCATGTTCATCCACAAATAAATATGTTTTCTTATTCTTCTAATTTTATAAATAAAATTCATATTTTAATATGATTGAGTCCATATCATAGATTATGATATGATGTGGCTATGTGTTAGCTGCTGGATCACTCTACATGGCTTTACAATATTGGATATCATAATGTTTGGTTCTGTTTTTCTTATTCATAAGGTATTATTGGTTTTTACTATTTGTTATGATATAGATAAATCTAGTTGTTTTTTATATACCATAGGCTATAATATAGGTTGTATCATAGGCTAAGTCTGAAATCTATCTGTGAAAACAAAGCATCATATCATAATTATAATACATAGTTTATCATAAAATATGATCAGATGCATAAGAGTCACATTACTAGAACTCATATGTATGAGTCTTTCTCATATGTAAGTTTTCTTCATTTTCATGATAAAATATCTTATATATGGGTTATTCCATATGTAAGGGTTTCTTCCTTTGCATGAAAATTGAGTATCCAATCATAAATATTGATATAACATATATAAATAATTATGATAGTCCCATATGTAATATATTACTCCACAAATAAATTTTTTACCATTGCACTAGAGGTACTCTTACATATGGGATACCTAATATGTAAGTTTTTCCATTATGCGTAGAAGTTAAGGAATGTTACATAAGGGTTTTATGTGATTCTCATACATATGTATTACCCCATATGTATGTTTTCTCCCCATGGTGTATAAATGATACATAAGGGTACTCACCAATTAAATCACAAATTACAACTGATAATACCTCCCTACCAGTCATAAAATAAGATTCAAGAAAAAAATGTTAAAATTTAATATTTTGGATAAAAATTCTTATAGTTTATAATTTTTTTATTAAACATAAGTGTTAAATAATGTAAATGGGAGATTTTTTTGTCCAAAATTAAACATGAAGTGCTCATATTAATATTTCATGTCTGGAAAATTCATAAAATGTTTATTTTTTATTTATTCCTCTTAGATTTTCTAGTTTATAATTTTTTTTATGAAATTTGAATATTATTTATGATTTAAGTTATGCGAAAACTTCTTCTTATAAAATTATCATGCTATGCATTACTTGCTAGATATGAAAACATAAGGATTTGTTTTCATCTACCTTGACCTAAGATTGTAATTAAAGTTATTATCATGAATTTAGTTGTTGAATATAGTTTATACACATTAGGTATTATATTTATGATGAATTGAAATATTTATTGAGAAAAGTATCTCCATGTAGAGGGAATTTGGTTCAGACTTCTTACTATCTTGGAGGTTTTTTCCTAGTTCTGGAAGGGTAGAGTTTGGCTATTTATATATTTAAGATTACTCATGTGGGGATTATGAATTTTATAATATTAAAAAAATTTATATGAAAAGTTCATCTAACTTATTAATAGGATGCATTTTGATATGTGTGAATATGTTTGGATTCTGGTTTTTGGTAAAAAACACAAAATTTGAGTTAATTAAAGAGTTACACATTAATATGGTTTGAACACATTAATTTTTTAGATAGAATAAGGATTCCAAAACTAAATCTTTTGAATCATGTATACCTAAAGGAATAAAACATGAGATAATAAATATTTAATCTTATGTAATAGTTATGAATTTAATTTTCATGTGATGTATTTTAAATGTTTTATACTTTAAAAATAAAACCCTTAAAAATAATAATTGTTATATTTCTTCCAAACCGATAATTTTCATGACCTTGATCGACCAACCTGGTAGTTTTTTCTATATCTAAGTGCCCCAAAATTATACTGTGTAAGGTATTAAAGTAATTGGTGACCCTAATTAGATTAGGTTCATGTTCTTGGAATTTTATTTTGGTTACAATTCTCTGATAGACCCTTATTTGATTATGTTACCAAAGGAATAGAGTTGAGTTTATCCATACAATAGATTTGGGTAAAGTGTTATCCAATAAAAAATACATGATTTATATATGATATGATTGCCATGATTCCTAACATAAATAACAAAGTGTTGTGATTAAGGCCATCACAAACTAATTAATTTTTGAAATATATATCTTGGATCACTAAATGGATTTGATTTATGGGGTTATCAATTTAAGTGGATGTACATTGATTAAAATACCTTAATAAAAAGAAATAAAACATGATACTCACTCACAGAAATGTATTTGTTGTATATTTTGGCATGAATCATGTTTATATTTTTGGAATGACCTATAATACTATTCTAAATTGATATCTATGGTTGATAAGTGTTCTGAAAGAGAATTATTTTTATCATTACAATGTGACTAATCTAAAGATAAATTTCTCAGAATCTGACTCATGGGTATTAGATATTGGGTGTGAATCACACATTTACATGGATAAAAACAGGCTCAGAGATAGAATGGAAATAATTTTTTTTGAATTAGACTTATAGGTTATAAATGGTGTAAGAGTTGTTTCATTAGAGGTCATCACGTATGATATAAGTCCACCTAGTAGATTATTTTTGTATTTGGAAAACTATTATTATTTCGATTTCATAAATATAAATTTCATTTATGTATCCTATTTAGGGATGAAGGTATTTTCATTCATATTTAATAAAATGAGTTTTTATTATTTTCACAGATAAGTATTATCCATATTCTATGGTGTGGTGGGGGTGTGAAATGATCAATTTTAATAAATTCACAATTTAGTTAGATTTAATCCGTCTATTTTAATAAATTTTTGCAATGGAAATTAAAGTGATGTAAATAGAAATACACACAATATTTCTATAGTGGTTTATAGAAAAAATGGACATCACCTAGTCCACTCCACCATCAATAATGCATGATTGGTGATTTTATTAAAATAATTTTCCAAGGGATCTCCCAACTAAGTACATGCAGTTGACAGTTAGTATAACAAAGATTTTAGTAGCCCTTAAATTCCTTTTACCGGGTACCTCAAAACTAATTAAAAAAAATTAGAACTTACTCTATAGAAAAGTAAAAGAGGTTAAAAACTCTCTCATAACCAAGTTCAAATAGCTTAAACATTGCTAAAAATAGATGATATGTGATGAAAATAGTTTCAAAACACAATTTAAATTCCATAAACTAACATTTTATGGATCTTTATCTTGAAAATGAGTCCTAATAGTATAATAATTCTTAAGAGACCTTGGCTTTAATTTTATCTTCAATAAGTGCATAAATAGTAACAAAATAGTATTCATGTAAGAACAAAATTCCATATTCCTCCTTCATTATATTCTTATCTTTTTCCCTTTTTATTTTCTTCCATGTTGAGTGGAATTAGTAAAGAGAATGATTAAATTATTTAGAATATTTTAATTCTACTTTATATGAGTTTCACTTACTGGGAAGTTGTATTGTTGTTTGTTGTAGCATTGTAACACACTCGTAACTTCCTCTAAATTTATCATAACACACACACACACACATATATAAAAATAACTTATCCATTATATCACTTATTTTTTATTTGATAATTAAAAATAAAATAATCAATTTAATTCAAAATCATATCCATGAATTTTTCAAAGCCATTACAGCTTCCATTTTTAAACAATTATTTGAATAAAAACCTATGTAGACATCTATATATCTCTAATAATAAATTAATAATAACCAAGTCAAAATATTTACATAAATATCTCAATTTCAATTAGTATTTAAATATTCATTTAACTCATTGAATCATCCCTTAAATATTGTGACAGATTCCTTATAAAAATGTAAGAAAATAAATTTAAATAATAAATGTTTATATTTAACTTCCCCATTATTCAGGTCTATAATATTCCAGAATTATCTTCATGATCATGATTTAGAATTTTTTTTAAATAGATTAATGAATAAACTTAGTGGCATATATTTCATATTTATAGGCTGAGCATCACATTGTGATTTTTTAAAGCTTTAAACTAGTTTCAGCTTGTCTTTTTTCCTTATGGCGTGGAATCCTTCAAGTAAATAAAACCACTATAATTACAAAATTAACTTCATGAGGTGAAAGTAGTCTTCATAGTCATCACTAAAACTTATTTCAAAAGATAAATAAAACATTTGAACACATGGTATACATAAAATTATACTCATTCTAACATAATAGTCATTTCCTTTGAGTCTTGAAACACATTTTCAAATTCTATAAATTCTAAAAATCTTTCTTTAATGTAATACATAAAAATAAATTCTTCAGAAAATTGAAAATTTTAAATCATTTATTCTTAGGAAAAAGTAAAATCCCTACTTCATAGTATACAAAAGAGTATCTCTAGTAGGTTCACCACTTAACCAATTCTTTACATCTAACCTTATATATAAAAATAAATCATCTATAACCAAAGATTCACTTATTCACATACCTATAATTTATAAAGGCCACACACTTAGCCAAATTCTAATTTCCATAAATATGTAGTAATAACTTCTTGAATCACTATAATCAATACATAGCTAAATCAACAATTCTGAAATATGTAAATGTAATATCATTTGTATATAATAGTAACTACATCAGTACTTGCATCATGACTAAGAGTAAATCCTAAATTTATCTCCATATATATATATATATATATATATATATATATTAGTCCTTTACTTAATTTTTTTTATATCATGTCAAATATAAGTGTAATATTTCTATACTACACACTTAAAAAAACATCAATAAATTTTACACCGGTGAGAAATAAAAATAAAAAAAGGTATATGTAAATAGTGAATGATCATCTTGATTTTATTCTATAGGTAGTTAATGATTTAAGCAGTGTGAGGGATGGGTAAAACATAAAAAACAAGGTGTGAGGGAATAAGTTATTATCAGAAAAATATGTAAGTTTTTAAGAATTCAACTCAATATTCTCCCCCATTTGATAATTATAAAACCTGAACACATCAATCACATTCATCAAACAAATTATCCCAACAAACTCTCCCCCTTTTGTAAGGATAAAAATAGTAAGAGTAGATTTTGTAAAAAAAATATAAGCAACATACTATCCCCTAATATAAAAAATATAATCACCAAATTCATGAAAAATATATTATCCCCCACTCAAAAAATTGTAAAGCACAAAAAACATGACATTCTTTCAAAAAGACTAACATTCTACCTATTTCTTTATAAAGCATTCTAAAAATAAATAATAGTTAATAAAAAGATCTATCACACTCAAGAATTAAAGAATAAACAATATAAAAAACATTTTTAATAAGTTAAAAGAATAAATTCCCCAAACTATTTCATATTTAAAAAATATAACACTTTAAAACAAATAATGAAATGTTAAATAAGTAAAAGAATCCATGTAATATAAACATCATTTATTGACAATATAGGACAATGAAAGAGGATTAGTCTTATCTAAAAATAATATAAAAGTGAAAGCATTATTTTGTGAAATGATAGGGAAATGGATATTCATCAAAGTGAAATCCTCCTATATTAAACCATTGAATTCATGGATACATGAAACAAATTAAAAATATTCAAAAAATTAATTATAGACAATTGAGAAAATGTCCTGTACAATAAGACATGATACATGACCAAAATATAATATAATATATTAAACAAACATTAAATCATGTGAAATAAAAAAAACAATATAGTACATGAAATAATAAATCATTAATAATACATGTGAGTAAACCAAAATATACGATGGTAAACTCATGCATAAAAAAATAACAACTTTAAAATAACTACATTCCAAGATACCAATAAATAGAAGTATAAAGAGTATGTATCATGGAAAAAGAGTTAATAATATGTTAACACTTTGGCATATAAGATAAAAGAGAAATCATTAAAATAGAAAAACAATTAATCAAATCCATTGAACATATAAAAAATATTAAAATAAAATAAAATATCATATAATGACACTAGGTTTGAAACAACTTGAAACAAGTATCAAGACATAAAAAATAAAACTAAAAAATATAATATAGAAGGTAAAATGATAAAATAGTTATGAAAACACCTCCCCATATATAAAATAGTTATATTTCAAGAATATATTATAACTATAACACAAGTAAAAGAAATGTGCTGTTAAAAAATGTAACCATACCCAATGAATTTTTCAATGATACATCCTTTAACAATATCTCCAAATACAACTTTAATTATAAAGATTTTTATAAGAATAATATTTTAAGAAGAATTTATTCATTTATTTTTAGTATCCACCATATATATCATTTAAAATTATTGTTATTTTTTTACCATTTCTTAAAAATATAAAAAACAAGTATTCTTTTCACCCATATGATTTTGGTTCTAATAGTGTTAGGAATAATAGATTTATGTAACTAAACTTGTTTACTTATAGAAGAAATTAAATATTTAAAGTTCTATAAATCTTTAGAAATGTATACATTTTTATCACCACAAAATTGATGAAATTTAAATTAGAAATTATTATCATTATTTCTAGTAATTACACATTGAAAAAATATAATAGTATACTTGTTTTTTCTATTTTAATAAAGCATAAAATAATTTCTATAAATCTTAGGATTTTCACAATTTCATTCAATTCTAAATATTCCTTTATTTCATTTAACACTACCAAGTATTTTATTCGGATAATACTATCCTTTAGTAAACAAACTAAAAACTAATTTCAAGGAATAAAATTTACATAAAAAATCAGTAACTATATTTTATTTTAAGGAACAAGAAGACAAGAATTTATCATGTTTTTTATTTAATTCAAAAATTTTAATAAATAAAATTTCTTTTTTAATAAGAACAGAATCATAATAAGTTATAATATTTTTTTGATATTTTTTAAAGAATCATATTTATATTAAATAATAAAATAATATCAAATAATATCACAAGAAAAATAATTTTTGGATTTAGGATTTAGAGAGAGAAATGATTGTATCTTGTTAATCAGAGCCATAATATATAGATTTACCTTTTGGTTTGAATTTTTAGCTTTAGAGTTAGAATGTGATTCATTAATTGAATCATCAGAAGCACTCTAGGTAGTTTTTATCGCTTTATTTACTTTTATCTTGTAATATGAATTTTTGAGAAATTTATTTTCTAATTTTAGTTGAGTTAGGTCATCCTCTTTTCTGGCATTCCTAACATCTGACCTCATTTCCATCATCCTTATTGTACCATTATAAAGATTTTCAAATACATTTATCCTCTTTTACAACATAATAAATATTTTAGATATAGATTAATGTTCATCACTAGAATACAAACAAATAGAATCCTAAATAGATGAGTTTGAATATACATATTTATATTTTTTATCATCCTTTTTATTAGAATCATTGAGAGTATAATTTTCCTTCTTAACTTTCTTGTGTTCATCAACTTCTTATTTATTAAAGATTTTATACATCATATGTATTCCATTCATATTTATTATTTACTTATCATTAATAGATGTGTAATATCTTACCATAGCATATATTACACTCTATTTATTAGGTAGAAATATAAAAACTTTCAATGCTTGATTTGATTCTAGAACAGTATTTCCTGAGGTAGCCACATTATTCAATATTTCATTGAGACTTATATTAAGTTGAGTAATACTTTCCCTATCAATGATCCAAAAAGTATAAAACACAATCATTGTAGTATTTCACCTTAGTTGTCTTACATTATCAGTTTGTTCATAGGTAATAAAAATTAGCTTCCCATATATAATGAGTGGTAGTAAACTGAGAAACTCTTTTGAACTCATATGGTCCTAATCCGAAATTTAGAACATTCATATACTTTTAATTTAAACCATATTTAGATTCTTGATTAACACCCCATAACTTAGGTTCACTAGTAGGAATATTTTAAGGTTCACTAACTTCATATAAATATTCTGAATAAGATTCTTCAAGAATATAATCATTCTATATTTATAGAAAACATAATTGTAAACAATAAAATATGAAGTTTTAATCATATAAATACTTTCTCTAGTACCAAAAATAACAATCTTTCCTTGTCTATTAAATCTTTATATCTTGGTTGTTAAGTCTAGAAAGATATAAATTTTAAGATGTTGCACCATATAAGTAAAAAACAGATATTGAAGATGGGTGGGGGTGAATTGAGTCATTTAAATAATTTCACCAATTTAAATATTCCATATTTAAGTAATATTCAATCCTTTTCATTTAATCAGTTCATGATGTGATAAAAGAACACTAAATATAATGTCACAAAATATTTTTATAGTGTTTTAGGTAAAAAATGAACATCCCTTATTCCACTCCACTAATACCCAATGTAGGTTTGGGGATTTTATTCAGGTCAATTTCCTAAGGATCTCACAATTGAGTGTAAGAAGTTGACACTTAGTACAACACGTAATTTATATGGTCTTAAAAGCCTTTCATTGGGGACCTCATAACTAATTATAAGAAATTGAAACTAACCCTAAAATTAAGTACAAGTAGTTTATGCTTCATGAAAATCTAATTATAAGTAGATGTATCTTAGGTAGAAAAAGATGGTATGAGTAAAAAATAGCTTTATAACATATTTTCAAATATAACAACTGATAGTAAAAAGATATTCTTCCAAAAAATGTGAAAATATCCAAACTCTAGTATCCTAGATCTGATGGTCACTTTATTTTAATGGAAACAGATACAAGAAATTGAAACCCAAAGGAATGAATAGTTTTTTAGTCATAGAAAACTATATACATACTTGAATTTCAAATTACATTTGATATCATAAAATGAAACATAGAATTTTATTCTTGGAATCTATTATTTATACAATCACAACCCTATATATCAATCATAATATATTTCTTGGAATCATTGGGAAGAAACATAAGAATGGGGATATCTCATATGATCAGTAAGGGTATAAATAAAAAATAATATAAATGATTCATGAATAATATGGTAAGAAATAAATTATGAAAAAAATAATTCCACAAAAATAATCACATGATCTTGAAACTGATCCATGTATATAAAAATTACTCAAATAATGATAAGGAAATAAATAATGGATTTTATAATGACAGAATGCATAATGTAAGACATAAGAAACTTAAAATATAGGTCTAATCCAATACATCTAAACATATTGTCAAGGCTTTGTGCCATGAAATCTATATAAATGGATAATTCCTCATTCAATACCCAAGCTAGTTTGTCTCATGAGACCTATCGATGCATCAAGAGGAGATAGTGGGACTAGATGGTAACATAATAAGTCCAATTAATTACCCATATAAAAGTGGTAAAAAATAAGCAACATAAAAATTATTTTTGAAACTAGCAAAATAAATGTAAATAATTTCCCCAATCAAAAAAAAAAATCTTAAAGCATCCAGAGTAATGTGATAAATGATACCAAAATAGTACCTCTCTAGTAAAACTGATCATAAACCATCTAGAGAAATAATAATGATGGTATAATTAAAACATATTCCCTGTATATTATGAGTTAAATATAGGTTATTATCATTTATTTATAGAAATACCATTAATATTTCATTAAGAAAATTCTTGAGGAAAAAAATTTTCACTTTGAAAATAATTTTTAATAATTTTTAAAAATATATAAGAAAAAATTTTATTTAAAAATAATCTTATAATCTTGTAATGGAAGTTTCAAATAAAATAATATCTATGATGGAGGGAAAATATATTAATGTTGTATAAGTTAAAAAAACATTCCTTTCACACTGTTGTAAAAATGGATAAAAAATACCTTATTTGGAAAACAATAAAAAGATTCCATTATTTTTTTTTGTAAAAATTAAATCATGGGTGAAAATGACTTTTAAAAATCATAGGATAATAGTAAAAAATTTACAACATTTTTAGAAAACATGGACATGGAAGAGAAATATTCATCAGCATAGAATTAAACATAAAAAACCCTGAAAAATGACGACATTTTGAAATAATCCACTATTGATTTGGTAGATTTTGAATCATAATCCCCATGAAATAAATAAACTTATATGAATATATAAATTCCTATTACATTAATAATATTTATCATTAAATAAATTCATTGATTTTACATACACTACACAAAAGAAAAAAGTGGTGAATATGACATATGTATTAGAGAAGTAAAAGTGAGACGAAAAATCCTTACCTCGGGTTTGAATTACTTTTTATGTGTCCAAAACTAATATATAATAAGAAGTTATTTATTTTAAATATATTATAGAAACATAATAATAAATATCATAACATATATTACTTCATTATAATCTTTTATTACTTGATTATTAACAATTCATTGTTAAAATAACTATTTTGGTTAAAAACTGATTCATTTTTCATGTATGTTTTCATTAGGTAATTTCAATATTTATAATTTGATAATGTTTATATAATATAATTTTTTTAATGGTATATAAATCATATATATTCATTATATATTTATTTATCACAATCCATAAAAGTTATATATAGAAAAATGAACTACATCATTCATGGAGACGGTTGGTCATGCGTATGCATGAACACTATTTTCACTTTTCAACAAATGAAATGAAATAAAGGTAAATAATAATTCACCTTAAATGAATAATTATTATGTAATATAAATCATATATATTCATGAAATTTATCCTCATTACCATCTAATTAAAATGAAAATGAAAAATAAATCACATCGCTTCATGGAGGTGGTACTCCACACGTACGCATGAACGAAGTTATTATTTCCCAAAAGTTTGGAAGGTAAAAAGATTGAAATGATATTGTAATTAAAATTTACAATTACTTAATAAATATCATATATAATTATTAAACACATCATACTTCCCATCTATAAAATATGGTGATGAGAAATGAATTGTATTGTTACACGGAGATGGTAAGCTATACAAACGCATGAGCGATACATTAAATTCTCATTTGATATGAAATAGGGTGAATAATGGTGTTTTAATAATAATTATAGCATTTGAATATAATATGGATAATTATTTTACCATTTTATGTTAAATAATAAATATTTATAAGAGGTAGAAGAATAAATAAATTGAACAAGGTCGGGTAAGACAAT
Source organism: Viscum album (assembly GCA_963277665.1). Taxonomy (NCBI): domain Eukaryota; kingdom Viridiplantae; phylum Streptophyta; class Magnoliopsida; order Santalales; family Viscaceae; genus Viscum; species Viscum album. The sequence goes on along the minus strand of OY728143.1, from coordinate 1,692,365,215 downwards.
TACCTCTTCTTTAGGAGACCTCCTTTAGATCCTTCCTTAAGGAAGCTAAGGTTTTTCTTATGAAGAGACTAGAACTGATAAATTATGTCTAAGGAAATTCAGAATGGATTTATTCAGGGGATTTATGGGATATAATACTCAAATTGGTGTAAGTAATTTAGATAACATGTGTCCTTTTATAATTTAGAGGAGGGGCATTCTTGGAACTTCATAAAATATTAAATTAGAATAAATTATTTCTGTTGTCCGAATAACTCCAAATTGAAAATATTATAGTATAAGATGATTATTAGTCGAAATAGTATCATTAAATAAAATTTTTACATGTTTTGGGTATTCTTTCAACCTTACCATTTAGTTTTAATCCGTCGTTAACCCTTTTGACAATTACCATAATTGTAACACCCCAAGCTTCCATGGTACAATTCCCTTTGAAAAATACAATGGCTTGTGTTGTACGCAACTTCGAGTTCAAACACACCACAACCAATCAAACTAGCCGTTATGAATAGTAATACCCACTATTTAAAATTTTATCAATTTTATCTTTCAAAATTGACTTCATTTTTGGGTTCGGAATATCTAAATTAGTTTAGGGTTAATTTTTGGTATTTTTCTAAAAACTTTTAATTTTTGATGAATAGTGAAAAACACTGAGTTAATGTTCAAAAATGAATTTTTATTTAAATAATTATTTATTTTATTTAAATTTATTTTAGGTCAAAATAGATACATAAAACCTATATAAGTCCAATTTAATTCATTGGATTCAGTTTATAATAATTTTATATATATAAAAATTTTATTGAACTTTTTACCGTCTTTTACCCACCTCTTAGGAGCATTTCCAAATTTGAATAAAACTTAATTTTACCACTTTTGTGAATTTAATTTCAAAAATCTGAGACATAGTTTATATCATAAGGTAAAATGTTTTTCAATGAGATAAAAACATTTTTTGGTGAATAGTAACTTTTGACTTTTATTTACAACGGTTAAAAGTAAATAGTGTAATTAAAGTTAAAAATGATATTATTATTACCCGAAAACATGTTCTAATTCTATTGGATAAGTTTAATTCAACCAAAAATAACCTTATAAATAAAATATTATCCTTTAGGTCCACTTGGATTAGATTAGGACATTTATTATTATTTAATTCAAAGAAGAGTTAAAGGTGTTAAATTCAAAGTTTAATAAATAAACCATTTTTAATATAGGGTTCAACATAAGATAAATTAGACTATAAATATTCATTAGAAAGATAAAAATATTTCCAACATAATGATATTTTATTTATAATTTTTAGACATTAAATAATTTAATTTATTTATGACACAATGATGATGTAGTAATTACCATATTAATGAAAGACTAAAATAATTGATATTATAAATATCCAAATAAATCTAATTTGAGACTTTTAATGAATTAAACTAATTTTATAGGTTAATAGTACATTTTATGGTTGATTAAATGTATTTATTTCAAAGTAATAAAATTTTTAGGACTTTAGAAAAAATTAATTATTAAATAATTTCAAAATTGACATAAATGAGTTTTAAAATAAATACAATATTATTGGTTGATATAATAATCCTAAAAATATAAGGTTCAGACAAAAGACTTATATAATGATAGGTGTATCATTAATTAACCAATTAGGGTTCTATTGGAAGTTTATAGTAAGTTTATTAACTATATAATATAAAAATACAAAGAGACATGGTAAATGTCAAACTATTTAACTAAGAGTTAAATCTAAAAGATAAGGTTAATATAGTGACCCAAACCTATCTAAAACCTATTGGTTGAGAGGTTTTAGACCCATAACCACCTTATAATTTAAATAATTAATTTTGGATCCATTAGAAACCGAAAATTATTTTATTATAAAATAATATTTCAATCTTTTTCTAAGGTGCCTCTCACCACTCTTATTAAAGGGCACTTCCCATTCTCTCAAACTCACACCTTCAAAGCCATTTTCTCGGCCAAACCCTACCCAAATATCCTACCAACTATCCTCCCTTCATCCTAGTGGCCTTAATTTAGTCATAAATCCAACCTAAGGATCCCTTTTGATCAAATCAAAAGGAAGAACCCGAAGAAGAGGTAAATATTTCATCACCTCTTTCAAGTTATTTTCTTCTTCTACTTCCTCTTTCTTTGTTGTTTCCATTATAAAATATTAAATCCAGTATATTCTATATACTGTGATGTTATTATAAAAATGGTACAACCATATTCATTATTCTATCCATCCTATAAATGAAAAACTCACTATACGTGCGTACGTACGGATTGCCGTCTCCACGTCGTGGTGTAGTTAATTATTCCAACACTTCATCATTTGGATGGGTATAATAATGAGTATAAATGATTTAAATAATAAATATAACATTATAATGATTATTTATATATTATATAACATCCAATTATATATTATTTTAGTATCAGAAGAATGATATTATCACTCATGCGTACGTATAGATTACCGTCTCCACGAACACGATGCGATTCGATCCCCATCGTATCCATTCAAGACTAGTTTTCATTAGATGATTAAAAATAATGTTTAAATACTTAATATAATTATGAATTTGAATAAGATACATCCTATACATAACAAAAAACTACTTACGTAACAAAGCATATAAAGGAAAACGAATCAGTTAACACCCTAAACGATGATACTACTGAAATATCATTAACAAAGCAATATTAAAAGATCATATATGATATCATATTAATGTATATGGTTGTTTTATAATTTAATAACAATGAATTAACCATTATACAGGAGGTTAACCTACCCTCGACCAAGGAAAAGTACAAGGTAAGGGTTAATTTCACAATCTATTTATTATCCGAGGTTATTTTTACGTAAGTATCTACTGAGACCTCTTTATCATCAACATCCATGTTTCTTAAAAATGTATTCCAATTTTTTTTACTATTTACTAAACTATGGGTTAAAGTCATTTATACACTTGTTTTACTTTTTATAATTTTTTTTGAAAGGAATCTTTCTGTCATTTTTCAAACAAGGCACCTTATGACCTTTTCGACCAAATTAAGGTAAGAATGTTTTTTAACTTATATGGCGGATGCGGATATTTTATACCATTATAACATCGTCGAGGATTCCCTTACAAGCTTATAAGAATATTTTCAAAATAAATGTTTTCTTATAATTATATGACTTTTAAATGATTTCAAAATAGAAAGAGATATTTCTCTAAAAAAATGATTTGATTTCATCTATGTCAACATCCTTTGATGGTTTTTTAAGATTAATTGAAGTTGATTTATTATGATACAAAACTTCCATATTGTATTGAAGGTTTTGTGATATGTTTAACTGTGGATGTGTTATTTTCACACCATTTATGGTTTATAGAGAAAGTATTTACATTTTATATACGAGTTTTAATACGAATGTTTATGTTATGTTTGAACCTTTTCATACGAGGAATGCATTGGACTTAGTAAGTGATGGGTGAAGCCCTATATAGCTCTTCAATGCATCGGTAGGTCTCATGAGACAAACTAGTGTCTTGGCATAAGGCCTTGAAAAAAATCTTATTTGTAGTCTTGGAACAAGGATTTGACTATGTGGTTATAAAGTCTGGAATTATGCATTCCATCATTATGAAAGTGGATATTGATATTTCATGTGATTATTTGACTAGTAGAATATCCATGTGAATAAGTAAAAGAAATTATTTGATTTTATCTTAGCTATATTATTCTGAAGTTCAAGTTTAAAAGGATTTTTTCTAGTCTTACATTGCCTTAAATGTTTATGCTTATTTATGAAAGTTTCCGCTATATTGTTATCCTTAATGAGCATCTGAGCTCACCCCTTTCTATATTTTATTTTTCACAGGATACGAAGAAGTATATTATTACTAACCTGAAGGGATATTCTAAGGGATATGAGTGTGTCCAATGGAGACTATGTTGTTGTAGTTTTCCATTTTATAATGTAATCTAAAACTTATGAATGTATCTAGTATTTACAAGGCTAATAAAATAATCGGTCTTTCAAAGGTTGATCTTTTGTGATCATGCCAATGTTATGTAATAATGCACCGACTCTGGGTAAATAGGGTCGGGGCGTTACAGTTTGTATTAGAGGAAGTTTAGTACAAACCTTGGAAGATAGATTTAGAAAAACTTTGATTAGAGCACATTATCCTAAGATAGAATTTGAGGATTAGTATAGAAGAACTTCCTAGAATTTTGGTGTTGTAGAGATTTTGTGAGTTTTACAAGAAATACATCCCTGTCTGGATATGAGCAGGTAGAGGTGGCTCTGGCATAGATGTACCTAGGGGTAAAACCCAAAAACACCGCTTTGAGCTATACTCGAACGGGAACTGGTGCACGACAATGGGCCTTGCTACACTCTTGGTTACGACACTCCCAGGGGATATGCTCAGGATAATTCTTATTTTCTTTACAAACCATTATGAAGGGTTTATGAGTATATAATTTCTCAAAGAAAACATTTTTATGATTATGGATTATATCCATAAACTGTTTAATTTATATTAACTATTTTACAAGTTTGGAATTATGTATTGTGATTCATAAACTAATCTAGCGCATGCCATTGTTTAGAAATGGAACCTAGTGGAAGGAATGGAAACCATATCAATGCACTTAATCCATGTAGTAATTTACCTCCTACTCAATATAATTATAGTGGAGCTGGGGAAGAAACTGGTGCTGATTAGCTTATCACCATACTAGGACAACTCACTCAGGTTATGAATAATAACCTTACCTGTATGGAGCACCCTGATCCACAAAGTGGAGGATCAATGTTAGAACGCTTCATGAGGAAACAACCAACAACATTAAATGGGAGTAAAAATCCATTAATAGTTGAGCAATGGATAAATTCCTTAGAGAAAACATTTCATGCTTTGGGAAGTAGTGAAAGGGAAAAAGTTGTCATGGCAGTTTATCGCCTCATGGGAGATGCAGATCAATGGTGGTCATTGATTCAAAAAAAAAAGGAAGATGATGAATTATCAAATATGTAATGGAGGGAGTTTAAAGATCTTTTCTTAGAAAAATACTTTCTTCATGACCATCGAGCGGATATGGAATGATAATTTCTGAGTCTGAGGCAAAAGGAGGATGATAATGTCGCAAAGTATGAGGCTAACTTTAAAAGGTTAGCAATGCATGCATCAGATTATATACATAAACCAAGTAATAATATTGATCAATTCTCTTCGGTGAGCATTAGTCTCACAATCTTTCTTGTCATACGAAGATATTTTCTCATGTGCTATCAAGATAGAAAAGGAATTATCTAAGTCTTATGACTTTAAAGAAAAGAAAGAGAAGAAGAGATCTGCTGGAAACTCTGGAAATGGAAATAAGGGGAATAAAGGAAAAGTTGAATATCCATCCTACAATAAATGTGGGAAGAAACACCTCGGTACTTGCTTGAAGGGAATGGGAGTCTGTTACAAGTGTGGTGAAAAAGGCCACCAAGCTCTTGATTGCAAGGGGAAGAAAGAGGCTGTCAATGTTGAATGATACAATTGTAGAGAAAGGGGGCATTATAAAAATAAATGTCCTAAGCTCTAAGGAAATTTACCTCAGAAAATGCCAAGGGAGCAAGGCTAAGATTATGCGATCACTACTACTGAGGTTGAAGCTTCAAAAAATGTGGTGGCAGGTAATTTAATGGTTTGATCAAGTTTATCCAATGCTTTATTTGATTTTGGATCATCTCATTGTTTCATATCTTCCCAGTTTTCTAAGAAAATTAGATATTTTCAATTTGACATAATAAGGGAGTTGTCAGTCAAAACACCTAAGGGAAGTATCATCACAACAAAGTTTTGTGAATCAGTTCCCATTAGGGTATATAAATGTTCTTTATCTACTGATCTCATCATCATACCCATGATTGAATTTGATATAATCTTCAGAATGTATTGGATTTTGGATCATGATGAAAAAATTTATTGTAAGAAGGAGGTTACAATTTTCAATTATGATAAGAAGTACCTTATCTTTAGAGTAGAAACTTCACCACCTGATTCTTATCTAGATCCACTCCCAGTGGCTCTACTAAATTCAATTATTGGGGAGGAAGAGAATGAAATAATTATGGGTGAAGAAAAGAATGTTCAAATAGAGGACTTACCTATTTTGCAAGAATATATTGATGTGTTTTCAGAAGATTTACCTGGACATCCTCCCGAACGAGAAATTGAGTTTTCCATTGATTTAATTCGTGGTTCAAGGTCCATATCGAAGAACCCATATAGAATAGACACTGTGGAATTAGTGGAACTAAAGAAAAAACTAGAGGAATTGAGTAATAAGGGATTTATTCCCCCTAGTGTTTCTCCATGGGGAGCCCCTTTTATTTCTGTTAAGAATAAATATGGATCTAAAAGGTTGTGCATTGACTACAGGGAGATACATGCTATAACAATAAAGAACATGTATCCCCAACCTCGCATTGATGATTTATTCGACCAACTTCATGGAGCTCAATATTTTTCAAAGATTGAACTTTGATATGGATGTCATCAGTTGTGTGTGAAAAAGGAAGACATTCTGAAAACAACATTTCAAACCAGGTACGGGCATTACAAGTTTACAGTAATGCCTTTTGGATTGACTAATGCACCCTCTATCTTCATGTATCTAATGAATAGAGTTTTAAAGGAATATCTTGATGACTTTGTAGTGGTATTTATTGATGATATCTTGGTATAATCCAAAAGCTATGAAGATCATTAAAATCACTTGCACATTATTCCAAAGACTCTTAGAAGAAATGAATTATATGGGAAATTTATCAAGTGTGAATTATAGCTTCATGATATTTCTTTTCTTGGCCATATTTTCTCTAAGGATGGAATATCTGTTGATCCTTCAATACTAAGGCAATCCAAGAATGTCCAGCACCGAGAAGTATAACTGAGGTATGTAGTTTTATTGGTTTAGCAGGTTATTATCGACGTTTCATCCAGAATTTTTCCTGGTTGGATAACCCATTAACAAAGCTCACACATAAATGGGTTAAATTTGTTTGGACAAAAGAGTGTAAGGAAATTTTTGAAGAACTGAAGAGAATATTAGTCAATGATCCTATCTTGACTCTACCATCGGGGAATGAAGGGTTTGTTATTTATATTGATGCTTCGAAGAAAGGACTTGGCTGTGTCCTTATGCATAATGATAGAGTTATTGCCTATGCATCAAGGCAGCTAAAAATTCATGTACAAAACTATCCTACTCATGATCTTGAGTTAGCAGCTGTAATATTTTCTTTGAAGATATGGAGAAATTATCTCTATGGTGAAAAATTTGAGATATATACCGATCACAAGAGTTTAAAGTATATTTTCTCACAGAAAGAGCTCCACATGAGGAAAAAGAGATGGCTTGAACTACTCAAGGATTATGATTTCACAATACACTACCACCCGTGGAAGGAAAATAAGGTGGAATATGCTTTGAGTAGAAAGTATCCTGGAGTTTTTAACAAGATTAAAATTGAAAGGGATATTATTTTCATGGATCTAGTGAAAATGGATATGGGAATAATCATGGAAGGTGAAACATCAATTCTTTTTCAAATGGTTTCCAAACCATATTTACTAGAAAGAATAAAAAGTTCTCAGGCTGATGATGAGGAGTTTCAAAAGAAAATTAATGCTATGAATGATGGGAGATTGATTGAGTTCATATATGAAGATAGAATTTTGAAATTTGGGAAGAGACATTGTGTTACTAACAAACCTGATATAAAAAGGGAATTGTTGGATGATGCTCATAGCTCCAATTTCTTTATACACCTTAGTAGCACTAAGATGTATAGAGATTTGAAGGAACATTTTTGGTGGGACAACATGAAGAGAGAGATTTATGATTTTCTGTCATGATGTATGGTTTTCCAACAAGTGAAAGCTGGAAGGCAACAACTTTTAGGAGTCATGCAACGTCTTCCCATACCTGATTGGAAATGGGATAATATTACGATGTAATTTTTCATGGGGATACCAAAGATACCTAGAAGGAATGATGAAATATGGGTCATTGTTGATCGTCTTACCAAGTTACCACATTTTCTTGATATAAGATAATATTTACCACTTGAACTTTTAGAAATACTACATATTAATGAAGTTGTAAGACTCAATTGTGTATCCCTATAGATTGTTTCTGATCAAGATCCCCGTTTTACATCCAGATTCTGAAAAAGTCTTCAGAAATCCCTAGATACTGAACTTCGTTTGAGCACTGCCTAACACCCTCAAACTGATGGACAATCAGAATGGACTATTCAAACCTTAGAAGACATGTTGATATCTTGATCACTTGACATTGAAGGTATATGGGATCAATATTTACCTTTGGTAGAATTTTCCTATAATAATAGATTCCATTCAAGTATTCAGATGGCACCATATGAAGCGTTATATATAAAGAGATGTCGCACACTAACTTGTTGGGATGATGTTGGTGAAATAAAACTTATAGGACCAACACTTGTTGAGGAAATTATGGAAAAGGTGAAGGTTATCTAAACCCACATAAAAAAAACACAAAGTAGGCAGAAGAACTATGCCGATAATCAAAGGAAGGATTTGGAATTTCAGGTAGGAGATCATGTTTTCTTGAAGGTATCTCCATGGAAGGGAGTTATATGATTCGGTAATATGGGTAAACTAAGTCCTAGGTACATCATACCTTTTGAAAATCTAGAACAAATTGGGGTTGTAGCTTGCCATTTGGCAATGCCACCAAGTCTCTCCAAAGTTCATGATGTGTTCTACGTATCACTGTTGAGAAAATACATGCCTGACCCAATGCATGTACTCACCTATGAGGAAATTGAACTGGAACTTGATCTGTCTTATTGTGAATATCCTGTAAAAATTATTGATATCAAAGAACAAGTGCTGAGTAACTGGACAACTCATCTGGTAAAAGTTCTATGGAGAAACTATAAGATGGAAGAGGCAACGTGGGAACCCGAGGAACTTATGATGAAGAACCACCTGAATCTTTTTATGCAGTAATATTCTAGAAATTTCAAGGATAAAATTATTTTAAAGAGAGGAGAATGTAACACCCCAAGTTTCCATGGTACGTTTCCCTTTGAATAATACAATGGCTTGTGTTGTACGCAACTTCAAGTTCAAACACACCACACCCAATCAAACTAGCCGTTATGAATAGTAATAACCAAATTTTGAAATTTTAATAATTTTATCTTTCAAAATGGACTTCATTTTTGGGTTCGAAATATCTAAATTATCTTAGGGTGATTTTTTGGTATTTTTCTAAAAACTTTCAATTTTTGATGAATAGTGAAAAACACTGAGTTATTATTCAAAATTGAATTTTTATTTAAATAATTATTTATTTTATTTAAATTTATTATAGTTCAAAATAGATACATAATACCTATATAAGTTAAATGTAATTCATTGGATTTAGTTTATAATAATTTTATATATATAAAAATTTTATTGAACTTTTTACCGTATTTTACCCACCTCCTAGGAGCATTTCCAAATTTGTATAAAACTTAATTTTACTGCTTATGTGAATTGAATTTCCAAAATATGAGAGATACGGTTAATATCAGTAAGTAAAATTTGGTTCAATAAGATAAAAATAATTTTTGGTGAATAATAACTTTTGACTTTTATTTACCACAGTTAAAAGTAAATTGGGAAATTAAAGGTAAAAATGATATTATTATTACCCTAACACATGTCCTAATTCTATTTGATAAGTTTAATTCGACCAAAAATAACCTTAGGAATAAAATATGATCCTTTAGGTCCACTTGGATTAGATTAGGACATTTATTATTATTTAATTCAAAGAAGAGTTAAAAGTGTTAGATTCAAATTTTAATAACTAAACCATTTTTAATATAGGGTTACATATAAGATAAATTTGACTATAAATATTTATTATAAAGATAAATAGATTTTATACATAATGGTGTTTTATTTATAATTTTTAGACATTAAATAATTTAATTTATTTATAACACAATGATGATGCAATAATTACCATATTAATGAAAGGTTAAAAATAATTAATATTATAAATATCCAAATAAATCTAATTTGAGACTTTTAATGAATTACACTAATTTTATAGCTTAATATGAAATTTTAGGGTTGATTAAATGTATTTATCTAGAAGTAATAAAGTTTTTAGGACTTTAACAAAAATAAATTATTAAATAATGTCAAAATTTACATAAATGAGTTTTTTAAAAAGAATACAATATTATTGGTTGATATAATAATCCTAAAAATATAAGGTTCATAAAAAAGACCTATATAATGATAGGTGTATCATTAATGAACCACTTGGGATTTTATTGGAAGTTTATAGTAAGTTTATTAACCATATAATATAAAAATACAAAGAGACATGGTAAATGTAAAACTATTTAACTAATAGTTAAATCTAATAGATAAGATTAATATAGTGACCCAAACATATCTAAAACCTATTAGTTGAGAGGTTTTTGATCCATCCCCACCTTATCCTTCAAATAATTTATTTTGGAGCCATTATAAACCTAAAATAAATTTATTATAAAATAATATTTCAATCTTTTCCTAAGGTGCCCCTCACCACTCTTATAAAAGGGCACTTCCCCTTCTCTCAAATTCACACCTTCAAAGCCATTTGTCTCAGCCAAAACCTACCCAAATATCCTCAAAACAGTCCTAAATTAATCCTATAGTCCTTCCTTTAGTCATAAATCCAATCTAAGGAGCCCTTTTGATCAAATCAAAAGGAAGAACCCGAAGAAGAGGTAAATATTTCATCACCTCTTTCAAGTTCTTTTCTTCTTAAACTTCCTCTTTCTTTGTTGTTTCCATTCTAAAATAATAACTCCAGTATATTATATATACTGTGATGTTATTATAAAAATGGTTCAACCATATTCATTATTATATCAATCTTATAAATGACAAAGTCACCATACGTGCGTACATACGGATTACCGTCTCCACGTCGTGGTGTAGTTTGTTATTCAAACACTTCATCATTTGGATGGGTATAATAATGAGTATAAATGATGTAAATAATAAATATAATATTATAATTATTCTGTATATATTATATAACATCTAATTATATATGATTTTAATATCTAAATAATGATATTGTCACACGTGTGTACGTACGGGTTACCGTCTCCACGAACGAGATGAGATTCATTACCCATCGTATTCATTGAAGAATAATTTTTATTTGGTAATTAAAAATAATTTTTAAAGACTTAATATCATTCTGAATATGAATAAGATACATCATATCCATAATAAACATTACTTACGTAACAAATCATATAAAGGAAAATGAATCAGTTTACACCCAAAACGATGATACTACTGAAATATAATTAACAAAGAAATATTAGAAGAGTATATATGATATCATATTAATGTATATGGTTTTTTTATAAATTAATAACAATTACTTAACCATTATACAGGAGGTTAACCTACCCTCAACCAAGGAAAAGTACAAGGTAAGGGTTAATTTCACAATCTCTTTATTATCCGAGGTTGTTTTTTGCGTAAGTATCTACTGGGACCTCTTTATCATCCACATTCATGTTTCTTAAAAATGTATTCAAAAACACTTTTACTATTTACTATATTATGTTTTAAAGTCATTTATACCCTTGTTTTACTTTTTATAAAATGGTTTGAAAGGAATATTTCCTTCATTTTCCAAACAAGGTACTTTATGACATTTTCAACAAAATTAAGGTAAGAATGTTTTTTTAACTTATACAGTGGGTGCGGCTATTGTCTACCGTTATAACATCATCAAAGCTTCCCTTACAAGATTATAAGAATATTTTCAAAAAAATGTTTTCTTTTATAATTATATGACTTTTAAATTATTTCAAAATAGAAAGAGATATTTCTCTAAAAAAATGATTTGATTTAATCTATGTCATCATCATTTGATGAATTTTTAAGATTAATTGAAGTTGATTTATTATGATACAAAAACTCCATATTGTATTGAATGTTTTGTTATATGTTTGACTGTGGATGTGTTATTTTCACACCATTCATGGTTTATGGAGAAAGTATTGACATTTTGTATGCCGGTTTTAATACGAATGTTTATGTTATGTTTGAACCTTTCCATATGAGGAATGCATTGGACTTAGTAAGTTATGGGTGGAGCCCGCTATAAATCCTCGATGAACTGGTAGGTCTCATGAGACAAACTAGTGTCTTAGCACAAGGCCTTGACAAAATCTTATTTGTAGTCTTGGCACAAGGCCTTGACTATGTGGTTATGAAGTCTGGCATCATGCATTCCATAATTATGAAAGTGGCTATTGATATTGCATGTGATTATCTGAATAGTAAAATATCCATGTGAATAAGTTAATGAAATTATTTGATTTTATCTTTTTCCATATTATTATAAAGTCTAAGTTTAAAAGAATTTTTTTCTAGTCTTACATTGCCTTAAATGTTTATGCTTATTTATGAAAGTTTCCGCTATATTGTTATCCTTACTGAGCATCTGACCTCACCCCTTTCTATGTTTTATTTTTCCTAGGATGTGAAGAAGTATATTATGACTGACCTACAGGGATAGTCTAAGGGATATGAGTGTGGCCGATGGAGACTATATTGTTTCAGTTTTTTATTTTATAATGTAATGTAAAACTAATGAATGTATCTAGTATTTCCAAGTCTACTAAACTAATCGGTCTTTTGAGGCTTGATCTTTTGTGATTATGCCAATGTTATGTAATAATGCATCGATTCTAGGTAACTAGGGTCAGGGCATTATAATAATATTAAAGTTTTTTACAGTTTAAGGATTAATAATGTTGTTATAAAATTTAAATTGACCTATAAATGGACCATGTTTGATATTTAAAACCATACTCCATTCATTTGGTCAAATCTAATTTTTTTATAAAATTTCTATCATTTAATAAATTATTATTTATTATAAAATATTATTAATATCATTTTTAACACTATTCATTTAATTTGACTATAAATACATAAATAAAAATGGAAATTAGAATATAATCCATATATATTTCCTAAAATTTTATATAGATCTATAAAATTCACGTGACACATTATATCTTTCATATTATATCACTTTTAATATTTTTAAAACTATTTATTTTATTTTTATGTTAAAATAAATAAATAATGTCTTATCATTGCACAAGCATTTAGGGTAATTATTTAATTTCTAAATATTAGAAATAAAATTTTATAATAAAAATAAATTATTCTCAAAATATATATTTATGTTCTTTCATATCTATTTTTCCTTATTTGAAATAATAATCGATATTTAAGACCAAGAGAGTGACATTTTTTAACCTTCTTTACTTTAAATAATTTAAGGGTCACTGTCATGGACCAACTCAATTAAAAAGGGGATTATTTACCAAGGTTAATATTCATATTGAGTTGGTCCTTTATATAAATTTCATATTTAGTTAATACTATTCATACCCACTAATTTAACAACTTCATTATAATAGTTATATTTAAATAAAAATATTTTGGGGTTCATTTTGGCTTGTTGTTTCATGCCAGATACGACATTGAAAATAGTGTTCTTTTAAAATCTAAAGGGTGTTAGAAAATGAGTATTTAATATATAATAGTTATAAAGATACCCTTATTTAAATTTAATCTTCAATAAGTACAACAATAACATCAAAATAGTCTTTAAGTAAGATCAGGATTCCTTCACCCTCCTTTCCCATTTCTTCTATTTCTATACCATTCTTCTTTTCTTCCAAGCCGAGTAGTAGAAATTAAGAGAATAATTTAATTATATATAATATTTCAATTCTATTTTATATGAGATTCAACTATCAAGTAGTAGTTTCCTTATGTGTTTTAATTATGTAGAACACTTGTAACTTCTTTTAAATCTTCCAAAAAATATATAAATAAAGAAATAATATAACTATTGTAGCTCTTCTTTTTTTCCATTTATAATTAAAAATAAAATAGTTAATGAAACTCTCAATATTATCCATTATTTTACATATCTATTATAGATTTATATTTTAAAAAATACTTTTAATATTAGTTTTTGTAGACCTATATCTCTCTTTGATAAAAAATTCAGAATAAATGATTCAAAAACTATCCATAAGTTTCACCAAGTCAATCAACATTAAAATATTCATTTAAATCATTAAATCATCCTTCAAATATGAAAACACCTTCCGTATAAAAATTAAAAAACTTGAATATTAATAAGCATCTTTTACATTTAACTTCTCTAGAATTTACTTTTTCACAATGTGAAAATTATCTTCACGTTCGTGATTATAACGACCCATACTTTACATACATTGTTAGTACTTAAAAATTGAAGTACACTTATTACAACATATAACAAAACCATGAAATGACCGTATAGGTATAGTGTCTTTAGAAATTGGGAAACATAAACAACTGGTTCATAAAGCATCTACACTGTCTCGCATTTATTTCATCATATCTATAGTCTCATTTGGCATATCTGACTTAATAACCTTCTTCCTGAACTGGGGAAAGAAAACATACAAAATGGTGAGCTTAAATGCTCAGTAAGGGTAAACAAAAGAAAGATCAATCACATCATATTCATAAGAACATAACATTTTGGAAATCTTACCCTGCAAAAGAGATCATAATTTCATAACATGGGATAAATCATGGTAGTGAAATGTAATCACAATAATCATAACTTAAAACATGAAGCTTTGTGGAATACACACATAATCATAGAGAATAATTTCTTATTAGTCAAGACTCATTTCCAAGACTATCTTAGTGGACAAAGTCCTTTTCTGAACTGAGTTCATTCCTCGTTTCAGTCCTGTTTCACTAAACCGTTTTAACCTGCCATTCTAGCCATGTATATCTCATGAGATATAAAATATTTACCCAATGCATTGGAGGGAGATATAGGTCCCACCCATCTCATAATGATACCATTCTTATGTGTGACACAAAATCATAAACCATACATCATAGCATACCCCATGTAATAAAAATGGTATTCTTAAACATCGTGACATCATAAAACAATTCATATAAGATAAAGGAATTCATAAAAATAATTCCATAACAACATAATCAAATAAATGTAATAATAGGGATATAAACATAACCCTTTATTATCTTAGATGGAAAATAATTTTGATAAAACACTTGAACTCCATTCTTGAGGAAAATATCCTTTCTACTTCAAAAACACTTTTCCTTTCTTAACATGTCATACAATTCTAAACTAAAAGAAGTTGATTAAAAATAAACATGAAAACTTGTAAAGGATGATTCTTGGAAATAATGTTTTAAAAATTCATTCATGCCGTATAAGTTAAAAAAACATTCTACTCGTACTTTTGTTGGAAAAGTCAAAAAGTACCTCGTACGAAAAACGACAAAAGATTCCTTTCATATCTTTTACTAAAAACTAACCGAAGGATAAAATTGGATTTAAACAATTTTAGGTGATGGAAATAATATTACATATTGAGGAAACATGGATGTGGATGATAAAATAATCCCCAGTAAATTCTGAAGTATAAACAATCTCGGATAAAAATTGAGATTGCGAGATTGTCCCTTACCTTAGGTCCGATTTGCTTCGTAAGTGTCCGAACCTCCTGTATAATGATTTAAATAATGTTATTGACTTATTCCAGAATAATTATTGTTATGATATCATATATGGTCATATTCTTAGCTTCTTATTAGTAATATTTTATTACTACTTGTTATTCGGGTGTTTATTACTTTTTTGTTCTTATGCGTGTTTTGTCGAATAAATTATTATTCTTCTCTTTAGGTTATAGATACCTCATTTCCAGAATGGTATTAGTGTACTATATATCATATTTATTCATTAAATTCATTTATATAATCATTATGCAATTAAGATCATGTAGAATGAATCACATCACATCGTGGAGACAATATTCCGTACGTACGCACGAGCGAAGATATCATTCCCATGATCGTGGAATTGTATTGGAGTGTATGTATACTATTTCAGAATCAATATCACTTTAAAATAATAATATATATTCATTATTTACACCATTATACCCATACAAGTAAGGTGGTGGTGTAAAAGAGATTACACCACGGCGTGGAGACGGTATTCCGTACGTACGCACGCGTGGTGATTTCATTTTCCGTAGGATGGATAGATGGTGAAATAGGGTTGTTTCATACTTGTAATAAAATATCATTATATGAGTGATACTGATGTTATTAATTCATAATGAAACAACTAAATAAGAATAATTTGAAGAAGAAATAAAGTTGAAAGAATCGGTAACAGACATTACCTCTTCTTTGAAGCGCCTCTTTGAGACCTCCTTTTAGGGCACTAAAATTGGTCTTTGAAGAAGACCAGGACCTCTAGGATATTTCTGTAGAAGTTTAGAGGAGAAATTGGCAGGGTTTGGCCTAGCTTGAAGGCTCAAAGTGGTGTGAGGAAGAGAGGGAGGAGGTGCCCTTTTATAAGGGAGGAGAGGGGCACCTTTGGAAAAACTAAAAATATTATTTTATTATAAAGTCATATTTGGTTTTAAATAGATCCAAATTGATTTATTTCAAATCTAAGGTGGGGATGAGTCGAAATCCTCTCATAAAATATAATTTGGACAAGTTTAGTTTACTATTTTAACCTTATCATTTAGATTTAACTAAAAGTTAGATAATTTTACTTTTACCATGTATTTTTCTGTTCTTACACTATAAGGTTAATAAACGAACTATAATAAGCCAAAAAAACCCCAAGTTGTTTATTATTAATATATATTACCTTATCTAAGTCATTTGGCCGAACCTTATATTTTTAGGAATAAAATAACAATTAATAATATAATATTTGTTTTAAAAACTATTTTATGTCAATTTTGACACTATTTAGTAATTGATTTTTGTGAAAATCATAACAGAATGATTAGTTCGAAAAGAGTTACTTAAATAAATACTAAGATGTCATATTAACCTAGAAAAATAGTATAATTCATAAAAAGTCTCAAATTACATTTATTTGGGTATTTATAACATTAATTATGTCAATATTTCATTTATAAGATAATTACTGCATTATCTTTGTGTCATAAATAAATTAAATTATTTAATGTCTAAAAATTACAAATAAAATACCCTTATGTAGGAAATATTTTTAGCTTCCTAATGAATATTTATAATCTAATTTATCTTATATATAACTCTATATTAAAAATTATTTACTTATTGAACTTTGATTTTAACTATTTTAACTCTTCTTTAAAAAAATTAATAATAATTGTCCTAATCTAATCCAAGTGTGCCTAAATGGTCATATTTTATTCCTAAGGTTGTTTTTGGTTGAATTACACTTATCCAATAGAATTAGGACATGTGTTAGGGTAATAATAATATCATTTTTACCCTTAATTACCCTATTTACTTTTAACCGTGGTAAATAAAGCAAAAAGTTACTATTCACCAAAAATTACTTTCATCTCATTGAATCACATTTTACTCACTGACATCAACCGTGTCTCTCGGATTTTTGAAATTCCACTCACAGAAGTGGTAAAATTATGTTTTATGTAAATTTGCAAATTCTCCTAGGAGGTGGGTAAAAGACGGTGAAAAGTTCAATAAAATTTTTTTATATCTAAAATTATTATAAAATTACTCCAATGAATTACATTGAACTTATATAGGTATTATGTATCAATTTTGGCCTAAAATAAATTTAAATAAAATAAATAATTATTTAAATAAAAAGTCGGTTTTTAAATAGTAACCTAGTGTTTTCACTATTCATCAAAAATCGAAAGTTTCTAGAAAAATACCAAAATTTCACCCTAGGCTAACTTCGATATTCCAAATCCAAAAATGAAGTCCATTTTGAAAGATAAAATTTACAAAATTTCAAAAAGTGGTTATTACTATTCATAACGACTAGTTTTAATAATATTTTAATAACATATCGTTGTTTAGTGAAACTCAGTATTGCGTACGATGCAAGCTATCGAGGAAGGCCGCGATTGCGTGTAAAGAAAGCCAAGCAAGTGTTTTATGTAGTGAAAGATTCCTTTGATGATTTATATAACATAAAAACAAAATATTTCTCATAAAAGTCTCGAGTGTTACATTCTACCCCCCCTTAAAATGATTTTCGCCCTCGAATTTCGTTACTTTGTAACAAACAGATGAGGATACATATCCCTCATCATATCCTCAAGCTCCCATGTAGCTTCTTCTAATTGGTGGTTCCTCCATAAAACTTTCACCAAGAGAGTGGTCTTGTTCTGTAGGACTTTTTCACTACGATCTAGAATTTCTATCGGTTGTTCTTCATAAGAAAGATCTTGTTCCAGCGGTACAACTTATGAGCTGAGTACATGTGAAGGATCAGGTATGTACTTTCTCAGGAGAGATACATGGAACACATCGTGAACTTGAGAGAGATTCAGTGGAAGCGCCAATCGGTAAGCTACCTTCCCAACATGATCCAGTATTTCGAAAGGACTGATATATCTAGGGCTCAACTTTCCCTTCTTTCCAAATCTCATGACCCTATTCCAGGGAGATATTCGTAAGAACACTTTATCACCCACTTCAAACTCTAGGTCTTTTCTTTGGTTGTCGGCATAACTTTTCTGTCGACTCTGAGAAGCTCTTATGTGTTGTTGAATAGATCGGACCTTTTCTTCCATCTCATCAACAAGATCAGGTCCTAATAGCTTTCTTTCCCCAACTTCATCCCAGCAAGTTGGAGTCCTGCATTTCTTTCCATAGAGAGCTTCATAAGGAGCCATCTGAATACTGGAGTGAAAGATATTATTATAAGAAAATTCCACCAAAGGTAGGTGTTGATCCCAACCACGTTTGAAATCCATAGAGCAAGATCTCAACATATCATCTAGAGTTTGAATTGTCCTCTCAGACTGACCGTCTGTCTGAGGATGATAAGCAGTGCTGAAACTCAACTCTATATCCAGAGTATGCTAAAGACTTCTCCAGAACTTCAAGGTAAATCTCGGATCCTGATCAGATATAATAGAAAGTGGTACTCCATGCAATCTTACCACTTCCTTCACATATATCCTGGCAAGCTGATCCAGAGAGAAATCTTCTCTAATAGCGGTGAAGTGTGCCGACTTTTTAAGACGATCAACTATGACCCACATAGCATTATTGCCTTTAGATGTTTTAGTAATTATTGTGACAAAGTCCATAGTGATGTTTTCCAATTTCCATTCAGGTATGGGTAATGGTTGTAACATCCCCTTAGACTTCTGTCTCTCAGCTTTAACTTGCTGACAAACCAAGCATCGAGAGACATATTCAGCAATATCTTTTTTCATTCCATCCAACCAAAAGTACTCTTTCAGGTCCCTATAAATCTTCGTGCTTCCAGGATGAATAGAGAATGAAGAACTATGAGCCTCATCCAGTAGCTCCTTCTTTAATTCGGGGATGGGAGGAACAAAAACCCGATTCCTGAACTTTATTATCCCATCACAATCATGGTTGAATTCAGGAACATTTCTCACCTTCTTTTTTAACTCTACATCTTCTTTCTGTGCCTCTTTAATCTTAACATGTATAGATGGTTGAACATTCATTTGAGAAAGATACAATTTTTCCCCTTTCATTATAATTCCAAGATCTATCCTTTGTAAATCCATATATATTGGATCTTTTGTGATCCTCATCATGGATAAACTGGCATGGTCTTGTCTACTTAATGCATCTGCCACCTTGTTTTCTTTCCCATGGTGGTAATTAATTGAGTAGTCGTAATCCTTAATCAACTCCAACCATCTTCTTTGGCACATATTCAGCTCCTTTTTTGTGAAAATATACTTTAAAATTTTATGATTAGTATAAATGTCACACCTTTCTCCATAAAGATAATGCCTCCAAATCTTTAATGCAAAGATTTCCGCAGCTAACTCCAAATCATGAGTTGGGGTAATTTTTCTCATGGATTTTCAACTGTCGTGAGGCATAAGATATCACCATATCATTTTTAATAAGAACACACCCCAATCCCTTCTTGGATGCATCAATGTAGATCACAAACCTTTCTCCACTACAAGGCAGTGTGAGCACAGGTGCACTGGATAGCCTTCTTTTCAACTCCTTGAAATTATCTTCACATTCCTCCGTCCAAACAAACTTAACTCCTTTCTGAGTCAACCTGGTGAGTGGATTAGATAATCATGAAAAATCTTTCACAAAACGTCGATAATATCCATACAAACCAAAAAAAATTCGGATCTTAGTTACTGTTGTTGGTCTCGACCATCTTTCGATAACCTTTGTTTTTGCTGGATCCATAGATATCCCCTCTTTTGAGATTATGTGACCCAAAAATGAAACTTTTTGAAGCCAAAAATTCACACTTGGTAAATTTGGAATAAAGATTCTCCTTTCTCAGGGTCTTCAATATAATTATCAAGTGATCTTCATGTTCTTCCTTGCTCTTTGAATATACAAGAATATCGTCTATAAAGACTACCACAAACTGATCAAGATAGTATCTAAAGACTCTATTAATCAGATCCATGAATATAGAAGGGGCATTAGTAAGACCAAATGGCATCACTATAAATTCATAGTGTCCATACCTTGTACGGAAAGCCATCTTTGGTATATAATCCCTTTTGACCCTTAATTGATGATACCCTGAACGAAGATCAATCTTAGAAAAGTATTGAGCTTCGCGTAGTTGGTCAAATAAGTCATCAATGCGCGGGAGAGGATATTTGTTCTTGATAGTGATCTTGTTAAGTTTTCGATAATCAATGCAGAGTCTCATTGATCCATATTTCTTCTTAAAAAATAGAACAGGTGATCCCCAAGGTGACGCCCTAGGGCATATGAACCCCTTATCAAGATTATCTTGGAGTTGCTTCTTCAATTCCTACAACTCAATTGGGGCCATTCTATAAGGTGTCTTTGAAATAAGCAAATCACCCGGTATGAGTTCGATTGAAAACTCAACTTCACGATTTGGTGGATGACCTGGCAATTCCTCTGGAAAGACATCGTCAAACTCCCGTACAATGGGCATATTCTTAATCGGGAGTTTCTCACCAACCATTTGAGATAAATAACCTTCATTTAGTGGAATCAAGACCCATAAGATGGAAGAAATTTCCACTGGAAGGTTATGTTCATCCTTGCATTGATAGACGATCAAAGATTGATCTGGAATATGAAATGTGACTTCCCTTCTTTGGAAACTGATATGATCTCCATATAGAGAAATCCAATCCATGCCAATAATCATATGAAATTCCACTATAGGGAGGATCACAAGATTTTCAGGAAGCACTTTCCCACAAACTTCAATCGGAGAAGAATTATAAACTTTTGATGCGACTGTTGTGCCATTAGGGGTTGTCACAGCTAACTCAACATCTAATTGTTGAGGTAATACGGTGATACCCTTAGAAAATTCTTCAGAAATAAAGGAGTGGGTGGATCCAGAATCAAATAAAACAGTTGCTACTTTAGAGTGGATGGTAAGTGTAACTTTCACCACATCATTATCGTACTCCACATCGCTGATAGAAATTTCATGTGACTTTCCTTTGTCTTTAGCCTTAAGAGTTTGTTGACTTTGATCATCATCCACAACCCTTGGATTAGGGCATTGATTGGCATAATGCCCCATTTCCTTGCACTTGAAACATTGAAGTGTAATAGGTTCATTCAGTATATCCCTTCATTTGTTTGCATCATCAGACATCTTCTTCCCATTATTTCGACATTCAATTTCCTGATGACCTTCTTTTCCACACTTATAACATTTTCTTATCCCCTTAAGACAATTTCCTCCATGTTTCTTTCCACACTTTGAGCATAAGGGAAAACTCATCTTCTTTTCAGTGTGGTCTTTAGATTTTCCTTTGAATTCCATTTTCCTCTTCTTATCAAACCCATATGACTGATGGGTTACTCCAATCTCCATCTCAACTTTGAGAGCACATCGAATGATTTCCTCGTAGCTATTGAAGTCCCTTATGGATAACGCCCTTTGAAGACTTGGTTTTAAGCCACTAAAGAATCGATCGATCTTACTCTCAGGTTGGATAATAATACCAGAAGCATACCTTGAAAGTCTTGTAAAATTTGCTTCATAGGTACCAACAGATTCATCATTATTTTGTTTCAGTTCAAGAAACTCCTTCTCCATCTTTGTTCGGAGAATACGAGGGAAGTACTTATTGAAAAATAAGTTCTTGAACTCGTCCCATTCCATGGACTCAATTTCATCTCTTGGACTCATATTATTGATAAGATTCCACCATTGATCAGCATAACCTTCCAAACGATACACTGCTAATATAAATTTATCATGTTCAGAACACTGAAGAACTGAAAATATCTTTTCAGTAGTACTGATCCATTGTTCAGCAACTAATGGATCAGTAGACCCGCTGAATGAAGGTGGACACTGTCTCATGAAGGATTCAACAGAATGTTTCTCCTTCCTTTGCTTTTTTGGAAGTCCTGCATGATTCATAGCTTGAGAAAGTTTGGTGATCATGGCTACAATATTTTGCATTCCAGCTCCCATAACGTTTGGTTGCTCAGGGGGACAATCATTGCATTGCCCGTCGCATTCCGCATTAACACGGTTCCTTCGGGTTCCAGCCATTGACCAAAACCAAGAAGAATAGTGTGAGAAACACTAATTATAATAGGAAAACCACATAATCAAGAATAAAATTTCAAACTTAAGGTCTTATCATAGGTTGTTCATGGACATTTCTAAAACACTAAGATTGTGTTCTATTCTTAGACTTATCCTTAGGGTTCTTACTAAGGCTTTCACATCCTAGTTACTAAAGGTTGACTATACCTTTCCTCTGATACCAACTATAATGACCCATACTTTACATACATTGTTAGTACTTAAAAATTGAAGTACACTTATTACAACACATAAAAAAACCATGAAAGGACCGTATAGGTATAGTGTCTTTAAAAACTGAGAAACATAAAAAATTGGTTTATAAAGCGTCTACACTCTCTCCCATTTATTTCATCATATCTATAGTCCCGTTTGGAATATCTTACTTAATAACCTTCTTCCTGACCTGGGGAAAGAAAACATACAAAAGGGTGAGCTCAAATGATCAGTAAGGGTAAACAAAAGAAAGATCAATCACATCATATTCATAAGAACATAACATTTTAGAAATCTTACCCAACAAAAGAGATCATAATTTCATAACATGGGATAAATCATGGTAGTGAAATGTAATCACAATAATCATAACTTAAAACATGAAGCTTTGTGGCATACACACATAATCATATAGAATCATTTTTATTAGTCAAGACTCATTTCCAAGACTATCTTAGTGGAAAAATTCCATTTCTGAACTGAGTTCATTCCTCGTTTCAGTCCTGTTTTACTGAACCGGTTTAACCTGCCGTTCCAGCCATGTCTATCTCATGGGATATAAAATCTTTACCCAATGCATTGGAGGGAGATATAGGTCCCACCCATCTCATAATGATACCATTATTATGTGTGCCACAAAATCATAAACCATACATCATAGCATAAACCATGTAATAAAAATGGGATTCTTAAACATCGTGACATCATAAAACAATTCATATAAGATAAAGGAATTCATAAAAATAATACCATCACAACATAATCAAATCAATGTAATAATATGAATAGAAACAGAACCCTTTATTATCTTAGATGGAAAATAATTTTGATAAAACACTTGAACTCCATTCTTGAGGAAAATATCCTTTCTACTTCAAAAACACTTTTCCTTTCTTAACATGTCATACAATTCTAAACTAAAATAAGTTGATTAAATATAAACATGAAAATTTGTAAAGGAAGATTCTTGGAAATAATGTTTTAAAAATACATTCAAGCCATATATGTTAAAAAACATACTTCTCGTACTTTTGTCGAAAAAGTCAAAAAGTACCTCGTACGAAAAATGACAAAAGATTCCTTTCATATATTTTACTAAAAACTCACTGAAAGGTAAAATTGGATTTAAAAAATTGTAGGTGGATATAAATAATATTAAATATTGAGGAAACATGGATGTGGATGATAAAATACTCCCCAGTAAATTCTGAAGTATAAACAATCTCGGATAAAAATTGAGATTGCGAGATTGTCCCTTACCTTAGGTCTGATTTGCTTCATAAGTGTCCGAACCTCCTGTATAATGATTTAAATAATGTTATTGACTTATTCCATAATAATTATTGTTATTATATCATATATGGTCATATTATTATCTTCTTATTAGTAATATTTCATTACTACTTGTTATTCGGGTGTTTATTACTTTTTTGTTCTTATGCGTGTTTTGTCGAATAAATTATTATTATTTTCTTTAGGTTATAGATACCTCATTTACAGAATGGTATTAGTGTACTATATATCATATTTATTCATTAAATTCATTTATATAATCATTATTCAATGAAGATCATGTATAATGAATCGCATCACATCGTGGAGACGGTATTCTGTACGTACGCACGAGCGATGATATCATTCCCATGATCGTGGAATTGTATTGGAGTGTATGTATACTATTTCAGAATCAATATCACTTTACAATAATCATATATATTCATTCTTTACACCACTATACCCATCCAAGTAAGGTGGTGGTGGAAAATAGATTACACCACGGCGTGGAGACGGTATTCCGTACGTACCCACGCGCGGTGATTTCGTTTTCCGTAGGATGGATAGATGGTGAAATAGGGTTGTTTCATACTTATAATAACATATCAGTATATGAGTGATACTGATGTTATTAATTCATAATGAAACAACTAAATAAGAAGAATTTGAAGAAGAAACAAAGTTGAAAGAATCGGTAACTGACATTACCTCTTCTTTGAAGCGCCTCTTTGAGACCTCCTTTTAGGGCACTAAAATTGGTCTTTGAAGAAGACCAGGACCTCTAGGATGTTTCTAGGGAAGTGGATAGGAGAAATTGGCAGGTTTTGGCTGAGATTGAAGGCTCAAATTGGTGTGAGGAAGAGAGGGAGGAGGTTCCCTTTTATAAGGGAGGAGAGGGGCACCTTTGAAAAAACTAAAAATATTATTTTATTATAAAGTAATATTCAGTTTTAAATAGCTCAAAATTGATTTATTTAGAAGCTAAGGTTGGGATGGGTCGAAATCATCTCATAAAATAGAATTTGGACAAGTTTAGTTTACTATTTTAACCTTATCATTTATATTTATCTTTAAGTTAGATAATTTTACTTTTACCGTGTCTTTTTGTGTTCTTACACTATAAGGTTAATAAACTTACTATAATAATCCAAACGAACCCCAAGTTGTTTATTATTAATATATATAACCTTATCTAAGTCATTTGGCTGAAACTTAGATTTTTAGGAATAAAATAACAATTAATAATATAATATTGTTTTTAAAAACTATTTTATGTCAATTTTGACACTATTTAGTAATTGATTTTTTTGAAAATCATAACAGAATGATTAGTTCAAAAAAAGTTAAGTAAATCAATATTAACATGTCATATTAACCTATAAAAATAGTGGAATTCATAAAAAGTCTCAAATTACATTTATTTATGTATTTATAACATCAATTATGCCAATATTTCATTATTAAGATAATTACTGCATCATCTTTGTGTCATAAATAAATCAAATTATTTAATGTCTAAAAATTACAAATAAAATACCATTATGTATTAAATATTTTTAGATTCTTAATGAATATTTATAATCGAATTTATCTTATGTATAATCCTATATTAAAAATTATTTACTTATTAAACTTTGATTTTAACTATTTTAACTCTTCTTTAAAAAAATTAATAATAAATGTCCTAATCTAATCCAAGTGGGCCTAAATGGTCATATTTTATTCCTAAGGTTGTTTTTGGTCAAATTACATTTATCCAATAGAATTATGACATGTGTTAGGGTAATAATAATATCATTTTTACCCTTAATTACCCTATTTACTTTTAACCGTGGTAAATAAAAGTAAAAAGTTACTATTCACCAAAAATTATTTTCATCTAATTGAACCAAATTTTACTTACTGACATCAACTGTGTCTCTCGGATTTTTTAAATTCCATTCACAGAAGTGGTAAAATTATGTTTTTTGTAAATTTGCAAATTCTCCTAGGAGGTGGGTAAAAGACTGTGAAAAGTTCAATAAAATTTTTATATATCTAAAATTGTTATAAAATTAATACAATGAATTACATTGAAATTATATAGGTATTATATATCAATTTTGACCTAAAATAAATTTAAATAAAATAAATAATTATTTAAATAAAAAGTCAGTTTTTAAATAGTAACCCAGTGTTTTCACTATTCATCAAAAATTGAAGGTTTTCAGAAAAATACCAAAATTTCACCCTAGGCTAATTTCGATATTACAAATCCAAAAATGAAGTCCATTTTGAAAGATGAAATTTAAAAAATTTCAAAAAGTGGTTATT
The DNA here is from genome assembly GCA_963277665.1 of Viscum album. Classification (NCBI taxonomy): domain Eukaryota; kingdom Viridiplantae; phylum Streptophyta; class Magnoliopsida; order Santalales; family Viscaceae; genus Viscum; species Viscum album. The sequence continues at coordinate 1,692,338,647 of OY728143.1, read as the reverse complement.
ACTATTCATAATGGCTAGTTTTAATAATATTTTAATAGCATATCATTGTTTAGTGAAACTCGGTATTGCGTACGACACAAGCTATCGAGGAAGGTCGCGATTGCGTGTAAAGCAAGCCAAGAAAGTGTTGTGTGTAGTGAAAGATTCCTTTGATGATTTATATAACATAAAAAAAAAATATTTCTCATAAAAGTCTCGGGTGTTACAGTGATTTAGATGAATTTTCTAAATAGCCCAAATATTAACATCCATGACCTAGATTTAATATATACTAGTACTCTCCCATGCTATTTCACGGCGTATTTGATTATTGGATTTTATTTTAATAAGAGATTGGTATTTATTACAGTTGAGAAGAAACAATAATGTTGAATAATTTTTAATTAGAAAGTAATGGTCTATAATAATGGAATGGGATTACGTAGAATTTGGAGACACCATTTAAATTTTTGACAATGATAAAGGATAGATTAAAAGTATATTAATTTCTAAATTTTGAGAATGGAAATTTGAACTCATTTTCAACTTCAATCATAATAACAATAATGCATGCACTGAAATAAAAAGTGAAAGATAAAAAAAAGAAAATAGAGGGAGGGAGAAACTAAACCTGTCTGGCACATGGAAGCTTCAAGAATCAAAATCTCAAATAAAATCAAGAAGAGAAAAGACATAAAATCTGTTTAGATGCATGGAAAATGTTACCAAATTTCAACACACACGTATCACTAAAAATTACAAACAAAGTAAGAAAACCTCAAAATAATGTAGCACACCTGTCAATCAAAATATTATGCTTGTCGTTCCAAGGTATCCTATAATGGAACAAAAAAAATAAGAATAAATTCACTGAAATAACATATATCCTTGTAATAAAAAGATTGAATGAACCAAGTCATAATAAAAAAGGTGAAAATTTTGAGTTTATCCTCTCCAATCCCCCTACAGAAATTAGTTCCTGATCACTAAAACATAATTCTCCAACATCAAGAAAAGAAATAAAATACATGCTGTAATAGATATATTTTTTCACTATAATCAAAATTTTGGTGTTCTGGGATTAACCGCGATTTGATACAGGCTAGAAAATTTAGATAAAAATATAACTAGATATAATGAGAACATAAGAAAAATAATACAAAAGATAAGACTAAGAAGGCAAATGAGGAAAAGGGAAAGGAGAAGTATGAAAGAAGGAAAAAGAAAGAGTATGGTTTCTAGAGTTGATACCAAAGAAAACCATCAATGATGATTTCATTGAAAAAAGATAGATGTTTAATACCCAGAACATTGGATCCTATTATCTTGACACACTTACCCCATGCCAAAGATATATACAAATCAATGATGAATAACATGATCATAGATAACTCAATATGACTTGAAAGATAAATATAGATACAAAAAAATACCACAAACTGAAATAGATATAAATGATATAGAATTCTTGACAGAGTTAATAAGTTTATGAAATTACATAGGAATAAGTATTTACCTGAATCAATAGAAATTAATATTATGGATAAATTAGTATTCACCAGAGATACTAAGAGTAATGATACAAAAATATTGACAGAGTTAATAAATAAAAGAAATTATATAGGAAGAAGTATTTACCTGAATCAATAGAAATGAAGATTATAGAGAACTAGGTATTCACATGAGATGGTAAGAATAATATACACTAAAAAGTGAAACACATTATAGATAGGAAAGATAGAAGGTCGGTTAAAATATAAATGTTTAAACATCCAAAATGAATTAAAGCACGTGTTCAAAGCTCATGTGTTCTTCCAAGGAATATCAACTAAACCTACAATATGAAAATCACTGCATGAATATGATTATATTTGGATGAGAAATTTATGAATATGAATATAATAGTACACAATTATATGTATATATATATAATATGACCTTACATCTCATTCTTTTCCAAAATATAAACTAATTTTAATTAACTATAACATCAAGAACATCTCCAAGATTATATTTTCATCAATTATATGTATATATATATAATATGACCTTACCTTTAAATAACATTTCTAAGTATTTATTGCTATTAATCATATTAATAATAATATTTGAAGAAAACTATTGTGGAACAATCTTGAGAATTTTCCTGATTATTGTAACCAGAATACCATTGATAAAAAAAATACTCCAACAATATGATTCTCGAGTTCCAACTCCTAAGCAGTTCAATAATTCCACTTTAATAATTACCATATCATAGGAACTTAGGAATTAAGCCTTTTATTAGGTAATTAACTCAAATAATGACCAAGATATTAATATTTATGACATTGAATTGTTAGTGGTTCCTCATGCTAAACTTTATTTCTCTACATCTTTTTAACCAGACTACTAATTTCTCTTTGGTAATTTTCTACTTTGTGCCCTCCTTTTCTACACATAAAGTATCTTTCAGTTCCTTTATTTTTTTTTCAATGTTTCCACTACCCACATTTTTGACATGCTGGAAACATAATCTTCTTTTATTTTTCATCTTTAGCACTTAAACTTACATCAAACATCATCCTTCTCTTTTTTGGTGTTCCTAAAAATTAAAAAATGTTTCAGTTTTTTATCATAATTCGAGAAAAATCATTTTGTATGATCACATGACTTAAAAAATCAATTCCCATTAGGTTAAGAATCTCATTAGAGAAAAAATTACATTTACTTTCACATTGGTTACTAAAAAAAATTCTCTTATTTCCTACCATTAACTAAAAATAATCAAAGAGACAAAATGAGAATAAATTAACATATAAAAGGGAAACTTATAAACCTAGAAGGAATAATGTTTAAATGATTAGTATGTATAGACTAATGAGAATATAGGTTATAATATATGTAATAAGTGGTAATGATTCCTATTAGGTTTTCTAAGATAATAATTTATTCAAGTCATTAAGAATAGTTTGCAAATAGTTTGTTAATTTCCAAAACATATCTCCCACAATTGTTGGTCTCAACTTTGGAATTCACTAATGATTCTGATCTAATACATCTAACCCTGATTTCACATTTCAAATGTCTCCATCCATCAGTAGAATCCATCAATTGCCTGATTTTTGGATTATGGGGTCTGTAGGAGCGAACAATGGTAGGGCTTCTTAACTCCAAACAGATAATGATTTGGTTCATATCCGAAGATGATATGATCCTTTCATGGTCAAACACACCTCGTTTGTGTGATGGATCCAATTTTCCTCTCTTCAATTGGTCGTGTGATTATCATATGATGTGAGATTCACCAAAAATGTAGTTTGGGTATGATTTTTAGAACATATAATCCCCATTAGAAATCATTCTGTCCTTCATACTCTTGGAAGCCTAGTTGGGCACTATCTCTACTCGAATGGTAGTATTAGGGCGGTCTATCACACAATTTCACCATGGGTATGTGTTGAAGTTGATATGTCTAAGGAACCAGTTTAATCCTTCTAGATTGATATGGGTGAGGAGTTTTGGTATAAAAAAATGGTTGTTTTTAATTCATGGTGTGATTTTTGTTAATTGTGCAAAAAATTGGGGCATAGTCTTGTGGTATGTAGGCATAAGAGTTTGCTACAATAGGGTATGGTTTAGGTTTTTGGAAAAATAAATCCACGTACAGTGTTGATGTTGATCGTGGAAATATCCTAGATGCGGATTGTAATGTTTCAACTAAGGTCCATGAGGGATTAGTTTGAATTCTTAACAAGGATACTGGTTCATTGAGTTCAAGTGATACAACGACGCTAAAGAAAACATAGGTATTACCTCCAGATATGAAGATTAATGGATATTTTGATAGGTTAAAATGGAATTTTATGGTTGTAAGCTCTTCAAGAGAATTTTTGAATCAGGAGAATGTGGCTGCTATAAGTGAAATTCATGGTGAGGAAGTTGATACTCAATTAAATAAAATTCCTCCAAGTGATAATGTGGTAGTAGGGGATGCACATGCTAATGAAATCATGGATGCTAATCTGGATTTATAGAGTATCTATTTTAGCCAACCTAATTATATAAAAATTCCTATGGAATTCTTGTCTAGTCATTTTGCTTGTGATGAAACTATAGGGAGTGGGTTTTCTTAGCTGAGAGATACTGGAAGGGAGGCTTCTAGAATGGTCACTATTTCAGATGTTGGGAATAAGGGGATGGAGGTCCAATTGGATCCACCCAATGAGGTCGTGGTGAATGAGGAAGCATATGGGGATCATCAAGGTTTGATCTTGGAAGATAATAATATTAAACCCCAAGTTATGGGATGTGGATTTATATATCCAGAAATGTTCAGATATGCTAGTGTAGGACAAAAAATTGGGAATCATGGCACTGGAACTTAGAACATAAATTTCCATGAGGAGATTTAGAAATGTTATAGTTCTCTGCATGTTTCTGATAGGTGAGAGAACATTATTGATGATGACAAGGTTACTGATAGAAACCCCCTAAACCTATTAGTTTTATTAAAGCTTCATTAAAATACATCATCGCAAATGGGATGACTAAGATGATTGATAGTGAGAGCTCCATCTTTTCTCCCCTGAAGAGAAGACCAAGGAAGGACTACTCCAACTTAGCAAGGACCATATCTACTTGGTCATCCTATAAAGTTTCAAAAAGTATTGATACTAATATGTTCAAAATCTTCAATCTAGGAAAATCTCCATCCAAATGTAACATTGGTGACGAATATAGTTATGAAAATGACTTATCTTATAATGATCTGTAATTATTATTTTTTTGAATATGGGCAAGTTGTGAGCCCCATATTCTCCTCTTGTGTACTCTTTTTCTCTTCAAAATAGATGTTCAAAAGATTCTTACTCTGAGTAGACTTTTCTGGTAAAGATCATGAGGCCTTGTATCTTTGTACGACTAAGTTCATGATACATCAATGTGTGGTTGGAATAAAACATATTTATTTTATTATCCATAATGAGTTCTGAGCCTTAAAAACTTCATGGGATAACCTAGGGAATACATAATGAAAGGGGTGAGCTAAAAAACTCAATAAAGGAATAAACATGGTAAGGTTACATAAAATACGAGTCAAAGTATAAAATGGCATCATAAAAGAGAAGGAACACGAGTAACCACATTGGAGCATACCATAAAGATCATTGTATCGTTAGAAAATGGAATCATATGAAATGTGGTAGCAACATTTTACATGACATAAACTTGAGTAAATGATAACTTTTTAAACAATATCACATAGTGAAAGAAGTTCCATAATGGATTAGTTTTACTCCCCAATCCAATACATGATTCCTCATGAGACTAAAAACATTACCCAATTCATTATACCACTATTTGGGTGCACCCACCATATAAACTATATCAGACTCACCTGACACTAGTCTGGCACTCCAATCATAACATGTTCATGATTCTTGTGTTCAAAAAAGGGAAATAAATTCTAAGGCATAAACCTAATAATTAACAATAAAATGAAATGGGTTTTATAATATTGTCTCATATCATAATCAAAGAAAATTCCATACTAAAGGAAATTAAGATATGAATGAAAGGTAGGTATTACCATATCAAAATAATGGAGATAGATAATGGTATATATGTAAGAGAAATATATGTATTATTTGTAAAAATTCCATAACATTAAAATTTTTCGTCATTGATGAATAAAAAATATTAAAAACATTCTTGAGAAAAATAACCTTTCCACTTTAAAAATTACTTTTTAAAAAAACTAAAATTTTCAAAATATTGTGAAAATAATTTTATTTGAAAATAAACTTGAAAACTTATGATAGAATATTCATAGAAAACAATTTTCATGGATATTATAAATAATTTTCAATCCATACATGTTAAAATCATATATTCCTTTCCTATTTTTATAAGAAAATTTAAAATGTACTTTTTTGGAAAATGAAAGGATTATTCATTTTAAAACAATTTTTTTTTTCAAAACAAATCATTGAAAAAATTAATTTAAAAAATAATTGGAGAATAAAAAAACATTCTTGGAAACATTTTTATAATACATAGACATGGATGAGAAGGTGGTTTTGAATGAAGAGAAAAATAAAGTCATATTTTCTTGAAAAAAAATTATCATTCATTTTAAGTACCAAAAAGAAGAAAAATGTTACTATTACATTAAAATTTAATGAATAATATATTATAATAAAATTAAATGGTTTTATTATACAATTATTAAATACATTTCTATAATGTAAATCTAATAATATACAGCCTTGATTAAAATTATATTAAAACATAATCCCTTATCTCTTTGGTAATTTTTGAATCATAACTCCCATGAATGAAGTAGATAAATTGTAACTTAAAATATCATAAAGTATTAAGGATTCATGATATAATATTCAAATTGTTTATATATAGACCATATAAATGAAATTAGGTATATAATAGAACATATGTATCAAAGAATAAAGTTTTGAGATGAAACCCTTTCCTCGAACCAGAATCATCACGTGCATTCCTTATCTTCAAAAATAATAAGCTTATGTAAATTATTTTCTTTCTTAAGAAACTTTTAATATTTTATTATTAATTTATTTTTTTTACCATGTCATATTAGATTAATTAACCAAATAAGTTTACATTATACATTTTAATGATAAACATCTCATATTTCCAAAATTACATTAGTAAGTTTACTAAGGTGTCACAAACCATCCCGGTTCAACCTTGAACCGATAAATGAGATGGCATATTACATCCCTAAGGAATGTTACTAATCACCCATATGGTGGAATCAAGAAACAAGTCCATTAACAAGAGGTGGGGGTAATAATTTCTCCCAATATAAAATAAAAAAATCTGCGAAAAGAAAAAGAGGAAGCCCAATATAAAATAAAGTAAACGGGAATGAAAAACAAAAACTAAATGAAAATAACACTAAACTAAACCTAAAAACCAATAGATATTACTATGATTTCAAGGGTCACCCACCAAAATCAAAACTCAACATCACACCATGATAATCAAAACTAATCCAGACCTACACCTGAAGCTAAGAAGGATAGTAGGAGTATAAGCGTGACTATTAAAACTCAGTAGGCATGTCCATGTAAACAATTCCCTGTGGATTTCCTTTAAATAAAAGATTAATTTATTTATAGTTTGAAATAAAATATAAAAAATAAGTTTTTCATATATTTCTTTTTAAATCATATAGTGGTCTATTTTCCTCTTTACTAAAATTAGATTTCTTTTCCAAAAAAGGAAGAGGCATGAAAGTTTAAGGGAAAAAATAAGAAGAATAGTGAATTAGAAGTAGGGGAAAGAAGTATGAAACAATTTCACAATTTGTTTTTCATATAATAATTAAATATAAATTCATTATTACCAAATAATCACATCATAAGTCATGTGAAAAATCATGGAAAACATAATGAAGGAAATAAGAAATCCATACACAAGAAACCAAACGAGATGTGACACATAGATTATCCACCACAGATAAAAAAGTTCCGAGGAAACATGGGAATATCTAGGAGATAAGGGTATAATATAGAACAAAATGAATTTGATCTATACTTTTGGTGATCCTGATGCAACCAAACATCAATAACAATCAATCGTACCCTACCTGGCCTAACTGAGGGGAACCGTCCCCAAAGTAGAGAATGTCTATACTAAGGGGTCAGTAGCTAGATTGTAATCCTAAACTACTTAATTAAGCGTTATTCAATAATACACTAGTTAATATAGGTTTACATTATATTTATAAGATGAATGTTAACCAAAGATAATCAACAAACAACACATTCACACCATCCACCACATGAATCCCAAAACTAAGCATCATCCCCAAGTCACCCCAAGGAATAATCCCTCTTTCCTTAAAACCAATAATTTCACTAGGGAAGCCCTATAGATAGGGCCTTTTATTTTCATTAACATGAACAAGATAATAGAGTGATATCCCAAGGGGTGTTTTCTAAATAAAATCCATTTTTAAAGGTGCCAATCGGGTCTCAACTATTTTTTTGGAGGAAAAATATTTTCAATGGTAGCCAAACATACCATTTATAAAACCATAAGTCCATTATAATCCCAATTATAAAACCAAATCACCAAATAAAAATAAAAAAGAACACTTACAAAGTACAACCAAGAATTTTAACAAACACTTGGTGATAAAAGATCAATAAAACATTTAAAAAAAATTAAATTCAAGTGAAGTTACCTCCATTTCATTATGAATAATTATTATCAATGATACATTTCACTAATTAGCAAAAAAAAAGATTAGAACATCAAGAAATAAATGTTTCTTAAATTTAAAGGCTAAATGAAAAGGGAAACTTACCTCAAACTCCAAGCGCTTGGTTTAAGGAACTCAAAATGGATTCAAGATGATCCAAACAGATAAGAATACCCAAAAGTAACCTTAACAAGTCAAAACACCCAAAATAAAATAAAATAAACATTAACCCTAGACCAAATGAAAAAATGGTGAAGATGAACTAATAATAAAATGGAAGAAGAAGTAAGAGAAAGAAGAGAGGACAAGAATACCTTGATAAATCACCCCAAAAACTTGATTAAACCACTTGGAATCACCCATATAAGTGGAGAGGAGGCGTGAGGAAGAGGGTAGGAGCCTCCCTAGGATCACATGATCCAAATGGGGTAGAATAATTTGTTTTTAGGTTAAAAAACATAGAGATAGAAATGGTAAAAACCATTTTTAATGAATCTAGAAATTGTGCATGGTTAGGACACACAGTTTGGGAAACTGTGCACTAAACATCGTAACTAATTGGAATCACAATACACATGTACAGTTTGGATGCATAGTTTATTAAACAATTCTTAAAATGTATAATTTGGTCCTATATTAAACTTAGAGCCATGTGCATGATTATTTCATGGTTTTAACTAATCATGATTAAGACATGTGCCCTCATATAGGAAAACCAAGGACCTGCATAGGTACTCTTGGGAACCACATGTTTTGAACCTAACTATGTTCCAACCATGAAACCCTAAATGTACAAGTACAAAATGAACTAAAAAGGGACTCAACATCAGGAGGCTACATAGTTTCCCCTTAACTATTCACACAAACCATTTAATAGATGAAAAACAACCAAAAACTCAAAAATTCAACATGAAACACCAAATAGTTAAGAGAAAAGACAAAAGAATGATAAATCAAAATAAAAGAGACAAAAAGGGGGTGTGACAATTCACCCAAAAAATAACACATTCTACCCCTAGAAAGCCTCAATGATTCTAGTTGATCTGATAAAAGGAAAAGGTTCACACACTCATATGATTCATCTCCCCAACCCAAAAAACATATTGAGCACCATGAGGATATGAATTGAATTCTCACCAAAAATAAACCAGTGAATACAAAACACTTATTTAAGGATGATAAAATATCCAAACCAAAAGGCCAAAAACCTACCACAACCATGTCCACCAGGCCTTCTCCAAGGACCAAAATTCTCTAAATGAGAGGGAAAATAAATGTAAGATGACCCAGGAGGATATGGAATAACCACTAGAAGCCTTTCCAAGGTGAAATCAAAGAAAAGGATAAGGGATAAATACGGTTTTACTTTTAACGAATGTGAGAGGCCATGGTGGATGAACAACCATATTAGGATTCCAGAAAGATGCCCAACTATACCACCCTTCAAACATTGAACCTATAAATAGTAACAACCCCACACAATTCCCAAAAGAACTATGTGATAGGAAGATGAACCACAACAAAACAGGCTTTTACTTCCTGATGATGAGATTCAAAATTTCAAAAAATAAATTTCCATTAGAATAGAACATCCCAAAATATACAAAACATCTCATTTCATTTCAAATAAGAGGAATAAAAATAAAATATAACAATTATAATGAAAGAAAAATCTATATAAAAAATGTTAAATAGTACTCACAACTATGCCATGATCATCTGATTGAGTCGAGAGATTCTTCGAGGGAGTGGATACATCTCAACTATTCTTTCTGGTGACTCCCTTACAGAACCTCTGGAGATAGAATAAATGACCCAAAGCATAATATTTTTTTGGAATGCCCAGACACAATGATATCTTGTGACCCAACCTACCCCATTGAGGATATACGGGGGTCATATTCCCAGAATAATATTGCAAAATATCATGAGGAATCTTAATTCCACCACCAACAAAATCAACATCAAGCCTCTTTCCCATATATTTTATGGAATTTCATTTATCTTTTCTAGGGAATAAAGGGGTTTTACTTCCTCAATAACCCCCACTAACATGAACTCCACTCAAAAAACTTGCCTCACCACATCATAAAAAGAGGCGAGACTGAATCCTGACACCCTTGACTAATGATCAGGATGAAGAACATTCTTAAAATGATAGTATTTTAGAGAAACATCCTTAGTCAACTATAAGAGAGGGGATTAAATCCACAAAGAGATAGAAAAATTTCAATAATAACCCATCACCTTACTAAAGGTAGTAAATCTCTGTCTCCCACACCACCTTAATAGCCACTGAAAAGTACTGTTTGATGAATGAGGCCTTGAATAATTCATAGGATAGGTATTCTTGAGACATGGTCCTAATGAATGACCTCCACCACTTCCAACTCAGACCTTTGAGAATAAAGGTGGAGAACCTAACCTTTAGAGACTTATTTAACTCAAGGAAAATTAAGATCCTTTCTAAAATTTTCATCCACTCTTCTTCTTAAAAAGGATCTTTCTAACCAAGGAAGATATAATGGTTAAACATCTGAAAATCAGGGAGAAATTTTTTAGTTTGATCAACCAGAGAATCTAGTAAAAGCGAACCACCCCTAAAATCACATAAAATATCAAATGAATCTTGGGTGCTGGTGTACTCTAAACAAAAATTAAAATAAGAACTCAATCAATACCAAATCAAAATTTAGAACTGACTATAATTAAACACACAACAATAAAATAATGGATCCCCAAATACCAAAAACCTTTTTCTAAAATCCTATCAACTGACAAACATTTTGTAAACCATTTTCAAGATCGACAATCCAATTCATTTCATTTTATAAAAATACTTGTAATTACATTATGCAACCTGACCCTTTTTCTATTAAAACCCATCTTCACTTTAAAACAAACACTAAATTCCCCTTTGAAATATCTCACCCCAAATTTACAAACTGATATCAAGGAGTGATTTTTTTTTCTTCAAATTCCATCTACCAAAATTCATTTAAATTAAAAATCTATTTTCCCAGAATTTTCTTAAATGAGTTTTAAAAAATCACTTAACATTTTATAAAAAATACACTACGATTTGAAATCATAGTTTTATAATTAAAAAAGTTTATCAAAATAATTTTATAATTAGGAAGACCTAAAATAAATTCATAGGGGGGGGATAGTGTTGATGGGTGACTTGGCCATATGGTTGGAGACCATATTCTAATCACAAAAAAATATAAATATTTATTTATGTTCACATCCCTAGGATCCAAATGGCTTTATAGGCCTTGGGAGCTCACTAAAAACCACCATCTCAACTCCCATTTCATTCTTCAAGAACAAAAAAAGCCATAAAAACCCATAGAACTTAATAAAATAAAAAATCATCAACCAGAACCAAAATTTACTTAGAAAGGAATAGAAAGAAAAATATAAAGGATAAAATCAAAAACCAACTTCTCATGGTAACCCAAGGGTCGACAATGGAAGTGTTGGATGTACCCAACCCCAGAACTACACTCTATGTTTTGATAGTCCCACTCCTTTTACCTTGAAAACCCAAATAACAAAGATCACTTTGAAATCTAATTATTTAAAATAAACTATTATTTGATACCATTTTTCACAAAATAACCGGGGTCAACACTACACCAGTGTCTTGAGCTGAGCCACGAAATCCTCGAGGTGCATTACTAGTTTCCCTGGGGTGGGGAAAAGTTACAGGTCATCAAAGAGAGATAGTGGGAATGATTTCACACAATATAAAATAAAACATTTAACCTATAGACAAAAATGAATCCTAATATAAAATAAATTACACAATAAGAAAAACAATATATAGCTAAAAATATAACCAAACTAAACCTAACAACCAACATATATCTTTGTGACCATACATTTCACTCACTAAACCTAACACCCAATGTCACTCCATGGTGATCAAAGTCAAAACATTCTATCACCTAAAGATAAATACATGAACATGAGTATATTAATGAGTATTAAAACTCAATAGTCATACCCATGTAAACAATTCACAATGAATTTTATTTAAATAGAAGATTCATTTAACACTAATTTGAAACACAATATAATACTGTAGGTTTTTCATAAATTTGTTTTTAAAAGAAATTATGGTCTGCGTCCCTCTTTACAATAAATATATTTATTTTACCAAAAGGAAGAGGCTTGAACATTGAAGATAAAGAAAGTAGGAAGAAGGGTTTATTAGAAGTAGGGGGAATAAGTATGAAAAATTTTACAAAACCTTTTTTAGAGAATACCTAAAAAACCAAGAAATCATTTTTCCCAAGGATTTAAATCATAAGAAGTGAGAGGATGTAATAAAAAAATAATGAGAAAAATAAGAAAACCGTTCAAAAGAAACCAAAAAAGATGAGGCACCTAGATTATCCATTGTAGAAAAAATAGTTCCATGGAAACATGGGAGTACATAGGATCTTAAGGGAAATTTAGAATATACTCAAACAGATCCATCCGTTTTGCATGCCTGATGCAATCAAATAGCCCAAATGATCGGTCAAAGCCATCCTAGCCTAACCTAGGGGCACCATCCACAAATAAGAGCATGCCCATACTATGGGTCCCACAGCCAGAGCTTAATCCTAAAGTAGTTCATAAAGTTTTATTAGATAAACTATTAACTATTCTAGGTTTCCATGGTGTGTATAAGGTGGGATGTGAACCAAAGAGAATCAACACATACACACAAGCCACAACATGAATCCTATAACTAAGCATATACCCCAAGTCACCTCATGGAATAACCCCCATGCCTTCCAATGATCAATTTAACAAGGTAATTTCCATACCAAGGACCTCCCATTTACTTTAACATCAATAAGGTAAGAGATTGATATACAAAGGGGAGTATTCCAAATAAAACTATTTTTTAAAGGTTCTAACTAGGCCTCACCCATTATTCTAGATGACAAAACTTTTTAACGGTATCCAAAGAAACCAATTATAAAACCATAAGTCCATTATAAAACCATTTAAAAAACCTAAATCAACCATTAGAAGTGAAAACAAATTTACAAAGGCCAACCGGGAATTTTTAAAAACACTTGGTGTGGGAAGATGAATAAAATAATTTCAAATAATTAAATTCAAGATATGTTCCCACAATTTCATTAAGAATAATTATTATAATTAATACATATAACTAATTATCATTAAAACATGTTTAGAAAAGCAAGAAATAAATGATTCTTAAATTTAAAGGCCATATAAAATGGGAAACCTACCTCAAAATCTATGTTCTTGGTTCAAGGAACTCAAAATGGATTAAAGATGATCCAAAGAGACAAGAACACCCAAAAGGTACCTTAATAAGAAAAAACAACCAAATTAAAACCAAGGAAACATGATCTTTAGACCAAATGGACTAAGGAATAAGAGGAACCAAGATAAAAATGGATGAAAAAGGAAGACAATGAAGAATGAAGGATATTACCTTAAGAAATCACCCAAAAATCATGAAGTAACCACATGGAATCACCATCAGAAGAGGAGGGGAGGTGTTAGGAAGAGGGGAGGTGTCTCCATAGGATTTAATTATCCAAATGGGGGATAATTGGGGTGTTTTGGGGTTAAAAATAAATGAATAAAAATGATAAAAATACATTTTTAATGAATCTAGGAATTATGCATGGTTAGGCCATATAGTTTAAGAAACCATGTGCCAACCTGTGGCCCATACTGGTCTCATAGGACACCATCATGGTTTAGGAAAATGTGAACCAAAGGTGCTATTTGGTTTTGTCAAAAATTTCAGAGCCATGTGAACATTTCTTTAACTATTTTAACTAACTATTCTCATACTTCTTTCCCTCATCTATGGACTCCAAAGACTTGTATGGTTACTCATGGGATCCACACGGTTTGAATCTAATCATGTGCTACCCGTGATTCTCAATCTTTTGAAGAGAAAAATGAACTAAAAAGGGACTAAACATTAAGAGTCTTTATAGTTTCCCTTTAAAAGTGAACAAAAAATTGCATATGATGAAAAAAATTCCAAAAAAATCGATCTGAACCACCCAATACATAAGAGAAAATCCAATGAAAAAATGATAAACCAAAATAAATGATAAAAAATCAAAATCCAGGATGTGAAAAAGGATAAAGAGATTATTATTTAATCATCTCTAGAAATTTAATACAAAATTTATTATCAATTTTATAAATAAATTTTAATTTCAAACCCAACCATGAAACATGGTTATGAAAAATGAACTACGTTACAATCATGGAGACAACAGGTCATACATACACAGAAGTAACATTTCCATTTTTTTATGATCATGATGGAAATAAGGTAAGTATTATTTTATCATTACTAGATGATTATTATATCATAAATATCATATTATTTATTTAAATACCCTTTCACATACCATCCATGTGATGAAGTAATAAAAACTAATAATATCTTTTCATGAGATGGTAGTATGCCGTACACATGAATAATTATATCATTTATTCAATGGATGGTATGGTAAAAAACTATATGACATATTTATTTTTTAGAAATATTATTATTTCATGAAAATAATATATCAATATAAATTTAATCCTTATTACCTTCCATATAAAGTGGTTATAAAAAATGAATCACATTACTTCGCGAGGTAGTGGTTCATCGTACAAAAAATTGACGTTATCATATTCCAAAAAGAATGGAATGTAAGAAAGTGTACTTGATTTTATATTTAAAATCATATAATTATATCATAAATATAATATTTACATTAAATACACCATTATATCCATACATAAGAATTAGTTATGGAAAATGAATTATGATGGTTCATGAGGCGGTGGTCCACCATAAACACAATCAATAGTTTTGTTTCCAATTTGAGGGTAGAGGAGATAGTTTTGAGTAATTTACTTAACATAAAAAATATTATTATAGGTTAGATAGTAATTTTTTTATATCATCATAGTTTAATAATATATTAATTAGGTGGAATAATAAATAAATTAAAATGCTTGGTGAAGGACATTACATATAATTCAAACTCCTTCTTTAGGTTCACACCAAAATTCATTCTAGGTTAGACTTATGGTAAAAAAACATTCTAGGATGAGGGTAGGGAAGTAATAAATTTTTTTGTTCAGGTGTCACCCAAACCAATGGGGTTTAGAAGTGTGAATAGGAGTAGAAAAGAGTGATATTTTTTAAGTGGGTTAGAGGACACACTTCATTTTTTTCAAAAGAAAGAATAAACCCACATTTTTCACAATCCAAAAGGCTCCAAAATGGCCCATTTTCAAACCATAGAATATTTATGGTTGAAATAGGACCATAAAATATGTATTATAAATGTTTTGAGTCATTTTTAACCCTTATATTTTTAGTTCAACACCTAGTAAACCTGTTTTTACCTTCATCGCAATAAATAATTTTTACTATTCATTATGGTTAAAAATTATGTTGAACTTATTAGATAATATAAATTATGATGATTCAAAATATGAAATAAAATTTTCCAAATTAAAATCACATAATTGGAGGAATTTAATTTAAAATTAAACCTTTAGATGTGTCAAAAAAATAGTTTCTAAGAAAAATTATTTTCTAAGGATAAGATGATCTCATATTAAGTATATGAAAAATAATCTTAATTAAATTAATTTAAATTCAAATTTAAAGATGTATAATATATAAATTTCATTTAAATAATTCCTCATTAGTTTTTTTTAATTATTTGAAATTGTTATACATTATGTACTTTAAAACCGTTATTAGGAAAAATCATTCTAAAGCCTAAAAACAAACATACACTCAAATATAGTATAAATATTTAATTGTAATTAATTAGATTTTATAAAAATATATAATAATTATTTTAATTTTAAATAAAAATAAAGAAATAATTGTAAATTTAAAATAATTAATTTTTTTAAAAATAAATTAAATTTTTTTAAAAAATTTATTTTCACTAATAATTGAATATTTAATATTTTACAAAAAATTACAAAATTACACCACAAGTTAATATAAATATTATTATTTCAATTTTTTTCCATTTTATAAATTAAATTTATACAAGGTCCAAAAATTTAAATATAATATTTTCTCATAAAAATCAATAAAATTCATTTATGAAATTAATGCTTTTATTAAAAATCAAGTGCTTATCTACTAAGAATTTATAAATACACTTATATCAACTAGAAAATTTATATATATTTTATAAATTAGTTAATCCTATTAATACATACAAATTAAAAATATATTTTGAAACTATCATATTTACACAATAATATTTTAATAATATTTTTCTATTCGTTTAAACATATTTTTGCATGTGGAATACGCTATCGAACATTGTGTTATTTCAAAATCTAGGAATGTTACATTTCTCAACTTGTATTGTATATATATTGAATATTTAAAATACTTTAGACATTTGTTTCATAAACCTAATAGTATTCACTGAAGTGTAATAATTAATAACAAATACTAAGTACAAATCAAATTTTGAAACTAACATGTCATAGGTCCACACAAATATAAATGTTTGAGTTATAATAACCTAGTTGTAACATCCTAACACGGATCCCTCAAAATAGTAGCCAAAATAGTTCACCACATTTCTTCAAGCATACATCCCCATATTCTAGAGGCTATCGACTAGCAGCTAAGGTCTATTATAGAATGGTGGGAGACTATAGAATTTTTATCATAGTATAAAAACATAAAAAATAATAAGAAATGATAAGAAAGATATAACAAAAAAATATCCATACATCACATAATAGAATCCCCAAAACTGGGTAATTCTCACATTCCAATATAATGAACATTTCATGTTATAACAATGTCATGTATCAAAGAATCCAAAAATAAAGACCCATTGAAAATCCCCAAAATAGATCTTAGTATGATGTATGATCCCATTATCCATCTTCCACCTCAAATCATGACATAGCCATCTATCATAGGGACCCTTTCCTTTTCCATACTTGTAACTACAAAATATACTTGGGTAACAATGGATCCACAAGTAGGGTGTGAGTAAAACTCATTATGGCACCAACAACAGTGCCTAAAGAAACATATAATATAATAAGGATAGTGTATACATATGAAAAAGGGAATAAAAAATTGTTAAATAATGAGAAAAATTTTAATGATTAAACTGTATTTAATTAGGTACATCATCCCTTAGGTTCTAGTTGAAAATCAAGCCAATAAAACCTATTTTGGCCTATATTGTCCATATGAACCATATACCATATGGGTAATGCATTTTGTACAAGGATCATCAGTCTAAATATAGAAACCAACAGTACAAAATTCCATATCCAACTATCCCAATCAATGATGTGGAATTTCGTTCCCAACATCCAAAACCAAGGAACATGGAATTCCTTATCCAATGATCCCAATCAATGAAATGGAATTACAATTCTAACCATTTAACCATTCCATCAACAAACACTTTTCAATGATCAATATGAATGACATTTTTATGATCTTAAAACATTAAGGGAAGACCTATTTAATTTATCATTATTCCAATGGTCTAATATAT
Source organism: Viscum album (assembly GCA_963277665.1). Taxonomy (NCBI): domain Eukaryota; kingdom Viridiplantae; phylum Streptophyta; class Magnoliopsida; order Santalales; family Viscaceae; genus Viscum; species Viscum album. The sequence continues at coordinate 1,692,320,881 of OY728143.1, read as the reverse complement.
CATATCCATTAAAAAATAAATAATTATACCATTTGAAAATTTATTCATATAATTCAACCATTTTTATTATTTAAAACCATTTCCAAACATAAACATAACCCTTTAACCATTTACCCCTTCTCCACATTTATCAATCCCTAAACCATTTAATCCACAAATTATGCCAAACAACCCCTAATTCCATGGAAACAAGCCATGAAATAATTCTAACCGATTTAAACTCATAAACCCTCTATTCAACCATTTACAACCCATTTATAATATTTTCAAGGGAGTGGAACACCCCATGGGTGACCATAGGCCTAGTATCATAGTCATGAATATACCCAATTTGATATATGAAGGGTGTAAAACATCATTTAATTATCTAATGTATTTTTCTTAAACAATGAATCAAATGAACACCAAATCAATGAAATTATACATAAAAAATAAAAATAAATAATAATATGGATTTCGGAAGAATAATGTAGTATCACCACTTAATGCTCATAGAAGAAAAATCATCTAAACTTTTCCCTCAATTCAAGTTATAGGTGATGAAAAAACCAAAGTGATGAAGTCCAAGAAATAGGTCTCTTGAAATTCAAAAGGATAGAAAAATCGAGCAATGATTATTTTAGAAAAGTGAAGGAAAAAATATAGTTACTTATGGATTCAAATCATAATAAATAACACTTCAAATTCCCTTGAATTGAAGGAGAAAAACACTTGGGATAGGAGGGAGTAATTAGTACTAATACTAGGATATTTGGAGGGAAATAATGGTGAAAATCAAGGAAGAAATGTAGAATATCGAGAGGTAAATTTGTAAAATATCCACTTTTAATGTGGTACATAGTTTGGATGCATGGTTTTCCAAATTGTTAACCAAATGTGCAGTCTCCACTATCCATGAGAACATTAGGCTACATGGTATTCTGGGAAATGTGTAATATTTGTAATAACATGTGAAATCCATATAGATGGATCTGTACATCCCCACATGGTTTCTATGCCACCCCTTGCATGGTTTAAAAACCATGCTCCTTCCAAAACCATACCTCATGAAGATTGTGCAAGATTAGCACAAATATTTTCATTACCATATGCACTATAAATACCATTTCCTTCCTTTATATGTCCTTAACCCCTATGATTCTCCGGATACATTCCATACACCTGAGAATCATTTCACATTCCATTTTAAGGGAGTTTAATAAAAAATAAACTGAAACCACACCACATCAAATGGTAAAGTTCTTAAAACCTCCCCACCATATAATAAATCATCCTTGAGATAAAATACCTAGAATCACTAGGACTCCAAGGTAAAAATTTTGGGCCACTGGCCCACATATTTTCTTCCCTCTCCCAAGTTTCCTACTGAGCATGGACATGATTCCAAAAAATTTGGACTAGGTGAACAATCTTACCCTAAATAGTTTTCTCACCATGGTCCAAAACATGAATCATATTTTCCTTAATGGATGCATCTACTTCTATATTAATCACATCAATATTAATCACATGAGAAGGGTTAGTGTGATACTAACAAAATGTTGAAAAATAAAAGAGATCATGCATAAAATAATACAACTTTATAACAACCAATCAATATGGTACCAGAATGATCCTCTCCATAATCTCAAATAGACCAACATATCAGGGAACCAACACACCATTTTTTAGAATACAATGGTAGCCTAATATTAGTGAAACCTTAAGAAATGCATAGTCACCCATTGAATCCATGAGTGGTCAATGAAATCAATTAGAATATGATTTATCTATAACATGTGATACATTCATATACTCTTGAATCAACTGGAAATTCTCCGATGTCTCCCGCACAAGTCTCGGTTCTAATAACTATGATTGTCCCACCTCCATCCAGCATAAAGGTGATCTTCATGGACTAATATATAGTGCCTTATATTTTTCTATCTGAATAGTGAATAGATAACTATTATTATAGAATAAATCATCAAGTTTTTGGTGCTTCTCTTATGTTCAGTTAAATTCTATGATGCATGATCTAAGTCTGTCCTCAATCACATGGATAGTATGTTCCAATTTACCATTTGTTTACAAGTGGAAAGCTATACTAAAAAAACAGAGTACAAATCAACTTCTGTAATCATTTTCAGAAACAGAATTTGAAACATGAATCATAGTCTAAAATAGTAATTCTAGGAACCCCATGAAAACACTATCTACAAAATGTAAAATTCATCCAACTAATCCATGGTGAAAGTATCCTAAATAAGTTATAAATGGTATACCTTTTTCAACCAACCCACAATCACCCATATCACATAACTATTCCTAGAATTACATTGAAAACCCACTATGAAATCCATGGTAGCATAATCCCACTTCCATTATGGAATGGGAAATGTATATAACATAAGAAAAGGCCCCTGATGTTTGGCCTTCACCTGCTGATTGGTGTAGCATCGTGTCAGAAAACCCATGATCACATTCTTCACTCCTGGAAACCACTACCATATTTGAAGATCATGATTCATTTTGGTAAAAAAGGTGAATTTCATACATTGATGCATAAAACTAATGCATCATCTCATCTCTCACACAAGTAGGCACAATAACACAACCGTGAAAATGGATAACACCATCACCATTGATGGTCTATACATGGGGTAACTCCCCACCACCAAATTATTCCCTCAAGTCCAGACACTCTGGGTTCTCAAACTACCTCCTCTTGATCTGACCCAGAAGGGATATCGCAATGAATAAATACACAAGAGACATATGCTCCCACTCCACCCAAACACCAAAATGTATCTCAACAAAAAGCCATCATTTTACAATCGTAAATAGAATATTGAGCCACTTGAGGCTATGTATTCTAACTCAAAGAATCAACAACACTGTTCCCTTTTCCCAGTGTGTAATCTATCTCAATATTGAGATATTTTATATACAAAACCCATATCTTCTGTCATTGATCTAAATAATACTAGGAAATGATATATTAGATGATCTTATGAACATTATAAATAATAAACCTCTCAACTTGAAGGTAATGATGCCAACATTTTTGGAATAAACTATCATGGACAACTTGAGATCATGAATATGATAGTTCCATTATTTTGATCTCAATTATCATGATCTATATTCCATGAATCATCCTTCCTATATCAACACTTCCCCATGTCCAATCTTATATGCATCACAATACAAGGTATACTTCTCACCCGGTTCGGTTGAGATTAGAATCGGTGTTTTGTAAAAATGCCTATTCAACTCTTAGAAGTCACTCTCATATTATCTAGACCATACAAAAATTATTCCCTTCATTTCTAGGATCAAGAGAAGAACTTATAACTGATAATAGTCCCTAAATAACCCTGGTAGTAACCCACTAAAGCCCAAAAATCTTTGGATATCGAAAACACTCCTGGGATGCTCTCAAAAAATGGTTTCAAGGACTTTACTAGGGTCCACAGACACACATTTTTTCTAGATGGTATGTCCCAAGAAATGTACATTTTAAATTCATGAATGAAACTTAGATATATATATATATATATATATATATTTGTATGGTTGATTCTCTCTCAGTGTACTCAGAATTATGTTAGGATATTTAGCATGATTGTCTCATGTCTGGGTGTACCTTAAGATTTCATTAACAATGTTAACCACATATAGATCCACATACATGTGATATATTCTGTTCATCAAGGCCATAAACACACCAAGAACATTTTTTAACTTGAAATCCATCATTATGAAGTCATACAAGACATACTTCCTTCTGAAAGTAGTTTATAATATTTCTGAAGGTCTCACCATCATCTGATGACTCCACAATCATAAATAGATTTTAAAGAGTACATAAGTATCCCTTAGCTAGTCAAAAAGATCATTAACACATATAATAGGATACTAATTATTAATCATTATTTAATTTAGCTTCCAGTAATTGAAATATAAACACAACATCCCATTATCCTTCTTGGAAAATAAAACTAGAGATCACCAAGGTGACATACTTGGATAGATGAATCCTTTAGACTCCAACTCCTCCAGATGAGTCTTAAACTATGTAATATCAACTAGTTTTATCCTATAAGGTGGAATATAAAATAACTTAGTTATTAAAATCATCTAAATAATGAAATCAATATCCCTCTCAGGTGAAAACCCTAAAAACTCCTTAGGATACATGTCATAAAACTGATCCACTATAAGAGGTAAGACATCAAGCTCTACTCCCTCAACATTTATTACTATACTCACAACTTCAGTTATGATCTGTTTTAGTTGATGATGGGTTGGACCTGTACAAGCTACCACGATATCCCATTCCCCATAATGGATGTAGTTATCACCCTTAGAAGATGTGGAAGTCACTATCCTTTGGTAACAATTGATGTGATCATGATATGAAACCAAACAGTCTATCAAAAATATCATGTCAAACTCTAACATTCCAATCATGAAAAAATACCAAAGGAGATAATACCAACCAATCTCAAGTGAACACTCCTTACAATGATGGATACCCCTGATTACACCCCTAATGGTGTGCTGATCGACACAACCCTACACAATTACTCCAACATCAAACCCAAAAAAGTCACAAACTAGGAAGTTATAATAGAATACGAAGCACCTATATCAAATAAAGAACTAGAAAATGTAGAAGTTATAATAATCATACCTTAGATAGTCAATGGTCTAACCTCTCTACCATCCAGAGTCGAATGAGGTTCATGTATCTTACCTATTCCTCTAACTTGGGCTCCTATCTAAGTTTCATTTGTTGAACTTGTCTTCTAATATATATTATCTTATCCTAAAGTACCACGTCCCCCACTATGATTGGTACAACTAGTGGGACACCAACTTCCATATTGATACTTGTTAAAATATCCCATACCAGTTCTCTGCATTGACCTAGGTCCCCCCATCACTACTCATATACTGAGACTTCCTATAGAACCTCAGTATATGTCCCATCCTATCACAAGATTGAAACTCCATTGGACATTTTAGACATTGACCTCACATTTTACCAAGATTTCCACACTAATAGTAAAACACTCGATCACTACATTGGGATACCAATCCACTCCCCTGACAACTCTTCCTTCCACCACCTTGGCGAAACTTATCATAATGAATCTTTCTACTATCGGTGGATGCACCACTAGAGAACCCAGATGAGACCATCTATCCACCACTAAAGGCCTCATTTAGGTTCCACTTAGAAACAAGAACCTGATTCACTACCTCAAAAAATTTATTAAAATGAAATATATTCACCTAGGAAATAATCTCACATATAAGATCATCTTGAAAATGTTTTCTATAGCTTCCTCATCTCCTAACAATGTTGGGAAAAAATAATGCAAGTTGGTGAAGTGTCCAGGATAATCCATCACTGACATACTCTCTTGGGTCAACCATATAAACTCTATAGCTATCTTCTATCTCTGGATATATACATAAACGTGTTCCATGAAAATACCCTATAACTCTTTCCATTCCATAACCTCTAAATTCTAATCCCAATTTTGAAAATACACTAGTTTTTCACTGGTCCTCACAACATATAAGTTTTCAACCTAACCCTCTTATCTAGAGAAGTCTCTATGTTATTCAGAATCTTCTCGATAAACTCAATCCATAACTCTATTCTCTCAAGTCCACACTCTCTAGTGAGTGTCGTAGGATACTATAGCAAGAACACTCTAATAATATTAAACAAACCAGGAATCACCCATACTAGATCTCTACCTATAAACTAAAATAAGTGAGATAAATTATCATATAACTTCTCTTCTTCCCTAACACATGAACCAAAAAGGGGTCTGGTTCCACTATCATATGTTCATTCTTAGAAATTTCAACCTTCTACTCTACTGGTAAAAACCTTTGTGTTGGGTTCCCATTAAAATTATAAAAAACAATTTTCAGGGAACTAACATATAATTTAATAAGTTACAAAAAATATGGTTCACAACTAGATATTAAAAAATACTTTCTGCATATGTTATCCCAATGGCCCTATCAGAAACACTATAACTACACCCAACCATCCCTATATAGGTTCATTGGAACTTCAGGATAAAATAAATTCAAAATTAAAATTTTTATTATAGACACCATTTTAACCATTTCAATTTAACATCTTTTAATTTTAAAATAATTTGAATCTCTTTATTAGAAACTATTTATTTAAAAACACGAAATAAACTGAAAATAATATTATTTCCCACATCCCAAATTCTATATTTCATGAAACATACCATGATATACTTTTCATGTGTTCCTAATATGAGGCATCTCATATAAATCCTTGAGTTCCTAAAATGATGCATGAATACACAGCTTTATTCCATGCCGACCCATGAGGAAAATATTAGAAATCTGAAACACCACAAAACATGTATATCAACCAAGGTGAAATAACATTTCAACTGTAACAAGAGAATAATAAGAATAGTAATCCCACCTTGGGAACTTGTGTTTCCCCCAGACATCAGTTAGATACTCCCATACATGAGGACATACCAAGGATTGACACATACTATCTCTTATATACCATTCCCAAATAGTAATGAATAAAAAAGAACAACTTTAATACCAATTTGTAACATCCCTACCCAGCTCACTTGAACTAATAGATAAATCAGCTCACTACATGACCTAGGGTGTACCTCCCCATACACCAAAGGATTTAAACTATCCCTGAGGGTCTAATGTATAATGTGGGGATACTAAACACTATTTATCAGAGTAGTAATAAAATATAAATGATAAGAAATTTATAACCAACAATATCCATATATCACATAACCAAATCCCCAATACTAGATAATTACCACAACCCAATATGGTAAACATATCATGTAATAACAATGTCACGTGTCAAGGAATAAAAAAATAATTACCCACTGACAATCCCAAAAATGGTTCCCAACATTATGTTTGGTCCCATCACCCATGCTCCCCACCAAATTCCAACTCAGCCATCTACCACTAAGAATTTTCCATTGTCTTGACCGACAACCATGAAATCTTCTTGGGTACCAATAGTGTCCCAAGAAGGGTGTGTGTAAAACTTAGCCGACATACCCCATGTTGTTTAAATAAATATTCAATCTAATAATGAAAGTGTATGAAAATTCACAAGGGAATAATAAATAGGGAAATAATGATAACATGTTTCTTGATTAAACAATACTTAATCAACCTCATTATCACTCAGGATCTTAATCACACCCAATCCAATCAAATTTGATTTGACTCATGATGGTCATCTAAATCATACACCATAGGGGTAACACATTTTGTACATGTAGCATCAGTATGAGTATCCAAACCAATGGTACATAACACCATGTATGACCATCACAATATATGATCTGGAACACTATATATGACATCCTAAACCATGGAACATAGAACACCATGTTTAATGATCCAATCAACAATGTGGAATTCCTTGTCCAATATCTTTAACCATTCCATCAATAATCACTTTTCAAGGTTCAATATAATCAAACTTTTTACCACATTAAAACATAAAGGGTGAGCATATTTAATTTATCATTATTCCCATGGTCTAATAAATTCAAATTCTTTAACCAAATTTCATAATTAAACTAGTTGACCATTTATTTATATAACACAAATGTTGCAGTTCTTAAAAAAAATTGAAAAACATAAACATTCCATTTTAACTATTTATATCTTCTTCCCTTTTATCAAGTAATAAAACATTTAATCCACAAATTAAGATAAACAACCCCTCATTCCATGCCAAGAATCCATGCAATAAGACTAACTAGTTTAAAGTCATAAACCCTCTATTACACCATTTATAACCCATTTATACTATTTTTAAGGGAGTGACACAACCCATGGGTAGACATAGACCTAGTACTATATCTATCAATATACCCAATAGGACATGTGAAGGGTCTAACATATCATTTAATTTCTCATTTTACTTTTCTCAAACAATGAATCAAATGAGCAGTAATTTAGTCCCATTTCACATAAGGTATACAAAAGAATAATGTCAAGAAATTCGGAAGAATCATGTAGACCACATACTTTATACTTTTAGAAAAGAACTCTTCCAACCTTGGACCTTGGTTTTATCTAAAATGACTAAAAATACCTAAGTGATAAACTTATTGAAAATAGCGCTCATGAGATTCAAAAGGAGATAAAAAACCAAGCAATTCTTCTTATAGAAAAGAGAAATAAATGGTCTCATAGACTTACTAATTGATTTGAATATCAAGAAACAACACTTCAAATTTTATATAATCAAAGGAGAACCACCCTTGGGATTAGAGGATGGAAATAGTTCACACCTTAGGATGATCTGATAGAAATGAGAATGAAGTTAATGGAAGAAATATATAATTTTATGAGTGAAAAATTATAAAATATAAACTTTTAATTTGGAACATGGTTTTTCCACATGGTTTTCCAAATCATGTGCCAAATGTGCAGTCTCCTATATCTATGGAGAAATCAGGCTGCATCATCTTTTGGTCCACATGTACAGTTTTTCAAATCATAATTATGTCATGAAAATGGTTTTTTCTAGCCCCACAATGTTTCGAGGACACCCCGTGCATGGTTTGTAAACCATGCTCCTCCCCAAACCATGATTCATAGTCATAGGTAATGATAAGCACTAACCATGTGAAATGAACTGTAAGTCCCATTACCCTTATTTTCCAAGACCTGATCCCATAGGATTATCTTTAGACCTTCCATGCATACAATAATCATTTCAAAATCTATTTTAACGGATTTTAACAAAAACTAAAATTAAAATGAACCACATAAAATGGTTGTGATCTCAAACTAGAGGACTAAATCTCCACCATTTTGTGTGTTATTTGACCAATATTTCCCTTTTAGAATGTTTCAAATACCAGTAATAACTCTCTTGGATGATTAGTGAAATCTACCTCACCACTTCACATTTTTATATTTTTCTCATTTTTTTGGACAAGAGGGACAAGCCTCCTTGGACCTAGTTTATCATCATATTTGGAACTAAATTAGTATGAATTTTTTATATCACCATTTTGAAATAGATTGACACTTTTTCCTCAATTTTAGTTATTACTTTTACATAACTTGAATTCTTAATGATTTATTAATTATTTTTATTGAAACATTTATTACTATTTTTACAAAATTTAATCGCACTTAAGAGATTGTGGTTAAAACCTTCCGTATTGTGGACATATTTACATTTGAGATTATTTACTTTAATATCATCTATACTAATAAATTTCATTCTCAAAGAACTATCATTTCCAAATTTTACTCCCCCCTAATACTGTTTTCTTATGTTATTGAAAATTTTAATGTCACTAGAAATGTGTGAGGAATAACCCCAATCAATAATCCATTGATTTCCTATCTTTTATTCTTTCAATGAAACTTCAATAATAAGATATATTTATCCCTTATTTTCATTTTAAATTACTTTTTAATTTTTCATTATAAGAAACTTATCTAGGAAATTTTTTCATATATTCATCAACATAGTAACCTTTTTTATCAGATCTAAAACATATTTCATCCAATCACTAAAATCTATTTTTTTGGATAGATTTTATGATTTCCTACTCACAAATTTATTCTATCGAGAATATTTTCTAATTTTCTATAATTTTATACCCATTACTTTATGAATTATTTTTTTCAAAGATATATTATACCAACACTAATTGGATTTATGCCCAAAAATTCAATAGCACTAGTAATAATATTTGAATCTGGGTTTTCTATGATAAAATAAGTTATGACATAATTTTGTTTCTTCTAGATAGGAATATGTTTTTCTTTATTCCTACTTAGGTATTATGATACTCTTACCCCAATATTTCCTTTATTTTATGTGGAAGAGTGTTTATCACTATTTTTCTTGTCCTATATTTATCTATATTTAGAATTCAAATAGGGATTATTTTTTAAAACATAATTACATTGATACTTTTTAGGTGTAGATTTAACTTAATTCTTTGAGTTCAGTTTCTCTACATCTTTTACTATATTATATTTGACTTCCACTACATTATTGAATTAATTTCTTATCTTCTTCAATTATTATTCCAATTTAATATATTTTTATTGCATTTTTCTTAACTCTTATTTTTTGCATTAGTTTCTCTTAAAGATATTTAACTAAAATTACTTCTCTATATCTTTCAACTTGAGGTTTTTATATTAATTATTGTGATCATATTTATTCTTTATTATGTCTTACAAATATTTATTTTACTTTCTATATTCTTTCTTGAAAAGTTTTATTTCATTTCTGTGCTTAGTATTCTACTCAAGACATGTTTTTGGTATTTATTTTCTCATATTATCCATATATGTTATCTCACCTTATTTTTATTCATTACTTGAGTATTATTATGCTTCTCCATATGAGTCATGAAGCTTGTGTTTTTTTTGAAAAAATATTCATCTAACTTGCTAATTAAATATATGTCATCCTATTTCCATTTACTCATAAAGAATCTTCTTTTTCTTATTATGATTTATTTTTTCCATCAACTAATTGCTAAAAAACTTTTGATCTCTTTATCATTTCTACTTTTTTGGCTTCACATGTTTATCATTAACTTTATACTATCCATTCTTATTCTTAAGATAGTTTATAATAAAATTTCTAATTAGAACCCATTTCAAACAATTGATTGTGAGTTTATATTTATATTTTCTCTTTCCTTTTCTGAAGTTATTTGAGATAAGAGTTGAAACTCTCATATAATCCCCATATGTTTCTTCTTTATCATCGAAATCATGAAGCTCTTCAACATCTTCTTCTTTAATTTTTAGTTTTCTCATGGCCTTAATTTCCATTTCCTTTTTAACCTTCTTTTTTAATATAAGATATTTTATCATCTCATATGAAATTATAATATTATGAAATTCATTAAGATAAAGAACCTCTATATCTTAAATTATTGAAATTTTAGGTTCAATCTTATCTGGGAAATTTATCACAAGATTCTAAAAAATTATATCATCTTCTAGTTTTTCTCTATTTCATTTGATATTTCTAATAATTTCACTGACTCTAGTAATGTTTCCATCTATATTCTCATATTTATCCATATTTATATATTCAAATTGGATCATCCAGATCTACAATATAGATTATATTACATTTAAAATTCATTTAAATATGCTTTACAAATTTTCCCACATTTCTTTTTCAATTTGAATTCCCATATCCTCAATGTATAATTTTTTGATAAATACATCAGTATAGAATTATAGTATTTAAAATTAACCTCCAACTTTATCTTATCAGAAAATAACATTGGTGTACTTTATAAATAGGTGGAGATCCATTTTTTATTACATATACCACTTTCATGCCAAGATATACAAGACATGAAATAATAATATTATTCCAACCATATTAATTATTTCTATTTATGGTAGGTATTCCATTATTGTTCATTGAGTTTATATTATTCATATTTAGATACATATTGATATTGTAGATGGATCTTGGGAGCTCTGATACCAGTTGATGTGCCCTAGGAGTAGGGTTTCTTAATGGTTCTTAGCCCCACTAACCCATATTTGTATGGAAAGGTGGATTATAAAGATATGTTCTATATTTTAAATGGACATAAATAATCAATGGGAAAACAAGGGGCTTATAAAAATTGAACCGTGGGCTAGAAATAGTTTTTTTATTTTAATATTGTTTCAATTTAAGGTATAATTTTTAAATGAAAAAAATATTTCTTTTATGAATTTTATATATTAATAATTATGTGATATATATAATGTGTTTAATATTTAATATTCTTTAATATTAAGGGTTTATTTATTTTTAAAAAATTATTTGTAATCTTGATTACATATACGAGTCAGCCCATGGACTGACCCAATTAAACCACAGACCAGGATGTAATTTTTTTTAAATCCCACTTTAAATATGGGCCTAAATGGACCACTAATTTTTAGGCCTAGTCTATATAAGGCCATACCACACTACCCAAGACCATCCTTTTAAATACCCTTACCTCGGAGTGGGTAAACTACTGAAAAGGGGGTCTAAATCAGTTGTGTAGATATTTTAAAATTTATTTCTATTTAAAAAATTAGTAGTATTATGTAAGGATTTGATACTATATAAAATACAACTAAAACTTACCCATAAAAAAAATATAATGTTAAGTAACACATAAATTTTTATAAGGTACAATACCTTAATGGGTACCTAATCCTTATTGTGTTTGGTTGCTATCCAAATCCATAATTTTTTTACTAATAAATAATATCTAATTACAATTTTGTAGAGAGGTATCAACCTCTTCCTTAGTGTTATTACCATCAATACATAACATCCCACTATTTACAATGTGATCAAAAGAATTTGAGTAAGATCAATTTTGAATCTAGGTTGTTTTAGTAACTATTGATGGTCTTACTATTTTAGACTTAAAAATAGTAGAATAGATTTGAGTAGTTTTTCAAGGACATTTTCCTCTGATACAATTGATGATAAACATATATTGGTTTTCCTTTCACAAACCATGTATTATTCTTCTCAAAATTGAATCAATAAATGCTCAGGATTGAGATTTTTTTAGTTCTCAATTGAACTATGACTTCTAGCTTTGTTTTCTCTCTTAATATTTTAACTTTTAGTGATATTATCCCCCCAATTTTATTTCACTCCTTATTTAGGTCCCCAAAATGTTTTAGGTTTCAATTATATTGGTCTTCTATTTTATGTTTTATGGACTTTCAAATTCACGTACTTAAAACATTTTTAAGTTTCAAGTAAGCAGTTTTGAAAGCGTATAAATTACTTTTTATCAATATTGTTTTTGGAAATTATTTTTGTTTTCAACTATTTATTATATGTTTAATCAATTTTTTTAGTTTCAATTATATTCATTTTATATTTTATATTTTATAGTCTTTCAAATTCACGTACTTGAAACATTTTTAAGTTTCAATTAGGCGATTCTGAAAGGTTATAGATTACTTTTCATCAACATTTTTGAGGAAATTATTTTTGTTTTCAACTATTAATTATATTTTTAATCAATGTTTAAAATTTAATTTATATTGGCCTTATAGTTTATATTTTATTGTATTTCAAAGTCACATACTTGAAACAGAATCCCACATCAAAAATGCAAAATGTACTACACAGGGAAGGGAGAACCTGAATCCCACATCGAAAATGCAGAATGATTTTTAGGGCAAACCCTCTTATAAAAGGGAGGCCTGGGTAAGGGTTTCTGTCAGAATCCAGACTGCTGTAATGGCTATAGCGCTGGATCTTTAATAGCAGAGAAATTTTGTGGATTTTTTTGTTTTGTTTATATATACGTAAACAAAACAAAACAAAAAAACTAAAGATAAAAATAAAAATTTTCAAATTTTTTTTAAGGGAAAGGTGGCATCGCGGATGCCGCCTTTCACCCGTAGTGAAAATACGGCATCGCGGATGCCGCCTTGCACCCAAAATGAAAAGGCGGCATCTAGGATGCTGCCTTTCGGGTGCATTTTTAAAAATATTTTTAACATAACCATTTTCTGGAATTTTTTTTAAAAAACGTAAAAACAACTCGTGGGAACCCTAAAAAATAGTGTGAAATAAATCTAAAAAAACCCCATTTAAATTGAATTAAAATAAAATGTTAGAAGTCTAATAATATTAATAATACTTTAATGATAATAATAATAATAATAATAATAATAATAATAATAATAATACAACAATAAAATTATTTCTAACAATTATTTTAATTAACATCAATTTATAATTTCAATATTGATAATAACATTAATAATAATTCATAATAATAAAATTTTAAATTTTAGTTTTTAGATAAAATAAAAATATTAAAATTATTAATACCCATAAAAATTTTATATGACACAATAAATTAACATTTATTTATTAATTTTAATTATTGGAAGACAAAAAGGCCATGCAGTTGTCTGGGAGAAGCCGTACGACATCATGCTCTTCCTGTACGCCCAATGACGTTGAACCCAAAACTCGCACTTTTAACATAAACTCAAAACTTTCATCCAAGACTCAACTCAAACCCCCCAAAAAATATTTAAAGGTAATAAAATAATAAAATAATAGAAATACATGGGTCAGGGTGTGACACCAATTCTTGACAGGTGATTCCATATTGACAGTTTCACCCTCGTATGTCGTTGTTGTTCGTTACCTACCTTAGAGAGGTTTGATATATGCATTAGATACCATGTGTTGAGATGGGTGTGTGGATGATGCCTCATGAGATGTGACATTGTTGAAAGGTTTTATCTTTGGGGTAGGTGGTTAGACCTGGTGACCTCGTTAGGAGACTTGATTGGTAGGGAAAGTTGGGAAACCTAGAGACCCTTAGTTTTGAATGAGACCCTTGTATGTTGATGTTTAATTTTGGTTAAGGGAAGCCTATGAGAGCGGTTTTATTGAGTTTATGAATTAGTTTTGAGGAATTTAATTTGGTTATACGCTCTTGTTGATACTAGTGCATGGTAGGTGCCTAGGTTTTCTAATATAGACCAAGTGATTATTTCTATTTTTAAGAAGCACATAGGGTGATTATGTTTCAAGAATTGTTTCTATAGGAAGTATTGTTAAATTTCCTAGACCTATTAACTATTAGTTGGGTGTTTGACACATTAATTTTGAAAAATGACAATGTTTTATTATTTTTCATGGAATAAATTGTAGCATAAGAGAGGTGCTCAGTATTAAAGAGGAGTTCCAAGGGATATTCTGAAATAATGAGAATGATGTTCCATGTAGTATGGTTGGATTTTCCTTTTTGATGAATGAATCATAGGATCATGAGTCAGGTGATAAAGATACGCATCTGTTGATTATTGTTCCATTTAAATCGTAAATCATTGAGTGGTCGGGTGCAATATGATGACTAATGTTTTCAATGACATTCCACAATCATGGTTTCCCATGAGAGTTGATGAAATGAAAATTTCCATCCATGGTATGGGATACATTCAAAATAAATTAGGTGTCATGGGATGGTTGACCCATGATTTGATCTGGACATGAAATGTCAAGAGATGTGGTGTTAGGTGTTTGTTAAAAGAAAATGAAACCTGTTTGATGGGATCATGGATCAGTGAGAGATTTATATGCTTATCAATGGAATATTATCATACTTCTAGTTATATATGATCATTCCATTTATCTTGAAATCATCCTTAGTATTATAGGAGAGAATTCATTGTACACCGATCCACTTAAATATTTTTTCACATTTTGTGGATGAACTCCTTCAAAATTGCGCTCGAGCAGTGCTATAAGGTAATATATATAGTGGGGAGTGCACCATTTTCCATTTAAGGGTGGTGAAACATGTTTTAAATGAAATTCTATAATGTAATGGTAATGGTCTATTGATCTTGATTTCTGATTATTGATAAGATGATAAAGATGCTCCTATGGTGAGGAGTGCCCAATCAGTGGTAGTTAAATGATTCATGTGTAAGAGAGTTGTTAAAAATATGGGACTAATCATTTTATGGTCAAGATAGCTTAGTTGTAAATATGCCTAGGGTTAGATCATGGATAATTTTTTACCACCAATTCTTTTTGGGGATGATAACATTTATGGTGGGTAGGTTGTAATGACCCATGTTTTTTCAAACTGGATATTTGAGAAAAAAATTGAATTTTTTTCTTTTAGATCCTTATAAGGGGTAAAATGGTCATATTAACCTATAATATGACCTTAGATACTTTTCATAATGACTCCATTTGTCTATAATATTATTTTTACCCTAGTAAATGAGTTTGATAAAATTTTGAGCTATATGAAATTTCATGGAATAGTTATTTTTTAATAAAATCAATTAAATATAAATTTATTCACATGTGTTCATTTAAAATATATTTTGGATGGAGCATCAGACTGAGAATTTATCCCTACTATTTATTTTTTAATGGGGGTTTTTTCTATGAAAGCAATAAACTCATGTCAGGCACAGGGGTCGGGCCTAAACTGTGTTTTCTTTTTTTCTTTCTTTTTCCTCCTTTTTCTTATTTTACTTTTCTTATGTACTTTTATCTCCTAGATTCTTGCACACTCCCCTGTATGGGATTAATTTTACATAAATTATACATGATAGTGATATGGAGATAGATAAATAGGGATAGAGGAATGGATGTGCCACTGTAGATCTTGGGAGGAGCCAGATCGCCATGTGGGAGCTGTGGACTGTGGATATGGGCGAAGCTTCAGTGGATTCTTCCCAATGGTAGGCCATTTTTTTTATTAATTTTCCATAAATCACAATATATTTATTTATTTATAGTTTTAAATCCCTTTTATCCCTTCTTAGGTCCCCTTGGGGCAATCTATATATTTTAAGGAGAAAATGGGGGTTCGAGCCGTTATGAGAGGTTTCCAATTTGAAAATCTTGATCACACGATATGTATTTTAGGAATGAATTCCATGTATTCTTCCAATTCTAAGAAGATTATCATTTTATAATTACATTCTATGTATAGGGAATACACGTTTTTTACTGGTACTCGGTCATATAGCCAAATACTAGGACAAAATGCTCGAGTAGGGGTACTTGTTCATGTAAATTACATGACCAAACCTTGGGTGGGATGTATGCCAAATAGAGGTACATAGCCAGGAACAATACATGTCCAGGTCATTTGAGGAAAATTGGTCAGTACCCTATATAGGTTACACACTATATACTTGGTATACGCGCTATGTAAGTGGGATTTAAACACAATGTATGGTTAAAGTACACACCTAGGTGGGGCTTCAAGGGTACACACTGTGTACTAGGGTACCCACACCGTGTACTGCTCATTTACTACCCTTTTTTGGGTTTTCCTATTTTATGCCCTATATTTATAATTTGAAACTTGAGTAGTCTATTTTGAGTAAACTTCCACATAGATCGTGTTGGTGAAACCCTCATAGTGATTGGAGGACTCCCACGAGGTGTTTTAGTATTTTTATTAAGCACAATGGTTTTTCCATTGGTAATCAAATCTAGATATATCATGAGTGTGAGACCCTAGATCTGTAGTGGACTATGATCCATATATCTAGACTTTTATTCAAGGAAATTTCCTTTTAGTACAAGTGCATATATTATCTTTTTACCTAGAGGATCCCATATAGGATTCCACTACCTTATTATTGTTTTCGAGGGGCCCCTGTGGGACAAATTTCCATATATACTAACCTTGGGAATCCTTTGTTGGATCCCTATAAATATTTATTCTTCCTGAGTATACAATGTATAATTCTTATACCTACATATATAATTTGAAGGATAACTTATAGGATGAATCCACTTATGTTTTCTTGAGAGGATCTCATGTAGGTTGCCTTTGTTTACTTACTCCTTTTGAGGATTCGATGTAGGATTCCTTCGATAACTTAATATTCTTGAGATTATCAAGAGGGATTCCTTCTCTTATGTATGTAGTTTGAGGAAAAAAATTAGGATTCCTCTCTAGTTTTGTGACCTTAGGGACCGAGTGGGTTCCCTGGTGTTTAAATGACCCTGATCTAGTACATTGGGTTTGGGTAGAGAAGGTAGTGGGTGTCACCTTAGAATCCATACCAAACTTGTAACACCAATGGTATATGACAGTATTAGTGTGTTTCAATGTTCATCCACACTCAATATTTTATTTATGTATTCACATGGTTACTATTGATGTACCTATGATTTGCAGAGGTACTTCTTGGATTTTGGATGATGAGCCTAATGCGACAAGTTTTGTGATAGGGATGCCAAGGAATACTTCATGGGATGAGACTTTTGAACCTCTATGTTTGAATATTATCTTATTTGGATGCCCATACATATTTCTATGATCTATCTATTAATTCTGATTGGTTTTTTTAGGTCCATATATATTTATTCAGATCCTACTGTTGATCCCACTTGATTACAGGGAGGCCCCTATAGACTTCCTTTGATTTGGATTATGAGCCGTACATGGTCATAGGTTACCATGTTAGAAAGTCCCATTTGTTAGTGGGAATCCTCCCTATATAGGGAATCATTTTTTGAGGTGGATTTCTATTTTCTCAGAGAAACCCTCTACCTAGTTCCTCATTGTGGATGCATATCTTCTAGGATCTAGGAGATTACTATAGGTTTCTAGGTGGGTTCATTCCCCACAAGATGTGGATGTTATTTAAATCCTGAACTATTGATGTTGATCTCCTCTAGTGATTCCTATGATACTCCCTATGATCAAGTGGATGTACCATTACTGCATTTCTAAGAATTATCTAGGAATAGGGCTATTGAGTGAGATATTGAATAGATTTCGAGTGTTATCTTGGATCTAAAAAGTATTCCTATTTCCTAAGGTTAATCCCCCTTAGGTAACATCCAAGTTATAATGTTAGGATTTTCTATAGACCTAGATCTATGAACATGACATTGGATTATGATATATGTAGCTTGAGTGGTTTGGCTTCTATATCAGTCCCCTGTTTATAAGGTTCCTATATACTTCTCAGAACACTTTATCATAGTTATTAGAGTTTATTATATGTGAACCTAGGGTTAGGACATGTATATCATATGGAGACATAGCTTTATCAGAGAAATTTATGGTGTTGGATGAAGTAGGTATTATTGATTAGGATTATAGACCCAAATAACTACTTAATTATGCATCGCTTGAGTGGTCTGATGTCCAAATCAATGCCCTTTTCATAGGATGTCTAGAATATCAGGATTATGGACCCATGAATTGACTACTATTGATTCATGTTATATTTTACCTTAATCACATATATATATATTGGGATATATATATATATATAATTAAATATTTTCCTTTTTATTGGGATCATGAACCAAGGGATCGACTATGGTTTCACTTTATTTATTTTAATTATAATTTGTAGTTGCATCTTAGCTAGGCTGAGCATGTTGCATGAGCATGCACTTATGACATAAGATTTATAGGTTCATCATTGGGGTGGCCTACAGAGATAATTTATCACCCTTTTATGTACACCTCGTTTTGTGTGAATACATTATGTCTTCATTTTAGGTTGTTCAAAGATGCATAATGGATAGGGATGATGCCAAGGTTTTCATGACAAAGAGGAACTGCTTGAGTGGTTTCTTATGATTGGGTTGTATCATCTCCACAGTTTCTTGGATACTTAGAATTTGGTATGTCTCAAAGATAGTAGTAGATACCTATACTTTTATTTTGGTATATTTTATGTAATCTTGCATGTCTGGCCGACCTAGTGGGTGACCAGTGTTGTATATATTACATTCTAATTCAGACCTTTATCACATTCCATTTTAATAATTACATCCTTGTTTATTTTTATTGCTTCTATGATCTGATTATTTATTATTATGTATCATGCTTGGATATTTATGGTATTTTTACTCTGACATGAGGGCTTAGTCTCTCCCCAATCACCCCTAGGCCCTTGTTACTAGTTAGAAGCCTCTAGAATACATGGAGGAACACATGAGGATATTTGGTGAACTATCCCAAGGCACCAGATTAGTGGCATCTTACTGGGTATGTTCCACAACAATCCCATAATGAAATCATGTAATAGTAAACATGATTTTTCTATTTGAACAATGTAAAAAATAATTTATATAATGATTTGTATTTTCACCATTACTTCTGATTACAGGTTTGAATTTATTTTAATTGAGATTACAAATGATTTTATTAGGGTAATTCCATCCTTTAGTAAACACACTATAATCTAATTTCTAATAATCCACTTTAGCGAACAAATAATTTATTATATTATCATGTAAGGCATAAGAATACAAATCATTATAAATTTTAGAATTTAATTTTAATTTTTTTTTCAAAAAATATGTTTTTCAATAATAGAATAATAATAATAATTCCTATAATTTTATGATTTTTATTTAATGAATCATACATATCTTCAAATAGGAAATAATATTCATTAATTTCATTAGAATAATAACTTTAATATTTATAATTTATAGAGAAAAATAATTATACCCATTCTGTATGAGCCATAAGACATTCATTTACCTTTTGGTTTGAACGCCCAACTTTATGGTGAGAATGAGACTCATCACATGAATAATTAGAAGCAATCCAAGTAGAATTTTTAATTTCCTTTACTTTATTATTATAGTGTTATTTTTTATGAAACTTATTTTTTTGTTTAAGTTGAGGGTAGTAAGGTCTGACATGTCCTATTTTCTTGCATTCAAAACATCTGACCTCATTTCAATCATCCTTCTTGAATCTTTCAATGGTTTACCTGTATCCCTTTATCATATGACACAACATTATAAACCATTTAAAAATATGTGAAGTCTAATCATTGGAAAACAAACTACTAAAATCATCATCATATTAGTCAAAACATGTATCTTTAAATTCTTTATCATTATTTAAAGTATAAACTTTGAAAGTATCCTTTTCCTTCTCGACTAGCTTGTCTTCATCAGCTCATGCTTTCATATAAGCTTTATACATCATGAATGTTTCAATAAAATTCATTATTTTTATATCATTATAAGGTTTAAAATATCTAATAATATTATATATTTCAATACATTTGGTATATAAAACTCTTAGAACTTTTAAATATTAATCTAGTTCTGGTGCATTAGTTCCCATTGTAGAAACATTGTTCACTATTTTAGTAAGTCTTTCATTAAATTGAGTAATAATTTCCCCATCAAACATTATATGAGTATCAATATTAAACTATATAGTGTTGTACCATAATTGTATTACATTTTCATCTCCCGTATAGGAAATGGAAACAATTTCCCATATTTCATAAGTAGCAATGCACTATGAAATTCTGTGGAATTCATCTGTTTCTAATCCAAAAAATGATAAAATTAAAATCCTTTGAATTTAATTCACAATCAGGTTATTGATTTGAACTACATAACTTAGGTTTTCTAGTAATAATCTTATAGTGTTTCACCCCTTCATATAAACATTCAAACCAAGGTTCTTTATTTAAATAACCATTCTATATTTCCAGCAACCAAAATTCTCACCATTAAAATATTGTGCTCTAATCATTGATATAAATAATCAGGGATCATCTATTGTAAGTTGTATTTTTTTATTATATATTCTATCTAGATTGTTAAAATTGAAGAGATATATCATTGTAGTGCTATAACAACCTGATATTTAAAAAAAACTACATTCTATAGTGTATACGACATGTAACACCTTTCCGAAACGAACCATGGAATATTATAATTTAAATATGAATGCTACAATAAAGCTGTTAAATTAGATGGTATGAATAACATTAAATAATTTATAAAATATATTAAAATTTCCTGCTCAATATATATATATTGATTAATTTTTATGAAATAAGCACTTAATTTTTATTAAATTCATTTTATGTTTCAAAAATACATTTTCATCAAAAATGATTTTTACTAATATTATAATAATCTATTAAACTTTTATAAAATGAAATTGAAAAAAAATTATATACATTTTTTAAATCATAATACCAAAATTATCTTAAGGTTGATTTTTTATAATTTTCTGTGAAGTTAGATTTTTTATTGAAAAGTGAAAAATACTGAATTTTATTGAAAAATGTCTTTTTAAAGTATTTATAAAGTAAAATTATATTTTTGGAATATTTTTAAAATTAAATTAGTTCTTATGGATTAATAAAAACCCATTTATTTTCTTATAAATATATTTTATATTTTAATTAGTTATAAAAATATTTTTAAAGAGGCATTTTTTCTAAAAAACTATTTTCATCGCATTTGTTGATTTAATTTTAAATTAAAATTTGACGCTTCTATGTTTTAAATCCTGAAAAAAATTCCCATATTAGAAATTAGGATTTAATTTTTTTAAGTAATTTCCTTTTATTTTTTAACATTATGAATAATAACCGTAGTAAATATATGTCACCTCGGTAAGGGTAAATCAGGTAATTTAGGATAAAAATAATATGACAGTGAATCCAAAATGAAACTAACATTTTCTTTAATTTTATTGGACGAGTATATATAATTAATAATCATAATAAATTTTAATATATAACCTTTTGGTTCCATTTGGCCATGATTTTGACCTTTAAATTATTGTATATAAAGAAAATTCAAAAATTTCATTCTCTTTGTTTCTGTATATCTTTATTTAAGTGTAAGGATAAACAGAGGATATGTTTGGTTATAAATATTTATTTTAAATATAAATTAATTTTTTTAACATGTTATTTTATTTATAAATTTTTATTGATGAAATAATTACCTTAAAATATTACGCAATACTGACGGAGAAATGATTCAATTAACAAAAAAATAAGATAAATGATAATAAAATTGTTAAAATTAATATAATTTGAATTAATTATTATATTAATTTTTTAATATAACTATACAATTTTATTTACATTTGAATTGATTATATTTGAATTTATGGGTGGTCTTGATGGTATTAAAGACAATGTAATTGAATTGTTCTAAAATTGATATTAATAATATTCTAAATTAAATAATATTTTTTTAAATGATTTAAAAGTTATAAAAATAATATATTTAGATAATTAATTTTATAAGGTTTAAAATATCAACCATGGTTATTTTAAGGTCTGATTTTGCTTTTATAGAAATCATATTGACTACTAAAGAGTAAAAAACCTTATTATCATGGTAATCATCAAAATGGATTAACAAGGGTTAAAAAAAAAGGATACCGGTAAAAAACATATATAAACTTATTGAAATTTTATTTTTATGAGATAATTTTGAATCATACTCATATTAAATAAGAATATT
This sequence comes from Viscum album, assembly GCA_963277665.1. Taxonomy (NCBI): domain Eukaryota; kingdom Viridiplantae; phylum Streptophyta; class Magnoliopsida; order Santalales; family Viscaceae; genus Viscum; species Viscum album. The sequence continues at coordinate 1,692,298,041 of OY728143.1, read as the reverse complement.
ATCAATTTTATTCATTTGAAAATAAAAATTAATTTATATTAATTTAATATTTTAATAAATTCCAAAATTTCCCCTACACTATCTTATAAAATGAAACCTGTTTTTCTCATTTATTCACAGTTAAAAACAGATTTGGTTTGAAAAATCAATAAAACAATTCCTTCATCACATATCTCTACATGGTCTAGAGTCCATATTCTTTGCATAATACCATACTTATAGGTCTTAAGGAGTAATGTAAAGGAGGTTATTCGAAAAAAGGGTAGTGTTCTTATTCGAGTGTTTTTGTTTTATTTTATCTTAAATCTTTTTAAAATCATCATTAACCATGATTATACAATAAAATTACTATATCCAATATAATGATATTTTTCTATGTCAATGTAATAACCTATATCAATCTCCAACCTCCATCAAATGGGAAAGGAATGTATCTTTATTGTGTATTCCATACTACTACATCACAGACTAATGTAATTCGTTTTCCATCACCACCTATCATGAATCATAATATTTATTTATTTAATTAATATATATTATATTCATTGTAACACCCGAGACTTTTATGAGAAATATTTTGTTTTTATGTTATATAAATCATCAAAGGAATCTTTCACTACACACAACACTAGCTTGGCTTGCTTTACACGCAACCGCGGCCTTCCTCGATAGCTTGTGTCGTACGCAATACCGAGTTTCACTATACAACGATATGCTATTAAAATATTAAAACTAACCGTTTTGAATAGTAATAACCACTTTTTGAAATTTTGTAAATTTTATTTTTCAAAATGGACTTCATTTTTGGATTCGGAATATCAAAATTAGATTAGGGTGAAATTTTGGAACTTTTCGGATAACTTTCATATTCTGATGAATAGTGAAAATTATTAAATTTTAATTAAAAACAATTTTTTTAAACGAAATAATTAATAGTAATAAATTATTAATTTGAGTGGTTTTAAATTATATTTAGAATATATTTTTACAATTTAATACAATGTTGTTCATTGGATGTAATTTCACATTTAAACCAGACATAAACAAGTGTCAATCTTTTGATAGTTATTTGTCTTGACGACGGGAATTAATTTTTAAATTAGTTAATGTAACTGATATGTTTTGAATTTGGTAAAATAAACATCATTTTTGAATTCATAATATCAAATATATCTTAGGCCTAATTTTTGGTATTTTTCTGGAAACTTTCATTTTTTGATGAATAGTGAAACCACTAAGTGGTAGTTAAAAAACTGAATTTTTTCATAAAACTTAATTTTATCACTTCTGTGAGTGGAATTTCGAAAATCTGAGAGACACGGTTAATATCAAGGACTAAAATGTGGTTCAATGAGATGAAAATAATTTTTGGTAAATAGTAACTTTTTACTTTTTTTACCACGGTTAAAAGTAAATAGGGTAGTTAAGGGTAAAAATGATATTATTATTACCCTTAGGAATAAAATATGACCATTTAGGCCCACTTGGATTAGATTAGGACATTTATTATCAATTTATTTAAAGAAGGGTTAAAATAGTTAAAATCAAAGTTTAATAACTAAAGAATTTTTAATATAGGGTTATACATAAGATAAATTCGACTATAAATATTACATAGAAATATAAAAAGATTTCCTACATAATGGTATTTTATTTGTAATTTTTAGAATTACAATAATTTAATTTATTTATGATACAATGATGATGCAGTAATTATCTTATTAATGAAATATTGACATAATTGATGTTATAAATACCCAAATAAATGTAATTTGAGACTTTTTGTGAATTCCAATAATTTTATATGTTAATATGACATGTTAGTATTGATTTAATTAAATGTTTTCAAACTAATCATTCTGTTATGATTTTCACAAAAATCAATTACCAAATAGTGTCAAAATTGACATAAAATAGTTTTTAAAAAAAATACTATATTATTAATTGTTATTTTATTCCTAAAAATCTAAGGTTCGGCCAAATGACTTAGATAAGGTTATATATATTAATAATAAACAACTTGGGGTTCGTTTGGCTTGATATAGTAAGTTTATTAACCTTATAGTGTAAGAAAACAAGAAGACACGGTAAAAGTTAAATTATCTAACTTAAAGTTAAATCTATATGATAAGGTTAAAATTGATACCTAAACTTGTCTAAATTCTATTGGATGAGAGGATTTTGACCCATCCCCACCTTAGCTTCGAAATATATCAATTTGGAGCTATTAAAAACCTAATTTGACTTTATAATAAAATAATATTTTTAATTATTCCAAAGGTGCCCCTCTCCTCCCTTATAAAAGGGAACCTCCTCCCTCTCGTCCTCACACCACTTTGAGCCTTCAAGATCAGCAAAAACCTACCAATATCTCCTCTCCACTTCCCTAGAAACATCCTAGAGGTCCTGGTCTTCTTCAAAGACTAATTTTAGTGCCCTAAGAGGAGGTCTCAAAGAGGTGCTTCAAAGAAGAGGTAATGCCCGTTACCGATTCTTTCATCTTTATTTCTCCTTCCACTTATCCTTATTTAGTTGTTTAATTATGAATTAATAACATAAGTTTCACTCATATACTTATATGTTATTATAAGTATGAAACAACCCTATTTCACCATCTATCCATCCTACGGAAAACGAAATCACCACGCGTGCGTACGTACGGAATACCGTCTCCACGCCATGGTGTAATCTGTTTTCCACCACCACCTTACTCGGATGGGTATATGGTATAAATAATAACTATATATGATTATTGTAAAGTTATATTGATTTTTAAATAGTATAAATACACTCCAATACAATTCCACGATCATGGGAACGATATCATCGCTCGTGCGTACGTACGGAATACCGTCTCCACGATGTGATGCGACTCGTTATACATGATCTTCATTGAATAATGATTATATAAATGAATTGAGTGAAAGAATATGATATATATTACACTAATACCATTCTGGAAATGAGGTATCTATAACCTAAAAAGAAAAATGAGAATTTATTCGACAAAACGCGCATAAGAACAAAAAGTAATAAACACCCGAATAACAAGTAGTAATGAAATATTACTAATAAGAAGATAAGAATATGACCATATATGATATCATAAAAATAAGTATCATTCTGTAATTAAATCATTATAGAGGAGGTTCGGACACTTACGAAGCAAATCGGACCTAAGGTAAGGGAAAATATCACAATCTCATTTTATCCGAGATTGTTTATACTTTGGTATTTACTGGGGTGTATTTTATCATCAACATCCATGTTTCCTCAATATGTAATATTGTTTCCATCCACCTAAAATTGTTTAAATCCAATTTTACCCTTCGGTGAGTTTTTAGTAAAAGATATGAAAGGAATCTTTTGTCATTTTTCGTACGAGGTACTTTTTGACTTTTCTGACAAAAGTACGGGAAGAATGTTTTTTTAACTTATACTGCATGAATGGATTTTTAAAACATTATTTCCAAGAATATTACTTTACAAGTTTTCAAGTTTATTTTTAATCAACTTCTTTTAGTATGACATGTTAAGAAAGGAAAAATGTTTTTGAAGTAGAAAGGATATTTTCCTCAAGAATGGAGTTCAAGTGTTTTATCAAAATTATTTTCCATCTAAGATAATATAGGGTTCTGTTTCTATCACCATTATTACATTGATTTGATTATGTTGTGATGGAATTATTTCTATGAATTCCTTTATCTTATATGAATTGTTTTATGATGTCATGTTGTTTAAGAATCCCATTTTTATTACATGGGTTATGCAATGATGTATGATTTATGATTTTGTGGCACACATATGAATGGTATCATTATGAGATTGGTGGGACCTATATCTCCCTCCAATGCATTGGGTAAAGATTTTATATCTCATGAGATAGACATGGCTGGAACGGTAGGTTAAACCGGTTCAGTGAAACAGGACTGAAACGAGGAGTGAACTCGGTTCAGAAATGGACTTTGTCCACTAAGACAGTCTTGGCAATGAGTCTTGACTAATAAGAAATGATTCTCTATGATTATGTGTGTATGCCAAAAAGTTTCATGTTTTAAGTTATGATTATTAGTATTTCATTTCACTACTATGATTTATCCCATGTTATGAAATTATGCTATCTTTTGCAGGTTAAGATTTCCAAAATGTTATGTTCTTATGAATATGATGTGATTGATATTTATTTTGTTTACCCTTACTGAGCATTTGAGTTCACCCTTTTGTATGTTTTCTTTCCCCAGGTCAGGAAGAAGGTTAGTAAGTAAGATATGCCAAAAGGGACTATAGATATGATGAAATAAATGGTAGATAGTGTAGAAGCTTTATGAACCATTTGTATATGTTTCCCAGTTTCTAAAGACACTTTACCTATACGGTCCTTTCATGGTTTTGTTATATGTTGTAATAATTATGCTTCAATTTTGAATTAATAACAATGTATGTAAAGTATGGGTTGTTATAGTTGGTATCAGAGGAAAGGTATAGTCAACCTTTGGAAACTAGGATGTGAAAGCCTTAGTAAGAACCCTAAGGATAATTCTAAGCATAGAACACAATCTTAGTGTTTTAGAAATGACCATGAATAACCTAGGATAAGACCTTAAGTGTGAAATTTTATTCTTGATTTGTGGTTTTCATATTATAATTAGTGTTGCTCACAATATTCTTCTTGGTTTTAGTCAATGGCTGGAACCCGAAGGAACTGTGTTAATGCGGAATGCGATGGGCAATGCAATGATTGTCCCCCTGAGCAACCAAACGTTATGGGAGCTGGAATGAAAAATCTTATAGCCATGCTCACACAACTTTCTCAAGCTATGAATCATGCAGGACTTCCAAACGAGCAAAGGAAGGAGCAACATTCTGTTGAATCCTTTATGAGGCATCGTCCACCTTCTTTCAGCGGGTCTACTGATCCATTAGTTGCTGAACAATGGATTAGTACTAATTAAAAGATATTTTCAATTCTTCAATGTTCTGAACATGATAAAGTCATCCTAGCAGTGTATCGTTTGGAAGGAGATGCTGATAAATGATGGAATCTTATTAAGAATACGAGGCATAGGGATGAAATTGAGTCCATGGAATGGGACGAGTTCAAGAACTTATTTTTCAATAAGTACTTCCCTCGTATTCTCCGAACAAATATGGAGAAAGAGTTTCTTAAACTGAAGCAAAAGGATGATGAATCTGTTGGTACCTATGAATCAAATTTTACAAGACTTGCAAGGTACGCTTCTGGTATTATTATCCAACCTGAGAGTAGAGATCGATCGATTCTTTAGTGGCTTAAAACCAAGTCTTCGAAGGGCCTTAGCCATAAGGGACTTCAATAGCTATGAGGAAATCGTTTGATGTGATCTCAAAGTTGAGATGGAGATTGGAGTAACCCATCAGTCATATGGGTTTTATAAGAAGAGGAAAATGAAATTCAAAGGAAAATCTAAAGAGCACACTGAAAAGAAGATGAGCTTTCCCTTATGCTCAAAGTGTGGAAAGAAACATGGAGGGAGTTGTCTTAAAGGGAAAAGTAAATGTTTCAAATGTGGAAAGGAAGGTCATCGGGCATTTGAATGCCGTAATGATGGGAATAAGTTGTCTAATGATGCAAACAAAAGAAGGGACACACAGAATGAACCTACTACACTTCAATGTTTCAAGTGCAAGGAGATGGGGCATTATGCCAATAAATGCCCTAATCCAAGGGTTGTTGAAGATGATAGACATCAAGAAAATCTTAAGGCTAAAGACAAAGGAAAGTCACATGCAATTTCTATCAGCGATGTGGAGTACGATGACGATGTGGTGAAAGGTACACTTACCATCCACTCTAAAGTAGCAAATGTTTTATTTGATTCTGGATCCACCCACTCTTTTATTTCTGAATATTTTTCTAAGGGTATCACCGTATTACCTCAACAATTAGATATTGAGTTAGCTGTGACAACCCTTAATGGCACAACAGTCGCATCAAAAGTTTATAATTCTTCCCCGATTGAAGTTTGTGGGAAAGTGCTTCCTGCAAATCTTGTGATCCTTCCTATAGTGGAATTTGATGTGATTCTTGGCATGGATTGTATTTCTTTATATGGAGCTCATATCAATTTCCAAACAAGGGAAGTCACATTTAATTTTCCAGATCAATATATGATCGTCTATCGATGCAAGGATGAACATAACCTTCCAGTAGAAATTTCTTCCATCTTATGGGTCTTGATTCCACTGAATGAAGGTTATTTATCTCAAATGGTTGGTGAGAAACTCAAAATTAAGAATATTCCCATTGTACGGGAGTTTAATGATGTCTTTCCGGAGGAATTGCCGGGTCTTCCACCAAATTGTGAAGTTGAGTTTTCAATAGAACTCGTATCAGGTGCTTTGCCTATTTCAAAGACACCTTATAGAATGGCCCCAATTGATTTGTAGGAATTGAAGAAGCAACTCCAAGAGAATCTTGATAAGGGATTCATACGCCCTAGTGTGTCACCTTGGGGAGAACATGTTCTATTTGTTAAGAAGAAATATGGATCAATGAGACTCTGCATTGATTTTCGAGAACTTAACAAGATCACTATCAAGAAAAAATATCCTCTCCCACGCATTGATGACTTATTTGACCGACTATGCAGAGCTCAATAATTTTCCAAGATTGATCTTCATTCAGGGTATCATCAATTAAGGGTCAAATGGGAGGATATACGAAAGATGGCTTTCCGCACAAGGTATGGACACTATGAATTTTTAGTGATGCCATTTGGTCTTACTAATGCCCCTACTATCTTCATGGATCTGATGAATAGAGTCTTTAGAGACTATCTTGATCAATTTGTGGTAGTATTTATAGATGATATTCTTATCTATTCAAAGAGCAAGGAAGAACATGAAGATCACTTGAGAATTATATTGAAGACCCTGAGAAAGGAGAAGCTTTATGCCAAATTTACCAATTGTGAATTTTGGCTTCAAAAAGTTGCATTTTTGGGTCACATAATCTCAAAAGAGGGGATATCTGTGGATCCAGCAAAAATAGAGGTTATCGAAAGATGGTTAAGACCAACAACAGTAACTGAGATCTGAAGTTTTCTTGGTTTGGTTGGATATTATCGACATTTTGTGAAAGATTTTTCACGATTATCTAATCCATTCACCAGGTTGACTCGGAAAGGAGTTAAGTTTGTTTGGATGGAGGAATGTGAAGAGAATTTCAAGGAGTTGAAAAGAAGGTTATCCAGTGCCCCTGTGCTCACACTGCCTTGTAGTGGAGAAAGGTTTGTGATCTACAGAGATGCATCCAAGAAGGGGCTGGGGTGTGTTCTTATGCAAAATGATATGGTGATAGCTTATGCATCACGACAGTTGAAAATACATGAGCAAAATTACCGAACACATGATTTGGAGTTAGCTGCGGTAATCTTTGCATTAAAGATTTGGAGGCATTATCTTTATGGAGAAAGGTGTGACATTTATACTGATCATAAAAGTTTAAAGTATATTTTCACACAAAAGGAGATGAATATGCGCCAAAGAAGATGGTTGGAACTGATTAAGGATTACGACTTCTCAATTCATTACCACCCTGGGAAAGCAAACAAGGTGGCAGGTGCATTAAGTCGACAAGACCATGCTAGCTTATCCATGATGAGGATCACAAAAGATCCAATATTTATGGATTTATAAAGGATGGATCTTGGAATTTTAATGGAAGGGGGAAAATAACATGTTTCTCAAATGAATGTTCAACCATCTATACATGTGAAGATTAAATAGGCACAAAAAGAAGATGTAGAGTTACAAAAGAAGGTGAGAAATATTCCTGAATTCAACCTTGATTGTGATGGGATAATAAAGTTCAGGAATCGGGTTTGTGTTTCTCCCATCCCAGAATTAAAGAAGGAGATGCTTGATGAGGCTCATAGTTCTTCATTCTCTATTCATCCTGGAAGCACGAAGATGTATAGGGACCTGAAAGAGTACTTCTGGTGGGATGGCATGAAAAGAGATGTTGCTGAATATGTCTCTCGATGCTTGGTTTGTCAGCAAGTTAAAGCAGAGAGATAGAAGTCTAAGGGGATGTCACAACCATTACCCATACCCGAATGGAAATGGGAAAACATCACTATGGACTTTTTCACAGGACTTCCTAAAACATCCAAAGGAAATAATGCTATCTGGGTCATAGTTGATCGTCTTACAAAGTCTGCACACTTCATTGCTATTAGAGAGGATTTTTCTCTGGATCAGATTGCCAGGATATATGTAAAGGAAGTGGTAAGATTGCATGGAGTAACACTTTCTATTATATCTGATCGGGATCTGAGATTTACCTCTAAGTTCTGGCGAAGTCTTCAGCATACTCTGGATATAGAGTTGAGTTTCAGCACTTCTTATCATCCTCAAATAGATGGTCAGTCTGAGAGAACAATTCAAACTCTAGAAGATATGTTGAGAGCTTGCTCTATGGATTTCAAAGGTGGTTGGGATCAACACCTACCTTTGGTGGAATTTTCTTATAATAATAGCTTTCAATCCAGTATTCAGATGGCTCCTTATGAAGCTCTCTATGGAAAGAAATGCAGGACTCCAACATGCTAGGATGAACTTGGGGAAAGAAATCTATTAGGACCTGATCTTGTTGATGAGATGGAAGAAAAGGTCCGATCTATTCAACAACACATAAGAGCTTCTCAGAGTCGACAGAAAAGTTATGCCGACAACCAAAGAAAAGATCTAGAGTTTGAAGTGGGTGATAAAGTGTTCTTACGAATATCTCCCTCGAAGAGGGTCATGAGATTTGGAAAGAAGGGGAAGTTGAGCCCTAGATATATTGGTCCTTTCGAAATACTGGATCGTGTTGGAAAGGTAGATTAACAATTGGTGCTTCCACCGAATCTCTCTCATGTTCACGATGTGTTCCATGTATCTCTCCTAAGAAAGTACATACCTGATCCTTCACATGTACTCAACTCAGAAGTTGTACCGCTGGAGCAAGATCTTTCTTATGAAGAACAACCGATAGAGATTCTAGATCGTAGTGAAAAAGTCCTACGGAACAAGACCACTCGCTTGGTGAAAGTTTTATGGGGGAACCACCAATTAGAAGAAGCTACATGGGAGCTTGAGGATATGATGAGGGAGAGGTATCCTCATCTTTTTGTTACAAAGTGACGAATTTCGAGGGCGAAATTCATTTTAAGGGGGGTAGAATGTAACACCCGGGACTTTTATGAGAAATATTTTGGTTTTATGTTATATAAATCATCAAATTAATCTTTCACTACACACAACACTAGCTTGTCTTGCTTTACATGCAACCACGACCTTCCTCGATAGCTTGAGTCGTACGCAATACCGAGTTTCACTATACAACGATATGCTATTAAAATATTAAAACTAGCCGTTATGAATAGTAATAACCACTTTGTGAAATTTTGTAAATTTTATTTTTCAAAATGGACTTCATTTTTGGATTTGTAATACTGAAATTAGCTTAGGGTGAAATTTTGGTACTTTTCAGATAACTTTCATATTTTGATGAATAGTGAAAATTATTAAATTTTAATTAAAAACAACTTTTTTAATCAAAATAATAAATAGTGATAAATAATTAATTTGAGTGGTTTTAAAGTATATTTAGAATACATTTTTACAATTTAATACAATGTTGTTCATTGGATGTAATTTCACATTTAAACCAGACATAAACAAGTGTCAATCTTTTGATAGTTATTTGTCTTGACGACGGGAATTAATTTTTAAATTAGTTAATGTAACTGATATGTTTTGAATTTGGTAAAATAAACATCATTTTTGAATTCATAATATTAAATATATCTTAGGCCTAATTTTTGGTATTTGTCTGGAAACTTTCATTTTTTGATGAATAGTGAAACCACTAAGTGGTAGTTAAAAAACTGAATTTTTTCATAAAACTTAATTTTACCGCTTCTGTGAGTGGAATTTCGAAAATCCGAGAGACACGGTTAATATCAAGGACTAAAATGTGGTTCAATGAGATGAAAATAATTTTTGGTGAATAGTAACTTTTTACTTTTTTTTACCACGGTTAAAAGTAAATAGGGTAGTTAAGGGTAAAAATGATATTATTATTACCCTAACACATGTCCTAATTCTACTGGATAAGTGTAATTCGACTAAAAAAACCTTAGGAATAAAATATGACCATTTAGGCCCACTTGGATTAGATTAGGACATTTATTATCAATTTATTTAAAGAAGGGTTAAAATAGTTAAAATCAAAGTTTAATAACTAAAGAATTTTTAATATAGGGTTATACATAAGATATATTAGACTATAAATATTCATTAGAAATTTAAAAATATTTCCTATATAATGGTATTTTATTTGTAATTTTTAGACTTAAAATAATTTAATTTATTTATGATACAATGATGATGCAGTAATTATCTTATTAATGAAATATTGACATAATTGATGTTATAAATACCCAAATAAATGTAATTTGAGACTTTTTATGAATTACAATAATTTTATATGTTAATATGACATGTTCTTATTGATTTAATTAAATGTTTTCGAACTTATATTCTGTTATGATTTTCACAAAAATTAATTACCAAATAGTGTCAAAATTGACATAAAATATTTTTTAAAACAAATACTATATTATTAATTGTTATTTTTTTCCTAAAAATCTAAGGTTCGGCCAAATGACTTAGATAAGGTTATATATATTAATAATAAACAACTTGGGGTTCGTTTGTCTTGATATAGTAAGTTTATTAACCTTATAGTGTAAGAAAACAAGAAGACATGGTAAAAGTTAAATTATCTAACTAAAAGTTAAATCTAAATGATAAGATTACAATTGATACCTAAACTTGTCTAAATTATATTGTATGATAGTATTTAGACCCATCCCCACCTTAGCTTTGAAATATATCAATTTTGAGCTATTAAAAACCGAATTTTACTTTATAATAAAATAATATTTTTTGTTATTCCAAAGGTTCCCCTCTCCTCCCTTATAAAAGGGCACCTCCTCCCTATTTTCCTCACACCACTTTGAGCCTTCAAGATCGGCCAAACCCTACCAATATCTCCTCTCCAATTCCCTAGAAACATCCTAGAGGTCCTGGTATTCTTCAAAAACCAATTTTAGTGCCCTAAGAGGAGGTCTCAAAGAGGCGCTTCAAAGAAGAGGTAATGCCCGTTACCAATTCTTTCATCTTTATTTCTTCTTCCACTTATTCTTCTTTAGTTGTTTAATTATGAAGTAATAACATCAGTATCAATCATATACTGATATGTTATTATAAGTATGAAACAACCCTATTTCACCATCTATCCATCCTACGGAAAACGAAATCACCACGCGTGCGTACGTACAGAATACCGTCTCCACGCCGTGGTGTAATCTGTTTTCCACCCCCACCTTACTCGGATGGGTATAATGGTGTAAATAATAACTATATATGATTATTGTAAATTGATATTGATTCTGAAATAGTATACATACACTCCAATACAATTCCACGATCATGGGAACGATATCATCGCTCGTGCGTACGTACGGAATACCGTCTCCACGATGTTATGCGACTCGTTATACATGATCTTCATTGCATAATGATTATATAAATGAATTGAGTTAATTTATATGATATATATTACACTAATACCATTCTAGAAATGAGGTATCTATAACCTAAAAATAAAAATAAGAATTTATTCGATAAAACACGCATAAGAACAAAAAGTAATAAACACCCGAATAACAAGTAGTAATGAAATATTACTAATTAGAAGATAATAATATTACAATATATGATATCATAAAAATAATTATGATTCTGGAATAAGTCAATAACATTATTTAAATCATTATACAGGAGGTTCGGACACTTACGAAGCAAATCAGACCTAAGGTAAGGGAAAATATCACAATCCCATTTTATCCGAGATTGTTTATACTTTGGTATTTATTGGGGTGTATTTTATCATCCACATCCATGTTTCCTCAATATTTAATATTTTTTCCATCCACCTACAATTTTTTAAATCCAATTTTACCCTTCGGTGAGTTTTTAGTAAAAGATATGAAAGGAATCTTTTGTCATTTTTCGTACGTGGTACTTTTTGACTTTTCTGACAAAAGTACGGGAAGAATGTTTTTTTAACTTATACGACATGAATGGATTTTTAAAACATTATTTCCAAGAAGATTAATTTACAAGTTTTCATGTTTATTTTTAATCAACTTCTTTTAGTATGACATGTTAAGAAAGGAAAAATGTTTTTGAAGTTGAAAGGATATTTTCCTCAAGAATGGAGTTCAAGTGTTTTATCAAAATTATTTTCCATCTAAGATAATATAGGGTTCTGTTTATATCCCTATTATTAAATTGATTTGATTATGTTGTGATGGAATTATTTATATTAATTCCTTTATCTTATATGAATTGTTTTATGATGTCATGTTGTTTAAGAATCCCATTTTTATTACATGGGTTATGCAATGATGTATGATTTATGATTTTGTGGCACACATATGAATGGTATCATTATGAGATGGGTGGGACCTATATCTCCCTCCAATTCATTGGGTAAAGATTTTATATCTCATGAGATAGACATGGCTGGAACGGCAGGTTAAACCAGTTTAGTGAAACATGACTGAAACGAGGAGTGAACTCGGTTCAGAAATGGACTTTGTCCCCTAAGATAGTCATGGCAATGAGTCTTGACTAATAAGAAATGATTATCTATGATTATGTGTGTATGCCACAAAGTTTCATGTTTAAGTTATGATTTTTTGGATTTCATTTCACTACTATGATTTATCCCATGTTATGAAATTTTGCTCTCTTTTGCAGGTTAAGATTTCCAAAATGTTATGTTCTTATGAATATGATGTGATTGATATTTCTTTTGTTTACCCTTGCTGAGCATTTGAGATCACCATTGTGTATGTTCTCTTTCCCCAGGCTAGGAAGAAGTTTATTAAGTAAGATATTCCAAAAGGGACTATAGATATGATGAAATAAATGGGAGACAGTGTAGACGCTTTATGAACCAGTTGTATATGTTTCCCAATTTCTAAAGACGCTATACCTATACGGTCCTTTCATGGTTTTGTTATATGTTGTAATAAGTATGCTTCAATTTTGAATTAATAACAATGAATGTAAATTATGGGTTGTTATATTCATGAAATATTGATCATTCATTAATGGTAATATTATACCTATTTTCTTACCTTTTCATTCACTAAAAAATGATAACATCATTCATGAGTACCTGTGGACTACCACCTCAATAAAGTGATGTGATTCTTGTTTCATAAAAAATCACAAGGGATAAATATACATGTACATTAAATGAAATAATATGGTATTTATGATATTATGATCATTATTTAATTTTAAAATAATACTTACCTTCATTCCATAATGATCTTTGATAAATGGAAATGTTATACATGTGTGTTTACAACCTACCTTCTTCATGAGTGTAACATAGTTCATTTTTCATAAACATATTTCATTATTGGTTTAAATATTATAATTTATATATATAAATGATAATTATTTTTATGGTTATAATTTTGGATAGGATGGAATAATTATCTCCATGACCTTATTCAACCTACCAATTTTATTTTGTACATATGGGTCAAATATTGTCAAAAACATATGATGTGAATTTAAATAATTATTTAATTTCATATAACATGGAAATATGTGAAATAAAATGAATAATAAACTTTAATAAGGTTATAAATTGAGTAAATAATTATTATAAGTTTATTATTTAGGAATATAATTAATGCACATAATGATTCGACCATGAGGTAAGAGACTTTCTTTTAAAAATCCTCTTTTAATGTTTCCCTTCCACCTCCCTTTATTCCATGTACATAATTTCTAAAAAAATATGTTATGGATGTTTTAATATGGTTATATGAGAATTATAAAAAAAATTTATGTCACTTTTTACTTTCTTTCAAGGTTTTTTAAAAGTAATCTGTTTATGTGGTTTACATGGAATGTTTTGTAAAATAAAACAAAAGGAATGTTCTGTTTTAATGTATACAAAATCAATGAATTTTCTCACTGCTGCAACCATTATTTTATGGTTACCTTACATTACCAGATTTTAGGTTTTATTAAAATAAAAAATATATTTCCTTTTTTCTGGGTATTTTGGTAGTGAAAATATTTTTATAAAAGAAAATGCTTTTTATATTCGAAAGTGTTTTACATACAAGTTTAAAATAGTTTTCCCAATTTTTATGAAGAAAATTTGAAAGATTAAAATGTTTTCTTAATGATATGGACCTTAGAAAGTTTTTATGATAATGGGTGATCTTTATACAACTTATATGATGGGTTGACCCCCATTATAGACCATGATACAATGGGTTGAACCCCATTATAGCTCATGATAGTATAGGTTGACCCCATTATTGTAACACCCCAAGGTTTTCTAAAAATAAATTGAAATTATTGAAATTTAGTTTAAATTAGATATTTATATGTAGCCTTTAAACATAATTTTACTTCTTTTATGTTTTCAATTTCAGAAAATGGTTATCTACAATTGTGTTCAGTATGTTATTTAGAGTCTATTAGAACCAACTTGTTTTTTTGGTGAATAGTAACATACCCTTATGAATAGTAATATGACCCTAATGAATAGTAAATTTTATTATTATTTTATTTTCTTAAGGCTTTAAGATAATGAAATCTTGATTAATTTTTCAATGTGATATAAAAACATTTATAGTTTTTAAATTATTAATTTTTGAATTAAGTATTATTTTATTTAAAAATTAAATTAAAAATATTTAGAAAATTATTTTCAAAAAATGGACTTCATTTTTGAATTATACACGTCGATAAATGGTTAGAGTGAATTTTGGGGATTTTTCTGAAAAAATTGATTTTTCGATGAATAGTAAAAAATACAGTTTTGAGTTTCTGTGTGTTAATGACATCATTAATAATGTAAGAATGATATAATAAATCTGGTCGACTTTTATAAAGTAAAATAGGTTATGAGGGGGCCCAAATGGTTTATTCCATGGGAAAATACTGGGGGAAATCCCATGGTTTTTCAAATACCACTAATGAGGTGTCCCTTGAAAATTATTAAAATAATCCCTCACTTTTGCTATAAATACCAACCCATTCCTTCATTAACTTCATTAAAAATTCTTTATCAATGAATATCTGGAAGCCTTACCTCCCTATTGGTCATCCCAAGGTTTCCTCAAGCCCCCAAGGTTCCAAACTTCATGTTCTAGGAGTTACTCTTCCAGGTAAGAAAATTCTCAATTTCTTTCTTTTTCCATTCAAGTTCTCTTTTGTGCGGTATAACTTTCAAATTTCCAAACCATGTTCTTATTTTTTTATTATTATTGATCTATTATTTATTATGATTCATTTCTAGAAGCTTTACCCTTATCCCCTCTCTTTTTAATATTTTCTAAAACCATGTTGCATAGTCGTTAGGCTGCCAAATTTTTGTAAGGGATTTCTCAATTATTCTTTTATTTTGAGTTCCTTTCTTTTCATATTTGTTCTTCATTATTCTTACCCAAGAGTCATGAAATCTCCATAAATGATGTATATTCTTTATTTTCTCATGTTCATGGAAAATTCATCATCATTATTCTTCTCCTCTCCCACTTATTCAAGGAATAAAAGCATTGTCTGTGATGTGTCGAATTACCGACAACATGGATGATGTGATTTCAATTTCCATTAATTATTTTAAGTCTGGTTATGAAACCATTTCTATGGTTGAACCAGGTTATAATATATGTATTATTTCTCATCCATGGTTCTAGAATTATTTTTTACTCATGGTTTTAATTTATAAGACAAAATGAGGTTGTTATTACCAAAGAACCACTAAAATGATCTAAACGAACATCATTAATGTTTTAACTAATAAATCATACTCATATAAAACATCAAAATGATAAATGGTATAAATAATGTTACTGGAAATATGTAAATACCTTTCCATTCCAATTCTTTAGTTTCACTTCCAATCGACAAGAACATCCATCATGATCCAATCATGGAAATCATGTAAGGAACTCACCCAAAACAGTTCAAGGAACAAAATACGAACAAATAAGGGGTAAAATGAGGTTATGAAATGATCATATAAGATGTTATAAACATGAAAATGTTTCTGTAAAATACTAATAACACTCTTTTAACCATTATACAGGAAGTTTAAACAATTTTTAAGTAAGTCAAGCCTTAGGTAAGGGAATTCTTAACCCGACTTCCATCCTTTGGGATAACCTTATTCTTCACTATTTATGTGGTATTTAAATTTTTTGTGTGATTAATTATGATTATAATATGTTTAATTATGTATATTTACATAGTATATACATATTCCATCCACTCTATTAAGTCTCACTTCAATTATATGATATTTATAAGGGAATTTTTTTAAATCATCTTTTAAAATTCTGTTTTTTTAAAATTAAATAGCAATGTTTTTATGCTAATATTCATGTTGTATTATTATATTCTAGATCTTGGGAATTTTTTATGATGAAGTGTGGGACCTATATTTCCTTCCAATGAATTGGGTATGTGTATGTTAGAGGTCGACCGTATGGTTACTCCAAGTATAACTACGATGGTTACACAAATAGTAAGGTAGCCGTGAGGGTTACAAATTATAAGGTAGACAAGAGGGTTACAAGATTTTATAATTAATTCCCTAAGATACCTTTATATTTCTACTTATATTCTTATTTATTGTATAAATTTCATATTTCACAAAGTAAGTATATATATACTGGTGATAATTATATCTTTTGAATGTGATTTCATATGTTACAAGTATTTATGGACTAATGTGTTATTTCTTTCTTTTTATATCCCTTACTAAGTTTTTTGTACTCATCCCAAGTTTTATATTATTTTCATAAGTTAATGGATGTGTAAGAAAAAGAAGGAATCCATGTTAAGTATTGAGGAATTTTCAAGGAATCATGTTTTAAGTTTTAATGTTTTATATTTTGAAAAAATGGAAATTGTTTTTATGGTATCCACTCTATAACAATGTGTAATGTTATGAATGTATTATGTCCCAATTCTTTAAAGATATAAACTTGAAAATATCCTCAATTTAAAATTAAGTGTTTTATTGACTAAATTAAATAGTATATATGTAATAAGGTCTGGTCCTTATAGTTGGTATCAAAGGATGGTTTAGATAACTTTAGGGGTTAGGATGATGTTAAAAGAACTCCATAAATGATTTTTACTCTATCATTAATTTGAAACGTTATAGCATTTAAAGATTACCATGTTTCTTCATCTAATATATTTTTGTTGAGAATGGATGTTCACAGAAGGAACAAGGATGCTAAAGAGGAGAGGCACTAACATAATGACATCCTTCAGGATCTACAGCCCAGAATGGTAGGGATTGGAACCGAGTAGTTTGTGACAGTAATGGATCAACTAACATAGGCAATAAATGGTAGTGGAATCTATCCAAGAGAAAAAATAGAGGTACCACAACGGAACATGATAGTAGTGGAACATTTTTTGAGACAACACCCTCCTGCTTTCAATGGATCTTCTGACCCAGTAGCAGATGAAGTATGGATAAAAGCCCTTGAAAAGATATTCAATGTTATGGGATATTATGAAAATCAAAAGGTAAGTCTTGTTGTTTATATTTTTGAAGGTGAGGCTGATCAGTGGTGGTCAATGATAAGGAATATTAGGGGTAGAGAGGATTTTTATGCCTTTGAGTGGGATGAATTTAAAAGTCTTTTCCTTGAAAAATATTTTCCTAAGGTGGTGAGACTAAGGATGGAGAAGCAATTACTTGAATTGAAGTTAAAGGAGGAGGATTCAGTGGCTGTGTATGAAGTGAACTTCACATGATGGGCGATCTATGCTCCAAATATTATTTGGATATTGATAGAAAAATTAATCTCTTTTACTAAGGACTGAAGCCAAGGTATCAAAGGACTTTGGACTCCCGTGAATTCAAAAGTAATGAGAAAATTGTCCGATGTGCTGAGAGGGTAGAGATGGAGTTTTCTGATGATCACATGGATTTTGGAAACAAGAAGAAGAAGAGGTCCAGGTGGTAAGCGATGGGTAAGAATCAACCAAAGAAATCTGATGGTAAGAAAATATAATTTCCAGTTTGTGAAAAGTTTGGCAAGAAACATCTTGGGGAATGTCTTAGCAAAATTGGGAAGTGTTTTAAATGTGGTAAGTTTTGACATATGGCCCAAGATTGCAATGAAAATGATCCTAAGACTAATCCTGATAAGAAAACTGTAAAGTGTTTTAAATGTGGTGATATGGGTCATTATGAAATTGCATACCCAAAGGGAGATCCAAATGATGAAAAGAAGCCAGACTATAAGAAGAAAGGTGTAGTGAGATCCTTTACAACTACACCAGAAGATGTCGGGCCATCCAATGAA
Organism: Viscum album; assembly: GCA_963277665.1. Lineage (NCBI taxonomy): Eukaryota > Viridiplantae > Streptophyta > Magnoliopsida > Santalales > Viscaceae > Viscum > Viscum album. Next base: position 1,692,279,574 of record OY728143.1, on the reverse strand, counting down.
GTTGTATCAGGTACTTTGTTTGTTCACTCAGATTTTACTAAAGTTTTGTTTGATATGGGATATACACATTCCTTCATCTCTAAGAAATTTTTAGGTAAATTGGAAATATCACCTCAACAAATGAGACCTGAACTTATTGTTAAAACGCCAGGGGGAAATATTATAGCAAATATGAATGATAAGAATCTTACTATTGTGGTCTGTAGAAATAATTTACCTACAAACCTTGTTGTTTTACCCTTAGTTGCATTTGATGTTATTCTGGGAATGGATTGGATTTATGTTTATCATGCTAAGATTGACTATAGAGATAAAGAAGTTTTTTTTTCAGAAATAGTTTCAGTTTGTATACAAGAATGAACCCATACAATTGATAACATATTAAGAAGCTGAGAAACTATTGAAAGATGGAAATGAACATTATCTTTATCATATTGTTGAAAATAAGGGAACTGTTCATATTAATGATGTGCCAGTGGTAAATGAATACCTTGATGTTTTTACCGATGAGTTACCTAGTGTCATACCTGATCAGGAAGTCAAATTCACAATTGACATAGTTCTTGATGCTAAGACAGTTTCAAAACCCCATATCGTATGGCTCAAATAGAACTTCTTGAATTGAAAAATCTATTGTAGTATTTTCTTAACAAAGGCTTTATTCGTCCTAGCACTTCACCATGGGGATCTACTATTTTGTTTGTTAAAAAGAAAGATGGTTCCATGAGACTTTTCATTGATTATAGAGATTTGAATAACATCACTGTTAAAAAAATTATCATTTTCCTCATATCGATGACTTGTTTGATCAGCTCCAGAGAGCTCAGTAATTTTCCAAGGTTGACTTGAGATCTGGATACCATCAACTGAAGGTGAAGGAAGATGACATCCCGAAAACAACATTTCATACTAGATATAGGCATTATGAATTTTTTGTTATGTCATTTGGGTTAACTAATGCAATTTCTATATTAATGAATCTTATGAATAGAGTATTTCATGAGTTCTTGGATAAGTTTGTGGTTATATTTATTGATGACGTTATGGTATCTTTTAAAAATAAATAGGAGCATGAAAAACATATAAGGGTTTTTTTAAAAACCTTAAAAGAAAATAAACTGTATGGAAAATTCAGAAAGTGTGATTTTTGGTTACAACAGATTTATTTTCTTGGGCACATTGTAAATAAGGATGGAATAATAGTTGATCCTGCCAAAACAAAATTGGTTGATGAATGGACAAGACCCACAAATGTTACAGAGATTTGTAGTTTTCTTGGATTAGTAGGTTATTACTGATGTTTTGTTAAGAACTTTTCTTGGTTATCTAGCCTGATAAATAAATTAACATGGAAAGGGGTTAAATTTGTTTGGATAGAGGAATGTGATTTTTGTTTTCAAGAATTGAAGAAGAGATTGGAAAATGCTCTAGTTTTGGACTTGCCTTCCCGAAATGGTGATTTCTTCATCTACAGTGATTCTTAGTTGAAGGGACTTGGTTGTCTTTTGATGCAGAATGATCAGGTAATTGCTTATGATTCAAGACAACTAAAACCCCATGAGTTAAATTATCTTACACATGATTTGGAATTGGTAGCTGTGATTTTTTCTTTGAAAATTTGGAGGCATCATTTATACGGAGCCAAATGTCAAATATACACTGACCATAAAAGTCTAATGTATATATTCACTCGGAAGGAGTTAAACATGAGGCAGAGAAGATGGATTGAACTGATAAAGGATTATGATTGTACGATCAATTACCATCTTGGAAAAGAAAACAAAGTGGTGGATGCCTTGAGTCGAAAACATCATTCATAATTAACCATGTTATGTTTGGAACATGATCCCTTGATTAATGATTTGATGAATTTTTTCTTAGAAGTTGTTGGTACAGGGAATACATCTATTTTGTTTCCGGCTTCAGTACAGTCTTCATTGTCAGACAGAATTAAGCAAGCTTAGTAGGAAGACTATGAGCTACAGAAAAAGGTAGAGTTGGTTAAAGTGGGTAAGTTTCTAGAATTTAACCGTGATAAAGATTGTGTTTTAAGATTTGTTAAAAGGTTGTGTGTTCCTTGTGATTCCTAGTTAAAGGAATAATTGTTGTGTGAAGCTCATAGTTCTCTATTTTTAGTTCATCCTGGCAGTACTAAGATGTACAGAGACCTTCAGGAGTATTATTGGTGGGATGGAATTAAAAGAGATATTGATGATTTTACCATGAAATGTTTGACATGTCAACAGGTTAAATCAGAGTGGCAATTACCGAATGGAATTATTCAACCATTTCCAGTGCTGTAGTGGAAATGGGAGATTATATCCATGGACTTTGTGGTGGTACTACCCATGATTACTCGAGGTAACAATGCAATTTGGGTTATTGTTGATCGACTGAAAAAATATGCACATTTTCTTTCTATTCGAGATATAATGTATTTGGATCAGATTTCTCGACTGTACCTTAAGGATATTGTCATGTTACATGGAGTTCCTCTTTCCATTTTATCCAATCGGGATCCCAGGTTCACTTCTAACTTTTGGAAGGGACTTTAGAATTTTTTGAGCATAGAGTTAAATTTTAGTACAACTTTTCATGCTGAATCAGATGGGCAGTCAGAATGAACGATTTACACTTTGGAGGATATTCTTTGAGCTTGTTCAATGGACTACCAGGGAAGTTGGGATCAACATATTTCTTTAGTTGAGTTTTCTTATAATAAAATTTTTCATTCCAGTATACATATGGCACCTTTTGAGGCTTTGTATGGAAAGCATTGTCAGACTCCAGCGTTTTGGGATGAAGTTGGTGAAATAAATTTGATGGGGATAGAATTAGTAGAAGAAGTGGCTGAGAAACTGAAGATGATCCAGCAACACATGAGGAAAACTCAGAGCAGGCATAAAAGTTATGTAGATAACAGAAGGAAAGACTTCTCTTTCGAGGTAGGTGACCATTTTTTTCTTAAAATCTCTCATTGGAAAAGTGTGATGCGTTTCGATAAGAAAGGGAAGATAATTCCATGGTTCATCGGTCCTTTTGAAATCTTGGAGAATGTTGGAATAGTTGCATACCGAGTAGCTTTGCCTTCGAGTTTGTCTCAGGTACATAATGTTTTTCATGTTTTTATATTGAGAAAGTATGTGCCAGATTCATCACATGTCTTGAGCCCGGAAGTAGTTCAGTTGGAAGAGAACCTTTCTTATGAAAATAAACCAGTTCAGATTCTTGATCGAAGGGAACATGTATTGCAGAATAAGGTAATCCACCAGGTAAAGGTTTTGTGGAGAAACCACATGGTTGAAGAAGAAACATGGGAATCTAAAAATGCTACGAGGGAAAGGTACCCTCACTTGTTTAATAAGTAAATAAAATTTTGAGGACGCAATTTCTAGAAGGTGGGGATAATGTAACACCCCAAGGTTTTCTAAAAATAAATTAAATTTCTTGAAATTTTGCTTAAAGTAGATATTTATAAGTAGCCTTTAAACATAATTTCACTACTTCTATGTTTTGAATTTCAAAAAATGGCCATCTATAATTGTGTTCAGTATGTTATTTGGAGTCTATTAGAACTAACTTGTTTTTTTGGTGAATAGTAACATACCCTTATGAATAGTAATATGACCCTAATGAATAGTAAATTGTATTATTATTATATTTTCTTAAGGATTTAAGATAATGACATCTTGATTAATATTTCAATGTGATATAAAAATAGTTAAAGTTTTTAAATTATTAATTTTTGAATTAAGTATGATTTTATATAAAAATTAAATTAAAAATATTTAGAATTTTTTTTTCAAAAAATGGACTTCATTTTTGAGTTCTACATTTTGATAAATGGTTAGGGTGAATTTTGGGGATTTTTTTTGAAACATTTGATTTTTCAGTGAATAGTAAAAAATACAGTTTTGAGTTTCGGCGTGTTAATGACATCTTTAATGATGTAATAAAGATATAATAAATCTGGTAGACTTATTTACAGTAAAATAGGTTATGAGGTGTCCCAAGTGGCTTATTCTATCGGTAAATACCACGGGAAAGCCCATGGTTTTGCAAATACCACTAATGGGGTGTCCCTTGAAAATTATTAAAATAATCTGTCACTTTTGCTATAAATTCCAACCCATTCTTTCATTAACATCATTCCAAATTCCTCTTTAATTAATATCTAGACTCATTACATCCATATTAGTCCTCCAAAGGTTTTCTCAAGCCATAAAGGTCCCAACATTCATGTTCTAGGAGTTACTCTACAAGGTAAGAAAAATTCTCAATTTCTTTCTTTTTCCATTCAAGTTCTCTTTTATGTGGTATAACTTTCAAGTTTCCATAACATGTTCTTATTTTCTTATTATTCATGATCTATTCTGTATTAAGATTCATTTCTGTATGGGTGACCCTTTTCCCCTCTCTTTTTAATATTTTCTAAAATCATGTTGCATAGCCGTTAGACTACCAAATTTTTTAAGGGATTTCTCAATTATTCTTTTATTTTGAGTTCTTTTATTTTCTTATTATTTCTTCATATCTTCTTACCCTAGAATAATTAAATCTCCAGAAATCATGTATACTATGGATTTTCTCATGTTCATGGAAAATTTATCATCATTATTCTTCTCCTTTCCCACTTATTCTAGGAATAAAAACATTGTCCATGATGTGTCAAATTACCGACATCGTGGACGATGTGATTTCAATTTCCATTAATTATTTTAAATCTGGTTATGAAACCATTTATATGGTTAAACCAGGTTATAATAATTTTATTATGTCTCATCCATGGTTCTGTAATTCTTTTTTACTCATGGTTTTAGTTTGTAAGACAAAATGAGGTTGTTATTATCAAAGAACCACTAAAAGGATCTAAACGAACATCATTAATGTTTTAACTTATGAATCATCCTCATATAAAACATCAAAATGATAAATTTTATAAATTATGGTACTTAAAATATATAAATACCTTTCCATTCCAATTCTAGAGTTTCACTTCCAATTGACAAGAACATCCATCATGAACCAATCATGGAAATCATGTAAGGAACTCACCCAAAACAGTGGAAGGAACAAAATACGAACAAATAAAGGGTGAAATGAGGTTATTAAATGATCATATAAGATGTTATAAACATGAAAATTATTCTTTAAAATACTAATAAAACTCTTTTAACCATTATACATGAAGTTTAAACAAGTTTGAAGTAAGACAAGCCTGAAGTAAGAGAATTCTTAACCCGATTTCCATCCTTTGGGTTAACCTTATTCTTCATTAGTGTGACTAACTCTGAGTATACTATGTTTAATTGTGTATATTTACAAAGTATATACATATTATATCCACTCTATTAAGTCTCACATCAATTATATGATATTTATAAGAGAAATTTCTTTTAAAATCCTCTTTTAAAATTCTGTTTTTTTTAATTCAAAAGTAATGTTTTTATGCTAATATTCATGTTGTATGATTATGTTCTGGATCTTGGACATTGTTCATGATGAATTTTGGGACCTATATTTCCCTCCAATTCATTGGTTATGTGTAAGTTTTAGGTCATCCTTATGGTTACTCCAAGTGTAACTGCAATGGTTATACAAATAGTATGGTAGCCGCTAGGGTTACATATTATAAGGTAGTCGAGAGGGTTATAAGATTATGTAAGTAATGCCCCAAGATACCTTTATGATTATACTTATGTTCTTATGTATTTTGTAAATATCATTTTTCACAATGTAAGTATATATATATAGGTGATACATATATATTTTGAAAGTGATTTCATACGTTACAAGTATTCATGGACTAATGTGTTCTTTCCTTCTTTTTATATCCCTTACTGAGTTTTTGTGCTCATCCAAAGTCTTAAATGATTTTCAAAGGTAAATTGATGTGTAATAAAAAGAAGTAATCCATGTTAAATGTTGAATAATTTTCAAGGAATCATGTTTTATGTTTTAATGTTTTATATTTTGAAAAAATGGAAATTGTTTTTATGGTATCCACTCTATAACAATGTGTAATGTTATGAATGTATTATGTCCCAATTCTCTAAAGATCTAAAATTTAAAAGATCCTCAATGTAAATGGAAGTGTTTTCAGGACTAAATTCAAGATTATTTATATAATAAGGCTGGTTCCTTATAATTATATCTCCTGATACAATGTGTTAATCCCCATTATAGCTCATTATATGATGGTAGGGCCCCATTATATCTCTCCAATGCATTGGGTAAGTATTATTTCCCCCAAAAAATTATATTGGTTGTCATATGTATGGTTATTAAAATTGTAAGGGTTCTATAAGGGTTATATAAAGGTGATGTCCCAAGGATCCTACATGACTTTTATATGTTTTCTTATGAGTTTTCATGTATCATTTGATTTCATAGGGTAAGATAAATATCTTTTTAATGTAATCATTGTACCCTTTTTGGGTAAAAATATATGTTTTTTAGAATTTTTTTTCATGATTTGTCATGTTTTCTAAGAAAACCTCATGATTATGACTTTTCCATTATGTGTTTTTAGAAAGTATTTCATGAAAAAACATTCGACATAAAAGTTGTTTTCATGTGTAAGAAAATGATTATTTCAACTAAAGGTTTATTTTTTTAAATGAAAACTCCATTTTTGATATTATAGTTTTAAAATGGACTAAAATATTTTTTCTTCTTTTTCATGTCCATTACTAAGCTTTTTGTGCTCATCATAAATTTTTAAATGTTTTTCATATAGTTAAATGAAGGGTAGGAAAAAATAAAAAGTCAAGTTGAAATTTGTGAAGTTTGTTCATCAAATTTAATAATGTTTTATTTTAGAAGATTTATATTATGGAAAATGGATACTGATAAGATGTTTCCACTTTGTAAGATATGATTATTTATGTATGATTTATAAACTAATTATCTAAAATTATAAACATGAAAATATACAAAAATATATGATAATTTTAGACATAAAACCCAATATTATGTAATTTTTAAGGAAGGTTACTTTTAAATGGTATCAAAGGAAATGTTTATATACATTCAGTGGTCAAGATGTTATTTGAGATTAATTTAAAATTCCTCTATAACCACAGAGGTTAGTATTTTAGGTAGAATTATGGTTATTTTGGATAAATTGAAAGTGTTAATGATAACATGGTTAGGTATATCTTAGTGATTATCCTCCTTATAATATATTTTATTATGAATTTTGGTATAATCACTATATCCTTTTGGTTTTAATAAATGAATGGTTTGATTAGAAACCAAAATAAAATTAAATGTAAAGGAAAATTTGATGGTTTTTCTAACATAAAACTGAATAGAATGATATCTATAGTGAAAAATCTTGTGGTTATTCTCAACCAGCTATCATGAGTTTATGATTTGAAACTTCAACCTAGGAGAGTTTTCAAACACATCCAATATTATATAAATAATGCTCTATGGATGATCTAGTGATAAATATCATAAAGGTAAAAATATTCAATGAATTATGTGTCATGAATTTGGGAAAAAGTATCCATGAAATTATCATAAAATATTGAGGGATGTTTTGTATGTGGTAAATGTGGGTATAATGAAATAATATAACAATGAAAAATGGAAGAATTCATTTAACACGATAAAGAGTAATAAAGTTATTACTATGGAATAAATTTAATATTTTAAATGTGGGGGTGTGGAAATTATTCAAATCATTTTCCTAGGGGTAAAGCTCAAGAATGAAACAAGAAATACTATATAATTTAATGTTTAGTAATGCCTAATGTCATTATTATTGAAGATGAGGAAAATGTAAATGACATGTGAAGGGTATGTATTATATATTTTCCTATGTTTTGATATTATTTAATAATATTAAATTATTCATATTTCTTGTTTTTAGGAAGTTAGTATTAAGTAATAATATGGAAAATCATTGTTAATTGATTATGAAGAACGTAGAATGATTAAGGCGTCCACATATAGAAATTCAAGGGTTCTATTTAGTGGTATATTTAAGGTTGATCATATGTCTAAAAGTTTTGACACCCTTTTTTGAGGTTTTATATGATGTGAATAAATTTTGGGACATTTATTACATTTTGGTAGACATTTTAGGTATATGTAACCCTTAAGTTTAACATGTTATAAAGTTATTTGAGGATGAATTATCTTTTCTTTTTTTAAAAAAAATGTTTAATGACATTGATAACCTTTATGTTTTATAAGATCATTGATGATCATGTTTATATTTTTTTGGAATTATATAAGAATTATATAGTTTTATAAAAAGGAAAATCCATATGTTAGATGAGAACCCATCACATCCGAAAAGGTTGTAGGGATTGAACCCAAAACTGAAGGGAGACAAGGGTGAAATGCCTACCCATGGCCTATATGATGTCATGGTTAGTATGAAATTATTTTTTGATTAAGTTTATTTTGGAAAAGACGTTTTATGATAGTGATAACCATGCTATTGAAAAGTGATTTGGTGACTAGGTGATTAATTTTATTTCATATAAATTTACCTATTTTGGGAACTTTATATGATTAAGTTAAATAAACATTAAGAGATTTTATTTGAGGATTAAAGGTTGAATTATCTTTTGGAAGAATATATGATTTTCGTGTTCCTTTAAGGTAATTCATTTCATCTATGGAAATGATTAGAATATCATGGTGATTATATATCTATGAGATATACATTTTTGGTATGAGACATTAATAGTGATTGATGTTATTTAGAGATAAATATTAAATTTATCATGGAATAATATGTGATAAAATAATTCTAATATTTGGTTTTAATATTAGACTAGAATATTTTTTTTAATTTGAAAATTAGTTATTTATTTAGTGATATAATTTTATATATGGGTATTATTGTGGAGTCCTTGGGGATTAGTGATGTATTTCTTCATATAGAGGTTTCTTCATTATGGGAATTATTTTACTTTATGCTAACTATTAAATTTTTATCTAATATCTAAAGATAGGTTGAATAGACTGTGATCCTTTTGTAGAATTATGTGACCTATTAGAAGTTGATTTTAGTGATTAAGGCATAAAAAAAATTATCTTGAATACTCATCATTTAGAGAAAGAGATGATATTATAGTAGAAATTGATTAAAGGATGAAATTTTACTTGTCATGTTAGTATATTTTCCTTATTTTTATAGTATATATGATAAGTAATTTCTCAAATCATGGAAAGGTATATTAAAATGAAAATTTTTTCCTGTCACCTTTATTTTTGATGAGTTCATTGCCTTTTTCACACCTCTTTGATGTATGGTTTTGTGTTCATTAACTTTCTCATGTTCAATCACATTCTTGGGATCAATGATCCCTGTCACTCTCTATCATTATTTAGAAATTTTAGTTTTATTACATGTACATATTTTCAATTATCACCATTGTTTTTATACTTTACAACCTAGTAATGTTTTATTTTATATGCCCTTCATAATTCCCTTTCTCTCTTATCAAGAGGAAGTTTTATTAACCCTTTTTACAAAGTGGGGTTTAAAGAAATATATTTTCAAAATTCAAACCATTGATTAAAATTTCAGATATATTTTTAGGATTTAATATATTAAATTGGGAGAATGTAACATCCTGAAATTTTAAAAAGAAAACTATGTTCGATAGTGTCTATGACACACAATACTAAGCCAAAACAAACCGTGAAATATTCTTATTTAATATGATCATTATAACATAACTATTAAATTAAAGGGTATGAAGAGGATTAAAAACATTATTAAATATATATAAATGTCATACTCAATATAATTTTTTTATTAATGCTTAAAAAATAAGGATTCAATTTTTATTAAAGTCGTTTTATATTTCAAAAATACGTTTTCTTCCTAGAATGATTTTTATTTATATTGTGAGAAAATATTATAATAAATTTATAAATATTTTAGAAATTTAATTTATAAAATTTAATTTATTTTTAAATCAATATATGAAAATTATCATAAGGTTAAATTTTCATAATTATCTGAAATGTATGATTTTTCTATGAATAGTGATTTTTTTTTATTGAAAACTGTATTTCATTTCAAAGTATTTACAAAGTTAAATTATACTATGGGATTATTTTTAAAAGTTAAGTAGTTAATTTTTATTAAATATAATACAATTATGGTCATTTAAATAAATTTTTATACTTTAATTTGGTATAAAATTATTTTTAAAGAGGCAGTTTTTTGAAAAACCATCTTTCATCGCATTTTATGGTTTAATTTTAAATAAAATTATGAAACTACAATGTTTTGAATCATGAAAAATTGATTTGATATTTTTAATGTGGATTAAATCAAATTTTAAATAGTTTTCTTTTTATTTTTGGACATTATGAATAGTAACGTTAGTAAATTTAAATCACCTCGGTTGGAGTAAATCAAGAAATTTAGGTTAAAAACAATATTATAAGGACTAAAAAATGACCCTAAAAATTTATTTAATTTTATTAAATTAGTATATTTCATCCATAATCATCCAAAATTTGAATATATAGTATTTTTTCATTTTTTTTGATTTTTACTTTTATATTATTTTATATAAAGAATAGTCAAAGGTATCATTCTATTTGTTTTATTATCTCCAAATTTTTTAATATATGGATAAACATAGGGTATGATTAGTTATAAATATTTATTTTAAATATAAATAATTTTTTTTATTATGATAAATTATTTATAATTTTTTACTTAGGAAATAAATACCTTAAAATATTACGCAATATTTACACTAATTATTCAATTAATTAAAAAATAAGAGAATTGATTTTAAAAATATTAATATTAATATAATTTGAATGAAATATTGTCCCCCAATTTTTTTTGGATAAATATAAAATTATATATATATTTTAATTAATTTTATTATAATTAATTTTATGTATTTATGTTATTAAAGTCAAAGTAAATGAATAGTTCTAAAATTGGCATTAATTATATTCTATAGTAAATAATATTTTATTAAATGACTTAAAAAACCTAAAAATTATATCTTAATCCAATTGATTGTGATAAAGTTAAAAATATTAAACATGGTTTATTTAATGTGAAATTTTCCTTTTATAGTAACTATATTTACCTATAAAGAGTAAAAAATCCTATTATCATAGTAATCATCAAAAGGGGTTAACATAAGTTAAAACAAAAGGGTAAGGGTAAAAAACTTTTATAAACTTTGTCAAAATTTTATTTTATGATATTATTTCAAATAATTATCATATTATCATTAAATATTCTCACCTTTTATCCATTTTAGCATTAAAATTAATTTATATTATTTTAATATTTTAGGAAATTTGAAAAGTGACATGCCCCTCTTTTATAAAAGGGAAACTATTCTTATCATTTATTCACACTTAAAATCCTTTTTTTTCAAAAAATAACTACCCAAATACCTTCTTTAAATCTCTATAAATCTTCTATAGGAATTAATTTTGGCATAATACCAACCCTATAGGTATTGTGGTGTAAAGAAAAGTATGATATCCTAAGAAGATGTCTAGTTCTTAACCGAGTGTTTTTGTTTTATTTCCTCTTTCACCTCCTTAAAATCTTCCTTAACCATTATTATATACTAAAATAAGTATATAAAACATGATAATATGTTATTATATTAATTAAATAACCTATATCCATATCCAAATTCCATCAAATAGGAATGAAATCCATCATTAGTGGGTACAGAGGACTATCACCTTGCGGACTGATGTATTTCATTTTCCATCACCACCACTCACATATGTTTACAATGATGGATTTAATGTATATATATGATATTAATTACATATTTATCATTATATAATGATAATATAACACCTAATTTTGTATATGTTCATTCATTGAAGTATGATAATGTTGTTCGTGTGTACTTGTAGAGTACCACCTCCACGAAGTGATGTAATTAGTTTTTCACCACCAAATAACATGGATTGTATATATAAGTATATTTAATGAAATAAAATGTTATTTATTAAATTATTAACATTTTATAATCATATAATAAATCTTATATTCTTTCCATAATGATCATTGATAAATTGAAAGGTTACACATGTGTACACAAGACCTACCACCTCTATGATTGTAACAAAGTTCATTTACATAACCATAATTCATGGTTATTTTAAAAATTATAATTATTTCATGATTATTATTCTAGATATTATGCAATAATGACATCTTTGACATTAGTCATCATACAAAAGTCTTTTTGGACATATGAGCTGAATATCACCAAAACATTTGACATAAACTTAAATTATTAAGTAATTATATAAATAATAGTAATAAATTAAATAAGATGAATAATAAATATGAAAATGGTTGTCAAGAAATTAAATAATTAGCATAAGTTAATCATTCTTAATGATAAGGGACCACTGGAAGATTCCGGATCGAGGTTAGAGGATTTCTTTAAAAAATACACTTTCAAAGTTCCCTTCTAACTCTCTTTCCTCCATGTACATATTTTTAAAAAAACATAAGTTATGGATGTTTTAATATGGATATAAAATAATTATAAAGGAAATTATTTTCCCCTTTTTAATTTATTTAATGGTTTTTCAAAATCAATCTTTTTTAGTGTCGTACATGGAATTTTTTAAAAAAAAGGTAAAAGGAATGTTCTATTTTAACATATATGGTGTCAATAGTTTTTCCCACCAATATAAAAATTATTTTATGTTTTTATTCCTTTACAAGTTTTTTAGTTTTATTCAAATAAAAATGAATTTTCCCTTTCTTTGGTTATTTTGGTATTAAAAATGGTTTTTTAAAATAAAAGGGTACTTTGATATCTAAATTTGTTTTTCATATGGGTTTAAAAGTGATTTTTTGGGGTTTTATTATGAAAATGTGAAAGATTAATTTTTTAATCATGATATGGTCTGTGGAAATTTTTTACGATAACGAGTGAGACTAATACTTCTTATACGATGGGTTAATCCCCATTACATCTCATGATATGATGGGTTAATGCCCATTATATCTTATAATATAAAGGGTGTAACCTATTATAGATCTATAATCCATTAGGTAATGATTATGTTCCATAAATAATATTTTTATAATTTTACTCTATGGTTATTCTAATTAAAAGGGGTATATAAGAGTTCTATGAAGATGATTTACGAATGCACCTATATGACTTTTCAATGATTTCTTATGAGTTTTAATTGAAATATTTTGATTTTAAAAGGTAAGATAAATATATTTTTAAATCACTGGTAATGAACGTTTTGGGTTAAAAGGCGTGGTTTTATGAAAATATTTTTTAGGAGTTATCATGCTTTCTAAGAAACCCTCATGATTATTAATTTTTTGTTATGTTTTCATATAAAGTATTTTACATTAAAATTTGGGTAGAAAATCTATTTTTATGTTTAATTAAATGATTATTTGAGATTATGGTTTATTATCTTCAAGTAAAACTCCCGTTTTGATATCATTTTTTTAAAAATGGACCAATGGATTTCTTTCCCATTTTTATGTCCCTTATTTATCTTTTTGTGCTCATCCAACATTTTTAAAAACAAATTCAAAGGGTTTGAGGATGTGTAGAAACAAATTATATTTCATGTTGGAAGATTTAATGTTTTTTCCAATAAATTAATCATGTTTTAATTTAAAAGTTTTATATTATGGGAAAATGGATCCTAATCAGAAGTATCCACCTTCTAGAATATGGGTTTTTTTGTTTGAGTTATGATTTAATTTTCTAAAACTATAAAATAGAAAGGATCATCCTGTATAAGAGAATTATTGACTTAAAATTCAAGATTATATAATTTTTATGTTTAGGTCCTCACAATTGAAGACTTTAATACCACATGTTATAGTGACAATAGACTTTAACTCATATTTGTATATTATTTTAAGCAAAATAATGCATCAAATACAAACCAGTGATCTTAAAGTCTAGTGTATTTGTAAAATTAGGTATATAAAACTAAAAAAATGAACTTGAATATAAAATATCTTTATTAATCTCTATAATAACATCCTAACTCCCTTTGAGCTCCTATAACTGCGTTGGATAACCCAGAGAATACATAGACAAATAGAATGAGCTAAAAATCCTTGTAAGGGGAATAAACATGGGAATACAGTATAAAACATGGGTTATAATGAATAACATGATAAAATAAAAGGCACAAAACATGAATAATAATATGGAATAATATCAAATACAACATGTAATCATATGATCAACGAAATAGGAAGCAACACATAACATGACATAAACATGAGTCAAGTCTAACTACTAAGACTATATCACAACGGGGACAAAGTCCCATAATGGACTATGTTTACTCTCTAATCCCATACATGAAGTATCATGAGACTAAACATTACCCTATAAATTTTATCACTATCTAAGAGCATCAATTATAACATCTTCAAGCACCTATAAATTTTATCACTATCTAAGAGCATCAATTATAACATCTTCAAGCATATGTGTAGCCCATAAAGAATCCAACATAAGGAATAAACATAATGGTTACCCATGGAAAGAAATGGTTATCATAAACATGTCATATGGAATAACAAATTAGCATATGGTGTACGAGAATGAATGGATTTAAATCATAATTGGACATTCATAAGGTAAAATAGGCATATATCCTAATAAATTATGTCCAATTGAAATGAAAAAATATAAAAAGAGTGCTTAAGATACTTTAGAAATGATCCACTTTATTTCGGTTTAAGGGAAAATATTAAAGAGTATTTAAAGAGGAAAAATGAATAATTTTTTGTATAAAACCATAAATGAAATAAGATAGTTTTTCATGATAAAATGAGAGATTTTATAAATATAATGGGGGATTAAAATAGACTATGGGGTGCACTGGAAAGTGGATAAGAAATTGTGAAGTTCCTTTAAATCAGGATTGCTTATCAAATGTAATTGAAAAGGGAACCTTTTAAAATATGTATTTCCCCATAAAATATGGAGGAATTGATATATATACATAATTTTTGAACATATATATATAATTTATTATAATTATATAAGAATAATGAAGAAATAAATTTGTGTAAGGAGAGAGAAAGTGTAACACAAAGCTAATTTTGAGGTTCAGAGAGACCCCTTACTTTATGTATGAATGTGTTATGTACTTTCACTTAATGTTTAGTATAATCAAATTAGATCCATTAATTATTTAATTAAAAACATTTACACTTATATTTTATTTATTATAATTTTATAATGTACATTTATAGTCATTTTGAGGAGTTATAATATTTAATTTTCTCATTCTAGAAGTGTTCGTTTCATGGATTTCATGGTCGGTTTAGTAATGTATAATTTTGGAAGTTCTTTTCAAATGGAAGAAAAACACCCAAAGTGGAATGAAATGGTATTAATATACTTCCATAATTTTAAATTTTCCCATATATAGTTTTGTTTTTAGATATTGGAATGATTCCTTAGATAAACCGTTAATGAAAAATAATTAGTTTATTTTGGTGGTTTTTACGACCACCATGAGATAATATAATTTTATTTAATATTATGTTTTTATATTGATTATAGAACATGAAATAAGTTATATAATACATATTATAATATTATTTTTTCCATAAAAATGGTTTAATTATGTCACCACCCGCCTTCACTAAGATGAGGGAAGGGACAACAAACTGCCAGAGCCTTCCTTCTTCAAGTTAAAGGAGAGATAATGACCCCTGAGTCCCAACTTCAATATGCCCCAGAGTGGTGACTAGAATCAAGGGTATATAATGACACATAAAATGGAAGGAATTACCATTTTTAGAGAAACATATCAAGATATAAGATGGTAGATCTCAAAAAACTCAAAAAACAGAAAGTAAAAGTAATCCATAAACCCTTTTTTCCACATGCATGTTCAAAATAAAGTGCTACAAGGTATAAGAAAAATATGATGAAAAAGTAACAAAAGAAAGAAAAAAAAACAAAACTTGTCCCGACGTTCAAGCTAGTAATGTCTAGCACGGTTCTCAAAGTCCTCTTGGAAACCTTAAATTAGTTTTATATACATAGGGTGAGTACACATGTATACTCAGTTGGGAAAACCCAAAGCTCTCATGCACAAGTGGGGATGCATTCTAATTCCCTATGAGAAAGTAGAGGTAGCCAAAACACCTAGAAAGGGAAACTACCCACTCGGCCTCACTAAGTCACACTCACCAAATAATGCAAGTCATGTAAAGTAATAGTAATAACACATCGATATTCTGGTACCCCGCACCGCTTTCCTACTGGTTATTGAAGACATCCTACGCATCAGATCGCCCATTCCATTTTCACTACAGTCCCACTATCACCCCCAGAAAAACCTTTTGGTCCACCACAACCACGAATCCCACCCGCAGATACCTGGGCCACTACAGCCACATGTAACCATGCCCACAGACACCTAGGCCAGAACAACCAGCTCCACGCCCGAAGACACCTAGGCCTCATCCCAAAGACACTTGGGAAATAAACCTGCCCGCACACACCTAGGCCAACCACCACAATGCACCCTTCCCAAAGAGTCTTGGGCTATAATGGAACTCAGGCTGTTAAAACCTTACCTGAAGAGTCTTGGGATACCTGAGAGAGGGAGCAAAAAAGGAGCTAATAACCATCCACTCGTAGGAGTGTTGGAAAAAACACCCTCCCCATGAAATGTGGTGTTCAGAATGAAGTGCTCAATGTGGGTGGGGTGAATATAAGAAACACAAAACTAAAATTTTTACATATATGTAATCAACTACTCATCCCATTCTAAGGGTTTTGAAACCAGCCCATACACAAACACCCTTGTTACTATTCATACATGCACAAATGCACAATGACCACAACTAGAGCCCCATCCATTGAACCCATTCTTTTAATAGTGTTCAAGTAATTTTGTTAGAAATTATTCTTCACTACCGAGAAACTAACAGAAACATCCTCAAGTCTAAACAACTCTGGAATGAAGAAGAAAATAGCCAAACAATAATTTAAGCATTCACACCCGATTCTATTGTAAAGTCACAACAACAAAAGGGATCCATGAGATACAATGAAGTACTAGAATCAAACAAAGACCCAACATACAGAACTACACAACCTCAGATCCCCAAACAACAACTGAACAATAGGGGATCTCATCCCCATCCATGCCGCCCCATAAGCATCAAGCAGAACAACCACGCTTATTAGCAGAACAGAGCAAGGGAGTTTTCAAATTTAACTATACCATTTATCAAGTTACTTATTTCTATTTGATTAACTAGGGTGATAACACAATTATTATTATTAATTGGGAATCCATTTTATCAACCAACTTTATGTGATTAACCAATTTCTATGTTACAACCATTCAATCATAAGATCAACAAAAAAACAGAGGTTCATTAGTTCGCAATAAAGAACCAACAAAAAACAATAATTTCAGCGGGAATAAACCCATACAATTCACAACATAAAATCAAATATAAAATAAATACGACAACATCATCATCAAACAAACCCATTCATTGTTTAAAGTCTGTTTATTATCTTTGTTAAGGTTTGGTTTCGTCTAAGTCTCAAGGAAACATTATCATACCCACCCTGAATGATGCACAATAAAGAGAGATGAAGGAAAACTCTATGTGGATAATCAATGATCGATGTTTTATCCTCACTCCAAGAACTAGGGATGTTCGACTTATAGAGGAAGAATTGATAGGACTCCAAGGCTGAGCGGGAAGGTATCCAATCACACCAAGGGAAGAAAAGAGACCATGGAAGAAGAAAATCTCCAGTGATAAAAATCATGATCCTATCGAACAGATTAAAAGGAGGATCATGGTTTCACCATGCGGTTGGGTGGTTAAACATGATGGAATTAATTGTTATTTAATAATTTTCCTCGGATATGGTGGAGATTGCAACTATGATTTAAATGATATCCTTTAAACAAATAAAACACATAAGATAGGCTAAAATAAAATGTAGAAAATATGTGAGATGAGGTCACTCCACTGTTATAGAATTTAATATACCATTTATGAACTTAAATGACCTTAAACCATCTTAAAAAAGGTAACAATACTTAAAGGTTGCATTACAAGAAATCCAGGGAAAAAACTCTCACACCCCTATGGTGGCACCGTTCGGGTGCGACACTGATTGGTGACACCCTTCCATTGACACCGATGCCCTCCTCACCCATCGATGGGGTCTAGGAAACCCCAAACATAAGAAATTCTGCAAAGTAATGGAACAGGAGGGTTTGGACGATTACATAAGATACCTCTCAAACTATTCTCATCCTTGAGAATCCAAGAGTAAACCTGAAGAAAAGAGAGGGGTCTGAAAAACCACCTTGTAAGATACCACTCAGGGACAAAACCACCCTAGAGTTGCTTGAAAGTTGGAACAAACCTTGACATCTGGGAGTATCTCTCTCACCCATCTTCTAAACAACTATAGAAACACTAAGAAATCACACAAACCCAAATGTCAAACCATAAAGATACATGGATAAGGGAGTTCATTCCTCCATGTCAAGATACTATCTGCATTGGGAGGCATTGACTTGACAACATGAGTTTAATCACATACAAATTAATGCGTCTTGATTTTGGATCTGTTTCTACCCTCCACACAGTTAGGACTCTTCAAGCACATTCATAGAACAAGGAAAACAACCCATCCCATAGTTAACAAGGTCAATCATTACATTACACCCAAGTATAAAAAAACACAAAAAAAACTCAAAATAGCTCTAGGTACTGGGCACACATCTATGCCTCCCGCTCCCAGGTACTCTCCTCGAGGCCACCATGCCTCTACAACACACAAACCAAGGGAAGGTGTTGTACACAAAGCACCTTCTCTTGGTAGTCCTCGATTTTCACTTGCCTCTCCACAAGCATCGTATCATCCTCGATGTCCAACTCTCCCCAGTTGAGGACATGCAAGTCATCATGTAGATACTGAGGAAGTTGAGATACATGGAAGATGTTTTGGACTCTCTATACCAGCGGTGGTAGTGCCAACTGATAAGACACTTCACCAACCCAATGTAACACCTTGAAGGGGCCAATGAACCTAGGTGAATGCTTACTCCCCCTGCCAAACCTCCACTGCCCACACTGAGGATATACCTTTAAGAATGGGTAGTCCCCAACCTCAAAAATCGAAGGGTATCCTCATATGATCATAATAAAAATTTTGCTAGTGTTGAGCTACCCTCATCCTCTCTCGTATAAGCTGAACATTCTCTGTCATGCTCTGCACCACCTCCGAGCCAAGAACACCTGCTTCCCCAACCTCTGTCCATCACACAAGTGAACAAAATTGTCTTCCGTACAAGGCTTCGAATAGATCCATACCAATTATAGAGTGATAGATGTTGTTGTTGGAAAACTATACTGGAGGCAAGTGTCGCACCCACAATCCTCCAAATCCCAAAAAACATGCTCGGAACATGTCCTCTAATGTTTGGATGGTCCGCTATGTCTGTCCATCTATTTGGGGGTGGAAGGCAGTGCTGAGGCATAACTAGGTTCCAAAATCATGTTGCAATGCTTTTCAAACTCATGAGGTAAACCGTGTATCCTAATATGAGACTATGTACTTCGTAAATCCATGCAACCACACCACCACGTCCATGTACCCGCTGTGCTAAGGAATCCACCGCACTTGACTCCTTGACTGCTAGAAAGGGAGTTGATTTCGTCAGCCGGTCCACTACTACCCAGATAGCATCGCGACCTCCTTGAACCCTTGGTAGTACCATAAAAAAATCCATCGATATGTCTTCCCACTTCTACTCAGGGACATCTAAATGCTTTAATAGACCACCTAGGATGCAGTGTTCATCCTTCATCTTCTGACACATGAGGCACTTTTCCATAAACTTCGCCACTGCCCGTTTCACCCCAGGCCACCAAAAATAACCTCTAAATCCTCAGTACATCTTTGAAACTCCTAGGTGTACCGCCGACGGTAAGTTATGGAAATCACTGAGAACTCTCTCACACATCATCTCTGGTACAAACAACTTCTCATGGAAAAGCATCTAATTATGACCATCTTCTGACCATCCTTCCAGAGAATCACCCTGGCTAACATGATCATGCATCAATTCAGCCTCTAAGTGTCCCCAATTGGACTCCTCTACTTGATTTACCAAGTAATAATTCACTATCACCTGGAATAAATATCCTCTACCATCATCCACTTTTTCTTCCAGATGTAAGGTAGCCAACTCCTCCATCACCATCCATGCATCTGCAGATTCCCGAACCACATCCTTTTGTAACTTCTTGCTCAAGGCATCAACCAAAACATTCCCATTTACCTATGTGTTGGAAATATCAATGTATTAGTCCTGAAGAAACTATATCCACCTCCGCTACCGCAAGTTTAGGTCACGCTGGGAGAAGATATACCTCAAGATCTCATTATCTGTGGAGACCATGAAGTGTTCCCTGATGAGGTAATGCCACCAAAACTTCAGCGCGAACACAACCGCTGCAAGATCCAAATCATGGGTGGCATAGTTAAGCTCATGGGTATATAACTTCCTAGACCCATAAGAGATCACTCCTCATGGATGCATCAGCACAAACCCCAAGCCTAGATTGAAAGCATCAGATAACACTTCAACGTTACCCCTCCCTATGGAAATCTCAGCACTAGGGCACTGACCAGCTTCTCCTTCAGATAACTGAAGGCTTCCTCACACTACCCACTCCATGAAAAGGCTTGGTATTTCTTTTTCAAGGCTTTCAAAGGTGATGAAACCCGAGAGAAATCATGCAAAAACCTCTAGCAGTATCCTATCAGACCCAGGAAACTACAAAACTCTTCCACGTTCTTGGGTGCTTCCCAAGAAACAACCGCTTCAACCTTCAATGGGTCCACTACTATTCCCTGATTAGACACCACATTTCCAAGGAAGTGCACCTATCACTTTCAGAACTTTCACTTGGACAACTTCCCATAGAGCTGGTGCTGCTGGAGGACCTCTAAAACTGTCCTCAAATGCCCGGTGTGATCCTCCTCTGATCTTGAGTAGATCAGGATGGTGTCGATAAACATGACTATGAACCGATCCATATATTCCTATAATATGGAGTTCACGATCCCCATGAACGCAGTTGGTACATTCTTAATGCCGAAAAACATGAACACAAACTCAAAGTGCCCATATCTGCACTTGAAATCAGGCTTCAAGATGTCACCCTCCTTTACCCTCAACTGGTGATATCCAAACCGTAGGTCGATCTTAGAGAACTAACTTTCTCCCTTTAACTAGTCAAAAAAGTCGTTGATCCTTGGGAGGGGGTAACGGTTCTTGACCATCACCCGATTCATCCTTCAGTAGTCTATACACATCCTAAGACCACCGTATACCTTATTTGAGAACAATACTTGAGTACCCCATGGTGAGATGCTTGGTTGGATAAAACCCTTCTTCATCGGGTCGTCAACCAGGATCCGCAAATCTTGTAACTTAGAAGCCACCATCTAATAGGGAGCCATTGAAATCATACGGGCATTGAATTGTAAGTATATCCCGAACTCAACATCACTTCGAGGGGGGTAGAGTCACCACCTTTCCAGGTAAGACATCTAAGAACTCACTAATGATCCCTGAGACATCCACCATCTCTGTATCTACTGATTCTTCTAACAGATCGGCCAACAAGGAATGAAGGGGATCCGCTCGCTGACTGCCCTCCTTGAAACCTCGCTCGCCAATGAAGGCTACACACTAGCCGCACATATCTGAAAACACAACCCTTCTCTATAATCAGTAAATAATGGAATACAAAGAGAATAGCCAGTCAATGCCTAAAATGACATAATATGGATACATCTGTAGAAAAAGAAGGTCCCCGCTAGACTGATGTGGACACAACATCAGTCTATATCCCCGAAAAACATAGGACAAGCTGGTCTATCATCTGACTGGAATACTCAATACAAGGGGCACGAGAAGTATCTCTATATCTAGACCTAGAGCATGGGCTAGACTGGGTGCAACAAAGGAGTGTGAAGCTTCTAAATCAAACAAGACACATGCAAGAGTACTAAACAAGCTGATTGTACCTCAAATGACCTCTCTACCTGATAGAACTGCTACCTATGTGGTGTGCAACTGCCCACACCCAGATCCTCTACCCCTTGACTATCGATAGACTCCCTGTAGAGACCCGAAGCTTGACGTACATGGACATTACATTACTTTTGTGGAATACTTAATACATAATAAAAAAAATACACACAAGGACCGTAATAGTTTAGTGTCTTTGGAAACTCGGAATATAAACTTCTAATCATGTTGAAATATCTTCAACAACTCCCATAACGATCTTCCCCTTTTTTTTCCTTTCCTAAAAACTTTCTTTATTTCCTGGGTAAAATAAAACATAAAAAGGGTGAGTTCAAATGCTCAGTAAGGGAAAACATAGATAACATAAAACAATCCATAAACATTTGGAAGCAAAAACTTGAACATGAAATTTAAACATCAAAATATTGAGCAAAGACATAAATCGTGGAAGTACGTAAGGAATATATCATAATATAACATCAATTGTGATAAAATATAATGGGAATAAAACATGTAATTGTGTCAACCATTCAGCACATGTTATGATTTCCATAGTAGCCAAGGCATTGCTGCCAAGACCATCTTAGTGGACAAAGTCCCTTTCTGAATCGAGTTCACTCCACATTTCAGTCCTGTAACACTGAACTAGATTAACTTACCGTTCCAGCCATGTCTATCTCATGAGATATAAAATCTTTACCCAATGCATTGGAGGGATATATAGGTCCCACCCATCTCATTAATGAAATCATTCTTACTTGTGCCACAAAATAAACATACATCATTCATAATAACCCAATAAATAAAATGGGTTTCATAAACATCATCCCATCATCACATAATCCATATAAAAGAAATGGATATCATTTCATAATAATAAAAGTGAAACCATGTAAATCATAGAGACATTAAACTTGAAACATGCACATATGAAATAATGCCATCTTAGATGGAAAATGGTTTTGATAAAACACTTGAAACGAATTCTTGAGGAAAATATCCTTTCTTCTTCAAAATCAATTTCTTTTCACAAAATGCCTTGAAATTTTAAAAGAAAAGGGTTTTGTTGAAAATAATCATGCAATATTGTATAGGAAGCATCATGAAAATGAGGCGTTATGAAACCGTAAAAATCCGTTCATGCCGTATAAGTAAAAAATAACATTCTCCTCGTACTTTTGTTGGAAAAGTCAAAAAGTACCTTGTAGGGTAAATAAACGAAAGATTCCTTCCATACCATGGGGTAAAAGTCAAAATGGGCAAAAAGGACTTTAAACATACATGAAAATATTTTTATTAAACTTGGACATGGATGAGAACAATAACCCCAGCAAATACTTACTAATAAACAATCTCAGATAAGAATGAGATTGGAAAAGTTATCCCTTACCTTAGGTCCGATATGCTTCGTACTTTTCCGAACCTCCTGTATAATGATTTAAATAATGTCATTGACTTATTACAGAATCATATTCATTGTTATGATATCATATATGGTTCACTTATGACTTTATATTACCCGTTCTTTTGTAAGTTCCATGTTAAAGCAACGTTTTGGGTTAAATCATTTTATTTATCGTAAGTGTTTGGACTTGTTGTTCTTGATATTATTACTTATATCCTGATTTACTTAATTCTAGAATGTTTAACATGATTTAAATATAATATATATTTCAGTATATACATATATATATGATAGATCGATTAAATGAAATGAAATACACCGTTCATGGAAACGGTAGGCCGTACGTACGCATGAACGCTGTTTTTGTTTCCTTATTGAATTGAATGAAATTAAGTAGATGACATACATATATATACACATAAATCCAGTATCATTATTATGTCATATATTTCATGATTACTTATTATATATACTTTATAATCATTCATGAATGGTTTACATGGAGAATGAATCTCATCGCGTCGTGGAGACGGTAGTCCGTACGTACGCACGAGCGATGATATCATTCCCATGATCGTGAAATTGTATTGGAGTGTATGTATAATATTTCAGAATCAATATCACTTTACAATAATCATATATATTTATTATTTACACCATTATACCCATCCAAGTAAGGTGGTGGTGGAAAATAGATTACACCACGGCGTGGAGACGGTATTCCGTACATACGCATGCGCGGTGATTTCGTTTTCCGTAGGATGGATAGATAGTGAAATAGGGTTGTTTCATACTTATAATAACATATAAGTATATAAGTGATACTGATGTTATTATTTCATAATTAAAAAACTAAATAAGAAGAAGTGGAAGAAGAAATAAAGTTGAAAGAATCGGTGACGGACATTACCACTTCTTTGAAGCGCTTCTTTGAGACCTCCTTTTAGAGCACTAAAATTGGTCTTTGAAGAATACCAAGACCTATAGGATGTTTATAGGGAAGTGGAGAGGAGATATTGTCAGGGGTTGGCCGAACTTGAAGGCTCAAAGTGGTGTGAGGAAGAGGGGGATGAGGTGCCCTTTTATAAGGGAGGAGAGGGGCTCCTTTGGAAAAACTAAAAATATTATTGTATTATAAAGCGAAATTCGGTTTTAAATAACTCCAAATTGATTTATTTAGAAGATAAGGTGGGGATGGGTAGAAATCCTCTTATCCAATAGAATTTATACAAGTTTAGGTTCCTATTTTAACCCTATCATTTATATTTAACTTTAAGTTAGATAATTTTTCTTTTACCGTGTCATTTTGTGTTCTTACACTATAAGGTTAATAAACTTACTATAACAAGCCAAAAAAACCCCAAGTTGTTTATTATTAATATATAAAACCTTATCTAAGTCATTTGGCCGAATCTTATATTTTTAGGAATAAAATAACAATTAATAATATAATATTTGTTTTAAAAACTATTTTATGTCAATTTTGACACTATTTTGTAATTGATTTTTGTGAAAATAATAACAGAATTATTAGTTCGAAAAGAGTTAATTAAATCAATACTAACATGTCATATTAACCTAGAAAATTATTATAATTCATAAAAAGTCTCAAATTACATTTATTTGGGTATTTATAACATCAATTATGTCAATATTTCATTAATAAGATAATTACTGCATCATCTTTGTGTCATAAATAAATTAAAGTATTTAATGTCTAAAAATTACAAATAAAATACCATTACGTATGAAATCTTTTTATATTTATAATTAATATTTATATTCTAATTTATATTATGTATAAACCTATATTAAAAATTATTTAGTTATTAAACTTTGATTTTAACTATTTTAACCCTTCTTTAAATAAATTAATAATAAATGTCCTAATCTAATCCAAGTGGGCCTAAATGGTCATATTTTATTCCTAAGGTTGTTTTTGGTCTAATTACACTTATACAATAGAATTAGGACATGTTTTAGGGTAATAATAATATCATTTTTACCCTTAATTACCCTATTTACTTTTAACCGTGGTAAATAAAAGTAAAAAGTTACTATTCACCAAAAATTATTTTCATCTCATTGAACCACATTTTAATTACTGAAATCAACCATGTCTCTCGGATTTTTGAAATTCCACTCACAAAAGTGGTAAAATTATGTTTTATTTGAATTTGGAAATTCTCCTAGGAGGTGGGTAAAAGACAGTCAAAAGTTCAATAAAATTTTTATATATCTAAAATTATTATAAAATGACTCTACTGAATTACATTGAACTTATATAGGTATTATTTGTCAATTTTGACCTAAAATAAATTTAAATAGAATAAATAATTATTTAAATAAAAAGTCGGGTTTTAAATAGTAACCTAGTGTTTTCACTATTCATCAAAAATTGAATGTTTTCAGAAAAATACCAAAATTTTACCCTAGGCTAATTTAGATATTCCAAATCCAAAAATGAAGTCCATTTTGAAAGATGAAATTTAAAAAATTTCAAAAAGTGGTTATTACTATTCATAACAGCTAGTTTTAATAATATTTTAAGAGCATATCGTTGTTTAGTGAAACTCGGTATTGCGTACAACACACGCTATCGAGGAAGGTCGTGATTGCGTGTAATGCATCCAAGTTAGGGTTGCGTGTTGTGCAAGACTCCTTTGTTGTAGCGTACAACATAAGACATAAATAAAATTAAAAAGAATATTTTTCATAAAATCTCGGGGTGTTACACTCCCCGACCACGTCTAGGTTGAGGTCCCTAAGGAGTTCCCTGAGGTTAGCCTCCTCCTACAACCTCTGCTCTCAAAGAAGCGGGAGCTTGCTGTCCGTGCTACGACTGTTAAAAGGGTCTAGCTAGAAACTACCACTACTGAGGTGGGCGTTGAACCTACCCACATCTACTATACTATTCTCAGTCTGAGAACTAATTAGGAAGGTTCCCACAACTACCATAGATATAGAATCTCGGTCCTAGGCCCACAGAGAAAGGGTGAGGACCGGGAGATCAAAACTGGAACTACTGGGGCCTGCTCCTCACTAGCCGAAACTTGGATGGCCCTAAGGATGAAGGACTACTGCTGACAGCCTTCCCCTTCTACGAGCTCAACTAGATCCCCTCTCTTAGCACACCTCCCAGTGTGTGCATCCTCTCCACTACTTCAGCCTTCTTCTGAACCTCCATGTACGTCAGTAGAGTGAAGGGAGTAACAACACAATGAAGAGAAGTTCAGAGTGCCTCCTCTAAACATCTTTCCCGAGACTCCTCATCTGAAAATAGTTCTCGAGAAAAATAGATAAGATCCTTGAACTTGATCCCCAACTTCCTTACCGTCATAATACTTTACAAGAGGGAGGGAAACTCTTGCCTCTTCTCAACCTTTATCATGGAAGAAAATAATTCCTCCCGGAACTCCTTCTCATAGTCAATCCATGAAACATCATCCTCCCTCTTCTCCCTGAGATAGGGCATCCACCATTGATGCACTGCTCCCCACATATATCTTATAGTCATAGGAACCCATTACTCAACTAGATCCTAGATCAAGCTAAAAGCTGTCACCAACTCCTCAAGCTAGCTTTCTGTCTCCATGTTTGAGATGCTTCCTCATACTTCTTGAGTGTCTACCATTGAAAGGCCTGAAGAATCTTCTACCGCTGGTTGTCTTCCTCCTCTGAATCATCCCTCCGCTGATCATCCAGATCATATTCCTAGGCCTCAATCACCCTCACAACTCATGGACGTCATCTGGGTGCCATAGCTATTAGGTAAACAAAGAATGCCTAAGCTTGAGTAGTATAGAGGATCCTTTTTTTAAATTTTGATTAAACTTTTTATTCATTTTAAACTACCCAAACACCCATAACACACAAGAAAACAAGTCATTATGATTAATCTACCTTTCTTAGGGTCTCTAGCCTTCCATCAGTGTAGTCTCACTTAGTCATTCGTTAGGTCCATATTTCTTGCATCAGATCATAGGTGGGACCTAAAATCCCATGTCCTATCCAGTATTCCCTATCCTATTCCACGCACCAAGATTTCCTACCACTATTTCCCTACCATCCCATGTAATCCTCACTATTCCTAACTCTAAAATCCATCATATCTCTCAACCATAACCTTTGATAACATCTTGTCATGACCTGCCTTCACCAATATGAGAGAAGGGACATCAAACTTCCGAACCCTTCCTTCTTCAAGTTAAAGGAGAGACAATGACCCTTGAGTCCCACATTCAATAAGCCCCGAAGTGGTGACTAGAAACAAGTGTATAGAATCACATGTAATATGGAAGGAATTACCCTTTTTATAGAAAAATATCGCGAGATAATAAGGTAGATCTCAAAAAACTCCAAAAACAGAATGTAAAATTAATCCATGAACTCTTTTCCTACATGCATGTTTAAAATAAAGTGCTAAAAAGCACAAGAAAACTATTATGAAAAAGTACCAAAATAAATAAAATAACAACGACAACTGTCCTGACGTCTGATCTAGTAAAGTCTTACACAGTCCTCAAAGTCCTCCTGGAAACCTGAAAGTAGTTTTATATATGTAGGGTGAGTACATAGGTGTACTCAGTAGGGGAAACCCAAAGTTCTCAAGCACAAGTGGGGAGGCATACTAATGCCCCGTGGGAAAGAAGAGGTATCCAAGAAACCTAGAAATGGAAACTAACCACATGACCTCACCCAGGCAAACTCCCCAAATAATGCAAGTCATTTAAAGTAATAGTAATAGCACATCAATGTTTGGGTGCCCCACACCGCTTTCCCACTGGTTATTGAAGACATCCTACGCATCAGATCTCCCCCACCATTTTCACTGTAGTCCCACTACCGCCCCAAAAACAACCTTTTGGGCCACCACAACCAATCATCCAGCTTGTAGACACCTAGGCCACCACAACCACACATAACCACACCCGTAGACAGCTGGGTTAGAACAACTATCGCTACGCCAAAAGACACCTGGCCCTCATCCCAAAGATACTTGGGAAACAAACCTGCCCGCACACACATGGTCCAAACACCACAATGTACCCTTACCAAAGAGTCTTGGGCTATAATGGACCTCAATCCATCACAAACTCCCCTAAGAGTCTTGGGATACCCGGGAGAGGTAGCAGAAAAGGAGCTAATAACCATCCACTCATAGGAGTGTTGGGAAAAACACCCTTCCCCATAAAATGGGGGTGTACAGAATGAAGTTCTCAACGTGGGTGGGGTGCGTATAAGAAAAAAGAATAAAATTTTTACAAATAGGTAATCAACCACTCATCCCATTCTAAGGGTTCCAAAACCAGCCCATACACAAACACCCTCTTTACTATTCATACATGAAGAAATGCACAATGACCATAGCTAGAGCACCACCCATTGAACCCATTATTGTTATCGTGTTCAAGTAATTTTGTCAGAAATAATTATCCAATATTGGGAAACTAACAAGCACATCCACAAGTCAAAACAACTCTGGACTAAAGAAGAAAATAGTCAAACAATAATTTAAGCATTCATACTCAGTTCTCTTGTAAAGTCACAACAACAAAAGAGATCTGTGAGATCCCTCGAAGTACTTGAACCAAACCAAGCCCAAAAATATGGCACCACACAAAATCATATGCAAAAACCAATAACTGAACAATAGGGGATCTCATCCCCATCTACATATCCCCACAAGCATCAAGCAGAACGACCGTGCTTTTTAGAAGAACATAGCAAGGGAGTTTTCAGATTTAACCATACCATTTATCAAGTTCCTTCCTTACTTTTGGTTAACTAGGATGATCAAAAAAGGATTATTATTCATTGGGAATCCATTTTATCAACCAAATTTACATGATTAAATAGTTTCCATGTTACAACCATTCAATCAAGAGATCATCCAGAAAAACAGAGGTTCATTAGTACATAGGAAAGGACCACCAACATACAGTATTTTCAGTGGGCATAAGGACATAACATTCAAAAACATAAAAAATGATAAAAGAAATAAATCAACATCATTATCAAACACACCCCTTCATTCTTTAGAGTCTGTTTATTATCTTCATTAAGGTTTGGTTTCACCCACGTCTTGAGGAAACATTATCGTACCCACTCCACGTGATACATTGTAAAGAGAGATGAAGGAAAACCTGACTTGGATGATCAACGATCAGAGTTTTATCATCATGCCAAGAACTGGGGTTGCGCGACTTGCAGAGTAAGAACTGGGAGGACTCTAAGGTTGAGCGGTAAGTGCTCCAAAACACACCAAGGGAAGGAAATAGACCAAGGAAGAAGAAGATATCTGGTGATAAAAGGCCCGATCCTATCAAACGAATTAAAATGTGGATTGTGGTTTCACCACACGGTTGGGAGGTTATCCATGCTGGAATTAATTGTTATTTAATAATTATCCTCAGAGATGGTGGAGATAATAGCTGTGAGTAAAAAGACAACCTTTAAACAGAGAAAATGTGTAAGAGGGGATAAACTGGAATGAGACAAAGGCGTGAAATGGGGTCACTCCACTGTTAGAGGACTTAAGATACAATTTATGGGATTAAATAGCCTTAAAACATATTAAAAGAGGCAAGAAGACTTAAAATAGGTGTTAAGGGAAATATAGGGGAAAAACACCTGACACCCCTATAGTGGCACCGTTCAGGTGCGACACCGATCAATGACACACTGATCGGTGACACGCTTCCACCGAAACCGACACCCTCCTCACTCACCGATGGGATCCTGGACACCCGAAATACTAGAAATTTGGAGAAGTAATGGACCAGGAGGGTCTGGGACATTACAAATTACCATCCTTAAACTAGTAATGAAAAATGAAATTCATTATCCATGAATGTGATGAATCAAAATATCACAAACAATGTTTTCATTTTTAGAATAATAGTAGAAGAGAATAGATTTTATGATGGGTATTCCATTAAAAAAATAAATTTATAGTATATATATTATAATATATTTATCATGCTATTTTGTATGGGGAGGTGAGGATAAACTAGAAGAAAGAAAGAATTTAAAAGAGATAGAGGGAGGATTTTACCTTTTGAATATCGTCTCTTTAAAAACCTTCTTAAGGTACTTGGGATTGGTATTTTGTTGAGACCATATATTATTTTACATGAGAAATAGTATTGTGAAGATAATTGGGGAAAATTAACACAATATTCCAAGCTAATGAGGTGTGGGGATAAGGGGTGGTGAGGGGTGGTATTTATAGGTGGAGGATAGGGGTGTTTTTGATTATTTTATTCAATTGTTTATTATTTTGGACCAAGATTGTCAATAGTGATGATTAATATGAATAAATACTATAAATAGTTAATGAGATTTAGAAACAATGGGTGATTACCTCATCCATAAATCATAGATGAAAAAAAATAATTCATGTATTTTTTAAATACCGTAAATTACCGTATTTCACTATTCACCAAAAATTTAACTATTTTAGAAATATCCCAAAAATTAACCCAAACCATTTTTTGATGTGTATATTTAAAAAATAGACTCCATTATATAAAAATAATTATCTAAATATGAGAAATTTAATTATAAATTAAAATCATTATTAATTTGAAAAATACCAGTTTTTATATTATAACAGATTTTCTAACACTTTAAAAAATTAATTAATTTCTTATAATAATATATTATAATTATAATAAAAAATTATTAATTTATGAATCTATTTTATGAAAATAAATTTTCTTTTAAATCATTATATTAATTATAAAATTATAAATAAACATTTATTTTTCATAAAAATACCAACACTTAATTTATCATTTTTAAAAAAATTGTTTAATTATAATATGATATAATTATATAATATTTTTATTTATAAGATACCTAAATTTTATTTATAATTTCATTGGAGAGGTTACTATTCTAATGGCTATATTTCTATTCCTAATGGTCTCATTAAGATTCCAACGGTTAGGTTACTATTCCAACGGTCAGATTTAAAATGGTCGTAAGGGTTTTCTAATTCATATAAACACCTCTTAGTCATTTATATTTTATCCCAAGGTTATATATAATTTCATCTTTTAAATGAATAATTTATTATTAACATTATTTTTTATTTCATCATCTTTATTTTCTAATACGGTCATTCTAGTGGATCAAGCATAACCAACTTTTCTTATTCTTATCATCTTATTTTCTAATTATTGTCCCACTATAATATTTGGAATTATTATGGGTTTTTTACTTCCAAAATTATCATTCTACATTCATGATAATATTGTTTTTATTGGGTTTTCTATGTGTTGTATGTGCTTTATACTATATGACATAATTATAATAATGGGATTTCCATTTATAAAATTTTGGGTAGTTACATTCTTCCCCCCTCATGAAATATCGTGCTCAAAATTTCATTTTACATACTTTGGTTAAAATTGGTAATGGTACTTCTACTTCATCCCTTCCTCTAATTCCCAGGTTTCCTCTTCATATTTATGGTTCCTCTAAAGTACTTTGACTAGGTGAGTAGTCTTGTTGCATTGAACATTATCTCTACAATCCAATATCCTCACTGGATGCTCCTTATAAGATAGATCATTTTCCAGTTGTAAATCCTCTAAATTCTATACATGTGAGGGATCTAGTATGTACTTCCTCAATGGGGATACATGGAATACATCATATACTTTATACATGGTTGGTGGATGTGCTAGTTGATATGACACAACTACGATGGGATCAAGAATCTAAAATGGAATGATGTACCTGTGACTTAGTTTTTCCTTCTTCTAAAATATCATGAGTCTCTTCCATGGAGATATGTGGAGGAATATCATGTCTCCAACCTCAAGGTACAGGTTCCATCAATGATTGTTTTCATAGATCTTTTGTCAACTTTTGGGATTCCTTGATGTGCTATTGAATGGTTTTCACCTTTTCTAACATTTCTTTGACCAAATCAGGTCTCAATAACTTACATTCACTGACTTTATACCAACATGCTGGTGTTCTACGTCCTTTCCCACAATGGTCTTAATATGGAGCCATTTGGATGCTTAATTGGAAACTATTGTTGTAAGAGAACTCAAGAAGATAAATATTTTTGTCCCATTCTCCCTTGAAGTCTATAGAAAATTCTCACAACATGACTTCCAGGGTTTGAATAGTCCACTTAGATTGGCCATTAGTTTGAGTATGATAATCCATACTGAATTTCAGCTTAGTGTTTAGAGAATATGGGATACATTTCCAAAACATTGATGTAAATCTCAGATCTCGATCAAATACAATCAATAATGGTACCCTATAGAGCCTCACCACTTCTTTATTATATATCTGTTTATGTTGGTTGAGTGAGAAGTCATCATGAATTGTGAAAAAGTGAGAAGTCTTTTTAAGATTATCGATAACAACCCATGTATAATTATCTCCTCTGGATGTCTTTCGATGTATGGTGAAAACTTCCATGGTGGTGTTTTCCAATTTCTATATTGGCATGGGTAATGGTTTCATCATAAACTTATACCATTATATTTTATCCTTAATTTGATGACATACTAGGTACTTTGACGTATATTCAATGATCTCTATATTCATATTGTTCCACCAATAGTGCTCTCAGAGATATCGAAACATCTTTGTGATCCTTGGATGGATGGATAAGGTCATGTTATTTTCATCACTCAAAATATCCATCATTATAAATGGATTTAATGGTCTATATTGTTGTGACCCAAATATTAGGATACCTTCCTCATAAATTTTGAACTCTATAGATTTCTCTTCTCTGATAGCTTCCATTTTTTTAATTTCCACATCATTTCATTAAGAATACTTTATTTTATCCCTAAGTTATGGTTGATCAATAATTTAAGAAAGGATTGATGATTTTCATTAATAAATGATTCCCATTTCCATCATTTGAAAGTACAAAACATTGGATCGTTCTCAATTCTCATCATTGATAAAGTTTCATGATATTTTATACTTGGATCATCTGCCACTTTATTCACTTTACTAGGATGGTAGTGGATTTAGAAGTCATAGTCCTTGATGAAGTTTATCCATCTTCACTAGTGAATATTAAGCTCCATATATGTGAATATATATTTGAGGCTCTTATAATCTATATATATCTCACACTTCTCCCTATAGAGATAATGTTGCTAGATTTTCAATGTGAAGATCAGAACCACCATCTCCAGATCATACGTGGGATAGTTATGCTTAGGAAATTTCAGCTTCCTTAAGGCATGTGATATCACTTTATAATTTTTCATTGGTACATAGACTAATCCATTTTTTGAATCATTACTGTATACCACAAAGATTTCCCCACCTATCGATAGTATAAGTACTGGTATAGTGTTAAGAATTTTTTTCAACTCATTAAAGAAGTATTCACATTCATTGGTCAAGAAAAACATTACCCCCTTCTGAGTCAACTTGGTTAATGGGTTTTAAAATCATGATAATTTCTTCAGAAATCATTGATAATACCCAGCTAGACCATAGAAACTATAGATCCCTGTTGTAGATGTTGTCGTAGTCCACTCTTTGATTGCCTTTTTTTGGTAGGGTCCTCTGATACTCCTTTACTGGTGGTAATATTCCCCATGAATGATACTTCATACATCTAGAAATCACATTTACTATAAATTGTATTAATTCTCTCCCTTCACAATGTATTTGGAACAATATTCAATTTATCCTTGTGTTCCTCCTTTATCTTGGAGTATATTAGAATATCATCTATAAATAAAACCAAAAATTTGTTGAGGTACTATCTAAAGACTATTTATTTAGAATATGAATATTTCTAGATAATTATTGAGTCTGAAAGATATCACTATGAACTCATAGTGTCCATACCTTGTTCAAAAGTTAGTTTTGGGAATATCTTCCTTCCTCACCATTAATTGGTGCTATCCCAACGAATGGTGAAACTTAGAGAAATACTCATCCCCATGTAGCTGATCAAGAAAATTAGCAATTAGTGGTAGGGGATATTTACTCTTTATCTCAATTTTTTCAAGATCATGATAATCAATACAAAGGCTCATTGATTAATCCATCTTTTTGAAGAAGAGGATTGGAGAACCCCATAATAAATCACTCATACATATAAAATCCTTGTCTAGATTCTATTGTAACATCATCTTAAGTTCCCCCAACATAACGATGGACATTTTATATGGTGTTTTTGATATAGGTAGTGATCTAGGTATTAGATCAATTGAAAAATAAACATCTCAATCAGGAGGAAGACCATGGAATTATTTAAGGAACACATCTGTATAGTCAATAATAATGGTAATTTCATTGATCATGATCCTCTCCTTTATCTCAATCATTTGAGCTAAATATACTTTCTCATAAAGAAATAATATCCACAATTGATATAATAATTTTGAACATGATTTATCATCCTCCTTACACTTGTATAGAATTTGAGGATGCCTCGAGATGTGAAGAGTGATATAAATTTCCCAATAGTTGAAGTTGGATTTATATAAAGATATCCAATCCATGCCCAATATAGCATAAAACTACACCAAAGTAAGATAAGATTTGTTGGATGGTAAAAATCCCCAAAAACTGAATGGGGGTGGAAATTATATAGTTTGCATGTAATAATTATCCAACTGAATATTCCCATAGATACCTGAACCTTTATATTTTGAGGAGGTATTTGAATATTTCTACTAAAATTTCTTGATATGAATGAATGTGTATAACCAGAATCAAAAGGTATGTTTTTATTCTTGAATGAATAACCACCATACCCATCACCACATAAATGTCGGGATCCACATCAGTAGTAGTGATCATATATTCACTTCATTTCCACCTTGGAGGTTTTTGTTGTTGATTTCCTCCAACAACACTTGGATTAGGGAATTGGACCGCATAATTCATATGTTCCTTACACTTGAAACAATGCACTAAATGTTGAGTATTGATCCGAACCTTCATTTCTTCTTATGAATTAGTGGGATTCAATAAATTCCTTCAGAAAAAATAATCCTTATGACCCTTTATTACACATTTTAAGCATAACCTAGTTCACCTAAGACAGTTTTCAAGATTCTTCTTCCCACACTTTTGACATGTGGGATGTTGGGTTTTCTTTCCTTCATGGGATTTTTCTATTGATCCTCCCATATTAAACTCTATTTTCCAATTTTTATCTATGGGACCATGAGACCATGAGAGTCTTTGATATCCATTTAAAACTTAAGGTAACAATAGAAAATATCCACATAGATTTCAAAGTATTCAATCACCCATGCTTTTCATAGACTCAAATTTAGTCTACTTAAGATGTGATCAACTTCTCCTCCAGTGTTTATGAAAAATCTGAGGGATTATCATGCAATTCTTGTGATGTTTTCTTTATATGCCCCAATAGACTCATCTTCCCTTTGTATTAGTTTGAGGAACTCTCTCTCAATCATATGATGGTTAGTTCAGGGAAAATACTTATTGGAAAACATTTTCTTGAATCCTTCCCAATCCATAGAATCAATTTCCTCCTTAGATATTGTGTTTTTTATCAGTGCCCACCACTGATCAACTTCCTCATCAAAATGATAAATTTCCATAACAAAATTATCTTTTATTTGATATTTAAAGGAAATATAATATATTCTCAACAGAGTTAATAAATTGTTCCATTATAAGGGGATTGAAAGATCCACTAAAGATAGGAGGGATTTGTCTCATAAAGGATTTGACCACAACATGATCCTTATTAGGATAAGGATGGCATTCCACATTATTTATGTTATTATTATTAAATTGATCTAGTTTATCTTATAATGTCATGAATTTCTAGGCTCCCATTGCAATCAGATTTGGTATCTCATTATGGAAATCATCACATTGCCTATCACATTGATTATTGGAATGAGTTATCTTATTTCCCTACATGAACTAAGAAAAATAAATAATATTAAATTATTTGGTCTTTAATACTTATCTATCAAGAATATAAAAAGGTAATTTTGAACATATAATGATAAAATTATAAAAGAAAAGTATATCCTAACTTATTATTCCTTAGGTTTAAATCGTTGTTATCCAGGTGATACAATTATCCAGTGGGATCTTATTAAAGTTCCCAAGTCCTTATATCCAAAACTAACTAGAATATTCTTGAATACCAACTATAATGACCCTTGACTTTTACA
This sequence comes from Viscum album, assembly GCA_963277665.1. NCBI lineage: Eukaryota > Viridiplantae > Streptophyta > Magnoliopsida > Santalales > Viscaceae > Viscum > Viscum album. The sequence continues at coordinate 1,692,242,905 of OY728143.1, read as the reverse complement.
CTTATTATTACATGATTTTAAGAAAAATTATCCATAAAATACAGAACAATAGAACGTAAAGTCTAGTGTATTTAGAAAATTAGGTACATAAATCTGAAAACATTGAACTAGAATATACATCTCTTTGTAAATATCCATAATGAGCTACTAACTCCATTTGAGCTCCAATAACTACATAATATAACATGGGGAATACATAGACAATATGAATGAGATAAAAATCCCAGTAAGGTAATAAACATGGGACTAAAGCATAACACATGAGATAGAATGAATAAAATTATAAAATAAAAGTCATGGCACATGAATAGTCTTATTGAAGCATATTCCATGGAACATGGGATCATATGATCATGGAACCATATGAATTATGTAGAAATGCATAAAATGACATAAAAATGTGTCAAGTTTAACTTCTAAGACTATATCACATGGTGGACAAAGTCCCATAATGGATTATTTTTACACTATAATCCCATACACAATGTCTCATGAGACTAAACACTTCTCAATGCATTGGAGCACTATCTTGGTGCACCCATCATAGAATGTTCATGTATATGTGTGACACATAAAGAATCAAATTTTAGTAATAAACATAAGGGTTACCCATGGAATTAATTGGGTATTGTACACATGTCATATGGCATAGCCAATGAGCATATCATAATTCTGTACAAGAAAGAATGGATTAAAATAATATTTTTTTGGTTAGAGTGAGTATCTCATGAGGGGGTGAATTGAGTAAAAAATATTTTTTTTGTTCAAAATGTATTAAAAAGATTCCCCCAATTAATTTATAAAATGACCCATTTTACCAAAACAAAAGATCGATATAAGTTGTAATCATTGAAAATATTTCTTAAATAATGTATTAGGTCTTAGATAAAATAATATTAAATATTAATTAATACTTTTAAAACAATTTAATTAATTAAAATATTATAAAAACCCTAGTTAAGGTTAACTATAAAAGTATATATATTTTCACAGTTTAAAAAAATCAGTTTTAAAGAACAAATTCAAAGTAAAACAAAATAAAACCAACAGTAGAAAGATTGAATACATGAGGTTCAGTCTCCAACTGAGACTTAATCCTCTCCACTTAATGGCCACCTACAACCAAGAATTTTATCTAAAATAATTAGTTTTATCCATAACCTAGATCAATTTTTACAATAGATTACAACTATCTAGGTCACACATGACCTCTTCCACAATTATACATGGATGTAACAAAGAAACAGGTCACACATGACCTGTACCATAGTTATATGAGGGAGTATAAAAGATAAAAAGAATTTGAGAATAGATTATGGTATATTTCAGGTTTTAGTAGGAGACAATGTGCATATATATAATAGAGTATAGCACACATTTTTCAAAAGGTAATAAAGATAAAAAAGAAAAGAGAAATCATATATTATAGGGTTTTAAAATGATCAGTATGGGGAAGTGCAGTTTTTGACTCTTTATTTGGCTCACAATAAAGATCGAGTTAGGTTATCTTGAAATAATTATAAGAAAATAGTGTTTTAGACTCTTTTTCTTCATTGAAGTAAATAAATGGATGTGTATGAGCTTTGGATTCCTCAATTAGGTGATTGTAGGTTATAGAAATTCAACTCTTCATCTTAATGTGTGTTTTCTGTAAGTGCAACCTATCTACTTGATATATGTATACATCTCATGATAATTCACCTCTGTGCATGAGGGAGTATACTTATATTCTTAATATAACTAAAAGTAGGGAGAATATCCACATATATCTGGATATCCTGCTTCCTCAAACATCATATCTGACTCCCTCTGGAATGCATTCATTGAATATTTAGGAGAAGATAATTAAAATAGAATTTGATATTAAATTCAATAAACTTACCATTAGTAATATTTAAAAATAATTGTAAATTAAGAAAATAATGGTTGTTTCTTAGACTGGAGGTGACTAATTTTTTAACGGTGTCTCGCTCTGGTGGTGTCTCAAATCTATACATTTCTAAAATTTATATCTGGTGGTGTGTGAATTTCAGTGACTTATTATGATGACATGTTAGTCTGGTAGTTTCCCATGCTTTTCCAAAATTTATGTTCTGGTAGTATGAAATCTTGACATTGAGATATCCTAGTGGTATCTCATACTTTACTGATTTTACACTCTGGCGGTATCTCATCTTCAATGACGAAACATTACTGGTGGTGTCTCAGAGTTAGTGATATTTCCATGCTGATGGTGAGTCATGGGAAATAATGACTCATACATTGGATTTTTTTTATCTCTATGGTCTCTCATCCTTAACAGTGACTAGTGGTGACTCATACTTAGTTAATTTCATCACCTGTCTCAGATCAAGGAATACTTTTAGAAAACATGAAATTTATTAATATCTATAGAATCATGATTTTGTGTTCATTAAAATAAGGTGGTCAACAATCTCCCCATTTTTAATGATCACATATCATAGAATAAATGGTATTACAAATATAATACATTATATCAAAGGTAAGATCAAAAATGAAAATCACAACATAGCATTCACGGTATGTGAACACAGTATCTAGGATAAATAATAGGAAAATAAAGATAATTATCATATATTAAAGGTATATTTTTTAAAAATAAATAGTATCAAAGGTAATATAGAAACATAACTGTAATAAATCTGAAATAAATTCCTCAAAAATCCAAAAAAAATTATCAAAAAGGAAATGACCTAAGATTATCTCCCTTTTTAGATTATCATAAATGTAGAACATCATGAGAAGTAAAAATAGGAAATGTAGGAAGAAGAAATATGAATATCAGAATAATATTCACCAAAGTCACATAAATAAGTGTTTATCAAAAAGTTATTACAAAACATCCCATCAAAGACATACTATAATTCAACAAGTCAAGGATTGGGTGAAGGATCCATCAATTATTTTTCTTTTTCCTTCGCTTTCTTCTAGTATAAGGTAGCAGGTTCAGTTTGAGGTAGAGTTGAGGGAACACTAGTTAAAATTATTATAATGCCTTTACTGGTGGAAATCACACCTATACCAACACAATATTCCCAATGGTTGAAAAAAACCACCAGGAAAAGGCTAATATACCAATGGTTATGTAGAACCATTGGTATATTATTTTGTTTTTTTTGGTTTTCCCAACGGTTTAGGGAAACCGTTGGGTATAAGAGGTTTTTACCAACAATTTAAACAATCTGTTGGGTATAGTTCTGAATATATTTTTCACAACAGTTTATAATTGTTGGAATAACATTACATTCCCAATGACTTTTTAAAACCATTGGGAAAGAAAATCCCCAAATATCAATGCCTCCATGGATCTTGAACTCTAAATATCTTGACTTTTTTTCCCTAAATGAGATCTCAATGCACCATCTTGAATATTTTTCCCTAAGTCTTGACCATCTCTAAGATTTGTCCCCAAATCTCGACGTGAACCCTACTTCCCAACACAACAGGTCTGGTTTCCCAACGATTTGTTCTTATGATTTAAATTGGTACGTGTGAGTTCTTTTATTTTAGATTTTGTCATTCCTTTTTTCTGCAATGTAGTGTGTATTATCATCCCCTTATGAATAGAATGCATATATCATTTTAGGTTGCGGTTGGAACCCTACTTCCCAACCTTCTCTCGAGGGTGCTAACTCTAATTTCCAATCGGGCATCTATCTTTGATTCAATTAATTTTTGTTGTTCCATTTTAAATTGGTATGCGTGACTTCATTTATTTTATATTTTTTCATTCCATTTCGCTAGAATGTACTGTTTATTATGATCCCCTTACGAACACAAGAAAAATATCATTTTAGGTTGCGGTTTTTTTGTGATTTATCTGTATGGAATAATTTTGATTGATATTGAAGAGGTCAATATGATCCTGAGTTATTTTATCCTTGGTTTATTTTAAATTTATGGTCTATTGACATGATTTACTTGGTTAGACATAAATAAAGTTATATGATTTTTTATCATAAGAGGAATGATAAGATACTCATGTATTATGAATGTACCCATAAATGTTGTCTCTGAAATATCACACTCTAACTTTAAGATGATGATACCCACACTATATAAGTCACTAAATGAAGTGGTGCTTCCACCTAAACCACTAGTGTGGGTTTGGGGTCATTTTCATGTGTGAATGGTGATAGAACCAAAATTTACTCTATTACATGATCATTTATTCCTACTCCATCAAGTGGTTCAGTCATACACTTGTAATATTTTTTGAAATTCAAAATGAGTGTTAAGAAATCATTTCAAAATTTTCTTATGTAGTTATGAAGCATTATTAAGGTATTTATATCATTTTCTATCCTAGGAAGGAATCCATAATAAAGGAGTATAACCATTATAGATCTCATCAATGTTGTTCATGACTATACATTATTTACTCCCTAATATATATCTCACAAAACAAAATAGCATGGTCATGTGCACGTAATTATTCACTTATAGTTGATAGTATTGGAAGTCTTTGGAGGTGCACCTGAGGTGCTGTTGTGCACTTGCTTGGATTATATTGTTTTTCATTTATTCTGGGCATTATATATCAATATTAGAGTGTTTTTTTCTTAATATTTGTGGATAATTATATGGTGATAGGTTTGTGTTGGATAGGTGAGTCATGAACCCATTTATAGTGATAATTATAGGTTAATAGGGTTATAAAGTTGCGCTTATTGATTATCAATGTTACTTGGACACCCCCACCCCCCTTGGACACCCCCCACCCAGGACAACCCTTACCCCCTGAACACTCCCTACCCTCTTGGATAGTCACCCCAAACCCCTGTACAACCCCAAGCCCACAGAATCCCCCACCCCCTAGACACCACCCACCCTCGTGGACAGTCCCCCCAACCCCTAGAAATCCCCCACCCCCCCTAGACACCACCCCACCCCTGGACACCTGTACCCCTGGAAAGCCCCGCCACCCCCGTGGACAGCCCCAACACACCCATGGACAGCCCCCACCCCCATGGATAGTCCGACCACCCCTTAGACACCCCAACCCCCCTTGGACAACCTTTCCACCCCCTTGGACAGCCCGACCACCCCCTTGGACACCCCCTACCGCCTGGACAACCCCATCCCCTGGACACCCCTACCCCCTGGACAACCCCTCCACCCCCGTTGACACCCCCAACCCCCGTGGACAGCCCTGCCACCCCCTTGGACAGTCCTCCGACCCCCTAGACAACCGTACCCCTAGATAGCCCCCACCCCCATAGACAACCTGCCGACCGCCTGAACACCCCTACCCCCTGGACAGCTCCGCCACCTTCGTAGATAGCCCTCCCATCTCCTAGACACCCTGTACCCCCTAGACAGCCCCACCACCCCTATGGATAGCCCACCCACCCCTAGGCACCTCGTACCCCACTAGAAAGCCCCACCACCCTCATGGATAGCCTGCCCACCCCCTGGACACCTCGTACCCCCTAGAAAGACCCCACCCCTAGAAAGCCCCCCACCCCTGGACACCCCGACCCCCTGGACAGCCCCGCTACCCCCGTGGACAACCCACCCATTCCCTGGACACCTTGTACCCCTTGGATAGCCCCCATCCATGTGTACAACCCACACACCCCCTCGACACCAGCCCACCACCCCTCAGACACCACCATCCCCCCGGACACCCCCACCCCCCGGACACCCCCGACCCCCGTGGACAGCCCCCACCCCCCAGGACAGCCCCCACCCCTGGACACCCCCACCCCCTAGACACCCCCACCACCTTGGGCAGTGTATGTGGTCACTCAAATAAAATACTAAAATATAAAATTTCTTCAATCTAAAATTTACTCAACTCCTGAATAATTCTCCTCCACAAGTGTACATGATCTTGTAAACTCATGTATCTTCAAATATATTTTGTTATAAATATAGTATTTTTTTGTCTTTTTATATTATGATTCTCATATAGAGTAGTGTGTCAGTTATGGTTTCATATAAAGTGAAAAATTCTTGTTTACTTAAATATATTTTTGATGAAACTTCAATCTTATTGAATTGCTTTTGACGAAATGAATTATAACAATTTGTTTACAGAATGGATAGAAGTTGGATGTATGAAATTGATCGGATCTCAAGAGATTTTCAAAACAACTTTGAGAGTTTTTTAGATTTTTCATTTCACAATGCTTCTGATAGTGGTCACAAACACTGCCCCTATTACAATTTTGTTGGAAGACCTTGGTTGAGCCATGAAGAAGTTAGCTACCACATAACCAAATATGAATTTCAAGCAAACTACTCTATATGGTATCACAATACGGAGAAAATAAAATCTCAAATTGCTGATGATCCAAATGAGAGGAATGGATTGAAGAATTTTTTATATGACCGGTTTCCATTTATTCATAATCATTAAAAAGAAAGGATTCAAACCCCAGAATATTTTGATATGATCACACATGATGCATCTAATGAAAATGATGATGTTTCAGGGTGAAAAAATTGAATGATGCTTCCACGACTCTAGTATATCTACAATGCGGTAAAATGAAAAAGCTGGAATTTTTAATCTGATTATTTCATGGGAAAACTATGTATGTTATTTCTAACACTTAAATATATTACATTCTTACCTTATTGAAGGAATTACTTCCAGATGATGCAAATATTCCCTCAAACCACTATATGTCATGGAAGTTAGTTGAGGAACTTGGATTTTTAAAAAAAAATCATGCTTTTCCGAAAGATTGCAGTTTATTCTGGGGTGAAACTGCTGAATGAAATGATTATTCAAAATGTGGCACATCCCACTGGAAGCCAAAAGATTATGGAACTCCATCCCATGTGCCATAAAAAGTAATGTGTCACTTTCTATTGATCCCCAGACTCTAGAATATTTTTATGTATGATGAATCATAAATAAAAATGTGATGGAATAATACCAAGATAAAGAATACTAATGATGAGTTGGTTCACCCTACAGATGGATTTTCATGGCAGATATTTGATACTCGATATCTTGATTTTGCAGCTGACGTGCGTAATGTGAGGTTGGTTGTTTCATGTGATGGTTTTAATCCATTTGGGTAGATGCTTACGTCACACAACACATGGAAATTTTTTATAAACATTTATAATCTTCCCCCATGATTGTGTATGAAAAAACCATTCACTTTCATTAGAATACTTATATATGTTCATTCTGACCCCGGAAATGATATAGACATATACATGCAATATGAAAACCCTGATTTTATTACACACTTAAACATGATTTATTACATAACCTATTCAATTGATACAACAAGGAAGATTGAGAGGTCTAGTTTCTTTGGGGCTTAGGATCATTACATAATAACTTAAAACATGAAATACAACATCTTTATTGAAAACTTCCTTTACATGACCACTACATTCCCTCGTACTTAACATTGCATGGGATAACCTGAGGACATGCATAAGAAAAGGGGTGAGCTATAAAGCCCAGTAAGGGAATAAACATGGAATACATGAGGAGTACAATACATGTAAGAAAATATGCACATAAATAGATTACAAGAGAAAAATGAACATAAAGGAAGGATAAATCATGATAATCATAACATGGAAATGTGGAAACAACACTTAACATGGAATTAACATGAGCCAAGGCACATTGCACATGGAGCATGAGTAAATTCTCATTGCACATGAAGCAAGATTAAACCCTCGTTGCACTTGAATTAGTATGATTCAACACTCATTGCACATGACATATCATGATACGATACTTTACCCAATGCATTGGAGCGCTATAAGGGCGCACCCTTCTTAAACATTTAATTTCATGCATAAGTGTGCCACATGGATCATAAAACATGGATTCATAAAACATAATCATTTATTCCACGATAAAGTAATGTGGAATTCATACATGAAACTTTATAATCAATAAGTAAATGTGCATAAAGTTGAATACCCTTGATGGAGAAATGGGCATGGTATTCACTACACAATGGCATTGGCTTAGAAAATCGGTGCAATTTTGGCAGCGTAACTGCGTGACATAAGAATTCATAAAAAAAGTTAATGAGAGAGAAAGGGGTTAGTCATAATATTTACATGTAATGGAAAGTAAGGAGGTTATATAGATACATGTCCCAAAATTTTTAATGGAATTTAGATTCATGATACAAAAGTATTGCTTGAATGTAAATGAGGAGAGAGAAGTTCCTTTCGGAATTTCAGCATAGTAACGGGTGTACATGATAGGCATTTAATGAGAGATAAAGGGGTCTCCCATCATTAAAACATAAAGAGGGAAGTATGAGGGAGGTGATAAACCATAGCCCAACATTCATAATTGAAATTAAAAGGGCAAAACAACTTAAAAAAATTGGACAAAAATGAGAAAGGAAGAAAAAACCCTTACTTGGAAGTGTGCTTCCAAAGGCTTGAGAGAGGATTATTGGGAGATTGGGGCACCTTGGGAAGATTATAGAGAGAGTATGGCAGAGGTTGGACGAACTCCAAAGGTTTTGAGTGAGGAGGAAGTGGGAGCTTGGGTGGGTTTATATAGGAAATGTGAGCGAATTCTTTATTATTTAGGTTTGGGACCCCTTATAATAAATTAATCCAAAACAAAAACCATCCCATGGTTTTTGCCCATGGTTTTTGGAAAAGGTAAGAGGAAAAAAATATTTTATATGGCTAAAGTACTAACTTCTTAAAATAATGGGGTTGCTTATGTGGAGGTGAGTCACACTCCCATGGAAAATAATTTAAAAAGACAAGATGTTTAATACGTCTTGAGGGGTCCATTAATGCTTTGTAAAAGTAAGTAAAACAAACACAAATTCTCATTATTTTAATGTAAAAACATATATTGGACGAACATACAGCTTATAGTATTTTATTACTTCACTATTGGGTCATTATGATGTCATAAAACACATTATATATTTAAACGGTATTTAATTTTTACCCAAAAATTTGACTGTCTCAGAAAATTATGAAAAATTCACCATTGGATAATCTAGATGTCCTGATTCTAGAAATAACATTTATTTTTCTAAATAATTTTCTAAATATGTTAATTTTTACTTTTAAAATAAAAACCGACATTTATCGAAAATTCATGGGTTTTGACAAAAATGGCTTTCAAACCTTTATAAAAATTACAATTGCATTCATAATATTATATGATAATTTATATATAATAAAATTAATATAATAATAATAATAATTTGTTAAAATATTATTTAATTCAAAAGTCCCTTAATTTAATAAAATATAATTCCTAATTAAATAATAACTAAAAACACTATTTTCACATTAAAAACTATTTACAATGTATCAATAATGACAAGAAATTATATTCATTATTATATACAAAAAAAATGTACATGAACATAGTACTAGCGATTTGTTACATAACCCCTTAAAACAGCCTCATAGGACCTTAGGGTAAGGTGTGCGATGGTGACAGACTCTTGGGGTGGCTCGGATAACATCGTTCGAGTGTTAATTTCTATCAACTTCCACTTTTCCCATAGACGGTCACGTTCGAGCTTAACATGATGAAGCTCAGCTTGGGCTTGGTCAAGAGAGAAGCCCAAATATGCCACCTCTTTTCCGAGCTCTGACAAATGGGCTTTGTATGGTGCAATTATACTGGATGAGGCCATCACTTCCTTTGTCTGAGTAAATTGGGTTTGTTAATGCCCTATATTTATAATAGTCATGTGATCACTGTTCAACGTATATAAAAGAAAAGGTCACAATTCTTAACATAAAATCAAAGAAGAATAAAAATTTTACATAAAGAGACATTTAATTAGATCAAGAGGGATTTCCATTAATGAAAATTTTGGTCGTTACAATATTCCCCCTTAAGAAATTTCACCCTCGAAATTCCCTTTTCCCACACTAAAACAGATGTGGGTAACTCAGCTTCATCATTTCCTCCAATTCCCAAGTCACTTTTTCAAACTTGTGGTTTCACCACAACACCTTGATGAGGGGCATTGTCTTATTTCGTAGAAATTTTTCTCTACGATCTGAGATCTTCACTGGTTGTTCCTCATAAGAAAGATCATCCTCCAACTGTACCACCTTAGAAGAGAGTAAATGTGAAGGGTACGGTATGCACTTCTTTAAGAGGGATACATGAAATACATCATGTACTTTTTCCATGGTAGGTGTAAGTGCTAGTCGATAGGCCACAACCCCGACATGATCAAGAATATCGAAGGGGCCGATGTACCTTGGACTTAACTTCCCTTTATTTCCAAACCTCATGACCTTCTTCCATGGAGATATGCATAGAAAACCCATGTCTCCAACTTTAAACTCAAGGTCTCATCGACGATTATCTACAGAACTCTTCTGTCGACTTTGGGCTGCCTTGATATGCTGCTGAATGGTTTTCACCTTCTCCACCATTTCCTTGACCATTTCTGGTCCAAGTAGCTTACGTTCACTGACCTCATCCCAACATGCCAGTGTTCTGCACCTTTTCCCATACAAGGCTTCATATGGTTCCATTTGGATGCTTGAGTGGAAACTGTTGTTGTAGGAGAATTCAACCAGTGGAAGATGTTGATCCCATCCTCCTTTAAAGTCCATTGAGCATGCTCTCAACATTTACTCAAGTGTTTGGATAGTCCGCTCGGATTGGCCATCAGTTTGAGGATGATAGGCCATACTAAAGTTCAGTTAAGTATTCAGAGCATGTTGAAGACTCTTCCAAAACTTAGAGGTGAATCTTGGATCTCAGTCAGACACAATAGATAGTGGTACTCCATGCAACCTTACCACTTCCCTGATATATATCCGTTCCAGTTGATCCAAAGAGAAATCCTCCCGAATAGAAATGAAGTGTGCAGTCTTTGTAAGACGATCGACAACAACCCAGATTGCATTGTTGCCTTTGGATGTCCTTAGAAGTCTGGTGAAAAAGTCCATGGTGATGTTCTCCCATTTCCATTCTAGTATGGGAAATGGTTGCATCATCCCCTTTGACTTCTGCCTCTCTAAATTCACTTGCTGACACACCAGGCACTTTGATTTATATTCAACGATCTCATTATTCATATTATCCCACCAAAAGTTTTCTCAGAGATCTCGATACATCTTTGTGCTCCCTGGGTGAATAGATAAATTTGAACTATGTGCATCATCCAAAAGTTCCTTCTTCAGCTCTGGACTTGATGAAACACATTGTATTTTACCAAACCGCACAATTCCTTCTTCATTAACATTAAACTCTGAGGATTTCCCTTTTTTGATAGCTTCCACTTTTTCCCGAATTCCCACTTCATCCTTTTGAGCATCCTTTAACCTTTCCAAATGAGACAGTTGAGAAATCATTTGTGAAAGGATTGATGATGTTCCCTTCTTTATGATTCCCATATCTATCTTCATCAAGTCTAAGAATATTGGATCCTTCTCAATTCTCATCATTGATAGAATCACTAGGGCCTTTCAACTTAGGGCATCTGCCACCTTGTTTGATTTCCCCAGGTGGTAATGTATTGAATAGTAATAATCCTTGATGAGCTCTATCCATCTTCTATGGCGCATATTAATCTCTTTCTATGTGAATATATATTTAAGACTCTTGTGGTTAGTATATATTTCACATTTCTCCCCATAGAGATAACGCCGCCAGATTTTCCAGGAAAAGATCATCGCTGCCAACTCCAGATCATGCGTTAGATAGTTTTGATCATGGATTTTCAACTGCGTTGAGGCATAGGATATCACTTTATCATTCTGCATCAGCACACAACCTACGGACTTTTTCGAACCATCACTGAATACCACAAAACGTTCCCCACTTGTGGGTAAAGTGAGAACGGGCAGTGATAAGCCTAATTTTTAACTCCTTGAAGATTTATTCACATTCATCACTCCAAGAAAACTTTACTCCCTTACGAGTTATCTTGGTAAGAGGGTTGGAAAAATTATGATAAATTCCTCACAAATCGTCAATAATATCCAGCTAACCCCAAGAAGCTACGGATATCCGTTACCGATGTTGGCCTCGACTATCCCTCAATTGCATCTATTTTGGAGGGATCCACAGATATCCCATTGCTTTTGATGATATGGCCCAATAATGAGACCTCCTTCAACCAGAACTCACACTTTATGTACTTTTCATAGAGCTTCTCCTTGCGCAAAGTCTCTAGTACAGTTCTTAAATGATACTCATGATCCTCCTTGGTTTTGGAGTATATTAGAATATCATCTATAAAGACTACCAAAAATTTGTCAAGGTAATATATAAGAACTCTATTCATCAGGTCCATGAAGATTACTGGAGCATTAGTGAGTCCAAAAGGCATTACTATGAATTCATAGTGCCCGTATCTTGTGCGAGAAGAAGTCTTGGGGATATCTTCCTTCTTCAACCTTACTTGATAATATCCCAACCACAAGTACACCTTGGAGAAGTATTGTGCTCCACGCAGATGATCGAACAAGTCATCAATTCGTGGGAGGGGATACTTATTATTTATCATGATTTTTTTGAGCTCATGATAATCGATGCAAAGGTGCATTGACCCATCCTTCTTCTTGACGAAGAGGACTGGTGCACCCCATGGTGAAGCACTTGGGCGAATAAACCCCTTATCCAGATTCTCCTGTATTTGTTTCTTTATCTCTTCAAGCTCTAAAACATCCATTCTATATAAGGTATTGGATGTTGGTAATGCCCCAGGTATAAGTTCAATTGAGAATTCAACATCTCTTCTAGGAGGAAGACTAGACAGTTTCTCAGGAAACACTTAAGAAAATTCCCTCACAATAGGCATTTCTTCAAGGATGGTTTCTTCCTTGGACTCAATCATCTGAGCCAGATACGCATTCTCATAGGGCAGTAATATCCGGGCTTGAGATGATGGAGATAAAGGAGATTTATCTTCCTCCTTACACTTGTAAAGAATCGTGGGTCGATTCTCCATATGGAGTGTGATTTCCCTTTCCTGATAGTTTATGTTGGCTCTATATAAGGAAAGCCAATCCATGCCAAGAATTGCATAAAATTCCACCAGAGGGAGTATGATGAGGTTCTCCAGGAAATTAAATCCACATATTATAATAGGGGGGGGGGGACTTATATTCATGAGATGCAATGATTTCCCCATTTTCCATACTCACCGATATCTTCACTTCCATGATTTGTGGTGGTGCTGGGATTATTCTACTAAACGTTCAAGATGTAAAAGAATGCGTAGAACCTGAATCAAAAAGCACACTCACTATTCTTGAATGAATAACTATCATACCTATCACCACTTCGTTTTCGGGGTTCACTTCGGCAGAAGTGATGGAAAAATCTCTTCCTTGCTGACTTGGAGGTTGTTGGTTGCCTCAAAAAACCCTTGGATTAGGGCACTGATTTGCAAGCTGCCCTAGTTATTTGCATTTGTAGTAATGAACAACGCGTTGAGGTTCGAACAGAGCGTTCCTATCCTCTATCGCAGCTGCGGGTCTTTCTTGACGACAGTTAATAGCTAGGTTCCCTTCTCTTCCACACCTGAAACATTTCCTCATCCCCTTAAGGCAATTTCCAGGGTGCTTCTTTCCGCACTTTTGGCAAGTGGGGTGATGGATCTTCTTAGCACTGTTGGATTTATCCATCGGACCACCATCATTGAAGTCCACCTTATGCTTATTATCCCCATGATAACCCTGTGATTCTTCGATCTCTATTTTGACCTTGAGGGCACATCGGACAATTTCCTCATAGCTGTCGAAGTCACATATTGCTAATGTTTTCCGTAGGCTAGGCTTCAAACCACCAAATAAGCGGTCAACTTTGCATTTTGGGGTAACGAAAAAGCCAGAAGCGTATCATGAAAGCCTTGTGAAGTTTTCCTCGTACGCTCCAACAAATTCTTCATCTTTTTGCTTGAGGGAAAGGAAGTCCCTTTCCATATTAAGCCGGAGGGTGCACAGAAAATATTTATCAAAAAACATCTTCCGAAAATCCTTCCATTCCACCACCTCGATCTCCTCCTCAGGCTTCGTATTTTTGATCAACGCCCACCATTGATCAGCTTCACCCTCTATACGATAAGACACCAGGAGAACCCTCTCTTGTTTAGAACATTAAAGTATGGAGAAGATCTTTTCAATGGATTTTATCCATTGTTCAACGATCGTGGGATAAGATGATCTACTAAAAGTAGTAGGTCTTTGTCTCATGAAGCTCTCGATAGTGACTTGTTCTTTCTTGGGGGGGGGGGGGTTGAATGTTCCTCTTGACCTGTGTTTCTATTCAAAACTTGAGTTAGCTGAGAGAGAAGCGTGACAAAGTTCACAATTCCCTCTCCCATTGGATTGGGCATCTCGTTAGTACAGTCATCACACTGATCTTCACAACAGTTGTTAGCCCGAGTCCTCCTATTACCGACCATTGGCTAGAATAAAAGGAAATTTATGGGTAACACATAAAGGGTAATCCAAAGACAATAGTTAATGACTTATAAATAAAATTTTATTTCCTTAACTCATGAGTCTATAGGCTTCAATCTAGGATTTTCATGATCTACTTTCTAACATATATTCTTAGGGGATTTTTTTTTAATTACCTTAATAAGGGTTCATACTAAGCTCGTGAATTTATCAAAACATATCCCCCGGGAGTGTTGTAACCAAGAGTGCAGCAAGGCCCGTTGTCGTGCACCAGTTCCCATTCGAGTCTATCTCAAATCTGTGTTTTTGGGTTTTTCCCCTAGGATACATCTGTGCCAGAGCCGCCTCTACCTGCTCGTATCCAGACATGGATGTATTTTCTTGATAAACCACTTAATCAGTAATTAATAAAACTTAGGGATGTTTTTATTATACTTAGTCTTGTCTCTAAGGCTTTACTAGGGTTTTCTATTCCTAATCCCAAAAATAACTAAACCTATCCTCTGATACCAACTATGACAACCCTAATTTTATTACAAACTTAAACATGATTTATTACATAACCTATTAACTTTATACAACATGGAAGATTGAGAGGTCTAGTGTATTTGTGGATTAGGATCATTACATAACAACTTAAAACATGAAATACAACATCTTTATTGAAAACTTTCTTTACATGACCACTACATTCCATCGTACTTAGCATTGCATGGGATAACCTAAGGACATGCATAAGAAAAGGGGTGAGCTATAAAGCCCTGTAAAGGAATAAACATGGAATACATGGGGAGTAAAATACATGTTAGACAATAGGCATATCAATAGAGCATAAAATAAACATGAACATGAAGGCATGATAAAGCATGATAATCATAACATGGAAATGTGGCAACAACACCTAACATGGAATTAGCATGAGCCAAGGCTCATTGCACATGGAGCATGAGTAAATTATCATTTCACATGAAGTACGAGTAAACCCTCGTTGAAATTGAATTAGCATGATTCAAAACTTATTAAACATGACGTATCATGATACTATACTTTACCCAATGCATTGGAGCGTTATAAGGGCACACCCTTCTTAAACATTTCATTTCATGCATAAGTGTGCCACATGGATCATAAAACATGGATTCATAAAACATAATCATTTATTCAATGATAAAGGAATGTGGAATTCATACATGAAACTTTATAATCAATAAGTAAATGTGCATAAAGGTGAATACCCTTGATGGAGAAATGAGCATGGTATTCACTACAGAATGGCATTTGCATAGAAAATCGGTGCGATTTCGGCACTGTAACGGCGTGACATAAGAATTCATAAAAAAAGTTGATGAGAGAGAAAGGGGTTACTCATAATATTTACATGTAATGGACAGTAAGGAGGTCATATAGATACATTTCCCAACAATTGTAATGGAATTTAGATTCATGATACAAAAGTATTGCTTGAATGTAAACGAGGAGAGCGATGTTCCTTTCGGAATTTCAGCATAGTAACAGGTGTACATGGGAGACATTTAATGAGAGAGAAAGGGTTCTCCCATCATTCAAACATAAAGAGGGAAGTATGAGGGAGGTTTGAAACCATACCCCAACATTCATAATTTAAATTAAAATGGAAAAACAACATAAAAAAAATTGGACAAAAATGAGAAAGGAAGAAAAAACCCTTACTTGGAAGTGTGCTTCAAAAGGCTTGAGAGAGGCTTGAGAGAGGCTTCTTGGGTGCTTGGGGCACCTTGGGAGGATTATAGAGAGAGTAGGGCAGAGTGTGGACGAACTAAAATGGCTTTGAGTGAGGAGGAAGTGGGAGCTTGGGTGGGTTTATATAGGAAAGGTGAGTGAATTATTTATTATTTAGGTTTGGGACCCCTTATAATAAATTAATCCAAACCACAAACTATCCCATGGTTTTTGACCATGGTTTTTGGAAAAGGTAAGAGGAAAACAATATTTTATAAGGCTAAAGTCCTAACTTCTTAAAATAATGGGGTTTCTTATGTGGAGGTGAGTCACACTCCCATTGAAAATAATTTAAGAAGACAAGATGTTTAATAAGTCTTGAGGGGTCCATTAATGATTTGTAAAAGTAAGTAAAACAAACCCAAAATCACATTATTTTAATTAAAAAAACATATATTGGCCGAAAATAAAGCTTATAGTATTTTATTACAACACTATTGGGTCATTATGATGTCATAAAACACATTATATATTTAAACAGTATTTAATTTTTACCCAAAAATTTGAATGTCTCAGAAAATTATGAAAAATTCACCATTGGATAATTTCGAAGTCCTGATTCCAGGAATAACATTTATTTTATCTAAATAATTTTTTAAATATTTTAATTTTTTACTTTTAAAATAAAAACTGACATTTATCGAAAATTCACAGGTTTTGACAAAAATGGATTTCAAACCTTAATAAAAATTACAATTGCATTCATAAACTTATATGATAGTTTATATATAATAAAATTAATTTAATAATAATAACAATAATATTTTGTTAAAATATTATTTAATTAAAAAATCCCTTAATTTAATAAAATAGAATTCTTAATTAAATAATAACTAAAAACACTATTTTCACTTTAAAAACTATTTACAATGTATCAATAATGACAAGAAAGTATATTCATTATTATATATAAAAAATAATGTACATCAACATAGTACTAGAGATTTGTTACATAACCCCTTAAAATAGACGCATAAGACCTGAGGGTAAGGTGTGTGATGGTGACAGACTATTGGGGTGGCTCGAGTAACATCGCTCGAGTGGTAATTTCTATCAACTTCCACTTTTCTAGTAGACGGTCACGTTCAATATTGAAATGATGAAGCTCAGCTTGGGCTTGGTCAAGAGTGAATCCCAAATACACCACTACTTTTCCAAGCTCCAACAAATGGGCTTTGTATGGATTAATTCTAATGGATGAGGCCATCGTTTCCTTTGTCTGAGTAAATTTGGTTTGTTAAAGCCCTATATTTATACTAATCATGTGATCACTGTTCAATGGATATAAAAGAAATGGTCACAATTCTTAACATAAAGTCAAAGAAGTTGACATTTTATATAAACATTTTACATGAAGATACATTTAATTAGATCAAGAGGGATTTCCATGAATGAAACTTTGGGTCGTTACATGCAACATTTAATAAAAGAGTTGAAACTTATTTGGGATGTGGGTGTGCGCACATACGATGCATGTTCAAAAGACTTATTTCAGATGTGTGTTATGCTTATGTGGATGATCAATGATTTTACTTCTCATGCAATGAAGTCTGGATGGATCACAAAGGAAAAAATATCATGTCCTATTTGTATGAAGAATACACGATCCAAAAGACTGAAACATCATTGTATTTTCAGTTTTATGGGACATCAACTATTCTTGCTAATGAACCATCTATATAGAAATAATCATCGACGATTTGACAATACCATGGAGACCAATGATCCACCTCAGCGTATGTCTGGAATTGATGTGCTTAATGAATTTAAAGATTTCATTTTTTCATTCGGGAAGGGTCAAATGAAATATGGAAAGAGAAAGAATGTTTCCACTGAAACCTGTTACAATTGGAAGAAGAGATGTATCTTCTTTGATTTGTATTATTAGTCAAAAAATTTGTTACATCATTTCTTAGACGCAATTCACATTGAAAAAAATATATGTGAAATGTTTCTTTCGATTCATCTAAATGTTAAGGGAAAAACAAAATATGATTTATGGTCACGGCGTGACTTGGTGGATTGGGGCATCAAACCAGAATTGCATCCTATGCATATTAGTGAAAATAAACGGAAAGTTCAAAGTGATTATTATGTGATTAAACCTACATAAAAAAAGAAATTTCTAGAAGTACTAGAGACTATTAATGTTTTTGATGGCTATTCAAGCAACATATCTAAACAGGTCAACAGAAAAGAGTTGAAGATAAATTCTTTGAAGACTCATGATTATCACACACTTATACATGAGTTGATTCCAATAGTAATTCATCATATTTTTCCAATAATATAAGTGTTGATGTTATTCAGTTATTTCATTTGTTTAGTGATCTGTGTGCTAAGAATTTTTCCAAGTCTTTCTTCGAAAAAATGTTGGCAGATGCCCCATTAATTTTGTGTGAGTTAGAGAAAATATTTCCTCCATCATTTTTCACATGCATGATGCATCTGACTATCCATATTACAACTGAAATACTTCTCATAGGACCTATTTATTTTCATTAGATGTGTCCAACTGAAATAAATATGTACACATTAATGTCTTATGTTCGTAACAGGAATCATCCAGAAGGATCTATCGTGAATGGTTACTTGGCTCAAGAATGTATGGATTTCAGCTCTATGTATTTGTCTGATCTTACTAGAAGAATGAACAGACCAATGAGAAACAAATAATAATATTATGAGCAAATTAAACCCAGTTTTCCATCACTTCCTCAAATATGAGGAATTCCTAGATTATATACATTGATGGCATTAATCCTTGAAGAGCAGGATATGGCACATCACATAGTTTTGTTCAACTATGATTTGTTCAATGACTTCATCTTGTAAGTAAATTTAATATGTATATCTTATATATATATATATATGTTAAACTATTCTTATTTTTATCTACAATGAACATAAAATGATGATAAATAGAAAGCATCATTCTTTATCTTGGAGAAGGATGAAGACTTTGCATTGAAAAGAGTTTTCTACTTGGTTAAAATTGAAGGTAATAATATTAATGTTTAAAATAATTAAAAAAATTATTAATTAAGTTTAATATTCATTTATATTTCAGGTATTGAGTTTGCCTGCTGACTCTATCTCTGAGGAAATAAGAGCTTTGGATTTTGGTCCTAATACCGTGGTTCATGATTGTAAATAAATTTTTATCAATGTTTACAGATTTATTATCATTGAATGAGAAAAGAACATGAGAACACAACATGATGGTGTTATGGTTACTACCACAACAGACTATTATTCTAGTGCATCAAATAGTATACCGCAATTTGAAAATGTAGGTTATTATGGAGTCATTGAAAAAATAATAATATTGAATTATTATTCTCATGGATCAGTCATGATGATGAAATGCCAGCTGTTTGATTAGATGATGTGGTAGGGCACATTTATTGATGATTTTTCATTTCGAGTAATTGATATGACTTGAACTCTTGCTAATGATGAACCATATGTACTGGCATCAATGGAGAAACACGTTTTTTATGTCAAAGACCATCTTTGACCTGAATTTGGTGTCATTATTGAAGTAATTCCAAGAAATATTTTTGATGATGGTGATGATGGAATTTGTACTATCCCTACTTCCATTGGAAACAATCCATTTATTACTTTTGATGACTTCAATAGCTCAATTTTTATAGTTGACTGTGAACCTGAAGTTGTGGTGGGAAATGTATAAAATAATCCATTCATGTTCTCAATTATTTTAACTTGGGTTGTTAAGGTTGGTACTATTAAAATTGATTTAATACTGATTAGAAATATGTTGTATCTGACTTCACCATTATGTGAATTTTCAATGTTTATTGGTTTCAATTTTATTTGAATTTCATTTTCTAATTTGGAATTGAACTATATTCCAACCTACAAAACCAAAATTTCTAACTTGGTGAACATTTCAATGATTCAATTGTGATTTTTATAAAATTAGTATAACTCTAAGACCCATCTTTAACATTTTACTAGGTAACGAACATGATGGTTTGTATTCTTTTTCAAAACATGTATAAAAACTTACATCATCTACCTGGGCTAAATAAATTAAATTTTTCCTAAATTTTGACAACTACTTTACCCTTTATGAACCTGGTAGAATCAATGTTCCACGATTTTAATAGAATGATGACACTTAGTAAATAACCATCCTACTAAAAATTAAATTTCTTTATTACATCTTGTACGATTTATTGACTTCATTATATATCTGTTCAAGCTCTGCTAAAATAATGGATAGTTAAATTATCCATGAATCCCCCTATTCCCTATTATTTATTTTGTTTTTTGGGTTACACATTAGTTATGATTTTCTAATTACTTCTATATTAGTTTTCAAAAGCAATAAATGAAACCAATTGAAGAGAGGTGACATAAACAAATAATGGACAACAATCATCGCATGACTGAGATGGGAATTCCACCACTAGTGCCTGTAGTGATTATTTTATTTCAAATATATATATTTAAATAATATATAATGTCATGTGATTAATTTTGTTTCCAAAATTTTTACAGGATCCATCTATTAGGCAATAGTTTTTTGATGAGCAACCTAGTAGTGGTCCCAGTACTCATGGTGTTCGTACGAGGGGGGTGGTACGAGAGCTAGACGATCTGGTCGGCATACCCGATTAGACCCTACCCCTCCCACTAACATAACATCCATCACAAATTCTGATCCTAGTGTGTCATTAGGGACACATGGGATATTTAGGACTCCCATGTTTTCACCACACTTTACATCTGATCCTCCTCACCCGTATGTACCATATCCGATGATGATTCCCACTCCCCATCCAGCATTAGGCCAGCCATCCCTGTCATCTTCTTTTATTTATGCTTCCTTCTCTTTGGGATTTTATATTCCATATTCTTTGACTCAAGGTCCCCTAGAGTCTATCCCAGTGGAGCATACATTGGAACCCACTCCACCTGTACAGGGCGTTCCTTCAGTTTCTGCGGATCCAGTGACACCCATTGATCAGACTACTGCAGGTATACTTATACAACCCTAACAAAATTTTACATCATTATTTATTTTCATTATAACATTTATTGATAAAATATATGTTTTTCTTTAATAACAGATACATATACTGATAGTAGGTGGGGATGGGGACGTATTTGCATGTGTGTGGTGTGGAAATGCCATATGTAGTTGATGGTGGACTACGATGAAGATAGTCAAATGATTTAAAAATCAGGGAAACAATGTTGGAGTTTTTTGGAGACGCTTTCCAAATACTCTGACATCATTCCTGTCAGCCTACTCTCATGGAAACAGTTGCCAAATGAAGTCAAGGATAAAAATTGGGCAGTGATATGGGTAAAAAATCTGTTGTATATAATGCAATATATTATTTTTTGAATTTATATGAATTAATATTTTGGTGTCAACTTCAGTTTAATTTCCTCGATAGTGAGGGTGCACGACAAGCATGTCTAAAGGATTTAGGTAAGATTTGGAGAGCTTATAAGCATGAGTTGCAAATTGGATGGCGTGCTAGAGTTGGAACAGAGTTATATGCGGTCCCTATCATGGATGATTGTCTGTTATAATATTATCAACAAATGATTACTCATTGGATGACTAGCTAGTTTAAGGTATTAATCACATTAGAGGAATTTAAATGAAAATTTTCATGTTTTTCTTTAATACTAATTAATGAATTTTATTTAAAAATCATCCAGAAGAAATAAAAAAACATTGATGCTAAAAAATATCTCCACACATTGGGACGTACTACAATTCCATATCATGAGAGATAGTAGGTATGACAATTTATAATTTTTCTTTATGACTTACACTTTATATTTCTTCCTCCATAATTTATTTGATTTCTAAAGTTGTTATATAATTTTAGTTATGCAATTAATTATTGGTATCCTATTTTTAATTATGGTTTCCTACATCTAATTTCATTTTAGAGGTAGAAATTGAATATATAAGGACATGTGCCTCGAGCAAAACTGTTTTTCTTGAGTAGAAGGAAGAAAAATGGAAGTGCGGGTAATGAACCAGCTCATGAGAAGATTGTAGGTTTTACTTTGTAGATTTAAATTTTTAATCTCAATTTTGTAACTTAATAATCTATTTATATTTTTAATAGGCCGCTTTAGAGGCCCTTGATGCCTAGGAACCTGACAATTTTTGGCCAAAAAATCACTTACATCAGGTGTTGGGAGATGAGCACCCTAGTAGAGTACGTTGCTGACCTGGGAAGATTGTAGTTCTGATGAGGTATTGGACCTCCTCAAGTATGAGTTATAGTGCCACTGAGTTCCAATAGGTTAAGGTACATGCATAACATGTTGATAAAAGGACCATAAAGATGAAAAAATGGTCTTCTAGGGCAAACACTACATTTATGAAACTAATGGAAGTTTTATGTCCAACACTTCTACCAGAGGTCAACAAAACATGTGATGAATATATATCATTGATGAGTTCTATATATGGTGAACCAGGTGGCAGTTCTAGTGGTTGTTGAGATGATGGAAAGGAGGAGGCCAAGGTAGAGGAGGAGGAGGGTGAGGAGGAGGCTGAGGCAGAGGAGGAGGGAGAGGAGGAGGTCTAGGTGGAGGAGGAGGGTGATGAGGAGGATGAGGTTGAGTATGAGGGAAAGGAGGAGGGCATTGAGGAGGGTAGGGACAATGATGGGGAAGACAATGAGGACAAGGGTGAGGCTGATGATGACAGTGATGCTAGTGATAGTGATGAAGGAAAAATTGATCCGTTACATTTTTGATTGATATTACTGAACTATGATGTTTATTGATTTGTTGTGCCTGAATATGTGTGATTGGGTAGGTCATATTAGCTTTATTTTTTTACCTATAAAAAATAAAACTTGAATTGATGATTTTTCTGTGACTAATTCACCCCTCCCACCCCTATGGACAGTCTTCTAACCCCCCTAGACACCCCGTACCCCCCTAGGTAGCCCCGCCACCCCTGTGGACAGTCCTCCCACCCCCTGGACAACCCCCCCATAGATAGCCCCCACCCCATATAAAACCTTCCCACACCCTGAAAAAACCCTCACGGATAGACAGCCCACCCATATGGATAGCCCTCCCACCCCCTGGACACCCCTACACCCATCGATAGCCCTGAAAACCCAGTGTACAGCCCGCCCACCCCCTGGACACCCCTCCCCCATGGACACCCACCCACCGCCATGGATATCCCGCCCACCCCCTTGGACACCCCGTACCCCCTGGACAACGCCGCCCAATGCCCTAGACACCCCGTACCCCCTGGACAGCCCCCACCCCATGGACAGCCTGCCCACCCCCTGGACACCCTGTACCCCCCGGACAGCCCCGCCACCCCCGTAGACAACCCGCCCACCCCCTGGACAACCCCCCTGTGAATATCCCCCACCCCCGTGGACATCCCACCCACCCCCTGGATACTCCTACCCCCTTGGATAGCCCTTCCACCCCCGTGGATAGCCCACCCACCTCCTAGACACCTTGTACCCCCTGGACATCCCACCCACCCCAGGAAAGCCCCCACACCTAGACACCCCCAACCCCCCTGGACAGCCCTGCCACCCTTGTGGATAGCTCGCCCACCCCCGGGATAGCGCATCCCCCCATGGACACCCCTACCATCGTGGACAAACTGCCCACCCCCTGGACACCCCTACCCCTTGGACAGCCCCTCCACCCCTATGGACAACCTGCCCACCCCATGAACACCCCATACCCCCCTGGATAGCCCATCCCACCCCCTGGATATCCCAACCACCCATAGAGATATCATACCCCCTGATCACCCCACCCCCAAGAAAGCCCCCACCCCCTGGACACCCTCGCCACCCCCGTTGATATCCCCCACCCCCCTGGGTAGCCCCCTCCCCCCGTGGATATCCCCCCCACCCCTGTGGATAGCCAGCCCACCCCCCTAGACACCCCTACCCCTGGACAGCCCACCACCCCTGGGGACTGCCCACCCACCCCCCTGGACACCCTGTACCCCCTGGACAGCCCCGCCCACCCCCTAGACACCCCGCACCCCCCTGGACTGCCTCCACCCCCATAGAAAACCCGCCCACCCCCGTAGATAGCACACCCACCACCTTGGATATCCCGTACCCCTAGACATCCCCACCACCCTCGTGGATAGCCCACCCACCCCTGGACACCCCGTACCCCCTGGACAGCCCCCACCCCCGTGGAAAGCCCACCCACCCCCGTAGACAGCCCGCCCACCCCCCTGGACACCCCCTACCCCCTGGACAGCCCCACCACCCCCGTGGACAGCCCACCAACCCCCTATACACCCCTCCCCCCGTGAAAACTCCCCACCTCCGTGGACAACCCACTCACCCCCTAAACACACCCTATCCCCCTGGATAGCCCCACTACCCCAGTGAACAACCCGCCCACCCCCCTAGACACCCCGTACCCCCTAGATAGCCCCACCCACCCCTTGGACACCCCGTGCCCCCTGGATAACCCCCACCCCCGTGGACAGCCCTTCCCACCCCCTGGACACACCGTAGCCCCCTGGACAACCCCCCCACCCTCGTAAACATCTTCCCACCCCCTGGACATTCCCCCACCCCCGTGTATTATAGGGTTTCTAACAACTCGAAGATCCCATTAATCATAGATACCACTTCGTTCCCTCCTGATATCCTTGATCAGCACTAAAACATAGTGGATTATATTTTAGAAACTCTCATGCATAATCAATGATCCTAGAAGAACATGGTTATTCCACTTCCACAAGAGTTTGAGTAGAGACCAAGACTAGGAAGACAATAGCTGGATCACAAGAATGACTACCTGAGATATCCCCTTATTGACTTTTTGATTCATTTATAGTGGTAACATTCTATTGAATTATAAAAAACAAAACCTTTATTAAAATAATATGATGTTCTAAAAAAAGGGACACAAAATCACAAATCCCATAAAGATACATCATAAATAATTCTTCAATAAACCATTTCAAAATCACATAATAGAGACTTCTTTCTATTTAAAACTCCCCAATGGTTTATAAAAACCCCTTTTAAGGTTACATTTCATAAATCATATAGTATGTTTGTCCCACAATAAAAATGTAATCCATTTCTTAATAACCAAATCCCCCTTCCTACCATACACACAAAAAGAATTCATTTTTTCCTAAAGAAACACATAATATTAAAATAAACACTATTAAAAAAACATTTTAAAAATACAAATGATCTTAAAATCCACAAAAGTCATTCCATTAAAACCATTACAACCCCCACCCCCATAGAACCCTCCCAACCCCCACCCCCTGGACACCCCCACCCCCGTGGGCAGCCCGCCCACCCCCTGGACACCACTACCCCCCTGAACAACCCCCCAACCCCTGGACGCCCCACCTCCCTTGGATACCACCCAACTACCTAGACACCCCACCCCCTCGACACCCCCACCCCCATGGACAACCCCCCCCCCCACCAGACACCCCCACCCCCTGGACACCCCCACCCCCTTATATAGCCCCCAATCCCCAGGATGGACCCCACCCCCTGGACACCACCCCACCACCTGGACACCCCCAACCCCTGGACACCCCCACCCTAAGGACAACCCCTACCCCCTAGACAGCCCCAACCCCCTGGATGGCTCCCACCCCTCTTAAACACCACCCCACCACCTAGACACCCCCACCCCTTGGATACCCCCACCCTCATGGAGAACCCCCCAACCCCAGGACACCCCCACCCCCATGGACAACCCCCTACCCCTGGGATAGCCCCTAACACCCTGGACGGCCCCCATACCTCCTAGAAACCACCCCACCACCTGGACACCCCCACCCCCTAGAAACCCCCACCCCCATGGATATCCCCCACCCCCTGGACAACCCCCACCACCTGGACACCACCCCACCCCCCTTGGAGATCCCCCAACCCCCTGGACCTCCCCCACCCCCTGGACACCTCCCCACCCCCTAGACACCCCCACCCCCTGGACACCCACCCTGGACACCCCCACCCCCTGAAAAGCCCCCCAACCCTCTGGACACCACCCCACCCCTCTGGACACCCCCATGGAAAGCCCCCCCTGGACAGACCCCACCCCCATGGACACCCCCATACCCCCGGACACCCCCACCCCTGGATACCCCCTACCCCTTGGACATCCACCCCAACCCCCTGAATTCTGAATCAAATTCTTTATGTATATAATTAACTTATGAATTATGTGTTAACGATGTATGGGTATACCTGTTGTATTTTTATACTTGCTGTAATTAACTTATGAATTATGTGTTAATTATGTATGTGTGTATAGGGTAATTAAATACATAATTGGAGGTATTCAGAATTCTATATGAATTTTGTGTTGTATGAATTCTGTACGAATTCATACAGAATTATGTATGTATTATGTAAGTATTGAGAATTGTGCAGGTATTCAGAATTGTTTATGAATTGTGTATGAATTTTGAAGGTATTCATAATTGTGCAGGTATTCTGTATGGACTTCCCCCCAACCCCATGTATGTATTCTACAGGTATTCATAATTGTGTATGAATTGTTTTTGAATTTTGTAGGCCTGCTGGTGGAAGATAGTGGAACTGCTATAGGTGCACAGGGGGAGGCCGGCTTGCTGTTGCAGGTACATAAAGGCTATGACAATGGTTTAAAAACATTGGCATATCTGTAAAATCAGAACTTATACCAATGGTTTTATGTAAACTGTTGGTATATGTATTTTTAATTGATACTTACCAACGGTTTATGGGAAACCATTAGAAAAAGGCTATACCAATAGTTTTTATACCATTGGTATAAAGATGATTTTTGATATTACCAATGGTTTTAAACCGTTGGTAAACATTTATACCAACAGTTTCAACAAACCGTTGGTATATACTCAGTTTTTTAGACACATCACAATGGTTCTCATAGAATCGTTGGGATATTTCTATCCCCATGGATCAAGACCCAATGGTTTTCCCAACTGTTGGTGTAGTTTATACTAATGGTTGGCTAGCCTTTACCAATAGTTTTGAACCATTGGTAAAGGAGAAATTTCTAGTATTGCTTGAGGGGGCTGAGGATCTATAATGATAATTGGCCTGAGATGTCTTATAGCTTGTGCAATAGGAAGAGGGAAAGGTTGAAACTATGCATTCATAGTTGTTGTTGTATCTCTTGTAACTCATGGCCTGAATGATTCAATTACTTTAATATGAATATATTCTTGAGCCACTATGGTTTTCCATGAGTATAAATAAATGGATTCATTAGGTTTATGAAATCTAAAATGATCTGAACATGTCTTTCCATTACACTAAAGAAGTCTCCTTTTCCTTCTATAAATCTATTTAACAATAGAGTCATCTTCTTAAACTTCTTAACTAGTTGTTTGAAATCTTGAGTAGACATTTGAATCCAACAATTTGAAGTTAGCATCCATAGCCTACTTTGTGTAAAACCATGAGAGATATAATTTTATATATTTTGTTTTTTTCTCCCTATCATTATACATATACATGGAATATGATATAATCATCATATGATCATAATGAGTAATCTGCTGAAACATCCTCAAAAACATCAATGGTATGATAGGTTCTCCACTAGTTAGTGCACATGAAGTTGTAACAACCTATTCTCTGACAACAGTTTGGATCTGATCAACATGAACTATATGAGGTTTTGTGGAGGTATAAGTGGACGAGGACACATTCTCAAGGCATTTTATATGTCCATCCATATAGGTATTAAAAGTAGATTTTATGTCTTCAAACATATCCTTTATTGATTTCAACTCAGTAATTATTCTCTTATTATCAATATCAATCTCCTGGATGTGATGCATCATTTTAGGTTGTATGCCATGAATCACTAACTAAAAAACATATCAGGCATAATTTTCACTAATATTTATCTGGAGATGTTCTTGACTCTTCAAAAAATTATGAAAATCTATCAACAATTTCTTACCAAAATAATCTAATTCACTCCTTGTGACTAGGTCAACTGGCACAATTGGGACATGATCAGCATGTGTAGGTTTGAGGTACTCTAATAGAAGAAATATTATCTAATAAACTTACAACATCAACTTGAGAAACCATATATCATTCAGGATCTCTTTCATTTTGAACCCCAGGTCCACCATCCTTTGGTAGACACCTATAGAAAATATCCCATTTTTATGTCGTAGGATCAACCCATCGATCTAAAATCTCAAAATAAATAGGTGCAGTGGAAGGAGGTACCAAAATTGTAGGTATAGAAGAAAACTCATCACTTTTATGTCTAACTAGACTATGTGTAGATATTGTGTGTTTAACACTGGAAGGCTCGACATGTATATGTTTACCAAAACTGGGTACTTCTCTCATCTAAATATCCCCTTTTTGAACATCAATAAAAGATTGAAATTCCAAATTTATATCCATAGGATTATCTTAAGAAACTATATCACCAAACTGTTCATTTCCATCTTCTTCCTTTACAAGTTCATTTTTCATCTGTTCAGCTACAATCTAATCAACAATATAAATCACAGATAACTATTCCATCATCACTAATTCATACATAGTAAGATTGTCACCAAAATAAATGACTTCAACTCTATAAACAACTGAAATAACTTGAAATATTACCATAGATTGGGATTACTCCCCCTCAACAACTGTATTATTATCTTTAGGATATGGCTCCACTTTTCTAAAAAAATATGGTTTATCCATAGATTAACTAGGTGAAGAAATAATTTATTCATTTAGCTCTACTTCTTTCTTTTTTTATTTGGCCAAGTGAACCATTGGGTTTAAAATCATCATTATTCGCATCAATTTCATTTACATTTCCATATTCTTATTCCATATCCTCATTATCATCCTCTTCATCATCATATTTTGTTCTTCTTTTAAGCTGATCTTCACTAGAAACCACTGTTTATTCTTCATCACTATTCTAAAACTTTTCTATTTTTGGAAGCATCCTAGGTGGGATAGGATCTCCATATGTAATTGGAGGTCATTGAGGTGAAAAATATGGTCCACTACCATCATCAGAAAAAGGTTTCTTTTCCACTTGTTCTTCTTCAATAGATTCTTCTACATCATATGAGTACACAACAACATCATCTAGATCCAATCCAGGGTTAACTAGATCCCTTGGTCTTATTGGATGATCTAATGGGTTAAACGCAACATACAATTTTTCATTTTTATCTACCCACTGATTCTTCAAGGGGGTCTATATTTTCCTCATTATTGAGAAAATAACTCTTGAAATGAATAATAAATTACAATCAATAACCATTCCTCATCATCAGAAACATAGCCTTTAGCGTTTAACATCATAGAAACCATCTTCTCATAAATCAATGAATTGGATCTTTATGGAGTATTGATCATTTAAGATAAATGAACCATAAGATACCTACATATATTGGTCTTAAGCCCTATTTTAATAATACTAAGCATGTAGGCATTCAGATATATTAGAGTAGAAAAATCACTCTTTCTTGGGAAAATCATATATTGAATAAATTTGAAAAAAATTATGAACTCTCCATCAAGGTATGAAGATACAAGCCTTCTATTTATCCCATCACCAGTAATCTCTTGAAAAACTTTTTCATAAATAAAGAATCCACTTTCCTTGGGAACAAATCCAAGTTAGTCATAATAAACAACTTCACGAGGAACTCTCAAGCATTTTCTACACAATTTTGAGGAAAATATTATTCTATGACCATTAACTCATGTTCTCAACCAATATTCTTCCTCATCAATAAAACCAAACTCAACATATTGAAAAATAGATTGGTAGTCTAGGATAAAATGTATCCTTTCTGAAGATAACCACTCAAACCATCACTAACATTGAAGTAAATTGAGTATCGAAGGATTACTTCACAAAAACCAATTTTAACCACTTCCTTTTTAAAGTAATGGTTTCATTGGTTAAACTATAGATGGAACACTCAGTTCACCTTTCTACTTTTTAGATGATCATGTATCAGTCAGAGAAGACTCAATAGAAATATTCATTCCTAGAATAAAGGTAAATTTGGTTTTCTCAGCTGAAGAAAAAAAGTTGAATGTTGGGATAAGAGAGGTCACATTGGTTTAGAGAGATAAGGGCGAGAGATTAGAGGTGTGTTGGAAAATGAAAAAGTGTAATTTTTATCATTTAGGTTTTAGGTATTCTAAAATTTCAAGTGAAATATAATTTAGTTTCATAAAAATATACATATTGTATTAGGAAAATAACATAAATTAGAAGGAAATAAACCCTTCCATTGAAAATATTAGAAGAAAGTAAAATTTATAAAGGAATTAAAAAACAATGGTGTAATAACCCAATGTTGAGAATAATATGATGGTGTTTCAATCACAAAAATGTTTCATCTATAATAGTGTGTCATACCAACAGTGTGTCATGCCAAAGGTGTGTCATACCAAATAGTGTTTAATACTCAATGGTGTGTTAGCCAAAAATTAAATATAATCAAAATTAATCATACCTAGCTCATGTATTATATAATTCATTTCCATAAAATATAAGGTCTTAGTAAAAATATAATCAAACATATGTTCTCTACCAATAAACTCAAGAGTTATATTGATTTCGTGATAGTGATATCTCAATGGGTGACGTGTTATAAAAATATAATTTGTCCTATAATGTGATATTGGATTCTTAGAAAGTTTTATTGAACTTGTGATTCCAAACTTTATGGAGACATTTCAGAATCAATATCCAAAGTATGGTAAAGTGTGTTTCATCTAATAAATTTGTGCACAAGAACTACTAGAAGATATGTATTTATCTTTAACAGTGGGTAATGCAACCAAATTTCTTTTCTTACTAAACCATGAAACTAGAAACTTCCCTAAAAAGTGACATGTTTCAGTGGTTCTTTTTATATCTAACTTAAATCCACTAAAATTAATATCAAAATAACTAAATAAATCAAATGCTTGACCTCTTGGGTAAAACAATCCCAAATTGTTAGTATACATGAGTTATTTGAAAATTCATTTAATAGAAACCAAGTGTGACTCTTTTGGATTAACTTGAAAATGAGTACACATACACACACTAAACATTATATTAGGTTGGATAGGATTTAGGTATGGAATAATTCCAATCACACCGCTGTAACTAGTTTTATCCACTAGTTTTCAAGATTCATCAAGATCCAACCAACAGGTGGTACTCATAGGTGAATCACTACTCTTAGTTTTATCTATGTTAATGAAGATTATAATATCATGATATATTTACTTTTATTTAAAATAATCCCTTCCTTATTTTTAATGATTTTAAATCCAAGAAAATACTTATTTTCACCTCTCAAACTCATTTCAATTTTTTTTATCATTTTAGATAAGTCAATACAAGGAAAATTTCTTGAATATGAAAATATAATATCATATACATAGATTTATACCACTAAAACATCTCTTGAAATTCTTTTTATAAAAATGGTGGGACTAACTATTAATTTTGAAAATCCTTTTGAAATAGGAAAATTTTTGATCCTATCATACAATGATTTTAAAGCCTATTTCAAAGCCTATAAATATTTCATTAATTTGAAAAATTGATTTGGGAAATGGGAGTTTTGAAAAAATGGGGGTTATTTAATAAAACCATCCTTAGTTATAAAACCATTCACTAATGAACTCTAGACATCCATTTGATAATGATTAAAATTCAAATGTGATACATAGACTATTATGATTCTAATGGATTTATGTCTAGCTATAGGTGAAATGTTTTCCTCATAGTCAACTCATTCTTCTTGACTATAAGCATATGAAAAAATTATTTCCTTGTTTCTAAATGTTGTTTCTTAATCATAAACCTTGTTTTTAAACACCCATTTAGTTATTATAGTAAAGGTTTCCTTGGGACTATCTAAAAGTTCCCACACATTTATTCTTTTAAATTAATTTAATTCTTATTTCATTTCCATCACCTATAATTCATCATTAATTTCTCCATTGATGTAATTAGGTTCTAGATGAGATAAGAATGATTGATGTTTAATATGATTTTTATGATAATCTATTGTCTTTTTTACATCTATCTAGGTCTCCTAAAATAGAATCTAAGGGATGGTTTTTGAGGATTCTAACTGGTCTATAAAAAGTAGGACTGATCACTCCAGTATTTTCTACAAGTTTTTATTTAGGAAGTTTGGAAAATTCTTCAAAACTGGAGGATTTTTCTGGATGTTTAATATAAGAATCTAAAGGTTTATATTTTCAGTTTAGAGATGAAAAATCATCTTCAAGGTTTTCTAGAGAGGTATTAGGCTTGTGTGGATATGTTTCATCAAATTTTACATAGAAATATTCTTCCATATTTATGGTCTTCTTATTGAAAATTATATAGTATTTACTAGAGGATGAATAACCTAGAAAAATTCCTTCATCAGTTTTGGAAGAAAACATCTGAATATTATCCCTATTTTAATAATAAGTACTTATCAACCAAAAAATATAAAGTACATAACCTTAGGTTTCTTATTAATCTAAAGAACATAAGGTATTTTCTTCAAAATTGGTCTAATTAAAACTCTATTTATGAAATAGTAGGTTGTATTCGCAGACTCTTCCCCAAAATAGATAGTCAAATCATACTCATTTAACATGGTTTGGAATATCTCTTGTAAAGTTATATTTATCCATTAAATGACTCCATTATATTGTGGGGTCCTAGGAGAATAGAAGTTACGAGTGTATCCATTTTGTGAGGAAAAAGATTCAAAGTATTGATTTTCAAACTCATGGCCATGTTAACTTATTATGGTGTTAATTATAATTCTACTTATGTTTTCTGTAGATCTAACATACTTGGTAAAATAAGATCAAGCTTCACTATTGTGAGCTAGAAATAATACCCAAGAATATCTATAAAATTCTTCTACTAGTACATAGACATAATGCTTCCCATTTAAACTACAAACTCTATGTGTTCTAAATTAATTCATATGAACCAATTCAAGAGGTTGAGAAGTTGACACTTCTATATTTAATTTAATATAATCTTTATTCTGATTCTTGTTTTGAGAGGGGTTACAAACTGTATCATTTGGAAATTCAAGCTTAGGTAGTTACCTGACTAATCCATTCTTAGTAAGAATTATAATTGAGTGAATATTGTAGTGGCCTAGTATCCTATAACAAATCCAACATTTTTTGTGAAATTCACTCATGTAGAAGATCTTTTGAGAAATTAATGAATTTAAATCAATAGTATAAACATTATCATTACATAAAGTATTATAAATTAAAGCATTTTTATAATAAAAAACATGTAATGAATCTTTATAAAATTTAACATATAAACCATACTAACATTATTGTGTGACACTAAGCAGGTTATATTTCAATCAATCAAAAAATAATACTCTATAAAGTAAACCCAAATTACTATTAATGATTTGGCCATGGCAGATGATTTTTCCTTTTATATTGTCACCAAAGGTGACATTACCACCATCAACCTTAAAAACTATCTTGAAGAATGAATAATAGTATATCATATGTCTTGAAAAACCACTATCCAAGTTCCAAATACTCTTATAAGAGGTCATAAAAAGTTTTCCTATAAAACAAAATTTATACAAGAAATGAATTTTGTGCATAAATTTTGATGGGTCTAGAGATATTTGTAATTAAAGATTTGAGAACCCATAATTTCTTAATTGGATTCTTATAAAAATATTGAATACTTTTGGAAATAAAAAATTTAGTTAGTCCTTTATAAAAATAATTTGTTAGAACATCTTTCTGGTTTGGACTTAGGATTGAAATTACTCTTTGTTACTCTCCTCTATCTAGGTTGATATCCCATTACAGTAACATTATTAGGTGAAAATTTATTACCTAAAATACGATTAATATTTTCTCTACCATTTGTATAATTTTATAGGTATTTATTTAAGTGCTGATTTGAAAATATAATATTAGTATTTTATTTTAAGAGTTGATCATTTTTCTCATTTTTAATAGAAAGTTCAGATTTTCTATTTGCATTTATAACATGTCATATTTTGATAAATTTATATTTATCATTAAGTTAATTGAATTTATCCTATAACATATTCAAATATTCAAATATTTCTCCATTAGGCATGTAATCATCAACATGTTCATTTTTAGAAACATTAGAAATATCATCATTATGCCCATGTGAGATAGTAGAGATAGTAGGTAAAAAAGATATAATAGGTATGTTAGAAATTTTGGTCATAAAGAACTTGTTTTCTCTATATGATTTATCCACATGTGAGGTATCAAAATCAATATATCTATCTTCATAAACACTCCATATAGCTTCCATTTATTTTATATATCTTTTTCCCTTGTCATATTATTTATTATTATAATTTAACATTGGATGGCAAACTTTGACATGTACTTTCCTTTTTCACTCATAACAAATTACTTAATTTCATCCTACTTATAGTATTTCTTCCATTTTACATTATTATCATATTTACCTTTATAATTGGTATTTTTGAAAATAAAAAACATGTAAAATTTCTTGAATCTTATAGCTAGATGATCTATCTTTTCCCCACTATCTATTTTATATTCATGATCACTTGAACTTACAAATTGAACTTTCTTTTTTTCTTTCTCTTTTTGTCTAGATGTAGTAGTATTAAATGATACTGACATCCTCTTAGGTTTTCCACCATGTTATCAGTTTAATTTTACCTCTTCCTCATACATCATAATTTTACCAATCAGATCTTTTATAGGTAGATTTCCATCATTCAGGTATATATCTTAACAACTACATGATCTGATCCATGTCTGAAATAGGATTTACAAGCGAGATCATTGTTTTTACAATTTTATTGAAGATGGGAAATATTTAAGAAATATGTTAATCAGGTTTCATCTTTATGTTATCATATTTGATAGTATAAGTGTTTGATATCATCTCTTTGACATTATAATTCCACTCATGAGATAAAAACAAAGTATACCGAATCTAATAATAAATTTTCTAGTATGAAATTATGTTGAACTCTTAATATCATAGGGTACATTATATATAATTAATTGCATTATAATTATTATTATAAGATAACTTTTTAGCATCATCCCAAGTATTTCTAAGAGTATCAGCTATAACATATTATTCTTCTATAGCAGACCAAATTTTAAAACCCAAACTCTCAATGTGAATTTTCATTTCAATATTCCATTGAGAATAATTGTTAACATTGAAAAAGGTAGTTCTATTAGTATTAGTGTGTAATTTTATAGAAACCATTTAAAAAACTAAATTTATAAATCATATTAATTTATGATCTTTAAAGATTAACTAAATTCATAGTTGAAAATATTTTGAAAATTGTAATACTAAATAAAAACTCCTATGATACCAAATATTGGTATAATTGAGTATCTCCCTCTACCCAATTAAAGAGGTGTTTTTTTTTCTTTAATTATAAATGAGGCTTCGGCCCCCAAAAAAATATATATATTGAAGCATAAAAGATAAAACGGATTTGGGAATTGATAAAAGGATCTTCCAATTTTTACCTGGAGATAGTGTGAATATATAAAATATAGTATATCACAGATTTCTCAAAATGTAGTAATGATAAACTAAACAGAGCAATCTTAGAGTATAGTGTTTATAAATTTTTGGGCTATGGCAGTGCAAATTTTGACTCTTGAATTGGTTCATAGTAAAGCTTGAGTTAGGTTCTCTTGAAATATTTAGAAGAATAAAGTGTCATAAGCTTTTGTTCTTGATTAAAGGAAATTAACATATGTGTATAAGTTTTTTCCTCCTCAGTTAAGAAATTGTTGGGTGTTTCTGTTCATCTCTTCATCTGAATGTGCATGTTCTAAAAGTGGTTTCTCTCAGTTTTCTATCTATCAACATCAAATGAGAATTCACCTATACGCATGAGGGAGTATTATTATTTTTAATATCACCAATATAAGGAAGAATATCCATGTGCATATAGGTTGAATGTTTCATCATAAAGCATGTTTGAATTACTGTTCAAAGAAATCCATCGAGAATTTAAGACACAATCATTAAAATAATACTCTTTATTAAATTCAATGAACTATATATTATTAATAATTTATAAATAGGTGTAAATTAAGAAAATATTTATGGTTTCTTAAACTGGAAATGATTCGATCTGGCAGTGAATCATGGTCTAACGGTGTCTCACAAAAACAGTGTCTCGAATTTGTATATTGCTAAATTTTATATCTGGCGGTGTGTGGATGACGGTGACTCATTAAAAAGGTAGGATAGTTTGGATATATCTCACACATTTTTAAATTTCTGTTTTTGTCTCATTAAATCTTGACGATGAGATATGCTATCGATATCTCATAATTTACCAATTTTTCACTCTGGCATTATATCATCTTCAATAGCGAAACATTGTTGATTGTGTCTTAGACATAACAATATTTCCATGATGATGATGAGTCACAAAAAATGGTGACTCATAATTAGGGAAAATTACAATCTTAGTGGTGTAAATCTCAATGGTGTCTCATCCTTAGTAGTGACTAGTGGTGACTCATACATAATCAACTTCATCACCCATCTCAGATTATGAAATAAATATAGAAAACAATAAATTCATTAATATCATTAGAATCATGATTTTTGTAATCATTAAAATAAGGAGTTCAACATAATTTTAAATTCATAAGAAAAAAATAGGATGATATAATGATAATATATGTCCAAATGAAGTGAAAACATGTAAAAAGAGTGTTTAAGAAACATAAAAAATGATCAACTTTATTGTTGTTTAAGGGGAAATATTAAGGATTATTTATAGAGGAAAAAGAAACAACTGTTTTTATAAAACTATAAATTAAATAAGATAGTTTTTCATGACTAAATAAGTGATTTTAGAAAAATAATGGTGGCTGAATATAGATTATGGAGGGTATTTGAAAATGAGTAAGAAACTGAGATGTTCCCTTAAATCGGTCTTTCTTATCGAGAGTAATTAAAAAATAATACTTTTAAAATATGTATTTCCCCATAAAATAAGGATGAATTGATATTGATACAAAATTTTGGAAAATATATATAGAATTTATAATATGTATATAATAATAATTAGCAAATACATTAGTGTAAAGGGTGATAAAGCATAACGCAAAGGTAATTTGGAGGTTCAGAGAGATCCCTTTCTTTATGTCCTAATGTATTATGAACTTGAAATTAATTTCCCAGATAATAAAATTATATTAATTAATTAATTAATTCGAAAACTTCTCCACACATATTTTATTTATTATAATTTAATTATGTTCATTTATGTCCATTTTGATGAGTTATAATGTTTTATTATGTCTTTCTAGGAGCGTTTGTTTTATGGATATCAATGTTGTTTTAATTGTATATAATTATCGAATTTCTTATAAAATGGAAGAAAACACCAGAATTGGAATGAAATGGTGTTAATATATTTCCAAAATATTAAATGGTACAATATTCCAATAGATATATATATATATATATTAATTATTCATTAGATAAAATGTCAATGAAAACTGATTAGTTGGTTTTGGTTGTTTTTACGACCATCAAGAAATATTATCATTTTATTTAATATTATTTTTATATATTGATTTCAGTACATGAAATAAGTTATAATATAAAAATTAAAATCTTATTTAATAATAATAATGGTTTAATTAACATCATTGATGGCGGTAATGAAAAATGAAAACTTATCATCCATGAAGGTGATGAATCAACACATCAAATACAATGTTTTCATTTTTATAATAAATGGAGAAGAAAATATATTTGATGATGGATATTACTTTAACATAATAAAATTATAGTATATACATGATAATGGTTTCATCATTATTTCTTATAGGGGAGGTGTTGATAAGGTAGAAGAATGAAATAATTTAAAAGATAAAGATGGAGGATTTTAGCTCATGAATATTGTCTCCTTGAGAAAATATTTATGGAACTCGGGTTTGGTATTTTTTTGAGAATAGAAGAACCTTTAAAATGGAAATATTATTTAGAAGGAAATAGGGTATAATTTATATTTTATTCCATACTTTGGATGTGTGATGATAAGGGGTTGTGAGGTGTGGAATTTATAGGTAGAGTAGAGGGGTGTTTTAAATTATTTTATTCGTTTGTTTATTATTATGGCCCAAGATTATCAATAATGATGAGTACTATGAAATATAAATTAAAATTTTCAGCAGTTTTTGAACTAATGGGTTATTCCCTCATCTATACATCATTTGTGACCCAATAATTCATGTATTTGTTAAATACAGTAAATTACTATTTTTCAATATTCACAAAAAATATAACTATTTTAGAAAAATACCAAAAAATAACCCTAACAATTTTTTGTTCTCTAAATTTAAAAAATGGAATTAATTTTATTAAAGTAATATTCTAAATATAGTAAATTTTATTATAAATTAAAATCATCATTTATTTAAAAAAAATTGCTTTTAATTTTAAAACCGCTTTTATGACACAAGGAAATTTTAATTAAGGTCTCATAAAATTATCTTATAATTATAATAAAAATAATAATAATTTATGAATCTATTTTATTAAAATATGTTTTTTTAAATCATTGCATTAATTATAATATTTTATATAAACATTACATTTCATAAAAATATCAACACTAAAATTATCATTTTTAAAACATTTATTTACTTATTACATGAAATAAATATATCATATTTTGCATTCATTTGATATGTAAAATTTATTTATACTTTAAAAGGAAAGGTTTCTATTCTAATGGCTATATTACTATTCCTAATGGTCACATTATAATTCCAATGGTCCAGTTAGTATTCCAATAGTTAGATTTCTAACGGTCATAAGTGTTTTCTACTTCATATAACTACTTCTTAGTCACTTATATTTTCTCCAAAGGTTGTATATACTATCAAAATTTAATTTAATATTCTATTATTAACATTATGTTTTATTTCAACATCTTTGTTCGTGAGTGCAATCATTCTAGTGGATAAAAAATATCCCAATTTTCATATTATTTTCATATTATTTTCTATTTATCGTCCCATTGTAATATTTGGAAATCTTATTTGTTTGTATTATGAATAAAGTATCAATATAATTTATGATAATATGTTTTTTATTGTGTTCTATAGGTGATTTATGTTCTTTATACTATATGATATAATTATAGGATGGGAAATTCCCATGATAAAATTTTGGGTCGTTACACTTTTTGTCCCAAATATGTAATAGAGAAAGACTCAAGATGTGGTGAATTATATATGTTAAATAATTTCGACAATTTAAATATTAACTATTTAATTTAGATTAGGTAATTCTCTTTTAATAAGTTTATGTAGTGAAAATTAAATAAAATTAAAGATTATGACACATTTTATTGTTTCAGGGAAACAATTAACATCTAATAGTCCACCCCACCAATGCCTAATTTAATCTTGGTGATTTTCTTCATATCATTTTCCTAGATATATCACAACTAATTACAATTAGTGGAAACATAGTACAACACTTAGTACAATAATTACTTTACAATTTCATTAGATCCATTTACTAGGGACCTCATTGCTGAGTACAAGTAGTTTACACTTACTCCATATATAAGTACAAGTACCTAAAAATTTAACCATAACCAAGAACAAATAGCTAAATATTAGGTAGAAATAGATGAGATTTGTTGAAACTAGCTTCAACATATAGTTTCAACCCCAACAACTGATTGTAGATGCATATTCATCAAAAAATGAGTCTTTAATTTATATTAGTTTTAAAGAGACCCTTACTATAATTTGATCTTCAATAAGAATAACAAAATTGGTAAAATGGTATTCAAGTAAGAACATGATTCCTTCTACCTCATTCCTTCTTTTAATCTCTTTATTTCTCACTATCTTTTCATCCATGTCAAGTGGAAGTTGTAAAGAGAATAATTTAATCATATAGAATATTTTAATTCTCTTTTTTTGAGTTTAAATTATCAGTTAGTAGTTTTATTGTGTGTTGTAACTTTTTATCACACTTATTAATAATCCTAAATTTTTGAGAAAACATATGCAAATAAATAAATAATATATATTTTTTATCTCATCTTATTCCTTTGATAATTCAAAATAAAAATTTCAAAGTAATTTATAATCTTCTCCATTATTTTAGAATAGTTGTTATGTATTTCCATTTTAAATATTAATTTGAATAAGAACTTGTGTAGACTTCCATTTCTATTAAATACTAAATTTAGAATAAATATTTCAACAAATTTCCATAATTTTTTTCAATAAATTTAATATTTAAATCATCACTTAACTAGTTGAATCATCCCTAAAATCTCAAGATAGTTTTTGTTTAAAAATTCATACACTTGAATTTTAATAAGTATATTTCGTGTTTAAATTATCCAGTATTAAATTCTATAAAACATGAAAACTATATTCATGTTAAAGATTTATAAGAATGTTCTAAACATCTCAGAGAATAATATTTATGAACTATATTTAATCTTCACTCACTGATCATTACAACTTTATTTATTTAATATTTAAACTAAATGAGGTGTTTGCTTTCTCCTTGGCACAACATCCATGAAATATAAAAAACCACTATAATGACCTAATTCTCACTAGAACACAATATTATTCTTCATTAATGTGATTGAAACACTATCTCAAAAGATAAATGAATTATATGAACATGTTGTATAAGTATAATTATTATTATCCAAATATATAGGTCATTTCCTTTGATCCTTTAAACACTTTT
Organism: Viscum album; assembly: GCA_963277665.1. NCBI lineage: Eukaryota > Viridiplantae > Streptophyta > Magnoliopsida > Santalales > Viscaceae > Viscum > Viscum album. The sequence continues at coordinate 1,692,201,973 of OY728143.1, read as the reverse complement.
CCAAATTCCATAATGTTTTAATATAATTATTCACTGTATTAAATATAAGTATGTTTTTCATCACATTACCAAATTATTAATTATGTATTTTTATGTAAAAGTAAATTCTTTAATTCATATTATATAAAAGGGAATGTCTGGTATGTTCAACTCTAATCTGATTCTTCACTTCTGACCTAAAAAAGTAAAAGTAAAACATTCAGATCATAAAATTCATTTATTCACATCCTTTTAAATAAATAAAGTTTATAAAATTACATGAATTAATATTTCATTTAATATTTAAGATTAAATTCTTGTTATGATATTACCAACACTTAGAAAAATATCCAACTATGAAATAAGTAAAATAATTCTTCTTTGTATGTAAAAGTTACCACTTCAGTAATTATAACATGTGTTATAATAAATCATGAATTTATCTCTCAATATATGTATAGATATTTTACTTAAAAAATTATTAAACATAATAATATGTAAGAGTAATAGTTTTTACTGAAAACTTATAAATAATTCACCACAAATTATATTAGTGAGAAACATAAATAAAACAAGGTAAATGAAAATAGTGAATAATCATCATGACTTTATTCTACAAGACGTGTAAGATAAAATTACTAAGAGGGATGAGTAAAACCTATCAAAATAATGTCCAATAATTAGTAATTATCAAAAAATTTGTAAATTAATAAGTTTCTAACTCAATATTCTCACTGCTTTGATAATTACAAAACCCCAACACATCAAACATAATAATGAAATAAATTCTCAAAAAAATCTCCCCCATTTTGAAAGGATTATAAAGGTAAAAATATATTATAAAAAAATAAATATAAGAAGCATAATCTCTACTAATATAATAATACATAAGCACTAAGGCTATAAAAATGACATTATCCTCCTCTCAAATAGTAGTAAAGAATTGAAAACTTAATATTTATTTAACATGAATAACACTCTTCCTCTTTATATATAGTGAATGATTCCAATAAATAATAGTAAATAAAAATTTCTAGCATGATTATGTGGTAAAGAATAAAAAAAACTTCTCTTCTTTAAAATATAGGATCATGAAAGTATCTTTATCCTATTTAAAGACAATATAATAGTTAAAGATTCCTTTTGTGAAAATATAGGGGAATGAATATTCATAAAATTGAAATCCTCTTGTGTTAAACTATTATCTACATGGATCCAAAAAATAAATTTAAAAAATTCATAAGATTAGTTATAAACAGTTTAGAACATGTCATGTAAAATAACACATGATACATGAGAAATATATAATAAAATTCATCAATCAGAAATTTAATCACATTAGATAAAAAAATATTATAACAAATGAAATTATAAATCTATAATATCACATGTGAGTAAACCAAATGATAATACTATAAAATCAGGCTTAAAAGAAAGAAAGACATTTGAATCAGCACATGAAATCATGCCAATAAATAGAATTATAAATATTATTCATGTAGGCTAAGAGTTAATCGAATAACATAACACACTAGTATATAAAACAATATATAATACAATAAAATATATAAACAATTTAAAAAATTCACATGCTTTATGAAACAAACATAAACAATAGAATATCACATGATGATATTAGGTATCAAACAACATGAATCAAGTAACAAGACATAAAACTAAAATAAAAAAAATAATATATAGTGGTAAAAGATAAAAAAGTTATAAAAACACATCCCCTTATATAAAATAATTTGTTAATTTCAAGAAGATATTATAACTATAACACAAGAGAAAAAAATACTCCTTACAAAAATTTAACCAAATATCCAATGAAGTTTTCAATGATACTCCCTTTAACAACATCTCCAAAATTAATACAAATTCCATCAATTTTTAAAAGAATATTAGTTTAAGAAGTTTGCATTCATATATTTTTAGGAGCCACCAAATATATCATTTAAAACTATTATTATTGTGGATCATATCCTTTAAAATATCAAACAAAATTATTTTTTGGTATACATATGCTTTTGAGTCTAGTAGTGTTATGAATGGGAGATTTTGGAAACTAAATTTGATTAATTCTAGTAGAAATTTCCTACCTAAAATTAAATTAAGTAAGAATATAAACACACTAAATATGTAAAATCTAGATGATAATGGAAACATCTAAACACACAATATATGTAAAATTATACTCCGTCAAGCGTAAGAGTCATTTAATTCGAGAAAAAATTTCCAAATTCCATGACATCTTAAAATATTCATTTACTGTAATATCTTTATGTAAAATTATCATCACATTTCTAAAATTCAAATTATATCTTTTTATTAAAAAGTAAAATCTTTACTTTATCGTATAATCTTTACTGATTCATCACATTTGACCACATATGTAAAAGTAAAACATTAAGAATGTAAGATTCATTTATTCCCTTCCTATATAATGTGTAAAGATCATACACATAGTTGAATTTCAATTTCATTCATTATTTAGGAATAAATTCTAGATTCACTGTAACCAACACTTAGTAAAATCCATAACTCTATGTTATGTAAAAGTAATATTCTTTTCATTTAAAACTAATTATTGATCCGAGGAGATATTTTTGTGATACTTTTGAGTTTATGAAGAATAAGGTGTATTGTGAGGAAGGGTTAATGTGGATATGGTCGATGTGTAGGTTTTTTTTGTCAATATATAAATAATATTCTAAATCACTTGAAATAAGTTTGCTCAAGTTATCTAAAGTATGTTATGAAGTTTTAAGACATTTGAAGTTGGTTTAAAGACATTTAAAGGTGTTTGGGAATGAATTAAAGGAATTATATATATTTAAAATGTTTCATAAAAAATGGATAAGTATTGGTATCTATGTATGAGTCATTTATTAATCTATGTATGAGTTATTCATTAAAATTTATATGAGGGATATGGAATCTGTGTACTAGTCGATTCAAAATTCTATTATGTCTAGGCCTAAGCATGAGTCATAGGGCTCTATGTATGAGTGATTTCATGATATGTTCATGTTATTTGAAGCGATGTATGAGTCATTCAGGAGCACTATATGTGTTAATTTCATACAAGTCATTGTTACTTGCATGATATTCATTAATACCAATGTATGATCCATGGAAATTTGTATATTAGTCATTACTTAAAGAAATTAAATAATATGGCACACTAAAAATATGTGTTTTAAAGAATTAATTATTCTAAAGTAAATATTTATTACAATCAATGAAAAATTTATTTGATTATTGTTTTGAAAACACAAAAGAGTGTTTCTAAATCAATAAAAGGGAGAATGAGTTTCAAAGAATTACTAAAAGTTTTCAAAATAAGAGAAGAGAAGCAGTTTATAAGTAACCACCCAGTCATGTTATATCCCATATTTCCAAGTTGTAGTGACCAATAACATAGTTTTAACAGAAGTAAAAGAATTAGGAAGAAAAGATGAAGTTAATAGTAGTTTAGAAGAAATTATCCATTGAAATTTGAATATTAAATTCAAATTTAAAATGGAATGTGTTTATGACATAAAAATTGAACAGGGTCTTATATTCATGTAAAAAGGGAAGAGTGGAGTGATGTGTGATTTATAAAGCAAAGATCATGTAGTAGAATATGTGATTGATAATTAAGAATGTTATTCAATAAAGAGACAAAAGGATTGTGTAAATCTATGTATAAAATATAAATAAAATTTAGTATAGAATATAGAGATGTGAATAGTGGAGTTCTAAAAGTCAAAGAGAAGAATAAGTAGAGAAAGAGTGAAGTGGAAGAGTGTAATTGCCAGAAATGAAAGTAGAAAATGAATAAAATACTGAGCACACTGTTTTTTGCATGTGATCATCACAGTTGTGACACATGGTGGAGAAGAAGAATATATATTTTTTCAATCCTATTCAAATGGTAAAGAAGAAGTGTGGGATTGCTTTAATATTTTCAAGAGATAATTTGTTAAAGGAAATATATAATCCCTACCTTAACAATATAAGACAATATGCATTTTTTTGGGTTAATTTTTATGAAGATAGAAATGTTTATTATTTTTGTATCATAATTTCAGGGTATTCCCTACTCCTTGTATCCAAGATGGAGATTCAATGAGATAATTAAATCTTTGAGGAACACAAATCATATTAAGGATTAACCGTTTTATTTTGAGATCTTAACCTTGTATATAATGTATCCCTATTTTTTCCATTCCTCAAATTTTGTGAGTAATACAGTGAGATTAATCACTCTATAAAGTGAAAAGGTTGATTTTATAATAAATCATAAAAGTAAAGAAAAAAAAGTTTTTTATTTATTCACCACACATCTCACTAAACCTACAATGACTACGACCACCTAAATTGGAATCAAAGCACCAATGTTTCTCTCCAAAGATCAAAAGTTTTGAAGTTCACTATGTTGAATGTTTTTTGGAAATCATTTGGTGTTCAATTTCATTTAATAAATACTCTATATGGTTGGATATTAGTCATTTAGTTACCATGGACAATCCAAAGTTAGTGAATAGTAGTGGGATTCCTATATTTTATGGGAATAATTAAAATATTTAGAAGGAAATGATGTTTCCATTATTGTTATCAAATTTTTATGATGTTCTAGAAGCCATAATTGATGCATTTTCCCCTCATATTAAAGGTGCTACAATGACATCTTGTTATAAGAATAATTTAGAGAATGTTGTATGTTCTTGGAATATTATCCTATATTCCATTTTAGAGAGTATCTTTATGAAAGTAAAAGGAATCAAAACAAAAAAGTCATCTGGAATAAGATATAAAAAATTTATGAAGGTAATATAAAAGTGAATAATGTAAAGCTACAAGTTTTTAGATTTAGATATGAATGTCTCAAGATGATAGATGATTAAATAGTGAACATTTTATTCACAAGATTGACTGAGATTATGAGAACCATTATATGATTTTGTGAGAAGATTTAAGGCACTATTTGTTTTAAGAATATACAATATATATTTCCAAATAAAAATGATTAAAAGTTCTCATCACTAAAATATAGTGATCTATAAACACTTTCTTCATATTATTTACACATCCTTCTCATAGATTATAAGATTAGGAAGGTAATAGTGTTCAATAATAATTACAAGACTGATAAGTAAATCCACTTAAAATATTTAAAGAATGAAAATAATGGAAAATAAGAAAATTTGGAAAATAAGGATTATATTGATGATAAAGATATTGGTGTAAAATTTGAAAATATTATTCCTTTCATTTCAAGAAGTGTGAATATAGGTAAAGGTAAATATCATGATATTATACCTTTTAATTATTTTAACTATGTGTATATTAGTCATTTTAATTCATATTTTGTAAAATTGGTATAAGGTGAAGAAGAAAGTAAAGATTATGTTGAAAATACAAGAAATTTGATAAATAATAGATAAAAAAATATTGATCAAAAGCGAAATTTAAGAATTTATCTAAATTAATAAGAAAAATTGATTTTATATAATTGATTAATGGGTTTTATATTTGTACGAAAAAAAGTATTATTCTTTAGTGAAGACGGTGAAAGTATGTTTATTGAATAAGTGAATTAAGATTTATTTATAATTAATGACCTCAATAGAAATTAAAGTGAGGAAGATATTGAGTTGTAGGCATTTTTAAAAGGAGAACTTAAATAATGTCTCTTGAAAAGTTCTTAATTAGAGAATGATAACAAGAATGTAAAGAAGGTATATCTGAAAAAAAAATCAATAATATTGATTCTCACTCTTAAAAGGAATTAGTGTTGAAAAGTGAGATTGATATATTGAAGAAGCTTATAGAATAATGTATGAATCTTAATGATGATATGAAAATTAAATTCAATGAAAAGTATAAGGAACTTAAGGTTTTCTAATTAAATTTTATTAAGGTTTAAAATAAGTGGGAAAGTTGAAATACTATTTTCAGAATTATACTCTTGAATATAGAGAAATATTGAGGAAGATGAAAAAATATTTAGTTTAAGTATTCCAAAAAATTCCATATTTGATGGTTGTAAATAATCATTAAAATGTTAGTGGAGATCCTATGATAAAGAAACTGGTAAAGAAAATATATTTCTAGAAAAACCATGTGATTCTTTGAAATAAAGAAACATTAGGAATATAAACATAAATCAAAAAACAACTTTAAATAGTGAATATAGAAAAGGTGGGAAATAATCATAATATTAATGGAAAGGATTTTTGAGTTTAATAAAATTTTGGTTCACAAAAAGGATCCAATATTAATAGTTAGAGTATGAAAGAAGTGAAAGTGCCAAAATCTTAATAGTAAACTATCTTTAGAGGAATGTATATATTTATGGTTAATACTGGTAATATTGATTCTTTCATAAGATTAAAAAGGAGTGTTGGTTTAATCCTTGATATAATAATTATAATTTAGGAATTTTGTGTTATATCTTTATGGGTAGTCATCCCACTCAATAGAATAATGTATATAAGAGATTTGAGAATTTTGGATATATTTCAGAAAAATTATTTGAACTTCTTGAAGAGATTTTTGGAAGATGTGGGAAACCACTTCAACTAGAAATTGAATATATGAACATCATACCATACAAATTTAGTTTGTGTTATAATATTGAATATTATCAGAAATAATGGTCAAAGTAAATAAAATGGATGATATATGTTCTATGATGAGAGGACAACTTACTCAGGTAAACTTGTATTATAGTGTTGAAAATGTGAAGAAAAATATGTATTATAAGAATAACCTTGAATCTATTTATAATTATTTATTAATTCTTGTATCTAAAGAGATTAAAAAAACATATATACTTGAAATGAAAACTATAAATGTTATCTCAAGAGAAGAAGATAAGAAAAATATTGAAGATGAATGTGCTTTTATTTCAGGAGAGTTATATAAATGTTTTAAAAATGAATATTTCAAGACTAGTAAGAAGAAAAATGTTTCATCACTTTTTGTGGTTAGTGTTCAAAAGAATGTATGTCATCCTAATTTATAATGACAATTTAAGAATAATTTTGCTTACCAAACTCATTTTCAATTAAAGGGGGAGTTGATTACCAATATATGGAGGTTGAAGAAAATTTCTCATCCCTCATATATAAAAGGATAAGTTATGATTTTATGATCCTCTATCTCATATTTTTTTGGATTATTATAGTCAAATGGGAAGAAAATGACAACATAAATCCATTTATGTCTACTTTCTTAATATATAAAAAAGGGATAGGAAAGGTAGAGTAATCAATAGATAAATATTTACCTTAATGGGTGATAATATCCTTTTTAGGGGGAGAATATATTTAGATAGAGTTATTAAAAGGGTAATTCTATAAGGGAAAACATGTGTGTGTGATTCCTTGTGAACTATTCTAATAGTTTTCATAAGAATATGATTAGGAATATGTTTTTTTATAGGTTTCAAATAGATTTTTTTATTAATGAAAAATTTATTAATGTTCAATAATTGATAATTAAAAATTAGTATATAATATAATACATCTAGTGGTATCAATTTTGAGAAAAATTAACTACTTTGAAAGTGGAATCAAGAGTATTTTAGGATTAGAAGATTTGTAGTTATGAATATAAGTCACTATTTTGTAGACAACATTTTATTATTATTCAATTCTCTTTTTTTCTACATTTATTTCACTCAATTTGTTTGATAATTATTTACTAATGATTCATTGATAATTGGTTTGAGTTTGATAGTGATTTATATTCCTTAGTTTCCAAAAAAATCCAAAGGTGGAGATTGTTGACCCCAAGAGATATTTTGGGTGATTGTTGTATTTATAAATAATAAGTGAAGATAGATAGATTTTAAATAGATAAGGTTATTGTGTTAATTTTTATTTTCAATGAACAAATAATATGCAGTATCACTTAAAATAAGTTTGATTAAGTGATATGAAGTTTGTTAAAAAGTTTTAAAATATTTAGAGTTTGTTTAATGTGGTTTGTGGGTGTTCATGAATGAGTTGAAGGAATTACAAAAATTGAAATAATTTCAAGAAAGATTTATAAGTATTGGTATCTATGAATGAGTCATTTTTTACTCTATGTATGATTCGTTCAATAATCCCTGTATAGGAGATCCAAAATCTTTGTATGCATGAACTATAAAAATGTTATAGAATAAAATATGAGTTCTCAATAATTAATTATTTTGAAGAAACTATTTATTCTAAATAATTAAAAAGTTCTTAGATAATTATCTAAACATCAAAAATGGTGTTTTTGATTCATGAAAATGGAGCATAAGGTTTCATAAAATATTAAAAGAGTTGATAAGAAGTTAAGAGTAGTAGTTACTATGTTACTATTTGGTTACACTGTAACACATACTTCATTGTTACAGTAACCTAGAACACTGTTAAAAAATATGTAGAATAATAATAATAATAACATGAATATAAAATGTGAAGAAAATAATAATAAGTTATGATAATTTGTGTATAAGTTATCAGTTTTAATTTAAATTTGAAATTCAAATAAAAAAAACTGAACGAACTGATGCTTTTGTTCATATGATAAAAATAGAATAGGGTAATTAGTTTTTGTATATAGTTAATAGTGGTGTTATTTGAATTTAATATATTGTATTTTGTTTCCAATAACCAACTACTTTTAACTTTAGATTTCTTGTATATTCATGAATTTGAATATTATTAAATATCATATCACATATTGACTGTTCTTCAACATGAAATAAATGTGATAATGTCACAGAGAGTCTGGCACATCAAAATAGGTCATATAAATTCCATGATATAAATAGAAACTTTAGATTCTATGATGATATCTCTTAAATATTAGTCTTATTTCTAGAATAGAGAACTATACTGGGGCATATAGTTTGTCGACTGTCATGTGTGAGTGCTAGTAAGAGGATGAGGATTCATCTCATGAAGTTCACACTTAGTGATCTCAAAGATGAGAGATTATAAGGACACATTCACCATTAGAAATTATGCATGTTTATCTATCATCATATATTCTTTTCTTTATGTTTGTGTAATAGTCCTTAGACTTTAATACGATTATTGATGCATGTCATGAATTGAACACATTGATTTATTGACCAAAACCATGATGCTATATGTTTGCAGGAAGTAGGGTACATTGGCTGCATCATGAATGGCGTTCTATTAATGAATAATTCAAGGAATAATTTTTCCATTATATATTAATGGAAGTTTATATCTTGTCACTTTTATTAAAATGGATCTATCACATTAAAGTTTGTGTCCATTGTGTAATGACGATTTTAATTCAAATAGTCAAAGAAGGATTTATCAGGCATATAGGTTGATGACACAAGTGTGAAACCTTCTTGATGTAATATTTTAAAAAAGGAATTACATTCCATTTTTATAACTCATGCATAATTTTTGACATTGCAACATTAACTTCTTTCTCTTGGGTTCTTTAACCCGTTGCTAGGTAGAAATCATGGACATTAGGAAATATTACTTAATTCCATTGAGAAAAAAAGGATATAGGGTCACATACCAAATGTTTTTGTAGATCCTATTTAAATTATATTTTAATTTAATTATTGGAATAAATTATATTCTCAAGATTAAGGAATAATTTTTTCTAGGATTTATTAATCTCAAATATCAAATAAATATTTATTCACTAGGATATTGTTTAATTACATGAATTTATAATATTTATTTATTTCTTATTATTATAAATATAATAAGTAATTATTTATTGAAAATAATTAATTTATTTAGTTACATTAATATTTAATAAATAAATATTCTTTAGAATGTGAATAAAATAGAATTTTATTGAATATTTTATAAATATCTACTCATCATACTATAATTAGAATATTTATTCTATTATTAGATAAATTTGTGAGGAGGATTAGAATACAAAGATTATTTCGGTGATAAATATTGATTTGAAATATGGTAAAATAATATTTATTATTTTGATAGTTTTCCCAGACCATGAAAATAATAATAATAATAATATTATTATTATAAGAAATGGGGTTAGACGAGGTTTAATATAATAGTTTAGGGATGTTGTGAAATTAAATAATATTATAACCCTAGACCTATCTCTAAAAATAGATGACTACATCTATTATATATATATTTTAACAAGATAAGCTATGATTGAGAATCATTTTGCACAACGAATTATAGATCCCTCTCTCAAGTTCGAATAATTATCTAGAGATTCTCCTCCCTCTTCTACCCTCCCAAGAATGAGAGTTAAAGTATTATACTTCAAACTTGAAGGAATGATAACATCAATCGATATGATTATGAAAAGATGATTGATCTACCATGCTAGTGCTAAACTATACATCAATGTTGTTTTAAGATAAAAAGAGTATGTATGGATGATCAATAGAGGGATTATACACTTGGATCCTATAAAGTCAATGATGTTAGATTGAAAATGGGTTTATATGATCATCATCTTCATCAAATAAAGATATCAAGGATGAGGTATTCTTTCTTATAATATATTTAAATTAATCATAAATTTAATGTTAAAATATATTCTCTTGGTTGAAAAAACATTTCTTATTAATATTATTTGGAAAAAATTCGTTGGTTATGATGTTTATGTCATGTTTGATATTTGAATGATCCATTGAATCTAAAAATTGATAAGTCAAGATTGGCCCTGATAATCACTTCCACTATGATTAGAACCATCATTATCAAAAAGGAAACTTATATTATAAGATGTGTATAATAATCAAGAAGATTATTCTTTAGAGAGATAATAGGATTGTGTATGTTGTTTTATGAAATATAAAAACAATGCTTCATATAAGAGAGTTGTTTATAGTGTGGTTTTCATAGTGAAGTAGAATAATAATAAAATTAAGAGAGAGGTTGGAGATAGTACTTATAAGAAGTTCAATTAGAAGAATAATATTAGAAGGAGGAAGTTCACACTGGATTTCATATAAGATCAATTTTCCACAATCCATTTTTTTGTATTATTTAAAATCCACTTTTTGTGTACATGGAAACCATACAAGGTAGATCAAGAATATCCCACATCCACACCCATAGAACCACAACATTCAAAATTAGAAAATTCAACATTCAAATTCCAGAAGGCAAAATTCAAAATACCGCCAAATCCACATGAAACCACGAGTAAACCCATCTCGATTCAAGGTCCATTAACCATCATGAACTCGAACATAGAGAGACGTCAACATTCATCACCGATATCATAGTAATGAAGTAAAGAATAATAGGACAAATTGTTTACACATATTCTAAAATTTAAGAAGTAGAATATGAGAACATTAATATTTTCTGGATACAATCAATCAATGAAAAAGGATAATCCATACCTCAAAAATACAAGATGATTTTTATTTTTAGAGGAGACTTTTTTGGAGATATCAGTGCTTATTATTTATGTATTATGATTTTAGGATATTCATTATCATTTGTATTGATTATGGTGATTCTAGTGGAACATGTGATTTTAGGGGAACCCAAAACCACACCAAGGATTATCCTTATTGCTTTGATAGGTAAACATTTTAAATTGAGTGTCCCTATTTATTATTTTTATTAATGTTTGGAATTTATATAGTGAGATCAATCACTCTATCAAGTGATGGAGGCTGATTTAATAAGAAATCATAAAAGGAATGAAATTGAATATTGTTCACTAATTCTCCCCTCATAGTGAAACTATAATGCCTAAGTCCACATAATTAACTATTTTAGTAATCAAACCATATATAATAGTAAATAATTCATTTATAACCACATATATTTATATACATTTTACTTAACAAAATTCTAAAATTTGACTTATATACAAGTAATAGATCGGCATTATACACATAGAAAAACATTAACATAGATTCTAATAGTGAGAAATAAGAATAAAATTAGGTATATGAAAATAAAGATTAATCATCATGATTTTCATCAATAGGTAGTACAAGATTCAATCAGAGAGAGGGATGAGTAAAATATATAAAACAATGTGTGTGGGAGTAAGTAATTATCAAACTAAGTAAAGTGGGAAGGAGGTAATTCATCAGTTCAATATATCAAAACAATTTTTTATGGCTTAAATAATATGGTAAATGGTTTATACATTCTGGATATGGATAATAATTTCTATAACATTTAGAATAAGAAAGTAATGGTTGATTATAATCATAGTTACCATTTTAATTTTCACCATGTATAAATAAATTACAGATGATTTCAAAGAATCCATCGAGATGGATTTTTTAATCATTAAACCATAAATCATTTGATGACTTTGAATCATTTTTATTATAAAAAATAACCAAATAAACTTTTATCAGAAAATATGAATGGGATATTATACTTTTGGATCTTATACACAATGATGTATGGGGACCAATGACTAGTCACGGAAGTGGTAGGTTTGGATACTTTAAAACTTTTACCAATTGATTTAGTCAGTATGGTTATTTGTTTTTGATGAGAAATAAGTATGTAACTTTTTAAAAGTTCAAATAATTTCATAATGAAATAGAGAATCAAGTGGAAAAAAGTATTAAGATTCTATGATTATATTAGGGTGGTGAATAATTGATTTAGGAATACACCGATCATATGAGATATTGTGGAATTATTCCATAACTAACTCTTTTTAGAACACCACACCATAATGGTGTGTCAGAGGAGGAAGCATACACTTTTGGATATAGTTCAATTGATGATGATTCAGTGCGACCTTCATATTTAATTATATGGGTATGCTACAAAAATTAATGAATTCCTACTTTACCATGATAGTCATAAAGGAAAAATATGAGATATGGTATGGGAAACACTCCAATTTATCTGTTATGATTATTTGGGGTCATAATGAACTCATACTATGATTTTATTATGATAAAATTTATAGTAGGTCTTATAAATACTTATTTGTTAGCTATCTAAAAGAAACTATGTGATATTATTTCTATAATCCTACTATAGAAAACGTCTTTGGTTCCTGAAATGATGTTTTCCTTGAAATAAAACACATAAGTTAAGGATTTATTGAGAGAAAGTTAAACTTAGATGAGTTTAAGGCTAACGAACAAGAAGTAATCCTGAGATAAAATTTGAGCCAGTTCACAAAGAGTTGTAGAAGAAGAACCAAATCATGTAACATAATAATCTTAAAGGGTTTATAGGATTCATTAGGAGATAAATAGATGTGTATTTATTATGGTAAATAATTATGAAGTAATGTTCATTTTTAAGAAACCTACTAACTATCGAGAGACTATTAAGATTTATAACTCTAAGAGATGGCTGTAGAACATGGAATCTGAGATAAGAAATATATATATGCAATAACCCAGTTTTATACTTGGTGGATTCACTTAAAGGGGTGAGACCCATATGGTTTATTTAGGTATTACATAATAAAATTACTATGTATTATAGAGTGTTAACTTGTAAAGAATTTATGATGGAAAAAGGTTATAAATAAATTCATGGTATTCACTATAAATAGACCTTTTCACCATTTGTGATGATAAAATTATTTCAGATATTTCATTCGGTGAAAAATAATTATGATTATGTGATATGTCAAATGTATTTCAAAAACAATTTCATTAAAAATAATTAGTTTAAGGATGTTTAAAAGATACAACTTATAGGTTTTGAAGTTCCAAACAAGCCTATAAAGGATTATGAGTTTCAATAGTATATTTATCAATTGAAGAAAGGCTTTTAGTGTTGAAATATTTAGTTTTATGATTCAATTAAAGAGTTTTGTTTCATAAAAATTGTGAATTAGTTTTGTGTATACACAAATATTAGTGAGAGTGTGGTGGCATTTTTGATATTTTATATGGATGATATACTACTTATCAGAAATGATCATCAACTTTACAATCTATATGGATGTGGTTGGGAAAAATATTCTTAATAAAATATATGGGTTCAGTAGTTTACATACAAGGTATGAATCTAAGAGGTTGTTTAGAAGAATTCAAAATACATATATTATTATAGTTCTACAGAAATCAATATTGGATAACTCCATGATGTGGTCTTTACCAGTGTTGCATGTAATGAATATTACGAAGATTAAAGATTTTTCTAAAGAGTTATAAAGGATAGATACGATTCCTTATGTGTTTAGTATATGATCTATAATATATGTCTTATTATATAATCAAACTGATGTTTCTTATTCTTTGATCATTAAAAGTATATTCTGGTCCAATATTAGTGAGATTCACTGGATTACTATCAAGAAAATCCTTACTTATTAAAGAAGAGTTAAGGATATGTTTTTGGAATTTGGAGGTAAGGATAATCTCATCATAAATGATTAAGATTATTCTAGTTTACAATCTAAAAAATATGAAAGGTTATCTAATTATTGTTTTGTTATTTTCTTAAATAGTAGAGATATCAATTTGAAGAGTTCCAAACAAAAAACAATTGCAGACTCGATGATATAGGAATATTACATCACTGTATCATATTTTATGAAGGAATATGTTTCGATCAAGTAGTTAATCACTAAACCTGGGGTGGTTCTGAACATCTAGGGAGAAATTGAGCTTAATTTTTGTTAGTCAGAGTGATTATCTCAAGAGGGGGGGGATAAATTGAGTACCTAATAAAATTTATGTTTATAAATGTTATTGGACTCCTCATGTATTAATCATGTTTTAATGATCACAAATTCTATTCCTGCTAATTAATCTCAATCTTAATTGCACATCTTGCTAATGCTCTTAAGTATCAATAATAACTACACATCATGTTTTAATGATAATAAAATCTTAATGATGTTAATTACTCTCTTTATTATTTACAAGTCTTGTGCATGATCACAAATATCACTTATATTATCAAGTATTTATAATTTTGATTCAAGTTCTATTACTCTTAATGATTAAACTTAATACATATTATGCGTATTACTATCTAAGTCTAAATACAGATATTTGTCTAAGTATAGATACACTGTGATGTTTGACAGAGTAAGACAGACTGTGTACAAGACATAGTCAGAGTGACCCAGACACCGTGAAGGACACACCGTGAGCTACTCACCGTGACCGAGACACTATGAATCACTTACCGTGAAGCACTTACCGTGAAACACATATCGCGAGGACTATACCATGAAGAAGACATCATTTACATAATCACTGTGACACCGTTTCTTAACTTTTTTGTCAATATTAATTAAATAATGCTAACTGTCATATTTGATGTTTTTAATGCAATTAATGTTATTTAATGATAGTTGTTGGAATGTCAGAAAACCGTATCTTGTACCTATGAAAAGGGAATCATTCCTACTACCAGAATGAGTGGAATATAAAGAATATTGAGATGCAGTACACGTAACAAGTGTAAGAAGTGGTGCACAAGTGTGAAGATACAACAAGAAGAACTTAAATATGCCCGAGAGCACTGTGCTGAACAAAAAGAACAATCCTGATCAAGAAGTAGATTGCAAGACTTTCAAATAACTCTCCTGAGTGTAATCCAACACCACTGAAGAACACATGACGAATCAAGATATCATTTTCACTCCTGTAGAACACAATCTGAACTACGACACTCTGTTTTTCAATAGAAAAACCAGAGAAGGACTATGAAGCAATTCTGCTGAATCTAACGAGTCCAGAGCTGCATTGCTAATCACTAGAGCTTTCTAAACTCTTATCTATTCTCTATAAGTGATTTGTTTATTTACTTTTGTGCAGTATGGTATACTCTGTATATTTCACACACACACACTATCTTCTACACTGAACTGGAGGATATCAAAATCCTCACTCTAAAACTCTTAACTCTTGTTTACCCACGTAAACTATGGAAGAGGTCCTTGTGTGGCCTGATCTTTATTTTGTTTCCCACGAAGAATAGTGTTAGAGGTCCCTGCGTGGCCTTGAAAGTTGTGTAAACTGTTGTTAATCCCGATCCAAGGTGTGGATCAAATTTATATAAATTTGAGAGGACTAAGTCTGGGCTTGAGACTGAACCTCTTGTTACATCTGCTGTGCATCTTTAGTTTATGTTTGAAGTATACTACATATATCTTTTATACTCCACTACTATTACTTTTAAATACAAAACTATTTTAAATCTACTTTGATAGATAATTAGAAAGTATTTACACTTATTGTAAATCAGTAGGTTAGTTTAGAAAGTTAGTTTTATCTTATGGTTAAATTAACTGAGACCTAATCAATCTTTGAGAAGCTAAGTGAACATTTACAATCTGTATAAATTCACTACAATTTAACTTGTTTTATAAATTGGGAGATTTTAAATAGACAATATTTTAACAGAAATTTTAATTGGAACTCAATTCACCCCCCTCTTGAGTATCCACTCCGACCAACATTTGGTATCAGAGGGTGTTTTTATTTAACGATTTTTTTAACTGTGATTTTCATTTCATCTTTAAAGATCTTAAATTTATGTTAGTTCTAAATTTTATCTCTTTAAATTTAATTTCTAAAATCTAGTTATGGAAAGTATACTAGAGTGTTCTACTACTAACATGCCACCATTCTTCAATGGTACAAACTATGATTAGTGGAAGCTTAAAATGAAAATTCATTTAGAAAGCTTGGGTTTTGATATTTGGACTGCTATAGAATCTCAATATAAAATTCCAGAAACTGAAATAACAACTTGGGATGAACCTACAAAGACTGCCTTCAATAATAATTGTAAAGCTATGAATACCCTGTACTATGCTTTAGGAGATAAAGAGTTTTATAGAATTTCTGCTTGTAAAACTGCTTTTGAAATTTGGGATACTTTAGGTGTTTCTCATGAAGGAACAACCAATGTTAAAGAAATGATATTGAATACATATACTATTAAATATGATAATTTTAAAATGAAAACTGATGAACCTATTTCTGATATGTATCTCAGGTTTAATGAGATAGCCAATACAATTAATTCACTCGGTAAAGTTGTTCCAGCAAAGGAAAAAATTATGAGGATACTGAGATGTTTACCAGACCGATGGAGAGGCACATTTGTTTCAATTAGAGAGTCATGTGACATTGCTACTCTACCTGTCAAAGAACTCATTGGTATGATTATGATGTATGAGGAAGAACTCAAGGTGAATAAAGAGGAAGAGGATGAACCAAAAAGGAAATCTGTGGCTTTCAAGACTACTGCTTCAAAGAACAAAGACAAAGAAAAAGCTCAAATACAAACTGATAGTTCAACAAGTGAAAGATTAAACTCTAATAGTGATGCTGAAATGGATCAGATAGACAGAAGGTTTAAGAAATTTTATAGGAAGAAGAAATTTTTCAGAAAATCAAATTACAAAGGAAAGTATTACAATAAGGGACATTGGAAGAAGGACTGGAAAAAGCCAGATAAAAGTGATGAAGTTGTTTTTTATGAGTACAAAAGAAAAGGACACATTAAGGCAGACTGCCCAAAGCTAAAATTCAAGAATAAATATGATTACAAGGACAGTAAGTACAAGAAATCTATGAAGGATACCTGGAGTGCTTCTGAAGACAGCACAAGTGAATCTGAAATGTCTAATTCTGAAAAAAATCATGCCAACATGTGTTTCATGAAAAACAAATCTGAGGTAACCTTAGATACTTTTGTTTTAAATTCTTATTATTCTGGAGATGATGTAGAATCTGATTCAGATTATGAAAACATGACTAGTGAGGAATTATTTGAATATTGTAATATGCTAGAAGTGACACGCAATGAACTTAAAGATACATACAAATCATTAAAGAAACAACATGATCTCACTACAACTGTTAAAACTGAACTTACTATTGAAAAAGAGAAGAATGCTCAACTATTAAAGGAGAACACTGAAATGAAAATGTCTAATGAGTAACTTAGAAAGGACTTAGAGAAGTTCACAAATGGAAAGGATACACTAACTCAAATTCTAGGAAAGCAAGTGGCACCAAAATACACTACTAGAATAGGCTACAAACTTGGACAGAGATAGTTTACTAAGAATAGATTTATTCCTAAATCTGGACAGAATACTGCTAGTTCTAGTTCTGGAAATCCCTATGCTTGAACTAGTTATTCACAAAGTTATAAATAAAATAGAGTTTATCTTTAAAAATCTATTGATTCTGTAAATTATATGATAACCATAGGACAAATTTGGGTACCAAAATCAATGATTGCTAACCTGTCTGGACCCAAGAAGATCTGGGTACCAAAATCATACTCTATCTAAAACTGTTTTGTAGGAAACCTGCTTGAAGAGTTCCCACAAGAAGACATGGTATTTAGACAGTGGATGTTCAAGACATATGTCTAGGTATTAATCATGTTTCAAGAGTTTAATAAAGGTTGATGGAGGCTATGTCACCTTCGGTGATAATTCTAAAGGAAAGATCATCAGCCTAGGCCAAATTGGTAACACTGATTCAGTTTTAATGTCTAATGTTTTATTTGTTGATGGACTGAAATATAATCTATTAATTATTTCTCAATCATGTGATGATGGTTTTAATGTCAAGTTTTAAAATGATTCTTGTAATGTTTTTAATTATAAAAATGTTTTAGTATTTTCTGCTTTAAGAAATGAAAATGTTTATGCAGTTGATCTAAATTCCTTAGCTAAAAAAATGTTACCTGTTTAAATGCCTTTCATAAAGAGTCTTAGCTTTGACATAGAAGATTAGGACATTGCAATATACACTAACTTAGGAAACTAACAAGGAAAAAATTGGTTAGAGACTTTCCTAAACTTGAGTTTCCAAATAACAAAGTATGTAATCCCTGTCAAAAGGGAAAGCAACACAAAATCTCTTTCAAACCAAAGAAAGAAGTCTCAACTTCTCAACCTCTCGAGTTGTTTCACATGGATCTATTTGGACCATCTAGAGTTTCTAACTTAAATGGGAAGCACTATGTCTATGTCCTAGTAGATGAATTTTCTAGATATACTTGGGTATACTTCTTATCTCACAAAAGTGAAGCTTGTTATTATTTTGTAAAATACTCCAAGTCTATAGAAAACCTTAGTGGATATAAGATTAAAACTCTAAGAAGTGATCATGGCTATGAGTTTGAAAATCATGAATTTGAATCCTATTTCCCACACAATGTCCATATTCATAACTTTTCTGCTCCTAGGATATCTCAGAAGAATGGTGTAGTAGAAAGAAGAAATAGAACTCTGAATGAAATTTCTAGAACTATGCTTAATGAATATGACCTGCCTATTTACTTTTGGGATGAAGCTATGAATACAGCTTGTTATATTATTAATAGAGTCTTAATTAGACCTATTCTTAAGGATACCCCATATGAGTTGTGGAATAATATAAAACCTAAAGTCAATTAATTTAGAGTCTTTGGTTGGAAAGTCTTTATTTTCAATACAAAAGATAATCTTGATAAGTTTGCTTCTAAGAGTGATGAAGGAATCTTTTTAGGATATTCTTTAACCAGAAAAGCCTATAGAGTTTTCAATAAGATAACCAAGTATGTGGAAGAATCTGTTCACATCAAATTTGATGAAACTGATCCACATGAGTCTAAAACCTCTCTTGAAAATCTTGAAGAAGATTTATCTATTCTGGACCTTAATGATAAAATCAATGAACCTGCTATAAAGACAAACAGCTCTGGACTTATTCCAGAATCTGCTTCTAATGAACCCGAACCTAGAGAAGAACCTGAAATTTCTAGTCCGACCATTACTAGATCAACTAGAATTCTAAAAAATCATCCTTTAGATGCTGTTGTAGGAAATCTTGATAGAGGGACTGAGACTAGAGCTTCTCTTAGAAATCAGGTTGAACATCAAGCATTCTTGTCACAGCTTGAACCTAAAAGCATTGATGATTCTATTAATGATGAATTTTGGGTAATTTCTATGCAAGAAGAACACAATCAGTTTGAAAGAAATAAAGTGTAGAATCTTGTTGAAAGACCTAAGGACACTTTCACCATAGTCACTAAATGGGTGTTTAGAAATAAAGTAGATGAATCTGAAAACATAGTTAGAAAAAAAGCTAGGATAATTTCACAAGGCTATAGTCAAGAGGAAGGAATTGACTATGACGAGACTTTTTCTCCTATAGCCAAATTAGAAGCTATTAGGATTTTACTTGCTTATGCTGCACATCTAAATTTCAAACTATATCAAATGGATGTCAAGAGTGAATTCTTAAATGGATATATTGTTGAGGTTGTTTTTGTTGAACAACCACCTGGATTCTCAAACCCTCATTTTCCAAATCATATTTTCAAATTATCATAAGCTTTATATGGTTTAAAGCAAGCTCCAAGATCTTGGTATGATAAATTAAGTACTTTTCTAATTTCTAAAGGTCTTACACAAGGTATAGATGATCCTACTCTTTTTATAAAACGAATTTCTAAAGATGTTTTAGATGTACAAATTTATGTAGATGATATTATTTTTGGATCTTCAAGAAATTCCCCATGTACTGATTTTTCTAAAATGATGCAAAATGAATTTGAAATGATTTCAATGGGTGAACTTAAATTCTTTCTTGGATTTCAAATCTTTCAAAATGATGATAGAATTATTTTTACTCAAAGTAAATATACTAGAGATCTTTTAAAACGTTTTGGATTGGATATCACAAAAGGTAGTGACACTCCAATGAGTACCACCTGTAAGATGGATCTTGATGAAGATAATAAATCTGTTGATCAAACCACTTATAGAGGAATAATTGGAAGTCTAATCTACCTGACTACTAGTCATCCTGATATTATGTTTAGTGTGTGTATGTGTGATCATTTTCAAGTAAACCCTAAAGAGTCACATTTAAATGCTGTAAAGAGAATTTTCAAATACCTCAAGCATACTCCCAATTTATGACTGTTTTATCCCCAAGGGCAGTCATTTGAACTAGTTAGTTATTCTGATGCTGATTTTGATGGATGTAAGTTAGATAGAAAAAGCACCTCTGGAACATGTCATCCTTTAGGCAAGTCACTAGTATCATGGTGTAGTAAGAAACAAAATTCTGTTGCATTATCTACTGCAGAAGCTGAATACATAGCTGCTGGAAGTTGTTGTGCGTAAATTTTGTGGATGAAACACACATTACTAGACTATGGATATCAATTCAGACATGTCCCAATAAATTGTGACAACACAAGTGTTATTAATATTTATAAGAATCCTGTTTCTCATTCTAGTACAAAACATATTGATGCAAGACATCAATTTTTGAGAGATCATTATCAAAAAGGTGATATCACTTTGGAATTCATTGGTACTGAATATCAACTTGCTGATATATTCACTAAACCATTAAATTATGAAAGATTAGACTACATCATACATGATCTTGGTATGATTAATCATAAATAGATATCTTACTGATCTTAATTCTCAATACTTTACTGTATTTTACTTTACGGTTTCATGCTCACTGTTTTACAGTTACTGTTTCATGCATACAGTCTCACCGTTAAGATCTTGTGCTCACGGTCTGTTAACTCACTATCTCACCGTGACTGCATAGAATGGTCACTGTCTCACCGTGACGACCACCAACTGTCTCACCGTGATGACTATTTTTCATCACACCGTAATGCCTACTCACGGTCTCACTATGAAAATTATTTTTATTCTTATTTTAACCCGTATCGCGGTAATTTTTATTTCACTACTATTTGATTTCCCGCATTTTTGTTTTTATGACGATTGACTTTACCAAATGATAAAACGAAAGGGTTTCATTCGATTCCTTACCCTAACTCTCTCCTAAACCTTCTCATTCTTGAAAACCTTATCTTCCCTCTCGCCCGAACCTTCAGTGGATGCCAAGGATGAAGCATCCATATTCACCCTCGTCTGAGAAGTGCCACTATAAGAAACAAAAGAGGATACCGAGGATATCTCCCGAAGGACCTCTAAACCCAAACATGGTAAGTTGTACTATTGTACCTAAAAAATAAGTTTTCCCTGAGTGGATGTTGTCTATAAAGTCGTTAGTTTTGAAAGTTTTAAGAGAACAAGGATGGCTTGAATGGTTCTCTGGACAAAATAGACCGATTTACCCAAGGTTGGTATCTCAATTATACAAATATGTGAAGCTTTCCATTGATTTTGGAGAAAGCTTTATGGTGACCAGCTGGATCAATGTCCATAAGTGTTCCTTCTCTTTGAGGTTGTGGGATGCATGCCTAAGAATTCCACATGAAGGAGTTTGTGAGGATTACCAGAGAGACCCTACTCCATCTTATGATATCTTCAATCTGGAGAATGCTTTGGAAATCCTGACTTGAAATGGAACCAAGCGAGGGGCCATAGCTGGTGAATTAGATGGGGAGACTAGACTTCTTTTCAAATTTGTTCAGAATTTGATTAGCCTGAGAAAAGGATATTTTGCTGTGATGAAGTATCAGGATGTGTTTCTGATTCACCTATTGAAAAATGGCCATAAGATCAACCTATGATAGTATGTTATTAACCATATCTGTGAGCTGATCAAAGTCACTTCCAAATCCACCTCCTTGTTTTACTCAAGGATGATTTCAGCTATTCTAGTTGCCAAAGGAATGGTTAGACCGAATGAAGAAAAGCTAGAGGACTTTGATTTTTTCTTATCCAAGCCTATCATCAAAAGGATGAAGATAAGATGGAACCTTTGGAAGAAGTAGTGGGTTATGGATAATGATCAACTCTATAAAAAGTTTAATCCTATTCATTATCCAAGAATACCTAAGAATCTATCTGATCCTGGTTTGGAACTAGATGAAGTGGATGAGTATTCAGAAGAAGAAGAAGAAGAAGAGGAAGTAATAGCTAAAGTATCACCTAAAGAAGAAGCTGGAAGACCTCCAATGGAAACAGTTCCCGTTGAAAAATAAAGGGCTGTTGTCCTTGCTGTTATCCCTGATGAAATACCTCAAGGAGAGGAAGTTATTGTTGGTTTGAGAGAAGATGAAGCTCCTGCTTCTAGTGAGGATGTAAATCCAAAAACTCATCCAAATGCTACAATAAAATTGGATTTCCCTGATTCAGAACAGCAAGAAACCATAGAGACAGACCCTGTTTAAGAGGATCTACCTGTTGAGAAAGAAGCAAGTCTGGAAGCTCAACCAGTGGAACAATCGGTTCCCGAGATAATTCCCTCTGCTGAAGAGAGGATGGAAGATGCCTTTCAGCTGGTAAGGAAAGAGTTTTTTGAAGATATTAGAGATGATCCTGTGGATCATGATCATGTTGCTGAGCCTATAGTCTCTGAAATGGAAGCACAATTTGAGGGGGAGGAACCTCAAAACCTTGAGATTATGGAAGCTGGATCTTCTGAAGCTTCTCAACCTACTGTCACATATTCTGTGTACACTCGATATGAGTTCCCAAGATTTTATGATGTGAATGAGTCATAGCAGGTGACTACAACTGGAATGGATCTTTCTTCTCTATTTCAACTGAAGTCTATAGCTCATCCAAAACTGGTACCAGAACCAGAGCCTTAATCTGAATCAGAATCTGTGTCTGAAGATGACTCTGAACTGCAACTAGAACCTGAACCTCTTCCTTCACCTGCACTCTTACCCGAGCAACACTCCTTTGTGACTAAAGATGATCTGAAAGTTTTTGGAGAGACTCTGTTAGCTGGAGTTGAGAAGATCTTATCCTCTAAACCTCGTCCAATGACTCAATTGAGTCAAGAAGATGCATCAATTCTCTTGGAAAATATTATATTGCATATTCAACCAAGGATGATCTGAGAAATTCAAGAAGTCAGAGTTGAAAATAAGTTGCTAAGTTCTGATGTTGCAAATTTGAAAAATATGGTAGCAAAATTGCAGAATGAGTTGTCTTTGAGATCAGAGCATGCTCTTGTCTCTGCCCCTGCGCCTGTTGCTGCTTCTCCTGAGCCAACTGATTCCACCCTTTCTAGGGAAATTGTGTCTCAAGTGCATCCATATATACCATCTTTTGATGAAAAGATTGGAACAAGACACACCAAGATGCTGGAACACATGAGAGAGCTTGAAGAAAATCTGAATAAGCTCACAGATGAGTACACTGGATGTCTGCAAAAAGTTCTAAAATAGCTCAAAGTTCTATCCGAAGCTGTAAAAGCTTCTCCTGCTTCAGGTCAACCTTCTGTTCCTCTTTTGGATGATTCTCCGATGAGATCCATAATCAAGGAAGAACTTCAGAATGCCTTAAGTGGCTTGGATCTGTCTTCTATTTCAGAAGTGGTTAAGAATAGTGATCGAGCATTAGACTTGGTTAGAATTAATTATAAGATAGCCAATGATGCTCAATAGGATATCACTAAGAAAATATATTTTTATCTCACTCGGATTTTATCCAAAAGTGATATGATATATCACTTTATATATCTTGTGGAAAACCTAAAAATCCATCCTATAACTCAATCTTTTAAAGATCATGTTTAGAAAGATATAGAGTTCACCAGATTGTTGGAAAAATTCATGGAGAATAAGGACGATTTAGAAAAAGGATATGCAATATGGTGGGGAAATCATTACTGATTTCATCAATCTTTTGAAGCCATATCTTTATGTGCAGAGTACTTCTATAGTTGCTCCAACTGATGCACCCCTTAGACCTGGTCAACCTGCCTTAGCCTCAACTGCCATGTCAGTCAGCCAAGCTCTTTATCAGATCCGACCGGTCATTCTTGACCAACCATATCCTAGATCTTCTACTGCTCCTTCTTTAGCTCCATCTATTTTTGAAGGTCTACCCTTACCCTCTTTGTCTACCACATCTATGCCTTCTTCTAATTCAGCACCATCTCCTGCTGCTACTAAAGGCAAGGAAAAGGTGGATCCCTGAAGAGTCCAGAGACTGTTTTCTTTTTGATGGGATGTCTTTTGTTGTTTAATGTTTTTATTTCTCCTGTATGTTTTATTCTAAACATTTTCAATGACAAATGCAGTGTTTCCCTCATTTCTCTCTAATTTTTGATAATCCCAAAAGGGGGAGAAACACTACAAGTATCATTACTATAATGAGATATGCTATGTTGCATTTCATTTATATTTTGACTATACATGATTTGTGATCATCAAAAAGGGGGAGATTGTTGGACTCCTCATGTATTAATCATGTTTTAATGATCACAAATCCTATTCCTGCTAATTAATCTCAATCTTAATTGCACATCTTGCTAATGCTCTTCAGTCTCAATAATAACTACACATCATGTTTTAATGATAACAAATCTTATTGATGTTAATTACTCTCTTTATTATTTACAAGTCTTATGCATGATCACAAATCTCACTTATATTATCAAGTATTTATATTTATGATTCAAGTTCTCTTAATCTATAATGATTAAACTTAATCCATATTCTGCATATTACTATCTAAGCCTAAATACAGATATTTGTCTAAGTATAGAGACACCGTGATGTTTGAAAGAGTAAGACAGACTGTGTACAAGACACATTCAGAGTGACCTAGACATCGTGAAGGACACACCGTGAAAGACACACCATGAAGGACACACCGTGAAGGACACACCGCGAAGGACACACTATGAGCTACTCACCGTGCCCGAGACACTGTGAAGCACTTACCGTGAAGCACTTACCGTGAACCACATACCGTGAATACTATACCGTGAAGAAGACACCGTTTACATAATCACTGTGACACCGTTTCTTAACTTTTTTGTCAATATTAATTAAATAATTCTAACGGTCATATTTGATGTTTTTAATGCAATTAATGTTATTTAATGATAGTTGCTGGCATGTCAGGAAACTGTATCTCATACCTATGAAAAGGGAATCATTACTACTTCCAGAACGAGTGGAATATAAGGAAGATTGAGATACAGTGCACGTAACAAGTTTAAGAAGTGGTACACAAGTGTAACGATACAACAAGAAGAACTTACATATGCCCGAGAGCACTATGCTGAACAAAAAGAACAATCCGGATCAAGAAGAAGATTGCAAGACTTTTAAATAACTCTCATGAGTGCATTCCAACACCACTGAAGAACACACGATTAATCAAGAGATCATTTTAACTCCTGTAGAACACAAGCTGAACTACGACACTCTGTTTTTCAATAGAAAAACCAGAGAAGGGATAAGAAGCAATTTTGCTAAATCTAACAAGTCCAGAGCTGCATTGCTAATCAATAGAGATTTATAAACTCTTATCTATTCTCTCTAAGTAATTTTTTTATTTACTTTCGAGCAGTGTGGTGTACTCTGTATATTTCACAAACACACTGTCTCCTACACTGAATTGGAGAATATCAAAATCCTCACTCTAAAACTATTAAATCTTGTCTACCGACGTAAAATGTGGAATACATCCTTGTCTGGCCTGATCTCTATTTTTGTTTCCCACGAAGAACAGTGGTAGAGGTCCCTGAGTGGCCTGGAAAGTTGTGTAAACTGTTGTTAACCCCGATCCAGGGTGTGGATCAAATTTATATAAATTTGAGAGGACTAAGTCTCAGTTTGAGACTGAACCTCTTATTACATCTGCTGTGCATCTTTAGTTTAAGTTTAAAGTACACTACATATATATTTTATACTCCTCTGGTATTACTTTGAAATAAAAAACTATTTTAAAGATACTTTGATAGTTAAATTATCAAGTGTTTACACTTATTGTAAATCAGTAGGTTAGTTTCAAAAGTTAGTTTGATCTTATGGTTAAATTAACTGAGACCTAATCAATATTTGAGAATCTAAGTGAACATTTATAATCTGTATAAATTCACTACAGTTTAACTTGTTTTATAAATTGGGGGATTTTAAATAGACAATGTTTTAACAGAAATTTTAATTGGAACTCAATTCACCCCCCTCTTGAGTATCCACTCCGACCAACAAATGGATTAATTTGAAATACCCCAATTAATTTAAAATGTCACAGTTAATAAATATAAGATATTGTTATAATTTATAATCCTTCAAAAGGTATCTTAAATATTGATTAGTTATCAGGTAAGAAATACACAATATTACTTAGTCCTTGAAAATCAATTTACTTAATTAAAATTGTATAAAACACTAATAAATATAAAATATCAATGTATTAGTTTTTATTTTTTTAAATAATTTTTTGTTTTAAAATTATAAATAATGTAAAAAAAACACATAGTGGAAATTTGAAAGAAGAGGTTCAGTCTCAAGTTGAGAATCAGTCCTCTACCCATGGTGATCACCCCCCACCAATAGGTTTTTCAAAAATAAACAAGTTGATCGACAAAATGGATTTGTTTTTACAACAGTTTACAATAACCCAGGTCACAAACAACCTCTTCCAGATTTATACATGGGAGAAAAAAACAAATATGCCACACAAGGACCTCTACCACAATAATTTTTGGGAGTACATATAAAATATGTTTTAGAAGATATCAAGTTTATTCTAGTTTTTAGTGGGAGACAATGTGAGTGTGATAAAACAGAGTATGCACACACACTACTCAACATGTAAGAAAAAATAATAATAACTTTGAAATATAAAAGTTTATAGATATAAATTCTTGTTCTATTATAGTGTAGATCTTGACTCCTTGAAGGTATCTTTAAATGCATTCAGAGTTGTGTTATCTTGAAAAAATCAGTAAAAAAGAGTGTTGTATACTCTTATGTATTTGACTGTAGAATGTATTTTGATATAATTTAGTTTGGATTCATATTTGAGTGTTCATAAGATGTATTAGTTTAGTTCTAAAGCTCTAATGTGTGTTTAGTAAGTGTGAGATCTCAGGTTGTTAACAGTCTTCTTGACATATGTAATATCCCTTGCACATGAGAAAGTCTACTTCTCTTTTATTAGTAGAAGAAACAAGAATTTCTAGATTCTATTTTATTCCTTGTACTTTATATATGACACTCACAT
Organism: Viscum album; assembly: GCA_963277665.1. Lineage (NCBI taxonomy): Eukaryota > Viridiplantae > Streptophyta > Magnoliopsida > Santalales > Viscaceae > Viscum > Viscum album. The sequence goes on along the minus strand of OY728143.1, from coordinate 1,692,174,130 downwards.
CAATGCGTTCTATCGAAAATTTAAGAGACAATCATTAAAAAAGATGTTTGGAATTAAATTCTATAATATAGCAGTTATAATAATTTAATTTAATTGGTTCGAGTAAAATAGTGGCAGTGTATTAGTTTGGTTGTGTCTCAGTTCTAGCGGTGACTCGATCTGATAGTGTCTCAGAGTTTGGAAGTGTCTCTATACAATGGTGACACAAAGATGGTAGTGTCTTTTACATATCCAAATGTTCATGTTAGCAGTGACTCCTATGGAGGTGAGTAATCTAATGGTATTTAATCCTTCTTGTGGTATGTTAGGCTCGAGGTGATTCATTCTAGTGGTTTATCATAATTTACCAAAAATTTCACTCTGGTGATATAAAATCCTGACAATGTCTTAAACATAGTGATATTTCCATGCTGACAATGAGTCATGGACAATAGTGACACATACGTGATGGTAACTCATCCTTAATAGTGTCTCAATATCAATTGTGACTAATCCTTATCAAATTTTATCACATGTCAAAGAATATAATGTACTTAAAAAGTAACATGAAACTCATTAATATCATTAGATTCATGATTTTGTGATCATTAAAACAAGGAGGTAAACAATCTCTCCATTTTTAATGATCACAAATCATGGTGTCAAAGGTATCAAAAATATAAAACATGACATCAAAGGTAGGGTAGAAAATAAAAATAATGAATTATCATTCATAGTGTGTTCCTGTGGTATCAGAGAAAAATAAATAAGAAAATAATGGTAATTATCAAGTACCAATGGCAAAAAGGGTTAAAAACAAATAGTATCAAATGTTGTATAGAAACATATCTATACAAAAAGAGAAATAAACTCCATATAGTTCTTTCCCTTTGGGAATTATCAAGAGGGTAGAACATAAGGAGAAGTAAAAATAGGAAATGAAGAATGAATCAATAATTATTAAAATTTGAATTTAGAGAAGAGTATAAAAAATAGTATTTATAGAACAAGTCCCATCAAAATTGAAATCTAATTCCTGCAAAATCCTCAAGGCTTTGGTGAAGGATACAAAGGTTCTTTTCCTTTGTCCTTGGAATTATCTATATCTAAAAAATATAATTCAAAGATGATATAGGAAAAATAGAGTGAACACCAGTGGGTCGTCTAACTATGGATATAGGAGGATGATCTTCTACAGGAATAACTAGCCTAATATATATCATAGCTTGTGAATGAGGAATAGAGAATGGAAGGAACATGTTAGGAAAAGGTGCACGAGGCTCCCTAATAACTCATTGCTGGGAAGATAGTTGTGGAGTAATAGGAATAGCTTCATGAGAAACAACTACAGTTCCTTCTCTAATAAGAAATGGCTTTATTATATTTATGAAATATATATTGATCTAGAAACCTCTTTCTATTAGAATATTGATGTATCCTTTTTCATCCATAAATCTATTCATCGCATGTGTCATTTTCTTCAACTGGTAAATTTTCTCCTTATAAGCTTAGGTAATTAGTGGCATCCTCAAATTTTATGATAAAAACATGAAGTTAGAAACCATATAAATCTTTGTGTGTATCCTTGATAGATAATACTAGATGGATTTTGTGATAGTATCCCTATCATATTTCATGTGATGGGAATAAGAGGAAACCGAATTAAGTATTTGGCTACGTTTATATCTTATTATGGTCACGGATTATTGGTTCTCTTCAGGCAGAACTCTTAAATAATTGGATGAGGATGTTCCCAACTCTTCTCTAATATAAGATATGATAACTTCATCCTAAAATATTTGAGGGAGAAGATAACTTGAGATAGAGGCAAATGAGGTAATATTTTCAATCTGTTAAATCATTGCATCCATACTAGCTAAAAATGAATATTACATTCCATCCTTAATAGTTCTCATAGATTCAATTTCACCACTGATCCCCTTATTAAAAAATCTCTATCTCTTGGATGTGGTGCAACCTTTTAGAATGAATGTTATGAATACCCAAATCAAAAAGAGATAATTCATTATTCTCATTAATCCTTGTCAGTAGTAGAGATTGATTCTTCAAAAACATATCAAAATATAAAAAACATTGTACTAAAAGCATCTAAGTCACTCCTGGTGACTACATCAACTGGTACAGTTGGAGGAGTTGGATCAGCAGGTTCAGGTGAAGGAGGTCCCACAGAGGTAAAATTTTCCAATAAAACTTTAAAGTCTATTTTAGAAATTATAGATACCTTAGGATCTCCATCATTTCAATCCTCAGGTCCACCATCCTTTAGTGGAATCTTACTAAATTTGTCTTATTCTTCTTTCATTGAATCAACCCAACTTTGTAAAGTAGTAGCAACCAAAAAACCAATAGTACATTATACAAAAACGGTAGAAAAAGTAACATGAGGTACTATAATAGGTGCTGGTACAACGGTATCAGGGGTATTAGTAGTAGTCTCAACACTCTAGGTATCAACAATTTGTTCTTTAAATGGAACTTCTTTCATTTGGACATTATATTTTTAAACACTTGAGATTTGTACATCAATTTTATGGCCAAAAGTTATCATTCCTAACTCATTTTTGATATAGTTCATTCTCTATGAATTAAAACTCTTAGTAAATATATCACCTAATTGATGTTCTAATCCAATAAAATGAAGATTGATATCACCTTTTTGAAAATGATCCCTCAAAATGTAAGGTCTTATATAAATGTTCTTTGTCCTAGGATGAGATACATGAGTCTTATAAATTTTCAGTTGACTTGTGTTATCACAGTTTATTGGGACATTTCAAAATTGATATTAATAGTCTAGTAAAGTGTGTTTCATCGAAATTTTTTTTGTGCGCTAACTTCCAATAGTTATGTCTCCAGAATCATTAGTAGAAAATTCAACATAATTTTATTTCTTATTATACCATGAAATTAGAGTCTTGACTAAAAAGTGACATGTTCCAAAGTATCTTTTTTCTATATAACTTGCATCACCCAAAATCTAAATCATAATAACTTACAATATAAAATGCTTATACTCTATGTTAAAAAATCCTAAATTGGTTATATACTTGAGGTATTTGAAATTTATTTTAGGAGCATTTAAGTGCGACTTTTTTGGGTTTTGTTGAAAGCAAGAACACATACATACACTAAATATTATGTCAAGATGACTATTAGTAAAGTAGAGAAGAGTTACAATCATAACTCTATAACTGTTTTGATATAATGGTTTCCTATCTTCATGATGATCTATTTTACAAGTAGTACTCATAGAATTATCACTACTCTTAGTTCTATCCAAGTTAAATTTTATTAAAATATAATTTTTATATTTACTTTGATTCAAAATAATTCATTCTTTATTTTGAAAGATCTGAAATCCAAGAATGAATTCTAGTTCACCCATCAAACTCATTTCAAATTTATTTTACATCATTTTAGAAAAATCAATACAAATATAATTTCTTGAATATCCAAATATAATTTCATGTAAAAAAATTTGTACTACTAAAACATCTTTTGAAATTTATTTTATGAAAAGAGTAGGGTTAGCTATACATTTTCAAAATACTTTTGAAATAAAAAAATTACAGAGCCTATCATACCAAGCTCTAGGAACCTGTTTTAAACCATATAAATCTTTAGTTAATTTAAAAAATTGTTTTGGAAAAAGGGGATTTGGAAAAACATGGTTTTTTCAAAAGAAAATATCCTCAACTATAAAACCATTCAATAATTCACTCTTGACATCCATTTGATAAAGCTTAAAATATAAATGAGCTGCATAAACAAGAATTATTATTATTGACTAATATATGGATATAGATGAAAAGGTTTATTCATAGTCAATCCCTTATTCTTGACTAAAACCTTGTGCAAAAAGTCTAGACTTATTTCTAAATATAGTACCTAACTTATCATCCTTCTTCTTAAACACCCATTTTATGCCAATAGTCAAGGTTTACTTGGGTGAATCAAAAATTTACCACACTTTCTTATTTCAAATTGATTGAATTCTTCTTGCATGGATATTACCTAGAATTCATCAACAATGGATTCGTGATGTTCTTTGGTTCAGGATGAGACTAGAATACTTGATGTTCAATAAGATTTATTATATAATCTATAGTTTGTTTTCCTCTATCTAGATCTCCAAAAAAATATCTTAAGGGTGACACTTATGGGTTATAATAGATATAGAGAAATATGGACTGGTTACTTCTAGTTCTATAGCATCAGGTTCAGGATGTTTTGGATAATCTTCAAAATTGGATGATTTTTATAACTATTTGACAGTATAATCTAAAGGTTTTGAATTTAGGTTTAGAAAATTCAAATGATAATAAATGTTTCATAGTGAGATATTACACTCTTTTGGATCAGTTTCATCAAAATTAAAATTAAATGATTCTTCCACAATTTTAGGATTCTTATTGAAAACTCTATAAGTTTTTTTGGAGAGTGAATAACCAAAGAAAATTCCTTCGACTATTTTGGAAGATAATTTTTCCAAATTACCATTAGTGTATGGAATAAAGACATTGCCTCCAAAAAATCTAAAGTTATTAACATTAGGTTTCCTATTGTTCCATATTTCATAAGGAGTCTTCTTAAGTATAGGTCTGATAAAGACTCAATTTATGATGTAGAAGGATGTATTAATAGCTTCTACAAAAAAATAAATAGGTAGATCATACTCATTTAACATGGTCTAGGATATCTCATCTAATGTTCTTTTTATCTATTCAATAACTCTATAATGAAGAAGGTTCCTAGGAGTAGATAAGTTATGAGTACCGCCATCATGTGAGAAAAAAGATTCAAAATCCTAGTTTTAAAACCCACATCCACGGTCACTTCTTAATGTCTTAATTTTAAGTCCTATAATATTTTCTACAAACTTAGCCTACAAGGTAGAGTAATAGAAAGCTGTAATTTTCTGAGCTAGAAAGTCTACCCAATTATACATAGAGAAATGATCAGTAGTAACATAAACATAGTGCATCCCATTTAAGCTATAATCTCATGAAGGTCCAAACAAATCCATGTGAACCAACTAAAGGGTTTGAGAAGTTTACACTTATTTATTTGATTTAATAGAATATTTTTGTTTTTTCTCTTTTTGGTAGGGGTTATAAAATTTATCATTTGGGAACTCAAGATTAGGTAGATCCCTTATTAACCCTTACTTACTTACCTTATAAAGTTAGTGAATGTTGTAATGGCCTAGTCTCTTATTCCAATTCCAATATTCTTTATGAAAGGCACTTAATCTTGAAACATTTTTTGAAAATAAAATTTTTAAAACAACAACATAATCAATATCAATTTTCAATGAAGTAAAAACTAAAACAATTTTTGAATAAAAAACATTGAATAAATCATTTTAAAACTTAACATAAAATCCATCATCACATAACTAATAAATACTCAGTCGGTTATACTCTAAACCATCAAGAAATAAAACTGTAGAAATTAAAACCAAATTATGGTTATAAATTTTTCCAAGGGTGATGTTTTTTCCCTTTTAATTGTCACAAAAGGTGACATGAACTCCATAAACCATGATAAATCTCTTTAAGAATTAATAATATTCTATCATAAGTATTTAAGAACAATTTTCCAATTACTATAGACTCTTATATGAGGACTTCAAAAAATTTCCCTCCATAATTAAATTTATTCAAGGAATGACTTTGGTACCCCGATCTCTTTGTATTCATTTATTTTAGTTATAAAATATTTGGGAAACTACATTTTTCTAATGGGTTTCCTATAAACATATTGAAATATTTTAGAAATAAAAACATTGTATTTTTGTTTAGAAAAATAGTTTATAGAATAACTCTCTGGCCTGAACATAGTAATAAAAGTACATTTTCTTACTCTCCTTTTCCCTAGTTGGTATCCTATTATAGTTACTTACCTAGGTGAAACGCGGTTACCTAAAATATAAGTATGATTTTATATACCATTTTTAAAAAAATTTAGGCCTTTATTCAATTTCTCATTTGAATGTCTGAGTTTAGTATTCCATTTGAGAAATTGAGCATTTTTCTTATTTTCAATAAATAGTTTAGATTTTCTATTTTCAGTTAGATCATGATGTCTTTTGAGAATATTATACTTATCCTTAAATTCATTACACATATCCTATAAAATATTTAAATATACAAACAATTCTTCTCCATACATGTCATAATCATTAAATTAATTTTTAGAATTTTCAGAATCATGTATATATGACACATTAGGTACAGTAGGTCAAGAAGATATAGTAGGTACCTTAGAAATGTTGGTCATGAAGAACATTTTTTCTCAATTTTATGTTTCTTTATGTGAAAAATCTAAATAACTATAGCTATCCTATTAAGTACTCCATGTATATTTCATGTATTTCTTATATATTTTGTCCTTTTATGATATTTATTTTTATACTTTAGATTTGGATTGTCTAATTTTATATGTCCTTCAATTTTAAACTCCTTGAAGACAACTCCTTTTGGATCATCATCCCTCTTCTAGTATTTCTTCTAAGTTCCATTGGAGTCATATTTTCTTTTGTAGTTTAGTTTTCTGAAAAAATTGTTTTCCTATAATATTTATTAAATCATATGGCTTAGTGAACCATCTACTCATAACTATCTCATAGAGATTCACTATCACTTGAACTTACATCTAGGACTTTCTCTTTTCCCTTTTTTTCCCTTCTATTTAGATTTCATAGTCTTGAAGGCCACTGATATTCTTTTAGTATCTTTATCTTCATCTTGGTGGAATTTTAGCTCCTCTTCATATATCATAAGCTTACCAATAATCTCCTTGACTGGAAGCTTTCTAATATCACAATATTCTCTAATAGAGGCAGATGTGCCTCTCCATATTTTAGAAAGACGTATCAACAATGTCATAATCTGGACCTTTTTAGATAATGGTTTTCCAAGTGAACTCATTGTATTAAAAATTTCATTGAACCTAAGATACATGTCAAAAATAGGTTAATCTGGGTTAATTTTAAATTTATCATAATTAATTGTATAAGTGTTAATTCACAACTCCTTAACATTTGAAGTTCCCTCATGGGAAATAAAAAAGTATACCAAATCTCATAAATAGTTTTTCATGTAGAAATTCAATTAAAGTCTTCATATCCTAGGGTACAATATAAAGAATTAATATATTTTCAATTATTTTTGTAAGAAATCATTGTAGTATTATCCCAATCTTTCCGTGTAGTAACAAGTATAACATATTCATCTTCAATTGTATAAACAATATCAAAACCCATGCTTTATATATGCATTCTCATCTAAATTTTTCTTTTAGCATAAGTTTTTCCATTAAAGGAAGTGAGTTTGTTTCTAGAAGAACCTTCTTGATGATTATCCATTTTAAATAACTAAATTTAGAACTAGATGAAATTAATGATCTTAAAATATTAACTAGAAACATAGTTGAAAATATTTTAAAAAAATTAATAGCAAATAGAATCTTTTTAATCCAAACTATGGTCAGAGTGAGTATCTCAAGAGGGTAGAGAATTGATTACCCAATAAAATTTCTATTTAAAAATGGATTAATTTGAAATCCCCAAATAACTTTGAAATTTCATAATTAATCAATATAAAATATCATTATAAGTTATAATCTTTTAAAATGTTTCTTAAATATTTATTAGTTATTGTGTAAGATATATGAAATATTAAATTGTCCCTTAAAATGAACTTACTTAAATAAAATCTTGTAAAAAAGGTAATAAATAATATCGATTAAAGTAATAATTTATTTTGGTTAAAACCATTTTGGTTTTAAAATTTTAAATAATGTAAACAATAACACACAGTGGATATTTAAAACACAATTTTTAGTCTCAATCTAAGACTTAGTCCTATCCAATTGTGGATCACCCACCACCAAGAAGTTTATATAAAATAAAGAAGTAGATTCATAACATGGATTGAATTTTACAACAACTTATAACTTCACATGTTACACACAACCTCCTCCATAGTTATACATGGGAGAAAAAAAACAAATATTCCACATAAGGACCTATACCACATTTATGTGTTGGATTGAAAAAAATAAGTTTGAGAAGACATCAATTATCTTATAGTTTGTATATGGAGATAGTGTGTGTGTGATAATATAGAGTACACACACACTACTCAATATGTAAGAAAAAATAATTATAATTGAGAAATATAAAAGTGAATAGATAGAAATGCTTGTTCTAGTGTAGTTCATATCATGAATCCTTGAATGTATCATGAAATTCATCTAGAGTTGTGTTCTCTTGAAAAAATCAGTAAAACAGAGTGTCATATACTCTTGTGTTCTTGACTATAGGAAGACTTTTGATATAATGATATAGTTTATCTTTCCAATAGAGTGTTCACAAGATATAGAAGTTCAATTCATCAACTCTATATGTGTGTTCAGTAAGTGATAGCTCAAATACGGATAATAGTCTTCTTTACACATGAATTATCTCTAGTGCATGAGGGAGTCTACTTCTCTTTTATCAATAGTTGTAACAAGAATATCTGGATCCTCTCTGCTTCCTTGTATTTCTTCTCTGACCCTCACATTATTTTTTATTTCAAAAATTTAATATACAATCATCAAAAAATATGTTTGGCATTAAATTTAATAATATAACTATTATAATAACTTAATTAAAAATCCATAAGTAAAATTGTAGCGGTATCTTAGTTTAGAGGTTTCTCAATTTTTGTGGTGACTCAATCTGCTAGTTTCTCGGATTCTGACAGTGTCTCCTTACAACGGTGACACATAATGGTGGTGTCTCATACTTAGACAAATTTTGTTGTTCGTAGTGACTCCTCTACCAGTGATTCATCTGACAGTATATCATCATTCTAGTGGTAGGTCAGGATGATGGTGAGTCATTCTGGTGGTGTCTCATACTTTTTCCAAAAAGTCACTCTGGAAGTATGAAACCCTTGATGGTGTCTTAGACTTAGCAATATTTCCATGATAACGGTGAGTCATGGACAATAGTGACTCATATGCGACGGTTACTCATTCTTAGTGGTGTCTCAATCTCAATGGTGACTCATCCTTAGAAAATTTTATCACCTATCCCAGAATATAAGGTGCATAAAGAGAAATATGAAACTCATTAATATAATTAGAATTATGATTTTGTGAAAATTAAAACAAGGTTGTCAACAATTTTGATGAAAATTGAGCTATTAGTATGGATAAGGAACCCCAGTATCACCAAAAAACCAAACACATCCTTCACAAGATCAATAATATTTGAGATATCATTGAGAGAGGTAATGTAAATATTTTTTAGGTGGATACATATTAGAATATCATAGATCCATTTAAAACCCATTATTATAGAAAAAAGTAGTTAATATTGAATCAATTTGTATACAATACATAAGATATTAGATGTAATGGTTGTAAAAGTATCATGATTTATAATAAAACAAACCTTCATTTTAATTCATTCTTATGTACTAAAATTTATATCACATGAATAATAGAATGATTTTATCCCCTCAAAGTACCACTTTTATTTGTCCCTAATTGATGCCCATAAAAAAATATTTTGGGTGGTGATGATATGTTAAGATTAGTATGAGTAAGATTTTGTACTAAATAAAAAGAGTTGGATATGAGACACAAAGAATAGGCTCACGAGATAATAATTTGAGACTTTTTGTATGGACTGACCCTAAAAATTTTATCATATGAAATTTTATATGATTATTAATATAATTAGGGGTGTATGCTTATTCTGAACCCATTTTACATCAGGTTGGTGAGACAACTTAAATGACAACCTATATAATTTGATACCTTTTCTACATAATGCTTGAAGCATAGAAAATCAAGGGGTGGTTGGGTAATTTATTTATCATGTCATCAGTTAGAGAAATACCAAGATGATATTTTCAACTCCTATAGTAAGATAAAGACATATAGTCCCTTTATTAAAATAGAATGAGGAAACACATGACATACTTATTGGAGTGCTAGGAACTAGAATATGGCTTCGGTTACCTACACCAATAATCTACTACTAAACTTGTTATATCTCATGAAGAATTGGGGGGATACAACCACCATTAGGTCCCTCTGTACGGATGCCTTGATTACTCTCTACAACAGACCCCATGGAATCTAGGTTTGTTGGAAACCCCATCCTTTGGGTTTCAAGCTCAATAAGGGTTGATCATGAATTTCAGGAATGATAAGAAGTGGGGGTGCAGTTCGCGACAACCAAGGATCTATATTCTTGTAATTTAGTTCTTTATTTGGAAATGGACACTTTTTTCAAGTATATGTCATGTATCTCCTCACTAGTCTACATCTATTCTACCCAAAGAATATTGTTTTGGATGTGGTGGAAATAGACTCCCTCATCCTCCATGAGTCTTTGAAGGATATTGGAAAGTATCCATGGTCTATTGCTTACATTATCAGATAGTGCATGGGTCTTATCAATAGCCAAATGAGCGTTCTTCATACATGAAGGGAAGGCAACAAGGTAGAATAATTTATCACCTATTTGGCATCCCATTCTACCGACATATCTATTTTCTCTTATTTGAACTCTCCCCCCCGAGGGGGCGAACATTATTTGGGGGGATGCCCTTGGCCTGTATTATTTTAGGCCCCCTAATTATGTTTCAGTGGGTTCCTTGTTTTTTACTATCCCTTAATTAAATAATTATTATAATGAATTATATGTGACGTTCTCATATACTTGATGAATGGTATGTGATGTATTCATCGACCCAGTATGTTTATTTCAGATAATCAAGAATATATGATATGTTCTATATTAGATTGAAATGTTTCTTATTCATTCGTCACTTAATTTCATTGAATAAAGAATATATAGGTATAAATATTATTTATATGTTACATATTATAGTTGACATGTTCATATGGATATACGAGTATGTTTGATGAAGATCACACCAGACACCTTTGTAGCAAGAGTAACATTGATGTTTTTCTAGTGGTCACACTTTTCTTACATTTAAGAAATTGGAATTTCAAATTTTATGTCAACACATCAAAGTAACATAGGGTCATATAGTTAGGCCTTATAATAAGGATTAAATTTTGGAGAAAGTATTTATTCCAAAATAAAAATAGTATAATAAATCAAATCCAAAATAGTTTTGATGGATTTATAATGAATTGTGAATTTGTTGCATAATGTCATTATGGGATTTTAGTAAAAGTGGGATATTATTAAAAATTAACTATAATAAGTATATTATGTTTGATGATATCCATTATATCATGGACTATGATATGTATGTGATGTATATCATAGATTACAATATCTTTATATCGTATAAAACAAGATAGACCACTATTTTAGCTTACTATAGGATTATCATATGGGTACTAAGTGCATGGACATTACCATATCTAACACATGATTTTATTTGGTTATAAATTATTTTGTTAATTAATTTATGGATACATATTCATGTAATAACTGTTCTAAATGTGTATGTTATTATGAAGCCCCAATGAGAAATGTATTATATTAACGCATGTTAGTTACCATTTCATGGAAGCTGACTTTCTACTACCATTATCAACTGAAGAGAACCTATATAAAGGGATGGAATCCCCCTATCAGGTGAGTGTGATACCCATAATCCATAGAAAACAGTCTCTCTATCTTGGTTGACCTTTTTTCTTAGTAGAGAAGGAGCTATCACACCATAAGAGATAATAAGGTCCTCTCATTGCGAGCATGGATTATAGTGGGTGGTGTCATTTCTATAGAAGAGAGATTTTTTATATATATTTCTTGGGGATTATGATAAAGTAAAATACTTTTGTTTTCATGGATAAAGAGCTTACTTAATTTTAGAAATACATGTTAACTTTTTGTGTTCTCTACTACCTATTGGTTTGTTGATGATAGATTGAGCATATTCATTGGTTTCTTTAACTACTATGAAAATATAATGATCCTCTAAAACCCATATCATACTATATTCCATGTTTTTGAAATTTTAGTTTATTTTTTCATCTACACCATTTTGGCCTAGTGAACCAGACATAGTGTATTGGGAAACTATTCCATTTTCCTAAAGAAGCCTCATAAATGGACTACATAATTCTCCAACTGTAGTGTATCTCCCATAATATTATCCACCTCAACTTGACCTCAAAATATTATTTTTTTATCGTATTGTTTCTCCACCTCAACCTTGAAAACCTTAAATCCATTAGGTGATTCATTTTTTTTACTATAAAGCATGAATAGACACATATATCATGAATAGTCATCTATGAATAAAATGAAGAATTTATATCCATGTAAATCCACATCTCATATATTTATATATATATTTATGATTTCTAATATGGTTGAACTTATATTTTCACCTTTCATTGATTTATTGGTAATTTTTTAATTAATGAAATCCACATAAGTTTCAAGGTTAATAAAGTCAAGAGTACAAGTTACTTAATCATAACTAATCATTTAATCTTTTATATAGAGATATGACTTAATCTTAGGTGCCACAATATTGATGATTTTTCATTTATAACACTTTTTTTAATAAAAACATGAACATTCATAAAATAATTAATAATATTAATTTATAAATAAATAACGAAGAGGCCATCCTTTAGGGTACCACATCCAACAATATCATTTCCACATATTAAAGAAAAGTTAGTTTAACAAAAAATGAATGTAAAACCCAACAATAAAAGTTTGAATACTAACACCAAGTTTCTTGAGAAACATGGAATATAAAATTCATTTTCTAAACACAAGTTAAATATGGTATATAACACCATAATGCATATCCCAACAACTTCCACATGTGAGCGCACCATGTTTCAAGAATATATATTAAGATCATCAAACATTGGTTTCCTTAAGTTTCACAAATAATCAAAGGTATTTTAAATTTGGATTATAGAATCAATCCACCATGTGTTATAAATTACATCAACCATATTTTATTTATAACATACCAAATAGAATTATGTGATTAATTTACTTGTTAATGATTTATCTGAGGAGATAAGCTGGTCATCTATAACCTTCTGCAAGTCATGAACTTTATTATTCTCATTGAATGAAAAATAAATACTAGCACACAATTTAGATTTTACAAACATTATACTGAGATACATTGAGTGCTCCTAATGTCCCTATATATAAATCTTATCAATTGTGTTATCATTATTTATCATAGGTGTTTCATCTTTTGGAATGGAAAAAATAATATTTACCCATTCAAAATAAGGAATAAATTTCTCATTCCAAATTGTACAAATATTTCCATTTAATTTAGGAATATCAAAATGTATATGAAAATAATTAGTGGGAAAAACTAAAAATAAAATACATGCTTATACGTTCATAATTTTTATTATTTAATCATGATGACATGAATCTAAATATATAAAATTTCATGTGGATGAAATTTTAAATTCAATACATTCAAAAATTAATTTTGATTTTTCAATTTTCAATAAGATGCATAAAATTATGAATTTTAGATTTATAATTCAAATAAACCAAATGAAATGGTATTAAATATTTTATTCATAATCCTTGTGGGTAAATTATGAAAATAAATATAATTAATATTTAATCCACAAAGTGAATATAATAAAAATTCAAATGGGATAAAATTTAATATATATCACACATATTATATTATTTAAAATTCTTTTAATGAATATGTAAATTTTATTTTATTTAGAGATGTTGTGGTGGATCCCAAAATAAATAAAATTTATAAGAATCATATTTAAATACCTATTTTATTGAAAGAAAATTATATATATATATATATAAGAAATACCATTAATTATTGAAAAACTATATCAAGTGCAATTATTAAACATTTGAAAAAATATAAAATTCAATTCTGAAAAATGAGATTAAATATATAATTTTCAGCTTAAAATTAACTCAAAATAAGGAATTTATACTAGTAATTTATGAAGGTGTAAATTTAATTTATTTATGTGAGAATTTTTTTTAACTTGTTATAGGAGGTTTGGGGTTCAAACCTTAAATAATATACTTTAAAAAATATTAATATTAATTAATGTAATATTAATAAATATTTAAATTTTAATTAATTATTTTTTGTAAGAACATGATTCAATAATAATTAAAACAAATAATAAAATAATTATATTTAGAAGTCTAAAAAATATATAATCTAACACCTCAAGTTTTTATGAATTATTATTTTTGAATAAATCAAAATTATTTGATAGCTTGCATTGCATGCTAAACCAAGTTATGATTGCTTCATAAAAAACACCATATTAATATTACAATACATGAAACACTGATATTATTTTGCAGTACATGAAACACAATGTTTGGTGTATGTTACACATAATACTGAGTTCCTTTCATACCTTACGTTACACACAAGACTGAGTTGTACTATACTACAATATACTATTAATTTTATTATTTAATATGATTGGTTTCACCTATCCATTTTAATGGAAGGTAAGAATGGGATTAACTAAATTATGAAAATATGGATTAATCATATTTATATAATAAATTATTTTGTGGCCAACAAATTACAAATGGTAAGATTTTTTTTAAAATAAATGGAAACCTTCCTCTGAAAAACTATATTTATGTACACAAGTGTGTTTTATATCAATAAATCAACCAAATAAATTTTGGTGACTTGTTCAATTAAAATTTTTATATAACAATTTCAATAAATTTTTTAACATTAATCTTATATGTTTTCTAAACAAAAGATAAGAATAAATTCAATTTTACAAGTAAAATTGTATTTTTCTAAAAAGAAGTTTTGTCACCTTTTTATGGTGCACATATTTTAAAAATAATTTTTTAACTTTATATATTTAATTTTCGGAAAAAACATTTTTTAAAGAGAAATATAAATTTTTTTCTTGGATTATTTTTGTTATTTATCTGAGAAGTTTCATTTTTTTATAAATAATGAAAAATACTAAATTTTATTGGAAAATAGCATTTTCATTTTAATAATTTATAATTTTAAAATATACATTAATTTATTTTAAAGTCAAAATAACTTATTTATAAATATACTAATCCAATTTAGGTCATTGGAATCTATTTAATAATTAAATTGAATATAATAATTTCTAATCTTTCGATCTTTTTCGCTTTAAAACCCGCTTTCTCAACATGTTTGCGGGATTAATTTTAATTTAAATTCTGCCACTTCTATGAATAAAATTTGTAAAATTGGATTAAATATTTTTAATTATCACAATTTATAATTTATATTAAGTCAAACTTAATTTTGTACCTAATTTATTAGTGAAAACATTTAAAATCAAATATAGTGATCAAGATAAAAGGAGTCTACTTACTTGTTAAACTTAGAATATAATGTATAAAATGAGCTACCAACTTGTAAAACACCCATATTATAATCCTATTTAGACCCCTAAAACCTTATTAAATATTTTAATGAGTTATGTGGATACTATTCCTTGAATGCGACCTATATAATAAGTTATTTAAAGAAAAAGATTTAAAAAGGAACATTAATTTCCTTTAATATTTATAAAGCATTGGGATAGGTAAAAAACCAAAATGTTTTTTGTTATAAATATTATTTGTAAAGGTATATTTTTTTTATCATTAAAATTTATATTAATTTTTTTGAGATTAAATAATTACTTTAAATGCTTAAGAAACACCAATTTTGGAAGTATTTAGTTAATAATTAACTAAAATAAATGATATTAAAAATATTAAGAGTGAAGTAAATGGAATGAATTATTGTCCTCCATTAATTTTGTAGATGAATATCTCATGTAACATATATTTGAAAGTAATATATTCAAATTAAATTACTATGTTGATATTTTTAAATTCAAATTAATTAAATAATGTAAAAAAATGACATTAATGTTATTTTATAATGAATGATTTTTTATTAATTAATTTAAAATTAATACAAATCCTATATTATTAAAAGTTTCTAATAAATGTTAATAATTGTTAAATATGATCCATTTATAGAAAATTTTATATTTTATTATGAAGATATTAACCTTTTAATAGTAGAAACATTGTTAGTGCGGTTTGGGTTAAAGGAGTGTTTTTGCAAGTTAATTGTGCTTCTATTAAAATTAATTTCAAAAACATATGGGATTTTTTTATTAAATTATATATAATATTTTATAATCATTGGGTATATTTTTTTTAATAATTATCACTTTAATTTTGTCTTAATGGATAAATTACCTAGGTTATAAAACTAGTTACCTTAATAAAACCCAAAATACTAAAAATGGGGAAACCTAGAAGTTAATAAATACCGTTATAAAAATGTTTTTTTTGGATAAAGGAGTTTTTTATATAAAAAATAAATCTTCCACTATATTATTATTCATGTTTTTAGCCACATGAGAAAAGGGATACCTTCTTCTAGTAAATACTTTTAACTATTTACAAGAACGCCACACCTCCTCAACTATAAAAGCGCACTCACTCTCACCCCTTATTCACACCTATCAAGGCCTTTGTCTCAATAGAAACCTAGAAAAATTTTCTCAAATTCCCTATCCTAATCCTAGAACCCTTAATTTGGGTATAAATCCATCCACATAAATCCATTAGTGTAATCGAAATTGGGATACCCGAAGAAGAGGTAGCATTCATCAATGAATATTTTTGTTTGATTTCTTCCTCAACCACATAAAATTATTTATATATTTTTTTATATAAAAACCTCATTAATATATATATATATATATATTGGGATGTTTTTATTCTATGGTTACAACCTAAAACTACAAACAGATCCATCAAATGGGTTACAAAATCACCGTTCATGTCTACGACGGACTACCACCTCGTGCACTGAGGTCTTTCAGTTTTTCCATTACCACATTTCGAGGTTGGTAATAATGATGTAAATAATATTTATATATGATATATATGATATTTATGATGTATTTATTCTTTTTTAATTATTATATAAAACCTACATTCCAGATTTCCATTTTATGGGAATATGATAACGTTGTTCGTATATACAGTGGACTACTACCTCGAGAAGTGATGTGATTCATTCAAATTATACATGGAATGTATTAATTATGTGTTTGATAAAAATATGTGATATATATATTACAAAATAATTTTAATATATATATATATATATATATTACATTTTTTCTTTCAATATAACTAGAAAAAGGAAACAACATTCATGTGTACGCACAACCTACCGTCTCAATGAACAGTGTATTCCATATCCTGTCACCTAATTTTATTGATTAATATAAATACATATGTATTGAATATATATTATATTTAAATCATGGTTTACATTATTAATAGGTTTCAACCATTATCGAATCAAGGGGATTGAAAATGACAAGTAAAAATATATTTGAAAATCAAAGTAGTTATTACACAGAATGTAACATTAAAATGAAATTGTTAATAAATGGGTAATATAAGGTAATAAAAAAATAATATGTGGTGTGTTATATATTAATATTTTTCTATAATATAATTATAATAAATTTATATTTATTATATAGGAGGTTAAATGAGTACGAAGGAAGTGGAGAGTTAACGAAAGAGATTTCCATCTCACTTTTATTTTATGTGAGACACATGATATATTCCCTAAATCTTTATTCTTTGAGTTATATAAAATTACCATGGATTTATTTTATTTTTATTCTCCGAAAATTTATTGGTCTTTACATATCCATTTCATAATCTCTCTTTCATGGGTTTTACAGTTCACAAGTTAACAAATCGGTAAGGGAATTTGGTATCAATTTTCATTCATTCAGACACATATTATGTTATGCACCAATACTATCTTACATGGTGTATATAATTCCCCTATTAAATGTTATATAATAGATCAACTTATATTAATGATAATATAATCTTCATGTGATGTTATTCTTTCATGGTTATTATGGTTCAAATTTACTAAAGTGGTAAGAGTTTATTGTTACAATCTCATCATTTATCGGGATTGTTTATGATTATGCTTAAATTGATGAAATATTGTGATAAATATCTCAATAATTATCAAAAAATTTCTTCTAATGTTGTTATTCAAGATATATTTATGTAATGGTACAGTTTATTCACTCTTTGGTACTTAATTCAATTAAACAAAAAAAAATTAGAAAATTTTACTTTATCACTCTCTAGTAAGAAATCTATGTTCCATCAATATGATTATTTATAAAAAAAATGTTTTAAAAGTGTTTTAAATGAAATTTTAAGCTGAATTTCAAGGGAAAGTATTTTGAAAATGTTTTATGAAAGTGATTTTTAAATAAATTATATTTTTATTAAGAAAGGTTCCAAGTTATATTTCAAAATCATTCTCCATCTATGATTATATCATTTGATATAGTTTATGATATAACATGGATATAATCCAAGGATACCCTTATTATTCATTATTTTAATTTTTTATGTTTAATATGAAAATTTTCCCTGGTACATACTTCTTTTCTACAAGCTATACCATGTATAATTACATATGAAACCCGCTTATTTTCACGGGTTATTCTTTGATTAAATGATTATGAAACCTATCTCTTTTCACAGGTTATGATATGATGATATGTTTATGATACCCATTGCATTTAATGGATTATGATATGATGAATTTTTATTATATTGTGTAACAAATATGTATGATTTCATTATGTGATGTGTGGGACCTATATCTTCTACAATGCGTTGGGTAACAATTGATAACTCATCAATATATATTTTATACGTGAACCTGATTTCATTTTCACAATTTTATGAGTAAAACTAATTGCATATTCGTAATTTTATGACTGAACTTAATTACATGTACATAATTTAATGTATGAACTTTATTACATGTTTATAATGTTGTGTGTGAACCTAATTACATGTTCACAATGTTATGAATTGGTATGTCTTTCTTGCCTATATTGTCATGTGTGGACCTGTCTTCATGTCCATAATGTTATGTGTGGACTTGTATTTCATATCCATAATGTTATGTGTAGACCTATCTTTGATGTCAATAATGATATGCAAAGACCAGGTTTCATCCCCATAAGTTTATGTGAAGGAATTATTTCATGTCCTTAACTTAATGAGTGTACTGACATAGATTTATACATGTTCTCAATGTTTTAATATGATGTGTATGCCAAAAATCTATGTCTTATGCTAGTGTTATTCTCTCATGAATCATATTCTTTCATTATCTTATGATTAAGGTCTTATGAACTACCAATCATTAGACCATGATTCATTAATATGATCTTTGATATGAATGGTGCAGTTTTCAAATGTTTGGCTCATGTTCTCAAAACCATAAGTTCATGTTAGGCTTACATATCTACTTTATTTAACCACCTCAACATCAGAGCTCACCCTTTATTATGTTTTATTTTCCCAAGTAATGGAGAAAGGGTTTATGTAGGATTTCTAAAGGGGATGATATTTATGGGATATATTGAACATCATTCTCCAAGCTAGAAGATTATATTTCCATGTTTCTAAAGGCACCAAACTATTACAGTCATCGGGCACCAGTTTTTGTAATATGCTAAATATTCATAAATATTATGTAATATCCACGTATATTATACCTAGGTTTCCATAGTAGGTATTAAAGGAAATGTTTAGTTAAATATTGTAAACAGTGATGAGAAAACTTTAGTGATATATATAGGGATATTTCTAAGGATGTGTTTTGGGATGTCTCTATGGATATGTCTAAGGACAAGTCAATGTTTAGGAAAATGTACTGGAATTTTGGTAAAGGATTGAGAGAGCGGATTACATAAAATTACATCCCTATATAGATACTATAAGTAGATGTGTCTCTAGCATATAAGTACATAGTGATAAGAAACATGAAAACAAATTATTTGTTTAGACTCGGTCAAGAACTAGGGCATGAAAATGGGTCTTACTACACACCTGGTTTAACACTCTCGGGGGATATGATTTAGAAATAAACCAACCCTTTATGAACCATCATGAATGATTCAAATAGATGATGAATATGAGAAATATAGGGAGAACCTAAGGTTTCATAGATTAAAAAGGAGGTGTTGTGATTTAGACATTGTATAAGTAATTGTTCATGATTATGTGGTTATCCACTATGATTTGTGTTCATCCCAATATGTTTTTTGTTTTTATTCAATGGTGGGGAAATAAGAAATGGGTTAACATTTAATGTGATGGAGATTTTTTTATTAGTGTTTAAATGGGATAATGACAGGAGTGAAGGATTTTGTGATAATGCCTAATCAATTTTCATAGAACATGATTAACAAAACATACTTTAACCAAATCTTAGACATGCCAAAAAAGATTAAAAAGGAGTTATTTGTGATATAGTATGATGGTAACCATAGAGGAATAAATGTCCTGTTTCCTATATGTCAAGAATATGGGAAGAAATATCAATGTGAATGTCTTAGTGGAACGTGAAAATATTTTGACAAGGGAAAAGAATGACACAAAGAGAGTAACTACAAAGGATAAATGAAGAATTAGTTTAACTCAATAGATGTGAATATTGGTCCCCCGAAGGTATTATCAATGAATTAATGCTTTAACTATGGAAAGTATAGTCATTATGAAAATCCATGTCCCTGGGGTAAATCTTGTGAAAAAATCCACAAGGTTGTATGAGTAATGGTTATATTGCTATTGATGATGAGACTGGAAGTGATATGTAAAAGGAAATAAGTGTTAAAGAATAAGATGACAAATAATAGTTAATTGTTTGAGAAGGAAGTGAGATGATTGAAGTATTCATGTATTTTGATTCAATAATTATTAATTATATTAGGATAGTTAATTATAATATTTCATTATGGATTTGAATGAATACATTGAATTATACTAATGGACCAAAAAATTGATTTACTTGAAAGGTGATATTTGATTTTGGGATGTTAACCCTTAATATGTTCTAGATTATATGTAAATGAGTTTTAGTTTGGATAATGAGATGATGGATTTAGGTAATGTAAATGGGATAGTATTGATGAACTCTAAACTGGTAAAGGATTTGTTGAAAAAGTAGTTTATATAATTGTTGATGCAGTTTAAAATATTATTGAATCTACAGAATATATTAAATAATTTGTTGTTCTATTCTATTAATGAGGAAGAATTCTTTTTTTAATTAAGGTTATATGGTAATTTAGGTTATTACCATGTTTGTAGAGAATACACGATGAAGGTATTCACATGTTTGATATGTGAAAATAAGGATCTAATTTATAATGTATAAGAGATTAATGTTAATTTCATTTTGAGAAATTTATGTACTTTCTTTCTCAAATTTTTTATTTTTAATAATTAAAAAGATTCATAAGATTAACCATTTGCGAAATGGTTTATGTTGGACTTTGAATAAGGTTTTATCGATTTTTTTTATTACTTCTCCATATAAAGATCGATGAATATTGGTTAACATGTGATCACCATATTGTCCTTTGGAAATTATTTAGAGATAAACAGAATATGTTTTCACTTCTCTATGTATCTTCTGAACCATTAAAAGTGAATTTTAGTGCTTTAGAAAAATAAAATTATTACTGTATATTCATTTTTTGGAATATGGTCTAAATTAGAAATTTATTAAAGCACAACCAAATGATAAAATTATGACAATGAAATAGAAATATATCATGAAATTACATTTTCATATATATTCATATATTAAAATAATTCCTCATCTTTATGAGAAGTTTTTTTGAAAAAAATGTTATCCTAGCACCTTCATTTATAAGGAACTGATGGTGTTTCTGATCATAAAAAATCTATGGGTTTGAGCCCCTTACTTTTATGTTAAGAATTCATTTTCTTGTGATCAATGATCTATATTACTCCCAATAATTATTTACTATATTCTTCCATGTACAATATTCACTTCTCACCAATGTTCTCCTATGTGGAAACCTAGTTATGAGTTACTTTGGGTAACCATTATATACCCACCTTTACTTTTTTAAAGTATGTTTTAGAATTAATTTTTAGGAATTGGGTTTCTATTAAAGGATATTTCAAGTATTAACACATTAATTAACCATATGAATATTGAGGCTGAAATTAATTTTAAGTATGGTAAAATATAACACCCTGAGTTTCTATGAATTATTTTTTCAAATAAATTATTATTATTTGATGGATTGAATTGCATGCTACACTAAGTTAAGCATGATTTACAAAAAACACAATGTTAATCTTTTGCTAAATGAAACACTAATAATATAATGTGGTACAAGAAATACTAAGTGTTTATTATGGTACACACAATACTGAGTTCCTTCAGTAGCATGTGTTACACGCAAGATCTAGTTTTTTCAAACTACAATATAATATTAATATTATTATTTAATATGATTATTGTTACCTTTGTGTTGAAATAGAAGATTTTAATGATATTAAATAAAGTATAAAAACATGGTTTACACATGTTTATATAATTAAATTTGTTGACTAATTAATTAAAAATTAAAATTAAACATATTTTAAAATAAAACATAACCATTCTCTAGAAAACAATTTTTATGAAAAAAAGTTTTTTTTATATCAATAAATTCACCAAATCACTTTTGATGAATGATTTTTAGGAAATTTTTATATAATTTAATTTATAACATTTTTTAACCTTAATTTTATATGTTATCTCAATAAGAGATAAGAATAAATAAAATTTTATGCTTAAAACTCTTTTTTCTAAAAAGAAGTTTTGTTGCATTTTAATGCTGCTCTTATTTTAAAAATAAAATTATCCAATTTTAGAAAATTATTTTTTTAAAATAAAAAATATTTTTTGATGAATAATATTAAAATTATATTTGGGTGAATTTTTTATATATTTTTGAGAAGTTTCATTTTTTGATTAATAGAGAATAATATTGAATTTTATTTGAAAACCACCTTTTTGTTTAAATAATTTATAATGTAAAACTATATTTTTAATTTATTTTTATTGTCATAATAATTAAAATATTCATCTATTAATCCAATTTAGCTCATTGGAATCAATTTCATGTTGAAATTTAATATAAGTACTTTGTAAAAATTCGATCTTTTTCACTTAAAACCTCGCTTTATCGTCATGTATGCAAGATTAATTATAATTTAAATTTTGATACCTCTATGAAATAAATATTTTAAAAATAATTACATATACTTAATAATCATAATTTATAATTTATAATAAGTACAACTTAATCATTTTAAAAGTGAATAGTGAAAATAAATATAATTAATTAAAGTGATTAATGTAAAAATAAGTTTACTTGGTGGTTAAACTTAGAATATATTATATAAAATGACCTACCAACATGTAAAAACCCAATTTTATTAACATATTTTGAAACATAACAACTTATTATATATTTATATGATTTAGTGGGATACTATTCCTTGACTGTGACACATATAACAAGTTAAGTAGAGAAAAAGAGAAAAAAGAACCTTTCTTTCCTTTAATATTTATAAAGATTTGGGATGGGGAAAAAGATAATATTTTTGGATCAAAATATTATTTTGAAATTGAAATGAGTATTTTTATCATGATAACTTATTTTAAATTTTTAATGATTAAATAATTTCATTAAATTCTTAAGAAACAACAATATAGAAAGTATTTAGTTAATAGCTAACTAAAACAAATGATATTAAAATATTGGAATTGAAGTAAATTGAATGAATTATTGTATTAAATTAATTTTTTTGTTGAATATATAATTTTACATATTTTTTAACTTAATATATTAATATCCCATTATTAAATTGATATTTTTAAATTCAAATTAATTAAATAATGTCAAAATTGACATTAATGTTATTTTATAATGAATTAATATACTATTTTCTTCCAAGTTAGTATTAATTATTAGAAAATTAAAAATAATACCCATTAATGGACCAATATTTCTTTTATAATGAACATATTGACCCCAAAATAGTAAAAAATTTGTTAGCGCAGTTTGGTTTAAAGTAGTGTTTTCACGATTTACATCTGCTTCTTTAAAAATTAATTTACAACACATAAAGGATTTTAATTATGAAAATTAGATACCCTATTTTATAATTTATGGGTATAAATTTTCTAATAAGTCTCACTTTTATTTATTCTTAATAGAGAAATTACCTATGTTAGAAAATTAGTTACATTAATAAACACCAAAATGGTAAAAATATGGATTCTTAGAAGTTAAAGAAGAAAACTATAAAAATGATTTTTTAAGAAGTTGTATATCAGAAAAATAAATCTTATAATTCCTTATTATTCAATTCTAAGCCACATTATGTAAGTGAGACCTACCAATAGTAAATAATTTTGAGTATATATAATAATTCCACTCCTCCTCAACTATAAAAGAGCACTCACTCCCCCCTTCTTCAAACCTCTAAATCCATTTGGTTTGACCAAAACCTACCAAAATAAATTTTAAAACACCCTCACATTATCCTAGAGGCCATAATATTGGCATAAAGCCAACCGAGGAAAGCCTTTGGTGAATACCAAATGGAGATACTAGAAGATGAGGTAATATTCATCAATGAACAATTTTGTTTTATTTCTTCCACAAACCACTTAAATTATTATTATATGTTTCTTATATAATAAAAATAGTATTAAATATATACTAATATATTGTTATGTTAATGGTTATACCTAAAACCCTACACAACTCAATCAAATGGGTTATGAAATCATCGTTCGTGTGTACAATGGACTACCGACTCGCAAACTGATGCCATTCATTTTTCCATTACAAACTTTGAAGGATGGTAATAATAATGTAAGTAATATTTATATATGTTATATATAAAATTAATGTTTTATTTATTCTTCTATAATTATTATATAACATATACCTTAAAGCTTCCCATTTTTTGAGAATACGATGACATCATTCATGTGTACGATGAACTACTGCCTCACAACATGATGTGATTCATTCACACTTTACATGGAATGAATTAAGGATGGGTTTAATAAAAATATGTGATATATATGAAATAATAATTATAATATAATGATAATATATATATATATATATAATTTAACTATTTTTTAATAGGATAAGAAAATAGACACAACATTCATGTGTACATATGTGCTTCCATCTCCATGAATAGTGTATTTAATTTCTGGTAACCAAAATTTAGGGATTATTGTAAATACATATATAATAAATATATGTTATATATAAATCATGTTTTATATTCTGAATATGATTAAAACATGATCTAATTAAGAGTAAAAAAATTACAAGTCAAAACATATATGAAAAACAAAGTGGTTTTTACCCGAAACATAACAGTAATATAAAATTGTTAATAAATGGTAGAAATAGGTCATATAAAATAATATAAAGTATTATATATATGAATATGGTTCTTAAATAATTGTATAATAAATTTATATTTATTATAAATTAGTTTCAATGAGTTTCACAGAAGTCAAGACTTAAGGAAAGGGATATCCGTCTCACTTTTATTTTTTTTGAGACACATGCTATATTCACCACCTATTTCTTCTATGTTGTGTATATAATTAACATAAATGAAATTTATGATTATTCTGATAAAATTTATATTTTTTTACACATCCATTTTAGTATCTATCTTTAATGGGTTTTAAGGTTCAAAAGTTAACAAATTGGTATGAGAATTTTTTCTCAATTTTCCTTCTTTGAGCCACATGTTATGTAATGCACCGATATTCTTTTATTAGGTGTATATACCACCCCTTTGACATAGTAAATCATGAATATACATATTTTAATTATATTTTATGCCTCATTTTATGTAATTATTTCATGGGTATTATGATTCAAAGTTTCCATAGCGGTAAGAGTTTATTATTCTAATCTCATCATTTATGAGGATTATTTATGATTATTCATCCGTTGATAAAATATTAGGATATATATATATCTTAAGAATTGTCCAGAATTTTATTATCTTTCTTTTATTCATGATACCTTATTGTCATGGTACTATTTATCCACTCTTTTTTATTTAATAAAATTATGAAAATCTATTCATGAAAATATAAATTTATCTATCTCTTCTATCGGAAATCAGTGTTCCTTAAAAACAATGTTTCCTACAAAAATGTTTTAAAATTTTAATAAATGACCTTATAATATGTTTTTAGAATAAAGTTTTTTAAAATGATTTATGAAATTTATTTTTAATTATAGGCTATTTTCCTTAATAAAATGTTCCAAGTGTTATTTTAAAAGCATTCTCAATCTAAGATGACATCCTTTTATATAGTTTATACATTAATTGGGATATGATACATGGAAATTTTTTTTAATAGATTATCTTTAGGAAGAAAACTTGTTTATATAACCCATAACTCTCTTCGATAGTCTATACCATGTTAAAATACATATTAATCTCTCCTTGAGTTATGATACAATGAAGTGATTATAAAACCTGTCTTTTTTATTCCACGTATTATGATATGATGAAATGTTTTTGATACCCATTTCATTTCATAGGTTGTGATATGATTAATTTTTATGATGGTGTGTCAAACATATTTATTATTTAATTATGTGATGGGTGGGATCTATATCACCCTCCAATGAATTGGGTAATTATAGATAACTCATGAGTATATATGTTATGCATACACCTGATTATATGTTCACAATGTTATCCATAAACATGATGAAATTTTCCCAATGTTATACGCGAACCATATTTAATTTTTACAATGTTATTTGTGAACCTCACATGTTCAAAATGTTATCTGTGAACCTCATTACATGTTCACAATGTTATGGTGGACTAATATTTAATGTCCATAATGGTATGTGTGGAAATTTAATTCATGCCCATAATGATACGTGTGGACCTGGTTTCATGTCTATAAGTTTATGTGAGGTCTATATTTCATTTCCTTAACTTAATTTGTGAACCTGTTTCTATTTATACATGATTTTAATGTTATAAGATGATCTTTATGCCACAAATCTATGTCTTATGGCAATGTTATTATCTCATGAATCATGTTCCTCGATTATCTTATGATTAATGTATTATGAACTACCAATATTTATCCCACGATACATGATTATAATCATTGATATACAGGTTACAGTTTTTTAATGTTAGGTTCATGTTCGCATCCCATTATGTTTTTGTAATGCTTACATGTATAATTTATTTACCCTTCTGGATAATCTAAGCTCACAATTTATTATGTTTCATTTCCCTAGGTAACGAAGAAAGGTTTTAAGTAGGATTACTAAATGGTAAGGTCTTTAAGGTATTCGTTTAGGATATTTACCCAAGTTAGAATATTATATTTCTAAGTTTCCAATGGCACTAAACAAATACAATCCTTGGGCACATGTTTTTGTAATGTACTGAATATTCATAAAAATTTATGAAACATCCATGTATGTTAAGTCTGTGTCTCTATATAAAATTTATAATGAATATTATTTAAAAATTTGAATATATCTTTAAAAGGGCCTTATAATAATTTTAAACTAAACTATAATATAGGGTAGTGGACATAACATAATAAAGGAAATGTTAAAATCCTGTGTTTAAAAAATGTCTACAATAAGTTTTTTTATATTTAATTGAAAAAATACTGATCTAAAGTATATGGAACTTAATTAACATAGTGATAAACTCAATATTTTTGAAAAATATATAGTTTTAGATTCATAAATTCCCATTTAAACTTTTATCAATGTGAAAATTTTTTTATCCTGAAAACCCATTGATAATAATGTGCCCAAGAAACCAAAATAGATGATAAACACTATTTATTTATTTATAATAAATGGATTTTGTAAATTCATTATATAATTTATATAAATGAACCCTCATGAAGTAAATAATCACCCATAAATAACATTTTTACCAATACCCTAAAATATATTTTCAACACTCACTGTGTTATTTATAATTTAACATTAACATGGCATTGAAACTATAAACAATAACGAATTTAAAATATTTCAATTTGATTAGAATAATTAATTTATAATTTTAAAAAAATATTTTTAGTTATTCTTTGGAATGGTCAAATCTATTTATAATAATTTAATAACTGGTACATAGACTATGGTTGGAATTACTAACAACCCACTATATTATGAATTATAATTGAATGTGGACCCTAGATATAATAATTTAATGTATATTTTTATAATTAAGTAAATTAATTAAATGAATTTGGTAAGGAATATAGAACTAAAAAAACCACCAAAACTCAAAACCCAAAAAATATGGACTTAAGAATTAATTTGGAATAATGTTCGTGTTTTGTAAAAAAAATTAGATACAAATAGTAGATGGAAAAATAATAGGTATGTAAGATTCACTATTTTCATTATAAGAAATTGGTATATATAGATCTTATTGACATAAAAAGTCCCATTGGGTCCTTGCTTGGGCTAGCGGTAATCAAGGTGTACCTTCCCAAGATGACCTCTAATAGGTATGGGGTTGGTGATTAGGTGAAAGAAGACATAATATACACAAGGTAGGAATTACCCAATATAACATGAAATATATATATATATATATATATATAACCATAAATTAATTAGAAAATACACTTTAACATAGGATACACATAAATAACTAAAATAAGGGAAATATGAATTCAAACATCTACTAATATCCCAAGGGTATACAATATAAATTCCAGTAATCGAGGGGAAAAATTACAAGGCCCAACTTCCAAAAATAAATAATCGACCTCAAGTTCCTAGGAAATAAAAATATAAACACTATGATAACTCCAATACCAAATACTATATGTTACATCCCAACCACAAAATTCCTTATTAATCTATTTAGATATTATTTTTCGGTCCATTCCTTGAATTCTAGGTCAATTTTCATTGAAATTTTAATGTTTTCATGTTGTAGGGTTATGTGAATGTTTGAAACACAGATAATGCTAACCGTGTGGCCAATCATGCCAAACCTTTAATTCCTTATTAGAATATATTTCATGATTTTATTATTATTTTTCTATCAATGCAACCAAACCATGTATCTTCATAGGTTTTTCTAGTGATGGGTGCAAGGTTGGTGCACAATTTGGAAAACCATGGAGCCAAACCATGTGAACTTCCCAAGTTTTTATTTTTTTGATGTTTCCATTACACCCTTAGTTGATTAAATCCGTATTATAATTTCTTCTATCCCATTTAGAACTAACCATATTCTAATGCTTTTTGGACCCTCCTATCCTATTCTCATATATTAATTTCCAGTGAGGTTTTAGTAGGATTATCTAAAAAACACTTGGTAAGTGATTTTCCTCCATCTTCCTTTTTCTATACAACTATTTATTACTCATCTATTTCTTTATCCTTTCCCTAATGGACATGATAGTTCACCCTCATGTAATGGGATGTGATAATCATGGTGTTTTTAATTTTTAAGGCATGTGGTACTTCACTTGAGAGATATTCTAGTGCTTTTCGTCGTAGGAGACATGATTCCATTAGAGTTAGGTAGGTGGGGTTTTATGCACTTCTATTTATTTTTATTTTCATGCATGTTAATACATTATAAATATTAATTTTTATTTTAATATACCTAATAATTATAGTATTGATTATGTTTTATTTTTTTCTTTAGTTGGTGTTTTCCAATTAGAAATAAAACAGGGTTTCATTAGTTTTCAATTTATACACACCTAGAACAGATTTCAACACAGTTCAGGTGTGTTTTTGAATTCATAAGAGGATTATTTTAATATAATTGTTAAATAAAGTATGATTTTGGACATCTCATTATTTATAATTGATTTATTATTTAATTTTTTTGTGATGTTAAGAGGTATTTGGGATAGAGTTTTATTTTTTTTATTGATTTTTTTCTATTATTTGATATGTTATTTTTTACTTGTGTGTCAACTTATGTTCATGTTATGTGTATATAGTTTCCTATATATCTATGTGATAATGATACATTTTTTTCCATTTTAGTTGATACTAATATTATATTTTGCGTTAATTGTGACATATAATAAAATCATGGTAAAAATAGTATTTTAAAATTTGGTTTTATTTCAAATATTACATGTTAAGTTAAAACTAATGGCCTATTTGGAAACACATAGTTAAAGTTATCATAACATAGGCCACACCAATGATTCGAATGACATTTTATGATTTTTAATATGAGTTTTTGTATATAGTGAGATGAAATAGATTATGTTTTAATGCTTGAGTTAATATAAATTTGATCCAAATTAAAGAGTGTAGGGAAGTGAGAAGGGGTGTGGATATTATTGTTTAATTTCTCATGATATTTTATAGATTTGTTATTCTAAAATGTTAAAATATTCCCTCACCTCCCTTAGTTAGTAAAATATACTTCATGGGAAACCTAGGTATATGGGTAGGATAATATATATTGGAAAAGGTCCCTTACACTAGTTATATGTGTCACTATTATTGGTGATGTAATAAATATGGTTCCCCCACTAGCTTTTGAATTCATTTTATATCCCTTCCACTAGTTTAAGGGGTTCCCTACCTAGTTATGTTATTTCAATAGGTGTCCTTATCCTTATCTACCTTAGTATGTATCCCATGATACATTATTGAGAAATTTATTTACATGGTTTTACTTTCATTAATAATATATTATAATTGGGTTATGCACTACTTCATTTTAATTTCCAAATAAAAAATCATTGTATTTACCATTTTTTAATCCATACTTTCTAATAATTGTTATTATAATTATTATTAGACTACCTCTTGTTATCTTTTTATTTTCAACTTGATCAATTTGTTCAATTGTTAATTTATCCCTTCATATATTATGCCTCTTGTTTAAATTTATGATTATGTAGTAGTTTATACATGAGTTATGTTCTTCATAATTTTTTTTCATTTATGTTATTTCATTCCCACTACCACTCCATGTCTTTAGTTTATTTCTATTTATTCCATTTTTGTAAACCCACATATCAATTGGTTTTATAATGTAAAAGGGTAAATATAGTTTTCTAAATTTAACTTTGTAATATTTCATAAAATTTAAGGTGTTTCCTTACTTATTTATGTGGAAATAGGGTTTTTAAAATAACATCCATGAACTATTATCTTGTTTTAGAAGTAAAGTTATCTTTTTTAAAAAAGTATAGAATGAGGTGTATAGATGTTGTTGTATTTAATAAATGTTAAAGTATTATCTTAATGATATTTATATCTTATTAAAATTTATGTATTATCTCATAAAAGGAATTAAATATAATACTTTACTAGTGGAAACCTACTGGAAACATGTAGCTCACACCATCCATCCACACCCTAGATTGTATATAATTTTTCTATCTAAAAAATATTCACATGTTATTTTATTACATTGATAACATTAACTATTTTACCAGTTATTATATTTATCAGGGTTTATATGTGACCATGGGTAACATGTAGTTTGTCAGTTTATGGATTGGGTTAGGTTGTTTATCTTAAATAGTTTATGTATCAACCAATTCAATTAATTTCAATACTTTTGGTATCTTATGTATTTATAAAAGGTCCTATAAATATTATATATTTATTATCAGATGTGGTTTTTGGTTGTTCATATTAGGTTATGTTAAGCTTGTTATCTGATTATATTTGAAACACACCATTGCATTATGACTAGTAGTAAAACTTATAGACACATCATGTCGAATTCTTGGTGAAAATTTCACTTCTTGTTTATTGATATTTAGAGGGTGAAATAATTCCCACTGTGTTATTTTAAATTCCCTGAAGAATATTTTTCATCCTGGGGTGATCAGAAATAAGCCTCGGGCCTTTTTGCAAGAAGACTCTTGTGATGTTTTAGGTCGAATCGGGTTAGGTTGTGAAAAAATCATACCAGAGTGACCTTCACTATTTGATTTTTCTGTTAGATTAAAAGTTTTATTGTCATGGATTATAAGTTAGATCATGAGTTGGTGCCTAATCACCACATTTTGTGATGAAAATTGATTTTCCATGGGTATTTGGGTTTTAAATTTTTTATTATATTTTTTTATTAATTATTATATATATATTTATTTGAATTGATATCATATTATTTTATACTAAATTAATATATATATTTTTAGATATTTTAATAGTTTGGGGTGAAAAAGGAGGAATAAAAAGAGTCACATATTAATATTTTATAGAATTGAATTCCAAGAGATCCAATATGGATAACCCTATAACTTATCATAGAAGTTATTTCATGATTCTCAAAACTGTATAGCCAAACTATTCGTAGTTATAGATTTCATCTGGCTTTACTATTTTTCCTATATTTCTTTCAAAATTGGTTGCAATGATGTTTAACATTGGGGTGAGGATAATTATGGGTTTATTCATTGTGAATTAATTTTATTTTGTGTATTTAAGTTAATGTTTTTTCCTAGTTTCATGGAATTTTCTTTTTAAAGTTGGTTTTATATTCTTGAAAAACCAACCACGTGATAGAAAATGGGTACTTTAAGGTGTGTCTTTATGTAAAAGGTATTTTTTAAAATGGTCCAAAAAGGAATTTTGATAATCAAGAAATGTTTTAAAAATTGGTTGGTTTTGAAATGGACTCTGTGAATTATTTTGAACGAAAATTTGTAGTCTTAAAAGACATAGTAAATTATTTAAATTTACCTAATAAAGAAATTTGGTTTTTAACTAATCATAGAGTTATGTAATAGATTTTATTAATTTTCCCAATTAAAGTGAAATGTTTTAAAAAATGTATTTGTTTTAAATTATCTATTCTCCATTTGGTGGGAATTTTTGTTTTGATTTTGATTTGTTGGTTTGTAATTGGATTATATTATTTCAACCTTTAAATTTATATATTTGAGTTTTGTTATTTTTTATATTAATTGTGTTCCCTAAAAAGGAGTTGGTGTAGTATGGG
Organism: Viscum album; assembly: GCA_963277665.1. Lineage (NCBI taxonomy): Eukaryota > Viridiplantae > Streptophyta > Magnoliopsida > Santalales > Viscaceae > Viscum > Viscum album. The sequence goes on along the minus strand of OY728143.1, from coordinate 1,692,141,201 downwards.
ATGAATTTTTTGAGAGGTTCCTTTACTATTGGTTCTTATTAAAGTATGAGTGTGACCTTTAAAATCATAAACCAAACCCAAAATTATTACATAGTGGTTGAGACAAATACCTTTATCCCTATTATAGTTTCTGTCTATGGAGCTAGGCATAAAGGATACAGTGGGGAGCCTAATCTCTTAAAAGTGGTATTTGACCAAACCTCATTTCATAAGTTACCTTGCTAGGAACATTGGAAATGATATCACTATATATAGGGATGATTATATATTCCATATTCTTTGGGATTAATTAAAATCTATTTTGGGTAGTTTAGGTTTGGTCCATGGTAAAAGTATGTTATCTTGAAATGATTCTTCTATGGTAATCTGACCTAATCTAGTTCACCGTGTGAAGGTGAAACCTTAAATTCTAGGATTCCCAATAGTGGTTCAATCTATTCTCATTAATAAACAATTGATAATTCCTTAGGTAGTATGAGGTGGGTGTTATTTTAATGATGGTAGTTTCATCATCTCATTTGGAAACATAAATTTTTGTCAATGTGAGTGAAAAAAGAGGGAGTTGAATTGAGTTCCCAATAAACATTTTTGTTAAAACCATTTCCAAATATAATCACCCAATTTAAAACAAATTCACCCAATTAAATAGAAGATTATTTTGATGAACGTTTGTTCTTTTAAAATATGTATCAATGATTTATTACCACCCAGTTAAAACAATATTGAATATTAATTTAACTTTTGAAATCAAATTACTCAAAAAATTCATATATAAACACTTGTTAAAACTAACTAGTAAAGTTTTAATTTTTTATAGAAAAAATAGTTTAAATCTTTGAAATGATGTAAACATAACAAAATAATTCAATAGAATATCAAAGCGGTTTAGTCTCATGATGAGAACCAATCCTCTCCACTTAGAAATCACCCACTATTAAGAAGATTATATAACTATAGTTTGATCCACAACTTGAATTAGGTATACAAGAAATAGATATTAAGTTTTCCAAGCTCAAATCCACTTCCATAGTTATAAATTGGTAGAAAATCAATCACATGCCACACATGGACCTCTTTCAAGAACATGTGGGTATACAGATAAAGAGATAATGGAGAGAATATCTAGTATTATCTAGTTCTAGAATATGAGTTAATGTGTTCTAATAAAGAATAAAAACAACACACTACTATAAAGTAAAAGCAAAAATAGAAATATAAAGCAGTAATATATAAAACTGTTAAATCAATTTGGTATTTATTTCTTTAGATGTTAGAGTTTCCTCAGATGTTGCTTGGTGAGGAGATCAAATTGTTTCTTTAAAAATTACAGTAAAATAGAGCATCATAAAGGATCTATTTTCTATCTATAGGATAGAATATTGATCTTTAATTAGTTCCACTCTTTCACAGTTGAAAGTCATTAAGAATAAAACATATAAGTTCTCCCCTGATGATCTTTTCATATTCAGAAATTCTTTCTCATCTTGATCACTTGCATCAACAACACATTATGTAATCATTTGAAAATATATATCACTACATGTATCCATTAAAGAATAATCATTGATATCTTATGGATCCTGGTTGTGAATATGAATTTTTCTTTAATTCATTCCTACAATGGTTAATAAAATAATACTAAAATAAATCTTCTAGTTGATTGCATAAATTTATCCATTGTGATAATTTAATTCAAATTATTAAGAACAATAATGAAATATATTCTGGGTGTGAATCCTTTTTGGAGGTAACTCATTTTTGGTGGTGAGTTAGGTTGATAGTGATTAGGTCAGCTAGAGAATCATTTGAACTAATGTTCACTCAAGATGGTGGTTACTCAAGCCAGAGGTGAGTCATTTATGATGGTATAAAATTTTGGCAGTTAGACATTTAAAATAATGGTGAGTCATGTCGGGGGGTAAAAAATTCTATTGGTGAGAAATTTGTACTAACAGTGAGTCATTTTTGGCAGTACGACATTAAGGTGGTGATACATTTGAACTGACAGTTATTTTTTCCAATAGTTAACCAAATATTCTTCCAATTGCCTTGTTTTTTAAAATGTTATCATAAAATAGTAATCTCATTTGAAGCATAATTATCATGATTTGTAAGAATTCAAATATGGAGGTTCTAACAATCTCCTCCTATTTGATGATCAACAATCATTATATTTTTATAAAACACGTACTAAATAAAATTTTGTATTGTGAGATGATTTTAAAGGTTAAAAATATTATTAACATTTAAAATATCAAACGTGATGTATAATGAAATGAGGTATCAAATATTGGTGTAATTATGGTTGTAAAAGGTAAATTAAATGACATCCATAAAATTATAGTATCAAAGGAAAAATAATAATGGTATCAAAATATTAGTCCAAAAAAGATAGTACCAAAGGAAACAATTAGGGTAAGAACATCCAAATGAGTAGGGTCCCGAAGATAACCTTGGTATAAAAGGTGAAATAAAAAAACAATCATAGAAATAATATTAGTATCAAAAGTGACATATCAAAGGATATATAAATTTGGTATCAAAGTAAAAGTAAAAAAGGGAAAGCAAGCCATCCAAAATCAATCAGTATCTAATGTAACTTATCAAAAAGGTAAGAAGATGCATATCAAAGAGTAAGCTAAAAAGGTAAATACCATAACGGTTCTCCATATTTCGGGATTTTAAAATTTTAAAAACATGATATATTGAATTCAATGATGAATAAAAAGAGAAATTACATTAATCATAAATTTCAGGAAATTATAGCAAAAAAGGAGATATGCAAAAAGGTGCAACCAACTCCCTTTTACAGACTAATGTCTAATCAAAGTCCATCTCAGCAATGAATACAAAATTATTAGATCCATTTCCCTTTTCAATAGAATGAGGAAAAAATCTAGAGGTTGAAAGTGTTGTGGTGGTGGATGAATGTATTAATGAAGGATGAGGAATATCTTTGATGATCACAGGTCTGAGATACTGAATGGCCTCCACTGGAGACATGATGAAGGGATAGTAATGGAGAGCTAAGGGGTATGAGTGTAACATCCCGAGATTTTATGAGAATTATTATTTTTAATTTCATTTATGTTTTGTGTTTTACGCAACACCAAAGGGATATTTCACTACACACATCTCTGACTTGGCTTTCATTACACGCAATCACGACCTTCCTCGATAGCGTGTGTAGTACGCAATACCGGGTTTCACTAAACAATGATATATTATTATAATATAATGAACTATCCATTATGAATATTATTAATTAAAATTTTAATTTTATAACATTATAATTCATCTTACACAATTTCTAGAATGAGATATGAAAACAAAATCAAATTTTTTCGATAAAAGAAGTATTTTTTAAAAAATGCAGTTTTATCGCCTTTTGATAGCACACAAATTTTAAATATAATTTTTGACAAGTTTATAAGTTCAATTTTAAAAAATAAACTTATTCTTTTGAATTAGGATATAAAAATTTACATTGGATAAATTTTTGATACTTTTCTGATAACCTTCATATTTTGATGAATAGTAAAAATACACTAAATTTTAATTAAAAAAAACTTTTTTCATTGAAATAAATTATACGATTAAATTATAATATTGAATGGTTTTAAATTATAAATAGAATAGATTTTTACCATTTAATATAATTTAATTCATTAGCATTAATTTTACACTGAATTCATAGGTAAAAACATTTCAATCTTTTGCAACGTTTTAACTTTTAAAACTTGTTTTCTTAACAACAGGATTAATTTTAAATTAATTACAGCAACTTATGTGTTTTGAATTTTTAAAAATGGATTCCATATTTTAAATCAGTAGGTACAAATTATTTTAATAGGCTACTTTTTATTTTTAGGCATTAATAATAGTAACTATGGTAAATTTTATTTACTATAATTAAAGGTAAATCGGGTAATTAAGGGTAAAAATAAGATTATAAAATTAACCCAACACCTGAAAAAATTCTATTGGATGAATAAAAGTCGACCCATATCACCTAAGGATATAAATATATTCATTTCATGGACTTTTTACCATGAAAAAGATGTAATTATTTTTAAAACCAATGAAAGTGACAACATGTCACTCTCTTATATCTTATATGTGTAATAATTTTAATTTTGTGATAAACATTATAAAACCTAGAATATAGATAGTCTCTAGAAATATAATAAAATTATCTACATCCTGAGAATTTATTAATAATTTTTAGGGATTAAATAGTTGTAATTAATGGTGACATAATAGTGATGCAGAAATTGTTTATTAAGTGAAAAATCAATAATATAATTTTTATTAAACTAATAGTGACCATAAAAGGCACAAAAACCTTACCAAAACTTATTTTTCATGTACATGTAAACCATAATCATACAATTGTCTAATATGTGACCATTTTTAGCCTTATAAAAGTGATTATGACACTTATATTATTTTAGTTTAAATGATGTCAAAGTTGTCACCTTCATAATTTAATAAATGTTACAATTTAAATGTTGTGATTTTAAGATGATAAATTCGATTAAAACTATTATTATTAAATTTAATAGATTTATATTCATCATAGTATTTTATTTTTAATTTTTATGCAACAAATAAGTATATTAAATAATTATACAAAAATGTTGTAGTAATTATTTTATTAAGAGATATACCAAACAAATGGTTTTAAAAATATTAAAATAAATAATATATGAACAAATTAATGTGACCCATGATTTTTTTTGATGAATATGACATGTTATTAATCTATTATATATTTTTTTTCGAACATATATTGTGTGTGGTTTTTATTTAAATTCAAATAATGAATAGTGCCAAAATTGACACTATTGATATTTTATAAAAATAACATATTATTACATTATTTAAAAAACAAAAAAAATATTTAAAAACTAAAAATTGAAAATTATATGGTCTAAAAGTTTATAATTTATAACATTAAGGGAAATTGACAACATTTAAGTATGTATTTATAACAATTTAGAATTTAGAATTTTATTACCACAAATAAAATTAAATAGATTAAATAATGATAAATCAAGTTAATATGGTTTACAATAAACATAAATAATGTCTAAATTTTATTGTTTGATTCTATTTCAACCCCATATCATCCCATATTATAATTTAGTCATTTTTGGAGGTTTTTACGTGGGGTTTCATTTTATTATTAATTAATATTTTTAAGGTATCCAAAAGTGCCCCTCTCCTCTCCTATATAAGGGAACCTCCTCCCTCTCCTCTTCAGAACACCTTGAGCCTTCAAGCTCGGACAAAACCTGACCATTTATTTTCTCCACTTCCCTTGAAACATTCTGGAGGTTCTGGTCATCTCAAAATACCAACTCTAGTCCCTTAAGAGGAAGCTTGAAGGAGGTGCGTCGAAGAAGAGGTAATCTCTTCTACCGATTCTTTCAAGTTTCTTTCTTCTTAAACTTACTCTTATTTAGTTGTTTCATTATAATTTAATAAAATTAGTATCAATAATATACTGATTTGATATTATAAATATGAAACAACCCCATTTCACCTTCTATCCATCCTACGGAAAACGAAATCACCGAACGTGCGTATGTACAGAACACCGTCTCCACGCCATGGTGTAATTAGTTTTTCCACCACCATATTACTTGGATGGTTATAATGGTGTAAAGAATAACTATATATGGTTATTATAACATCATACTAACTTTGAGATATTATATCATCCACTCCAATTCTATTCAATAATTATGGGAACGAAATCATCGCTCGTGCGTACGTACGGACTACCGTCTCCACGAACGCGATGAGATTCATTTTCCATGATTAACCATTCAAGTATGATTATAAAGTATATATATAATAAATAATCATGAAATATATTACATAATAATGATACTAGATTTAAGTACATATATGATTCATTTACTTAATTCCATTCACTTCAATAAGGAAACGAAAACAGCGTTCATGCGTACGTACGACCTACCGTCTCTATGAACGGTGTATTTCATTCCATTTATCGATCTATCATATATATTTATATAATGAATATATATTATATATAAATCAGCTTTTACATTCTGGAATTAAGTAAATCACTATATGAGTAATAATATCAAGAAAAACAAATAAAAACACGTACTTTAAATGAAATGATTTTACCCAAAACGCTGCTTTCACATGGAATTTACAAAATAACGGGTAATATCAAGTCATTAGTGAACCATATATGATATCATAACAATGAATATGATTCTGTAATAATTCAATGACATTATTAAAATCATTATACAGGAGGTTCAGATACATACGAAGCATATCGAACATAAGGTAAGGGATAATTTTTCAAATCTCATTTTTATCTGAGATTGCTTATAAATAAGTATTTACTGGGGTATGTTTTTCATCCATTTCCATAAAAATGTTTTTCATAAAGTTTTTAATATTATTACATGTATTTTTAAAGCCATTTTTAACTATATTTGACTTTTACTTTGTGTTATGGAGGGAATGTTTCTTTTGTTTACCATATGTGGTATTTTTTAACTTTTCCGTTAAAAGTACAAGGAGAATGTTTTTTTTACTTATACAGCATGAACATATTTTTTCAGTTTTATAACACCTTATTTTCATGAAGCTTACACTACAATATTTCATGTTTATTTTCAATAAAATCATTTTTTTTAAAATTGTGTGGCATTTTATGAAAATAAAATGATTTTTAAGGAGAAATGATATTTTCCTCAAGAATTCATTTCAAGTATTTTATCAAAACCATTTTCCATCTAAGATGACATTATTTCATATGTGTATGTTTCAAGTATAATGTCTCTATGATTTATATGGTTTCACTTTTCTTATGAGGAAATGATATCCATTTGTTTTATATGGATTATGTTATAATGGTATGATGTTTATGAAACCCATTTTATTCTTTGGGTTATGATGAATGATTTATGTTTATGTTGTGGCACACGTAAGAATGATTTAATAATGAGATGGGTGGGACCTATATCTCCCTCCAATTCATTTGGTAATGATTTATATCTCATGTGATAGACATGGCTGGAATAGTAAGTTAATCCAGGTCAGTGATATAGGACTAGAACGAGGAGTGAACTCGATTAGGAAAGGGACTTTGTCCACTAAGATTGTCTTGGAAGAAATGCCTTGGCTACTATGCAAATCATATCATGTTTTTAATGGTTTTCCACAATTACATATTTTCTTCCAATGTAATTTTATCATTATTGATGTTCCATTATGATATATGCCTTACGTACTTCCAAGATTTATGTCTTTGCTCAAGATTTTGATGTTTCTATTTTATGTTCACGTTTTTGCATTCAAATGTTTATGGATTGTTTTATGTTCTCGATGTTTACCCTTACTGAGCATTTGATCTCACCATTTTTATGTTTTCTTTTCCCCAGGATATAAAGAATGGTTTTAGGTAAGAAAAAAAGGGGAATATCTTTATGGGAGATGTTGAAGATCTTTCAGCATGATTAGAAGATTATGTTCTATATTTCCAATGATACTAAAAACTTAAGATCCTTTGGTGTCTGTTTTTGTTATGTATTAAGCATTCCGCAAAACTAATGTAATTTCTATGTACGTCAAGTACGAGTCTCTACAGTTGGTATCAGAGGAAAGGTTTAGTTAACCTTTGGAAACTAGGATGCGAGAACTTTTGTGAGATCCCTAGAGATATTTCTATGGTATGTCTAGGGATGTCCCTAAGGTTAAGTATAAGTATAGGTTATAGTCCTAGAATTACGGTAACAATATTATAATTAAACCGAAGAATTTAGATATTGAAGTTACTCCCTCTTTATTATGTTGTTTTCTCTAGCATGATTTTTGCCTCTCACACTATTCTTTTTGGGTTTTAGACGATGGCTGGAACCCGAAGGAATCGCGTTGATCAATGTAATGGAAAATGCAATGATTTTACTCCTGAACAAACCAATGTTATGGGATATGGAGTGCAAAATTTTATTGCTATACTTACACAAACTATGAATTATTCGGGACTTCCAAATGAGCAGAGAAGGGAACAATATTCTATTGAGTCCTTCATGAGGCAACACCCACCTTCTTTCAGTGGGTCTTCTAATCCACTTGTTGCTGAAAAATGGATTAGTACCATTGAAAATATATTTTCCATACTTCTCCGTACAGAGCATGAAAAATTCATTTTATCTGTTTACCGTTTAGAAGGTGAAGCAGAACCGTGGTGGACTCTAATTAAGAATACCACGCCCCAAGATGAAATTGAATCCATGGAATGGGACGAGTTCAAGAACTTGTTTTTCAGTAATTACTTCCCTTGTATTCTTCGAACAAATATGGAGAAGGAGTTCATTGAGATTAAGTAGAAGGATGATGAATCTGTTGGTATATACGAAGCGAATTTTACAAGACTTGCAAGGTATGCATCTGGCTTTATCATCCAACCTAAAAGTGAAGTTGATCGATTCTTTAGTGGCTTAAAACCAAGTATTAGAAGGGAATTAGCTATAAGAGACTTCAGTGGCTATGAAAAAATTGTACATTTTGCTATCAAGGTAGAACTAGAAGTTGGTGTAACATATCGATCTCATAGTTTTGACAAGAAACAAAAGATGGAGTTCAAGGAAATACCTCAGAACAATGGTGAAAAGAAGTTGAATGTTTCTTTATGCTCAAAGTGTGGAAAGAAGCATGGTGGAGATTGTCTAAATGGTACTAGAAAATGATTCATGTGTGGAAAAGAATTTCACCAAGTAGCTGAGTGCCAAAGTAAGTGTAAAAATGTTTCTAATGACATGAATAGAGAAAAGACTATAGAGAACGCTCCACTAACACTTCAATGATTCAAGTGAAAGGAAATGGGGCATTATGTTAATCAATGCCCTAATCCAAGGGTTAATGATGATCAATGTGAGCAACCTCTTATGGAAAAGGATAAAGGGAAATCACATGCGATCACTATTTGTGATGTTGAATAGGACAATGATGTTGTGGAATGATTAAGTGTTTATGTAATGGGATTTCAAAATAGTGTCATGGAATCTCATTTATGGTATCGTGGAATTTTGGAATATCTATGTATTGGTTTTCAATAATTATAAGGTACCAGTAACCACGAAAAGTGATTGAAATATTTTTGGAAAGAAGATGATATGCAAATAATGAAGGGATAAAGAGAAAAAGAAATGAGCTCATGAATGATATCATGGTTTGAGTATATAGAAATTTTGGGATTTTAGTATGTGGAAGGAGTTAACTTTTGACAGCATTCGTGTTTTCACTGAGGTTCAATGTGTATTCATTTTTCAAGAGAACACATTATAAGTTATTCACATGTTTGGAATGTGACCAACAAGATATATCATATGATATATGGGGGATAAATGATGGTATTAACTTGCTGGGTAGATGATATTTCTAGTAATTGTTTTCTTTATACTATGAGCTTGGATAGAATTATTTTAGATAAGCCTAAATATTGGAATAGATTATGTTGGACATAAGTTATTATTGTTTAAGTATATACCTTTTTATCGATATTATTTATGGGATGTTATAACAATGTATTTTTAGAAAAAGGACAACCTGCAGGACGGGTGACAACCCGTCGCGTCAGACAAGGCTATGGGAATCGAAACCGCAACCAAAGTGCGACATGCCTTTATTGCCTACCACTGGCCTATAGGAAGTCCGTGGTTAGTATAAACTAGTTTTATTTTATTAAGCAGGATGATAGATGAAGTATAAGTCCATTTTTGGAACCATATACGATTAATCTCACCATAAATGGACTTATGTATATAACTTTTTCTAACCTTATGTTTGAGATAGATGGAATAACCTATCATTATATTGCATGATCTACTAAAACTTTGCGAAAGACAAATACAACTTCATTTCTTTAATAGATAAAGTGGAAATTGTTCAAGGCCCGAGCAACAGTGAGATTGTACCAAAATCAAGTAAGTATTTCTTTTAAAAATTCTTCATCATTTGGGAAATGATCTTGAAAACCAAAAATGTTGTCCTAGTGTCTTCATATCCGATGAATCAGATGGTACCTTAGATCATCAAAAATTTATGGCTTTGTGATTGTTGGCTTTTTCATAGCCATGTTCTCTACCACTCTCCATCAGAACTTGATGGTTAAGTTTCTCTTCCATATCCATATTTTCACCTATGTTCTCCTATGTGGAAACCCAATGATGAGTTAATTTGAGTAATCGATATGTTACATACTTCACTTTTTTAAAATTAAGTTTTAATATTCCTTTTTACGATATGGGTTTCTATGAATGAAACTTTCAAGTAGTAAACCATTTATAACCCCAATGAATTTCGTGGGCGAAATTCATTTTAAGGGGGGTAGAATGTAACAACCCGAGATTTAATGAGAATTAATCTTTTTAATTTCATTTATATTTTGTGATTTACGCAACACCAAAGGGAGCTTGCACTACATGCATCCCTGACATGTCTTGAATTACACGCAATCACGACCTTCCTTGATAGCGTGTTTAGTACACAATACCGGGTTTCACTAAACAATGATATATTATTATAATATTATGAACTAGACATTATGAATAGTATTAACTTAATTTTGAATTTTATAAAATTATAATTCATCTTACACATTTTCTAGAATGAGACATGAAAAAAAAATCAATTTTTTTCGATAAAAGAAGTATTTTTCAAAAAATACAGTTTTACCACATTTTGATAGCGCACCCATATTAAATATAATTTTTTACAAGTTTATAAGTTCAATTTTACAAAATAAACATATTATTTTGAATTAGGATATAAAAATTTACATTGGATACATTTTTGATACTTTTCTGATAACCTTCATATTTTGATGAATAGTAAAAATACGCTAAATTTTAATTAAAAACAATTATTTTCATCAAAATAAAATATATGGTTAAATTATAAAATTTTATGGTTTTAAAGTATAAATAGAATATATTTTTACCATTTAATATAATGTAAGTCATTAGCTTTAATTTTACACTGAATTCATAGGTAAAAACATTTCAATCTTTTGCAACGTTTTAACTTTTAAAACCCGTTTTCTTAACAACGAGATTAATTTTAAATTAATTACTGCAATTTATGTGTTTTGAGTTTTGAAAAATGGATTTAATATTTGGAATCATTAGGTTCAAATTATGTTAATAGGCTAATTTTTATTTTTAGACATTAAGAATAGTTACTACGGTAAATTTTATTTACTATAGTTAAAGGTAAATCGGGTAATTAAGGGTAAACATCAGATTATAAAATTACCCTAACACCTGAAAAAATTCTATTGGATGAATAAAAGTTGACCCATATAACCTAAGGGTCTAAATAGATTCATTTCATGGACTTTTGACCATGAAAATGATGTAATTATTATTAAAACCAAAGAAAGTGACAACATGACACACTCTTATATATTATAAGTGTAGTAATTTTAATTTAGTGATAAACTTCATAAAACCTATAATATAAATAGGCTATAGAAATATAATAAAATTATCTACATCATGAGAATTTATTTAGAATTTTTAGGGATTAAATAATTGTCATTATTGGTGACACAATAGTGATGCAGAAATTGTTTATTTAGTGAAAAATAAATAATATAATTTTTATTAAACTAATAGTGACCATAAAAGGCACAAAAACCTGACAAAAACTTATTTTTCATGTAAATGTAAACCATAATAATACAATTGTAGAATAATTGACCATTTGGATTCTTATAAAAGTGATTATGAAACTTATATTATTTTATTTTAAATGATGTTAAAGTTGTCACCTTCATAATTTAATAAATGTAACAATTTAAATGTTGTGATTTTAATATTTTAAATTCAAGTAAAAGTATGATTTTGAAATTTAATAGATTTTTATTCATCATAGGATTTTATTTTTAATTTTTATACAAAAAATATGTATATTAAATAATTATACAAAAATGTTGTAGTAATTATTTTATTAAGAGATATACAAAATAAATGGTTTTAAAAATATTAAAATAAATAATATATGAACAAATTAATGTGCCCCTTGATTTTTTTGATGAATATGACATGTTATAAATCTATTATATATTTTGGTTTGAACATATATTCTGTGTGGGTTTTAATTTAAAATCAAATAATGAATAGTGTCAAAATTGACACTATTGATATTTTATAAAAACAACATATTATTACTTTATTTAAAAATCACAAAAATATTTAAAAATCAAAAAATTATTTAAAAAATACAAATTGAAAATTATGTGATCGAAAAGGTTATAAAGTATCTAATTATGGGAAATTGACAACATTTAAGTATGTTTTTATAACAATTTAAAATTTAGAATTTTATTACCACAAATAAAATTAAATAGATTAAATAATGATAAATCAAGTTGATAAGGTTTAAAATAAACTAAAAACATATCTAAATTTTATTGGTTTATGATATTACAACCCTATATCATCCCATATTCGAATTGAGTAATTTTTTGAGGTTAAGTGGGGTTTCATTTTATTATTAATTAATATTTTTAAGGTTTCCAAACATGCCCCTCTCCTCTCCTATATAAGGGAACCTCCTCCCTCTCCTCTTTACAACAACTTGAGCCTTCAAGCTTGGCAAAACCCTTCCCATTTCTCTTATACACTTACCTATAAACATTATGGAGGTTCTGGTCTTCTCAAAAGACCAACTCTAGTCCCTTAAGAGGAAGCTTAAAGGAGGTGTGTCGAAGAAGAGGTAATCTCTTCTACTGATTCTTTCAAGTTTATTTCTCCTTCAACTCCTTCTTCCTTAGTTGTTTCATTGCAAATTAATAAAATAAGTATCAATAATATAATGATATGATATTATAAATATGAAACAACCCCATTTCACATTCTATCCATCCTACGGAAAACGAAATCACCGCGCGTGCGTACATACAGAATACCATCTCCATGCCGTGGTGTAATTAGTTTTTCCACCACCATCTTACTTGGATGGGTATAACAGTGTAAAGAATAACTATATATGGTTATTATAACATCATACTGATTCTGAGATATTATATCATCCACTCCACTTCTATTTAATAATTATGGGAATGAAACCATTGCTCATGCGTACATACGGACTACCATCTCCACGAACGCGATGAGATTCATTTTACATGATTAACCATTAAAGTATGATTATAAAGTATATATATAATAAATAATCATGAAAGATATTACATAATAATGTTACTGGATTTATGTACATATATTTTTCATTTACTTAATTCCATTAAATTCAATAAGGAAACGAAAACAGCATTCATGCATACGTACGACCTACCATTTCCATGAACAGTGTATTTCATTCCATTTATCGATCTATCATATATATTTATATACTGAATATATATTATATATAAATCATTTTTTATATTTTGGAATTAAGTAAATCACAATATGAGTAATAATATCAAGAACAACAAATCAAAACACCTACGATAAATGAAACGATTTTACCCAAAATGCTGCTTTAACATGGAATTTACAAAAGAACGGGTAATATAAAATCAGAAGTGAAACATATATGATATCATAACAATGAATATGATTCTTTAATAATTCAATGAAATTATTTAAATCATTATACAGGAGGTTCGGATACATATGAATCATATCAGACATAAGGTAAGGGATAATTCTGCAAATCTCATTTTTATATGAGATTGCTTATACATAAGTATTTACTAGGGTATATTTTTCATCCATGTTCATAAAAATGTTTTTCATAAAGTTTTTAATATTCTTCCATGTATTTTTAAAGTCATGTTTAACCCACTTTGACTTTTACTTTGTGTTATGGAGGGAATCTTTCTTTTGTTTACCATACGTGGTACTTTTGGACTTTTCTATTAAAAGTATGAGAAGAATGTTTTTTTACTTATACTACATGAATAGATTTTTACGGTTTTATAAAACATTATTTTCATGAAGCTTACTCTACAATATTTCATGGTTATTTTCAATAAAATCATTTTCTTTTAAAATTGTGTGGCATTTTGTGAAAAGAAAATGATTTTTAAGGAGAAAGGATATTTTCCTCAAGAATTCATTTCAAGTATTTTTATCAAAAACATTTTTCATATAAGATGAAATTATTTCATATGTGTATGTTTCAAGTATAATGTCTCTATGGTCTACATGGTATCAATTTTATTATGATGAAATGATATACATTTGTTTTATATGGATTATGTTATGATGGGATGATGTTTATGAAACCCATTTTATTCTTTGGATTATGATGAATGATTTATGTTTATGTTGTGGCACACATAATAATGATTTCATTATGAGATGGGTGGGACCTATATCTCCCTCCAATGCATTGGGTAAAGATTTATATCTCATGATATAGACATGGATGGAACATTAAGTTAATGTGGTTCAGGGATACAACACTGAAATGAGGAGTGAACTCGATTCAGAAATGGACTTTGTCCACTAAGATTGTCTTGGCAGCAATGCCTTGGAAACTACGGAAATCATATCATGTGCTTAATGGTTTTCCACAATTACATGTTTTCTTCCCATGATATTTTATCATCATTGATGTTCCATTATGATATATGACTTATGTACTTCCAAGATTTATGTTTTTTCTCAAGATTTTGATGTTTAGATTTTATGTTCAAGTTTTTTCATTCAAATGTTTATAGATTGTTTTATGTTCTCTATGTTTACCATTACTGAGCATTTGATATCACCCTTTTTATTTTTTATTTTCCCCAGGATATAAAGAAAATTTTTAGGTAAGAAGACAAAAGTGGAATATCTTTATGAAGGATGTTGAAGATCTTTCACCATGATTAGAAAATTATGTTCCAAGTTTCCAAAGACACTAAACTATTACGATCCTTTGGTGTCTATTTTTGTTATGTATTAAGTATTCTGCAAAAGTAATGTAATGTATATGTACGTCAAGTATGGGTCTCTACAATGAGGAAGGAGAAACTATGAAGGAACATATAGTAATCACCTCTTGATCAACCACTATAGTTCCAGATACACATATGAATGGATATCAAAGGTTAAAAAAATCCAGAATAATGTTTCCTCCTATCTCCGTAGCACTATTGAAATAATTCTATTTATCCATAAACAACTTAACCAAGGGATTAATGACTTTCAAATAGTAGAACTTTTCGTTGAAAGCCCTCATAATAGGTCAAATCCTTGGATTCTCACCCAAAAATGTGAAATGGGAATTTAGATCATGTTTGGTATATACCCAAGAGTGTTAAAATTAAATGTACATAGTGATTGTTTCTCAATTACTTGTGGACACATTTAAACATTACATTACCAGTCCTTACATGTGATCACCATGCTGAAAACTCTACCTCATATCATCCTGATGATTAGCATGAATATCACCCAAAACTGCATGTAGCTCCTCATATACTATATACCAGATCAACTCAGCATCAATTTAAACTAAGGGAGAAAGTGTCCCAAAACGAAGCACAAAAGCCACGATCGGCTCTGTTCTTGTAGTTACATCATAAGACAAGGTTGCAAGATCACTATTATGATCAATCTTCTCAAAAAATACCCCTTAATATCTAGTCCATCTCCAAAAAAATAAAAGGTACACCATGATTTGGTGTACTACTTCCATCATTATCTAAATCATAATTATATAATTTGAGCAACATGGATCCTAGGGAAGGATCCCCCTTAGAGGAAACGTTATCTTCTTCTAAAATAGAAACACCGTAAGCATATTTATTCTCACAAACATCTTTATCATCATCATTATATTATGACTACTCTAAACCAAGTTAAACATATCATGGGAATATTTTCTAATCATCATGTGAAACCACTTCCACTCTAACTAGAGACAACAGAGGAGAAAAAGCACTTAATGAACTAGTGGATTTCTCACCCTTAGTAGATACTCTGCTCTCTCCACTAGAAAATACAACATAACCAATAATGTTCTTTAGAACTGATCTCTACAAGGACACATATTTGACTAAATGATATATCTCCATAAAACTAACTCAAGTAGCTGGACTATTATGGGTATGATAAGTTTATTATTCCCTATCATCTTAAACACCATCATGACCAGATCCTCCACCATTTCTATTCTCATTATCATATCCATTATTTCATTCATATTCATTACCCCATATTTAATATTAGAGACCTCCACCACCTATTTAGAAGATTTAGAAGAATAGATTTATAATTTTCCCATGACCAAAATTCTTTGTGTCATCATCGACATCATCTCACTCACTTAAAATAATTTCTCTGTATGGTAGAGAAACTAGAGGACTTACATGGACAAAAGATACACCATCACTTTTAGGGATGTCAGGGTCACTAAACTCATCTACTATTGTAGTCACCTCCTCATCAACAACTGTAGCAACTTCTTCTTCCTCATTAGAGTACTCTAATATCTCAGATAACTCCAATCCAGGAACAACTATATTTTTTGGTCTATTAGGATGGTATATATGATTAAAATACTAATAGAGATTATCATTGTCTCTATACCACTTCTTAATCCAAGGGATCCAAATCACACTAATCCTTTTATAAATAAACCTTTTCTATCAGAAACCACCACATTGAACTTCAACTTCCTCCTCTTCATCAGTCACAAACATAGTTTCCAATAAAGAAGAAATTAACTTAGGGTAAATGAGATAATTAGATCTTGAGGATGGAATACACCTTTCTATCATGTGTACCATAAGGTATCTACAAGATTGATCATGTCCCCAAATTTCATATGGAAAGGAGATAAACATCATAAAATATAATGGTATTGAAGTCCCCCTTCCTAGTACATAAAAAATGATGGATAAGCATAAAAATAATCTTGAAATATCAATCTAACTCAAAAGAAGTAATCCTTATTAGAGTACTACCATTAGTCAGCTCCAGAAGATAATTTTAATAACTAGATGACTCATTGTAATTGGGTATCATACCTTGATAATCTTCCAAAAATCCTCAATGAGGCGCTTTCAAACACCATTACCATTCTTTTGAAAAAAAATAAAACACCATACCATCAATAATACTTCGAATCAAATATTTCTTCATCCCAAAAAATGAACTCATCGTACTGATAGAATTGATGAAACAACCTAGGTTAGAGTGGTAAATTATTTCTAGAAAACCAGTATACCCATCCTTGGACTTAGATCACCCTTGGCACTAGCAACTTACTGGAAAGAAACCATTTTTCATCTACTTATTTTTTAGAAATAACCAAAATTCACTAACCGTGAGTTCCTCAGTTTGATAACAGTCTAGTTCGGTTCCACTTTCATCTTATTCACTCTTCACGATTCTTCAGAAGACGAAAAATAAGGATGATTGAGCCTCACTATTTCAGTTTAATGAAGGAGAATCAAGGCTTTGAGAAGTCTAAAGGCTGGGAGAGAAAGAGAAGGTGAAAAAACTTGAGAGAGTTATGCCCAAGCGACAATGACTCAAATTCAAAATTTAAGCCCAATATATCATTTAGGTATTCAAAATTATAAAATATAATAAATTATATAATGGAAAAATAGAACAAAAAACTAATCTAAAAATTAATAATGGAAGAAACATATGAAATAAAGACCACTGACTTGTCCAATGGTGACTCACTAACAGTGACTCACCACTAATGACTCGCCAACGGTGACTCACCAATGATGTCTCGCCAATGTTGACTTCCCAATGGTGACCTACTAATTATGACTTTCCAAGGTTGAATCTCCAATGGTGATATGCCAATGGTCACTCCTCAATGTTGACTTTCCAATGGTGACTTTCCAATAGTGACTTTACAATGGTGAATCATTAATGGTGACTTGCTAGTGGTTAATCACCAATGTTGACTCACCAATGAGAACTTCTAATGGGGACTCACCATTGGTGACTCACCAATGATGAATTGACAATGGTGAATCGCCAATGGTGACTCTCTAATGGGGACTCAACAATGGTGAATTTCTAATGTTCAATTTTTAAAAAAAGTAAACATACTTAATTAATATTTTATGAATATTAAAATCTCATAATTTAGTGGTTTTCTTGAAAATATCATTATGGTAATTTTCAGTTCCTATGAATACCAGAGTTATATCACCCTTTTGAAAACAGTATCTCAAAAAGTGATGTATTACATAAATATGCTTTGTTCTAGAGTGACACCCAGTTTTTTTAGAAATATTTATCACACCTGTGTTATCAAAATCTATAAGTACATGTCTGAATTGATATCCATACTCTAATAGAGTGTTTTTCATCCAAAAAATTTGAGCACAACAACTTCCTAAAGCTATGTATGTAACACCTGAGACTTTTATGAGAAATATTTTGTTTTTTTTGTTATATAAATCATCAAAGGAATATTTCAATACACACAACACTATCTTGGCTTGCTTCACATGTAATCGTGACCTTCCTCGATAGCTTGCGTCGTACGCAATACCGAGTTTCACTACACAACGATATACTATTAAAATTTTATTAAAACTAGTCGTTATGAATAGTAATACCCAATTTTTCAAATTTTATAAATTTTAACTTTCAAAATGGACTTCATTTTTGGATTCATAATATCGAAATTAGACTAGGGTGAAATTTTGGTATTTTTCTGAAAACTTTCAATTTTTGATGAATAGTGAAAACACTGGGTTACTATTTAAAAACCGACTTTTTATTTAAATAATTATTTTATTTAAATTTATTTTAGGTCAAAATTGGTACATAATACCTATATAAGTTCAATTCAATTCATTGGAGTCAGTTTATAATAATTTTAGATATATAAAATTTTTATTGAACTTTTCACTCTCTTTTACCCACCTCCTAGGAGAATTTCCAAATTCACATAAAACATAATTTTACCGCTTCTGTGAGTGGAATTTCAAAAATACGAGAGACACGGTTACTATCAAGGAATAAAATGTGGTTCAATGAGATGAAAATAATTTTTCATGAATAGTAACTTTTTACTTTTTTTTACCACGGTTAAAAGTAAAATAGGGCAATTAAGGGTAAAAATGATATTATTATTACCCTAACACATGTCATAATTCTATTAGATAAGTGTAATTCGACCAAAAAAAACTTTAGGAATAAAATATGACCATCTATGCCCACTTGGATTAGATTAGGACATTTATTATTAATTTATTTAAAGAAGGGTTAAAATAGTTAAAATCAAAGTTTAATAACTAAATCATTTTTAATATAGGGTTATACATAAGATAAATTCGACTATAAAATATTCATTAGAAAGATAATTTTTTTTCTACATAATGGTATTTGATTTATAATTTTTGGACATTAAATAATTTAATTTATTTACGACATAATGATGATGCAGTAATTATCTTATTAATGAAATATTGACATAATTGATGTTATAAATACCCAAATAAATGTAATTTGAGACTTTTTATGAATTAAACTAATTTTATAGGTTAATATAACATGTTAGTATTAATTTTATTAACTTTATTATAACGAATCCTTCTTTTATGATTTTCACAAAAATCAATTACCAAATAGTGTCAAAATTTACATAAAATAGTTTTTAAAACTAATATTATATTATTAATTTTTATTTTATTCCTAAAAATCTATGGTTTGTGAAAATTACTTATATAGGTTATATATATTAATAATAAACAACTTGGGGTTCGTTTGGCTTTTTATAGTAATTTTATTAACCTTATAGTGTAATAAAAGAAAAAGACACGGTAAAAGTAAAATTATCTAACTTAAAGTTAATTCTAAATGATAAGGTTAAAATAGATACCAAAACTTTTCTAAATTCTATTTCATTAGAGGTTTTCGACCCATCCCCACATTATCTTCGAAATAAATCAATTTGGAGCTATTAAAAACTGAATATGACTTTATAATAAAATAATATTTTTAGTTTTTCCAAAGGTGCACCTCTCCTCCCTTATAAAAGGGCACCTCCTCCCTCTCTTCCTCACACCACTTTGAGCCTTCAAGCTAGGCCAAACCCTGCAAAATTCTCTTTTCCAGTTCCCTAGAAACATCCTATAGGTCTTGGTCTTCTTCAAAGACCAATTTTAGTGCCCAAAGAGGAGGTATCAAAGAGGCGCTTCAAAGAAGAGGTAATGTCCGTTACCAATTCTTTCAACTTTATTTCTTCTTCCACTTCTTCTTATTTAGTTGTTTCATTATGAGGTAATAATATCAGTATCACTGATATATTGATATGTTATTATAAGTATGAAACAACCCTATTTCACAATGTATCCATCCTACGGATAATGAAATCGCCACGCGTGCGTACGTACGGAATATCGTCTCCACGCCGTGGTGTAATCTATTTTCCACCACCACCATACTTGGATGGGTATAATGGTGAAAATAAATAAATATATATTATTATTGTAAAGTGTTATTGATTCTGAAATAGTATACATATACTCCAATACAATTCTACGATCATGGGAGCGATATCATCGCTCGTGCGTACGTACGGAATACCGTCGCCAAGATGTGATGCGACTCGTTCTACATGATCTTCATTGAATAATGATTATATAAATTAATTGAATGAATGAATATGATATATATTACACTAATACCATTCTGGAAATGAGGTATCTATAACCTAAAAATAATAATAAGAATTTATTCGACAAAACACGCATAAGAACAAAAATTAATAAACACCCGAATAACAAGTAGTAATGAAATATTACTAATAAGAAGCTAAGAATATAACCATATATGATATCATAAAAATAATTATGATTCTTGAATAAGTAAATAAAATTATTTAAATCATTATACAGGAGGTTCAGACACTTATGAAGAAAATCGGACCTAAGGTAAGGGAAAATCTCACAATCTCATTTTTATCCGAGACTGTTTATACTTCAGAATTTACTGGGGAATATTTATCATCCACATCCATGTTTCATCAATATGTAATATTATTTCTATCCACAAAAATTTTTTAAATCCAATTTTACCCGTTGGTGATTTTTTAGTAAAAGATATGAAAGGAATCTTTTGTCGTTTTTAGTACGAGGAACTTTTTGACTTTTCCGGCCAAAGTACGAGAAGAATGTTTTTTAAATTATACGGCCTGAATGGAATTTTATAACTATATATCCATGAAGATTACTTTACAAGTTTTCAAGTTTATTTTTAATAAACTTCTTTTAGTTCAAAATTATATGACATGTTAAGAAAAGAAAATGTTTTTGAAGTAAAAAGGATATTTTCCTCAAGAATGGAGTTCAAGTGTTTTATCAAAATTATTTTCCATCTAAGATAATATAGGGTTCTGTTTCTATCCCTATTTTTACATTGATTTGATTATGTTATGATGAAATTATTTTTATGATGTCCTGTTATCTTTTATGGATTATGTTATGATGATGTGATGTTTAAGAATCCCATTTTTCTTACATGGGTTATGCTATGATGTATGGTTTATGATATTGTGGAACAAATAAGAATGGTATCATTATGAGATGGGTGGGACCTATATCTCCCTACAATTCATTGGGTAAAGATTTATATCTCATGATATAGACATGGATGGAATGGCAGGTTAAACCGGTTTAGTGAAACAGCACTGAAACGAGGAGTGAACTCGGTTCAGAAATGGACTTTGTCCGATAAGATAATCTTGGCAATGAGTCTTGACTAATAATAAATAATTCTCTATGATTATGTGTGTATGACACAAAGTTTCATGTTTTAAGTTATGATTATTGGGATTACATTTCACTACTGTGATTTATCCCATGTTATGAAATTATGATCTCTTTTGCAGGTTAAGATTTCTAAAATGATATGTTCTTATGAATATGATGTGATTGATATTTCTTTTGTTTACCCTTACTGAGCATTTGAGATCACCCTTTTGTATGTTTTCTTTCCCCAGTCCAGGAATAAGGTTATTAATTAGGATATGCCAAAAGGGGCTCTAGATATGATGAAATAAATGGGAGACAATGTAGATGCTTTATGAACCAGTTGTTTATGTT
Organism: Viscum album; assembly: GCA_963277665.1. Lineage (NCBI taxonomy): Eukaryota > Viridiplantae > Streptophyta > Magnoliopsida > Santalales > Viscaceae > Viscum > Viscum album. Next base: position 1,692,119,123 of record OY728143.1, on the reverse strand, counting down.
TCCCAGTTTCTAAAGACTCTATACCTATATGGTCCTTTCCAGGTTTTGTTATATGTTGTAATAAGTGTTCTTAAATTCTAAAGTAATAGAAATTTATGTAAAGTATGGTTCGTTATAGTTGGTATCAGAGGAAAGGTATAATCAACCTTTAGAAACTATAAAGTAAAAGCCTCAGTAAGAACCCTAAGGATAAGTCTAAGCATAGAACACAATCTTAGTGTTTTAAAAAATATCCATGACCAACCTATGATAATACCTTAAGTGTAAAATTTTATTCTTGATTATGTGTTTTTCCTATTATAATCAGTGTTTCTAACACTATTCTTCTTGGTTTTAGTCAATGGATGGAACTCGAAGGAACCATATTAATGCGGAATGCGACGGGAAATGCAATGAATGTCCCCCCTGAGCAACCAAATGTTATGGGAGCTGGAATGAAAAATCTTGTAGCCATGCTCACACAACTTTCTCAAGCTATGAATCATGAAGGACTTCCAAACGAGCAAAGAAAGGAGAAACATTCTATTGAATCCTTCATGAGGCAGCATCCACCTTCATTCAGCAGGTCTTCTGATCCATTAGTGGCTGAAAAATGGATCAGTACCACTGAAAAGATATTTTCAGTTCTTCAATGTTCTGAACATGATAAAGTCATCTTAGCAGTATATCATTTAGAAGGTGATGCTGATCAATGGTTGAATCTTATTAAGAATACGAGTCAAAGGGATGAAATTGAGTCCATGGAATGGGACGAGTTCAAGAACTTATTTTTCAATAAGTACTTCCCTCATATTCTTCGAACAAAGATAGATAAAGAGTTTCTTGAACTGAAGCAAAAGGCTGATGAATCTGTTGGTACATATGAAGCAAATTTTACAAGACTTGCAAGGTATGCTTCTGGTATTATTATCCAATCTGAGAGTAAGATCGATCGATTCTTTAGTGGCTTAAAACCAAGTCTTCGAAGGGCATTATCCATAAGGGACTTCAATAGCTATGAGGGAATCATTCGATGTGATCTCAAAGTTAAGATGGAGATTGGAGTAACCCATCAGTCATATGGGTTTGATAAGAAGAGGAAAATGGAATTCAAAGGAAAATATAAAGAGCACATTGAAAAGAATATGAGTTTTCCCTTATGCTCAAAGTGTGGAAAGAAACATGGATGGATTTTTCTTAAAGGGACAAGTAAATGTTTCAAATGTGTAAAGGAAGGTCATCGGGCATTTGAATGCCGCAATGATGGGAATAAGATGTCTAGTGATGCGAACAAAGAAAATGCTACATAGAGTGCACTTCCTACACTTCAATGTTACAAGTGCAAGGAAATGGGGCATTATGCCAATCAATGCCCTAATCCAAGGGTTTTTGATGATGATCGACGTCAACAAACTCTTAAGGCTAAAGACAAAGGAAAGTCACATACAATTTCTATCAGCGATGTGGAGTACAATAACGAAGTGGTGAAAGGTACACTTACCATCCACTCTAAAGTAGAAAATGTTTTATTTGATTTTGGATCAAACCACTCTTTTATTTCTGAATAATTTTCAAAGGGTATCACCATATTACCTCAACAATTAGATGTTGAGTTAGCTGTGACAACTCCTAATGGAACAACAGTTGCATCAAAAGTTTATAATTCTTCTTCGATTGAAGTTTGTGGGAAAGTGCTTCCTGCAAATCTTGTGATCCTTCCTATAGTGGAATTTTATGTGATTCTTGGCATGGATTGGCTTACTTTATATGGAGCTCATATCAATTTCCAAAGAAGGGAAGTCACATTTCATATTCCGGATCAATCTATGATCGTGTATCGATGCAAGGATGAACATAACATTCTAGTGGAAATTTCTTCCATCTTATGGGACTTGATTCCACTAAATGAAGGTTATTTATCTCAAATGGTTGGTGAGAAACTCACGATTAAGAATATGACCATTGTACTGGAGTTTTATGATGTCTTTCCAGAGGAATTTCCGGGTCTTCCACCAAATCTTGAAGTTGAGTTTTCAATAGAACTCGTACCGGGTGCTTTTCCTATTTCAAAGACACCTTATAGAATAGCCCCAATTGAGTTGCAGGAATTGAAGAAGCAACTCCAAGGGAATATTGATAAGGGATTCATACGCCCTACTGCGTCACCTTGGGGAGCAACTGTTCTGTTTGTTAAGAAGAAAGATGGATCAATGAGACTCTGAATTGATTATCTAGAACTTAACAAGATCACTATCAAAAACAAATATCCTCTCCCGTGCATTGATGACTTATTTGACCAACTATGTGGAGCTCAATACTTTTCCAAGATTGATCTTCGTTCAAGGTATCATCAATTAAGGGTCAAAAGGGAGGATATACTAAAGACGACTTTCCGTACAAGCTATGGACTCTATGAATTTATAGTGATGCCATTTGGTCTTACTAATGCCCCTGCTATCTTCATGGATCTGATGAATAGAGTCTTTAGAGACTATCTTGATTAGTTTGTGGTAGTCTTTATAGACGATATTATTATCTATTCAAAGAGGAAGTAAGAACATGAAGATCACTTGAGAATTGTATTGAAGAACCCGAGAAAGGAGAAGCTTTATGCCAAATTTACCAAGTGTGAATTTTGGATTCAAAAAGTTGCATTTTTGGGTCACATAATCACAAAAGAGGGGATATCTGTGGATCCAGCAAAAACAGAGGTTATCGAAAGATGGTCAAGACCAACAACAGTAACTGAGATCCAAAGTTTTCTTGGTTTGGATGGATATTATCGACGTTTTATGAAAGATTTTTCACGATTATGTAATCCACTCACCAAGTTGACTCGAAAAGGAGTTAAGTTTGTTTGGACGGAGTAATGTGAAGAGAATTTCAAAGAGTTGAAAATAAGGTTATCCAGTGCACCTGTACACACTTCCTTATAGTGGAGAAAGGTTTGTGATCTACAGCGATGCACCCAAGAAGGCGTTGGGGTGTGTTCTTATGCAAAATGATATGGTGATAGCTTATGCCTCACGATAGTTGAAAATACATGATCAAAATTACCCAAATCATGATTTGGAGTTAGATGCGGTAATATTTGCATTAAAGATTTGGAGGCATTAACTTTGTGGAGAAAGGTGTGATATTTATACTGATCATAAAAGTTTAAAGTGTATTTTGACACAAAAGGAGATGAATATGCACCAAAGAAGATGGTTGGAGCTGATTAAGGATTAAGGCTTCTCAATTCATTACCACCCTTGGAAAGCAAACAAGGTGGCAGATGCATTAAGTCGACAAGACCATGCCAGTTTATCCATGATGAGGATCACAAAAGATCCAATATTTATGGATTTACAAAGGATGGATCTTGGAATTATAATGGAAGGGGAAAAATTGTATCTCTATCAAATGAATGTTCAACCATCTATACATGTGAAGATTAAAGAGGCACAGAAAGAATATGTAGAGTTACAAAAGAAGGTGAGAAATGTTCCTGAATTAAACCTTGATTGTGATGGAATAATAAAGTTCAGGAATCAGGTTTGTGTTCCTCCCATCCCAGAATTAAAGAAGGATTTTCTAGATGAAGCTCATAGTTCTTCATTCTCTATTCATCCTGGAAGCACGAAGATGTATAGGGACCTGAAAGAGTACTTCTGGTGGGATGGCATGAAAAGAGATGTTGCTGAATATGTCTCTCGATGCTTGGTTTGTCATCAAGTTAAAGCTGAGGGACAGAAGTCTAAGGGGATGTTACAACCATTACCCATACCAGTATGGAAATGGGAAAACATTACTATGGACTTTGTCACTGGACTTCCTAAAACAACCAAAGGCAATAATGTTATCTGGGTCATAGTTGATTGTCTTACAAAGTCGGCACACTTCATCGCTATTAGAGAGGATTTCTCTCTGGATCAGCTTGCCAGGATATATGTGTAGGAAGTGGTAAGATTGCATGGAGTACCACTTTATATTATATCTAATCGGGATCCGAGGTTTACATCATAGTTCTAGCGAAGTCTTCAGCATACTCTGGATACAGAGTTGAGTTTCTGCACTGCTTATCATCCTCAGATAGACGGTCAGTCTGAGAGGACAATTCAAACTCTAGAAGATATGTTGAGAGCTTGCTCTATGGATTTCAATGGTGTTTGGGATTAACACCTGCCTTTGGTAGAATTTTCTTATAATAATAGCTTTCACTCCAGTATTCAGATGACTCCTTATGAAGCTCTCTATGGAAATAAATGCAGGACTCCAACTTGCTGGGATGAAGTTGGGGAAAGAAAGCTCTTAGGACCTGGTCTTGTTGATGAGAGGGCAGAAAAGGTCAGATCTATTCAACAACACATAAGAGCAGCTCAGAGTCGACAAAAAAGTTATGCCGATAACCGAAGAAAAGACCTAGAGTTTGAAGTGGGTGATAAAGTGTTCTTACGAATATCCCCTTGGAAAAGAGTAATGAGATTTGGAAACAAGGGAAAGCTGAGCCCTAGATATATCGGTCCTTTCGAAATACTAGATCATGTTGGGAAGGTATCTTACCGATTGGCGCTTCCACCAAATCTCTCTCAAGTTCACGATTTGTTCCATTTATCTCTCCTGAGAAAGTACATACCTAATCCTTCACATGTACTCAGCTCAGAAGTTGTACCGCTGGAGCAAGATATTTCTTATGAAGAACAGCCGATAGAGATTCTAGATCGTAGCGAAAAATTCCTACAGAACAAGACCACTCACTTGGTGAATGTTTTATGGAGGAACCACCAATTAGAAGAAGCTACATGGGAGCTTTAGGATATGATGAGGGAGAGGAATCCTCATCTGTTTGTTACAAAATGACGAATTTCGAGGGCGAAATTCATTTTAAGGGGGTAGAATGTAACACCCAATAATTTTATGAGAAATATTTTGTTTTTTTGTTATATAAATCATCAAAAGAATCTTTCACTGCACACAACACTAGCTTGGCTTTCTTTACACACAATCACAACCTTCCTCGATAGCTTGCGTCGTACGCAATACCGAGTTTAACTAAACAACGATATGCTATTAAAATATTATTAAAACTAGTAGTTATGAATAGTAATACCCACGTTTTGAAATTTATAAATTTTATCCTTCAAAATGGACTTCATTTTTTGATTCGGAATATCAAAATGAGCCTAGGGTGAAATTTTGGTATTTTTCTGAAAACTTTCAATTTTTGATGACTAGTGAAAACACTGGGTTACTATTTAAAAACAGACTTTTTATTTAAATAATTATTTTATTTAAATTTATTTTAGGTCAAAATTGGTACATAATACCTATATAAGTTCAATGCAATTCATTGGAGTCATTTTATAATAATTTTAGATATATAAAAATTTTATTGAACTTTTCACCGTCTTTTACCCACCTCCTAGGAGAATTTCCAAATTCACATAAAACATAATTTTACCGCTTATGTGAGTGGAATTTTAAAAATACGAGAGACATGGTTAATATAAAGGACTAAAATGTGGTTCAATGAGATGAAAATAATTTTTGGTGATTAGTAACTTTTTACTTTTTTTTACCATAGTTAAAAGTAAATAGGGTAATTAAGGGTAAAAATGATAGTATTGTTACCCTAAAACATGTCCTAATTCTATTGGATAAGTTTAATTCGACCAAAAACAACCTTAGGAATAAAAGATGACAATTTAGGCCAACTTGGATTATATTAGGACATTTATTATTAATTTATTTAAAGAAGGGTTAAAATAGTTAAAATAAAAGTTTAATAACTAAATCCTTTTTAATATAGGGTTATACATAAGATAAATTCGACTATAAAAATTAATTAGAAATCTAAAAAGATTTCCTACATCATGGTATTTTATTTATAATTTTTATATATTAAATAATTTAATTTATTTAGGACATAATGATGATGCAGTAATTATCTTATTAATGAAATATTGACATAATTGATGTTATAAATACCCAAATAAATTTAATTTTAGACTTTTTTATGAATTAAACTAATTTTATAGGTTAATATGACATGTTAGTATTGATTTTATTAACTTTTTTCAAACTAATCTTTCTGTTATGAGTTTCAAAAAAATCAATTACCCAATAGTGTCAAAATTGACAGAAAATAGTTTTTAAAACAAATATTATATTATTAATAGTTATTTTATTCCTAAAAATATAAGGCTTGGCCAAATGACTTATATAAGGTTATATATATTAATAATAAACAACTTGGGGTTCTTTTGGCTTTGTATTGTACGTTTATTAACCTTATAGTTTAAGCAAACAAAAAGACACGGTAAAAGTAAAATTATCTAACTTAAAGTTAAATCTAAATGATAAGGTTAAAATAGAAACCTAAACTTGTCTAAATTCTATTGTATGAGATGATTTAGACCCCTCCCCACCTTATCTTAGAAATATATCAATTTGAAGCTATTAAAAACCTAATATGACTTTATAATAAAATAATATTTTTAGTTTTTCCAAAGGTGCCCCTCTCCTCCCTTATAAAAGGGCACTTCCTCCCTCTCTTCATCACACAACTTTTAGCCTTCAAGCTCGTATAACCCCTGAAAAATTCTCTTATACACTTCCATATAAACATCCTAGAGGTCCTGGTCTTCTTCAAAGACCAATTTTAGTGTCCTAAGAGGAGGTCTCAAAGAGGCGCTTCAAAGAAGAGGTAATGTCCGTTACCGATTCTTTCAACCTTATTTCTTCTTCCACTTCTTCTTATTTAGTTGTTTCATTATGAAGTAATAACATTAGTATCACTCATATACTGATATGTTATTATAATTATGAAACAACCCTATTTCACCATCTATCCATCCTACGGAAAATGAAATCACCGCGCGTGCGTACGTACGGAATACCGTCTCCACGCCGTGGTGTAATCTATTTTCCACCACCACCTTACTTGGATGGGTATAATGGTGCAAATAAATAACTATATATGATTATTGTAAAGTGGTATTGATTATGAAATAGTATACATACACTCCAATACAATTCCACGATCATGGGAATGATATCATCGCTCGTGCGTACGTACGGAATACCGTCTCCACGATGTGATGCGACTCATTATACACGATCTTAATTGCATAATGATTATATAAATTAATTGAATGAATGAATATGATATATATTACACTAATACCATTCTTTAAATGAGGTATCTATAACCTAAAAATAATAATAATAATTTATTTGACAAAACACGCATAAGAACAAAAAGTAATAAACACCCGAATAACAAGTAGTAATGAAATATTACTAATAAGAAGTTAAGAATATAACCATATATGATATCATGAAAATAATTATGATTCTGGAATAAGTCAATAACCATATTTAAATCATTATACAGGAGTTTTGGACACTTACGAAGCAAATCAAACCTAAGGTAAGGGAAAATCTCACAATCTCATTTTTATCCGAGATTGTTTATACTTCATAATTTAATGGGGCATATTTATAATACACATACATGTTTCCTAAATATGTAATATTATTTAAATCCACCTACAATTCTTTAAATCAAATTTTACCCATTAGTGAGTTTTTAGTAAAAGATATGAAAGGAATCTTTTGTCGGGTTTAGTACGAGGTACTTTTTGACTTTTCCGGCCAAAGTACGAGAAGAATGTTTTTTTAACTTATACGGCCTGAATGGAATTTTAGAACATTATATCCATGAATCCTCCTTTACATGTTTTCAAGTTTATTTTTAATCAACTTCTTTTAGTTCAAAATTATATGACATGGTAAGAAAAGAAAATGTTTTTGAAGTAAAAAGGATATTTTCCTCAAGAATGGAGTTCAAGTGTTTTATCAAAATTATTTTCCATCTAAGATAATATAGGGTTATATTTCTATCACTATTTTTACATTAATTTGATTATGTTTTGATGGAATTATTTTTATGATGTCCTTTTATCTTTTATGGATTATGTTATAATGACGTGATGTTTAAGAATCCCATTTTTATTACATGGGTTATGCTATGATGTATGGTTTATGATTTTGTGGCACACATAAGAATGGTATCATTATGAGATGGGTGTGACCTATATCTCCCTCCAATGCATTGGGTAAAGATTTATATCTCATGAGATAGACATGGCTGGAACAATAGGTTAAACCGGTTCAGTGAAACAGGATTTAAATGAGGAGTGAACTCGGTTCAGAAATGGACTTTGTCCGCTAAGATAGTCTTGGAAATGAGTCTTGACTAATAAGAAATTATTCTCTATGATTATGTGTGCATTCCAAAAAGTTTCAAGTTTTAAGTTATGATTATTGGGATTTAATTTCAATACTATGATTTATCCCATGTTATGACGTTATGATCTCTTTTGCAGGTTAAGATTTCCAAAATGATATGTTCTTATGAATACGATGTGATTGATATTTCTTTTGTTTACCCTTATTGTGCATTTGATATCACCCTTTTGTATGTTTTCTTTCCCCAGGTTAGGAAGAAGGTTATTAAGTATGATATGCCAAAAGGGACTCTAGAAATGATGAAATAAATGGGATACAATGTAGATTCTTTATGAACCAGTTGTTTATGTTTCCCAGTTTCTAAAGACTCTATACCTATACGGTCCTTTACTGGTTTTGTTATATGTTGTAATAAGTGTGCTTCAATTCTGAAGTAATAACAATGTATGTAAAGTATGGGTCGTTATAGTTGGTATCAGAGGAAAGGTATAGTAAACCTTTGGAAACTAGGAAGTGAAAGCCTTAGTAAGAACCGTAAGGATAAGTCTAAGCATAGAACACAATCTTAGTTTTTAAAAATGCCCATGAACAACCTATGATAATACCTTAAGTGTAAAATTTTATTCTTTATTATGTGTTTTCCTATTATAATCAGTGTTACTCACACTATTCTTCTTGGTTTTAGTCAATGGCAGGAACCCGAAGGAACCGTGTTAATGAGGAATGCGACGGGCAATGCAATGATTGTCCCCCTGAGCAAACAAATGTTATGGGAGCTAGAATGAAAAATCTTGTAGCCATGCTCACAAAACTTTCTCAAGCTATGAATCATGCAGGACTTCCAAACGAGCAATGGAAGGAGCAATATTCCGTTGAATCCTTCATGAGGAAGCGTCCACCTTCATTCAGTGGGTCTTCTGATCCATTAGTGGCTGAACAATGGATCAGTACCACTGAAAAGATATTTTCAGTTCTTCAATGTTCTGACCATGATAAATTCATCTTATCAGTATATCGTTTGGAAGGTGATGCTGATCAATGGTGGAATATTATTAAGAATACGAGGCAAAGGGATGAAATTGAGTCCATGGAATGGGACGAGTTCAAGAACTTATTTTTCAATAAGTACTTCCCTCGTATTCTTCAAACAAAGATGGAGAAGGAGTTTCTTGAACTGAAGAAAAAGGATGATGAATCTGTTGGTACCTATGAAGCAAATTTTACAAGACATGCAAGGTACGCTTCTGGTATTATTATCCAACCTGAGAGTAAGATCGATCGATTCTTTAGTGGCTTAAAACCAAGTCTTCGAAGGGCATTATCCATAAGGGACTTCAATAGCTATTAGGAAATTGTTCGATTTTCTCTCAAAGTTGATATAGAGATTGGAGTAACCCATCAGTCATTTGGGTTTGATAAGAAGAGGAAAATGGAATTCAAAGGAAAATATAGAGCGCACACTGAAAAGAAGATGAGTTTTCCCTTATGCTCAAAGTGTGGAAAGAAATATGGAGGGAGTTGTCTTAAAAGGACAAGTAAATGTTTCAAATTTGGAAAGGAAGGTCATTGGGCATTTGAATGCCACAATGATGGGAAGAAGATCTCTAGTGATGCGAACAAAGAAAAGGCTACACAGAGTACACCTCCTACACTTCAATGTTACAAGTGCAGGGAAATGGGGCATTATGCTAATCAATTCCCTAATCCAAGGGTTTTTGATGATGATCTACATCAACAAACTCTTAAGGATAAATAAAACGAAGTCACATGCAATTTCTATCAGCTATGTGGAGTACGATAACGAAGTGGTGAAAGGTACACTTACCATCCACTCTAAAGTAGAAAATGTTTTATTTGATTATGAATCCACCCACTCTTTTATTTCTGAAGAATTTTCTAAGGGTATCACTGTATTACCTCAACAATTAGATGTTGAGTTAGCTGTGACAACTCCTAATGGTACAACAGTCACATCAAAAGAATATAATTCTTCTTCGATTGAAGTTTGTGGGAAAGTTCTTCCTAAAAATCTTGTGATCCTTCCTATAGTGGAATTTGATGTTATTCTTGGCATGTATTGAATTTCTTTATATGGAGCTCATATCAATTTCCAAAGAAGGGAAGTCACATTTCATATTCTAGATCAATCTATGATTGTCTATCGATGCAAGGATGAACATAACCTTCCAGTTGAAATTTCCTCCATCTTATGAGTCTTGATTCCACTAAATGAAGGTTATTTATCTGAAATGTTTGGTGAGAAACTCACGATTAAGAATATTCCCATTGTACGGGAGTTTGATGATGTCTTTCTAGAGTAATTTTCGGGTCTTCCACCAAATTTTGAAGTTGAGTTTTCAATAGAACTCGTACCGGGTGCTTTGCCTATTTCAAAGACACCTTATAGAATGACCCCAATTGAGTTGCATGAATTGAAGAAGAAACTCCTAGAGAACCCTGATAAGGGATTCATATGCCCTAGTGCGTCACCTTGGATAGCACCTATTATGTTTGTTAAGAAGAAAGATGGATCAATGAGACTCAACATTGATTATAGAGAACTTAACAAGATCACTATCAAGAACAAATATCCTCTCTCGTGCATTGATGACTTATTTGACCAACTACGCGGAGCTCAATACTTTTCCAAGATTGATCTTCATTTAGGGTAGCATTAATTAAGGGTCAAAAGGGAGGATATACCAAATACGGCTTTCCGTACAAGTTATGGACACTATGAATTTATAGTGATGCCATTTGATCTTACTAATTCCCCTACTATCTTCATGGATCTGATGAATAGAGTCTTTAGAGTCTATCTTGATCAGTTTGTGGTATTCTTTATAGACGATATTCTTATCTATTCAAGGATCAAGGAAGAACTTGAATATCACTTGAGAATTGTATTGAAGACCCTGAGAAAGGAGAAGCTTTATGCCAAATTTACCAAGTGTGAATTTTGGCTTCAAAAAGTTTCATTTTTGGGTAACATAATCTCAAAATAGGGGATATCTGTGGATCCAGCAAAAACAGAGGGTATTGAAAGATGGTCGAGACTAACAACAGTAAATGAGATCCGAAAGTTTCTTGGTTTGGATGGATATTATCGACGTTTTGTGAAAGCTTTTTCATGATTATCTAATCCACTCACCAAGTTGACTCGGAAAGGAGTTAAGTTTTTTTGGAAGAAGGAATGTGAAGAGAATTTCAAGGAGTTGAAAAGAAGGTTATCCAGTGCACCTGTACTCACACTTCCTTGTAGTGGAGAAAGGTTTTTGATCTACATTGATGCATCCAAGAAGGGGCTGGGGTGTGTTATTATGCAAAATGATATGGTGATATCTTATGCCTCACGACAGTTGAAAATACATGAGCATAATTACCCAACTCATGATTTGGAGTTAGCTGCGGTAATCTTTTCATTAAAGATTTGGAGGCATTATCTTTATGGAGAAAGGTGTGATATTTATACTGATCATAAAAGTTTAAAGTATATTTTCACACAAAAGGAGCTGAATATGCACCAAAGAAGATGGTTGGAGATGATTAAAGATTACGACTGCTCAATTCATTACCACCCTGGGAAAGAAAACAAGGTGGAAGATGCATTAAGTCGACAAGACCATGCCAGTTTATCAATGATGAGGATCACAAAAGATCCAATATTTATGGATTTACAAAGGATGTATCTTGGAATTATAATTGAAGGGGAAAAATTGTATCTTTCTCAAATTAATGTTCAACCATCTATACAAGTGAAGAATAGAGTCACATAAATAAGATGTAGAGTTACAAAAGAAGGTGAGAAATGTTCCTGAATTCAACCTTGATTGGGATGGGATAATAAAGTTCAGGAATCGGGTTTGTGTTCCTCCCATCCCAGAATTAAGGAAGGAGTTGCTGGATAAGGATCATAGTTCTTCATTCTCTATTCATCCTGGAATCATGAAGATGTATAGGGACCTGAAAGAGTACTTCTGGTGGGATGGCATGAAAAGAGATGTTGCTGAATATGTCTCTCGATGCTTGGTTTGTCAGCAAGTTAAAGCTGAGAGACAGAAGTCTAAGGGGACTTTACAACCATTAACCATACCAGAATGGAAATGGGAAAACATCACTATGGACTTTGTCACTGCACTTCCTAAAACATCCAAAGGCAATAATTCTATCTGGGTCATAGTTGATATACTTACAAAGTCAACACACTTCATCGCTATTAGAGAGGATTTCTCTCTGGATCAGCTTGCTAGAATATATGTGAAGGAAGTGGTAAGATTGTCTGGAGTACCACTTTCTATTATATCTGATTGGGATCCGAGGTCTACCTCAAAGTTCTGGCGAAGTCTTCAGCATACTCTGGATACGGAGTTGAGTTTCAGCACTGCTTATCATCCTTAGACAGACGGTCATTCTAATAAGACAATTCAAACTCTATAAGATATGTTGAGATCTTTCTCTATGGATTTCAAAGGTAGTTGGGATCAACACCTGCCTTTGGTGGAATTTTCTTATAATAATAGCTTTCACTCCAGTATTCATATGGCTCCTTATGAAGCTCTCTATGGAAAGAAAAGCAGGACTCCAACTTGCTGGGATGAAGTTGGGGAAAGAAAGCTATTATGACCTGATCTTGCTGACGAGATGGCAGAAAAGGTCAGATATATTCAACAACATATAAGAATATCTTAGAGTCGACAAAAAAGTTATGCCGATAACCGAAGAAAAGACCTAGAGTTTGAAGTGGGTGATAAAGTGTTCTTACGAATATCTCCTTGGAAAAGAGTAATGAGATTTGGAAAGAAGAGAAAACTAAGCCCTAGATATATCGGTCTTTTCGAAATACTAGATCGTGTTGGGAAGGTAGCTTACTGATTGGCACTTCCACCGAATCTCTCTCAAGTTCACGATGTGTTCCATGTATCTCTATTGAGAAAGTACATACCTGATCCTTCACATGTACTCATCTTAGAAGTTGTACCGTAGGAGGAAGATATTTCTTATGAAGAACAACCGATAGAGATTCTGGATCGTAGCAAAAAAGTCCTACGGAACAAGACCACTCTCTTGGTGAATGTTTTATGGAGTAACCACCAGTTAGAAGAAGCTACATGGGAGCTTGAGGATATGATGAGGGAGAGGTATCCTCATCTGTTTGTTACAAAGTGAAGAATTTCGAGGGTGAAATTCATTTTAAAGGGGGTAGAATGTAACACCCGAGACTTTTATGAGAAATATTTTGTTTTTTTGATATATAAATCATCAAAGTAATCTTTCACTACACGCAACACTAGCTTGGCTTGCTTTACACGCAATCCCGACCTTCCTCGATAGCTTGTGTCGTACGCAATACAGAGCTTCACTAAACAACGGTATGATATTAAAATATTATTAAAACTAGTCGTTATGAATAGTAATACCCACTTTTTGAAATTTTATAAATTTTATCTTTCAAAATGGACTTCTTTTTTGGATTCTGAATATCGAAATTAGCCTAGGGTGAAATTTTGGTATTTTTCAGAAAACATTCAATTTTTGATGAATATTGAAAACACTGGGTTACTATTTAAAAAATGACTTTTTATTTAAATAATTATTTATTTAAATTTATTTTAGGTCAAAATTGGTACATAATACCTATATAAGTTCAATTCAATTCATTGGAGTCATTTTATAATAATTTTAGATATATAAAAATTTTATTGAACTTTTCACCGTCTTTTACCCACCTCCTAGGAGAATTTGAAAATTCACATAAAACTTAATTTTACCACTTCTTTGAGTGTAATTTCTAAAATCCTAGAGACACGGTTCATATCAAGACTAAAATGTGTTTCAATGAGATGAAAATAATTTTTGGTGAATAATAACTTTTTACTTTTTTTTACCACAGTTAAAAATAAATATGGTAATTAAGGGTAAAAATGATATTATTATTACCCTAAAACATGTCCTAATTATATTTGATAAGTGTAATTCGACCAAAAAAACCTTAGGAATAAAATATGACCATTTAGGCCCACTTGGATTAGATTAGGACATTTATTATTAATTTATTTAAAGAAGGGTTAAAATAGTTAAAATCAAAGTTTAATAACTAAATCATTTTTAATATAGGGTTATACATAAGATAAATTGGACTATAAATTTTCATTAGAAATATAAAAAGATTTCTTACATAATTTTATTTTATTTATAATTTTTAGACATTAAATAATTTAATTTATTTATGACACAATGATGATGCAGTAATTATCTTATTAATGAAATATTGACATAATTGATCTTATAAATACCCAAATAAATGTAATTTGAGACTTTTTATGAATTACAATAATTTAATAGGTTCATATGACATGTTATTATTGATTTTATAAATTTTATTTCGAACTATTCTTTCTATTATGAGTTTCACAAAAATCAATTACCAAATAGTGTCAAAATTGACAAAAAATAGTTTTTAAAACAAATATTATATTATTAATTGGTATTTTATTCCTAAAAATCTAAGGTTCCGCCAAATGACTTATATAAGGTTATATATATTAATAATAAAATACTTTCGGTTCGTTTGGCTTGTTATAGTAAGTTTATTAACATTATAGTGTAAGAAAACAAAAAGACACGGTAAAAGTAAAATTATCTAACTTAAAGTTAAATCTAAATGATAAGGTTAAAATAGAAACATAAACGTGTATAAATTATATTTTATGAGAGGATTTCGACCCATCCCCACCTTATCTTTTGAAATAAATCAATTTGGAGCTATTAAAACCGAATATGACTTTATAATAAAATAATATTTTTAGTTTTTCCAAAGGTGCCCCTCTCCTCCCTTATAAAAGGGTACCTCCTCCCTCTCTTACTCACACCACTTTGAGCCTTAAATCTCGGGAAAACCCTGAAAAATTCTTTTCTCCACTTCCCTAGAAGCATCCTAGATGTCCTGGTATTCTTAAAAGACCAATTTTAGTGCCCTAAGAGGAGGTCTCAAAGAGGCTCTTTAAAGAAGAGGTAATGTCCGTTACCGATTCTTGCAACTTTTTTTCTTCTTCCACTTCTTCTTATTTAGTTCTTTCATTATGAATTAATAACATAAGTATCAATCATATAATTATATTTTATTATAAGTATGAAACAACCCTATTTCACCATCTATCCATCCTACGGAAAATGAAATCACCGCGCGTGCGTATGTACGGAATACCGTCTCCACGCCGTGGTGTAATCTATTTTACACCACCACCTTACTTGGATGGGAATAATGGTGAAAATAAATAACTATATATGATTATTGAAAAGTGGTATTGATTCTGAAATAGTATACATACACTCCAATACAATTCCACGATCATGGGAACGATATCATCGCTCGTGTGTACATACGGAATACCGTCTCCACGATGTGATGCGACTCATTCTACATGATCTTAATTGAATAATGATTATATAAATGAATTGATTTAATGAATATGATATATATTACACTAATACTGTTCTGGAAATGAGGTATCTATAACGTAAAAAGAAGAATAAGAATTTATTCGACAGAACACGCATAAGAACAAAAAGTAATAAACACCCGAATAACAAGTAGTAATGAAATATTACTAATAAGAAGCTAAGAATATAACCATATATGATATCATAAAAATAAGTATGATTCTGGAATAAGTCAATAAAATTTTTTAAATCATTATACAGGAGTTTCGGATACTTACGAAGCAAATCAGACCTAAGGTAAGGGAAAATCTCACAATCTCATTTTAATCCGAGATTGTTTATACTTCAGAATTTACTAGGGAATATTTATCATACACGTCCATGTTTCCTAAATATGTAATATTATATCCATCCACCTGCAATTGTTTAAATCCAATTTTACCCATTGGTGAGTTTTAAGTAAAATATATTATTGGAATCTTTTGTCGTTTTTAGTACGAGGTACTTTTTAACTTTTCCAGCCAAAGTACGAGAAAAATGTTTTTTAACTTATACGGCCTGAATGGAATGTTAGAACATTATATCCCTGAATCTTCCTTTAGATGTTTTCAAGTCTATTTTTAATCAACTTCTTTTAATTCAAAATTATATGACATTTTATGAAAAGAAAATGTTTTTGAAGTAAAAAAGGATATTTTCCTCAAGAATGGAGTTCAAGTGTTTTATCAAAATTATTTTCCATCTAAGATAATATAGGGTTATGTTTCTATACCTATTTTTACATTTATTTGATTATGTTATGATGGAATTATTTTTATGATGTACTTTTATCTTTTATGGATTATGTTATGATGACGTAATGTTTAATAATCCCATTTTTATTACATGGGTTATGCGATGATGTATGGTTTATGATTTTGTGGCACACATAAGAAAGGTATCATTATGAGATGGGTGGGACCTATATCTCCCTCCAATGCATTGGGTAAAGATTTATATCTCATTAGATATACATAGCTGGAATGACAGGTTAAACTGGTTCAGTGAAACAGGACTGAAACGAGGAGTGAACTCGGTTCATAAATGGACTTTGTCAGCTAAGATAGTCTTGGAAATGAGTCTTGACTAATAAGAAATGATTCTATATGATTATGTATGTATGACAAAAAGTTTCATGTTTTAAGTTATGATTATTGGGATTACATTTCACTACTATGATTTATCCCATGTTATGAGATTATGTTCTCTTTTTAAGGTTAAGATTTCCAAAATGATATGTTCTTATTAATATGATGTGATTGATATTTCTTTTGTTTACCCTTACTAAGCATTTGAGCTCACACTTTTGTATGTTTTCTTTCCCCAGGTCAGGAAGAAGGTTATTAAGTAGAATATTCCAAAAGGGACTCTAGATATGATAAAATAAATGGGAGACAATATAGATTCTTTATGAACCAGTTGTTTATGTTTCCCAGTTTCTAAAGACTCTATATGTAGAGACCCGAAGCTTGACGTACATGGAAATTACATTACTTTTTCGGAATACTTAATACATAACAAAAACAGACACACAAGGACCGTAATAGTTTAGTGTCTTTGGAAACTCGGAATATAATCTTCTAAACATGGTGAAAGATCTTCAACATCTCCCATAAAGATCTTCCCCTTTTTTTACCTAAAACCTTTCTTTATATCCTGGGGAAAAGAAAACATAAAAGGGTGAGCTCAAATGATCAGTAAGGGTAAACAAAGGAAATATCAATCACATCATATTCATAAGAACATAACATTTTAAAAATCTTAACCTGGAAAAGAGAGCATAATTTCATAACATGGGATAAATCATAGTAGTGAAATGAAATCCCAATAATCATAACTTAAAACATGAAACTTTGTGGCATACACACATAATCATATATAATCATATCTTATTAGTCAAGACTCATTGCCAAGACTATCTTAGTGGACAAAGTGCCTTTCTGAACCGAGTCACCCTCGTTTCAGTCATGTTTCACTGAACTGGTATAACCTACCATTCCAGCCATGTCTATCTCATGAGATATAAAATCTTTACCCAATGCATTGGAGGGAGATATAGATCGCACCCATCTCATAATGAAACCATTCTTATGTGTGCCACAAAATCATAAACCATACATCATTGCATAACCCATGTAATAAAAATGGGAATCTTAAACATCATGAAATCATAAAACAATTCATATACGATAAAGGAATTCATAAAAATAATTCCATCACAACATAATCAAATCAATGTAATAATAGGGATAAAAACAGAACCCTTTATTATCTTAGATGGAAAATAATTTTTATAAAACACTTGATCTTCATTCTTGAGGAAAATATCCTTTCTACTTCAAAAATACTTTTCCTTTCTTAACATGTCATAAAATTTTAAACTAAAAGAAGTTGATTAAAAATAAACTTGAAAACTTGTAAAGGAAGCTTCTTGGAAATAATGTTTTAAAAATCCATACATGCCGTATAAGTTAAAAAAAACATTCTTTTCGTACTTTTGTCGGAAAAGTCAAAAAAGTAGCTCGTATGAAAAATGACAAAAGATTCCTTTCATATCTTTTACTAAAAACTCACCGAAGGGTAAAATAGGATTTAAAAAATTGTAGGTGAATGGAAATAATATTACATATTGATGAAACATGGATGTGGATGATAAAATACACCCTAGTAAATACTAAAGTATAAACAATCTCGGATAAAAATGAGATTGTGATATTTCCCTTAACTTAGGTCCGATTTGCTTTGTAAGTGTCCGAACCTCCTATATAATGATTTAAATAATGTCATTGACATATTAAAGAATCATATTAATTGTTATTATATCATATATGGTTCACTTATGTCTTTATATTACCCGTTCTTTTGAAAATTCATGTTAAAGTAGCGTTTTGGGTAAAATCATCTCATTTGTCGTTCGTGTTTTAACTTGTAATTATTCATATGATTACATAGATAATGATTACTTAATTCCAGAATATAAAACATGATTTATATATAATATATACTCAGAAAATATATATATATAACAGATCAGTAAATGGAAAGAAATACACCGTTCATGGAGATGGTAGACCGTTCGTACGCATGAACGCTGTTTTGGTTTCCTTATTGAGTTGAATGGAATTAAGTTGATGACATACATATATATACACATAAATACAGTAGCTTTATAATGTCATATATTTCATTATTATTGCTTATATATACTTTATAATCATTCTTAAATGGTTAACATGGAGAATGAATCTCATCGCGTCGTGGAGACGGTAGTCCGTACGTACGCACGAGCGATGATATCATTTACATAATTATTGAATTGAATTGGAGTGGATGATACAATATATCAGAATCATTATTATGTTATAATAACTATGTATAGTTATTATTTACACCATAATACCCATCCATGTAAGGTGTTGGTGGAAAAGCAGATTACACCACGGCGTGGAGACGATATTCCGTACGTACTCACGCACGGTGATTTCGTTTTCCGTAGGATGGATAGATGGTGAAATATGGTTGTTTAATACTTATAATAACATATCAGTATATGAGTGATACTGATTTTATTACTTCATAATGAAACAATCTTAGAAGAATAAGTGGAAGAAGAAATAAAGGTGAAAGAATTGGTAACAGAAATTACCTCTTCTTTGAAGCGCCTCTTTGAGACCTCCTCTTAGGGTACCAAAATTGGTTTTGGAGGAAGACTAGAACCTCTAGGATGTTTCTAGGGAAGTGGATAAGAGAATTTGGCAGAGGTTGGCCGAGCTTGAAGGCTCAAAGTTGTGTGAGGAAGAGAGGGAGGAGGTGCCCTTTTATAAGGGAGGAGAGGGGTACCTTTGGAATAACTAAAACTATTATTTTATTATAAAGTCAAATTCGGTTTTAAATAGCTCCAAATTGATTTATTTTGAAGCTAAAGTGGGGATGGGTCTAAATCCTCTCATACAATAGAATTTAGAAAAGTTTAAGTTCCTATTTTAACCTTATCATTTAGATTTAACATTAAGTTAAATAATATTACTTTTACCATGTCTTCTTGTGTTCTTACACTATAAGGTTAATAAACTTACTATAACAAGCCAAAAGAACCCCAAGTTGTTAATTATTAATATATATAACCTTATCTAAGTCATTTGGCCGAACCTTAGATTTTTTGGAATAAAATAACAATTAATAATATAATATTTGTTTTAAAAACTATTTTATGTCAATTTTGACACTATTTAGTAATTGATTTTTGTGAAAATCATAACAGAATGATAAGTTCAAAAAAAGTTAATTAAATCTATACTAACATGTAATAGTAACCTATAACATTAGTGGAATTTATAAAAAGTCTCAAATTTTATTTATTTGGGTATTTATAACATCAATTATGTCAATATTTCATTAATAAGATAATTTATGCATCATCGTTGTGTCATAAATAAATTAAATTATTTAATGTCCAAAAATTACAAATAAAATACCATTATGTAGGAAATATTTTTATCTTTCTAATGAATATTTATAGTCGAATTTATCTTATGTATAACCACATATTGAAAATGATTTAGTTATTAAACTTTGATTTTAACTATTTTAACCCTTCTTTAAATAAATTAATAATAAATGTCCTAATCTAATCCAAGTGGGCCTAAATGGTCATATTTTATTCCTAAGTTTGTTTTTGGTCAAATTAAACTTGTCCAATAGAATTAGGACATGTGTTAGGGTAATAATAATATCATTTCTACCCTTAATTACCCTATATACTTTTAACCGTGGGGAAAAAAAGTAAAAAGTTACTATTCACCAAAAAATTATTTTCATCTCATTGAAATACATTTTACTTACTGACATCAACCGTGTCTCTAGGATTTTTGAAATTCCACTCACAGATGTGGTAAAATTAAGTTTTAGGAACAATTCAGTTTTTTTAACTACCACTTAGTGGTTTCACTATTCATCAAAAATTGAAAGTTTTCAGAAAAATACCAAAAATTAGGCGTAAGCAATATTTGATATTATGAACTCAAAAATGATGTCTATTTTACCAAATTAAAAACATATCAGTTACATTAACTAATTTAAAAATTAATTCCCGTCGTCAAAACAAATAGCGTGTTTTTAAGAGATAATAACTATCAATAGATTGACACTTGTTTATAACTGGTTTAAATGTGAAATTACATTTAATGACCAAAATTGTATTAAATTGTAAAAATATATTATAAATATACTTTAAAACCACTCAAATTAATAATTTATCACTATTAATTATTTCGATTAAAAAAGTTGTTTTTAATTAAAATTTAGTAATTTTCACTATTCATCAGAAAATGAAAGTTATCCGAAAAGTACCAAAATTTCACCCTAAGCTAATTTCGATATTCCGAATCCAAAAATGAAGTCCATTTTGAAAAATAAAATTTATAAAATTTCAAAAATTGGTTATTACTATTCATAACGGCTATTTTTAATAATATTTTAATAGTATATCGTTGTTTAGTGAAACTCGGTATTGCGTACTACACACGCTATCGAGGAAGGTCGCGATTGCGTGTAATGCAAGGCAAGTCAAGGATGCGTGTTGTGAAAGCTCCTTTTGGCGTAGCGTACAAGACATTAATGAAATTAAAAAAAATATTTTTCATAAAATCTCGGGGTGTTACACTATACCTATACGGTCCTTTCCTGGTTTTGTTATATGTTGTAATAAGTGTGCTCCAATTCTGAAGTAATAACAATGTATGCAAAGTATGAGTCGTTATATTGTATACAAATTTAGTAGTAGGCATTAAAATATAATTGTTCTTATTACTATACCCAGGTTATAGAGACATTCCCAAAAGATGAAATGTTTCAGATGTGATTTTTCAATCTAATTTAAAACTATCAAAATCCGAATCTGAATAACTCACTAAGTCAAATGTTTGTCCTATAGGATAGAACAGACCTAAATTGGTTGTATATTTGAGGAATTTGAAAATTATTTTAACAATAAGTAAATGATATTATTTATTGTTTTATTGAAAAAATATACACAAACACACACTAAAGAGATTATTAGGTCAGATAATCATTATGTAAATTAATCTTCTAATCTTATCCCTATAACGAGTTTAATGCACTATATTTCTAGCTTCATCAAGATCCAACTCATAAGTGGTACACATGGGAGTGTCACTACCTTTAGTTCTGTCTAAAAAAATTGTTTTAGAAGGTATTTAGTGTTTGTACTTTGATTTAAAATAATTCTATCTTTATTTTGAAAAAAATTGAAAACCAAGAAAGTATTTTAATTCACCTATTAAACTCATTTCATATTCATTTTTCATTATCTTTGAAAAATCAACACAAAGAAAATTTTTAGAATATCCAAAGATAATTTCATAAACACAGATTTTAACTACAAAAACATATTTAAAAATTATTTTTATAAAAATATCAAGATCAGCTATACCTTTTGAATAACCCTTAGAAATTAGAAAAGAGTTGTGTCTATCATACCAAGCTCTAAGTGACTTTTTTAAATCATATAAATCCATTTAAATTTTAAAACATGATTTAAAAAATGAGGATTTTCAAATCCATGGGGTTATTCAAAAAAATATTCTCAACTATATAACTATTTGAGAATGAATATTTGACAATCATTTTATATAGTTTAAAATAGAAATGTTCTATATAGGTAAGTTATATCACAATGGATTCATGTCTAGCTGCTGGTTAAAATGATTTGTTATATTCAATACCCTCTTCTTGATTATTTCATTGTGATACCAACCTATCTTTATTTCATACTATTGTGCCTGACTCATCAAACTTATTTCTATACACACACTTAGTGTCAATAGTGAGAGGGTATTTAGGACTAACTAAAAGTTTTGAATCATTATTTCTTTCAAATGGAATATGTCACTCTTTCATTTCCGTTACCCATAATTCATCATTAATTACATCATTGATGTTCTGACATTCAAGATCTGATAATAATTCTTGATGTTCAACCTAATTTCTAAGATAATCACTAGTCCATTTACCCCTATCCATGTCTCAAAATACAACATATAGTTTATGGTATTTAGGATTTCTAACATCTCTTTGAAAAGAAGGAGTAGACATCTCATGGGATTCTATAGGATTAAGTTTGGGTTGATAATGTTCCTCATAACTGAATGATTTTTCCTCTTGCTTAATAGAATGGTCATAAGGATTGGCATTAATGTTTAGTGTTGAAAAATAATCCTGAAGGTTTTATATAGGGGTCTGAGGGTCATGTGGATCTATTTTATGACTGAAAATTAATATTTTTTATTATAAAATAACTTTTGAGGATAGAGTGGGAAACCATACCTATTCACCACAAATATCCATTAAATGTAGTAGGAAATAAAAAAATCATTAAAAATATTGAAATTATTGGAATCTATAACCTTGTAAATACACCAATGAATCCCATGAACCTTTTTATTTGGATCATTAATGACTAGGTCTTCAAACTCATTTGATAGCTTTTCCAACACGTGAATATATTATTCCACATTATTATTCCTTTAATGAATGTCGTGTGATATAATTTTGTCTTGTTTTTTGATCAAATCCCTTTGGTTCTCATTGACATTGACTCATAATTCTCTTTAGAATATTCTATCCACCTACTTCTCTGAATCCTTTAGCTGAAGTGACTTTGAATTCATTTCTTCATTAGAATGAAGAATAAGCTCTAAGTGTAATCTATTACATCTTTCGTTTCCTTCTTCTCTAGCATCTTCCACCCTTCCAACCATACCACTCTTCCATTTTTCCTTAGATTCATTACTCTTTCCCTTATTCAAGGGTTAACATTTGATTCTCTCATGATCATGGTTTGTTGATCCACCAATATTTACATTAGTTCTTCTGGATGACCTTGTTTCCATCGGCTTTGGTAGCAGCAAATATTCCTTTTGAGATTTACCTTTCTTTCCCTTAACCAAAACTCATACCACCACATCAAAATTCCCCTTAACTCCCTTTTTTTACTCTTGTGAGATTGACATAATACCCAATTAAACCTAGAAAAGTAATCTACAAGGACATAAACATAGTTCTTTCCATTTAGACTAGAAACTCTAGATGGTGTAAAAAATCCATTTGAACTGAATCTAGGGCTTGATTATTTGAAACATATTTATTTCATTTGAAATATATCATGTCTTGTTTTACGTTTTGACATGGGATACTGATTTTATCATTTAGTAATTCTAGTTTAGGTAGATCATTGACTAATCCTTTCTTAGTTAGCATTATAAGTGAGTGAATATTTAAAAGGACCAGTTTCCTATGATAAATTATAGATTATTTGTGAAAGGAACATGGATAAGAAATATCATGAGAAAACACAGTGTCTAAATTAACAATATAAACACTGTCATTTCTCAAAGTATTAAAAACTAAAAAATTTCGAATCAGAATCATTACAAGTATTATTTTCAAATATCACATGAAAACCATCATCACATAGTTATGAAATTCCCAATATATTTTACTTCAAACCATCTATAAATAATACTTTAGAAATTAATAGAGAGTTAGAATTTCAAATTTGTATAATTCCAATAATTTTCCCTTTGGCATTGTCATCAAAAGTGACATGTCCACCATAAACTTTTATCAAATTCTTGAAACTTGAATAATATCTACTATTGTGTCTCGAACAACTATAGTATGGGTTTCATATGCTCTTACTAGAGCTATTTAATAATGTTTCTGAAAAACAAATTTTACTCCAAAAATGTTTTTGTTCCCCAAATCTTTTTGGGTCTATAAATGTTAGTAATTAAGGATTTAAGAACACATATTTTTTTTAATTGGTGTCCTATAAGAATTTTATAAATTTTTATAAATAAAGACTTTTTTGGGTACAATAGAGTAAAAACATGTATAATATTTTCCATAACTATAACTATGAATGAAACTATTCTTAACTATCCTCATCTATCCAGGTAGATACCCTAAGCCAGTAATGTATTTAGTTGCAGTTTGTATTCCATGTATTTATGTGTGAGTATTTCTCCCCTTAGTGTATCTTTAAATATCCCTTTTTAGGTTCTCATTAGATAATTTCAGTTAATTATTCTATTTAAATAGGTGATCATTTTCTTTTTTTCAACGGTAAGGTCAAAAATAAAATTAGAAGTTAATTCTTGCTATTTCTTTGGTCTTTTATGTTTATTCTTTATCTAATTGAATTTATATTTCAAAATTTTATAATACTATAACATCAACTCGTTATTCATTTTTTATTCCTTCTTTTGCACATTATAATTATTTTAAATATGTATATGATAATAAGTAAATACAATAGATACCTCAGATGTGTCGGTCATGAAACACATGTCAGCTCTGTCATGATTTTCTTTTTTAGGTAGTGTTTGAATCACATGATCTATCTTCAAAAGAACTCAATGTTTGTTTCATTTATTTTTGGTATTTATTATTCTTATCATCATATTTATTTTTTTATTTCATATTAGGAAAGTCATCTTTCACATTCCCTTTCCATTTACATTTATATAACACTATTTCATTTGAAGTATCATCTCTCTTCCAATCCTTCATCCAATTAACTCTATTATTATATTTACCTTTGTAGCTTGGTTTTCAAAAGAAATTATTTTTCTAATAAAATTTATTAAACCTTCTATCTAGATAGTCCATCTATTCATCACTATTAGTTGGTGAATCTTTATCACTCAAACATTCAACATGAATTTTCTCTTTCTGTTTTTAGGAATTATATTTGAAGGTAATAGATTTTCTTTTTTGGTTAATCCTCCACTTCTTTGTTGACATTATTTTCTTCATCATAAATAATAAATTTTCCAATAATCACCTTGATAGGTAATTTAATTACATTACACGACACTCTGATTGATACTGATGTTCCTTTACATCTTTTTGGTAGACACCTCAATAGGCGCATAACATTGTCTTTATCAAAAAAAGTTTTCCTCAATGGGTTCATTGTATTCACAATCTCATTGAACCTGAGATACATGTCAAATATAAGATCATATGGTTTCATTATAAATGTATCATATTTAATTGTGTAGTTATTAAACCACATTTTATTGATATTAGACGTTTCCTCTTGTGAAATAGCTAATGTGTACCATATTTCAAAAGTTTTTAAGAATGAAGATATTCTATTGAATTCTTCATCACCCAAAGTACAATATAAAACATTCATAGATTGAAAGTTATAATTTTATGCAGTTTCGGTAGAATCATCCAATATATTTATAGCAGTACTAGGAATTTCATATTTTCCTACAATAGTATTCCAAATTTCAAAACCCATACTCTCCAAATGAATTTTCATTTTAATTTTCCACTGAGCATAATTAGTTCCTATAAAAAATGGAGGTCCATTTTTAGGAAACAATTATATTATATTATCCATAAATAACTAATTTTTGAAGTAATAGAAATTTAGTATCCTTAAAACACAACTAAAATTATAGTTGTTTTTTTAAAACCATTGATACCAAATTTTAGTCGGATTGAGTAACTCAAGAGGGGGTGAATTGATTTCGAAAAAAAATTTCTATTTAAAAAAATTTCAAATAAAATCTTCTAATTTAAAACAAATTATCTGAGTTAATCAAAATATTAGTTTCATAAAAGTTCAGTATTTTAAAATATTTCTCAAAGAATGATTATTTCTCAGTTAAAAAAATATTGAAAAATACTCTAACATTTGAAATCAGTTTACTCAAACAAATCCTTATATAAACACTAGTTAAGACTAATTATCAAAATACTAGTTTTTTTACAAATAAAAGTATAAAGTTAAAATACTTGAAATGAAGTAAAAAAATCACACTATGGAATAAACTAGGGGTTCAGTCACAAGAAAAGTCCTAATCACGTCCACTTGGAAATCACCCATAGCTAATAATATTATATAACTAAAATCTAATACACACCCTAGATTAGGTATACAAGAAATGTGTTATAAATTATCTAGGTTAAAATCCTCAACCACAGTTACAAATGGTTATAAAAATAAGTGCATGCTACACATGGGCCCCTTCCACGAACAAATTGGTATATAGATAAAGATAGAAATAAGATAATATTATATATTCTCTAGTTCTAGTACAACAGACAGCGTGTGCTAATAAATAGAGAAAACAACACACTTCATGAAGGTAAAAGAAAACAACATAAGACCATTCAATAAGATATATAAAATATAATGTTTCCTTTTCATTAGTGATTTAGATGATCGAGTGTCCTTAGATGTGGATTGGTGAGGAGATCGAACTATTTCTCTAAATTTTTTTGGAAAATATAGCATCATAAAGGTTATATTTTCTATTAGTAAGAAATTATCTTGATCATTTATGAGTTCTACTCTTCCACAGTTGAAATTTAGTAGGAATGTAGAATGTATGTTCTCTTATGATGATCCTTAAGTATTAATCACTTTTTTCTCTACTCGATCACTTGCATCAACTGTGCATGAGGGATTCTTATTAAAATATATAGCAGTGCATGAATTAATTAAATAATAACCATTAATATCTTATGGATCATAGTATGAACTCTGACATTTTCATTAATGAATTCTTAAAATGGTTTTGAAAATAATAATAAAATTACCCATTTCATTAAATTCAATAATATATTCATTGGGATCATTTATTTCAAAACCAATAGAATAATGATGGAATCTCTTTGGGTGGTGACTCATTGTTGGCACTGAATCATGTCTAGCAGTGAGTTAGGCTAGTGATGATTCATTTTGGTGGTGAATCATTTGAACTAATAGTCACTCAAGCTGGTAGTGACTCTAGCTGGTGGTGAATCATTTCTTAAGGTAATGCATTCTGGTGGTGAGACATTTGAACTAATGGCAAGTCATGTTTGATGGTAAGATATTCTAATTGGGAGAGAATTGAATTAAAAGTGAGTTATTTCTGGTGGTATGAAATTCTTGTAGTGAGACATTTGATTTAAGGAGGACACATTGCAACAATTACCCAATTTTTCATCAAATTTCCTTATATTATATATATTATATAATAAAATAAAAATCTCATTAGAATCATAGTAAACATGAATTGTGAGAATTAATATAAGGAGGTTCCAATAATAAATAATATTTTTATTCTTATTAACATGTCTATTAAATCATTTCTTTGATGTTAATAATGTTAAATCAATTTAATAATCATTGTATTGGTTATTTATTAGAGTCTCACCATGGGATTTCCTTTGGTGATATTTTGGATTTAGAAACATTGAATTATGTAATACTTCACATATATTGATCCTTTTGAGTATTTATTTGTTTAGTCTCATTTTAGTTCCTTTAAATTCACCATTTTCTTTCTGATTATATAATTTGAATTTATGTGGAGAATTATCACACCCTGTTCTATAATTTTATCATCATTTTATTTAATTATTGTATTTTATCCTTTTATTTGAATTATGGGTTTATTTTCTTTAAAAATTTGATGTTTCTGTGCCATAGTGCTAGGTGTACATTTGGATAGTGGTTATTGAAAACTCTGTGGCCAACCATGCAAAACATATAATTCCATATTGGTAGAGATCATCAAAGATATAACATGGTTTATATAATTTTTTGTCCAAACATTTCATCTTCTTAGGTGTGTCTAGTGAGGCATTCACATTTAGTGTATGATTTGGTAAACCATAGGCCAAATTGTACGACATTTATGAGTTTTAATCTTTTTTATTTTCCTATTATAGCCCCAGATAATTAATTCCCTATTCACCTTCCTTCTCTCCCCATTCAGACCCCAAATTCATAACACTTTGATACCCCTCCAATACTATTCTCTTTGCTTGATTCCAAATGAGGGTTTTCAAGGATTATTCAAGAAAGAACTTGGTAAGTGACTTTCCTCTATCTCCATAATCGCCACCTTCTATTACATCTTCATTTCTTTCTTCTTCCTTATGCTAATGTTCAAGACAACCTCTCCTAATGTCTATGGTTTGGATAATCATGTGTATATTGATTTTTATGGATTTTTAAACATCTCTTAATACCTAATATAGAATTTTTCATCAAATTTGACATGATTATGTTAGATTTAGGTTGGTGTTTCTATGAAAATCCATTTATTTGTCTCACTATGTGTTATTTGGCTCTCTAAACTTTTAATTTATTTAAAATATTCCTAATATTCTAGTATTAATTATTCTATTTTGGTTTTTCTTGGGTAGGTGTTTTCCATGTTAACTTAAAATAGGATTTCCAATGGTTTTAATGTTATATCCACATAGAATATATTTCAATGAAATTCATGTGTTTATCAAAATTACTAAGAGTCTTATTTTAGGAGAATTTTTAAATTAAGTATGGTTTTCGACTTATCATGAATTCTGAGTGATTTATTATGTGATGTTTTTTAATTTTATGGGGTTATTTGGATGAAGGTTTATTTTTTATTGAGTTTATTACCATTATTTGATGTATTACTTTATTAAATGTGTGTTGAATTTTGTCCATGTAATTTTTACACAGTTTCATTGATATTTAAGTAATATTAAGCTATTTGTTCCATTTCAATTTATGTTCACTATCCCCTTAGAGTAAACTATGACTTATAATCAAATCATGGTTGCAAATGGGTTGTTAATAATGATTTTTAACAAAATTTTCAATGTGAGTCAAAGATAAATGCATGTTTGGAAGGTCACAATAAGTTTCATCATACCATAGTCCAAACCCTTAGTTTGATCCCCATTTTATGATATTGTATATTCATTTGTGTATGTGGTGGGATGGGATAGATTATGGTTTACTTCATACATTAATATGAATTGTCTCCTTACTAAAGGGTTTATAAATGTGATAAGAGGGATTAATATTATGGGTTAATTTTGCGAAATATGTTATTACTTTTTGATTGGAATGTTTCAAAATATTTTCTCACCTCCCTTAGTTAGTTGATCATAAATAATGGGAAATCTGGGTACTTGGGTAGGATAACCAAGATCAAATGTGGTCCCTTTCACTAGCAATGTGTGTTACTATAGGACCCCATGTCATACGACTGTTGAAATTATAGGGTTTTTTGAATTTTTGAGTTTGGTGGATGAACCATTTTTTAATCGAAGTATTGAATCGAGAATAAGAGAGTTAGAGTGTCTAAAAGGGATGTTTTTAGATATTAATTGAGGCATGAGTGGTTATTCTAGTTTTCATATAATTATTAGGATCATTAATTTGAATTTTTGATGTTTTCAAAGATTAATTTTCAAATCTCAGGATTTTGTGTGCATTATTTAAGAGTAACCATGTAGTACCCAAAACATGGGATGTTTTTGGTATAAATAATATAGGAATGGTTGAGTTACATGGTTAGAATAATATTTATGGTAAACCAAGTGGTTTTTTTAGGAATACATGTGAGTTGGGTTTGATATGGGACTTGTAACATGATTCATGCATGGTTTCAGAGCAAACATGTGAAATCTTATAGAGAATTTGAGAGCTGATCAATATGGTCAGCACATGGTTGGAGAATCATGCAGACCAACCATATGAGGTTGGATTCCACTCATACCTTATCTTATTTCACTTCCATATGAGGCATTAGTGATCCTAAGGTACCAGTATAAATCCATTATATCCACTTTATATTTTCTTTTTCTTTTCAGTTTCATCTATATAGTTTTGACTAATATAACCTATTTTCAAAGATTTTTTCAAGTTATTCATTATAGTCTCCATTAATTTTGAAGAACATAAGTCGTGAAGTCAAGTTGACCAATTAGTATAATAACCTAAATTTCATTTGATGATTAAATGATGCTTAAACTTTATTAATTATACATAATAAAATGTTTTGGACCTAATAAAAAAGGTGAATTCAACTGAATGACAGTAGTTTAATTAATGAAATTTAATATCAGAGGTATAAATTAATATAAAAACATGAAATGGAAATTGTAGGTTGGGAAAACTCTTTTGGTTTTATAAGGTTTTTAAATTGGGTTTAATAATTGAAAAGGGAATTATGTTTAGATATATGATTGTAAAATGGGATATGAAAATCATCTATAAACTTGGGAAGGGCCTTTCAAGCATATTTTAATTTCATATAGAAGTATGGGAAATGTGAAATGGAATAGGATTGATAAATCTAAATGGAATTATGTAATAAGTATCAATGAACATGAAATAGAAATTAGAGTCTTTATGTGGTTTATGGGGTTTATGATATTAATTGAATTTTTGTGAAATGAATTATTAAATGTAATTAAAGGTAATGGTATACAAAAAGGGTTATGATTTGGATGTTTTAAAATAATACCCTATGACTTTATAAGAAATGATTCTATTGAAAAAATATTGAAATGATGACTATAGTTTATTATATATTGTTCATATTTATATGTGAATTTTTTTATGTGAATTATTAAATTAATTATGGAGTGGTTTTTTGTTAAAGGAAATGAAGTTTATTTTCTTCTTATTAAACACAAGATCAACTCAAACCTCATGTGGTTTCTAGTTGTTCTCATTAAAACCAAGGTGAACCCACTCCCTGAGTGGAATTGGTGATTTTTTATATACCCAAGATGAACCTAGACCCCCCAAGTGAATATATCTTGGGCCCTGGGGATTGGTATATTACCATCAAGTGTGGGTTGGACTAGGGATGGTTATATTATATTTGGTAGGAGATGGGATGGAATGGTCATCCTGATGTGCTAAGAGACACCCCAATAGTAGTTGAAGTAGGTTATAACATTCTCAGGATTAATCATTTCTCTTGGGTGCAATTTTTTTTATGCATTTATACTTAACTTTTTTATTGGTTATATTTATAAATTGTTATAATATTTATGATAGATCTCTCCCATTCACTTGATATTAGGCTGTTTATATTTATGGAACTTTTTTTAGTGTCATACTTAGTTGTACTCAAACCCTACTTAGGATTCCAAGGAATTTGGGTACCCAAGTAGATGCTACTTATTTTCGGAATATTTTTTGGCTAAGGTCGAACAGTTGGTAGCATTTAGGATACTAGGATACAACATGGGATTTTAGGGTATGGATATAACTTGGGACCTTTTTATAGGATCTGTCAGTTTTTTATTTTTGTCTTTTGGGAATTTGTATACATTATGTCACTAATGTATGACTTTCTGGAATGTGACATACAGTCTCAATATTATATCATAGAATATGTTTCCCCTTTTATTTAGAACTTGTATGGATATTTGTTTTCTATTTTTATGGATGTTATATATGTTTCCTTTACTATTTTCAAAATTACTTTAATCAAATATATGTTCATATTATGCTCCACGGTATCAACTTAAACCCACATTTGTAGCTGGTAACCTCTAGCATATGGGGATGTGCACCTGAGGTATTGCAACATATCACCAATATGTGAATCATTCAATAGTTCTATGCGATGATATTATATAATGTGAAATCAAAAAATCCCTTTCTTTCATCTTATTATTTGGCCATGGTATACATTGGATAGGGTGTTGTCAAAACATGGAATGGAACATGTTCCTAGGAATAGACAACCCACATATGTGGGAAGTCCATGTTTCAATGGATGAGGTTAGTTCTCATCTTATTCTCTTTTATTATTTATATGATTTCACCTTGAGTGATTTAGTTCATTCTGAGGTTATTGATTTAGTGGATTTTATCTCTTGGGATAATATGGAAATAGAGGGTCTATCCCTTCATCATATCAGGCATATATGATTAAAATTAAATTTTTGTGGGTGGTTGTGATTGATTACCTAGACTATGAAATGATCCAGTTATTTAAAGTGACCATATCCATTTATAATGTATTTCCATATAAGTGTATAGTTTAATTTTACTAATATTACACACTAAATTATAAATATGTGTTTTTATATTATTTTTCTTGATTGTTATGAGGTGTCAGCGAAAAAAATTCCAATTACAATTTAAGGAGTGTTTTCCTATACAACATTCAATTAACATATTATTTACCTGAGATATATATTGAAAAAGGTATAGATAATGTAAATTGGAGAATGTATATTATGGGATGAATCATTTGGGTTTTTACATAGTTTTATCTAAATAAAATTCCAACTATAAGTTTTAAAGTATTTTCCTCTTTAATTTGTACATGAAATTTCATTTAATTTTTCCATTGTTATGAAAAATTCCGACTAAAGAAAAATAAAAAATGAATAATTGTGAATCTTATGTATTTGGTGTGTTTCTTATGAGTATGTAATATTGATCCTATATATGGGTATTTTGGAATATTTAGACCACCTGGATTATGAGTTCTATGTTGTACATGATGTAGGGAATATGAGTGCATGTGTTTGTTAGTTCATTCACTGGGTTGTAATGCTATAATTTTAAAATGAAAATAGTGATCTGATATGGGTCATGATGGCATGACCTAAGCCTATATTTGGTTATATAGGGGATAGAAATAGATCTCGAGATATGAGACCCTTATGATGTGATACTTATAATACAATATGAGTTTATACCTATTGTGGTCATTATGATGTGACCATGAGAGTAGTGATGCATCGTGGTGTGTCATAACTATTATTGATCCCTGTGGGATTATACCTAACATGAGAGTGTGTAGGATAGTTCTGGTTTGATTTTGTGTTCAAAATCCATGTAGGTAGTGTACGAGTAGAGTCAAAAATGTGAAATTTGACACTATTTTTCTTCATTGGGTATGAATATGAGTTAATTATTACTTTGGGATGGATTTTTGGCTTGGGTATATGTAAGGGTAACCCAAGAGAGGGGTTAACCTAGTCTTGTGGATCCTAATTTTTGTGGAGGTTTATGTGTGGTGATTAAAGTATATTCTTAGAATACACATGAGGGTTACTTGTGTATTATGGTTATAGATGACTTGTTTTGAGGTTATGGGCTATGTTTAGTTATGAAAGGGTTGGATCAAAGGATGTCTAACCCTATTGGATTGTATCATAAATGGTTGGATCTAAAATGGATTTTTTTCTGTAGAATCTATTGTTTTTTAAAGATTCTGAGTTGTCTAGTAATCAATTAGTGGACTTGACACAAGTGACATGCTTGAGGCTTATCAGAAGTAAAGAACTGAGTGGGATACCTTCATTTATATGAGCTGACCCATGATGTGTATGGAAAGTTGGGTTATTAGGTGCATGAGACATGGATTTGTTGATTTATGGATCCAGTTGGATGATTCAGATGGTGTAATATGTTGACACTAGTATGTAAACTTTCTAGGTTTTCTATTTGGCGATTTTAATGGTTAAGTTCTATTGGGAATTATTTAACCCATCATGATAGGTTATTCTAGTATAATAAAATCTTGGCACAATAGTTTAATTCTTGATGTTTATAAATTTGTGACTTGATCTATATAGAGTGTGGATCATGTTGATGACCATTTTTGATAAATCTCGAAGGTAGGGATATTTATTTAGGAAGTTATGTGGCCCCTGAGGTGGGATTTAGATAATAGATGAAAATGAATTATGGTTATAGTTGATGCTCCTAGTAAATGTGTA
This sequence comes from Viscum album, assembly GCA_963277665.1. Classification (NCBI taxonomy): domain Eukaryota; kingdom Viridiplantae; phylum Streptophyta; class Magnoliopsida; order Santalales; family Viscaceae; genus Viscum; species Viscum album. Next base: position 1,692,084,866 of record OY728143.1, on the reverse strand, counting down.
ATATTTTTTGAGTTGTGTGCATGTGTTACCATTAAACATTTTAGGTTAAGACCATATGAGGTGCTTATATGTTCTAGTGGGGGTCTTGGACTCCATAGTTCTACATCCTCTATGAAAGGAGATCGTGGGTTTTTGATGATATTAGTGGATTGTTCTCCATGTTCTATTGATTGTAAAAGGTGTATGATGACTTGTTTGGTTGGGAATAAGGATTAGGTCATGTACCCTTTAGGTTGTACTGTATGCTGGTTAGGGAACGAGTGAATCTAGGTTATTTAAAGGTGTAGCTTCATGTGAATGATTCATTGGGGTATAACTGAGGTGAGAGATGAGGTTTCTATAAATGAGGATGTTCTAATAATTGTTTTGAAAGTAATTTAGTAATATATAGATGTTAAACTAATGTGAATGTGAGTTATGACCTTTGTGAAATGTGATCTATGATGTGATGGAATCAGAATGAAGAGAGTTTTCCAACTATAGTGAACATGACATCAACACATATGTGACTTTCTAGAAGGTCAATGTAGGAACCATAGTGGGATAAACATGAGTTTTTCATGATATTGAGAAATATTATGGACCTTTAGTTAGAATCATTAGGAATGAGCGTGTGGTGATGATAATTGATAATTATCATGAATTAGTTGTGTGAGGTATAATGAGGTTAATTATTTCTTGAGCTAAAATTTAGGTGATATAATGCTTAGGTAGAATGAGTGGGTCTTGGAAGTGTTGATGTTGGCCGATGATGGATCTTAAGTAGTATCATTTTCATAGACTGGTGGTAATAGAGGTCTTATGGTGGGAAGGACATCATAGATAGGTAAAGAATATTTTGCTCGTTCTAAGAAGTTCCCTATGAACATCTACAGTGGAATGTGAGGAAAACCATCCTGAGGCGGGTGTAGTTTCTTAAAATTATTTGGATTAAAGCATTGAGTTATTTTTGTGAAATTGAAAAACCAAATTCAAGGTGACTTTGATGATATTTCTAGTTAATATAGTGTAATCTATCTTTGAAAAAAAATAAGTGTGAGGTAATAATCAGGTGTTATTACCAAATGTAACTTGTATGAGGAAATAAGGTTAATTGATTGAGTTTGGGAGACGTTGGTAACCTGTATGGGCATTTAAATGTGAATATAAAGGGGTTAATTTTGTTATAAATGGTCGAAGGATGTAGAAAATGTATTCTGATTAGATGGATGAATATCATACCAATTGGAGTTGACCAGTGGCTTCAACCAGTGTGGTGTGACATTGGTGGTTCTGGAAATTTTTAAAAGCCACAAGAAGTGGGGTTTCATGTGAAATTAGTTTGATTTATTGGTGTTGTGATGTATGGTCTAGTGATATTTTTATATGTGTGGATGTTTGAGGCTTTTTGGCATGCTCATGACTAGTAGGTGGATGGTGAATTAGCATAATTAGAAATTGAGTCTCGTGTGGGGGATCCATAAATGATTCTATTGATTTTATAAATGCATGAAAATTATCCTAGCTAGAAAAGGGTCATATACAGGTTGATGACAACAACATATTTAGTACAAGTTGAGGGGTATGTGTTCATGTGGTTTTTGTTAATGTGGGAATCTTAGGAATCTTGGTTAGTTTACGCCCAACGATGCATCTATTTGAAATTGTTAAGTGTATCAATGTTAGGTCCTGGTGAATCTTGGAGATAAAGATCAGGGACTATCTATTATAGGGATGGAATGTTTTAAGACCCTATGTCATATGGGTGTTTAAATCCAAGGGGGTTTTGAATTTTTGAGTTTTTTGGATGGTGCATTTTTTAAACTCAGTTTTGGATTGACAATACAAGAGTTGAAAATTCCAAGATGTATTTTTTGGATTTTTTAGGCATGAGAGGTCCCACATGAAATTAGAAAAGTCTCAGGAGATTCAAGATGAATTTTGGATGTTTTAGGAGATTTATATTCAAGGTGAACATTTTAGTGTATACAGTTTGGGATAAATTGTGTGGCGCCCTGAGCATGGGGATTTTTTAGTTTAATTTGTATTGGAAAAGGATGATTTTCATAGTAAGAACATATTTTAGTATAAATCATGAGGGTTTCAGAGGAAACCATGCAAGGTGGCTTGGATCATGGATGTGGAACTTGATATACCCACTTTTACATACAACCCATGAAAAATGTTGGATTGGATTGGAGATCTAATCTACACGGTTAGCACATGGTTGGAAAATCATGTGGACTAACCTTGGGAGGTTGGATGTATTGACATGCTTATGAATATATGATTGGTGAACTGTTTGGTAATCCTTATGAACAAGCCATATTTTCCTTAAAAACTAGAAAATTACTTACCTACCGTTCTGATTTTATAACAAAAATCCCTTTATATTTCTCTTATTTTCATCAAGCAGCCTCATGTTATGTCTTATATCTCCTCCATCTCTTCCATGTTAAAGTCTCCCCCATCCCTTGTCTAATTTCACATCTATTTTAAGTATTTATGATCCTAATATAAGGCTATAACTTTGATAGATCCACTTCTAGGTTTTAATTTTTGGATTCTTCTATCTAGTTTCTGCTAATATTCAGTATTTTCATGGATTTTGTATACTTCTTCATTTTATCCCATTTCAGGTAAAATCAATGATTGATTCTATTAGAGTGGAAATTTATAAGGTTAAGGTAGGTTTGACTTTTAAAATAACCCATATTATCACATAATTCTAAAGTACATGATTTTTTTAATCTTTCCTACCTTGTCGTGCGATGTACTAAATTAAATTTGATGCTTAAATGGTGTTTCAACTCGATTAATTATACCTACTAAAATGTGATGGAACTAATAAATTGGGTTATTCCAAGTGAATTACCCCACTTTAACAAATGGCCTTTAATATGGAAATTGGAAATTCATATGGATACTTATAAAGGAAACTGACATTAGGTAAACCTATTTTAGTTTTGTAAGGTTGATAGACTGGGTCTTAATGAATGAAAAGTGAATTATGCATAGATCGATGGTTATAAAATGGGATTTAACAATCATTTATAATCATGGGAATGGACTTTCCAACATAATGTAACTCCTTAAAGATTTATGAGAAATTTGAAATTATATTGGATTGATAAATCCAAATAGTCTAATGTAATAAGTTCTCATGGAATTGAAATAGATAATTGAGACCATAAGTGGGTTTTAGGGTTTATTATTTTAAATGAATTTTTGTGAGATGAATTTTTAAATTTAATTATAGATAATTGTCCTCGAAGAGGACCATGGTTGTGAAGTATTAAAATTATATTATATGATTTGATAATAAATGGTTCTTTTGAAGAAATATTGATGTGATGAATGTTGTTTATTATGGAATGGTTATATTTTTAAATGATGTTATTTATATGAATGGGTAAATGCTCAGTGGGGTGTTTTTTTAAGTAAAGGTAATTGATTTTGTTTTCCCCATTAAACCAAGAGTGAACTATTCCCTTGGGTGGACTTTGTGGTGCTTGTTGGACCTAGGGAGTACCTGACCCCTGGGTGGATATTAGTTGTGCCCCGAGGATAGGTATATCACCCCTAGGTACCAATTGCACTAGGTATGGTTATATTACCCTCAACAAGAGATGGGTTGGTTCAATCATCATGAAATTCCTAGAGACACCCTAACTTTGACAGAAGATGGATGTATCATTCCTAGGTTTCATCACAACACCTATGTTGGATGTATGTTTAATGAATTTAGACATAAATGTTTTATTGGATGTATTTTTAAGTTATTGTACTATTTATGATAGTTATCTTACATGAACATGATATAAATATGGTTATATTTAGGGACCCATTGGTGGTGCCTACTAATTTGTACTCAAACCCATATCAAGCCTCCATGGCACTTAGATAGATGAGTAAATTAATATTGTTTCAATTATAGGTTTGGGTGAAGCCCTAAAGCATGTTGTCATTTGGGAATCTTGGATGGAGCATGGTGGTTTGGTACTGGTCTAGGATGTAGGACAATTTTCAGAAATGTTCTGTATTATTTATTTTGGTATTTTTGGATGTTATATTTGTTCTTTCATTGATTTATGACTTCCTATAAATGGTATTATAGTCTTGTTTTTATATAATGGACTATGTTACCCTTTTTATTTGGAACATTCCTAGTTATATATTTTCATATTTATCTGGATGTTGTATAAGTTACAATTACTATCTCTACATTTTCTCTACTCTGATATGTGGTTCTAGTCTCCACACTATATCACGTTAGACCCATGCTACTTGTCATCAACCTCTGGCACACAAGGAGGTGCACCTATGATATTGTAGTGTACCGCCAGTCCTGGAACTATTCACTGGTTTGGGGTAGGGGATGTGATAGTCACCCAAGATGGTTATTTAATTTATGTTGATCTATCACATCGCATTTAAGTCATTTCATATCGCTTCCATTAGTTATAGTTTTCTTCAAACATGTAAAGTAAATTAATTAGGTGACCCTATCCTCAACTTCATTAAGATGTATCCCTTTATTCATCATTATGATTTTTATTTACATGGTTTTCTTTTCATGTATAAATTTTTATAATTGGGTTATGCATTACCTGATTTTTTTTCTAAATTAAATAGGTCTGGTTGTAACATTTTCTCTATCTATGCATTCCATTAAATATTATTATTATTTTTTATCCACCTCATGTTATCTGTTATTTTTTCCCTTGAAAAGGTTTTTTGATTTTTAATCTATATTTTTATATATGAGTTCCCTTTCTAACATTTATTTTTTTATATTAGTTTATAGCCAAGAGGTATCATTCATACATTTTGTTCATTTGTGTTATTTTAGGAACTCATCCACTTTCGGTTTTTAGGTTATTTCTCTTTATTCCATCGGTGTAAACCCAAAAATTAAATGGTTTTGTAAAGTAAATATTTAATGGTAGGTTTCTAAATTCATAATTATAATCATTTATGAAATAATGGTGTTTCGTTAATTCTATTATGTAAGAAGGGTTTTCAATTGAACTTCCATGAATAACCCTCTTGTTTTAGAAGTAAGGTCTTGTTTTTTGAAAAAATGGAAATGAGGTGTGTAAAAAATTTTGTATTTCATAAATTGAAAAAAGATTATTTTAATAAGATATATCTAATACTAGAATTTGTGGACAGGATTATAAAAGGAATTGTATAGAATATTTTTTTGATGGAAACATTTTTGGAATTTGTAGATCAAACCCTATATATACACCCTAGTGTGTATGTAGTTCTTATTTCTTCCATAGACTCATTGTCTATTCTCATACATAGATAGAATGAACCATTTTACTAATTGATGAATGTATTGGAATTTGGAGGTCTCTATGGGCCACATGGAGTTGATCATGTTATGGCATGGGTTTGGTGTTTCATATTAAATGGTTGATTTATCGGCCACTTCAAACTCTTTCTTTACTTTTATTCTGTTATGTATTTATAACAGTCATGTATTCAGTGGATGTTTATTATCATATGTGGGTTTGGCTATTCATATTGGGTTATATCCTATTTGTTTTCTGATTATAATTGATATTGATTATCTTATTATACATAGTAGTCTAGTTTATTAACACATCATACTAGATTCTTGGTAAGAATCTCGCTTCATGTTTATTTATATATGGAGTGAAAAATCATTCCAACATGCTTATTTTGATTCTCTTGCCACTAGATTATATCCTTAGCTGACTGAGAATGTGCCTATGACCCTATCATAGTCTATCTTGGGTGATGTTTTAGGTTGACCCGGGTTGGTTTGTGACATTTACCTCCTCAAATCCCATCAGGTGCCACTAATATCCATCCCCACTAGCCCTATGACCACCAAAATATCCATCAACCTATGAACTATCTGCACAGACACAACAAGAGTAGGAACAAAGCCTGTATAAGGGTGAGTATAAAAATACCTAGTATGATTCCCTAATAACATAAAGGGAAATGGGATTAAAAGTCATCAAAAATACAAGGGGATTAATAATATAATTACCTAATTCAATCAAGGTGGAAAATACCAACTAGGGAAGAAGGCTTCACTTCCCAATATTACCTTGGACCTATCTCATAGGAAACTTCTATGTAAAAACCCTATATTATTTTTTTCTACAGAATAATGACCCCATGAACAATTCCAAATCCTTAGTAGAATACTCTTGCTTGTGTATCCTTAACATTGAAAAGTATCACCCTTAGATATTCACCCTAGGCATGGTTAAACCACATAGGTTCACACAAGATAACTACCACCCAAATCACCATGCAATAATAGGGGATCTACTTTATAGGATTTCAAATTAACAGTCCTAATTGGCCACAATCCACCTATATTCAATAATTTCACCACCTTCTATAATAAAGGGTAAATATTAGATCTCACCATCATGTCATTATTCTAAGAACAAGACCTCATGAAATAGAAGGACCATATGAGTATTTCACATAGAGACCCACACACATAGTCTGCTTAAGGGGGAGACTTTCAACCAATCCATTGGGAGAGTTCCCTACCCCATCCTACAAAAATGGAATAAACATCTCATCACTCACACTAGGACCAAATAAAGTTTAGTCTCCCAGACATCCTCAAGGGGGGATATCAACCATCTATGAGGTGGATCCTTCCCAACTCATCATTGTTATACTAGGTTGGCTTGTCAAATTGGAAAAAACCTGACATCCCTTTTTCACCCAAAGTCCCCAATCATCCAAACCATCCCTCCTGCTCAACTACAACAACCATCATGACATTATACCATACTATACCATGAAATCTACACCACACCAAAGGCCAAGATAGATCAAGGAGAGTATTATCTCACTCCTCAAAAGTATTTTCCCACACCCTAAGGGGAATTAAGAAACCACCAATTTATATGGGGATCCCACTCTTTTGAGATCTAGGGGATTGATAATTCTAACACCATCTATATAATTGATAACATTTAATATGAAGTGATCTCCATGGAACCATATAGTATAGAGGACCCACACTTCACATCATTAGGGGAGTACTGGCCCCATCAATGATAAGGGTGCCCATCACCTCAAAAAAATTAATAGCATGATGTAGTACATAAATCTAATCTTTATATTTCCATGAACTCACAATCATTTGAACTATTGGTCTAATAAAAGGGACATCAAGAATACTTTAAAATCACATACTCTATCTCCTATAGAAACTCATAGGATACTACATTTGAGGGATAACATCAATCATCCATAATTGGAATTGGATAGGAAAACCATTAGGCAATTAGAATATTCAACAAAATCTCTATAAACACATGAAAACCATATTTACCCACTATTAATAGGGTGCATGAGAAGGAGGGAATCTCCCCAAGTTCCACATATGTTTATAAGTCCCTTTAGGTTACCCTGTTCTGTATAGGGTAATGCCAAAGAGAATCCAAAATATCTATACTTATGACTATCCATTCCTATGATGCAGAATTCACCATTTCTAAATAACTCCATTGGAATATGGATCAACCAAAACATGTTAGGGTCCCATTCCCTAATTTCACAATGCTTTCCGGGGTTTTACATCCATTCACTTACTCTACAATATCAATTGTTTCTCATTTTCATAATCATGTGAATAAGATAAAAAAACAACCCCAAATCATCTCTCAAATGGACTATAATAGTAATTTGGACCACACCATATCATTTATTATTAACGGAGACTTGGAATAAACTACTTACATGTCCAAATCTAGCTTCAGGGAAAGAACAAACACAAAACATTTTGGAGGGGAAGGTATATAGTATGTACCATGGTGTAAATGGAATGTAAACCTAATGAAACACTATATTAAAATACTTTTTCCTATATCAATGTGTATTTACAAAATACATTTCATTACAAAAAGGAATTTTTGGAATAAAATCCACACGGGTTACTGAGTCATGTACCTTGGCTCAAGCTATACTGTGTAACCAAACATGGTGTGTTATTTTACTAATAATGTATCTCACACAAGGTGTATGATGATGTACATGGATACACCTAGAGTTGTGTAATTCATGGTCCTACATGATGTGTCTTTTAGGTCAACACATCATGCAGTTTCCTTCTTCAGCCTTTGTCACACCAACAAACTACAAGATATTTTATATTGAAATACACACTATGTGATCTAGATTTATAGATGTAAAAAAATTATGAACCACCAAAATATTCCCATTACAACACAAATTTATCTTTCATGGGACATTATCGAACTAATATCTATTTAAATCCATAAAAAATTAATGAAAATGAACCAAAATAATATAAGGTATAATTAAAAATAATGATCCCTTCCTCAGAGTGAATCTCTAAATCTTCAAGGACACACACCGATGATCTATTCTTTATATTAGTTACATCCTAATATATCTAAGATCGGCCTCCTTAGGTGAAGATAATCCCCTATATCCCCCACCCTTTAGTAAAAAAAATAATCAAGGGTAAAGTGTCCCATACTCTCATGTAAATAAGGGTTCGATTATGTGTGGGTAAAATAAAAACACATTAAATGGATTGACGTAGGGACCAAAACCCTAATATGGTTAATACCTAAACTTGGTAAACTCACCCATCCTAGACTAAACTGTAAAGTAGAAATTTCTATCTAAATGTTTCTTTAGGAAATATCTATATTCACACATGAAAGAATTAATAATATTATTTAATAAATATTAAATATTTTTTAAGGTCTGTCTGGATTGGAATATTTTAAAATTTCATCCATGGGTTAAAGTCACATATTGATAATAATAGAATCAACTGAAAATATTTTTATGATCATTTTGAGTGGAAATTATAATTTTACCTCTAATAAGGTCACAGGGTTCTAAAGCTTCAAAATAATCTATATCTACTATAAGATAAAACTTGGGCTACTATACTTATACCAAATGTTACCAGAAAAATTTATCCATAATCAAAATGAATTTTTTTTATCACTCTTCCAATTTATAATATGAAGTTATTTCAATGAATATGTAATTATGTGTGGATTTAATTAAGGTAATGAATACTAATAAATAAAATAATGGTGCAAATAGGGGTTCAACCATTTTAGAAATAAAACATTTGTATTTATGTAGTTCTGATATGGATTTACATGGAAATTAATTCATCATTTTATTCTTAGGAATCTATTCATGCTATATGTATCTCTATATTCTTAACAGTAAAAATGGATCTCTTTGTGTCTTTAAAGTTTTTAAGGATGAGGTATAGAAACAATGTGACAAATAATTTAATAATTTTTTTTCGTTCAGGCTGGGTAATGTTATAGTGGATACACTGAGGTTGGATAATTACCTAGTCCATTTATGGGGTTTCATTAGGAAAATAAATTATTTACCAATACGTTATTCATTTTTTCACATAGTAAAATTTTATAGATTAAAGAAGATACTAAACATTAATGGACATGGTATGTAGTATTAATTATGAAATTTATTAAAAAGAGATTAAAAATGATGCATCTCATATATATATAGTGGAGTGTAGGGGACCTAATAATATAGGGGGTTTCACCATTAAAAACCAACAACCAACAAATTTAGTCAGTAGATGGGGTGAGGTGGTGGGTGGTTAATTAATTGTATAAATGAACCATTTTTATTAAATTATCATGAATTAATTTACTCCATTTATGTTTGTTGAATATCTTTCCAAATAGCATATTCACTCTTATTTCGAGTTTAATTAAGCTTATCTAATTAAATAAGATTTAATCTTAATTCTAATTCAATATTCATATGAGTTTTGAGGTTTTTTTCAGTATAATTATTTGAGAGTACAAAAATTCAATCTTACATTATGTGCCTTCATTATTACATGAATATATTCCCATTTGGTTGAACCCAATTTGTGTTTGAGTTGTATTTGTTTTCAATGAAGGAGAAGACATTTATGATTTTTATATGAGTAGTATTTTGATATATTTTAAGTAATATGTATGATTCCAAGATTTTTAAGAAGGTTCATGGAATTCCTAGGCTAGGTACCATGAATTTAAAGAGTTATAGAAGAATCTACTAGGAGTTAATGGTTTACCATGTGGCAAAAAACTAGTGTATGATGTTTCCATTACTAATTGATTAAAAAATAAGATAAAAAGGAATTTATACCATAATAAATGATTATCCCCTAAAAGAGTACAATATTCATTTTTTGTAATATAATATTCATATGCTTTATTGATCATATACACCATTATTAGTGCATTTTACACTTTGAACATTATTTCACATTATGATTGTAATTCCTTCTTAAAATGCACTATTACATGGTACCTTATTGAACATATAATAAAACACATAATGGTATTGATTTTATGTTTATATTTTATTTTCAGGTCTCCCATGATATAAGGAACAATTCATTCTTTTGGAGCACTTGGAGATTCAATTTGGAAGACCACCAAAGTGGGATTTGAACGAACAACATTCTGGGAGAAGTGAGCTGGAAATCAGCCCAATAAAAGTACTGTAGCAACCATTATTCAAGCCCAAAGAGTATAAAAATTTAATGGGAGATATAAGACATCATGGGGAACATTTAAATCAACATTTTACCCAGATAATTCAAACGTTTTAATGGAGTTACAGGCAGACCAAGTTGAAGATGCAATTCTCGTCCAGATTCTTTGGCATAGAAAAACAACTCACCATTTAAATCATATCTCGCAATCCACAAAATCTATTGGGATACAATTTTATAAGATATTAGGGGACGTCCTAGGATTCATTTAATTATTCTATGAACCACTCCAATTATGCATTCTAGAAGGTGATTTCAGAGCTTCTGTTCGGTGGATGAATGATGGCTCCCACTTTGAGGTAAGAGTTGAAAGGTCTCCTCTACATTAAATGTCCACCCACTTAGGTGCACCAAAATTAATTAAATAGAGTGGTATTGATGGTGTCTTTACCCAAGGCCTCCTAAATGGCTATTTAAGGTAGTAGAAATGGAGGATTTAGGGATCTTGTAGTTTTACTTTCATTGTAATGTTGTTATGCCAAATTTCCTTTGTAACGTTCTTCTTTCACATGTAAGTTATCTGAATCACCTTAGTTTTCAATAAAAGTTCTTCTTCTTCTCTTTTTCTATTATTATTATATTCACATTTATACCGTTTCCCCAAGGTGTGATCTTATTCACACCAGTACTTGTGAATTTAGTCACACAATGGTGGAGTGACTGTTTCATTGTTTTTATTTTTCTTCGTCAATCCCGCTTCTTTAAGTCGAATTCCCGCTTCCATTTATTGAATAACATAAATGGAGGGATAACCCCTTATGGGTTTCCTCTAGGGAGTTGCATTGGGTGGATTAGATGTTATTTCATGTGATTAACTTATTAATCATTTTATTATTTTAAGATTTCTGTTTGATGAATTATTTTCTTCTTCGTCTTCGCCAACAATAACAATTACACATTTCGAGGTCTAGTACGATCCAATTCCTCGGAGTGATCATTAAATTGATCATATAAGTGCATTGGTGATTATACTTGGAATTGTGTAGTGATTAAATTGGTGAATTATGTTGAGTAATTATATCATTTTGTGGATTCATCTTGAAATAGTTAACCGAAACATTATAATTAAATAAATACATCCAATCTAACCCTAATAACATCTTAGGATCAACTCATATCCATTAATTGTTTTAGACTATGTAATTGCATGTTTTTTCTTTAAATTTAATCACTAGTGTCAAATCAAATCAATCCAAATATTTGGCCACTCCATAGACAAATATTTCCAAAATCAGAGTGTCTCTAGGTTTCTTCTTCGGTCCCTGTGGATTCGACCAATACCTATACTACAACGACCGCACACCTGTAGGGTAAATTTGGGCACAACCAACACATGTGAAAACTAAATGAGGAAGTTACTAGGGGTTATAAATAAGATTCTTTTAGTTAATGTGTAGAAACTAACTAAGGAATTTACTAACTTGATAATGAGATCCATCCACTTTATTTAAAGGGAAAATATTTGTGAAGTTTATTCTATTGAATATTTTTTGATAATTTATAAATATATTGTCACTGAGAGTTGGAAATTGATAAGATACCTTGAATATATTGTGTGAAAATATTCAAGGATGTTTCCTATAATCATGAATATTGATGTGATGAAATTTAATTAGAAGACAAGTTTCAATAGTGCTAGTATTGTCTGCAACATGGCTAAAAAAGATATTTTCAGGTTGGGAGTATAGAAAATTAAAGGTCTATACATCTTGTAAAAAGAATAGACATAATGTCTTGAAATTCATGGTGACAAAACTCATAGAATTATTGAGATATAGTCAGAATCTAAAGGACATATTTAGATGAAAATTTGTAGAGTTTGAAATGAATTCAAGTTAAAGTGGTTCTAATATATTTTCATATTGTCTGGAATATTGTGTCAAAATTTTTATCTTGAAGTATAATATTTCAGATCTAAATACAATTTTTGATATCATGTATGGCGTTTAGGTTAACAAATAATTGTAAAAGGAAAATATCATATGTAATATGATATTTTGAGAGAAATATAAGAAATTTTAATGAATTTGTGATATTTCAGGCCCATGTATGTTGTTTTAAGACCCGCTTATGATATTTGAGAAGCTTATAGGATACCTAGAATTCATGAAGGATATCTGGGAGTCCTGTATGAAATGTGTGTTCTTGAATATTTGTTTGTATAATATATTTGGATTCATATGAAGTTTTTTACATGTAATATATCTAATTTTGTAAGATATTGAACTTTATGAAAATAATATAATCTAAAATTGAAATTTCTAAATAATCAAATTTCTTGAGTTATATTTATAATTTAATTTGTTAAATATATAGAGTATAAATTCATATGGTTCTTTGAACTGATGTTCATTGATTCAAATATCATTATTGAATAACTGATCATGATCATAACTGAGATTTTAAGAAGTCTAGGTGAGAGATATGGTAATTTCTGAGATGATTTATATAGTCACGTTCAATGGTTCCACATGAGCAGTGTATAAATATGTGAAAAAATGAATTATGTCAAAAACTTTTAACAATATATATTTTATGTAGAATTTTAATAAAGAAAAATACTATAATATTTATGATATAAAGATAACGTAATGGGTTGAGTCTTTATCCATATTTATTGGAAGAGTTTAAATGAAAAAATGGTCAATGTATAAGGATGATTAAAATGAGGACCTTGACATAGAGATGAATGTGTTTGGAAATAGTTGATCCATAACATTAATATTAAAGGAGAGGTTAAATAATTATTATTGAAATAATATTCAGTAAATATTCCTGTGAATATATATTTTTTAGGAACCTAAAGATGATAATGATTGGGACCCAAAATTTAACACACTATATATTTTAGAAGTAAATAAAACGGGGCTAAAATATACATGCTTAAAAAATATTCTAAAAGTAAAGAATAATGGAAGGAGGTGATGATACTATGTTCAAGAACATATCCCATGTATCGAGTAAAGTGGGAGAGATCCAATGATGTTCTTGTCCACTAAATACGATGAATAGAGACAACCAAATCTATCCATATATACTTATTCTATGAAGATAAAGAGAGAAAATATTGATAGAAAAATACATACAGAGGTTCTTTATTGTGTGATGAAGAATAATATGATGATGAATAAGAAGAATAAGAGAAGATAAAATATTGCTATTATAGTTATTAATCACATTCATACTAAGAATATGGGATAACCAACATAAAATAATCATCTAATATAGAATTTTTAACAATATTTGGAATGGATGGGATTTTGTAGATCATATTCCAAGATGGGAAAAATAGAGATACAACTATATTCATCTACTATATAATCCTATGAAAATGTTAGTTCGACCACTTTATTACTAAAATAGATAAGGAATATTGTATGTACAATCCATGAGGGACACTGTACATCCATTATTAGTCTGATTTAAAAGGATTATATTGAACATGTATGACATTTAAATAGTATATAAAAAATTAATTAGTTTCAATATACTTGATTAGTTCTAGGATAACATATTGATGTTTGTAACCTCACTTGTGTTTTCTGTGATAATTATAATATGGTCATGTCCATGGGATAATCTTGATACATGAGGGATGCATCAATCTTTAGGTTTTCAAATATCATCAACAAATCCAAATTGTTATCTTATGTCATTTTACAATTCTATATCTATATAAACACTGGCCAAATGAGTGAAAGAAAGACAGTGATATTCTCTCACTGAATAAGTGAAGATGATAAAATCAATAAAAAGTGAACTTTTATTAAAATTATAACCACACAAATCCCCCTATTAGTGTTGTACACATCCCTACATGATCCTAAAAATTGATATTAGAGTAGGTCACTCCTCTATTGGATTCTCATTTTTTTAAAACATAATGTATTGATTATCACTTTTCAAATGATATATAAACTATATATTTAATTAATGTATTGAATTACCTATCAAACAAACCTTGGAAGATATGTCTACAAATACATTGAGTAATAGGAAGAAAAGTTAAGGAAATAAAGAGAGAAAATACTCATTTAGGAAATAAGAGAATAAATAATCTCAACTAATTAATGGTAATAATAGTAGAGTTCATCCAAATATATATTTTTATAATATATCACATAAAGAATCTTATAATGCAAATCCATCCCTCTAAAGTAAATAAGAATAAAAATAAGTTTTCTAATGTAACAATCCTAGAAAAGAAAAATGAGGAATATAAGATAGAAATCAATTGGTTAAATATAACGTCAAGGAAATTTAAAATAGTTTTACCCATGCAATTAATCATCCATACATGAAAAATAGGTGACACAAATTTCTTGTCAATATTATACTATAGAATATCCAAGAACAAGTGGTAAATATCACATCTCTATATAATCATGAGATCAATCAAACGATGATTCATGGAATTATTTAGTGAAGACCCTAGAGAACATTCCAGATATATAGTCACTTTGATTTGTGTCTCTATAAAAATAAATCAAGAGGAAATAACCAAGCTTGTAGATAATAATAAATGATTAGATAATTCTTTTGAACAAAGGGTATTGATGTGTATAAATCACTCCAACTAAGTTGGAGGTTTAAATACCATGATTTGGGAGATCAAATAAATATGATCTAGTTTTGAGAATGAATATATCACTATAATCCATGAGTGATAAGAATCCATGAAATCCAAGAAAAAAGAGACCATGCATTTTAAGATACATTAGTTGTTAAAAATTATCAAGTAGAGGCCATGGGAATGAATATTAAATAACATGACCAAATACAAAGAAAACTATAATTTAAATATTCATAAATTTTATCTTATGAAGGATAATAAGAAATATAAAAATATAATTATGATATTATATAATTATAAATACATTATCAATATGAAATGCTCAGAGTTGCAAGTAAAATTTTAGAATATGGAAATAGCTCAATCTAAATATTCACAATTAGATGAAAAGAATGTTTCTACAATAGAAACTAATAAAATGGATTGTGATTATAAAAGACTTATACTTGTTAGAATCTTTTTGAGAAATCATATATTGGTCAACATATAATAGAATAAAAGGAATCATCCTCTTTTGAAAATAATATTTGTGCTAAAACGCTTTTGTGTACCATGGTGATGAAAAATTATAATTTGTATAAAAGTGGATAAATAAAACTAGTTTGGAAACATCCAATGCATCTGGGTTGGTAGGAATCATGATTAGAATTTATTTTTATTAAATTAAATCTCCTCATAAAGTTGAAATGTGAAAAATAGTATCATTGTATGGACAAATTGTTTTGTAAAGAAGAAGAGAAATATTAGTTGGCAATTACTGGTGTTGTAATCAGTGAGGGAGTAAGGAATTGGGTTGTTAGAATAATGTTTCAACCAATGGAAGAATAAAGAAGCATATATTGAGGGGTATTAAGCCTTATATGAATAAACTTCCATAAAAAAGGAATAATTTATACAGTCCAAGTAGATTTGAAGAGAAAGAAAATATTTGTAGTATGTGTAATGGTAGTGGTCACATAAATAATGAATGTTCCTTTAAGAATGGATCAAGAATAAAAATGAATATAAAATACAACATTATTTGATACAGAAATATAATTTCTCCTTGTTAAGAAATGAAGAGAATTATTTATATATAATACATTCCCAATAAGCTAGTTGATAAAGCTACTAGGTACTCGGGAAAAAAATTAAAGAATTTTTCACAATAAATTATTCCCAAGAAGTCAAAACAGAAGAATAAGTCATCCATTGATAATAAATAAAATAATTATTTGGTTAAAATCATATCTAAGAAGTCCAAAAGGAGTGAGACACAAAAATGGAAATATTGTTTCTTCGGTAGAAAAGAGGAAACATCATGGAAACTTATAAACATGAAATCCTTTTGAAAGTTAAAAAAATCAACCTGTAACAAAGTTGAAGAAACATAAAAGGGAAAAATGAAATGAATATACTAAAAAATATCACATCCAATAATCCATATTGAGAGGGAAAGAAATCTGGACACAAACATTAGGAATGATTAGTAATTTGGCAGCTCAATTGGAAGAGGATTGAATAATGGAAGAAGTAAATGAAACGTAAAGTGATACAGGTAAAGAAAATATTCTTCATAAATAAGAATATGAATTTTAAAATATTTTATCAAAAAAATGAAAAAAAGGATTCCTAGGAACTAAATGGGATGGAAAAGTAGGTTATATATAATTCAAATGTGTAACATCCAGACCTGGGTCCCACTAAAATGGTTTCCACATCCATTTAGTCAGTAGGCCTCAAGCATGATCCCCATACGCCAGAGTATTCCAAAAGTAATGAGGGTGTACATGAGGTACAATAGAGAGACTATACCATCTGAATCCTTAAGAAATATAGTGGTTGCAATAATAACGAAAGACTACATAATATAATAATAACTGGAAATGAATAATGAGTGGATAAATGATCATGAATGAAAATGATCTCATTGAAATACAAGTAGGTATACACATTACATATCAAGACAAACAAATTAAATAAATAAATAAAATAAACTATAGCTATCTCCAATAGTGTAATGAGAACTTTATTGGTTCTCTTCTCATTTACTCTATCCTATCCCAGAAAGATAATAACAAGCATTCACAATATATGAACATGGTCTTCCAATCATGAGGTCTGTTTGGGAACCCCATTGCAATAACGACCTAAAAAGGGTGTGCGATATACTCAGTATCCCAAAAAAAATGGTGTATAATTGATAATCTGGTCTATGAATGTTCATTAAAGTAGTTTGTAGGTATATCGAATGTCAAATAGTGATGTGATAATAAATGTAAACTAGTCGGGCTTAGGTTCCTCAAGAACACCAGGCTAACAATATCAAATTCAACATAAGTCGGGATATATCCAAATATGTCACAATATCTCTATTTATAAGTGTGTATTTATATATGTACTATATATGTACAATAATATATAGAAATATATATAAATAAATAATACTAGTTAGGACTCAAGGCATAATATAGGTGCCTCATGTAATCATAAGAGTGTCATACTCTGTAAGGGAAATCATTCCCATAATAGATAAATGAAAGAATAGGGTCATCCCATCCCACATTAATTGGAGAAAATTTACAATAAATAAACTTGATCATAAAAAAATTGGTCGTAAGCCTAATATTTGAAAAAAGGATATGTAATTCGTGTCTATCATCCTGCTCATAGATGTTACTTCCATGCTCATCATCCTATTCAAGGGGGAGTAAGATTCCATGAACAAAAACCTAAGTGATGTTAGACACCATTACCATTATCCTCGATATGTGTGTGTGAGATTTCATGCTCAGGGACCCTAACCAAAATCCCTCCAATCATAATAAAATTAATGGTAATCCTACTTGCACAATGATCCCTTATCTTGATGTTCTGTAAAGAGTCAGCCATCATTACTAAAGGCATAGGAGATCCATTTAGTATAATCTACTTTAACATTATAGAAATAGTATATAAGACCATCCATTCCATAATAAATTCAATTTATATCAAAATTCAATTTATAAGTCACAAAAGGACCACTGTATTCCACAATAACAATAAAGTCCATGGGAAGAACCCATTCTAACTATACAAATAACTATATGCATCATCAATAAATTAAAATTTTTATTAATAATATATCACTCATAATAAGGTTGTTTTATTATAAAACATTATATTTCTATCAAGAAATTTACTTAATTCAATTTAAGCATCTCAATGAAGTGGAACAATTTAATACAGAAAAATAAGGAAAGTTAGAATTCAATCAAAACATGGGAATTTACTATAATCATAACCTTTTAATTACCCATAAGTGTAGTTTTTTCATATGGAAAACCATGATTATTATGTGTGTTTAATATAAACGACCCTAACAAAGTGGTTTGGGTTGAGGTAATGACCTCTAACCATATCAAAGGTGGTATAAAACACAAAACAAGGGGGTATATGCATTTAATTTAGGGCATCCAATAATTTAGAAGTGACACCTATAATTTCTAGTGTGCATAAAAAAGCTATATATTATAAATGAGGTAAAATTATGGGAAAATAATATAGACCACGTACCTCAGGATTAGGATGGTCCACTGTCCAAATATTGAGATTTGATTTGAGATGAAATGAGAGAAATTTGAAGAATCATCAGATGCCCTAAAAATAGGGAAAAGTGATTGCACAAATTTAGCATTCTATATGGAGTGGTAAACAAAGAAGGGAATAATTATGAGTCAAGAGATTACTAATATGATTATAACACACCCGACAACACATGATTCAGATGTTGTTTGAGGATGTTCTACCAAATCCTAAGAGAGGAGGAATGAAGCTTGTGAGGCCTCCCTACTGCATGTGAATGAGGAGAAATGATAGAGGAAAAGAAATAGGGAGAAAGGGAAAAAATATTTTTCATCTATTCTAAATAGCTGCACTATTTGGCCTCATGTATTGAAACATTGTGCATCAAATATGAAGCTTCCTATGTCTAGAAGCCACACCCCACATGGTTATGTCACATGGTTTTGATCTAACTGGGTGCCAAACATGTGTAACTACTGGTTATGTGGCACTAAGGGTGTGTTCTAGGTGCACTATTTAGGAAAATTGTGCCTTTCTGATGTAGGTCACCTCTTAACACCTTCAACAAGGTGCATGATTACCCATGAGAGGTTGAAAGGATCATAAAACCACTCCCCTTAAGAAAATGGACCTCATAGATGTTCCACACTGTTAAACTAACCTTGCGCCAACTGTGTTCCTACAATTATTTCTTATTGAAACTGAGTTTTTAAAGATAGGTTCATCTAAAAATCATTTGATTGGTTGGGACACCTCTTGAGAATTAATCCTCACTTTAAAAAAATTACATTCAAGTGATCCAATGATAAGAATTATGTTTTGAAGCTCATTTTTATATTCAATCTCATTAACTAAATAAGAAGTTAAAAGTCATAATGAATTCCAACCCATTCAAAAAAATATGATGTTATAATCTCCCATCCTTATAAAATCTTATCTTAGAGAATCCTTGGGAAATAGTGCAAACAAACCCAATCCTACTAGGTCTAAGAAGTTTCACTCAAATGGTCACGTTGCATTTCCAAAAACCCAATTTACCTCCATGATCCTTTTAAAACATGTGGTACATACACTGTTAAAATCGAACCAATGCTCATAATAATGGATAAAACGTCCAGATAAAGCTTAACTTATCTTCTCTAACCCAAGACACAATCCTATCATCCTCTCTTTTATCAAGGGGTCAAAGGCTCTCCCCACCTTAGGTATTAACCTTTTTAATGGACAATTCCAAACCACATCACCGAAAACATTTTAATTTCTCATTAAATCATGTATGTTGCAATACCACAAAATTTTATGGTAGTAATATTTTTGAATTTAGTCTTTTTGATAGCTTATGTTGCACGCAACATCCATCTTCAAAGAACAATGAAATATTAATATAACATAGCCGTTAAATATTCTAGAATGAATAGTATTATCCAAATCATGAATTTTATATATTATATATTAAATATAATTTTTACCAACAATATTATTTGTTTTATAGACATGATATAAAAATAAATCCGCTTTGACACATAAAAAGATATATTTTTCTAAAGGTAGTTTTTCCATATTTTAGTGACAAATTTGTTTTAAAACTAAATATTGACAGTTTTATAAATTATATTTGACAAAATAAACTTTATTATTTAAATAGTATTATAAATGTTTAATTTGGTTTATTTTTTGGTATTTTTCTAATATGTTTCATTTTTTTATGAACAGTCAAAAAATAAAGAATCTTAATTGAAAACTGAATTCTCATCTAAAAAATTTTTGATGTAAAATTATATATTTCTTTTTTTAATGTAAAATTAGATCAATAATACATATATTAATACAATAAAGGTAATTTTAATATTTTTTATATTTAATTGTTATATAAAAACATTTTAAAAATTTGCACATTTTCACTTTAGAAACTCATTTTCTCACCCTGCCTAAGAGATTAGTTATAAAATAATTTTAAAAAATTTTGTATTTTGAATTTTGAAAAATGGATTCCATATTATTTATATTATGGTAAAAATTAGGTAAATAGGTCACTTTTATTTTTTTGGATAATACAAATAGTAAATAATAATTTTTATTACCACACTTAAAGTTAAATCGAGAAATTCAGGGTAAAAATAATATTATAAATATTATAAAATTACCCTAATTGTAACGACCCAAAATTTAATTAATTAATATTCATATTGATCTAAATAAATTCCTTATTATGTAAAATGGTTATATAATACATATGAACTTCCTTGGTTTTATGTTTTTGGAATTTAAAATATCATTAAGAATTGTTACTGTTGCTAATATAGTCGTTGAACAGTGACCACATGATTAGTATAAATTTAGGGCTTTAAAAATATCCTATTTACTCAGAAAAAGGAAGCAATGACCTCATCCAGTACAATTTCTACATACAAATCCAATTTTTCAAAGCTCAAAAAGGAGGTAGCATCACTGGGCTTCGCTCTGGACCAAGCCCCAGCTGAGCTTCTACACGTTAAGCTTGAATGAAACCAACTACGAGATAAGTGGATGTTAATAGAGATTATGACTCAAGTGATGTTATCAGAGCCACCCCAAGAGTCTGTCACCATTTCACACCTTACCCTTATGTCTTATGTGGGTGTTATAAGGGTTTATGTAATAAGACCCTAGCACTATGATTAGGTGTGCTATTTTTGTAATAAATAATATACATTCATTTTGTTATTATTACTTTGAAAATGATTTTTAGAGCATAAATAGTATTTTTAGTTAATAATCAATTAAGAAATCAATTTTAATGAATTAATTGATTTCTAAATTAAATAATATTTTAATAAAATATTATTAATAAATTACTTTTTAATCAATATAAATGATCATATAATTTTTTATGAATACAATTGAAATTTTTATTAAGGATTGAAAATTATTTTAGTCAAAACCCATGAATTTTCAAAAAATGTCGGTTTTTATTTTCAAATTAAAAATTTAGATATTGAGAAAAAATTTTAGAGAAAATGAATACCATTTTTGGATTCAGAACGTCAAAATTATCTAACAATGAATTTTTCATAATAATCCGAGACTGTTGATTTTTTGTGTAATTATTAAATACCATTTAAATATATAATGTGTTTAATGACATCATAATGAATCAATATTGATTTAATAAAATACAAATAAAAGGATTTTAGTCCATTATATGTTTTATATTTAAAATAATTTGATTTTAGATTTTTTAATTAATTTAATGGTGCCTTAGTGGACCCTCTAAGACTTATAAAATATTTTAACTGTTTAAAATGATTTCCCTACGAGTGTGACTCACCTCTACATACAAAAGCACAATATTTTGATAATTTCTGCCATTTTCCTTATAAAATAATGTTTTCCAATCAACTTTTTTAAAAACCATGGGCAAAAACCATTTAATGGTTTGTGGTTTTGTTTAGTTTAATGTGTAGTGTCAAAAACCTAAATAATAAATAATTCTCTCTCATTTCATATAAACCTACTCAATATCCCATTCCTCATCACTAAAACCATTTGAAGGTCGAAAAACCTCTTCCCTTCTCTTTCTAGAATCCACCAAAGGTGCCCCAAGCTCCCAAGAAGCCTCTATCAAGCCTCTCCCAAGCCTTTGGGATCACACTTCCATGTAAGGGATCCTCACATTCCTTCCTTATTTATGTCAATGTTTGATTATATTATTATTACATTTTATTTTCAATTAAAAATGTTGGGGTATGATTTTTCACCTCCCCTATACTTCCCTCATTATATTTTATTGACAATTTACCCCTTTCTCTCTCATTAATTCCTCCCATGTACATCAGTTACCATGCCAAAATTCCATAAGGAGTTTCTCTCTCCTTATTTACACTCAAGAAATTATTTTATATTATTCATCTAAATTCCATTAAATATGTTGGAATATTATTTTGTATGGACCCCGTACTATCTATTTCATGTATAAATGATTAGAGACCCCTTTCTCTCTCATCAACCCATTTTATGATTTCTATTTGACATCGTTATGCTGCAGAAGTTACACCAAAATTTCCATGCCAAAATCATCGTGTAAGTAAATACCAAACCCATTTCTCTATCAAGAGTATTCAAGTTTATGAACATTTACTTATTGATTGAGGACTTACATTTATGTATTCCATATCTCATATTCTTGGAATAAATTATGATATTTAATGAATCCATGTTGTATGATCTATGTGGCACACTTATGCATAAAATGAAATGATTAAGAAGGATGCATCCTGATAGAACCCCAATGCATTGGGTAAAGAATTGTATCATGATACGCCATGTACAATGAGGGTTTAATCATGCTAATTAAAGTGAAATTAGGTTTTACTCATTATAATTCTAGTGCAATGAGGGTTTACTCATTCTCCATGTGCAATGAGCCTCCAATCATTCTAATATCATGATAAATGTTGTTGCCACATCTCCATGTTATGATAATGATGCTATATCATGCCTTTATGTTAATGTTTCCCTTATTCTCTATTAATATTCCTATTTCCTAGAATGTATTGTATTCTTCATTATATGACTCTTTTACTCCATTATTGGGATTTATAGCTCACCCTTTATTATGTATGTCTTCAAGTTATCCCATGCAATGCTAAGTACAAAGGAATGTTGTGGTCATGTAAAAGAAGTTTTCAATAAATATGTTATATTTTATGTCTTAAGTTGTCATGTAATGTTACTAATTTCCCAATACACTAGACCTCTCTATCCTCAGAGTTTTCTTAAGTTCAAGTTCATGTAATAAATAATTTTTAAGTGTGTAATTAAGAGTAGGGTTGTTATAGTTGATATCAGAGGATATGTTTAGTTATTTTTGGGATTATGATTAGAAAACCCTAGTGAAAGCCTTTGGGATAAGAGTATGTAAAATAAAAACATTGATAAATTTTCATGACTATAGAGTAAGTGGTTTATTGAAAAAATGCATCCCTGTCTGGATACGAACAAGTAGAGGTGGCTCTGAAATAGATGTATCTAGCGGTAAAACCCCAAAACACTGCTTTGAGTTAGACTCAAACATGAACTAGTGCATGAAAACAGGCCTTTTTTCACTCTTGGTTACAAAAATCCTAAGGGATATTCTTTGGTAAATTCTTGATATTTGTATGAACCATTATTAAGGGAATAAAACAATGCCCCTCATAATATATGTTGGGATGTAGATCATGGATAACATAGAATGAAGCCTAAAAATTCATAAGTCAAGTAAATAAATGTAATTTTTAAGTTAACCCTTTTTTAATTGGTTTCTAATTTTTGTGTTACCCCTAAAATTCATTTTATTCTAGCCAATGGCCAGTAATAGGAGGACTTGAGCTAATAACCAATATTAAGATCAATGTGAAGACTATTCTAATAAGATGCCCAATTTGATGGGAGTGGGAATCACAAAATTTTTCATGATACTCTCTCAGTTAAATCATGTTTTGAATAGAAACATGAGTTAAGAGGAACATTCAACCCCCTTAAGAAAGAGCAAGCCGGAATCAAGATCATCATAAGACAAAGGCCTCCATATTTTAATGGATCATCCAATACCTCAATCGTCAAACTTTTGATCAACTCCATTGAGAATATCTTCTTCATCCTTCAATGTTTAGAACAAGAGAAGGTTCTTCTGGCTGCTTATCATATTTAAGGTAAAGCTGATCAATGGTGGACATTGATAAAAATTATGATGCCTGAGGAAGAGGTTGAGGAATTGGAAATGGAAGGATTTACTGAAAATGTTTTTTGATAAATATTTTCCATGCACCCTCTAACTTAATATGGAAAGAGACTTCCTTGACCTCAAGGAAAAAAAGATGATGAATCCATCAGATCATATGAGGAAAACATCACAAGTCTTGCACGATACGCCTTCAGCTTTGTCTTTACTTTATAATTCAATGTTTACCACTTCTTTAGTGGGGTAAAACCTAGCCTACAGAAAGCCCTAGAAATCCATGAATTTGATAACTTTGAGAAAATTGATGATGTTCTCTCAAAGTCAAAATGGCGATCGACGAATGTCAGGGGTATCATGGGGATAATAAGGGGAAATTGGACCTTAATTCTGGCAGTCTGATGGATAAATCCAATTATGCTATAAAATTATAGCACCCCACTTGCAAAATGTGTGGAAAGGAGCACCCTAAAAAGTGGCTGAAAGGGAAAAGGAAATTCTTTAGTTGTAGAATAGAAGGAAAACTTCCCATTAATTTCCGACAATAAAAGCCCCTACATCGATAGAGAAGAGGAACACTCCATTTAACCCTCAACGTATTGATCATTACTTCAACTAAAAAGAAAAATGACACTTTTCAAACCAGTGCCCTAAGACAAGGGTTTTCAGAGGCAACCAATATCCTCAAAGGAAGCAAGGGTGATCTTTTTCCATCACTACCATCAAGGAAAACCACGACAATGAAGTGGTGACAGGTATGCTAGTTATTCATTCAAGAATAGCGAACACACTTTTTTGATTCTGGTTATATACATTCTTTTATATCCCAAAGGTTTAGTAGAATAATCTAAACACCACCAAAAATCATGGAAGTTGTGATGTCAGTGAGAATGGGAAATGGGGAAATTATTGAATCCCATGAATATACCTCATCCCCTGTCATAATATTTGGATTGAACTTCTTAGAGAACCTCATCATACTCCCTATGGTGGAATTTTATGCAATTCTTGGCATGGATTGGCATTCCCAATATAGAGAAAACATAAATTACTGTGAGAGGGAAATCACTCTCCATATGGTGAATCGACCCCCGATTCTATAGAAGTTCAAGGAGAATGATGAATCTTCTTTAGAAACATCTTATGAAATGTGGATATTACTGCCCTATGAGCATGTGTATCTTGCTCAGAGATTGATTCTAAGGAAGAAACCATCTTGAAAGACATTCCTATTGTGAGGGAATTCACGGAAGTGTTTTTCGAGGAATTACCTGATCTTCCTCCTAGAAGGGATGTTAAATTCTTGATTTATCATATACCCGAGGATTTTCAAATATCCAAGACTCTATATATAATGGCTGATGTGGATCTTTAGGAGATTAATAAAAAACTATAAGATAATCTAGATAAAGGGTTTATATGCCCAAGTGCTTCACCATGGGGTGCACCAGTCCTCTTTTTCAAGCAGAAGGATGGGTCAATACACCTTTGCATTGATTATAATGAGCTCAAAAAAATCAAGATAAAGAACAAGTATCCTCATCCCCGAATTGATGATTTGTTCTATCAGCTACATGGAGCATAATACTTCTCCAAGGTGGATATTCAGTCGGGATATTACCAAGGTTGAAGAAGGAGGATATTCCCAAGACTGATTTTCGTACAAGGTATGGGAACTATGAATTCATAGTAATGCTTTTCGGACTCACAAATGATGCAGAAAGTTTCATGGACTTGATGAATAGAGTCTTTATAGACTACATCAACAAAATTTTTCTAGTCTTTATAGATGATATTATAATATACCCCAAAACCAAGGAGGAGTATGAGGAGTATCTAAGCATTGTACTAGAGACCTTGTGAAATGAGATGCTCTATGAAAAGTATATCAAGTGTGAGTTATGGTTGAAGGAAGTCTCATTATTGGGTCATATAATCACAAGCAATGGGATATCATTGGATCCATCCAAGACAAATAAAATAAAGGGATGGTCGAGGCCAACATCTATGATGGATATCTGTAGAATCCTTGGGTTAGCTGGATATTATTGATGATTTGTGAGAAATTTCTCATGACTGTCAAACCCTCTTACCAAGATAACTCAGAAGGGAGTCTAGTTTTCTTAAAGTTATGAATGTGAAGATATATTCAAGGAGTTTAAAAATATTCTTATCACTACGCCCGTTCTCACACTACCCACAAGTAGAGAACTTTTTGTGGTACTCAGTGATGCTTTAAATAAGGGACTGGGTTATGTGTTGGTGAAAAATGACAAAGTCATTGCCTATGATTCAAGGGAATTGAATATTCATGAAAAAACTATCCACCAAATGATTTGGGTTTGAATGTAGTAATCTTCGCTTTAAAATTTTGGTGGCATTACCTTTTTGGAGAGAAGTGTAAAATATATACAGATCACAAACATCCCCATGTATATATTCACATAGAAAGAGTTGAACATGTGCCAATGAAGATGGTTAGATCTAATCAAAGACTATGACTACTCAATCCATTACCACCTTGGGAAAGCGTACAAGGTGGAGGATGCTCTAAATAAAAAGGGCCAAGTGATTCTATCATTTTTGAGAATTAAAAAGGATCCAATCTTCTTAGATTTGATGAATATGGACAAGAGAATCATAAATAAGGGAAAATCATAAATCCTTTCACAAATGATTTCTCAACTGTCTATTTTTGAAAGGTTAAAAGAAGATCAAAAGGATGATGTGGGAATTCAAAATAATGTAGAAAATATCAGAAAAGTGAAATCCTTAGAGTTCAATGTTAATGAATAATGAATTGTAATATTTGGGTCAAGACTATGGGTTCCATCAAATATATATTTAAAGAATTAACTTTTTTATGATGCACATAGTTCAAATTTCTCTATTCACCTAGGAAACACAAAGATGTATCGAGATCTCAAAGAGAATTATTGTTGGGATCACATGAAAAAGAAGATCACTGAATATACATCAATGTGCCTGGTATTTCAGCAAGTGAAGGCTTAGAGGTAAAAGTATAAGGGGATGATGAAACCATTACCCATACCAATATGGAAATGGGAAAACATCACAATGGAATTTGTCACCGGACATACAAAGACATCTAAAGGAAACAATGCTATCTGGGTTATTATGGATGGTCTTACAAAGACTGCATAGTTCATTGAAATTCTAGAGGATTTCTCAGTGGATCAACTATCATGGATATACATCAGAGAAGTGGTAAGGATTAATGGAGTACCCCTATCGATTATATTTGATCAATATCCAAGATTCACCTTTATGTTCTGGAAGAGTCTCCAACATGTTTTGAATACTGAGATGAACTTCAGTACGACTTATCATCCTCAAACTGATGGACAATCTGAGCAGACTATCCAAACACTTGAGGACATGTTGAGATCATGCTCAATGGACTTTAAAGGAGGATGGGATCAAAAACTTTCTCTGGTTGAGTTATCTTTCAATAACAGTTTCCACTCTAGCATCCAAATGGATCCTAATGAAGCCCTTTATGGGAAGAGGTGTAGAACACCATCTTGTTGGGATAATGTGGGGGAGTGAAAACTCCTCAGTTTAGAAATGGTCAAAAAAATGGTAGAGAAGGTTAAGAATATCCACCATCACATTAAAGCTACTCAGAATTGACAAAATATCCATGATGATAATTGTTGATGAGACCTAGAGTTTGATGTTGGAGACATGGTATTCCTCTACATATCACCATGTAAGAGAGTTATGATATTTGGGAAGAATGGAAAGCTTAATTTAATTAACATCGTCCCTTTTGATATCTTTAATCGCATTGGAGAAGTTGCCTATCAAATAGAACTCCCACCGAACCTATCTAAATTACACGATATATTCCAATTATCACTCTTGAGGAAGTACATACCTGACCCATTGCATGTACTCAATTCCGAGGTGGTACCATTAGATAGTGATTTCTCGTATGAAGAGAATCCAGTAAAGATCTTAGATCATAGGGAAAAAGTTCTACGAAATAAGACAATGCCTATTGCCAAAGTGTTGTGGAGAAACCAAATTTTGAATAAGAAATGTTAGAATTAAGGGAAGTGATGAAGTAGAGTTACCCTGATATGTTTTCGTATGGGAAAAGGAAATTTCTAGGTCCAAATTTTTCTTAAGGGGTAAAGATGGTAATGACCCAAAATTTAATTAATGAAAATTTATCTTAATATAATTAAATGTATTATTATGTAAAATGGTTATATAAGACATATTAACTTCCTTGGTATTATGTTTTTGGATTTTAAAATACCATTTAGAATTTTTACCATTTATAATATAGTCGTTGAATAGTGATCACACGATTAGTATAAATATAGGGCTCTAACACATATAGTTTACTCAGAAAAAGGAAGTGATGGCCTCATCCAGTATAATTTCTCCAAACGAAGCCCATTTTTCAGAGCTTGGAAAGGAGGTAGTGTCACTGGGCTTCACTCTGGACCATTCCCAAGCTGAGCTTCAACACGTTAAACTTGAATGGAACCACCTATGAGAGAAGTGGACGATAATAGAGATTATAGCCTGAGTGATGTTATCTGAGCTACGATAAGAATCTGTCACAATTGGACACTATAACCATAGGTCTTATGCAATTGTTATAAGGGGTTATGTAACAAGACCCAATCACTATGATTATGTTCATTATTATTTGTATAACGAATATACATTCATTTTATTATTGTTACTTTGTAAATTGTTTTTAAATCACAAAGAGTATTTTTAGTTAATATTCAATTAAGAAATCTATTTTGATGAATTAATGGGGTTTTTAATTAAATAATATTTTAATAAAATATTATTACTAAATTTATTTTAATTAAATTTAAATGATCATATAATTTTTTAAGAATAAAATAGAACTTTTTATTATGGTTTGAAAATTGTTTTGTCCAAACACATGGATTTTCAATAAATACCAGTTTTTATTTTAAAATTTAAAATTCAAATATTTAGAAAAGTATTTTTAAAAAATGGTTATCATTTTTTTATTCAGGACATCAAAATTATCTAACGTTGAATTTTTCAAAATTTTCTCAGATAGTTTATTTTTTGGGTAAAAATTAAATACCGTTTAAATATGTAATGTGTTTTATGACATCATAATGATGCAATAGTGATTTAATAAAATACGATAAAAATTATTTTCGCCCAATATATGTTTTATATTTAAAATAATTGATTTTAGATTTTTTTATTAATTTTATGGTGCATTAGTGGTCCCTCCATAACTTATAAAATATTTTAACTTTTTAAAATGATTTCCCCAAGAGTGTGAGTCACCTCCACATAAAAAATCCTAATATTATAATATGTTCGGCCATTCTACTTCTAAAACAATGTTTTCCACTCCAATTTGGAAAAAAATATATTAAAAAACCATGGGATGGTTTGTGATTTTGATTAGTTTAATATGTAGTGTCCAAAACCTAAATAATAAAGAATTCCCTCTCCTTTCCTATATAAAACCACTAAATCTCCTATTAATCTTCCCTTAAACCATTTGGATCTTGAAAAAACTCTTTCCTAATCTCACTATAATCCAACCAAGGTGCCCCAAGTTCCCATGAAGCCTCTCTTAAGCATATCCCAAGCCTTTGAGATCACACTTCCAAGTAAGAGATCCTCACTTTCCTTCCTTATTTATGTCCAAGTTTTCTTATATTGTTATACCATTTTATTTTCAATTAAAAATGTCGAGGTATGTTTTTTAACATCCCTTATACTTCCCTCCTTATGTTTTAATGATGAGAGACCCCGTTACCTCTCATTTATGCCTCCCATGTACACCCGTTACCATGCCGACATTCTGTAAGAGATTTCTCCGTCCCCATTTACACTCAAGCAATTATTTTATATTATGAATCTAAATTCCATTAAATATGTTGGTATATAATGTTACACGAACCCCTTACTATCCATTTCATGTATAAATTATTATATACCAATTTCTCTCTCATCAACCCATTTTATGATTTCTATTTGACATCGTTAGGCTACTGAAGTTACACCAAAATTTGCATGCCAAAATCATCGTGTAAGTGAATACCATACCCATTTATCTATCAAATGTATTAACCTTTATGAACATGTATTTTTTTATTTAAGACATATATTTATGTATTACACATATCATATTCATGGAATGAATTTTTATGTTTAATGAATCTATGTTGAATGATCTATGTGGCACACTTATGCATGAAATTAAATGATTAAGAAGGGTGCGCCCTGATAGCGCCCCAATGCATTGGGTAAAGAATAACATCATGATACACAATGAGAAATTTGGGTTTAATCATTATAATTCATGTTCAATTAGGTTTTAATAATTCTAATTCAAGCGCAATGAGGGTTTACTCATACTCTATGTGCAGTGAGCCTCGGCTCATGCTAATATCTGGTTAAATGGTGTTTTCACATCTCCATGTTATGATAATCATACTATATCATTCCTTTATGTTCATTTTTCCCTTATTCTCCGTTTATATACCTATTTCATATAATGTATTGTATTTTTCATGTTATACCTTGTTTACTCCCTTACTGGGATTTATAGCACACTCTTTTCTTATGTATGTCCTCAGGTTCTTCCATGCAATGCTAAGTATGAAGGAATTTTGTGGTCATGTAAAAGAAGTTTTCAATAAAGATTTTGTAATTCATGTCATAATTTTTTATTTAATTTTCCTAATTTCCCAAGACACTAGACCTATCGATCACCAGGGTTATCTTAAGTGAAGGTTTATGTAATAAATAATGTTTACATGTGTAATAAAGATCAAGGTTGTTATAATGAAACGTGTAATAATTTTATTGGATTATTTATTTTAAACCCAAATTATCATTGTTTCAATTCTATGACCTCTTGGTGCCACTTGGTTGAATTTATTCCTATTATAGTATTTTATTTTATGGAATATTAAATATTTCATACTCATGTTTTTAATAAGTATTAAGTTTTTAATATGTGGTTATTCAGGATATATCTTCTATTATAAATATTAATTAGAAATCTAAAATATTTATATTAATATGGGTAATTTATTATTAATTATTATGAAATAAATTAATAACTTAATGGCTTAGACAATAATGATTCTATAATTATTTAATTAATGGAAATATCAAATAAATGCATGTAAAAATATTAAAAAAAATATAATTTGATATAATAAATGTCATCCAAGAATTTTCTATATAACCTTTACATGTTATTTATGTGTAATAAGATTTTTTTCTAAGATATATTCTTTTATTTATTTCGTTAAAATTCAAAGTATTGAATCATGCAAAAATTGACATTAATATTAACTTAAAATAAATAATATTTTATTAAATGATATAAATTATATAAAAATATAAAATTATTCCAAATGATTTGGATAAGGATTAAAATTTCATCAATTAACCATTTATGGTTCTTTTGTTATTTTTTAGTAACTATATTAACCCTTAAGGAGTAAAATCACATGTAGTCTCGGTAAGAGTTAAATGGATTAAATAAGGTTTAAAGCCAAAAGATAAGGGAATTAATTAGACCTAAACATATCTAAAAATTATTGGATAAGATCATTTTCACCCATACTCATATTACATTTTAAATAACTCACTTATTATCCATTTTTAATGAAAATTTAATTTATATTAATTTAATTTTTTGAGAGCTTCAAATTGTCCCCCTCACCTCAATTATAAAAGGGGACCTCCTCCTTCATTTCTTCACACCCCATTGATACTTATACCTCAAAAAACCTCTAAAAATTTATCCTCTTAGAATCCTTATTGAAATTATTTATTTCCTTGTCTTCAAAAAATAGCAACCCTATATCCCTTAGGAAGATATCTAAAGGAAGTCCTTCGAAGAAGAGGTAATCATTTTTACCAAGTCATCCAAGTTAATTTATTCATCTTTATGTTATGTTTCCATGAAAAAGTAATAAAACCAGTATAATATATATGCATATATTTCATTATGATTATTGTACAACCATATTCCACCTTTTATCCATCCTATGAAAAATGAAAACACCGCACGTGCATACGTATGACTTACCATCTCCAGGTCGTGGTGTAATCTGTTTTTCATCACCACATTACATAGTTGGGTATAATGATGAAAATAATGGATATATAAGATTATAATGATTTGATATTTATTCTGAAAAAATAAATATACTCTTATCCTCATTACCATTTCACCATTAAGGGAATGATATCATCGTTCGTGCATACGTACGACCTACGGTCTCCATGACGCAATGCGATTAATTTTCCATGTTCACTAGTAAATAATGATTATAAAATTTTATATAATGAATAAATATGATATCCATGACCAAAATACCTTTTTATACTACATAAATATATCCTATGTTTAATAATTAGGGCTTACACAACAAAACATGCATAGGAAAACGAAGCAGTTAATACCCAAAAGAAGGGTTATAATGAACTATTGTTAATAAGAGGGTGATAAAATTATGTAAGAGAATCATATAAGATATCATAAATATTAAAATGATTCTGATATAAATTAATAACATGCTTTAAACCATTATACAAGAGGTTAAGTCACATACAACCAAAAACAAATGTGGGTGAAGGGTTTTTCTCATCTCACATTTATTTCTATGAGATATAGGTTATTCACCACTTATTTATACTATGTGGTATACTTACCCTTTATATATCAGATTGTAAATCTCTTTATATTTATTGGGTTCAATGTTTCATTTGATAATTATTTTATTGTACTGGGATTATGATTCACATATTTCAAAGTGGTATGAGACACTTTGATTTGAAAATATATTTTTAAATTGATTATTCAATATATGAGGTATTATTTTGACATGAATGACATGGGTTTTGGACTGGTAAAATAAATCACCTCAATGCATCTGTATTCTCTTGTGATGAAATTAGTTGGTGAAAGAACCATCACATTTGTTTCTAATAAGAACGAGATAAGGATTTACCCGTAGACTTAAACTGGAAAGAGGATTGATCTTGAAAGTAACCATATTTAGGACATATCTTGATAGTTCAGATGTCCTACATTATTCATTTCCTTCATTTTAATTATTACAATATAGATTATTTTCACTATGAAAAAAATCTATGGATGCATTTTCATTCTCATTTTATTGATTACATGGATTGTGTGTTCAGTTATTTACCTTTCTATATTGATTACTTTAATTCATTCATGTTATCATCCACTGTACTTTACCATTACTGAGAATTTTAGATTATATATTTCTTATGTTTTATATTCCTTGGGATTCTAAGATGTTAATTATGACTAATATAGAGGGTTAAGATATGAGAATAATGGTGTACTCAAGGAAAATAATATTTTTATTTTACATTTAAAATTTAATTTAAATTTCAAATATGTATCAAGTTTACCAATAATACTAAGGTATTCAGTCATTCAATATTTTATTCCTTGAAATCATGCCATTTTAATAAAGGCATTGACTTTGGGTTTCTAGGGTCTAGGCGTTATAGTTGGTAGTAGAAAACATTTAGTAGAATCATTGGAAACTATATGTACGAAATGTTATATTAGAAAACATAAGCCTATGACTGATTTCAAGGATATTTTTAGGAATAGGTTATCATCCTATAGATTTTTCAATACCATGGACAACCTAGGTAACACCTAAGGAATTATAGATTGATAAAAATATTTCAATATTTTTAATTCTTATAAATGATTCTTCACTATAATTAGTGATGCTGTCTTAAATTTACATAATTTCCCACGTTTTTTGATTTTTATTCATTTAATTAATTAATTTTGTTCTTTGTGTTAAATAATTACAATTTTTGATATTTTATCAATAAATTTATTTTATGATCATTTTTTAGAATTAATTATGCATTTTAATCCTTTAAAATTTTTAATTTTGACTTTATTAATTTTCTTTATTCTTATGTAATTAAAATTCATCTAAATAATTTTCTTTTTGTATCTTTTAAAAAAACAATCAATTAGTCATTTTATTTAATTAACCAAGTCATTGTCATAATGCATTATATGTTAATATTTTTTTATAATTTATCATTATTCATTTGATCTATTTTATTTAATCTCAAATAATTATTTTTTATATTTTAAATTTATTTAATCAATTTAAAATCAATTATAAAATAATTTATTTGATCTGTTATTTAATTGTAGAGTTTAGTTTAGTTTTTACTTTTTTAGAGTAGTATTTATTTTTTATTAAAATAATGAATTTTTCAATCTTTAATTAAAATCCATTTAATTAATTAATTAATTAAAATATCTTTTTTTTGTTTTAAGTTTTAAATTTATTTTTTCGTTTAATTTCATCTATAGTTTTTACAACGTCACATTTCAACATTGAGTATTTGACTCACCATTACATGCCCCATTTTTGTTTCTTTAAGTCACCATTGGTTGTCCAAAAGTAACTTATAGGACACCGTCGGGGTTTACTTTAACAAACAATAGTTCCTCCTCCATTTTGAACCACCAATGATATTTTCCTCCAACGGTGACTCAATTAGTCATCATTGCACCCCTATCTCACTATTACCACTCTCATGTGCCACATTTCCCCTCCTCTATCCCAGTCACTGTTTCATCTATAATAGTGACACATTCACACCAGTAGCTCTCTTCAGAATGGTGCCTCCAAGTACTCATCGTTCCACTTTCCTGACTCACCTTCGAACCACAATTCACCATTGCAACAAAAATAAAATCTCAAAATACAACCATCACTGTAATAGATTATCATCAGATACAAACACTAAACCGAGTTACCCCTTGCAGCTTGTCATGGAGAAACCACTACCGCCAGATCTGGGTATTTGAGGACGAGGATCCGATGTTCCTTGAATAGATCTGTAAATCGAAGCTTCTCGAAGATCGACTAAGACCATGCTGCCACCACAGATGAGGGTCCACCTCCGATTTAGGTGGACATTGTTGCTAGTCTGGACCACCGATAGGTACTGTTTCTATGGGAGGAGAAGATGAGTCGTTGAATTGGAGAGGAGGCACCGATGTATGATAAATAATTTAAATCCAGTTTAATATAATAATTAAATAGTTAAATAATTATTTATCATTTTATCGATTAACAAATTCATTTTTTATTTGTTTTGAAGATAACTATTCAAGACGAACCAGAAATATGTCCTGGTGCATATAAACAACCAAGTTGGAATTCATTACAAGGGATAAAATAAAGTGTCATGGCTTTTCATAGAAAAATTCATATGTGCAGTGACTCCGAGTTGACCAAGATAAGTTGATAATGATATGGGTGTTGAAGAAAACGATGATGGGGGATTTATAAATTGAGCAGTAACAGAAGTAGAGGTGACTCTCATTCACTTACCATATACAAAACTTCTTGAAATAGAGATGGAGAGAAGGTAGAGACCTAACTTCCGCAACACAACATAGCTAACCAAGGATTTCAAGACTTCAGGGAGGAGTATGAGGAAAATAGGGTCCCATCAGCTATTCAAAGGGGAGTTCATTCTTTGTATTGTTTATCTTAATCCCTCTATTTCAGTTCTTTAATGATGATTTTATTTTTCATGAACTTGAAGTTTGAGAAATATTCACTTAGGGGATTTCTGTTTTACTAGTTTAATATTTTATCTGCTTTAAAACATTTCGTTCTTCAAATTAGAATTAATTAGTGAGATTGATTCCAATTTTAGTTTAAATTATTTTTCACTTCTTTCACATTACATTCAAAAAACCATGATATCTCAGCGAGATTGATAATGAGTGAATTTCTTCAGTTCTTATTTGAAAACTACACTAACATTTGGTGAGATTGTTCTGTTGTCTATAATTTCAATGCTATTGATGTTTGACTGGTTCTTGATGTGGTGGCCTTCAGAAGTCATTCTATTATTGATTAGTTTCTTGTAGAGGGATACTAATTGAATCAATTTTTGAAAATTGAAAACTCAATTAATTTTTGTGAAACAAGAAAACCATAATTTTAAAACTAGTAGGTAGAATTTCTTCTAGTCAGTAGCATCACCCATTTTTCCAACTCCTAAAAACCATTTATGAACAATATCAACAGTTCATGAACCTCTATAAAAATTAGTGCCATATAATTTTAAGTACCAATGACATTTACTACTATTTTTATTAGTTTAGATATTAAATAAACCCTTAGACTACTCACCCTCCTTCCCTATGGTTCAACATATCACTACTGTACTAGTGTAGGTTAAAAATTTATTGTTGGGGGTTGTGATGACCTCCATATCATATCAAAATTTGATGGAGTTTCTAGGGAATTCATGCACAATCTGTCTTAGGGTTAGAAAAAAATATAAAAAACAAGACAAAAATTGAATCTAAAGAAAAAAATTTATATTTCTTGGGAAAACTTCTTGTTTAAATTATTTAATCGTTGTAGTTTCTGAAAAATTATTTCTAAGTGATCTGGTCCTATTTTAATTGAATCTTTGAAATCATAAAATGCATAAAATAGATGTCCAGAGACGTAATCCCCTTAGGTGTTTGATTACATTTAAAAATAATAATGAATAAAGATTGTGTGATGCTTGGAAAAGGTTCAATGAATTTCTAGTTAAATTCTATGATCATGGAATTTAAAAACACTATTAGAGTGTTTATTTATTGGAATTAATGACAAAGATAAAATTGATCTAGACGACCTCACAGGGGGGTTTCTAGTGTGTCATAGTGATGAAATGTTTTGGAATACTTGTGATAAGATAGATTTTGAAGAAAGTAATGAATACCTATCCATGAATGAGAAACCATATTTTTTGGAGTCCTTTAATGAATAAGTAATAGAAATAAAAAATACGGAAGGAAAGATGTTTTCTAAATTTATCAGAACTGAAATCCCCAGATATAAAAAAAACATCAAACGTGGAATTGATTTTTGAAAAATTGTTCAACTGACCAAATCATTTAAGAACATAAATGATGAAATTATTCAAAAATATAAAACTGAAAATCATTATTTAGCAAACCAAGTAGATCATATCTTTCAAAAAATGGAATTTGAAAAGGCTGAGATGAGATATCTTGCTTTGGTTAACAAACCCACACCTTTTAAGCCAGGAAATGTTGATTGTGATTTAAAATTTTTGGAATTAGTATTAATGGAGGTTGAATTAGATGTCTTAGACAATATATTAAATACTAATCTATTTACTGAATCTGGAATTGGGGTTGACGATTTTATTCTTGTAACTAATATTGTATTGAAAGAGGAATCTGATCTAATTTCAATCATTCAAGAATCATCTCATGTTGAATTTGATAAACCTATTTTAGATTTTTTGTGTCAAAACAATGTTCATTAGACCCCATTTTATGAAAATTTTGATGTTGTGAGTGAATTAAAAATTCTTAAGGACTTTTTTATACCCTATATATCACCCCATTTAATGTTATAACTTCTTGTAGGTTCCAAAAATAACTATTATAAAACAATTCTAGAAGATGATAGAAGCATGTCCACAATAGTTAAAGGGTGTTACTTTGAGACTTTTTTAGATGATTAGCATTTAGTTTTTGTTTTCTTAAGTCTTAGTTCCCACAATTCAAATTTAACTATTAAAAAAAATGGGCCAATCAATTTTAGTGGTTCTTGCTGAGGAAACAACACCTACCTAGTGACTTCAGTTAGTTTTTAGGGGAGTTCAGCTAGGGACTTTAAATTTAGCCCTACATATAAGGAAACCCATAATCTTATTTCCATTAAATAAATGTTTTTTTTCTTTGTTTGTTTTTTAGAATTTTAATTATGTATAACTGAAGACTTAAAATTTGTGCTTCATGGGAGTCAACCCCTGGCCTTTCTTTGTTTTTTATTTTGTTTTTTAATAAAGTGTTGCCTACTGCTATTATTTTCAACTCTATTTTATGTTAGATATGTGTTTTCTTCTTAGTCTTACTATTCTTATTTTCATAATTAAAAAATTATGTTTTTTGGGGTCAATGTAGAGTATAACATTCCTTTTTCTTCAATCCACATGGTGTTTCATTCTTGTGCATAAATGGATAAAACTTTATCAGGTAAATTACTTCTTTAATTTTTGGTTTTATTTTTTTGCTCTTTATTACTTTACAAAAATTCTTCTATTAAGTCACTATTGAACTTGATCCACTGTTCCTCTACTGGTGGTGAGTCACCATAACGTTGACTCACTAGTGTGGCAGTGGTGGTGTGTTAGTAAGTGTCAGTAAAAATGAAATTATTCCGCTGTTGTAAATTTTTTTTTGTTCATCACCCTTTGCTAGAAATCATATTGTTTATTTTGTTGTTGCTGGAAAAATTCTGATCCATGTGTTTGTTTGCTGGAA
Source organism: Viscum album (assembly GCA_963277665.1). NCBI lineage: Eukaryota > Viridiplantae > Streptophyta > Magnoliopsida > Santalales > Viscaceae > Viscum > Viscum album. The sequence goes on along the minus strand of OY728143.1, from coordinate 1,692,046,090 downwards.
AATAAATTTCATGTATATAAAAAACTATTCACTGCTATAAATTAATTATAGAGATTTTCCATGGATGAGTAGGGTTTTTAGGTTACATTTTTTCTCTATTGTACAATTATCTGAATCAAAATTGTGACATTGCATAAACACTATTCACTGTGTATATACATGTTTCACATGAAACTATACTAACTTAATTGAAATTATCTATCACTAGAATAAATGTAAATCTATGTGATTTTTTTGTAATAAAAATATTTTACTGTGGAAAATATGTTTGAACTTTAATGATACCCTTAAAAATGTCATCAATCTTCTTAACTGAAAATATGTTTAATCTTCAAAAGTATAATTGTTGTCTTCTACACTTTTGAATTCATCATTGGGGATAGTTTTATGTCTTATATGTGGGAGATGGGGTAGAAATAATGTTGATTTAATTTGTTTATTTATAAAATCCCATCAAATTCTACTTCAACTCCACCTCTCTAAAAATTTGTGCCACACAATTTTAATTATCATTAAAATTTCCTGTTGTTTTAAATATTTTATATATTAAATTAATCCTTAGACTACTCACCCTACATCTATGTGGTTATATCCTTTACAACTGTACTAGTGTAGATTATAAATTTAATTTTGAGGGTTTGGATGATATTTGTATCATATCATTTAGTATTGGTCACACTTTGCTTTTTGGTTTTATTCAATAGATAGAACCGGAAGGAATTGGGATAGTGATGATTGTGATAGACAATGTGTTGATGACAAATAAAATGGGTTAACGACTGGAGTGAAGAATAACATGATTTTTCTTTCCCATTTTTCATGTATATTTATTAAAAACATTCACCCAAACCAACTCTCAGGCTCACCAAATAGTAGAAGGATAGAAGTTGGGGCCGAAGCCTCAATAATTATTAAAGAAAATCAAAGACCTCTTTAACTGGGTAGAGGGAGACCCATTACATATCCTGAAGGCCTAGTGGGAATTTAGCCCATTACATGGCCCGTAGACACATTTGTTTCACCCAAGGCCCATTCTGTGAATACCTTAGAGTAGTAGGAAGATGTTTCTGGTTTGTTGGAGAAGGACACAAAGTATGTAATTACCAGGAAAAAATGAAATGTTTGGTTAATGGATTGGATGAGAATAATGAAATTTTTTATTGATGAATGCGATAATTAATTATAGTTTATTGTTCAATAATGTGGTGGAATGACTAATGTTATTGTGTATTTGGATTCAAGAATTATTTCATCAATGATTCTATGGTTATAAGATTCATGAGATATATAAGGAATGTACTTCAGTACTTCTTCTTTAAGGATTTGGAAGCATGAATGTCTTCATTAATGTTTTTTTTGTGATCAAATATTTGGTATGTAATAATAAGAGATATATTATGTTTTTTGGGGGAATATATTTCAATATGACTTTGGAAATTTAGTAAACTTCCTTCTAAATATTTTAAAATTGAATTTAGACTGAATTATTTTGAATATGTCTTGATATAAATACTTTTAGAATGGAATAAGTTGAACATTGGATATTATTTCTTGTGGTTAAAGTATGATTTATCATACTGGATAACCTATGGTAATCAATTTGGTTTTGATAATATTTAATAGTTGAATGAATGGATTATGGATATTTTGATAATGGTTTTTCAGGCAAAAAATTCATCATTAATATCCATATATTGGTTTATGAAATAAAGTGAAAACAGATCAAAGAACAACCAAAGGATGAGATTAATGAAAGAAAGGATTTAAATTATGTTTTATTGAGTGCTTTATCTAGATAGTAAAATAATCCCTCAACTCTAGGAATATTATTTTTGAAAAAAAATGTTATGTGTTTACTTTTCTTTCTAATAAATCAATTGTTTTTTAACTAATCACAAATTTATTGTTTTTTGATGGTTATATTTCTAATAACTATTCTTTCTATCCCTCCCCATCAAAATATAATAGCTACATTTCTCCTACATGTCTAGGTCTTCACTTTCCACTAATGCCATCCCATTCGAAATACTAATTTTGTGGTGTCCTTCACATTTCTATTTCCCTCTTACTAAGAGGATATTTTATTAACCCTATTTCTGATGTGGGTTTGTCACGAAAGAATTTTCAGGTACCAAACATTAATTTTTTAAGTTCAATTTCAAATTATAAGGAAAATATTTATTATATGAGGGGAAAATGTAACACACCATTATTTTATGATATGTATCTTTTTAAACTTAATAATTTCAATAGATTATGTTACACACAACACCTATCTTAAAAGAGTAATGAAATATTATTATAACATAGCCATTAAATTGGAAAGAATGAATATTATTAAAATAATCATGAAATTTATATTTTATATGTTCAATATAAATTTTAACATTCATATTATGTGTTTTCTAGACATGATATAAAAATAAATCCACTTTTATGCATAAAAATATATAACTTTATAAATATAGTTATGTTATATCTTCATGGCGCACATGTTTTGAAACTAAATTTTTTTAATTTTATAAATTATATTTTAAAATTATATTTATTTGTTTAATGTGGAATATCAAAATTTAATTTGGTTTAATTTTTGAAATTTCTCTGATATGTTTAATTTTTAGATGAATAGTAAAACAATAATGCATTTTAATTGAATACCGAATTTTAATCTAAATAATTTATTATTTTAAATTATATGTAAATTTATTTTAATTCTACATTAGAAGAATAATAAATCATTTAATAAAATGAAGTAAATTTAAATCTTTTTTATATTTAATTTGGATATAAAAACATTTCATTTTTTGCATGTTTTCACTTCAAAACCCCATTTTCTCAACCCATTTACTTGATTAATTTTAAATTAATTTAAGGTAATTATGTTTTTTGAAATTTGAATAATGGATTCAGTATTTTGAATAATAATATAAAATTATTTAAATAGGTCTTTTTTAGTTTTGGACATTATGAATTGCAACTTTGGTAATTTTGTTTACAACTATTAAGGTTCAATCGAGAAATTAAAGGTAAAAATAATGTTATAAATATTAGAAGATTACGCAAACACATGACCTAATTTTATTTCATGAGTTAATGTCGACGAAAAGAATAATTGGGATGATTCTATGTCCTTTTTGAGTCAATTTGATGAGTTTAACCATTTTATAGTATTTTATTTTAAGAAAAGTCAAATATGTCATACTCATGTTTTTAATAAGTATTACATTTTTAATATATGGTTATTCAGAATATATATTCATCTATAAATAGTAATATCAAATATAAAATTTTATCTTCATCATGATATTTTTTTTATTTTTTAGGAAATAAATTATTTCCTTAAAGGCTTAAATAATGATGATGCGATAATTGTTTGATTAATGGAAATATAAAATAAATGATTATAAATTTTTTAAAATAAATACAATTTGAGATAAATAATGTCATCCAAAAATTTCAAGAAAATTTTACATGTTGGTGATTTGTTAAATTATTTGGTTCTTAGATATCTTGTTTTATTTATTTTTGTAAAAGTCTACGCAATAAATAGTGCCAAAATTGTCATTAATGTTATATTAAAATAAATAATATTTTATCTAATCATATAAAATTCATAAAAATATAAAATTCAACCAAAGTATTTATAAAAGGATTAAAATGTCATCAATGAAACATTTATGGTTCGTTTGGTATTTTATAGTAACTATATTAACCCATAAGATGTAAAAATACATGTTGTCACAATGAGAGTTCAAGAGATTAAATAATGGTTAATGTCAAAAGATAAGGGTAATAATGACACATAAACATTTATAAAAATTATTTTATGAGAGTTTTTAAAAAATTAATCATGTTATCATTGAAATAACTCACTTTCTATCTATTTTTTTATTGAAAATTAATTAAAATTAATTTAATATTTTGAGAGTTTCCAAAAGTGACCCCCACCTAAATTATAAAAGGGAATCTCATCCCTCACTTATTAACACAACCTTGAGAATTATATCTTGATTAAACCCTAGCTATTTTCCCCCAAACATTATTATCCATGTTATAGAGGTACTGGTCTTCCAAAAATTCCAACCCTAGATTCATTAAGAAGAGATCTAAAGGAAGTTTTGCTGAAGAAGAGGTAATCATTTTTACCAACTCATCCAAGTTAACTTCTTCTTCTACTTCCTCTTCATGTTTTATTTCCATTCTAATGTAATAACTACAATATCATATATATTCTAGTATGTTATTATGATAATGGGACAACAATATTCCACCTTTTATACATCTTATGAAAAATGAAAACATCACCTGTGTGTATGTACAACTTACCGTATCCACGCCATGGTGTAATCTATTTTTAATCACAAATTTACTTGGATAGGTATAATGATAGAAATAGTGGACATATATGATAATTAAGATAATATATTTTTTCTTGGAAAAAATTAATATATCAACCACTTCCTTACCATTTCACTATTAAGGGAATGATATTGTCACTCATCTGTACATATGGCATACCGTCTCCATGATGTGATATGATTAATTTTACAAGTTCACCATTCAAGTAGGATTATAAAAATGAATACAATTAATAAATATGATATCCATTAACTAAATATCACTCTAGATATGATAGAACTATATCTTATACCAATGAACCAGGACATAAAGGACACAACATTCATAGGAAACTGAAACATTTAACACCCAAAACAAGGGAAAAAATATTATTAACAAGAGGGTGATAAAATGATATTAGTGGATCATATAAGAAATAATAAATATGAAAATGGGTCTTTTAATAATTAATAACCTGATTTAAACCATTATAAAGAATTTTAAATCATGTAAAAACAAAATCATGTGTGAGGTGAGCGTTTTTATCATATTACTTTAAATTATGTGAGATATTCCTTATTCACCACTTATATCATTTATGTGGTGTAATTACACTTTGATATATAAAATCATGAATATATTTACCTTCATTGTATTTAATGATAAATTTAATTATTATTTACATTTACGGGGCTTATTATTCAAATATTTAAATGTGGTATACGACACTTTGACTTAAAATATATTTTTAAATTGATTATTAAATATATGAGAAATGATATAGACATTCTAGACATAGGTTGGGGAACAATTAATAAAATCCAATTGAAGAATATATAGTCTCTTGAGATTAAATCATTTGGAGAAAAACCCTTCATGTTTATTTCCATGAAAAATCAGACTGGTTTCTACCCATATATTTAAGCTGGAAATTATTTTGATCTTGATAGTAAGTATCTTGAGGACATATCTTGATAGTTTTGACTTCTGAAATTATGCATTTACTTTATTTAAGTTATTTCTATCCAGAGTATTTTAACTATGAAAAAACTCTATGGATTCATTTTCATTCTCAGTTTATTGATTACACGGTAGGTATGCTCAATTATTTGATTTTCTTAATTGATTATACTCATTGATTATTGTTAGATTTCAATGTACATTACCCTTACTAAGGATTTGATATTAGCCATATCTTATATTTTATTTTCTATAGGATTCAAAGAAGTTTATTATGATTGATATTCAAAGTTAATCCTAGATAAAAATGATTTTCTCATAGAAAATAATTTTTTATTTTATGTTTAAAATGTAATTTTAATTAAAAATATGTATCTAGTTTACCAATACTAATTAACTATTCAGTCTTTCAGGATTTGACTGTTTGTAATCATTTCAATGTAATAAATTAAGGAACCAGCTCTGGGATTCTAGTGTCGGTGTGTTACATCTATAGTGTTATGTCGATTCTCCTAGCATGTTTCTCAAGATGTTACACCTAATTACAAGCAAGGACGTTGCTCCTGACCCTCACCCAGTTCGTAGCAGTCAATTATAATTGAGCTAGTTTAAAATTGGTCACATTATTTTCTATTTTAAATCTTATTTTACCATTTCCTGACACCCTCATAAACCCATGATGTGCACATAATAGTTATACAACAAACTTATAACTCCTTTCAGAAAAGATGAATTCGAACCACCTCCAGTCAAATATTAAAAAAAACACTCATCTTAGATTACCGACACATTTCAAATGATAGATCCCAACTCCTTTATGAGTTGGCATCATGAGACAACATCAAGAATTCTCACCGAAACACACAACCAAACTCCAGTTATGTATCCTAATCTAACCATTCCTAGTTATTTTATCAAATATAATAAAATTTCTAAGATGTCCATCTAATAACCAGTCCCAAACATTTCAGGCCCTTATCTTATGAGGGTATTCATTAACTACCTATGGTGGCATACACTCTATAAGGCTTCCCATAAACCAATCCTTGTGGACTCTTCTATGGAGTATATATATAAAGACAAAAAAAGAATTTGATTTTTCTTAGCTTAGAGTATAACCAAAACCCTCTCATTATATTCACAACAAAGTGAAGATAAGGGTAATTCTCTCCTAAAAACAAGGAGTACAACAAGATTTTTATTTCTAGAAATGTTCTTATCATCTTGATCCGTACACTTATTGAAAACAATCTATAGCATTCTTTTCCAATTCTTGACACCACGCCTCCCAACCATGAGTTTCTAGATTCAAAAATGGTTTAACCATGTCATGATTCCCAAAATTTATTTCAGGATGTCCCTCATCACATGTACTACATTAAATTTACTCTATCAATGGGTCATCATGCCTGAAAACATCAACAATAAACCATTGATCATTGGTTCTCACTAGAACACTCATTGATCGGTAATCTAAATGATACCCCACACAACTGGCCTCTACTAAACATTCCTTATTTAATGTGTGTACACTCAAATATCACTAGGTTCTATGAGTGACTCACACATCCATGTGTCTTCCATTATCAAGGCCAAGATGACCATGATACTTGGAATGTTAGTCTCATAAAGGAAGGATCTCCTTTGGAACTCATTTCAAATATGGTATCTAAAAGATCCATTATGTAGTTAATCCATTATGACCATTTTCAGATGGTCCCTTGTGATCACATTCCTTCTACATGAAGGAAACACTTTTTTTGACTAATGTGACTCTCCCAAACATAGGTGTGTCCAATTATTCACATCACATGTAATGGAAAACATCAGACAAAACATGTTTCATCATCCTTGAATTTATTTCATAAATGTTTTCAAAATGATTTTGGAAAGAGTAACACAAGAAGACATGAAAATAGCTACTCATAAGTGCAGTAAGTTAGATTCAACATTAGACGTACAAGTGATGGTTCTGCCAAGTCAAGTACACATGCATCATTACCATCGGTGTAAAATCCAAAACTGACCCAAAATGGACATTTCAAAACACTCGATCATTTGTATAATGTCATCTCAAACCATTAGGATAAATCAACTTCCAATTTCCATCTCAAAGGTACAATTATCTAAATGAGCTCAATACACGAAGGTCACTCTACTTTAGAGATGACATATAAAAATATCCACCAAGAACCAATGACCCTTCATCCAAGAAATTAGATAACCATATAATTTAAGGAATCATAAAAACTTTTCACTTGAAAAATATACGATTTATCATATCACCTTTCCTCGATGGTCACTACTCATAACAACACGTGCCACAATGATTAAAAAATAACACAATAGATTCTATGAATTCCTAAATAATGAAATATCATAGAAAAAAATAAGGTCACAATAACTATGAAGAGGTTGTATATTCTTGATGTATGTTTAACTCATTCAATGGAGGTGTTACACGACGATCACACCTTTTACAAGGCTTAACCTATACATTGAACACCCTTTTACATGTAAGGTGTTGCTTACTTACTAGGTGTACTACTATGGATAAACAACATCTGAATGACACCTATTGTTGAAAAACATATCACAACAATTTATAAACTCTTAAAGGTTATAAGGGTGATACTTCTATTGGGATAACCCCTTATTAAAGGATAAGGAATCAATCCTAGAGCAGGGTTTTTCATGGAAAGATCAATATGACTTAGTGCCTAACCTCTAGTTCCAAATCAACCTAGGAAAATTCAACAACGGTATATGGGAAACATTTATGTTTCTTCTCCAATGAAACACAAAAAACTAAAACTATCATTAGGGTCCCCCCAATAAATACCTATAACATGTTTCTCCTTTTGAGAATTTAAATAATGATTTTTTATTAATCATTTTAAGAAGTTTATACATCAAATATATTATGTAGTAGTTGATAATGAAATTGTACCATATTCTTTATTTTGTTGATGTCCCATGGAATTTTGAAAATTATCTCAAAATATTCTTTTTAGGAATTTATTTGACTCAAGAGATTCGTTAATTGGCTTGGTCAAAGAAAATATCAATTTCCAATCAAGAGAGGAAAACAATCTTTAGTTTTTAATTTGGATATTAATTAACTGATTCCTCATGATGATAAATCTTACAGGTAAATAATAAGGATTTTATTAATTCAAGTGGCTGGTCATGTAAGATGTTTCCATAAATGTATATATAAAATCATATAAGCAGCTGTGACCACTTTAAATAATAATCCCATTAATATATTCATATACCCATGGGTTTGAACCCTAGGAATAAAAAGGGATAATATAAACTAAAAGGGTCACACAATTTTATTTAAGATTTTCTAAAACACCCTCAATGGGTTTAATTCATAACCATTATGCTGAGATGACCTTCTTGGATCTAGTTGGCCATATGGATTTAATCATATTTCTCACAACCCCGAAAATGGATTATCTTACAACAAAATTCCCCAAGTGACCTACTTGGGTCCAATTTTGTATTTGGGAATTTAGTCATATGGGTCTTCATGTTCAAATTATCGAGATATTAATATTTTTACGTTTTAATTTACAACATGTTTAACTAGAATTTATAAGTACAAGTTTAAATTTGTCAAAAAAATAACTTCTTTATAATTTAAGTTCCAAAGTAGGTTAATTCATTAACATTTTATTTTTATTAAAGATTCAATATTTCTTATTCCAAATAATCATCCAGTTTAATGGATCACCATTCCCAAATTATATAGGTACAAGACTTTATAGTTTAAAATTTGAGTTTATATAACTAAAACTAGATTCACACTTTTTATAACAAACATTGAAAACCCTTATATGATGGTTTGATTAAATGGGTTACCATTCCCAATTTATAAGGGCCCATAAGCCTTATAAATAGTCAATTTTACATCTATTAAATCATACCCATGAATGTTTCAACCCATAAAACCAATGGTCTATGGATCAAAAATAAAATAATTTGTTCATTAGATATAATAACACCATAAATATATGAGGTAAAAACCATTTAGGTTGATACAAACTTTTTATTTAATGAACCACATATCATGAATATAATGGTCATTCCATTAAAAGCAATAAATACAGGTAAACATGGAAATAAACATGGAAATTAACTTCCTAAGTAGGAAAAACTCAAGCTAGGATTATATAGATAGACATACTAATAAAGTACCTTACATGGTATACAATGAAACCTTCCAAATGATCACTAACATGATATACAAATCATTAAGCATGAGGTAAACTATAATGAAATCTATATGGTATAGAATATTCCTGGAATGTTAATCTCCATGTGCCAAGAATGATGCATGTAGTAATACTTCCTTTAAATACTAAGAAAGGGGTTAAAATAATTCCATAAATCAATAACTAGGGATAGTAAAAAAATCACTCAAGGTGAAATAATAATCAACTATAATAGCAACCAAATCGACAATCCCATCACCTGTAAACTTAATATTTCCCTTATGTGTGCATTAGATAGCCAAAAAACAATATATTTACCATGTGTTGAAAAATTAATAGTGTCTTGTATACCATCCAAAAATAATAAAACCAAAGAGGAAAATAATTCCCTGATACCATTTCTAATGTCACAATCTGGGTTCCAATAACATGGTGCCCCGATCCAATTAGTCACTAGGCCTCTTGTGCACCTCCATGTATTCAAGAGGCTGTCGACTAGAATCATGGGTGTAATGGATGTAAAATGGTGAGACTATAATATATGGATCAGTAAGAAATATATAAAAATAAACAATAACTAAAGGTAATAGAATATAATAATATCTGAAAATAAAAAATGAGCGAATAAATGACCATGCATGAACATTCTCTGATAGACATACATGCAGGTATACACTATACATATCATGATTGAAAAAAGAAAATAAATAAATAATAGATACTATAGATATCTCCAATAGCATCATGAGCACTAGCTCAATAATCTACTCTTATACTCTATCCTATCCATAAAGATAAAAATATGTAATCACAATCCATGAACCTGATCCTACGATTATGAGGGTTGTTTTGGTACCCCAGTGCAATGGCTGCCCGAACAGGGTGTGATATATACTCAATAGTCCACCACCAATAGTTTCTAATGTATAATAAAATCTATAAATATGAAATAATGTATTTTAAATATATATCAAAATAAAATAATTGTTGTGATAATAAATTTAATCAAGGTGGGTTTAGGTTCCTCAAGGACACATGACTGGCTATATTTGTCTCGGACTAAGCTAGGATATCTCTAAACATGTCACCTTGTATGTATATACAAGTGTTTATATATATATATATAATATATGTACAATAATATATATCCATATAAATAGATACATTATAATACTCATGACTTGAAGAATAGATCAAGGGTCCGTATATAATAATAATAGTGTCATACTATGTAAGGGACATCATGCCCATAATAGCTCAAGGAAAGAATAAGCACTTCCCATCGAATAGTCTAAGGGGAAAATTAACAATAATAAAACAACTTCTTAAAAAATATCCCATATACCCAATATCTTAAAATGGAATATGGAAGTCATGTCCATCATCCTGCTCATGGATGTGATTGTCATGATCCAAATTCTAATCGAGGGGTCATCAAACACTATAAAAAAACCCAAGAGATCTGAGACACCATTCCCATCATCATTGACATGGGGGTGTGATATGTGATTTTGAAAAAACCTAATTGAGGTCCCTCTAATCATAATAATTTGTAAGGTAATCGTACATTTACTTTGATCCCTTAGCCCGATGTTATATAAAGAGACATCCAACATCACTCAATGTGAAGTGTATTCTTTTTATTATAGTATGAATTATCATTTACATATATAGAATAAGAATATCCATGCAATAATAAATTCAATTTATATCAATGGGCCATTTATAATTCACTATAGGCCCATTATTATATTGACCAAGTTGTTTTTTGGTTTCATTTGTTGTCAATAGATTAATTTGAAGAATTTTCTATTGGATGTGAGTAAACTGTTTAAAAAAATTATTATTGATATGGTTTTTAAAAACATTTTAAAAGAAGGATTTTTGAAAAATTGTAAATAATACCTCCCCATCAGATGAAAAATAAGTTTTTCATCAGATCCAGACCATTGGAATGAGTTTTTTATTGAACATTATAAACTGATGGAAATTATTCTCATAAATAATTAGTCTCATATGTTTTTTATTTAGGAGTCATCATAAAAGTTCTTTATGGGATGCCATAGAACTTCCAAAATAAGTAATATGATGATTTATTGATCCCTCAATGATTCATGAATCATTAAGTAGTCATGATACAAGAGAAATTCATTTGAAAGAATGTAAAATATGATTTCCTAGAGAACACCAAATGTTTGGGATGTAGACCATCCGATCACGAAGCACCCGTTCGAAGAGTTATAAGAATATCTTGATATGGAAATTTTATAAGATCAAAGAATTTAGAAGACCATGATCTATCGATCCATCAGATGGGCCAATAAATGGGATGATCCCCAAAGACTAATTCGAAAATATAGCTTCTAACATCGGTACATTGGATGGGTAATGAGACCAAATCATTTTATGGGTGAAAAGATAGTGGGGGAGTTCAACTTTGTAAAAGGAATCATTCGAATAGTCTGATAATATATATGAAGTATGATATTGTAATGAGGAATTGATTGAAATGTGAGAATTATTGAGATCATAATGAAGTGGTTGCATGTGACTAATGTTCAAATAAGTTTTAACAATGTAGTCAACCATTTTTAGTTGACTCGAAGAATCAGAGTAAGAAATAATTTCATTTTTTTCACTTTTCTATTGGTTAAGAGAATTTTTTTGATGATATATTACTATTTTTCAATTAGTTCAAGAGAAAATTATTCATATTTCAAAGTTGGGAATTATAGATCCATCATAAGATCTTTTCTATAAGAAATACCCTCATTTTATTTTTTTATAAGAAAGTTCTTCAGACTAAGACTGAGGTAGAAACAAAGATCAGAGTCACATAATAATGAATGAGTATTATCATCTAATTGGGATTAATAATTGTAATTAAATACTAATAAGTATTAAGTTTTGAGAATATTCAAGAAGATTCGAGAAGGCTCTATAAAATGTGAGAAGAGCTGAAATAGTCATACAAGAAGCTCAAATGAAAACAGAACTCAGAACATTGTAAATTTAATTGATTGGGAAGAATAATTTTATTTCATACCTTTTCTATTCTAGTATTCGAATAAATAGAGTGAACAATACATTCATACTTTTAACTATTCACATATATAGAAAGCAGAATCATTAAATTTTTTCTAACAAGTATTTAGATTCCAACCCGATTTTTCATTCAGGTTGATGTTGACAACATCATAGTGACTCCCATTGGAGCGAGTCTACTAGAACAAGGTCCACAAGAGGGAGTTCTATCATAAGAAGCAACATCTGAGTGAGATCCCCCATAGTGAGATCTATTATGGAAAGATCTATCTAAGTGAAGTCTAATCAGGTGGAGTTACATTGGATTATAGATTTGTGAGGTTACAATTGTGTTCATTACTTAGTTAAAGTAGGAAGGGTAGAGGAAGAATTAGACAGAGAAAAATTGGATGGAGACCACTGGATAAAGGGTACCTAATAGAGACCAAATCAGGGTGACTTTTTCTATGAATGCTTGCTGAACATAATTTCAGAAAGGATGAGTTTCATAATATTTTAATTTGTTGAATATTTGGATGATGTTTCAATACAAACAAGTTGTTATGAGAATTATTGAGGTTCGTAATGATTTTATACTGGTGAAGTTGATATAGATTACTTATCACATATGTAAAGTATATTTTGATTTGTATTGTTAAAGAAGTTGAAATAAGATTGTTATTGGGGGTATAACTAATTATTGAGAGGGTTTTTTTGTTGGGGGTGTATAACCAGCTATGGGGAAAGTTGATACAAAAAGTAAAGTTGGGGATTATAACCAACTATTATAGAAAAGATGACTACGAAGTTGTAGAACTATTTGTTTCTTTTAACTTTGTATTACAGATTGAAGTTAGTAAAGTAATCTATTTTGGTGAGACTATCCTACATGGAAAGGAGTAGGAATTTCTACCAAACCTTGTAAATATTGTATACTTATTCTTCTTCTTTATAATTGTTTCATAAAAAAGGTGTGGTTGAGAATTATATTTGAGTGAATCATAACTTTAATGAGTTTTATAGGTTTAGAAATGATTCTAAAGTAGTTAAACAACATTCTTATAAAAAAAGGAACCACTTATTGACCCCTACCCTATCTTAGTAGTCTAAATTTTATTTGGGAAATTTAATTGGTATCATATAGGTTCTTTTGAAATATCTATCTCTGAGAGTACAGAATTTTAATTCAGTGAACTATAGGGGAATTCTTGTTTTTTTGTCAAGAACTATAAAAGTTTGAAGAATTGGATGTTACAATCTCTTCTATCTCTTGGCCTTGAATTTAGATATGCATCAATAATGGGATTTCCTTTCATTAACAATTTCTTTATAACAGCTACTAATAAGAGGTATTTAGAAGTGGATGGAAAAATCTCAGAATTATTTGTTGATGGATTTTGACAATATTTTTTATACAATGATTTTGGGATTTCCAATAGCTAAGAAATTTTTGGATATGTTGAGAAGTAGCTATTAAGGAAATGATAAAGTAAATGAATCCATGATAAAAATATGGAGAAGTATATTTGAAGATGTCAAAATGGATGATGAGTAAAGTATTGATGATTACTTTAGAAGGGTTAATGAGATTTTGGGAAACATAATAGGTTTTTCTGAGAATCTAGAAGATTATACAATTGTTAAGAATATATTGAGAAAATTTCCATATATATTTATGCCAATGTCTAAACTTTATAATATCATGAAGATTTATCATTGGATGAACTTCAAAATACTCTTATGGAATATAAAATGAGAAATAATCTTGTTTTCATGAAAGGGGATGGTATATAAATTTCCTTCAAAGGTTTATTAAAAGGAAAAAAATGTTAATATAGTTGAATAAGAATCAATTAATTTTAAGATAGGGAAGGAATCTAAAGAATTCAACAAAATTATTTCCCTCCTTTCTAGAAAATATAATCAGGGGAATTGTAATGGAAAAGGTAAAATCTCTCTACGATGTTGGAATTATAAAGGAAACATTATTTTTTCTAAAAACTTTCTTAGGAAGAAAATTGAAGATTATAAGTCGAGAGTATAGCATAAGAATTTTCAATAACAAAATTGGAAGAAATATTAAGAAAAAATTTCATATGATAGGAATAAGAAACTGTATATGAGCAGAATAAAAAACGAATATCATTTATCTATTGATGAATCAGGTCATCAAATCAACTTCCTTGATAATGTTAGAAATTGAAGTATTTTATCAAGTATTTATGATAGTAGTGAATACATAACATAAATAATATGTATTCTCAAAGAGAATTTGAAAAAACACCTAGAATATAATACTCAAATAAAGAAAAAAAGAAGCAATATTAAGAATGATGTTAAATACATAACTTTTGAGAATGGTGATATTGTGATTAAAGAGGACAAAAATATCAATTTTATTAGATTACTACAAAATATGTTTTTTGATTTTAAAAGAAAAATGAAAAGTTATAATGAAAAATTAGTTGGAAATGAGAATATCAAGATGATAGAATCTGCACATTTTGAAGAAAGTAAGTAGAAAAAGTGGAAGATAGATGAATCCAAAATAATGATAGATCTTCTGAAAAAAAATTTGGCAGAAAAAGGAGAAGATTTTTTAGAAACACATTCAATGATTCTTACAATAAAAAGTGAGATGAGGAATATGTGAGAAAACTTCACCAAAGCATTTAATATTAAATGTGACAATTTTAATGATGGTGGAAATAACGGCCCACAAATGCTGATTAGTGGGGGAAAATTTCACCAAGAAAGAAAAGGATTCTTTAGTATTGTTTCTTCCTAAGAAAAGTGGTCCAAAATATATGATGAAATAATAATAAATTTTTTTTAGTAGATTTACCATTAGTACAAAAGATCTATATTTAGAGGTCACTATTGATATTATGTAATTTTGGGCATAAAGATTATTTATTCTAGTATAATATATATCTACCATGAAATAGGTATGAATGAAGATGTATTTATGATTAGAATAGAAAAAAATTGTGGAAAAAAAAGGAAATTATAGAAGGACAAAAATGCTAAAAACAATACAAGAAAAAATTAAAAACTGAAGACTGTTGAGTACATTAAGAAAGTTGATAAATGTAAACATGCTGAGCAAGAAAAGAAAGAGTGCATGGTAATTTGGCCAGAAGAAGTTTCCATGTATGAATAGTTAGAAGAACCAAAAAAATCATACGAAGAAAAAATGAAGAAAAATGTTTTTAAATATGAGGTAAAATATAATTAAAAGATATTAATAGATTTTGATTTTAATACTCTGAAAATATGTAAGAGATGTGAGAAATATGTGAATTTTACTAAGACCTGTATGACTATCTGGATAGGATAAGAGGAAGGAAGTAAGAAGTTGTTACAAACTCATTATAATAAAAATGTTACTAATTTTCAAGATAATTTGAAAAATTCATCTAAATATTATCTAGATGAGATGAAAATTATTACAAAATACGAGAAGGATTAAAAGAAGGAAGAAAAATAATCCAAGAAAAATCCAAAAAGAAGAAGAAAAATTCCAAACTGAGAGAGGAACCACAGTAAAAAAAAGTTCATTTGATTTACTACTAAGGTTCCTCCTAATATTCCTTTATGGGAGTCATATCATCTCAAGGATGAGCCCGTAATGGGCGTCGACTTGTTAGGGTTTCCCCTCTCACCACCAATATCGATCTGCTTCGGTTCGGCATCAAACCGCCTCTTTGCTCCTTCTCGGTGCTTGTGAGATATCATATTATATTAGGGGCGGGGACGTCTTCGTGGGAACAACCGATGTGGAATTTACCATTTTCTGGCCTCTCCTCGCTCTAACCCCTTCGCTGGGTAGGGTTTCATCTAGCGGCGCGGTGGAACCTGTGGTCATGCTCCAGCTTCTATTGATGTGGATCGATGTGTGGGTCTGTGTTGGCTGAGAGTGTGCGCGGTGGTTCGAGGTTGTCTCCGAGTGAGTGTGTGAAGACAGCGACGAGATCTGGCCTGGTTTGCGACAATAAACGCGCCTATCTTCGGGTTTTTGGTTTTCTCCTCCATGTTTTCCTATCCTGTTTTTTTGTTTTTTATGCTTTGGGACTTCTTCATTTTTTGGTTATGGTTTTTCAGCTTGTGTTGGATCCTGGAGTTTGGATGTGGATTTTGGCTTGAAGTGGCTTCGATTATGAAGGATGCGGATTTTGTGTTGTGGTATTGTGGAGCAAGGTCACTCTGATTTAGTTCAGTGGCATTAGCAGCTTGTGGAACTGGGAGCTCCTCATGGAATTAGTTTTTTTTGTGTGGTCTCACTACGGTTTAGGAGAAAGGGAAGACACAATGAACTATGGTCTGCTCTGTGGGGATGCATCTTTGATTTCTTATATTTTGGTGAAAGTTGATGTGCTTTGATGAGGTTTTTACGGTTTGATTTTGTGATTTTTCTTGTGGGACTGTGGCCTTGTTCCATGATACAATGCATCTAGTTTACTTTCAAGGGAGTGTCCCAGATGAGGTTCAGAGCTGACAGCGTTTTCCTCTTCATCGTTACCTGGAATTGGAATTTTTGAGAGGGTATGGCATTTTCTATTGGTACTGAGCCTGTGTAACATTGCACATGACAGCTAGCAGAGGAGCGATGGGAAGGTGGACGCTATTTGTATTTTTTTTGTTTTCTTGGGTGGGGAAACTTATTTCTCTTTAATTGGATTTTCTTTTATCTTGATGAACTTGGTCTATGGAGGAATGATTGTGTTCTAAGTCTTTGATGTCATTCTGGTTTCCCACTTTTTCCTCAAAAGTTCTTTTGAAATAAAAATTTAATTTTTAGTCAAGGTTCCTCCTAATTCCAAATTTTTTTTTTACATTTTCACTGGCATGCATGGAATTGAAGGAGTTAATGTATGGAAGTTGAGAATTCATTTTATTCCTTGTCTTGAAAAAATAATGCAACGATGTTACGAAATATAAGTTTTTGAAATTTTTATTTTTACACATAAACATTCTGATATATTTGGTGAGATGGGTGCAGTTTATTTTTATCTTAACAATTTTTTCTTGGATTACCCTAGATATGGGAATGATAACAAGATAATAAGAAACTAATTACATGAAATTAGTGATATATACAAAATTAATCAACTTTAATATATAATTTTTTTGTCAACATTGGGTTCTACCACATAGACATTGAGTTGTTTAGTAAAAGCCTCTCTATTGATAAACTCATGTAATAATTGTTTTATCTTGAAAAATAATTTCAGGACATTGAAATGAAGAATAATATTCATCATTTTCCCCTTAGAATTTTATTTTCAATAAGGGGAAGAAGAATGAAATGGGGAGAATGAATGTAAGGGGTATAATACATGTAGTAGGAGAAAGAGATTTTGAGTGTTTATTTTTAATGGGTATTGAAAAAAAAACACAAATTGGGGATGGTTAGGACAATGTTGTCTTTTTTTGGAATTTTTTTTAACAGATCAATTTGAATAATATGTTTCTATAGGTGATAAAATGTGTAAACAACCTTCTTATTAAGATATCATTGGAAAATAGAATGTAGGAAGTATTTTTACAAAATTTTCAATCAGAACCCCCTATTTAGATGAAAAAGAAATTATTAAATGGATTAAGTCTATTAAAATATGTTCATGATGGAAATTTAGAATCATCTGGAAATTGGTCTAGAATCAGTCTTAGAAGTTGCTAAGGGATGAGTTATTATGAAAATTGTTGATGGGAAGTCATATAACATCCATAACTAGTCTAACGATGCATTCCTGGTCTCTCAAGGTTTCAAACATCATAAAGATGTCATGATATAAGTAGGAGTGATTTGAAGGAAAGAGAAGTATGAGTTCCAATAATATCCAAAATATGTTGGATGTAGACTAGCATATCAAGTAGCACCGGATCCAAGAGTTCATAGGTACTGTTGACATGGGGATTTGTTGAGTTTGAAGGATATAAAAATTACTAATTTTCCTAACCATCATACGTTCTGATAAATGGGATGATCCCCAAATACCAATTTCTGCATAGAAGTTATAACACTGGTATATCATATGGGTAATGACACCAATTCATTTTACTAGAACAAAGATAGAGGAAAAGTTCATATTTCTAATCAGAATCATTCAAATGGTCTGAGGAAATGTTTGAAGAGTGAAATTGTAACAAAGAATTGATTGAAAATTTGATATGTATTGAGTTTATGCTAAAGTGGGTGAAATAAATTGAATTCCAAATAAGTATCAACAATGTAGTCCAACATTTTCAATTGACTTGAAGAATCAGATAAATCAATCATTTATATGTTTTTATTTTTTAGTTGGTCAAGAGAATTTTTTTTGAAGTTGTTTTACTATTTTTCAATTAGTTTAATGGAAAATGAAGTAGATTTAATAGTTTTAAAGTACAGATCCATCATACAATATTTCCCATAACATTGTCAATCAGATGCATTCCTTGTACGAAATTCCATTGAGCTACGATTGAGATAGAAGCATAAATTAGTGTAACAAAAAAAATAATGACCAGACTCATGTAATCATACTGATGAATAGATTGTATGTTCTAAGAATTTAGAATCTTTGTGAAGATTAAAGATGATTCAATATGGCTATGTAAACTGTGAGAAGTTTTGAAATAGTAATACAAGAAGCTCAAATGAAAATAAATCTCAGAAGTTTGGGAATTTCATTGAGCGGGAGGAGGAGTTGGATTTATTATCTTTTCTGTTGTGGGATTCCTATAAACAGAGAAAACGATGCACCCATACATGAAATTGTTCACAAGTATGGGATGATGATTCTATTATTTTTTTGTAATAGGTATTGAGATCCTAACCTGATCTTTGTTTCAGGCTGAAGTAGAGAACATTAGAGAAACTCCCATCAGAGTGAGTCCACTAGAGAAATATTCCCTAGAGCGAGTTCCATCAGAATGAGAACCATCAAAGTTAGATCCACTAGAGTGATATCTATAGGGAAAAGATAAATAAAAGCGAGGTCTAATGATTCCATGTTCCATAGAATGATGAAGTTTTTAGGTTCAAATTTATTTCTTCACTCAGTTGGAGTAGGAAGATAAAAGGTAGAATCTGATAGAGAAAAATTAGATGGAGACCACTAGAAAGAGGTTATCAGATAAATCCCAAGTCATGATGTATTTTCTAAGTAAGTTTAATATATTTTTTTGAATGAATTAGTTTTAGTGTATTAATAGTACCTACAGAAAAAGGCAATGTTTCAAGACCAACAATTTCATAAGATAATTGATGAGGTTCTTGAGGATTGTACAAAAGTGAAGTCGGTCTAGATTACTTGTGGAGTAAGAGATACAAATTTAGAAGTTAGTCATAAAAGAATTTGAAATAATCTTGTTGTTTGGGGCTATAATGAGTTTCTAAAATGGATTTTTTGATTGGGTGTATAACCAGCTATAGAGAAAGTGGATATGAAAATTACATTTAAGGGCTATAACCAACTATATTAGAAAAATTGACTATTGGGTTGTAGAACTATTTGATACTTGTTCCTTTGTATTCCATAAAGAAGTTAGTAAAGGAATCCATATTGGTGGGTTATCCAATATACCAATTAGTATTTATTTTTATCAAAAATTATAAATATATTGTTCAAATTATTCTATATAATTATTTCATACAAAAGTGAGATTTAGAATTGCATTTGAGTGGATGGTAACACTAACATGTTTGAGAGGTTATGAATTTTTTCTAATGTAATTAAGAAAATTTATTATAAAAAGAAAAAAGAACTCCTGATTCCCCCCATCACAGTGGTATTTATATTATTAGGGAACTTAAATTACATTCTTCATTAACTATTAAATCCATGGGAAGCACCCATGCCAATGATGCAAATGACTATGCACATCATCAATCAATTCACTTTTTTATTTATAATAAAAAACACCTAAATGGTGGTTTTATTAGAAGACATGAAATTTCCATAAAAAAATCATTTAATTAACTTTATTAATCTCATTGAAGTGGAATAATTTAATACACCAAAATAAGGGAAGTTTTAATTTAATCCAAACATCGACAGTTACTATAATAATTCCAATTTAATTAAAACTCCCTAAGGGCGGTTTAGTCATAAAGGAAAACCATTATTATTCTATGTATTTAAGCAAACCCACCCAAAAAGGGATGGTTTAATTTTAGTTTATAACTTCGAGGCATATGAATGGGGATTTAAAAAAAGGTGGTCTAGGTATTTAATTTAAAGAATTACATAATTTATATGTGACACTTGGAAATCCAAGTGCACGAAACAATGGCTACATCATATAAACCATGGGTCTTTTGGGAAAAAGTTTATAGAATAGATATCTTAATCCTAATATAGTCTACTCATCCAATATTGAGCATTGATTCAATCCTAAATGAGTGAACTTAGTATAATAATTAATCTTCTTGAAAATAGGGAAAACGAGCTCACATTTATTAAGCATTTTGTATGGATAGGTAGAAATATAAGATAAGAATGAAAATTTAAGAGCTTACCAATATAGTTATAATGCATCTGGAGGTGTTTGAATCCAAGTTCATATGAGGAAGATCTCTCAAATCATTGGAGATGAGGAAGGGAGATCGAGTGGCCTCCGTATTACATGTGATTGAATAGAAATGATGAAGAGGAAATGAAATAGGAAATAGGAGAAAAAGATTATTCCTGACTCTATTAAAGAGAAACTTGGTTTGAGAAACTGGGTTCCAAACCTGTCACCTCCTCTTTCGAGAATCCACAACATGAAAAGTTAGGCAACACAGTTTGACCTAACCATGAGCCAATTATGTGTAGAAATAGGTTAGGTGGAACTAATGGTGTGGGAAAGGATCACTGTTTGGGAAAACCATAAACACCACATGAAAATCACCTCTACACTCATTCAATAAGTCATATTGATACCCGTGGGAGGTTTCATTGTATAAAAAACCATGCCCCTAAATAAATGTTTCTTCAACATTAAACTAACTATGCACCAACCATGCACCTATATCTGCTTCCTCTCGAAATAGAGTTTTCAGAGTACAACACATCCAAAATTCATCTGAACACTCGAGAAACCTCCAAATAATTAACCCTCATCCAAAAACATCACTTTCATGTGATACAATTCTTGTAATTGTGTTCAAAATCTTCGTTTAAGATCTGGATCATCCAATACACACGAATTTAAAATTCATAATGAATTATTAACCTGGTCGAAAACAAAAATCATTACACAATTATTGTCTCATTATCACACTATCCCAAGAAGAAAACATAAGGAATATGAAAAATAAAAATATTTTACTTAATGTCTAATTTCAGATAAAACAACTTCTGAATTAATAGATCTAAAACAATTAAAGAAACTATGTTGTTGAAAGGAAATACAATATGGAAATTAAAAATAACTATGATTGAGAAATATTTCAAAGAAAGAGTTGAGAAGGAAATAATTTCATGGTTGATATGAGATTACTAACCTTATAACACAAATTATTAATAAAAAAGGTTCTAAATTTTTCCCATATTTTGTTTGTATTTGAATTGACAACCATGTAGGGAATTGAAGGTGAAGGTGGTTCTCAAGAGTATAATTGAAAAGTAATCATGAGTTGTCAAAACGGGATAAAAAATGAAATCAAGATATCTTGGATGAATATTCCTGATCTAAAGAAATCATAATCTTGAAATGATCCACTGATTAATACTCTAATAAAATCTTAATAAAATATCTACCTTGATGATGTGAATATTGAGATCATACATTTATAGGGAGTTCTTGAGAAGCTACCATATTCATACAATTAATATAAATCTATATTTCATGGATATTGATCTAATTTGTTCATTGATAAGGTAGGAATTCTAATTCTCTCATCCTTAGTTCTCAACCGTTTATCTTAACATTAAAAAGGAGAAAAACTTTTAATCAATGATGATGAAAAGGATGAAAATTTGAAAAGATATCAGGGTTGATTTATAAAACCAATTATATGTACCTGAGTGTTTTTGGAATGTGTGCTGAGATGAGGGTAGGAACTTAATTTTTCAATCCATGGAAAACAAAGATAACATTTGATATCATCTTCTTTCAACCTGAAGGAATATAAACTCGCCCTAAATGAGTTAAGTTAATAAGTATTAGTTTTTCTCATTATCTATTAATTAATGTAAATATTCATTGTCTAAATTAAACTATCTTGTTTTTTACAATGAGAATTACCCTCATAGAATTAGTGTGGAATTATTTATGGAATGTTTCTTAATAATTATGTTCTACTATCCTCTCTTTGGAATTATTAATATTAATTTTAAAGAATGGTGGGAGATGAAAAGGAGAGTAGTTACTATGAAATGGGGAGATAATGAGTAAAGAATATTACATATTGACATGCCATTTTCTACATTGTAATTTACAACAAATATAGTTGAGGATATTGTGAACCCACTTTGTGATTTAGTTGTATTTTTTCAAAGAAGGATAAAAAATACCATGAAGTAAATATTATAAGAATTTTGAAAGTATAGAAGGAATAATGAAGTTCCCAAACATGTTGGGAAAGTTCATGGAGTTCCTAGGAAAGGAACTATGAATGTATAGAGTCATTGAAGAATTTTATAGGAGTTAATGGTTTACCTTTTGACATAGAAGTGGTTTAATTTTCTTTCATCAATGAGTGTGTAGAAAAGTATATATGAAATAAGTTTAACCATTATACATAAAAATAAATAAATAAGGAAGCTAATGGGATGCATGAAGAATCCACTATGATTTAATGTGAATAATTTAACTGATGAGGGTAATTCCATGAGAAGAAGATCCATTCTCTTGATGTCAAAGGAAAACTATGATGAAGTTATTTCCATTAAATATCACTTGATGATTCATAAATATGTTCTCAAGGAGTGTTGTAAATTGCTATACTATATTTAAGAGATTTTATTGATCTATTGAATGTGAAAACATCTAGGTATGATTATTGATGTGATGATCTTGAAGTCAAAGACAAATTCTGATAGGGAGAGTCTTGTCTGCAACATGTTTGAAAAATATATTATCATGTTAGTTTTATAGGAAATTATAGGACTGTATTGTTTTTAGAAAAAATAGGTTTAATAGAATGTGATTAATGGAGAAAAATATCAGGGAATACTTAAGAGATTATCCAATGGTGAAGGAAATATTTGGATATGGAGTTGAAGTGTATGAGAAGGATTTGAGCTAAAGTGGTTCAAAGATGTTTGAGGTTGATAAGAATATCACATATGATGTTTGATCTATGCATTTGATATTATATATAAACATATTATGTTTGTGCTGGTGTATGAGGTTTACGTTAATGAAAAAAATTCCAAATGAAAATATTATATATAATATGTTATTTGGAGTGTTATTTAAGAAGTTCAGAACTGTGCATGATAATAATGGTATATGTATGATGTTAATGATCCACATATTATATTTTTGAAGGTCATAGTATAACTAGGGTTTCTCTATGATATATAAGATTTGTGTAAGATATTCTGAATCCCATAAGATATTTTTCTCACACAGGATAATTTTTTTCCCTTGAAAAGTTTTAAGCAGATATGATATTTTTCCACATATGATGTTTGAGCCATATATGATATCTTATTTCATAAGATATTTACATTGAAAAAAATACAAGAATCTAGATCTAATTTTTCTGAACAATGAAATTTCTTAATATATATTTAAAATTTAATATGATAAATACCTAGATATTAAATTTATTTGATTCATAGAATCAATCATTAAAGATTCAAATATTATGATTGATTAGTAGATCATAATCCAAGATGATATTGGAGGAAGACCATGTGGGAGAGTTTTGATTGATGAGATGAGTTCTAAAGTCACAATTTATAGTGCCATATTAGTAGTCGAAAAACAAGTTCCCAAATAAAAGGAATATAATTATTTTAATGATTTGGATTTCATGGGTAATTAATATATATAAAAAGAATGAAATATTTCAGACATCATGAAACAGGAAATTCCTAAGTCTTCAGTCATATTTATACAAAGTTTGAATAAATGAAGATTAATAAATAATGGAATTTAAATGGAATTACTTTAATATAATATTAATGAGTTTTAATTAGTATATTTATGAAAATAAGATTAAATGTGAGTTGAAATAATTATTATGGAATTAATATTCAGGATAAATACTTGTGAATATATATTTTTCCGAAACTTAAAGAATGGTATGAAGGGGATATGACATTGAATGCACTATATATTTCCAGAATCTAGAAAAACAATTTCTCGACTATGTGTGACTAAAATTTATTCTCAAAATTGAAAGTATAGAGGGATTTTATGAGAATATAATCATGAACATCACCCGTGTATCAATAAAAGTGAGCTATATTTAGTGTTATTGTTGTAAACTGAAGAAGATGAAGGAGAAGAATATATAAAAATTTATACACATAACTACTGATTCTGTGAAGTCAAAGAGAGAAAAAAATACATGACCTTCAATAAACTAAATTTTTTAGATTTAAATAAATATAATCTTACTCAACATTGAATGATGAAAATATATTCTGAATGTAGAAAAAAGAGATGGTTGTGTCAATACTATATTCAAGAACATCACCTGTGTGTCGAGGGGAGTGAGAGAGATAAAATTATTTTCTTTTTCACTATATAAGAAGAATAAAGATATTGTAATCCATATATTACTACTTATTAGGTTAATTGGAAAATATAATAAAGAGATATGGCTCTATATATAAAGGTTTTTTCTTATGCATTGTAGAATATGAAGAATTAGGAAAAGACAAGAAGATAAGATCTGGCAATGAAAACTATTGATCACATTAAGGTCAAAAATATTAGAGAGTTATCATATATAAATCAACTAAAATATAATAATTAATAAGATTGAGTTCATATGGGATTCATAAGATCATATTTCAAGATAAAAAGAAGAAATATCCAACCTAAAGTCATCACCTCTAAAATCCCCAGTAAATGTAATGCCACTCATTGAATTACTGCATGTGATGAATAAGATCATCTATAATGTCTATGAGGGATACCAGAGTTCCATTACTAATCTAATTTACAAGGATTATGCCAAAACCTATATACTATTGAGATAATATAATGATATTCATTGCTTTCATTTTACCTGGTTAGTTCTAAGATAACAGATTCAAGGTCATAAACTTTTTGGAGAATCTTTTGATAATAAGAAGAAAGACGTGTATGTGGGATAATAACCATGATACATTAGATATGTAGTCATACATAGGTAGTTAATTCCCAAAAACAAATCCCAATGCTCTCTTATGGTGTTTTCCCATTCTATATCTGTATAAATACCAACTAGTAGTGAGATAAGTAGAAAGAGGGAATCAACCACTGAATATGTGAAGAGGTGAAAAATGGATAGAAATTGAAATTATATTAAAATTGTACCAACATTGATTCACCCCTTACCTTAGTGTTAGACACTTAAATTTGTGATTTTTAGTGACCCAGCCATAGAAATCCCAAAGTTTTTGTCTGCTACTATTACATTAGAATGAGATATAGGGAAATGCATCCCAAATGACCAAATAATTTAGTATTCTTGGTAAACTAGATACATGCATGAGTTTTGAATTAAAATTGATTAAAAAAATTAAAAAATATATTTTTTAGAATAAATTCATTCCATCTAGTGTATCCCTTCATATCAATGATAAAATAATTCATTGTATCCTATGAAAAATCTAACAAATGAAATGGGTGAGCTCAAATGCTCATTAAGGGTATGTGTACCATGTAATCTTTGAATAAATAAGGCATAATCAATATGGAAAAGTAAATAATTGAAATACATTCCTTTTAATTAATAATTTGATCATAATATAGAACAACTAAATGATGATCAAATAATTCCATATAAATAATCACATGAAGATTAATTTTAACAAGGGATATTATAACTTATAGAATAATCACATGAAATATCAATAACTAAATTCCTAATGATGGAATTAATACTGATGGACATCTCAAACAAAATTTCAGGTACTCATTTGAAGATATCTAGTCAAGGTCTCAAGCTAAGACATCTAGTCACGACCTCATCCTAAGACACATAGTCAATCACTCATTACAATACATCTAAATAAATTAATAAGAACTTGAAAAAAATACCTATATCTTATTTAACACATGAGACCTATCAACACATCGAGTGGATATGAAAGTACCTACCCTTAACATACTATTTCTATTATATTCATCATATTAAATTAGTGACATATAACCAATACAAAATTCAAATTAAAATTATAGCATACAAAATGTGAGTACATCGCCTATTAGAAAACATAACCACAAACAACCCATAATAAATATATAAAATGGTTTTAAAATATCATATACATAGTCAAACTAACCATAATCATATTGATAATGGATAATGATGGCATTAATAAAACATATACCCATTTAAGTAATAATAAAAGGGTTGTTATCATTTATTAATAGAAATACCACAAAAATATCATTAAAAATATTCTTGAGGAAAATATCCATTTGATTTCAAAAAACATTTTGAAAATCATATTATTTTAATATCACTTTTGAAAAAAATTTCCCCTTAAATATACTCATAAACAATCAATGGAATCATCAATTCCATGATGGTCATGTCAGAAGTTAATTCAATACACGCCATAAAGAAAATTTCCTTTACATGGTAAAATAGTTAAAAAATGACTTGTTTAGAATGTGATAAGAATATTCCATTGATTTTTTTTAAAAAAGAAAAAAACTATAAAAATTTCATTTAATAAATCATTTTAAAAGGTTAAGGAACAAATTTTTGAAAACATTTTTAGAAATCATGTTTTTTTATGAAAGCAGATTTCTTGTAGAAGAGAGAAATGATGTTAGATTTAATTAAAACATTTTCATATAATTTTAAGTTCCAAAGAGTATAAAATGGTACTAGAACTTGAATAGGTTAATGAATAACCATTTTAGAATAAAATTAACGGGTTTATTAAATAGTGTTCATATAGTTTCCTTTAATGGAAATTCAAGAAAAAACAATCTCGATTATAATGAGATTGTGAAATAAACCCTTAAAATTATCATAACATTTAAGGGATAATTAATCATTGATTTGATGACGTGTATCAAAATTAAATCCAAATAAAAAATTTGATATAAATAAATAGACAGTCAAAAGTAATTATATAGATAATCATTTACTATTAATGATAATGAGGATGCAATATAACCCAATGAAATTGAATTGAGTTATGAAATTCTATACCACTTAGTAACTTTTAATTAAAATCCAATTATCTATAACGAATCAAATTAAAACATATAATACAGTGAATAATGAGTTATTCATGATATTACATGTTAATGGAAAGTATATTCACTATATAAATGTAATTAGGTCCATAACATTACAATATTCCTCAATAAAATGAAATGAAGACAAAATCCATTACCTCACATCTCATTTTTGTTGAACTCTCCTCATACTCATGTATAATGATTTGAATTATGTTATTAGATTTTAACAGAACTATAATAACATTTATAATTTCATATATGATCATTTTATAAAATCTTATCACATGTTTGTTAATAATAATTCATTATTTTTATTATTCTCTGTGTTAATTGCCTGGTTTTTCGTGTATGATTGAGTTGTTATTTTTTGATCCACTAAAATAGAAAATTATTTGTCCATATCATTAGTGAAAACCGTGATGTAAATATATTATATATTAAGAATTTCTGAATTTATAGTAATCCATAAAATTTTTGTATAGGAATTGAAATACACCATTCATATAGATGGTAGGCCGTATGTACGCATCAACGTTATTTCCATTTTCTTGTTGTATTAATGGAAAGAAACATAAATTATATATATATATAATAATTATATTATCTTTTTATGTCATATATATCACATATGTTTATTAAAACCATCCTTAATACATTCCATGTAATGCATGAATGAATCACATCGCCTCACGAGACTATAGTCTGTTGTACACATGAGAAATGATATCGTATTATTACAAAATTGAATGCATGAAGATATATGTGATATTATAATTATAGAATCATAATAAAATCATAAATAAAATAAATATTATATTTAAACTATAAATCCATCTTTATTACCAACCTTTATAGTGGGTAATTTAATAATGAACGACATTGGTTTGCGAGGCGGTAGCCTGCTGTACACTTGAACAATGATTTCATAACCCCTTAAATGAAAGCGTGTAAAGTTTTATGTCAAAAAAATAGATTAAAAAAACAAATTAAATTTAATATACTCTTGTTATTATATAATGATGGTATTATAAGAATTGGTAGAGGCAAAGAAAGAAATAAAATAAAAATGTTATTCAGACAACATTACCTCTTCTTCGGGTTTTATCTTTATCTTTGGACTAAAAACATAAAAGGTTTTATTTATAAAAAAAAATCATATAATATGAGGGGGGTGATGTTTTTGTGCAATTTATACAGGTTTTTGATGATCCAAATGGACATATAGTTGTAAAGAAGTGGGGGTGTGAGTGCCTTTTTATAGTTGAGGAGGAGTGGAATTCTTGTAAATTCTCTAAAGTGTTCACTATTGGGAGGTATCTCTAACATTATGTGACTAAAAATTGAATGATAATGGTTTTTAGGGTAGTTATGGTTGATAAAAACTTAAAATACACTAATAGAAACATATTTTTTTATCAATTTACCTTAACTTTTTATGTTTCCCTACTTTTATGATTTTGCGTTTTTATTAATATAACATAATTTCTAAACAAGGAAATTTATCCATTAAGATTAAATTAAAGTGATAATTATTATAAATATACACCCACTGATTCATAAATTATATATCATATTTTTTAAAAAAATCCTTGTTTTTTGGAAATTATTTTTAACCGAATATCAAACAATGTGGAAAAATGCTGCTTTAACCTTAACCATGCTAAAAAAGTTTTTAATATTTATTGGTCAATATGTTCATTATAAAAGCTAAAATGGTCGATTAATGGGCAATATTTTATATTTATTAACAAATAAAAATAACTTGGAATAATATAGGGTTTTTAGTAATTTTAAATCATCTAATAAAATATCATTTATAATCAAATATCATTAATGTCAATTTTGACATTATTTATTTACTTTGAATTTAAAAATATCAATAAAATCATGGAATTAATGTATTATTTTCAAATTAGTGTAACATGATTTAACCATCATAAAAAGTAATTTAAGACAATAATTCATTCAATTTAATTCACTTTTAATATATTTTTTATTATTTATTTTAGTTAATTATTAACTAAATAATTACTATGTCAGAATTTCGTAGGCATTTAAAGTAATTAATTCATCTCTAAAAACATTAAATATATTATAATGATATAAAAATTCAATTATATTTAAAAAATACATACATAACAAAACATGTGTTATATTTTCCACTATCCCAATGCTTTATAGAAACTAAAAGTATGAACATTATCTTTTTTATTTATTTTTCATTGCTTAACTTATTATATGCATAAAATTCATTGAAAATTAACCAAAAAAAACTCTTAAAATTATATAATAAGTTCATAAGTTTCGAAATATTTCCATTGTATGGTTTTGAAAAAATGGGTAAGTCATTTTAACCCTTATATTCTAAGTTTAACCACTAAGTAAACTCATTTTTACCTTAATTAGAGTAATTAATTTTAACTATTTTCACTAATCACTTGGTAAAAAATTAATTTGGGAACATTAGACATTATAAAATATTATTATTCAAAATATGGAATCCATGTTTCCAAATTAAACTCCTTGAAGTGTAAAAAATTCATTTAAAATCAAGCGCGCATGTAGGAAGGGAAAACAAGGTTTTAAAGTGAAAATGTTCAAAAGTCAACTATGTTTTTATATCTAAATTCAATATAAAAACGATTAAAATGAAATAAATTTGACTAAATGATCTATAATTTAACTGATTAATATTTTAAACCAATTTAAAATATAATTTTAACCTTTAAAATATTTAAATAAAAGTTAGTTTTCAATGAAAATTCAGTATTTTCACTATTCATCAAAAAATGAAACGTCTCATAAAAATACCAAAAAATAAAAATAAGGTAATTTTTAAATTTCGATTTATAAAATGATTTTTATTTAGTAAAATATAATTTATAATTTAGTTCAGCTTTTTTAAAATAAACACACCATTAAAAGGAGAAAAAAATCCCTTAAGAAAAATAGAGCTGTTTATTGTTAAAATTAGATTTGTTCTTATCTTATGTCTATAAAATATATTAGATTAATGTAAAAATAATTAATTAATAAATAATATAAAAATTTTATTTTGATCATACTTTAGTAGTAATTAATTTAATTTATTAAGCCAAAACACATGTGTCGCATAAAAATGGTTTTTATAAAAATATTCCTTTTATATTCAATTAATTATTATTTTTCATAAATAACTAGTAACCAATCAATTCAACAATATATTTTAATAATTTATTTAAACCTATTCATAACCTTCAATATAATTTCCAGGATATAATTTTCATTTGAAATAAAAATATTACTAGTAATTGGTAAAAATTGGTCTTTCCTGTAACACAAGCTATCGAAGAAAATAACGAAATATTATTTTCCTAATGTTGAGGAATTCTATTGTTGTCTAAGAATATAACGAAATATACATACTTCATATGATTCTACAAACAAAAAATATACCTGTGGTTGTGTTTTAATCACTTACCCCTAGAAATTAATATCCAAAAATGATTTTTTATGCACAAATCAATAAAATTAACATCTGATAGGTCATAAGATCTATAAAATAGTGAAAAGTATTTTCACTTGTCTCTATATATTTTCCAAAACCAATGTGGTTAATAAAAGTTACCTAATAAAATAAATTAATATCTAAGCCTCAAAAGTAACACATTTAGTTCATCATTAATATTTTTTTCAAATATCTTGCATAAAAAATTACATTTTGACATGGGAATTGCATATGTTACTGGTTGGAGTTAAACCCTTATCGTCCATCTATTGTGGGTTCAAAACCTATGGCCTTTTTAGATATGATGGGATGTCACCTAGAATATAGGTATTCATTTTTATAAAATACTTTAATATAATTCCTATAATGTTCAAATAATATATGATGGACATCTCTGAAAAAAATTAATCATTAGATAACCTTTTAAAAAGGTTATCAATAATTTTTTACAAAGTCTAATGATATTATTTTACTATTATTATGACGTCATAAATGATTATATTAACCATAAATGATATCAATTTATTTAAACATATATCTATAAAATGTATAGGAATTATTCATTAAATAAAATTTGCATTAAAATATATACTTCTAATATATTTTTTCAAAATTTTATTATTATTGGTAGGATGGCATCATATAAAACCTAAGAAGAGGTATTTGGACATTAAAATCATGAAAAATATTTGTATCATAATCTCATTATCGTACTCACAACTCTTAAGTTAATAAAAACACATGTGATTCTAAAATTAAATAGAATCTTAAATGTTTCTTCATTCATATAACCAAAATACAATTTCTAAAATTCTTAAATAATTTAATTATTTATTACTAATACATAAATACTTCATCAATTTTATTTCATCATAGGTTCTTACTTGGTCTAAGGATTAACTTAGGCCATTCATTATATCCATCAATTCATATATATCATAATTGTTTAAAAATAAAATGTCAATTGTCCTATGTATATCCCTTGGGAGTGTCAAACTAGGTGCATAATTAGGCCCATTGACATGTACTGAGTTACGCTCGAGTCAAGCCCCAAACATGCATTTCAGATTTATTACCACTATGTACAATTTAACTCAGACCACATCCACTTTTATTTACTATACATGGATATAATTCAAAAAAAACATTATTATATCTACATCATAAAAACATTAGGATGTTATTATATATTTATATTAAAATTCCATTATAGTGTTATGTACAATAATCTATGTTATTATAAATCTAGTTTTTATGGTTTCTACTAAACTTTCCCTTATAAAAAATACATCGAACCGACCGAAGAATTCCTAAAGTCGAATCCTTCTACCATTACATTGGCATAATATACAAGAAAATGAATCCCAAAGGAAAAAATATTTTATTAGTCTTAGTAAACTAAATGGATAAATGATTCTATAACTATAATTTAAAACATAAATTATAACATAATTTTTTTCAAGAATAACAATATTACATCTACTATTTCCTTTTATATCAAAGAGAAAATGATTCCTCATATCCTGGGAAAAATAAAACATAAGAAACGGGTGATCTTAGATGCTCAGTAAGGGTAAGTATACAACTGAAGCTAGGAATAAATAATAAATAATCAATATGGAAAGGTATATAATTGAAAAACATTCCACTAAATTAATAACGTGAGAATAATATATATGAAAAAATTGTTATCAAATAATTTCATATAAATAATCACATTAACGTAAAACTTAACCATGGATATTCTAACTAATTGAATAATCACATGGACTATCAACAACTGAATTCATAATGATGGAATTCATACTGATGGGAATTTAAAACATACCATCAATGACTTATTCCAAGAAATATAGTCAAGACCTCATTACAGGACATCTAGTTAAGGACTCATTCCAAGACATATTTTCAAGGCTTCATTCCATAACATCTGAATAAATCAGTATGGACTTAAAAAAAATACCTATGTCTCATTTATCTCATAAAACATATCAATGCATCGAGGGGATATAAAGGGACTCAACCTTTACATAACATATATTTTACATTCCTCATATGAAATGGGTGAAATATAAAAAACATAAACATTATTATTGAAAATCTAGAATATAAAATGTGAATACTTTCCCAATTAGTAAACATAACCACAAACCACCCATAGTAATTTGGAAACTGGAATTAAAATAGAACATCCACAGTCATACTGATCATAAAAAAATAAATATAATGAATAATAATGGTATCAATACAATATATATATCGAATGATGTAAGAATAAAAGGGTTGTTATTGTTGACTAATTGAAATTCCATAAAAATATCATTAAAAACATTCTTGTGGAAAATAAAATTTTCATTTAAAAAAAACATTTTGAAAATATTATTCTTTGAAAATAACATTTAAAATCATTTTATTTAAAAATACCCTAATAAAATTTCAAAGGAACCTTCAAATAAATATTGGTCATGTCAGTGGGTAATTCTATTCATGTTGTAAATAACATTCCTTTTATATGGTAAAAAGGATATAACAATGACTTGTTCAAAAAGATTCAAGAATATACCTTTGAAAAAATATAAAAAAGATAAAACGATAAAATATTTGTTTTAATAAATCAATTTTAAAAATTTAATGATATCATTTTTTAAAAAACTTTTAGAATACATGGTTTTAAAATAATGAGGATTTCTGAACAAAGTGAGAAATGAAGTCTGATTTTATTAAAACATATTATTAAAAAATATAAGTACCAATGAGTGGAAAATTAGTACTATCACTTGAAAAAGATCAATAATTTTAGGTGGATAATAAATTACTGGGTTTTATAAACAGTGTTCATATAGTTTCCTTTAATGGAAATTCATGAATAAACAATCTCGATTAGAATGAGATTGTGAAATAAACCATTAAAATGATCATAATATTTAATTGAGAAATAATGAATGAATGAATTATGTATATCAATAGTAAATTCACATAAAACAAGTGAAAATAAGAAATATATATTTAAAAGTCATTGTACACATAATAATTGAACATTAATGATAATAAGAAAGAAATATAACCCAATGAAAAGGAATTGAGTTATAAAATTATTTACTACTTGTTAACTTTTAATTCAAATCCTCATAAATGACATAATTAAATTTGAAAAATAAAATACCATGATCAATGAAGTTTCCATTATATTAAATTTTAAGGGGTACTATATATGCTATATAAATGTTATTATGTTCATGACATTATAATATGCCACGATAATATTAAATTGTGACTAAATCTCATACCTCACATTTCTTTTTAGTTTAATTCTCTTTAACATCCTGTATAATGATCTAAATTATGTAATTAACTTATTAAAAAACCATATTAATACTTTTAATATCTTATATGATCCTTTTAAAACATCTTATCACTTATTTGTTAATAATCATTCATTATTTTTATTCTTTAATGTATTAATTGTTACATTTTTTTGAGTTTGTTTTTTATTGTTATTTTATGTTATCTTACTTCAATCATGATTTACTAATATAAATAATGTAAAACCTGATTTAAATATCATATATATTAAGTATATATTTATTAATATAAATCCATAAAATTTTGTTTTAATAAATGAAATTCATTGTTAATGGAGACGGTAGGTAGTATGTACACAATAACGATGTTTTCATTTTCTTATCATAATGGATGAAATAAAAGTATATGATATATATATATTATCATTATAGTTTCATTATATTTTAATATATATCACATATGTTTATTAATCCCATCCTTAAAACATCGAATGTAAATCATGAATGAATCACATCGCTTCGTGTGGTCGTAGTCTGTCATTCACATGAGTGACGACATCTTATTCCCACAAAATGAGGAGAATGAATTTATACTTGATATAATAATTATATAGTTATAATAAAATCATAAATATAATATATATCATATATAAACTATAAAGAGAACTATATTACCAACCTTGAAAGTAGGTAATTGAAGAATTAACAACATCAGTTTGCGAGGCGGTAGTTTGTCGTACATAAAAATGAAGATTTCATAACAGATTTTTTGGAAGTGTGTGAAGTTATGGGATGAACCATTAAGAATAAAAAATCTCTGTATATTTAATATAATTATTTTATTATATAATCATTGTATAATCATAATTAAAGGTGGTGGATAATAAAATAAAATAAAAATTCTTTTTGAAAAACATTACCTCTTCTTAGGGTTTTATTTTTAGGTTTGCACTAACACATAAATGGATCGATTTATTCACTAAATAATTCATCAATAATTATAATAGGGTTTGTTTTGGAGTGATTTATTTAGGGTTTTGATGAGATAAATGGATTGATAGGTGTGAAGAAGTGTTGGGAGTGAGCTCATTTTTATAGTTGAGGATGAGTGACATTATTTTAAATACTCAATTGTATTCACTATTGGTAGGTCTCTATTACCTCATTTTTCTCCAAAATTGCCATATAATAGAGTTTATAGGAATTATTTCTGATAAAAAAATCCAACACACACACACAAAATACATTTTTATCTTATGTTTCCTAAACATCTATGTTTCCCTACTTTTATAATTTTTGGTTTTTATTAAGGTAACTAATTTTCTAACCCAGGTAATTTAACAATTAAGAATAAATTAAAGTTAGAATTATTAGTAAATTTTGAACCACTAAATCCAAAAGAGTATATATAATTTATATAATAAAAATAGCATGTGTGTTGGAAATTTAATTGAAAAGAATCACATATTGTGAAAAAAATGATTCTTAACCCTAACCGTGTTAAAAACATTTTTACTATTTGGGGATCAATATGTTATTTATAATAGATAAATTGTCCCATTAAATGAACATATTGTATATTTATTAACATTTAAATATCACTTGGGATATGATATGTTTTTAGTAATTTTAAATCATTTAATAAATTATAATTTATAATAAAATAATGTTAATGGAAATTTTGATATTATTTATTTAATTTGAATTTTAAAATATCAATACAATGATTAAATTAAAATATATTATTCTTAGACCAGTTTAAAATGATTTAAACATCAAAAAAATTAATTTTAGTCAATAATTCATTCAATTTACTTCACTTTTAATATATTTAGTATCCTTTATTTTAGATAATTATTAACTAAAAAATTAATACATTGTAGTTTCTTTAGCATTTAAAGTAACTAATTCATCTCTAAACATTTAAAATAAATTCTTATAATAGTTAAAAATCATTTTTATTTAAGATGTATATACATTACCAAACATTTTTTATGATTTCCCCTATCCCAAAATCATTATAGAAATTAAAAGTAAGAAATAAATATTTTTTCCTTTTTTTTACTTAACTTATTATATAGGTCACTTTCATGGGAAAGTGTCCCAAAACTCATAAAAATCAAGAATATAATCATACGGGTAGAAATATTGACATAAAAATAGTTTTGTTCAAATGGGTAGTTTAATTTAACACTTATTTCCTTGTTTTTAACCACTAAGTATACTAATTTTTACCTTAATCATAGTAATTAATTTTAACTGTTTTAAATAGTACAATTTGTATAAAAATAATTTTAATTATTATAAATTATAAATTTTAAAGAATCAAAATATGGAAAAAAATTTCTCAAATTCAACTCAAAAATATGGAAATAATTAATTTAAAATCAACCGTGCAGATGGATGGGAAAGTGAGTTTTTAAAGTGAAAATATTCAAAAGTTTACTATATTTTTAATTATAAATTAAATATAAAAATTATTCTAATGACCTAAATTGGATTAAAAGATTTATAATATAACTTAATAAGATTTTAAACCAACAAAAATTTAATTTAACCATATAAATTATTTAAGCGATAAGTATGCTTTCAATTAAAATTCAGTATTTTTACATTTCGTCAAAATATTACAACTCTCAAAAAAATAAAAAATAACCGTAAGATAAATTTTAAATTTATCATTAAAAAATAGAGTTCATTTTTTAAAAAAGAATTTATAAATTTTCCAAAATTTATTTAAAAAAACGCGTCAAAAAAAGGTGGAAAAACTACCGTTAGAGAAATACATATTTTATACATCAAATTGGACTTGTTTATATCTTATTTTTATAAAATATATTGGATTAATATAAAAAATTATTGATTATATAATATATAAATCACTTTGAGAAAATATTCTAATATTTAATAATTTAATTTACTATGATAAAATAAATTTGGCGCATAAAAATAGTTTTTTTTAAAAAATTCTTTTATATTCAATTAGTTTTTATATTCACATTTAATTAGTAACCAATGAATTCAATGATATAAGTACATAAGTTATTTAATCTTATTCATAAACTCCAATTTAATGTCTAGAAGATTTTTTTAAATAACAATATTAATAGTATTCGGTAAAACTCAATCTTATGTGTAACACATGTTATCGAAGAAACTCTTTGTTATATGTAACACAAGATAAACTCAGTGTTGCCTGAATTTCAAGATAAAAAAAATGTTGCGTGTCACATATTATATTTAACAAATGTTATTATTTTAAAATTTAGTGATGTTACATGATAATAACACACTGATCTACTCTTATGGGGCTTGAAATGTTAATCTTTCATGATTGCAATTGATTTTTGAGGATAGTTTTCACAATTTATCTTATGTGGCAACAAAAATTTCTTCATTTAGGAAACATTAATTTAAATAATAAATACCAAAGTTATTAAGAAGTGGTTACATTATGTTAAACTAATAATTATATAACTTATGTAAGATTTTTAATTTTTTTTATAAAATTAACATAAAATTGAAACTAACTCCATAAAATTAAATAAAAACTAAAACACGTTACATGATATTGAAAATTTTTTTTAGAAAAAATAAAGAATTCAAAGTATATAAACATTAATATTAAAACGATTTACATTATTCATATAAAATTATTATTTATAATTTTTACGAATATAAACATAAGCTATATTAGATTATATAAAATATAAAAATGTAATATTAAAATTATTTTTATAGAAAATATATAGGGATTAAAATATATTTATAAATAATAAAAAAAATAAAACATAGTACTTAATAGGTAAATGGAAAAGAAATATAAAACTTTTTATATATGAATATAAATTTTTTTATATAAGTTTTTTAGTATTATGATATTTGTACTCTTTTACATCAAATTAATACTTAACAATAATTCAAATATAAATACTTATTTCAAAATTAACAATAAATTTAGAAAATAAAAATTATTTTATTATATAATTTCTAAAACATAATTTTTTTAAAAATATATAAAATATAAAATATAAATTACATTAATAATTCTATTGAGTATATAGAACAACTCTAAATGTAAATAAATAAGAGATAAAAATAAAAAATAAATGATAATTATCATAACGCCATTCATAACTAGTGTGTATCCATCCATGAAATTTCATCCACATCCATGCCTAGTAGAAACTGAGACCACTTTGATTCCATTTTGGTAGGACTTAATTGTTGGGATTCACAATAGGATTCACTGAGAGGGAATGAATTAGTGATTCAATTTCTCTGTCATTCTATATAAAAACTTTTGTTTAACTAGAATCAAGTGATTAGATTTAGAAAACAATGTTTTAATATTTTTTTGGGAAATAGGAAATAAGAATGAATAATAATAAGGTAATAATCATGTAATGGTTCCCCAATTAAAATGAATAGTTATACCCTTGGAATGAATAGAATCACACAAAACCATATGTTTCCATTGTATCATCTATGGAATATAGTTAGTAGGGTATATCCCTGAAACTCATTACAAATTAAGTATATATATTTATTACTTTATCCCATATATGTAATAAATAATATAATGTCAAAACAAAAGTAATTTTTTTAAACTCTTCAATTTCTCACTAATGTTGTTGTCTTTAAACGAGTCTTCACTTCCCATCAGAAGACAACATTTTTGAATCATATACTCATGGATAACTTGTTATATATTTCTGTAAATAGTAAGAAAAAATTCTTATATGTAATGACCCACATCCTTAAAGGTTGTATAGTTCAGATGAAATTTTAATATTGACTCCCAAATCGAAGTACATTTTGAAAATTAGGACATAGAATGTAATTCCAAGAGTAGAAACATATCTAAAAGGTGTTTTGGATGTGTTTTAAGTATCCATAGGTGAATCTTGTGATTATGTGATGCTTTTAGTAGGGTTAAGGTGGAATTAATATAGAAATATTCCTTAGTCATCCGATCATTCCAAAAGAAGGGGCCACAATATAGAATTTGTCACATAAGATTAATTTTCTAAGGGATGGAGAGGGTATCACTATGAAGGAATGGGATCAACTTGTAAATTGTTTTCATAATATTAAAATTTATATTTAGAGGGGATCATACTAAAACCTAAGTAGCTTCACCATAAGGGTTTCTCAGAATGGTAAGGCCTACACCATATTGGGTGGTACATTTAATTGGGGTTTATCAAGGGTGAATCATTACATTGTAGCCTAAGGGATGTATTGTGGATTCATATCAAGAGATAATTGAATTGGGAACAACTATGAGAAGGATCTCACCATAGAGCCTTATGACACATTAGAGTTGATGACCAGGTGTATGTGTTCCACTATAACTAAGTGGGTGACACTACAGTATAACCCCCGATGAGGGATGTTTTATATAGAAACCCTTGGGGCATGCTGTAATGGGGCTCAAAGCTAGAGTTTAAAAATCAAGGGAAAATCATCATTTATTAGACAATACATTCCATATTTTAAATTGAATAAGGGATTGAGGGAGGTCCATTCTCCCAGTTCCTTCCCTCTTTTCCCTCCCATTTCCCTTGATGAGGGGAGTTTTAGATGGATCTCCCAAAATTGTTTTGAGTTATGATCACCCCCTTCACCATCCTTCTTGGATTCAACTGATTTGGGATGTCACTTGTATAGTTATTGAGTAAAGATTCCATTAGAGAATAGTATTATTATATCAAACAATGGTGATTTTCCATGTGATGGGTAGATGACATTTCAAGATGGTTAGTACATGTCATCTTTACCTATTTCCATTGTAGTTTTTTCATCTATGGATGTATTTTATTGTTTTTTTCTAGTTGGATAAATTTTATTGCTGAATGTGTGTTAGGTGATGTGGATTTTTTTCAAATAGGTGAAAGAAGTGTGTCAAAGACATTATTCACATCATTGGTCATAGTTTAAGCATTTTTTTGGTGTTCGGGTGAGTCATTATAAAAATATGCATCATTTAATTTAGTTGTTTCATAAATTATAAATTGTTATAGTTAATTATTAGGAGTTATGGATGAGATAGGGATCATTCCATAGTGAGTCTTGGAAGGGGATTAGTCGAGGATAAGAAGAGAATAAAAAGATGGTTATAAATGATATCAAGGTAGGTTTTCCCATTAATAAATATCCATATACTTTTTTTCATGAGTTCATATTTTTATTGAGATTTTAGTTTTGTGTAAAATGGATTTGGAGGAATTAGGTGGTGTTGAGCCTCTGAGGCTTGGTGAGAGTACTTTTAAATAACCATTTCATTGCATGATGGTGTAAACCCAAGGGAATTTTAATATTTGGATTCGGGTCTTGGAGTGGGATCCTTGATCATGTTTTATATGGGTTTTGAGTTATTTAGGGAGAATTATACTGATGGAAGAACACCTAGAGTGAGTTATAGGGTGTATAGGTTTCATTCTTTTCCATAAAAGGGCTCTCCAACAGGGCCACTGGGAACTATTCCATGGTGGTTTAGGGATTGGGATGAACATAGTGAAATGATAGTGGTTTATCTATTAATCTTCCATGGGGTGTAATCCATGCAGTGTTACTGGAGATATGATGCAAGGTTGAATATAAGGGATATCAACCCCTCTTCCTCTTTGGAGGCACTTTCACCATGGTCCATAAACTTTGATGTAGTGAACCTAGATTATGATCATGGTTTATACATTTTTAAATCCACTTTTTCTATTTTTTGTGGATCAAGTGAAAGTGTAGATGCATCAAGGTTCAGTCTGTGGTATAGGGGAGGTGTTTCACATCACAAAGGGGGAGTCCATGTTATGTCCATTAGGATGTGAACATTTTCTAAATTTTTATTGTTATTTTCCCAAATATTACAATTAGGAACCCCCTTAGGTTTCCTCACCCTCACATACTTGGGAGAGGGGGACCACCATCTTCAGTCTCCCTTTATTCATTTTTGTCTCCCTTTAATCAATTTTATTTTGGATGGGGTTTTTCACATGAATTCATAGAAGAGCTCCTCTCCGTCTCCCCCATGTTCTTCTCCTTTGTTCTTTCTAATTTTTGGAACTTCCATTTATGGTTTTGGGTAGTGGATTCCACTAAGGCATTGTGTAATCATTTCACCATCGGGGGATTTTCATTGCACCTTGTAAAGGATGTCCATGTAATGTATTTTTATATTATCCTTCATCATTTTTATCAAGGTATGTCTATCTATGGTTTTGTTTAGGGTTTTTATATATTTCTATGTTTAATTATATATTAACATGGGGGTATTCATTATCAATTTTTTTAAATTTGATCCAAATTTTTATCAAGGGATGACCACACCATCTGTATTGTGGTTTGACATTTTTATATCGTAAGGTGAGTTTTTCACTATTTATTACATTGTGTGATTTTGATTTTGGGTGTTTAGTTTATTAATTTGTTATTTTTTTGGTTGAGATAGGTACTTGGGTACTAAGAAAAGGTTTCTATGTTCTTGGGATTGAGTTTAGAGTACTTGAATGAGGTGGTCAGATCTATACATAACTTTTTTAAACATAAAGCTTTAATTTCATTCCATGTTATGGACCAGGTACTAGGATGAGGAGTGGAAAATGTTAGTTTGTTGTAAAGAATATATTTAGTTATAAAAAATTTGGATCGCTTAGTGACTACATATCAAATGGGGATATAGTGGCAATTGAGTAAATGAGATTCTTGGGGTGATGATCAGGGATGGAATGAGTTACATGTAGACTATGTTGGGCTGTATAAGTCTAGAATTTCAATCATGAGGGTATTAATAATTTTTATGATAGGTTATATGGACATTAATCTCATTCATTATTGGGGATTCCTTCATTAAGGTTGAATTATAGTCATAGTGTGAATTATGAGTTGGATAAGTCCCTTGAGTCTTGGTATGGTGTGCCATGAGGATTGCGGGTTCTTCTAGATAATGGGATTAATAACTATCCTATTTGAGGTATGCGAATGACCCCATGAGGGGGTTCTGGATTTTTCATAGTAGATTAGTGGTTATCTTCCACTGATATTAGAGAAGTTTATCTTGGGATAATCCATCGGTATAAGGATTAGGGTTTTCATGTATATTTCATGAAGATATTTGGACTATCTTCTTTAGGTTTAGGCCAGGTAGGGCCTTTAGGATATAATATCACCATATGGTTATGAGTTTAGTTTTTCAGTGATTGGTAGTGAATAAGTTAGCTAAGAGGAACCAAGTAGATTCTCTTATCATAGTTATTGGAATGTATGTGGGTTCAACATATATTGTTTGTGTGTTCAATTTGATATTTAGGAGATTAGATTAAGAATATCAGTGGATGTCGATATGTGCTTTGATTTGTTAGGGAAGTTCATGAGAAACTATAATTGAGTTTTAATCTTGTTACGTGAGGTGATTATAGTATGATATGTTGTCCAAGAGCTAATTCATGTCCATGTGAGACATTAGTGTGCATGTAGGTTGGGTTATGTGGTCATTCTAGTTGTTGCTGTGTGTGTATGTCTGACTATGATAATGCGGTTGATGAATGACCTTGATGTGAGGCCTTATACTAAGTGAGAGGGTCCTATAATGTATGCCCATGAGTGATAGGGTTTGTTCCAACATGTGATTGTGAGAACCAAAACTTGAGTGAGAGGGTGGTGATCGAGAGGTGATATAAAAGCTACCCTGAGTGAGAGGGTATTGTTTGAGATGTAATATAGACCCCAAAATGAATTATAGGTTATATGCCAATATCACATATAGTCCTTGCCTCTAGTGGTAGGGTAGTGATTGAGATGTGATATGAACCCTACCATAAGTGAGAGGGGAGTGGTTGAGATATATTATGGCCCCTTCCCTGAGTAAGAAATTACTTGTCGAGATATGATATGGACTCTACTCCAAGTGAGATTGTAGTGGTTGATACATGATATAGACTCCACCATGAGTGATATGGTAATTTTCAAGACATGATAAGACAACCTTACCTTAAATATAGGGTATGAATCCAGGTTATAACATGAGGTGGATTCTTTTCATGACCCCATTCCCTAAACTAGTACCCTTCTCAGGATGATAGTGATGAGACAAAGATAATGACCCCAAAATCTAACTTTTAATAGGCCTTGGAATGGAAACTAGAACCGAGGCTATTTAATCCATGCAATGGGATGAATTACACTCAATATTAAATTTATATAATAAAATATATGATGAAAAATACAAAAATCAACACCATGTATTAATTAGACACAATAATAATAAATGATATGTAATGTAATAAAAAACTCAGAAATAGAAAAGAAAATACTACAACCATCAACTAAGTAGTGAAAACAAACTCTAATAACTACTTAACAACTACACCAAGTTAGTAATACCTGACATGATTTCCAACAAAATCCTAAAGACCTGAAATGAAATTTATATATATATGGGGTGAGAATAACATGTACACTTAGAAGGATACTCCCCAAAATATCTCCCTAAATATGTGAAAGAATCATACTAAAACCTAGTAAATAAAAAAATAAAACTAACTGGTCACCTAAATAGGTAAATAGATTTTCCATCCTCACCACAGATCACTAAACAAGTAATGTATCAAAGGAAGTCATTCTATATTGAAACATAAATATAAATAAAGGCACCCTACGTCACTTCCCCACTAGTTTGTCTCTCTCATTCCCCAACATCTCACATACTATGCTCATACTTCCCATACGTAATCCTTACCAAATATCAGGAAACCAAAAAAGGACATATATCCTATATAACACATCACATCAACATCCTTTTCAACATATCTAGGTATAATTTTGGGAAACCACCATAGAACGTGTATATGAATTATTGCTTCTGCTGACACCACCCATGCATGTACACCCATAAGAAACTATACTCACTACATCCTAAATAAAATTTTGTATTATACATTAATATATTACATATCTCACATAAATTTAGAGTAAAACTAA
The DNA here is from genome assembly GCA_963277665.1 of Viscum album. Taxonomy (NCBI): domain Eukaryota; kingdom Viridiplantae; phylum Streptophyta; class Magnoliopsida; order Santalales; family Viscaceae; genus Viscum; species Viscum album. The sequence goes on along the minus strand of OY728143.1, from coordinate 1,692,001,439 downwards.
ATGCGATCACAATTTGTGTGATTCTATACCCTATACTTAAGGTCTTCATAGCCTTGGTATTCCCATATCTGATACAATATTTTAAGGGAGAGGCGAATTAATAAAACTTATCTATTTTTTCCCTCTCCAAAATAGATGTTGTGGAATATATCCAAAAAACATTAAGGTGTTAGTTTCTAAATAGACTTAGGTGGTTAAGCCTACGAAATAAAATAATAATAATAATAAATCACAAAAAACCATAGTAAGGGAAACTACCTTGTCATATAATCATTAATATTTATCAACACATAGGAATATCGACTACCACTTATAAGGTCTAGATATCAACTTTCACATAGGAATCAAATATCAATATTGACAAGATCATTTCCATTTTATTTTATAATTTTTAAATTATTGATATTTCATTAAACCTTTATAATTCTCTATTTAACCAATTATATTTTATTAATATTCATAATTTTTCATGTACGCTAAGACTCATCGTAAGCTACCAAAACAAAGTTTCACTTTCCGTTCATATATAGAAGTTGTACCCAGTAGTTAGGAACCTTACTAATCAAACATCCGAAAACCATACATTAAAATAAAACACCAAGAATTTAATCAATTTGAAATCACATCTGTTAACTCATTTTTTTCATCCTTGTTTCCCTCCCAACATGATTTCACAAAATTCATTCCATATCATGATCACTAACATCATCCACCACTACACCACCTAGAAATTAATCTCATTTCTCATAAAAACCTCAACTATACTTGATTCACATCAAGTCACATCAATCCTCTAAAATCCTATATCATTCATACATAATAAATTTATTTCCCACACATAATTGTTTGGGAAACTATGGAAATATTACCATGTAATATAGTACTTTATAAAATAAGAAAATGGATTTCTTATCCTCAAAAAATTATCTTCTAATAGAAAACCTATTCAATTTCATCTTGGATTACCCAATTCATTATGTATTGGTGTTCACAAAAAACCATAAGTATTATAACTATTAATAACAAATAATTAATAATAAACATTATTTAAGCTTTATTTTTATATTTCATAAATTTCATAATGATTGTAACACCCGAAACCTAGTATCTTAGATATCGTATTAACTTTATTACATTACAACTAGAAACAATTTATCATATCCTAATTCCTTAGTAAGTGACTGAATACAGTGGATGTTATCATAATATAAGTAATGAATTAATAATATGGCATGAAAAAATAATGAATAAATAACTCCATGTAAATAGTTACATTGTCTTGAACATTATCCATGGATATCATAACTACTATAATAATCACATGGCAAACAATAACTGATTTTACATTGATATAATTCATAATGTTAGGGAACTAAAAATTACCCTTTAGGCCTTGTACCAAGGCATCTTACATAAATGGGTAATGAAAAATTCCAAGTGTGTCTTCTCCCTCCCTTATAAAATGACACTAGCTCTCCTATGTTCTCCACACATTAAGAGACACTTGTTTTAGAAAATAACTATCCATATAATTTCTCAATATCCCTAAAAATTTTCTACATGTTCTATTATGATAATAATTCTATCAAAAGAATTATCAGGTATAAACTTAAGGTGGTTGACTAAAGAAGAAATATAGTTCATAACCTTGTGTTTTTATATTATTTATTCTTATTCCTACTTAATTTATGTGATAAAAATTAGATTTTAATAATATCATTATCTACCATATATTGATATTTCATTTTTTTGGTTTTTCAAATTTTATTCATCTCTTCCTCCATCAAATAGGAAATTAAATCATCACTCGTGTGTATGAATGAACTACCGCCTAACAAAATGATGTATATAATTATTCTTCACCATATTTCATGTATAGTTATTATATTAATATAATGTTTATATATTTTATTTAAAAGATAATTTATCTTTCTGGAATAATAATAACTTATCATCCTTCATACCCTTCCACTTGTTAAAAAATGATAATTGCACTCATGTATACATGTGGACTACCACATCCATGAAGTTGTGTGATTCATTTTTCACGTCCAAATTTACAGATAAATCCATATGTAATGAATAAATATGAAATGATATACTGATTAAACTTATTTAGATAATAGAACCATAATAAATATGCAATGAATGAAACCACCTAACTGAAACATATATGAAAAATTAAACAGTTGACACTTTGAAATGATGATTTTAATAATGAATTATTAATATTGGGAATTGAAATGTTATAAGTGGATCATATATAATATTATAATCATATATACGATTCTTTTATATAATTATAATAAATTTATATTTAATATATAGTAATTTAAAATCACTTATAGAGAAATCCAAACCTAAGGCAAGGTTTTATTTCATAATCTCGTCCGTATTTGGAATTATTTATATTTAAGTTTTTGTTTGATGAATTATATGATATTTTGATCTTAAACTACATATATTTTAATAAAAATTATTTATTTATAAAATTGACATGTTTTTCTTTTATTTTCTGCTCTCTAATTACTCAAAAGTCCAAATTTTTTTTAATGGAAAAAGACTTTGTTTTTTCTTCAATCAAGAGCCTTTTTATTCAATATATATATTATATTTAAAAAAATTTCAATAATTTTTTTAATATTATACAATGATTTATTAAATTAAAATTTACCCATTTTCAAATTTCAATAAAAAGGTTTGATAGGAATCTTCTTTTCATTTTCCAAATAAGACCTTTTTTTTCAATAGTGTGAAAAAAATCATCTTTTAACATACACCGCTTGAATGAATTTATCCACCTTTATAAATAATCATTTATTTGAAGAAAAATTTAAAGGTTTATGTAGTTATTTTCAAATGAAATCTTTTTTAAATATTTTAGAGTTTATTTTATATTTTGAAGAAGTAGTTTCAAAATAAAAATGATATTTTCAGTAATAAATTTTCTATTTATCCCTTGAAATTATTTTAATATATGTCAACATAATTGAATGAACCTTATTATTTATGAAGGAAATAATATAATAATAACATATGTTATTTTTATAAGGATGTATTATGATTATTTTGACTGGGGAATATATTGATATTTCCAATTCTAGTTATTCCAATACAGATAGTTATTGATTATTAAGGAATCGTATATATGATTATAATATTATATATGATCCACTTATAACATTTCAATTCCCAATATTAATAATTCATTATTAAAATCATCATTTCAAAGTGTCAACTGTTTAATTTTTCATATATGTTTCAGTTAGGTGGTTTCATTCATTGCATATTTGTTATGGTTCTATTATCTAAATAAGTTTAATCAGTATATAATTTCATATATATTCATTACATATGGATTTATTTTTAAATTTGGACATGAAAAATGAATCACACAACTTCATGGATGTGGTAGTCCACATGTATACATGAGTGCAATTATCATTTTTTAACAAGTGGAAGGGTATGAAGGATGATAAGTTATTATTATTCCAGAAAGATAAATTATCTTTTAAATATAATATATAAACATTATATTAATATAATAAATATACATGAAATATGGTGAAGAATAATTATATACATCATTCTGTTAGGCGGTAGTTCATTCATACACACGAGTGATGATTTAATTTCCAATTTGATGGAGGAAGAGATGAATAAAATTTGAAAAACCAAAAAAATGAAATATCAATATATGGTAGATAATGATATTATTAAAACCTAATTTTTATCACATAAATTAAGTAGGAATAAGAATAAATAATATAAAAACACAAGGTTAGGAACTATACGTCTTCTTTAGTCAACCTCCTTAGGTTTATACCTAAATAATTCTTTTGATAGAATTATGATCATAATAGAACATTTAGAAAATTTTTAGGGATATTGAGAAATTATATGGATAGTGATTTTCTAAAACATGTGGCTCTTAATGTGTGGAGAACATAGGAGAGCTAGTTTCATTTTATAAGTGAGGGAGAAGACACACTTGGAATTTTTCAAAAGATTAAAATATATTAAAGATTTTCTAAAGTAAATTCGATCTAAAAGGATCAAGATTAAAATATTATTATATTATCATAAAAATAATATCAATCATTTATATTCTATAATGTTTTTATGTGTTTTTTATTCCTATGTATTTGTTTGACCCACTTAGGGAAACCATTTTAACCATAACCGTGGTAACAAATGTTAAAACTTTTTACTATTTATTATAAAGAAATGAAAGTGTAATCATTAATTTTTTTTAAAATAATTATTAAATTAATGTTATAATTTTTTCAAATTAAATTTATACAAGTGGAATATTTTATGTTAAAAATAACCTCATAAAATATGGTGAAAATGGTTCTTATAAAAAATGTGTTTTAAACCAAAAAATTAACTTATTCCAAAATAAAGTATAATACTGATTCATATGTAATTAATTATATTATTTATAAATAAAGGAGCCTTATATTACCTTATGACAAAATTAAAAACATAATGTGGATTTTAAATTACTTTACCTAATGAAAAATTAAAATTTTAAAAACATCAGTATTTTTAACTGTTCATGTAAAAAATAAACATTTTTGAAATATCCCAAAAATTCACCTTAATATAATATTGAAATGATGATTCAAAAAATTATATTCATTTCTAAAATTATGTTGAAAATATTTGTGAATTTAGTGTTAAATTACATTCTTTAATCAAGTAATTATTCCCTTATAATAAAAAATTTACATATAATAACTGTATCTTAGGTGTTACATTCTTTCCTCCATCATTTTTGTAAAACAAATTAAGGAATGTAACCTCATGAATAGATGGGGGTAACTATTTATCATAAATTATTTAGGTTTGCACATCACCACTTATATCAAATGATTTCTCCAAATTACCATTACCATATGAGTTGTCTGATTCTTTAACATATTCTCTCTAATGTCAAGAATTAGGAAACTATCTTCACAGTAAGATAAATTAGTTTATAAATATATTTCGTTATAAGTAAGAAAGTGTGTTAGTTATGGTATTTATATCCTTGATAAATATATATGAAAAAGAACAAGAAAATTAGGGAGGATATGTGGGATTAATAAAAAAATCCACAAATCCCATTCTTTTTAGAATTTTATAAGGCCCAATATATCTATGTATTATTTTCCCTTTCTTATAAATCCTTATAACACCTCTCTATGAAGATAATTTTAATAAAAAATGTGCCCCTACAAGAAATTTCAAATTTTTTATTTGGTTATCTATATTACACATATTTTTTATTCTAATCCTTCTAGGTATGATTTTAAAGAGTATTGAATTTTTAAGATATCTCTGGAATGAGTTAAGGGACAATAATATTCCTTTCACCAAATTCGTCCCAAAAATTTGTAGTATAAAATTTATTATTTTATAATACATAATACAGTTCTATTTTAATGCTTGAATGATAGCTGTTATTATATTCAAATTATACAAAAGGTAAATATTTATCTTATATAACATTAATGTCAAGGGATAACAACAATAGTGTGTCTTCTTATGTTTGAATAGTCCTTTTTGACTACCCAAAAATTTGAGTTTGATAGAAAATTCTCAAACATAGATTGATTTCATGATCCTTCTTGAGAATTTTCCAAAATATTGATGTAAACCTCCAATCATGATCAAATAAAATCAAAAGAGATACACCATGAATTCATACAACTTATTTAATATAGAGACATGCAAGGAACTTAAGAGGGATATCTTACCTTATAGTGAGGATTTTTTTAATTTTTAAGGCTAAATAACCCTGGGGATTTACAGCTTAGTTTGGGAAAGCTTGATGATACCATGGTTCTTAGTGAGTCCAAGTTGTTTTATTTGATGAAAACCTTACTTAAAGAACTCATATATCTGACATCATGTGATCTAGTTTGAATGGATTTATATATCCTAGAAGAAATTTCAATGATTCTAGAAATTATTTTTGAGATGGGATGGAGGTTGGTTGAATCGGTTTTTTGTTGAGTTAAGTGGTTTCTAGATCCACATATCCAACTTTATAAATGGAGGATTCATGTAGAAATTTATTCTATATATCTGAATTGTTAAAGGGAAATTCAATTAGGTGATTCACATATAGATTTATTCTATATAGGTAGAATGGTGAAGGGAAATTCAAGTAGTTGATTCACATAATCATTTGTTCTATATAGTAAATCCACATATATGAATGAGTCATGTAATTGCTTTTAAAAGAAAATGACCTAGTCAAATGATTGACGTATTGGATTTTCTACATATCCAATTAAGATTCACGTAAACAATTTTTGATGTAACTAAATTCTGAATCACATAGGTGAATATGCTACGTAGTCAATCCCTATTGAGATATACTTAGTTGATTTCTCCACATACCCGATTCAGAATCATCACTATATATGAAATGAATTTATATATTTTTAAGCCTTAATTAATTCTAATATTTTCATTATTGTGATAATTTCATGGAATGTTCTCAATTACGTTTCATTCGATGGATTTAATTTTTGAATCCATGATGGAGATACATTTTTTTCCATAGTTGTAACGCCCCGACCCCAGAATCCTTGAGCCGGGGCATTAATTTAGATATCGGAATGATTAAAAGTAATAAAATACTAAAGGAATTATCATTTTAGTGGTGTTGAAGAAATTGGATACATACATGTAACTCATATTACATTGGGAAAGGTAATAAAATACAATACATAACAAAAACCAATAAACAACATCCATAAGAACTCAACAAATGGTCTCCTCTTCATAACCAGGTGAAGGTAATAAAATGAATGGGGGTGAGCATAAATTCTCATTAAAGGTTAAAAATAGTGGAATCATGAATCATCAATAACTAAATCACAATAAAATTGGCATAGTCAATATGGCATGCTGAAAAAATGAAAAACACATGTCGTTAATAAACTGAGAATGAAACTGAATCATTAGATTTTTTCATAGTGAAACCCTCATGGTTAATAATAATTGAAAATGAATAAATATAATTATTATTAATTGTAAATCATTTATCTAGAACATTATACCACTATACTGTAGAAATGATTTAATTTTATAGGTAGATAACCGTCTGGTTCTGTTTTAGAAACAAACTCGTAGGGTTTGTCACCAACTGATTTGTCTCATGAGACTTGTCGATGCATAAAAGGGATATAGAAGGCCCCTACCATCAATTTAAGTCCAAATAATTCTTTAAACATAATTTTAATAGAATAATAATATTCTTTTTCATTATTCCTATAGAATACGAGATTTGGATTCATCAATATTTCTATAGTTAAAACATCATTCAAAATGAACACCATTATAAAAAGGTATACAACTTAAACAATAATCATATCCATGATATGATAATATAGATATATAATTGAAATATAATTTCAAATGAAGATTTATCTCAAATGGGAATTAGTTACACCACATAATAATTATTAAGTGCACAATACAAAGTAAGTCACAATGAAATGGAAATTGAGACAAATCCCGTTACCACATTGTAATCAATCATATAGTGTGACAAACAATTAATAATAACAAAATTAATCATTGAATACCATGAATATAAAAAGAACCATTATATTAATTATCAAATGGTAGCACACATACACCACATATAAGGAATATGTGGAATACAATAGAAATCTCACATAAATAATAGTGAGATAAAAATTTCATTACCTTATGACCAAATGTGTTCTTCGATTGATCTCAATGAACCGAATAATAAAATTTATATACATTAATTAATAATTTCATAACATCATCTACATTTAATTAATTTATTATAACCTTATTTGGTTCATTCATATGGTTTTTGATGGGTTTAAGAGGTCTAATTTTATTGTTTTGGAAGCATTTTCTTCCTTGGTTTTCATGATCGGTTTACTTGTATCCACTAATGGAAGTTTTTTTTGAAATTTGGTTATTCCTATAGAATTTTTAATATGTATTATTAGTGAAATTATAGAGATATAAATTATCTTATAATGAATTGGTTATATACAATGAGGTTGAATCATTAGATAAAAGTTACTGATAAATGATTGGATTAACGTGGCGGTTTTGTGTACAAGGAAATTGTTTTGTATAAATATTTTATATTATGAGTGTGTATGTATTACATAACATTAAATAATATAAAATACATTTATTATGATCTGGTTATACTATTAAAAAGGTTTCATGACAAGGCTTTAAGATAGTAATGAAAATTGAAAATTGTCTTCCTTGAATGTTGTTTTCATTTATAGTATGAAAAGATGGGAAAGGAGAGAAGATGATGGAATATTAAATTATCATAAAACAATTCTAGTACATATATGGTAATAGAGTTTTCATAACATTTTTATGATAATAGGTGATAATATAAAAGAGAAAAAATGAATATGAAATGAAAACAAAATATTTGAAAAGAGGAATTTACATCTTGAATATATCTTCCTTTGAGAGCCTCTTTAAGGTAGAGGATTTGGTCTTCTGTGGAGAAAAAGGATGATGGTTGTGGGGTAAGTGCTTGGGAGGAGATTTTATCAGAATTTAGGCAAGGCATGAATCTTGAGAGGTGTGAAAAAATGAGGGTGTGTGGGGTGGTATTTATAGTGGAGAGGAGGAGGGTTTTCTTAATATTCTAATCATTAGTTTATTATTTTTCCCTATAACAATTAATATTGATAATTAATAGTGATTATTCCATGACCAAAAATATTAATAAGTGCATTTTATTTTGAAATAATAGTTTCTTACATCAGCCATAATACAAGGAATAGTGTATTTATCTCATAATGTATTTATACTGTATTTGTCGTATTTTTATATTCAAAAAAAATTCAAGTATTTCAGAAAAATCCCAAAAATCCATCTTAACTATTTTCCTCAGGTTGAAACAAAAAATTAACTCCTTTATTTTTGAAAATAATTTTTACATATTATAAATTTAATTTTTAATTAAAATTATCATTTAATCGAAAAATACCAACACTTAAAATATTCTCTTTTATTTTTAAGGTGCATAAATTTTATTTATTCTTTCTTGGGTAAGGTTACCATTCATAAGGTTCATATTACTATTCATAAGGGTAGTTTAATATTAATAAGGGTATTTTACTATACATATGGGTATGTTACTATTCTCCAAAAATTAAGTTGATTATATCAGACTCCAAATATCACCCTGATCACAACCGTGTATGTTTGTTTTTGAAATTCAAAACACAGAAGTGAAAAGTTTATGTTTAATTGCTTGGTTAGGACTATCTCCTATAACCATGTGTTGTTTCATAGAGACTCAATGCTTCATGTAATTTAGGAAACTTGATTAATTGAAAGTATTTAAGAGAAACATACCATAAAATGTTTGGGGTGTTACATTCTTCCCACCATCAGAAATTTCTTCCTCAATTTTTTTTACGTATAAAGCCCTCTCAAAATATGTGTGTGGTTCTTCTTCATAATCTCCTTAGGTTCCCATATTTCTACTTTCATCTTATGGTTCCTCTAAAGAATTTTTATCAGATTAGTCATCCGATTTCTCAATACTTTCTCCCTTGTGTCAATAATCTTTATAGGCTCTTCATAGTAAGACTAATGTGGTTCCAGATCTATTTATTTATAGGTGAGTTCATGCATTGGGTCTGACATGTATTTATTTTACAATGACACGTGGAACACATCATGAACTTGGAGATACTTGGTGGAATTGCTAAATAGCACACTACATCTCCAATTATTTATAGAATTTCAAATGGTCCGATGTACTTGTGGATCAATTTCCCTTTATTACCAACCCTTAATACAACCTTCCAAGGAAATACTTTTAGAAAGACATGATCTCCCACTTGGAATTCCAATTCTATTCTCTGGTTATTAGCATAACTCTTCTGCCTAATTTGGGCTACTTCAATATAGGCATGAATTTTCTTTACCATTTTCATTGTCTCTTCAATAAGTTTTGGGCCTATAAGTTTCTAGTCACCAACTTCGTCCCAAAATGTTGGAGTTCGACATCTCCTTCCATATAATGATTCATATAAAGCCATTTTAATACTAGAAGGGAAACTATAATTGTAGGAAAATTCCACCAATGGTATTTACTGATCCCATATATCATGAAAGTCAAGTGATCATGATCTCAATGTGTCTTACAATGTTTGAATAGTCCTTTAAGACGGTCTGCTGATTTTAGGATGATTAACAGTACTTTACAAATCATAGTATCCAAATCCTTCTGAAGAATCTTCCAAAATTTTGATATAAATCAAGGATCTCGATCAGAAAAAAAGATAACGGTGCACTATTTTGTCTTACAACTTCATTAATATAGAGTCTTTCTAGGTGATCAAGTGGTAAATCTTCTCTTATAGAAATAAAGTGCACCGATTTTGTAAGACGATCAACAATTACCCATATTGCATCATACCTTACAGGTTTAATTGGTAGTCCTATGAAAAATTATATCGTAATGTAATCCCACTTCAACATAGGAATATGTATAGGTTTCATGAATCCTCTAGAATTCTGTCTTTTAGCCTTAACTTGTTGAAAAACTAGACACCATGACACAGAGTCAGCAATTTATCACTTTATATTGTCTTACAAAAACTGTTCCTTCAAATCTCTATACATCTTTGTGCTACCAGGGTGTATAAAAAATTTGAGATATTAGAATCATCTAATAGTTCCCTTTTTAGCCCGTGTATTTATGGAACATATAACCTCTTTCAAAATTTAAGAACTACATCCTCATACACAATGTCTTCCAATCTTCTATCCTTAATGACATTAATTTTCTTTTTAAGGTTCTCATCATCAAATCGAGAGCTTTCTATCTTTGATAGAAAGGATGGTTTAGAAATCATTTGAAATAAGAACTATGTTTCCTCTTCCCTAACAATTCATAAAAATATTTTTTACTAGATTCATGAATATATGATCCCTCTCAATCCTCATTTGGTTCAAAATTCCATGATCTATCATGCTTAATGCATCTTCCACCTTATTTTCCTTTCCTAGGTGGTAGTGTATTAAACAATCATAATCTTTGAGAAACTCTAGCCATCTCCTCTACCTCATGTTGAGATATTTCTATGCAAAAATGTATTTCAAAATCTTATGATCTATATATATCTCACATCTTTCACCATAGAGATAGTGTTTCCATATTTTTAGAGTAAATATTACGAATGCTAACTCAATATCATGAGTTGGAAATATTTTTCATGTGTCATCAACTACCATGATGCATAAGAAACAACCATATAATTTTTCAAAAAGACACAACCCAATACATTATTTAAAGTATCACTGTATTGGAAAAAACCATCATTTCTAGAGGAAAGAGTCAAAATTGGAGCATTTACCAATCTTCTTTACAATTATTCAAAACATTCAAAACATCCTTTTTTTCATAAGAACATAACCCCGTTAAGTGTGAGCTTGGTTATAGGGTTATCCAATAATGAGAAATTCTGAATGAAATGATGATAATAACCTGATAGGACAATAAAACAACGTACCTCAATTATGTTCATCAGTGTAGGCCATTCTTGGATTGCCTTTTTCTTTACAGGATCAACTAAGATTCCATCCTTAGAGACAATATGGCCATGAAAATAAACTGATTGAATCCAAAATTCATAATTTATAAACTTTCCATGTAATTCATTTCATCTAAGAGTATTTATAAATATATACAACTGATTCTCATGTTCTTCATAGCTTTTGGAGTATATGAGGATATCATTGATAAATACAACAACAAATTTATCAAGATATTCCTTAAAAACGATGTTTTGATGGAACTTAATACAATCTCATCGTATGATGAAAATGAATGAGAATATAGTGCCCTTAGAAGACATGGATTAAGACCTTTAATGAAATGATCAATCTTGTCTTCCAAGTCAGGTACGTAATCTATGGCACACTTGTATAGTCTTGTGAAGGTAGCCTCATACTCTGCAACATTTTCTTCTTCCCTTATCTTTAAGATATCAACCCTTCATCTTAGTTCATTTCTCATAAGGAAAATATTTTCAAATAATATTTCTTTAAATTTCCTCCATTCCAAATCTTCTATCTGTTTTTCATCTGTGGTATTCTAGATAAAGTACAACCATTGATCAACATCACCCTTAAGAAAATATACTACAAGCACTACCTTTTAATTTTCAAAGAATCTTAATTCTAGAAATAAAATTTCGAGGGACTTGATCCACTTCACATCTACCAATGGATAAGTAGTCCCACAAAAATATTGGGGCTTCTATTGCATGAAATGATCCAATATAGGTGTAGCATGGTTATTTGTCACAACCTAAGTATTTTGTCCCAATATGGTCATGATCAAATCTGCTCCAACACTAAATGTGTTGACCTACTTAGTGGGGAAATACCTACATTTTCCATGGGTATTGATTACCCTTATTCCATTAGGCTCCATCACTAAACAATGGCATACACTAAGTTAGGTCATTATTTGTAATTTCTAACTAGAAAAAAGTTCACATAATCTGAGAAGTTATGCACAAATAATTTCATAATCATAAACATGGTTTCTATTTAATCTTAATTCCTTCACAATGGTTTTTAATTAAAATATGATTTATCTTAAGAATATCACACAGGAGTGTCAAACTAGGTGCATAATAAGGCCCTTTTTTGTGTACTTGGATATCCTAGGTCATGCTCAAAACTCCTTGTCAAAATTGATACTCCCTGGTACATAAATTCTAGAACCACATCCACTTGTAGTATCTAAATAGGGACATATTTTCTATTAAGGACAAAATAATATCTACTTTACATAAATTACATGATATTATTCTATTCTTATCCTCAAATCCTATCTTAGGGTTATGTTCTCTAAACTATGTTTTCTAAATCCAGCTCCCAAGGTTTCTACTAAACTTCCTCTAATACCGACTATAACACCCTGAACACAGAAGCCAGGATCCGGTGCACTGCAATATATATTGGCATGATTAAATGGAATAAAATCATGAAGGAATAATCAATTTAATATTCTTGAAGAAACTGGATACATACTTGAAATGCATATTACATTTATAATGGTATCAAAATACAATACATAACAAAAACTAATAAACTGAATCCACAAGATCTTAATAAATGGTCTCATCTTCAAAACCTATTAGTGGTAAACAAATGGAATAGGTGATCTCAAATTATCAGTAAGGGTTACAAATATCAGAATCATTAATCAACCATAATTTAATCATAATCAAATTTGTATAGTCAATAAGGCATGGTGAATAAATGAAAAACACACTCTCTTAATAAACTGAGAATGAAACTGCATCCATAGATTTAGTCATAGTGAAAATATCATAGATAGTAATAACTAAAAATGAATATAGAGAATTCTTATTAATTGGACGTCATGTATCTAGCACATGATACCAATATACTATCAAAACAGTTTAAATCTGTGGGTATAAACCCTTTATATTTTATTTTGGAAACAAACCCAAAAGTTTTATCGCCAACTTATTTTTCTCAGGAGACCTGTCGATGCATCGAGGGGATATAGTGGTCTGTACCCATCACTGAAAGTCAATAGGAATATTTTTACTTATATTTAATACAATAGAAATATGTATTTTCATTATTTATATATAATAGATTGTACATATTCATCAATATTTCCACAGTTAAAACAGCGTTCAAAATAAACATCATATGTAAAATAGTATACGACATAGAAAAAAATCATATACATGATAAGATAATATAGATAATTAATAGAAATATAATTTCAAAAAAAGTGATCTCAAATGGGTTGTAGGTACACCCCATATTAATTAATAGGTTCACAATACAAACTAAGTCACAATGAAATGGAAATTGAGACAAAGACTGTTACCACATTGTAATCAATCATATCATGTAAACAAAAATTAATAATCATTAAAGTAATAATTGAATACAATAATTATAAACAGAACCATGATATTATTTATCAAATTGCAGCATAGAAACACCACATATAAGGAATGAGTTGTATATAATGGAAATCTCACAGAAAAAAAATCTGAGATGAGAATCCCCTTACCTTATTAACGAAAGTGTACTTCTATTGATCTTAACGACCTGAATAATAATATTTATCTTTGTTAATTAATAATTCCAGAACCACCTATACATGTAATTTATTTAGTATAACCTTATTAGGTTCTTTCATGGCCTTTTTTATGGGTTTAAGTGTTTCTATTTTATTGTTTTGGAAGCATTTTCTTCATTGGTTTTCATGATCGATATACTTGTATTAATGAAACGAAGTTTGATAGAAATGTGTTTAATTATAAAAATTTTTAATATGTATTTTTAGAGACATTACAGGGATATAAATTATCTTATCATGAATTTCGTTATATACCATGAGGTTGAATCAATAGATAAAAGTGAATGATAAATGTTGGGATTAACTTGTCAGTTTTGTGCACAATGTACATGTTTTATATTATTATTTTATATTATGAGTGTGTAAGGATTAGAGAACATTAAATAAGATAAAATAAATATATTAAGATTTTTTTAAACCATTAAAAATGTTTTATGACTAGTCTTAAATATAGTAGTGAAAATTGAAAACTATCTTTCTTGATTGTGATAAATTAACACTTCTTGGATAATGTTTTCATTTATAGTATAAAAAGAGGGGAAAAAGAGTTGATGATTGAATATTAAATTATCATAAAAAATTCTAGTTCATATATGGAACTGGAGTTTTCATATCATTTGGAAGAGAATAGGTGAGAATAGAAAAAATAACAAAGGAACATGAAAAGAAAACAAAAGAATTGAAAAGCGGAATTTACCTCATGGATCTATATTCCTTTGAGAGCCTCTTTAGGGGATATGATTTGATATTTTGAGGATACCATTGTATCTGGACATGAGGGAGGATCTTGTGATGATATTTGAGAAGAATTTAGGTAGGTATTGATGCTTGATAGGGGTGAATAAATGAGGGTGTGATAGGAAGTATTTATAGTGGAGGGGAGGAGGGTTTTATTAATATTCTGATCCTTAGATAATTATTTTTTTCATAAGAAAATAAACAATGATGATTATAGGACCAAAAATAGTAATAAGTGAATGTTAGTTCGAACTAATGGCTGCATAAATCATCCATGATGCATGGAATAGTGTATTTATCTCATAATGTACTTATACCATCTTTGCTGTATTTTACTATTCACCAAAAATTTAAGTATTTCAGAAAAATCCAAAAAATTCACCTGCACCAATTATCAACATGTAGAATCCATAATTGAATTCCATTTTTTGGAAATAATTTTCTAAATATGAGAATTTTATTTTTTAATTAAAATCATCATTTAATCGAAAAATACCAACACTTAAAATATTCACCTTCATTTTTAAGGTGTCTAAATTATATTTATGCTTTAATGGATAAAGTTACCATTCATAAGGTTTATATAACTATTTATAAGGGTAGTCTACTATTCATAAGTGTATGTTACTATTCATAAGGTAAGTTACTATTCAATGAAAAGTAAGTTGATTCTATCAGACTTCCAACATCGCCCTGATCGCAATCACGTATGTCCATTTTTTGAAATTCAAAACACAGTAGTGGTAAATTTAATTTTAATGGCTAGGTTATGGCTATCTCCTATAAACAAGATTTTTTTCACAGATACTTAGTGCTTCATGTAATATAGTCTATCTAATGAATTGATTGTATTTAAGAGAAACATACCATAAAACGTTTGGGGTGTTATAATTTTTATTGAGGTCATGGTGGTTTATTGAATCCTTGTTTTTAAATTTAAATGATTAAATATAGGTGGACTCTAATGACATGTATCAAATAGAGAATAGAGAGAAGGCAATAAACTAGATGCTTTTTGAAGCCAAGGTTGAATCTTTTGTAATCATCATCTGATGAAACTAATGGCTTCAAGATTTTTTTTTGAGATACAGAATATATATGTAGTGAAATACATATCTTTATAATGGGATATTATTTATTACATATGTTATAGCCACATGAAAGTGGATCTATATCTTTTATTGTAGAAGACATTTGGTTTATTTGGCGATCTTCATAATTTTTTAATAATCTTTTGTACTGTATAATGCTGTTGTGATGTTGGGTGTAACTTCTATCATGTGTAGTGGGATGTTGCATGATTTTCTATTATATTATTTCACATGGGGATATACTAAAAAGAATCCATGTTTTGGGGGAGTAACTAACCACAATAAAGAGTAGAATTACACACTGGATATGAACCTTAAAAAAATATGTGTGTTCCTTTCTATTTTTTTTCTATATTATGTTATGAGAGTGAGTTTTCCATTTTTGTGTGGATTAATCTCTAACTTGTCACATAAGTTATTGCTATTCAAATGAAATTTTAGAAATTTTCATCCACTGATTCAAACCCTATCTCAGTGGTGGAAACCAATCATAATAGATAAAAAAATTAGTATTAAAGGAATGTTACCTCTATATCATCCATACAATTATCCTTTACTTCATAGATAATATCAACTCATTTAATAGTAGGGGTTTTCCTACATTAAAATGAAAAATTATCATAGTTAGAAGAATTGAATCGTTCTATATCTTATACCCCTACTTTTAAAAGTTTGTGATACAGTGAAAGTGGGTTTTCCACTTTTCATAAATGATGTTTAGATGGAATTTTTTGATAAGTAAAATATTTAATAATATACAAAATCATAAAATTATAGTCATATATAGTTTTCAGATAATGTTTATGTGAATGATATAGGATTATACACTATAAAGGATATCTAGAATAAGCTTGAATAAAGTTATTAAGGTGATGTGAATGTGAAGGTGGAAAATCTACTGATATGGAGACAAAAATTTGATGAATTGAAAATAGTATAATAATATTGATTTTATGATTAAAATACTCATATTAATGAAATTGTGAGTAATGTTTGTGGATTTGGTGAGAAGCTTAATTATTCGATAATTTTGAAGAATTTGATGAATAATTTTATGGATTGATTTGATCCCAAAATTTCAACACTTTAAGATAGAGAAAATATTTATCTTGATGAGATACATAATATTATAATTTCATATGGTGTGAAAAAACATTTAATATTCAAGATGAAGATGAAATAAGAGATGGATTCTTGAAGCCATGAAGAACATGCGAATTTATAATGACAAATATGTCACTAAAACATGTGATCCTAATAATGAATAATAATATCAATGTGTTCTTATATTTATTTAAAAAATATTTTATATTGGAAAAATCAAGAACAAAGCTACTCTTTCTGGTTGATGTTATAAATTCAATGGTCTTGGACAATTTGAAATTAATTTTCGAAAGAAGAAAGGAATAAATTATGAATCTGAAAAATGAGTAAAATACATAAGGAAAGAAGTAGATACAAATTACAATGATGAATCAAAGGATAATGTAAGTATGAAGATATTTCAATGAACCAAATGAAAAAATATGATTAATAAATAAGAGGAAGATGATCTTATCTCATGTAGTGATTCACATGAAGAGATATAAGAATAAATTAAAAAATTTATTGATCATGTTTAAAAGACTATTGATTTATCTAGTGATAAGAAGGATGAATTACACTAGTGTAGAAAACGTTTTTTACTTTGGTTATTTTTAATTTTTTACGTCGGTTTCTAGCCAACGTTAATACGGGCGATGTTATAAATAACGTTTTTACGTCGGTTATTTAAAAACTGACGTAAAAAACAAAAATCGGGATGTTTATCACGTTGGTTATTTTATAACTGACGTGATAACGAAAACGGGAAGGGTTTATAACGTTGGTTATTTAATAACCGACGTGATAAAAGGCCTGGGAAATCGTTTATCACATCGGTTATTTATTAACCGATGTGATAAACCCCCCTGACTAGTTTATCACGTTAGTTATTATATAACCGCCGTGATAAACCAGGGTAGGGAGGTTTATCATGTCGGTTATTATATAACCGACGTTATAAACCCATCCCCCCCCCCCCATGTTTCACGTCGGTTATTGAATAACCGACGTGATAAACCGGTCCGGGGGGTTTCTCATGTCAGTTATTATATAACCGACGTTATAAAACCAGCCCCCCCTGTGTTTCACATCGGTTATTGAATAACTGACATGATAAACCGGTCCGAGGGGGGGGGGGTTCCCACATCAGTTATTATATAACCGACGTTATAAACCCAGCCCCCCCTCGTGTTTCACGTTGGTTATTTAATAACCGACATGATAAACCATTTCCCAAGACTTGTATCACTTCAGTTATTAAATAACCGACGTTATAAACCCTTTCCCAGGCCTTCTATCACGTTGGTTATTAAATAACCGATGTTATAAACCCTTCCCATTTTCTTTATCACGTCGGTTATTAAATAACCCGCGTGATAAACCATTTCCCAGGCTTTTTATCACGTCGGTTATGAAATCACCGATGTGATAAAACCTTCCTGTTTTCTTTATCATGTCGGTTATAAAATAACCGGCGTGGAGGCCAATTTTTTTTTTTAAAAAAATTGAATGCAGTCATCTTCTCTCCCCCAGAATCAACCAGAAAACAAATCAAGAAATCGTACCCCAAAAACAGAAGGAGATCAAATTTATGCATTTACATTGATAAAATATAAAACTTTCCCCACTAGACAGCCCCCACCCTCATGTATACCCCATGGACAGCCCTCCCCCACCCCATTGGAGCCCCCACCCTCATGTATACCCCATGGATAGCCCTCCCCCACCCCATTGGAGCCCCCACCCTCATGTATACCCCCTAGACAACCCTCCCACCACCCTCATGTATACCCCCTGGACAGCCCTCCCCTACCCCATTGGAGCCCCCACCACACCCCTGGACTGCCCCCCGACCCCCTGGACAGCCCCAAACACCCCTCAACAACCCCCCAGCCTCCTGAACAGCACCCCCTCACCCCCTCACCCCACTTGACAGCCCCCGCCACACCCCTGGACAGCCCCAAACACCCCTAGACAACCCCCACCCTCATGTATACCCCCACCCCCTGGACTGCACTCCCACACCCTTGGACCGCCCTCCCACACCCTTGGATAGCCCTCCCACCCCTGGACTGCCCCCACACCCCACCAGACAGCCCTCCCAGACCCCTGGACACCCCCCAACCCCACTAAACACACCCCCATACCCTTGGAACCTCTCCCCCATAGACCAAAATCCATACCAGAAAAACCATCATAAGTAGACCAAAACAAGAAGTAGAGCAAAATTAAACATTCACATATATAAGATTCAAAACTTACACTATCAACTTCAAAAAAAACCTAAATCCAACCTAAATAACTACCAAATACTCAATTAAAACGACAATATTCAAAATTACATTTTACATTACAAATAACTAAAATTCAATCAAACCTGTAAAATGATTTGACCACTCCACTTGTAAGTGTTTGATGTCTTCAGTAGTATATGGTTGAGGGTCATCAAAAAGCTACAAATGAAAAGGAAAGTAGTTAACGTGTATAATGAATAAATCAAATTGAAATATTATAGAAAAGTTTAAGAGGAAATCATACCAGGTCAATATTCACAATTGTCCCAGTTGTTATTATTTCATACATAAATCTTAACATATAATATCCTCATTCGATAAGGCCTTGTTGTTCATGACAATTCTGTTTGAATGAGTGTAAATACAATATATTATTTTTATGTAATAAATCAAAAAGCACAAATTATAAATGGATACTTACCTTCGCATTTACATATTTGATCTTTGCATTCCTTTTCTTTGTGTTTTTTCAAAAGTAGGCCCACGCACTGTTAGAAAATAATACGAATGGGGTAAATTTAAAATTCATTATAATATATAAAACTATTGAGAAATTGAAACATACTTTTCCAATATATTCTTAAAACTTTCGCACACATAACCATGGACAGAGCATATCCAATAAAGTGCTTTCTCCCTTGGGCAAAAAACCCTAACATCCAATGATCATTGATAAAAGGAAATTAAACGTTAGTGGTTTTTTATGTTAAAAAATAATTAATTCTATGAGAGAAATGTGTTTCATACCTCTCACAAAAAGGCATCATCCAACATTGTGTGAGTATATTCTTTTCAAGTCTTTCAGAAATATAAACCATTCTTTGTTCCTCATTCAATGCACATGCTTTAGGGGAAATCAATTGTGGGTCAATGAATCCAGATACATCTGTCAGCTCATTCCTCTCACAGATTTTATAAAGATACCTAATACAAAACATACATAAGTATACATTTTTAATAAATATAACGCATGGAAAAGGTGTTAAGACTTACATGAAAAAACTTTGCACCACGTTGATGCCCAACTTATGTCTAGTAACAAGCTCCAAGATATCAGTGTTCATAATCCCCACACTTATTTCACATCCACAAACATGAGCTTCCATTGGAAACTCATAATAACCCACCAAAAAATTTGAATATCTTGACAATCTTTCAAGACTACTATAATTTGTATCTGATGTCATAGCCATTTGTCTTTGTTGTTGTCTATACAGTATTTCTTTACCTTTAAATTATTCCTGTAAAAATAAATTGAAAAATATATTAGTTTTCAAATGATAAAACAACTTTAATAAAAATAAAAATAAAATATATAACATTCATACCTCTATGGTAATGAGTCGAAGAAGTCTGGATGACCAAATTAAAAAATGTCTGATACTTTGTCCAATTGTCGCTACCTCATCTGTAGGTATTGGTACCCTAGCTGATCTATCTATAATATCCTGTACAATGACCCTCTGATTCTCTACCTCTAATTCTTGATGATGAACTGTATCTCCTATACAGTATACTAAACCATATGATACTATATGATGTTGAGAATCATCAACAAACAACTCGCAATAAGTAGGAAGCCGCGGTGGAGGAGTAGGATAAAAAATGGGGTCCACAGGCTTAGGTGGGGGAGTGGAAGCTACTGGAAGAGGTGGAGGATAAATAATGGGGTCTGCAGGGGGTGGTGGAGGAGTGGGAGCTGCAGTCTAAAATTTTATTTGCATTTCTGCAAACATAGACTGAACCGACGCTCTAATCTTGTCCTCCATCGTCACATTAATATTTTGAACTTCATCCTCTAAGGATTCTATTTTTTTATAAACCCCCTCAACATTAGAAGTTGAAGAACATGGAAACACTTTTCTTATTGATACACCTGCCGGATATCCTCTTACACGACCAGGATGTTCGGTCCTTCCTAATGCTGCAGATAAAATATCTTCCCTCCCAGTAGCTGTAAATGTCCCCTGTGAACTCTGCTCCTCAAGAGAGTCCTATATTAATTAATTGAACATTTATGTAATGATTGAAATTATATAAAGAAAATAGTTAACATAAATAAATAAAATAGATATCTTACAATCCTCTCAGCTACGATTCTCGATTCTTCCGAAAGATATTGCCCTTTTTTCCCTTCTAAGCTCTCTTCCATTTTTCATGTCTAGATGGAGGGGATGGAGGGGCCACCTCTTCAGATCTTGAAGACTCAGCTCTTAGTTATTGAAATTTTTTCGCCATCATTTGTTCTTCCAATAATGCATACCCTCCCTGAGATAAACTATGAGGGTATGCATTTTTAGATTGGATCTCCTAACGAGCTTTCCTTGTTTGCTATATTTTAAGAATAAATAATCATTAACAAAACATTAATAAAATCATTTATATAAGAAAGTTTATAAAAGTTTACATTGTCCTTACCAGAAATGACTCTTTTCTTTTACTTTCAAAAAACTGTCTCTATGTTTCTTCATCTATAAAAGGATATATACGACATGGATTGTCATGACTCCTATGACCATAAATGAAATCAGATGAGAGGGTTGATTTGAAATCCCTCCATCTCCTGGAAGCCAACGATAATCATTTCTTCCTGACTCCTCCATTGTCAGGAATATCAAATGTCATCTGATAAAGAAGAGGTTAAACATATTATATATACTAGAAGCATTAAAAGAATAGTCAAACAATGACAAAAGATCTTAACAAAATCGTCTCCCATAACTGAGAGATTATCAATTTATCCACACTTCTCCAATCATCATACAGAATCCTTACTTTGCTCTTAGCCTGAGTTCCTACAAAAATCTTAAAATCTTTTGCATTCGGACCTCTAGGAATATCATCATCATCAAACTCAACGGCTATCCTCTGATCCTGCATATGGGCAAGTGATAATTTTGGTAAACGTGTGCACCCATGTTTACCAACCTTTGAACTCTTTGTCTTAATAGGAGCATGTTAATGTTCATCCCCAGTGGTATGACCAACAATATTCTCATCTCCAGAATCATGTGGTTGATCAACTGAATGATCTGTCATTATCCTTCAAATCCAAAAAACAAACGTCAGTTCACAAATATAAAAATTCAAATATTTTAATACTACTGTAATCAGAAAATAGAAAAGTGTAATAAGTTACGTAATAGTAAACATTGGTAATATGGTAAGCATGTTAAACAATGGTAAAGATGGTAAAGATGATCAAGATGGTCAAGATGGTAAACATGGTAAACCTAGTAAACATGGTAAACATTGTAAAGTAATTTTCACTGAACAAAAATAATAGATATATAATTAATGTAATGGTTATAAACATGATAAAGTAAACTAAACAAACTTAAAACATACAAAAACTTATACTTATTTTGTTTTAAAACATGTTTTAATAAATAAAGAACTTACAAATATACAAATTCAAATATTTTAACACCACTGTAATCAGAAAGTAGAAAAGTGTACTAAGTTACATAATAGTAAACATTGGTAATATGTTAAGCATGTTAATCATTGGTAAAGATGGTAAAGATGGTAAAGATGGTAAAGATGGTAAACATGGTAAACTTAGTAAACATGGTAAACATGGTGAAGTAATTGTCACTGAACAAAAATAATAGATATGTAATTCTTGTAATGGTTATAAACATGATAAAGTAAACTAAAAAAACATAAAACAAACAAAAACTTATACTTATTTTGTTTTAAAACATGTTTTAATAAATAAAGAACTTACAATATCTAACATTTATGAAAAAAATAAATGTAAACAGGAAATAAAAATATGTTACCTGTAATTTTAGGAATGTACAAATGGATTCTTTTCCCAAATTCCTTCATCGTGATCGTTCCTTATGGCACAAACAATGTCTTCAACATGCTCATCATTATGTTCTGTTAATCTTTCCATGGAAGTAGGGATCTCACATAAATCTGCATCTTCATCAAGTTCATCCTCACCAACATATTGTTGTTTCCCTTGTAAAACAACAACCCACTGCATATCTGATCGATCTACTACATAGAAAATTTGTTTTGCATGTGTTGCCATTATAAAAGAATCGGTTGTGTCTTCCAATCTATTCAGATTAACAAGTGTCATTCCAAATTCATCGTGTCTGACACTATTGTTACCGATAAACCATTTACAGTTAAAAACAGGAACTTAAATTTTAAAGTAATTAACCTCCCATATGTCTTCAATCACTCCATAATATGCACTTGATGCAGAAATAGGGTTTTTGTCCTTAGCACTCGAAAAATGCATCGCTTCTGCAAACACCAATACACCACTATTCTGAACTGCACTTCTGTTGTCCTAATCATTTGTATGAAATGTATAACCATTAATGTCATAACCGGACCATGTTATCACATTTAAACATAGACCACCCACTATCCATTTTAATGTCTATGATACATATGATCTACCAAGAAAAGTCTTTTTAATCCATGACAAAAAAGTTTTGTTGTGCTCATTCAAAATCCACATTTCTTTCTTCTTTGGATGACATTGTTTCAACTCATTAATATGCAATGTGATATACGGTTGAGCATCAGCTATGTTATTCAATATTTATGATTCTAACTTCTTCATCTGTTCAGCTGAAAATGATTTGACTTTCAAGCCACGAATCCCCTTTCCCTCATTATTAACTCGTTCATGGTGAGATAGAGGAAAACCTATGTGTTGCGCCGCAGCCAAGTAGCTCGTAAAAAACTCTGCTACCTCCTCAGAAATATACTTTTCAATAATGGAGGCTTCAGGTCGATATGGATTTTTAACATACCCCTTTAATATTTTCATATACCTTTCAAAAGGATACATCCAACAAAGATATACAGGTCCACAAAGATTTATTTCTCGAACCATATGAATCATTAAATGCACCATTATATCAAAAAAAGTTGGAGGAAAATACATTTCCAATTGAAAAAGTATAAAAATTGCATCCTTTTCCAAAATGTTCAAAGCATTCACATCAATCGCCTTGTTACAAATTGAATTGAAAAAAATAACACAACTTCATTATAGTCTTTCTGACACGAATGGGCAATATTCCACACAATGCAACTGGTAGAATTTGTTGCATCATGACGTGAAAATCATATGATTTCATACCTATCAACTTCAAGTCCTTCAATGCGACAAAATTTTTTACATTAGAAGAATAACCTTGAGGCACTTTGATATCATGAAGACATTGAAAAAATCCGATTTTCTCCCTCTCCAATAATGTATGACAAGCCGGGGGAAGATATGTTCATCTTCCTTTAGGAGTGGGAGAAAACTCCAAACGTATTCCCATTGATAGTAAGTCTAATCTTTCATTAAACCCATCTTTTGTCTTTCCGTTAATATCTAACAATGTTCCAATCAAACAATCACAGATATTATTCTCAATGTGCATGAAATCAATATTATGTTTAACTTCATGATACCTCCAATATGGTAGCTCAAAAAATATTGATCTTTTCTTCCAAATATGTCTATCATTACCAGATTTCTGTGTCTTTCCCAATGTCACATCAAGGTTTTTCACCATCTCAAAATACAGATCAGGGGATAAAGGTTTTGGAGCAGTATAAAATTCTTGTGAGCCATTGAATGCCTTTTTTAGTCTTCTATAAGGGTGATCCATAGGCAAAAACTTTCAATGACCCATGTACACTGTTTTCCTCCCATGATGAAATTGAAAATATGACGTCTGTTGTTCGCAAATTGGACATGCTTTATTCCCTTTAACAATGTATCCAGACAAATTTCCATATGCTGGGAAGTCATTTATAGTGAACAGAAGCATTGCATGCAGTTGAAAATATTCCATTTTAGAAGAATCATACACCCTAATACCATCATACCATAATAGTTTCAAATCATCAATCAACGGTGACAAGTAAACATCGATAACATTTCCGAGTTACTTTGGACCAGCGATCATTATACTCAACATGACATTTTTGCACTTCATAAAAACTTCATGAGAGAGGTTGTAAATTACCAATAAAACAGGCCATGAACTATGTGTGCTACTGAGGGTTCGGTATGGATTCATTCCATCTGTGCACAACCCTAGTCTGAGATTTCTAATTTCATTTCCAAATGTAGAATATTGCGGATCAATTTTCTTCTGTTGTGGAAAATCAGCTGGATGACATATTTTTCCATCACATACCCGCTCATCAGCATGCTATCTTAACCTTTTTTCATCATGTGAATTAGATAATAAAAATTTGAAATGATAAAATATACGAAGATACCAAAATACCGTTGAAGGGAGATTTGTAATCTCTACATCAGCCTATGATTTTTCTTTCACCTTATACCGTGATGTCCCACATTTAGGACACTCTGACAGAAATTCATATTCCTTCCTATATATAATGCAGTCATTCGGACAGGAATGTATTTTCTTGTATCCCATTCCCATCAGGCATAATATTTTATTGGCCTTGTAATGTGAATCTGGAAGATCGTTATATTTTAGAATAATGTCTTTCATCAATTGTAGTAGCTCTGTAAAACATCTATCACTCCATCCATGTTTCGCCTTCATGTAAATCAATCTTAACACTGCCGAAAAAACTGTAAAATCTGTACAACCAGGATATAATGGTTTTTCAGCATCACCATATTGACGCGCAACTATCGGTTCTATCTCAATTTGTTCTGCTACAATATCGCGGATCATTTCTTCAATTCCATCGGAGTTGCAATATTTTGCATCATCATCATCAGTGACATTTCATCCAGTTTCACCATGCCAAAACAAAGGGCTGTAACTCGAATTAAAACCATGAAATATCAGATGATCTTTTATCTCTCTACTTTTCAACTTCTTCATATTCAAACATTTCAGGCATAGACAGAAAAAAACGTCACTACTTGGAACATTTCATTTAGCAAATTCCAAAAAGGCATCAACACCTTCCTCATATTCATTGCTCATTCGATGTGCCGTAATCCAACTTCAACTCATTATTACCTATAACAAATATCAAAAATATATATATTTTTAAGATAAGACAAATATAAGTTTATATGAAAAAAATCATAATTTGAATGTAAAACAATTTTGAAATATAAAACAAATCTATGTGTATTTAAAAATATGCTTGAATATTATTATTAAAACAAAATATAGATAGATATAATAGATTTAAATTCCATTTAATAAAAGAAAACCATGGCGCCTACATGGTTGATAGAAAATTGGAGAGAATGGTGTAAACCTACGAATCAAATCATATTTAAAATAAAAATTCAGATAGAGAAAATCACAATGTAAATCCAAACAGCCCTGGACACCCCCAACCCTCTGGACAGCCCCCCACCCCCGGACAACACCCAAAACCCTCTGGACAGGCCTCCACCCCCTTGGACAGCCCCCACCCACCCCCCTGGACACCCTAACCCTCTGTACAGCCCCCAACCCCCTGGACAGCCCCCACCCCTCTAGACAACACCCCACCCCTCCTGGACACCACCCCCACCCCCTACCCCCTTGGACACCCCGCTGGACACCCCCCAACCCTTCGGAGAACCCCCCACCCCCTGAACATCACCCCACCCCCTGGACAGCACCCCCCCCACCCCTCCTGGACACCACACCCACCCCCGACCTCCTTGGACACCCCCTGGACACCACCCAACCCTCTGGACAACCCCCCCCAGACAACCCCCAAAACCCTCTGGACTGGCCTCCACCCCTATAGCCAACCCCCCACACCCACCCACCCTCTTGGACACCCCCCTGGACACCCCAAAACCCTCTGGACATCCCCCCACCCCCCGACAACCCCCCAAACAATGGTTTACATATAAAACTAGGGGTGGTGAACAACGAAAAACACATGCATCTAATATGGCTACTTAAATGATCGTATGATAATTAAAAATAATCATTGATATTCAACTAGTCAAATGATCACAAGTTTCTCGATAACTAATATCATAATTTATTTTATCAAAAAAGTCACACAAAATAGTCCACCAACATGTTTCGCACCAACATCACAATTTAATAAAACAATTTCTCAATTTATAATACATTCTGAAAATGTTTGACATCTTAAATCACCACTTTACCTTTCAAAAACCCTTATTAGGTGAATAAAATCGCCAAAATATTGCATTTACACCATTTTATCACTTTTTTAACTCACTAAATCATTTTCAATTTTCATAAAACAATCCCAAGAGGAACAACCATGTTTTGCACACAAAAGACATTCCAAACCCCCATTCAAGAAGAAACTCATACCAATAAAAATCCAAAATATAAATTTCAGCTCAGTACACATTTATTAAACCACCCCCATATTTTAATAATTTACCTCAAATAATGTCACAAACAATACATATGAAAACAAACTTTTTCATAAAACACCTTCAAGAAGTGTGACAAGGTTTTACACATAACACCCATTCAAAACCCCCCTTTTGAGGCCCACATGACAACAAAGAATTAAAAAACCATAATTGGATTCCCCTTTCAAATTTAATGAATCACTTTCATAGGTTATAAAATACACCCAAATATTAACCTAAGAGTCACACATTAAAAGCAGCCAATTTCAAGATAAAATGAATATATAAAATTAAATAAATATCCAAATCCATCAAAACAAAATTTGGGACCACAAAAAATATACGATGTAGGCAAAATGAATGAAAAAAAGAATACAAAAATATAGTGTTGAGAGTTGAAGGCTTACATGAAATGGGGGTTTTGGAATGCCTTTTGTGTTGCGAGTTGAAAGCACACAAAACGAGTTGAGATGATAGATCCGGGGAAAAAGCCCACAAAAATCGAACGAGTTGAAAGCACACAAAACGAATGAAAAAAAGCACAAAAAAATCACAAAACATAAATATAGACTATCCGAAAAAAAAACGAACGAAAAAAATTCGTCGAAGGCTTAATTGTGTGTTGCGAGTTGAGATGATAGATCCGAGGAGAGTACAGATGATAAACGTTGTAGGAAAAACGAGTTTAACAGAAAGATCGACGAGCCGATTAGGGTTTATCGTGCGAGAGAGACGAGCCGTCGGACTGTCGAATGAAAATTCATAAATGACAATCCTCGGGGATTGTTAATTTTTTAAATGTTTTTATAACGTCGGTTATCTAATAATCGACGTTATAAACTGTTTTTTAGATTTATAACGTCGGTTATTATAATAACTGATGTTATAAATGTATCAGATACGGATTTTTTTACGTCGTTAATTCTATAACCGACGTGAAAATAGGTTTTTTACATTGTTTATAGAATAACCGACGTAAAAAAGACCTCAAAAATCACAGTTTTTTACGTCGGTTATTTGATAACCGACGTAAAAAATGCATAGATATCTATTTTTTTACGTCGGTTATCAAATAACTGACGTAAAAAATCCCACGTGCTGTGGTTTTTTACATCTGTTATTTTATAACCGGCGTAAAAAATGCGTAGATATCTCGTTTTTTACGTCGGTTATCAAATAACCGAGGTAAAATACCCCACGCGCTGTGGTTTTTACGTCGGTTATGTGATAACTGATGTAAAAAACGCATAAGTATCTCATTTTTTACGTCGTTTATCAAATAACCGACGTAAAAACCCCCACGCTTTGGTTTTTTACGTCGGTCATAACATAACCGACATAAAAACCGAACACGAGCGATTTGTAACGTCAGTTATTAAAATAACCGATGTTAAAAATCTACTCACCGCATTTGTTACGTCGGGTATAAAATAACCGATGTAAAAAACCACGTTTCACAGATTATCACATCGGTTATATATAGCCGATGTAAAAAATGGTGATATAAATAACGTTTTCTGCACTTGTTTTAGTATTAATAGATTATGAATACATTCTCAAAGATGAACTTCATAAATTCCTTGAGAAAAAACAATTTTCAAGAAAGAGAAGAACATTCCTGTAAGAGATAACAAGAAATTAGTTGATAAAAAATGTAAGAAATCGAAAAGGAAGACAAAAAACAGAGAAGAAAATAAAAAACTCAGATTCAAAGCTATGAAATATTATAAAATCATAAAATATTATGAATAAAATCTCTCTTTAAAGGGTGAAAAAATATCAATGATACAATTAAAATATCTTGATGTTGAGAATGATTTTAAAATGTTAACGAATGATTTCAAAATATCTATTGAAGTCAAGGGAGAATCATCCAGTGATTCTAAAAAAATCTGGTAATGTCTTCATCTAAAAAATAAATTTACTAATATCATGATACTAATAATGTTGGTTTAAATCTAAATAGTGTTCAAATTTTAATCAAGTAAAATGAAAGTATCTTGTTACCTAGATTTGTCGTTAAATTGATCTAACTACCCGCAACATGGATTCATTGTGTCACAACATGTCTAATTGGTTTCATATCCTAACACTTGATCTAGAGTCCCACATCAAGGTGTGGATGGGTTTAGTTATGGAATATTAGTCCCATGAATCCCCCTATACTTTATAAGGCCTTTTCCAAGAATGGGTGAGAATCCATGGGTAGGAGATCTATGGAAACCCTAGGAAATCAAAACCCATGAGGTAGGTTCTAATGTGACAGTATAGTGATAAAGAGACTACTGATGGGGTCTAACAATTGTTTTCAAAGGATTCCAAGATTTATATATTTTAGAATCTTTAGTAGTCCTTATTATATTAGAATAAAAGGATGAAGGATGGGAAATCATTAAGAAATGTATGATGTTGATGAAGTATTTATGGGATATTTATCTAGTGGTAAAGGGTATAGATTCTTCAATAATATATTATATAAAATTTATGAGTGGTCGGATGTGAATATTAATAAATACCAAAGAAAAATGAGTTAGCATGTTCAAGTAGATTTTGAGTATTTTCTAAAAACAATGAGTAGTGTTTTGAGAAAAAAATGGAGTTTTCTAGAGTCTATTGAAAAAAACATGTACTTGAAGAAGGATTTAATTGAAAAACTGTTGGCGATAATTTAAGTGGATGACATAATTATTTTTCATTAATTTTAGTTTCTTATATGAGATATTTTATACATTAATGAAAAATTATTCCGTGATGTCTATGTTGGGGGAACTGAACTATTTATTGTGCTTTCAAATTGATAAGAATTTAGAGTATGTATTTATTTCTTAAAAAAACTATGGTAATGATATTATAAGGAAGTTTGGGATAAAATATTCAAAAGATTTTTCTATAGCAGCATTAGTTGGCACAAAGTTGAGAATATATTACAAAGGTAACAAGGTTGATCAGAATATTTTCAAAATTTTAATTGGGAGCATGTTGTATTTAACAATGTCTTGAAAAAACATTGCCTATGTTATGACTCTATACGTTAGGTATCAAAGTTAATTGATAGAGTCACACATGATTGAAATTAGAATAATTCTAAGATATGTAAAAGTCGTAGTGACTTATGGGTAGTTAGATAGGTGCAGTGTTGGTATATATTTTCTTGCATACATTGATACAGATTTGGAAGGTGACTGTACAAAATTCAGATCCACATTAGGTGGAGTGTTATTTTATAGTGATCATTGTGTTAGATGGTATAGTAAAAATCAGAGTTCATTAACAGTGAGTACATCTGAGTCAGAGTATATAGTGTTTACCCATGTAGTTACATAGTATTTATAAACGCAAGTACTAGAAGATATGAGTGCTTATTTTTAAAGAATGTTAATAATTATTTTTGAAAATCAATGTGAAAATGATATATCAAAAAATCCAATTCAACACTCTTGTTATAAACATATTCATATTAAATATCATTTTATAAAAGATAAGGCGACTTCCTATGAAATCAAACTAATATATATTTTTACAAACGAACATCTTGTAGAAATATTTAAAAAATCTATACCACAAGAAATATTATTAGAGTTAAGGATAAAATTATATGGTTATCCATCTCTACAAACTTGAGAATCTATTGATTTGTGACTTCCACCCCCACAGTTCTTTGAATCATGTTTCCTAAGGTGGACAGAAGTGTGTGATCAAGGGGTAGTGTAAGTTACATGGGTTTTTTTATCAAACTTAACGATGCTAAAGATGTTTATTCAATGATGATAAATCATAATATTATCTTTTAATAAAGGTACTGAGGAAGGAACTAACCTAATTAGGTTTATGGGTTGATGTAGTGGTCTTTAATAATTATTCTTGAGAGATGGTGAAGGATTAAACACTTTAGACTTTCGATAGTGGTCTTCATTAATAATTCATGGATATTTTGAAATTGTTCTATTACTTCATGAACAAAGTATTATTTTGAGGTATGATATTCCAAGGGGGTTTCAAATTTATTTTCAGTAATTATAAATGGGTGTATTAAATAAAACCATAGATTTATGTGTTGGATTAAAAAATATTTAAGATCCCATAGTTCTTGGTGAGGCAGGTTTTTTGTATTTATTTACAACCTTACCTGAGGAAATCATAAATCTGAAATTTATTGACCTTATTTGTATGGATTTATGTATAATAGAAGGAAGATCCATGACGCATGAAAGTATTTTTAAGTTGTAATGGAGGTCATTTGAATCATTTTTGGTTGAGTAAAATGGTTTTTGGATCCACATAGCTGATTTTGTTAGGGGATGACTCACATAGACATTTATACTACACATCCAAATTGGTGAAGAGTAGTTCACATAAGCAATTCACATAGCCATTTATGATACATATACAAATTGGGGAAGAGAAATTTACATAGGTGATTCACATATACATTTTTTTTATGTATGGGATCCACATATCTAAATGGGTCACATAGCCATTTTCAAATGCGAATAATGTATATGAATGATTTATGGAGAAAGTTTTCTATGTAAATGATTAAGAATAATGTATTTTATTTGTGATGTAACTGAATACATAATCATGTAGGTAAATATGCGATATAATTGATTCTTTTTAATATAATTAGCCAATTTTTTCATTTAGTCAATTCGTAATCTTTTCTACATATGGATTGATTTTATACAGGTTTTAAGAATTAATGTAGTATGAGGCTTTGTATTATTTTTATTGTGTGGGTCATTCTGAATGCCTTCACATTCAAAGGATTTTGTTTCTAAAACCGTGATAGAGATGCAGTTGTTGACTATAGTTATGGAGGTCAGGGGGAATTAATGATTTCATGTTTTTCATTTTAGTGATTAAATATAGGTGGAACATGTTGATGCAATATGGAGAGCTGTTAGTGAGTAAACGAAAAATAGGTAGTCATAAGCTATGGACCAATATCTAGCGATCATCATATGATGAAACTCATGCCTTCAAGAGATCTATTTTTAGATTCCGAATATCTGTGAAGAAAATTAAAATTCTTAACTATGAGAAATTATTTTTTCCATATGATTGAGGCTTCAAGAAGTGGATATATATATTAAATTACTAAAGATTCATTTTTTATCAGGATATATTCTTCATTTTTAAATAATTGTTGTACTATATTAGGATGCAATTATGTTGGAGTGACTCCTAACTTGTGTGGAGGGATGTCACATGATTTTTTGTAAAATAATTTCACTTGGGGTTATAGTGAAAAAGAATTAATGTTTTAGGGGAGTAACCATCCACAAAAACAAGTAGGATTCCACAATGGATCTAAAGCTTGTAAAATGTCTGTGTTCCTTTATCTATTTATTTCATGATCACAGGAGGATTTTTTGTTTTTATTTTTTACTTGATCACACTCTAACTAGTCATAGAAGATATTTATATTAAAAATAAATTATAAAAAATACCCTTTTATAATTTCACCCCCATCTAAATGAATGAAATTCCTCCGGATAGGTACTTAATAGGTGATAAAAAATTACCTATATGGAATCATTATTTATTGATTTTGTTTCTAAATATATTAAAACAATATACAGTAATATCATCCCATTCTCTTATAGGAATAGGTTGATGTTGAGTGACTCCTTTAGGATGTTGTCTTATAGACTTTACCTACTAAAAAATCCAATCATCTTTATACATATTATATAATTCCCCATTTAAGATTATCCTGCCATAAATGTTCTTTTAAAGACCAATACACTTTGGAGATCCTAGGGTGTATAAATAGATTTGATCTATGTGATTCATCTAATAATTCTATATTCACATTAT
Source organism: Viscum album (assembly GCA_963277665.1). Taxonomy (NCBI): domain Eukaryota; kingdom Viridiplantae; phylum Streptophyta; class Magnoliopsida; order Santalales; family Viscaceae; genus Viscum; species Viscum album. The sequence continues at coordinate 1,691,967,938 of OY728143.1, read as the reverse complement.
GTATGTATGGAACACATAACCCCTTTCCATATTTCAATACACCATCTCCATAAACAAAATCTATTAGTCACCCATTATTTAGACCATTAATTTTATTTTGAATATTATTATAATTGAGATGATGTCTTTTTATATTTTTTAATAATTTTGAAAAAACTTATGTTTCCCCTTCCCTAATAAATCCCACATCCAGAGTTACCATGTATGTGAATATACTATCTTTGTCAATACTCATCATAGTCATATTTCCATGATCATTCCTACATAATGCATCAACTACAATATTATCCTTCCTAGGGTGGTAGTGTATTGAGAAATAATAATCTATGAGTATCTCTATCCATTTCTTTTTCCTCATGACAATCACTTTCTATAAAAATGTGTATTTTTTGATTTTTTGATCCATATAATTATCACATTTTTAGGATAGAGATAATTCCTAAAAATCTTCAAGGTATAAAATACATCTACCAACCCATAATCATGGGTTGGATAGTTCTATTTATGGATCATCAACTACCTTGATTCATATGTAATAACTATATCAATCTTTATAAGGACAAATCCAAGTACTTTCATTAATGTGTCACTATTTATTACATATTCATCCTCTCCCATTGGTAGTGTCAACACCGGTGAATTTTTTAACCTCTTATTTTGATCTTCAAAACATTTTATAAATACATCTATCTATAATAACATAACCCCTTTATATGATAAATTTCATAACATGATTTCTAATCATGAAGTTTTTTAAAACAATCCCTAATAGTGACCAGATAAGTCAGGGATTAGATGTACCATAGTTATGTTTTTTGGTGTAGTCCATTCATTTATAGCTTTTGTCTTTGAGGGATTAACTAATCTTCCATCCTCAGAGAAAATATTCCCATGAAAAAGGAACTTTATAAAGCAATAATTCACACTTTATATGTTTTTTCATATAACAAATTTACTCTATGTGTTTTAAAAATGATTTAGAAATGAATCTTATGCTCAACATTGCTTTTAGAATATATTATGATATCATAAATAAATACCAAAATAAATTTATCAAGTTAATCCATGAATACTATATTCATTAGATCCATAAAAATAGTGGGTGAATTATTCAATCCAAATGGAATTGCAATAATTTCATAATGTCTATACTATGTACAATCTATTGTCTTTGGAATATATTCTTTCTTTTCTTATAAATGATGATACATAGAATGAATATCAATGATTGAAAAATGTTGATCTATTATATGTTGATTAAATAATTCATAAATATGGGGTAGAAGATATTTATTCTTAATATTAAGGGAAATAATTCCCCTGTAATAAATATAAAACATCACAATATCATCTTTCTTTTTCACAAATAGAATAGTGGATCCCGATGCTGAAACACTAGGGAATAAAAATATATCATCACACTACTCTTGCAGTTGTTTCTTTTGTTCACCTAATTCTACTATGTACATCCCATAAGGAGTCTTAGATATAGGTTTTTCCTTAGGGATGTGTTCAATAGAAAATCCAACATCACACACAGGTGGATGTCCATACATCATAATAGGGATTAACTGACTTATCTTTATTAAATTAATATTTAATCTATGTGTTCTGATTAATAACTCCTTTATTAATATTCTAGTTAAATATATAATTTTTATGGAAATAATGGAATATATAAAAAAGTTTGATTATTCAAAATCAAATAAATTATCATGTAAATTTAAGGCTTTAATCAATGTACTTTCAACCACATTGCCAGTAATTTCATCTTCGACTATACTAATTACATAAGCTTGGACTTCTCCCCTTTCCCACTTATATAGTATGTTCCATTTCTATTTTGGGTATTTGTTTGACATAGTTCCCCATCTCTTTATAGTTAATTCAATGTACCTTACTGGATTCTCTCCAACCCTTGAATTTGTGAGAATGATGGACTTTCATTGTACACTTGGAGAAAAATGCCATTCCTTGAAATCAAGTACTTTTTGTTTCCTTCCACAAGTATCACATATTGGGAATTTCCCCTTATCTTCTTCCTATTATCCATTTTATTCTTCATGGGCTGTTCAACAATTTTCTTATTATCTTTATTTCCTTCAAAACCATAATACTTATAAAATTATTTCTCTATATTGATATCACATTATATTATATCCACATATGATGAGGATCTCTAGGAAACTATTGTACATCAATGGATTTTCATCAACCTATCAAATAAATAGTCAACATTACCCTTTGGATTATGTATGTAGTCTGAAACATTCTTTGTTAACCTTGAAAATATGGATTCATGATTAGCAACAATTTCTTCTTCCATTTGTCTTAGACTCAATAATTGACACTCCATACCCTATCATTTTTCATGAGTAAAATATTTTTCAAAGAAAAGTGCCTTAAAATACTTCCAATCCATGATGTTTATTTACTCAACATCATTAGGGTTTTTAATCAAAACCAACATTGATCTATATCCCCCATGAGATGATAAATTTTAATGAAAAACTTCACCCATTCATTACTTCCCAATGTGAGAAATATATTTTCTAAGGAACTTATCCCTTTATAGATACTAAAGAATATGTGGTTTAATTTATTGATGGAGGTTTTTGTCAAATTAAATGAACTAATATTTCTGTGACACATTTTGAATTAGAATTTTGACCCATACGAGAATGTTTATTATTCAAAACCTATGTCAACTTCCGCAATATAGTTATAATTTGTTCAAATATAGATCCATATCTAACTCCAATTTCATTGTCTTTTAATGAGGGAAATCCCTACATAGATTATGTGTATTGATATAGTTTCCATTACTTCCTCTATGATCCATTTCTAAATAATCCCATACATTGGATCATATCATAACATTATAAATTTTAAATCATAATGCATAATTCCAAAAACAAGGAAGCAGTTAACATAAAACGAAAATCTATGCATAGCTAATTTTAGAATCAAAATTTCAGTATCATTGGGAATATATTCAAAACCTAAAAATATTTTCAAATATTTAATAAGGATTTTTAAATATCTTGTGAATCATCTAAATCATATCCCCCATGAGTTTCAGGAAAGGTGTTTAGTCTTAGATCAAATATTCACACACTGGTGATGATACAATTAATACATAATAGAAACTTTTTATTGTTGTTACACTTTGGTGCATCAATTCCTAAAATATATCCACTTTCTAGTATACATACATGGATTTATTTTCTTCAAAACCACACATTCTCTAACTTTCCAAAATGTTATAATATTATCTTATACATAGACTTATCCTAAGATTCTGTTATATGATTACGTATTCTGAAATTTATTTTACAAAATCACGTTCCCAAAGATTATAGTAAACTTTATATAGTACCAACTATAACGACCTACCCTAGTAGCCTATATTTGGTGGTTACATGAATACATTTTCATTAGATACATGTTATCTCATCCCGAATGATCGATTAGTTTAGTAGTCTTGGAAAACTAGAAACATTATTGAATCTCACAATACATTTGAAAACATAAAATAAAACATATTATTTTTTTGGGGAAAATTATTATTACCTTTATCAGATCCATGGATATCAATTAGAGTACACATCCTAGAATCATAGTCTGACATCCTGGATCTGGGTGCCACTCAATAGGTGCCCAGAACCTAGTTCTCCACGTGACCTCAAGCGCATTTTCCCAAACGCCAGAGGCTACTGACTAGCAGCGAGGGCCCATGTCTGAATGTGGGGAAACTATGCCCTCATTTGTCAAAGTGTAGCACAGTGGAATAAAATAAATAGAATACAATAATAGTGAAAGAAATAAATCATACACATTTGAATGTACAAGTGCGGTAAAAACAACCAACAGTTATATATATAATGATGATGCAACATTCCTCAAGTTCTAAGAAAATAGCCAGAACATGTTATAGAACAGTACAGTACATCACAATATAGAGTACAAAAAAACCAAAACAAAATAGCCGGTAGCATCGCGAGCCTAAGATCGGTCCCATGCTCTCCTACTCCTTGGTAGCAATCAAGTACCTGTATAGGGACCCTTTACCTTATCCAGACCTGCAGAAACATAAACTGTTTGGGCCGAAAATCATGACCCAAACAGGGTGTGAGAAATAATCTCAGTAGACACCCACCAAAGGCCCATGTTCAACTGTGTGTAAACATGCAACAAAAGTGTGCAAAAGTAAATACAAGAAACTAATTAGTACCCAACAGTAAATAACTTACCATTTATATTTCCATTTAACATTCATTTCATTATTTATCATTAAGAAACCACCATAGTGAATTTCTATTTAACAGTTAGTGTCCCCATACACACAAACCCTTACCCTCTAGTAAAGAGAATCCAAACATAGGAATATTCCCACAGACATATCGAATATTTCCCACAGGTGTATGAGGTGTCGCCCATAGGCACAGAATCAGTTGCCCACAGGCACGGAAGAAGGTGCCCATAGGCTAAGTAGTACACTACCCACAGGCTAATCACAACACTGCCCTCAGGATAAAAAAGTAACTGGGCCATGCCCAACATATAACCAAGCAGTTCAAATACAATTCCTCTCAAGGTAAAAGTAATGAATAAAATAAAGAAGGCATACCCTCGGGTTTCCTGGCCAAACGACTATAGAGGAATGCACCCCCGGGGTGGTCCTGGATCCAAGAAATGATCCCAAACAATAGTTTAATATCACATTTAAATTACCTAAACAATTCTAGGTATTTAATTCAACAAAGCCACAGCCATACGACACCCCATTCATGGGTGTGTATTACAACGATACACAAAACGCACACCAGTTGGAAAATTAAACACCAAGACACCTACCTTAAACACCCACGAACGGTATACACGAATGCTGATTCCAGAAACGCCCAAGAACGACATAGATCTGACGTAGAAGAAAATGCGTTCAAATGTAAATAACTTACATTAGAGGAAGAATTGGCAAGAACTACGCAAGGAGATGTGAGGCCTTACCCGCACAGCTCCAACGTGATCGACGGAAGCAGAAATGGATTCTTGACGCTCGATCTGCAGATCCTCGAAGATTCGGCCATCCCCTCCCAAGATCTCATCTGGTTCTATGCCTTACCTGTGAACAGGGTTAGCTACTACCCATTTTATGTGAAAAAAACAAAGTACACGGCATGTACTTTCGAGTACACGACGTGTACTTCCTTCATTTAACTGTTCCTCTGGAAGCATCGCTAAACTGTTCATCCATCGACATGGGTACACGGTGTGTATCCTCAACTACACGGTGTGTACTATCACCCAGCTGGTGACTGCTTCCACCACCTTACTATTTGCCTTCCGACTGACTACACGATGTGTAAATACCTACTACACGGCGTATAGTCAGTTTTTGCACCGTTTATCGCCTATATGGATATATGCCCTTTATACTTATCCCACACGGTGAAAAGTACATAGCGTGTGGAAAAGCACATGGCATGTGGAAAAGTACACGGTGTGTAGTCCCAAAATTTAAGATTGTCCCCCATTTTCCTTATTTTCTCAAAAAAACTTAAGGAAATGAGAAAAGAAGAAACTCGTACCTCATGAATAAGAACCGGGTTCTTACAAACTTCCCCCATTAAAGCAATTCGTCCCCGAATTTCCCTTCCAAGGGTAGCGAAGATAAAGCTCAGAACAGCTCTAGCCACTGAGCAAGTACGTTTGTCTCCTACTCCCAGGTTTCGTTCGGAACTTGACCATGCTTCCATAGCACCCGTACGAGAGGAACTGACTGGACTCGGAGAACATTTCTGCTCCTATCAATGATACGAATCAGATGCTCCTCAAAGGATGCATCTACCTGAAGCTCAACCTCCTCAGGTTGAAAACGTTAGATGGGTCTGAATGATAGCGGTGGAACTGAGATACATGGAAGACATCGTGCATGGCTCTGTACCTCTGCGGTAACTACAACCGATAGAAAACCAGCCCGACTCTCTCCATAATCTCAAATGGCCCCACATACCTCGGTAAATATTTACCCTGTCTCCTGATCCATCTGTGTCCCAACCTCGGAAAAACACATAGGAAAACCTGATCCCCGACCACGAACTCCAAAGGTCGTCTGCGGTGATAAGCATAAGACTTCTGACGAGACTGCCCAGTAGCAATCTGCTTCTGAATCAACTCGACCTGGTCAGAAGTCTCCTGCACAAGACGTGGTCCTAGTAAAGCTGCCTCACCTGCCTCTAACCAGCACAAAGGTGATCAGCATGGGCTACCATATAAAGCCTCCTATGGTGCCATCTCAATAGTTTCCTCGAAACTGTTATTATAGGTAAACTCGACTCGGGGTAAATGATTTTCCCAAGAGCCCCCAAAGTCCACTAAACCGCAGCGAAATGCGTTTCGGGCCTCCGTTTCGCGGCGGTTTTTAAAACCGCCACAAAAAAACCGCGGCTAAACGGCAAAAAAAATTATTTTTTGTACTTTTTTTTAATTTTTTAAATTTTATTCGAGGATTAGCGGTGGTTTTTTAAAAAACCACCGCGAAATAGCGGCGGTTTAGGTAAAACCGCCGTGAAATGAAATGAAAAAAACAAAAAAAAACACGAGAAACCCCGAAAATCACTAAAACGACCATAACTTTTGATCCGAGCATCCGTTGAAGCACCACGGCCAGTCAAATCGAAGCTTATGAAGAGATCTAGAGGCACATATAATCCAAATCGTGAGACAGTCTAAGGTGTGGATGATATTAGAGTTATAAAGAAGTTGAAAAAAGTTCTCCAACTTCAAACAGCCATAACTTTCGCTCCGGGTGTCCGTTTGGGCTCTACCACATATCAAATCGAAGCCAGCGAAGAGAGATACACACAAAATCAAAACAAGCAAGATTCTGTCGTGTTTTTAAACCCCAAAAACCCCGACAAAGGCCTCCAAAACCCTGTTTCCGTCACCGGTGTCCCGTCGAACTTGTCTTCAAACAGACCTAACTTTTGATCCGCGTGTCAGTTCGGCCTCTTCCACCTGCCAGATCATAGCTCGTTCCATGAGGTTCAGTTTGATAGGTCGTGGCGCCCACATGCACTCCTAGATCATATGTTATGGCCTTTTTAGTGGGTATCGGGTTTGTTATGTTTTTCAATGCCTCGTTTCTAGCACCCGTTCCCCGTCAGCTTTTTTTTAAATGGTCATAAATTCCGATCCGCCTGTCCATTCGGACTCTTTAACCTTTCAGGTCAAATATCGTTTTAGGATCTTTGATTTGATAGTTTGCGGATCTAAAACGGACTCTCGGATCATAAGTTATCTCCGTTAATGTGAGTCCAATGTTTTTGTCTCTTTATGACTGTTTTGACGGGTTTTAACGGTAGCTCCATTTATTACTGTTTATTTGGGTTTTCATGACTTGTTATCTTTATCAATGGTTTTTATGGGTTATTATGATGATTATTTTGAATTATTAAGGAGTTTTCCAGAGTTGTCATGAGTTTTCAGGCGTTCTCATTCTTTCTAATGCCTCATTCTTCATATGCTTCTCCATCCTTTTTCATGCGTTTTCATGATTTTTCATCCATTATCACGTCTTTTCATACTTTTTCATGTGTTTCCTTTATTATTTATTATTTATTATTTATTATTTATTATTTATAATATACTTTAATTTAGTTATTAGTTATTATTTATTAGTTATTAGTTATTAGTTATTATTTATTATTTATTATTTATATTTATTTTTTATTTTTTATTTTTTATTTTTTATTTATATTTATTTATTAGTTATTAGTTATTAGTTATTATTTATTAGTTATTAGTTATTAGTTATTAATTATTATTTATTATTTATTATTTATTATTTATATTTATTATTTATATTTATTTATTATTTATTATTTATTATTTATTATTTATATTTATTTATTAGTTATTAGTTATTATTTATATTTATTTATTATTTATTATTTATTATTTATTATTTATTATTTATATTTATTTATTATTTTTTATTTTTTATTTTTTATTTATCATTTATATTTATTTATTAGTTATTTTTTATTAGTTATTATTTATTATTTATTATTTATTATTTATTATTTATTATTTATTATTTATTATTTATATTTATTTATTATTTATTATATATATTTATTTATTATTTATTATTTATATTTATTTATTATTTATATGTATTTATTATTTATATTTATATTTATATTTATTATTTATTATTTATTATTTATAATTTATCATTTATTATTTGTATTTATTTATTTAATATTTAATACTTAATATTTAATATTTAATATTTAATATTTATTATTCATTATTTATTATTTATTATTTTTTATTTATTATTTATATCTATTATTTATTATTTATTATTTATTATTTATTATTTATATCTATTATGTATTTATTATTTATTATTTATTATTTATTATTTATTATTTATTATTTATATTTATTATTTATATTTATTTATTATTTATATTTATTTATTATTTATATTTATTATTTATTATTTATTATTTATATTTATTTATTTATTATTTATATTTATTTATTATTTATTATTTATTATTTATATTTAATTATTAATTTTTAATTATTATTTATTATTGATTATTGATTATTGATTATTGATTATTGATTATTTATATTTTTTATTTATATTTATTTATTATTTATATTTATTTATTATTTATATTTATTATTTATTATTTATTATTTATATTTATTTATTTATTATTTATATTTATTTATTATTTATTATTTATGTTTATTTCTTATTTCTTATTTATATTTATTTATTATTTATTATTTATTATTTATTATTTATTATTTATCTTTATTTATTATTTATTATTTATTATTTATTATTTATTATTTATTATTGATATTTATTTATTTATTATTTATATTTATTTATTATTTATTATTTATATTTATTTATTAATTATTAATTAATAATTAATAATTAATAATTAATAATTATTATTTATTATTTATTATTTCTTATTTCTTATTTATTATTTAATATTTGTCTTTATTTATTATTTATTATTTATTATTTATTATTTATTTATTATTTATTTATTTATTTATTATTTATATTTAATTATTATTTGTTATTTATATTTACTTATTATTTATTATTTATTATTTATTATTTATTATTCCTTATTCCTTATTTATTATTTATTATTTATTATTTATTATTTATTATTTATTATTTATTTATGATTTATATTTAATTATTATTTGTTATTTATATTTATTTATTATTTATTATTTATTATTTATTATTTATTATTTATTATTTATTATTATTGAGGTTAAATCTTTTATTTATGTATTATTTGTTTTTTCAATTAATATATATAATTATATTAAAATCTGTTTATTAACCACATGACGAGCTTGGTGGAGTGGTAAAGTCTTTGGAAAATATGCAATAGGTTAGGCGTTCAAATCTCACCAAACGCAGAATTTCTTTATATTTCATGGGATGTGCATGCATGGATAAATAAAGTAAATAAAATAATACAAAATAAATAACTAAAATAAATACGAAATAAAATAAATAAAAAATAAATACGAAATAAAATAAATAAAATAAATAAAATAAATAAAATAAATAAATAAAATAAATAAATAAAATAAATACGAAATAAAATAAATAAAATAAAATAAATAAATAAATAAGTAAATAAATAAATAAAAAAATAAATAAATAAATAAATATATAAAATTAAAAATTAAAAAAATAAAAAAAAATAAAAAAAAATAAAAAATTAAAAAAACCACCGCGAAACGTTCTGCGACGGTTTTGAAAACCGCCGCGAATAGTTTCCCGACGCACGATTTCGCGGCGGTTTTTTAAAACCACCGCCAATCGATTTAGCGGCGGTTTAAACAGCCGCTAAATGCCTTTTTTGCCGTAGTGGTCTAGGATTCATGCCCGCAGCAAGTCCTCTAGCACCTGTATCGTACACTCTGACTGACCATCAGTCTGAGGGTGGTAAGTTGTACTTAGAAGCACCTGTGTACCCAGTTCCCTCTGAAAACTTTATCAGAAACGAGTGGTAAAGCATGCATCCCTATCTGAAACGATAGAACGAGGGACCCCATGAAGACGTACGACCTCTCAGATATACAATTTCTCGACCTCGTCAACTCCAAAGGTCTCCCTGATCTACAAAAAGTGAGCTACCTTCAAGAGTATATCCACAACAACCCACACAGAATCATTCCATAGACATGACCTCAGAAACCCAGTCACAAAGTCCATCACGGCATCATTCCATTTCCATGCCGGAATGGGTAACTACTGTAACAGTCCAGCTGGCCTCTGATGCTCCGCCTTCACCTGCTGACAGGTGGAACACCTCATAACAAATCCAGCTATCTCGCTCTTCATACCCAGCCACCAGTACTGACGTCGCAAGTCACAGTACATCTTGGTAACCTCGAGACGAACTGCCCAGGATGAAACATAAAACTCCCGCATCAGCTACTCACGTATATCCCCTGGAACCCACACTCATCCATGGAAATGCAAAATTTCATCATCACCTATCGTCCAACCAGGAGGAGGGTCCTCACTTGCCACCGACTCCCATAGAACTATGCCTTCTGAAATGGATAGATGTCTCATCCTCACTCTATCCAGGAGGGTAGAGGTCACATATAAAGATGAAAGATAAGTCTTCCCCTGACTATCGTGCACCTCCGAATGCATCTCAGAGAACAAAGCCATAAGCTACCATTCACCATTAGCCTCCTGCACTGCCTGTATCTGAGTCTTCCTGCTCAGTGCATCAGCTACTGCATTACCTTTACCAGGTGTATTAGCAAGCTCAAAATCGAAGGACTGAAGGTATTCAACCCACCTTCACTATCTCATATTCAAGTCATGCTGGGTAAAGATGTACTTGAAACTTTTGTGGTCCGTGAACACCACAAAATGGTCTCCCAAGAGATAATGTCTTCAACAACGCAACACATGAAAAACTGTATCCAACTCGAGATCATGCGTCAGGTAATTCCTCGCAAGTTTCCTCAACTGCTGAGACCCATAGGCAACTACTCGATCACCCTGCATCAACACAGCTCCTAGCCCAATAACTGATTCATCACAGTAAACTGTATAGCTCTTCCTTTTCTCTGGGAGAATCAGGATTGGTGCTGATTTCAACTTTCCCTTCAGCTCCTGGAAGGCTGTCTCGCAAGATTCTGACCAAACGAACTTCACACCCTTCTTAGTCAAACCTGTCAACAGTGCTGCTAAGTGGGAGAAGTCATGTATGAAGCGTCTGTAGTAACCAGCAAGCCCTAAGAAACTCCATATCTCAAACAAATTCTTATGATGCTCCTAGGAAACTACTGCTCTCACCTTCTCTGGGTCAGCTGAAACTCCTGCCTCTGTGATGATATGGCCTAGGAAGTGAATCTGGCCCATCAAAAAGTCACACATTGAGAGCTTATCATATATCCGATGCTCTCTTAGTATACTCAATACGGTCTCAAGATGGGTGGCATGGTCGTGTCAAGTTTGAGAGTACACCAAGATAACGTCCATGAATACTACCCCAAAAGAATCAAGATAAGGATGGAATACAACATCCATCAGAGCCATGAAAACTGCTGGCACGTTCGTGAGTCCGAACGACATAACCGTATACTCGTATAGACCATACCTACTCCTAAAAGCTGTAAGAGGTATATCAGATGGTCTAACGCGAAGCTAGTGATATCCTGATCTCAATTCAATCTTTGAGAACACTCGTGGTCCAAGAAGTTGATCAAAAAGATCATCAATCCCCGGCATGGGATATCAGTTCTTAATCGTCAACTGGTTCAACTTCCGATAATCCACACAGATTTTGAGGGTACCATCTGCCTTTTTCACAAAGAGGACCGGCGAACCCCATGGAGAAGTACTGGGTCAGATGAAACCATTTTCCTATAACTCCTCTAACTGTCTCTTGAGCTCCTGCAGCTCTGGTGTAGCCATCCTACAAGGAGGAATGGACACCGGTGCTGCTCCTGTCAAAAGATCAATAGAAAAATACACCTCACGCTTCGGAGGAATACCTGAAAAGTCGTCTAGGAAGACATCCCTAAAATGATCAACCAATGGAGGGAAATCCTCCTGAAAAGTCCCCTGATCATCCAGATATAAGATCGCAATTTGGGCTGTGACTCCACCTCACCCACGATGCTCTGGTCCAGCTCGACTCGCCTGAACATCCCACTCACCCTTGTATAGAAACTCTACACCCTATGTTGATGTGAAACTCACCCTGTGATGATAGCAATCTATAAAGGCTCGAAAGGTAACCAACCAGTCCATCCCGAGAATGAAATCATCGCTCGTCATCTCTAAGATATAGAGGTCCCAAAGGAAGTGACACCCACCATCCTCAAGGGGGCACTCCTTGCACTGACGCACACCAGCCGTTCTAGTCCCCAGCGGAGTGTCTAGCGTCATGATATCAGAAGAAGTAGAAAAACAGAGCCCAAGGCTCTCCACAACAGGCACAGATATAAAACTATGTGTAGCACCCGTATCACAAAGTAATGAAGATAAAACAGAAGCTACTAGAATAGTACCTCTGACTGTAGAAGGTCTGGGATCCTTCTCGTGCTGGGTCTGTTGCACTGCACATGCCTGCCCAATGCTGCGGCCCTACAACACAGCCTGGCTACCCTGAGCTGTCCCGCCCTGCTGCCTCTATGATCCTAGTGTCTGGATGCCACAACCACAACCACCATCCCTACCTACACGCCCTGACGTATTCCAGTTTCCCGACTGGTAAAAAGCTGCTGGTCCTGCCCCCGCACACGGAGTCTGCACTGAACCCCTCTCACTAGCCACTGGTGGAAATGCCCTGGAAAAGCGTTACAGATGACCCATCATGCTGCAATCTCGACACTACACTGGGCCTCGTGGACACTATGGCCTCTTTTTCCCCTCTTTACCACACTGGTATCACATGACCTGGCCACTTGAAACATTCTTCTGGTTGGTACTGCCACCCTGAGAGAAGTCCATCTGTCTCTTCCTCTTACCAGTAGAAATAGTACCAGAAACTGGTGCTGAACCTCCCTAGCCCACACCACTAGCTTCCCAAAGGTTCCTCTCTATAATGAGAACCTGGCTCACAATATCGTGTATAGTAGGCAACCTAAAAACATTCAACAGTGCTCAGATGTCATATCAAAGACCATCCTCAAAGCATCTGGCTCTCAGTATCTCATCACCCACTAGAACAAGTGCAAAACGCTGAAGCTCGGTGAAACGAGCAGAATAATCCATCACCAACATAGCACCCTGCTACAGATTCATGAACTATCAAGCTCGATCTGACCTCAGAGTCTCTCTGAAGAAGAAGTCATAGAAGGCTGTCTGAAAATCTTTCCACGCTATGTCTCTGTGATGCTCTGTCTGAGTGGTAACATCCCACCACCTCTTTGAAGAATCACGCAACATATACGTTGTGAGCTTGGCCCTCAAACCTAGAGGCATCTCTAGATGCTTGAAGATAGTCTGCATAGACTATAGCCATGAATCCGCAGCCTGTGGTCCTCCATCCCCTGAAAACGTACGCAGATGCTACTGCTGGAAGATATGAGTCAGCTCAGCGATAGATGTGGCAGCCGGCGGTGATCCCTTAAAGGACTGCATGAACCGCATAAAGCCTTCATGGAATTGTTCCTCCGCGCCTATGTCCGGTGTAATGGATGGGGCCGCATCTGGCTCTGCTGGAGGATCAACTGGTATCCGATGGCCCACCATTTCTGGAGTATAATTGTTTCCGCTCTCTTGGAAAAAAACGTGGGGTCGTCTCAGTGGCATGACTCTACAAGGTCAAATGCACACCTTAGAATAGGATTATCAAAGACTGAAAATGAAGAAACCCAAAAGGGAACGGGATGAAGAAGGCACTCAAAATTTTCAAAACAAGACTACAAGACGTGTATACTGACTACATGGCGTGTACTTGACTTCTCTTCCCCTGCCTGGGTCCTTCTACACGACTAAGCCACACGACTCCCGTTGAACAAAACTAAATGGCATGTATATCATCTACACGGTGTGTATGGTGTAAATTTCCAACTGCTCGTGTCGTTTGTGACACGAACGACTACTCAGCTTGATACTAAACGGTGTGTGACACCCGAACACGATGTGTAAACCACCCCATTTCCAGCCACATGGCTAAGTCCACACAGTCTTTCCTCGGACAGGACTACACAGCGTGTCCCACAGGTACACAATGTGTACTAGACATGCTTCGTCGACCCGTGTTGATAGTTACACGACCGGGTACACGGCTTACACTACACGGTGTGTTCCATATACACATGGCATGTACAAGAAAGGATTACCCCAACCCGTGTTGTTATTTACACAGCCGGATACCAGGTCAGAATACACGGCGTGTTCCATAATGGACATGACGTGTATGTATTAAGGTCTCCTCCATATTTGTTTGTTAGTTACATGGGTGGACTCCAGGTCAACACTACACAGTGTGTACATCAGGTACAGGACTTGTTCGCCCCAAGCATTTCCCTTCCCCGTGTCGCCGCCCACACAGTTTGTGACACTGGAAGAGACTACATGGCATGTACTTTGGGTACATGACATGTACTTAAAAAGTTTTCTTTTCTTCCTGAATAGAAGAACATACACGACGTGTTTAAAGTACTACACGTCGTGTATACTGGGTTTCCTGATAGTATGCCTCAGAAACTTCTCCGGAACCCATAAAATACTGAAAAACAACACCTGAGTGCCAAATTCCGATCCGTGGGGGCCGATACTCCCCACAAATCAATGTTTGGCATCTTATATGTGTTATAACAGGATAAACAGCCAATAATCGACCAAAATTTGGTCAATGAGGGACCATAATCCCAAAAAACTAAAGTTTGGCATCCATTCTATAATAGGTTCATGAAAAAATACCCTATCAAATAGCAAGTATCTATCCAAGCAGCTATCACTACAACATGCTTTTCTAGCACAACAACTATCAAAACAACATGCAATTTCTAATAAACCTACATGGCATGTGATTTCTAGCATGAGCCTAAATGACACATGAGATGGAATACCCTCATCTCATCAGGTTGAAACTAGATAGAACCCTTGATTAAAATATATACAACACAATACAAGCGCATCACCCTTCGGTGAAAATCAATTCAACTGTAAAAATTGAAAAATCAGAAAAATTACACGATGTAAACTGGCTTTCCCCTGTACATGGGTTAGCTACGCTCGAGCACAGCTTATTAAAAACTATCGTTCTCTTCCTATCTCTGAATAAGGCTCCAAATAGTAATTCAAAAAAAATATCTCCTCTGATACCACTTTGTAACGTCCCGGAACTGGGTGCCACTTAACGGGTGCCCCAAACCCGGTTTGCCACATGACCTCAAGCGCATTTCCCCAAATACCAGAGGCTGCCGACTATCAGCAAGGGCTCAGGTCTGATAGTGGGGAATCTATGCCCTCATTTGTCAAAGTGTAACACAGTGGAATAAAATAAATAGTATACAACAACAATAGAAGAAATAAACCATACACATTTGAACGTACAACTACAGTAAAAACAACCAACAGTCATATATATAATGATGATGAAACATGTCTCATGTTCTAAGAAAATAGCCAGAACATGTTATAGAATTGTACAGTACAACACAATACAGAGTAAAAAAAACCAAAACAAAGCAGCTGGTAGCATCGTGAGCATAAGCTCAGTCCCATGCTCCCCTAATCCTCAGCAGCAATCAAGTACCTGTATAGGGACCCTTTCCCTTATCCAGACCTTCAGAAACGTAATCTTTTTGGGCCGAAAAGCATGACCCAAACAGGGTGTGAGAAATAATCTCAATAGGCACCCACCAAAGGCCCATGCTCAACTGTGTGTAAACATGCAACAACAGTGTGCAAAAGTAAATTCAATAAACTAAGCAGTACCCAAAAGTAAATAACATACCGGTTATATTTCCATTTAACATTCATTTAATTATTTATCATTAAGAAATCACCATAGTGAATTTCTATGTAACAGTTAGTGTCCTCAGACACGCAAACCCTTACCCTTATGTAAAGAGAATCCAAACATAAGAATCTGCCAACAGACATATCAAATATTTCCCACAGGCGTACGAGGTGTCTCCCACAGGCACAGAATCAGTTGCCCACAGGCACGGAAGAAGTTTCCCACAGGCTAAGTAGTACACTGCCCACAGGCTAATCACAACACAACCCTTAGGCTAAAAATGTAACTGGTCCATGCCCAACATATAAACAAGCAGTTAAAATACAATTCCACTCAAGGAAAAAGTAATTCATAAAATAAACAAGGCATACCCTCAGGTTTCCTGGCCAAACGGTTAAATAGAGGAACGCGCCCCCAGTGTGGTCCTGGATCCAAGCAACGACCCCAAAAAACAGTTTAATATCACATTTAAATTACCTAAACAATTCTAGGTATTTAATTCAACACAGACTCAGCCATACGACACCCCATTCATGGGCACGTATTACAACAGTACACAAAACGCACACCAGTTGGAAAATTAAACACCAATCCACCTTCCTTAAACACCCACGAATGGTATACGTGAACGTCGATTCCAGAAACACACAATAACGACGTAGATATGACATAAAAGAAAACCCTTTCAAATGTGAATAACTTATATTAGAGGAATAATTGGCAAGAACTACGCAAAGAGATGGGAGGGCTTACCCGCGCAGCTCCAACGTGATTGACATAAGTTGAAACGGATTCCCGATGCTCGATCTGGAGATCCTCAAAGATTCAGTCATCCCCTCCCAAGCTTCCAACAGGTTCTAAGCCTTACCTATGAATAGGTTTGGACACTTCCCATTTTAAGCGAAAAAAACAAAGTACACGACGTGTACTTTCAAGTACACATCATGTACTCCCTTCATTTAACTGTTCCTCTGGCGGCACCACTGAACTGTTCATCCATCGACATGGGTACACGACGTGTATCCTCGACTACACGGCGTGTAATGTCACCCATCTGGTGACTACTTCCACCACCTTACTATTTGCCCACCGACTGACTACACGGCGTGTAAATACCCAATACACGGCGTGTAGTCAGTTTTTACACCTTTTATCGCTGACATGGATATATGACCTGTATACTCATCCCACACGGCCAAAAGTACACAACGTGTGGAAAAGTACACGGTGTGTAGTCCCAAAATTTAGGATTTTCCCCATTTTCATTATTTTCTAAAAAACACTTAAGGAAAAGAGAAAAGAAGAAACTCATACCTCAAGAATAAGAACCATTTTCTTATACATAGGGAATGGAAACAAAATAAATGGTGAGTTGAAACTCTCAATAATGGAATTCATATAGAGGAATATATCATAATATAAATAAGGTATGAATAATATGGTAGAAATAAATGATGATAAAATAATGTCATATAAATAATTAAATGATATTAAACATTATCTTTGGATATTATAACTAATCAAATAATCACATTTACATCAATAACTGATCTCTTATTGATAAAATCCATAATGATCAACATCTAAAACTTACCATAGAGGGCTCATGCCAAGACATATTACATAAATGGGTAAGGGATATTCCAAATACCTAACCTGTTTTGTCTCATGAGACCTATAAATTCATTAAGGTACTATGTAATTTAAGCCCCACCTATCACTAAATAAGTCCAATTCTTTCATCATATGAATAAATATTAAAACTTAATCAATTTGACATAGGTTTGATTGAGCATTCCTGAGGAAGTATTATAGATATAAGAGGTGTAAGAAAGAATATTGTTCAAAGTTACTATATCTGACTGAGCAATCAGATGTTGGTCTCCAAGGAAGGTTTTAAGTGGTTTAGAATTGTTTCCAAAATAATCTATTCTTATATTTTTTTTGGAATGAGAAATTGTAATGGGGAATGAGATTGATCCACCATACTGAGTTTTCATAATAATTTCAACAATGGTTGTTTCTACCTACTGCTAGGTAGGAATGTGAAAAATTATTTTTTGAAGGTTTTCAAAAGGAATTTTATATGGTAGAAGAGTAACTTGTTTTGAATCAATGGGTGATTTTTTTGTAACGTTTCACAAAAAACATATATTAAATTATTTTTTCAAAGAGAATCACCTGAAATTTAGTATTGATCAAAGTTCTTTACAAGTGTAAGGGAATATCCTACTTGTTGTATCCATATAAAATGATTTTTTTCTTTGGGATTATGTGGTATTAGATTGTTTCCAAACCATGAAAATGACATAGATAGTCTTATTGAGTATTGAGACTTGTAAATTCCTGTGTTCCTATAGATGTGTGATTTTTGTTTTACAAAAAAGTTATAAATATTTAATATTAGGTAAATAATGTTTCAAAAGAAAGGAAACTTAAAAACAATATTTCATCGAATCAACCCTACCCCTCTTAGTGATATATCCATCACGGTATAGGAATTTATAATTGGTATCAAAGGTAATGTTCCCTTCATTTACTATTTTATAATTTTTTTTGAAGAGAGGTTGATATAGAGAATCCTAAATGTGTGAATAGTAAAGGGATTCTAGTCATTAAAGGTTACAACTTTAATATATGTCAAGATAGAATTATTCTTTTTTTCATGTCTCTTGTATATGATGTTATGGAAGTTGCTATAGATGGATTTCCTCCTATTGATGAAAAACTTCCACTTACATCTATGAATAAGAAGAAGCTTCATAATGATGGAGTTGGAAATAATGATTTACTCTCATCACTTATAGAAAGTTAGTTTCTACAAGTTAAGTGAGCTTCTACTATAAAAGGTGTCTAGGAAAAGTTGAAGAAATTTTATGAAGGAAATAAAAAATGAATAAGGAAAAAAATACTATTATGGAGGCTAAATTATGAAGATCTAAAATTGTTGAGTTTGAACTGGATGGTGACTTATTTACATATGTTAACAATATTGTGAGAACCACTAGATGTCTTAGTGAAAAGTTGAAAGAATTTAATTTTTTTTAAAAGATCTTGAGAATTATTCCAAATAGTTTGATTAAAATGTTTCATCTTTGGAAGAGACATATACTAAAACTGTATATTTGGATGAACATTATAGTAATATCCTTACTTATTAAATGAGAATGGATATAGTTATGAAATGAAAAACAAAAGTTGATTGAGAAATATCCATCAAGGCTGCCAAGAAATGAAAGTTAATGAATATTCATAAAGAAGAAGAAGTTATTGAATCTAAATCAAAAAATTAGGTATGTAACAATCTTGATGATTATTTATCCTTATTTTCTAAAAATATGAAAAGAGGTACATGAAATTAGAAAGGGAATATTACCCTTAAAATTTTAAAATATGGAGCCATTGGGAACTTTTCTACAAATTGTCCTCAAATAAAGAATGATAAATATAGTGATGAAGTTGATAAATGGACAAGAATATATTATAAGAAATAGGGTGATAACTCAAAATCTCATTCAAATGGTAAATATAATAAGCTATCAAAATCCAAAAGGGGAATATTTTTTTTCTATGGATGATGAAGAGGAAGATGGTAAAGTAGAGGATAAAAAGGTTACTAATGTTCCCCGAGAAAGTATGTACATTTCAATAGTTAGTCATAGAGAATTTGGAAGTGGTAGCTCTCGAAGATGGTGTGATAGAGATATAATCTCATGTGAACACAGAACTAAAATAATTTATGATAAATATTTCTAGACAAGAAAGATAGGTCAAGAAGTTAAAGAAGTAATTTTCTATATTAAATAATCAAGAATGTCTTGATGAAGAAAAATAAAAGTTACTTGAAGAGGATGAGTTTATGAAGAAGTATATTGAAAAGGAAATGAATCAGAATGAACATTTATAAGTAAAGTTAAAAGAAAAATAGGATGATTTGGAACATATCTAATATAATTTTTCTAAGCTAAGAAGAGAGTTACAAGATTTGGTAATCCTATATCTAAAGTTGGTGAAAGTTATGGAATGGTTGAACCTGAGATAGATCAACAGATATCTACAAAGTACGAAAAGAAAGATGAAGATGTTTCTAAGAATAAGGAAGCTGGGAAAGTCATGAATGTTGCCAAAATCCACAAAGTAGATAAGTTAAAAGTTTCGAAAAAATTTTGATTCAGAAAAAATTTCTACTAATAATGGTTCAAATAAGGCGGGAAAGAAATATGAGTTGAAGAAGAAGGTACTAGGTGGAAATTGATCAATTTTGAAACCAAAATATTATAATGTGAATGATAAAAATGTTTCGGAGAAACATGATCATAACTCTAGATTGTACGTAAGTTATATAGAGAATTATTCCAAAACTGGTTACTAATGGTATTGTGGTGGATTTAGGAATACTGAAAATATGTGGTTGTTTAATCAACAACATTACCACTATTCAATGAGTTATTGAAGGAAACGATCAAGGGGGAGTTAGTCCCCCAAATTATTTAAATTGAAAATGTTAGTGTGAATATTGATAATAGGTTCCAAACTTTGGAAAATATTTGTGAAAGGTGTGAACAACCTATATATATTTCCAAAGGATGTCTTATTTTGTTGATGGAAATTTTTTTTATAACAATTCTCAGAAGCCAAATGTGAAGAAAGACAAAGGTAAGTAAAAGGATATTGTTTTGAACTGCTCTCAAAGCTATAAAATAAGAATGACCTTGGATCTTGGATAGTGGGTGTTCATCCCATTTGATTGGAGACATAAAATTGTTGAAGAATGTGAAAGTATTTCAATAAAATATAGTAACATTTGGAAAATATGAATCCTTCATAATCAAAGGTATCAGATCCACTATTATTAGAGAAGAAAAGTTGAAATTAAAGAATAATGTTTTTGATTATGGGTTGAAACATAACTTGATGAGTTTTTCACCAGATTGTGATGAGGTTTGTAATGCCGTGGAAATGCCATGTAATTGTTTTAAATTATATTGGATTACTTCGAGACCAGGATCTTAGACAACACCTAAATATAAGGCTCAGTGAGCGTAGAATATATTTTTGAACATTTTTTATGTTATTTTGAATTAATGCACAAGTGGGTTTTTCAGACTTTTAAACCGGTGGTCGGATCAGAAATCAGAGGGCACAATTGAACAGAGAAAGTTGGGATTCACCTAGAAAGGACCTAGCTTCGATTAGTGAGGGTCGACTGGAAAATGTAATTTTTAGGATTTTTGAAAGATAAATAAATTAAATTAAAAATTTATTTTATTTTTCTTTTCCTTACCATTGAGAGGTGGCACCCCTGCCCTATGGTGCAGAAACGAGGTGGAGATAAACCCCCATTCATGAGCCACTTTAACTGAAGCATAACTAAGATGCTATTTCATAAATGAAATAGTGTAACGATGCAACAATGTAATGTAACAGAAATGTGGAAACATGTTTCTCTTTTAATGAGACAATGGGTTCTAGAAACTATTGGAGAGAAGATATTTCCTATGATGAATCTGCAGCGGGAAATCATGTAACGACCCGAATCCGGAGACACTCAACTGGCGCCCCATACTCGGTTCGCCACATGACCTCAAGCGTGTTTCCTCAAATGCCAGAGATTACTGACTAGCAGTGAGGGCCTTGATAAGTAAGTGGGGAAACCATGTTGTCATTTGGAAAAGTATGTAGCGGAAGGAAATAATAAACAATAGCGGAAGCAGTAAACAACACAAAACAACTGAACTAAACAACAGAAGTGATGTGTAATATAATAATGATACATCATGACACATGTTTCTATGGAAAGTAGAAAACAAAACAACATGCTGAAACACAACTGAAACCCAAGTAGAAAAAGTAAATAGTAATCTCTAGAAGCATCGCAAGCCTAAGCTCAGTCCCATGCTCTCCATCTCTAACCAGTAATAAATCACCTGAGGTAGAAGGGCCACAATCCCTATCCACACCTGCAACCATATAACCTGTTTGGGCCAAAAAGTAGGACACAAACAGGATGTGAGACTAATCCCAGCAGGCAACCTCCAAAAGATCTGTGCCCTACTGTCAGTGAGCAATATAACAAAAGTAATAGAAATAAATACAGTAGAGAAATAGGGCACGCTAAAGTTAACAATCCTAAAATTCTCTATTCACATTTATTTATTAATTTAATTAAATCATTTAATCATCAACCAAAGAATCTAGAAAAATATCTATAGTCCAAAGGCATAGCATGTAACACAACATGTATCTCAACAGTCTACCAAAACTACAAGCAGTAAAAACCCAGCCTTGTTCTTTGGCTTGGTGGACTCATCACAACCAACCAAAAATATTTATTACACTGACCCTCTGGGTGGCTCATGTGGGCAGGCCCTTATGTTCAAGCATTCGAACAAAGGCAAAGACACTATGAGGATGCACTCAATGTTAATTCCCCCTATGGTCTGGCAGCGATACTACAAACTCTCTAAGGAAGCACTTACTTCTAATTCCCCCTTTAGTCTTGATTCGATAATTGTCAAACCCTATGAGAGAGCACAAAGTCAATCCCCCTCATGGTCTCGTAATGGTAATAATTAAACATGCCCTCTGAGGAAACACTCAATGTCAATTCCCCCTATGGTCAAACTACACCAGGTTACCGTATCCCTGAGTAAAAGCAATCGTACGTAAATGATTTGTAGCAGCCATAAGTATGTTCAACAACTACATGGATAATAACTACAATGCAACAAAAGCATTTAAACAGCAGACAACACATGCAATCATTCATACCACGACAAATAATTAATGCAACAAGGTTTTCCTCATAGGAAACCTAATCCAAACGGTGGTAAATAACCAAAATGAAGGAAAACACCCATGGGGTGATCCTTGAACATGCTAATAAGCAAACATTATTAATCTAATTGCCTCAAGTACACAAGAAATCTAAAGCAGATAAATAAAACAGGTTCAAAACCCTAAACTGAGATACCCAATACATGGATATCCAACACTTTTTCACAAAAACTCAAGGACATTCAACGTAGGGAATCAAACCACCTACCGCGATCCTCGTAGATTGATATTATTGAACCTCAGCCTGTGAATCGGACTAGAACGGAGTAGATCTTCAAAAACATATAAAATATTTAACCTCAGATTAATCAAACGAGAGGAAGAAATAAGAAACAAGGACAACGAAGAACCAAGAACTAACCGCTGTGATTCTATTGCAACTGATGGTGTTCGATTTGGAGAATCGGTGACAGATTGGTGGCTCGGAGAAGATTCGGCCTCCTTAGACGCCTTGCACGGATTTTGGCGGAGAAGAATATGAAAACAGGGTTAAGACGCGACCCCAGTCTGATTAATGAAATAAAAAGAGAAGTACATGGTGTGTACTGTGGTTTTCCGTACTCTGGTTTAAGCCGTCTCCATGTCACCCCACATAGCCATGTGTGTGGCCTGGACACGGCTATCACACGGCCTCGCACGGCCTTGAAGTACACGGCGTGTACTCTGAAAATTTCCAGGTTTTCCCCTTTTTCTAAAAAATGACCAGAAAAGGAAAAACATACCTGAAAAGAAGGTCTAAGTTCTGAAAAACATTCCCCTTAAAGAAATTCTTCCCCGAATTTCCTAACAAGGCGTAGAAGAAGAACCCTCGAACAACTCCAGCGACTGTGATCGCATGTCGGCCTCCCTTTCCCATGTCTCATCCTGTACATGGCCGTGCTGCCATAGCACTCGTACTAGAGGGATAGAACGACCACATAGTACCTCTACACTATGATCAAAAATCCTGATAGGATGCTCCTCGAATAATGTATCATGCTCCATCTCAACCTCCTCGGGTTGAAAAACATGAGACGAGTCTGAGAAATACCGCTGAAGCAAAGAAACATGGAAGACGTCGTGCATAGCCTGATACCTTTGAGGTAACTACAACCTATAAGAATCTTACCCAAATCTCTCCAGAACCTAAAAAGGCCCGATGTATCTTGGTGAAAGCTTCCCCTATCTCCTAATCCTCTTAAGTCCCAAACTCGGGGTAACACGCAAAAAAACCTGATCTCCGACCTTGAACTCTAAAGGTCGTCTCCACTGATCAGCATAATATTTTTGCCGAGACTGTGCAGTAGCAATCCTCTTCAGAATCAACTCCACCTGGTCTGTGGTCTCCTAAACAAGATGAGGTCCCAGCACAACTGCCTCTCCTGACTCCAGCCAACACAAGGGTGATCGGCACGGCCTACCGTACAAAGCCTCGTAAGGTTCCATCTGAATAGTTGAATGAAAAGTATTATTATAAGAAAACTACACTAGAGGTATATGTTTCTCCCATGAAATTCCAAAGTCAAGGATGCATGCTCGTAGCATGTCCTCCAGCACCTGAATCGTGTGCTTCGATTGGCCATCTGTCTGAGGATGGTAAGTTGTACTCAGAAGTACCTGTGTACCCAAAGCCCTCTTTAGCCCTTGCCAGAAATGCGAAGTAAAGAGAGCATCCCTATTCGAAACAATTGAACTTGGAACCCCATTCAAGCACAAAATCTCTTGGATGTACAACCTCCCAATATCATCCACACCGAAGGTCTCCTTGATCGGTAAGAAATGTGCAACCTTTGCAAGCCAGTCCACTACAACCCAAACCACATCATTCCTTCGAGGAGATCTCGGTAACCCTATCACAAAGTCCATTGCAACATAATTCCCTTTCCACTCAGGAATGGGTAACTGCTGTAGAAGCCATGCTGGTCACTGATGCTTTTCCTTCACCTGCAGACAGGTGGAGCACCACATAACAAAACCAGCCACATCCTTCTTCATACCTAGCCACCAATACTGACAATGTAAGTCTCGATACATCTTTCTGACACCAGGATGAACATCCCAAGATGAAGGATAAAACTCCCTCATCATATCCTCAAGTATTTCTGTTAAAACCCATATGCGGCCATGAAAAATTAACACCTCATCATTTCCCACTGTCCACCCTAGAGTAGGGTCTCCATATGACACACACTCTCATAGGACTAGGCCTTATGGGTCTGATAACTTCTTTATTCGAACTCGATCCAGAAGAGTGGAGGTAAAAACTATAGAAGAAAGAAGTGTTTGTCCCTGTCTGTCATGCACCTCGAAATGCATCTCAGAAAACATAGTCATATGTTGTCACTCGCTGCTAGCCTCCTGAACTGCCTGTAACTGAGTTCTTCTGCTCAGTGCGTCTGCCACAACATTGCCTTTCCCAGACATATGAGAAAGCTCAATGTCGAAAGACTATAGGTACTCGACCCACCTCCGTTGTCTCAGATTTAATTCACGCTGCGTGAAGATATACTTGAGGCTCTTGTGGTCATTATATACCATCAAATGCTCTCCCAAAAGATAGTGTCTCCAACAACGCAAAGCATGAACAACAACAGCCAACTCCAGGTTGTGCGTAGGATAGTTCTTCTCATGTGGCCTCAACTATCGTGATCCATATGCAACAACACGATCCTCCTGCATAAGTATTGCTCCATGCTCGATGCCAGATGCATCACAGAAAACTGTATAACACTTTCCCGGATCTGGTAAAACTATAATCGATGATGAAGTCAATCTCCCCTATAGCTCCTGAAAGGATGAATCGCAGGCTTCTGACCAAACGTACTTCACACCTTTATTAGTCAAGCCCATCAACGGTGATTCCAAGCGCGATAAGTCTTGTATAAACCACCTGTAGTATCCAGCCATTCCTAAGAAACTCCGTACCTCGAAGACATTCTTCGGTTTCTCCCAGGTAACTGCTGATCTCGCCTTCTATGGGTCTACTAATACTCTTGTCTCTGAGATGACATGACCCAAGAAGTGAATCTCATCCATCTAGAAGTGGCACTTAGAGAGCTTAGCATATAACTGATGCTCTCTCAGTGTACTCAACATGATCTCCAGATGGTTAGCATGGTCGTGTCGAGTGTGAGAGTACAACAAGATATATTCCACGAAAACCACCAAGAAGGAATCCAAGTAAGGATGGAAAACTCTATTCATCAATGCCATGAAGACTAATGGCACGTTCATGAGACCGAATGGCATAAACAAATACTCGTACAGACCATACATGCACTGGAAGGCTGTAAGAGGTATATCTGATGGTCGGACGCACAACTGATGACAGCCAGATCTCAAGTAGATCTTCGAGAACACCCTGCCTCCTTGAAGCTGATAAAAAAGATCTTCAATCCTCGGCAAGGGATACCAGTTCTTGTCCGTTAACTGTTTCATCTTCCAATAATCCACACAAAGCCGTAAATTACCATCCGCCTTCTTCGCAAACAAAATAGGAAAACCCCTAGGGGAAGTACTGGGTCGGATAAAACCCTTTGCCTACAACTCCTCCAACTACTTCTTGAGCTCCTGCAACTCAGGCATAGACATCCTATAAGGATGTATGGATACCGGTGCTACTCCTGGAATAAGCTCAATAGAGAAGTCTACCTCCCGCTCTGGAGGAAACCCTGAAAAGTGTTCTGGAAAGACATCCAGAAAATGATCAACCACTAGAGGATAATCCATCTGAGAAGTCACATGATCGTCCAGATATAAACTAGAAATATGTGTTGTAACACCACCAAACCATGATGCTCTGGTCATGCTCTACTTTCCTGGACGTATCATTCGCCCTTGTGAAGAAAGGATCTGCCCTCTGGTGATGTGAAACTCACCCTACAACGATAGAAATTGACTAGGGCCTGAAAAGGAACTAGTAAGTCCATTCCGAGAATGAAATCAAAACCTGTCATCTCTAGGACATAAATATCCCACAAGAAGTGACACCCACCAACCTCAAGGGGGCTCTCCTTGAACTGACACACACTAGCAGTTCTAAGTCCCAAGGGAGTGTCTAGTGTCATCATATCCTCAGAAGTAAAGATAGTAAGTATAAGTATCTCCACAGTGTGCACTGAAATAAAGCTATGAGAATCTCTTGTATCAAAAAGTCTAGAAGATAAAATTGAGGCTACCAAGATCGTACCTCACACTGTGGAAGGTCCAGGATCTTTCTCCTGATGAATCTGCTCCACCACAAATGTTTGACTAGTACCGCGACCCTGTGTAGCAGCCTGAGATCCCTGAGCTGATCCTCCCTGAGCCTGACCACTGCATCCACGTCCTCTACCCTGTCCTGAACAGCCTATAGAACTCCAGCCCCCAGTCTGCTGCGGAACTGGTAAACATGCTCTTGTACACGAAGTCGAAACTGATCCTCCTTCACTAGATGCTAGAAAAAGAACGTTGAAAAACCGCTGAAGATGACCCATCTTACCGAAAGATCAGAACTATAATGTGTCCCTCAGGCACTGGGGATTTTTATGCCCATCCTTCCCACACTGGTATCACACAAACTTGCTACCTGAAGGAATATAGAACTTCCTCGAGTCACCTCATATAGACTCTCGGTGGCGCTTCATGTTGTCAGTAGAAAGAGTACTGACTCTGGATGCTAAACTGCCCTAGATTACTGCTCCAGTATATCTCAGATTCCTCTCCGTGATAAACTCCTAGTTTACTATCAAAGAAATAAAGGTCAACTGGAAGACATTCACCTGTGATCTGATATCTAGTTTGTGGCCCTCCTCAAACTTCCTCGCCAAAAACAGCTCGTCATTCCCCATAATGGGAGTGAAACACTGTAACTCAGTAAAACCGGATGAATACTCCATAACTGATAGAGTACCCTACTTCAAGTTCATGAACTCTCTGGCTCTGTCAGCCCTCAGTGTTGTCGGGTAGAAGTAGTCGTAGAATGTACACTGAAACTCCTCCCAAGAAACTATCTGCTGGCGCCCTGCCGGAGAAACTACGTCCCCCCATATCTTGGAGGAATCTCACAGCATGTAAGTCGCAAGCTTCACCCTTATATCTAGGGGTGTCTCAAGATGATCAAATATAGAAACCATCACTTTGAACCATGATTCAGCAGCCTGAGGTCCTCCATCCCCAGAGAAATTGGGAGGATGCTACTGCTGGAAGACTCACGTAAGCTCTGCCATAGACTGGGCATGTTCCTGAGCTCCCTGAAAGATCTGTATGAACCACATGAATCCCTCATGGAACTATGAGTCTGCACCAGTATCCAGGATAACTGCCTGTTCCATATATGGTGTATGATCATCATCAGATCCCTGACGTGCAATGAGAGGACGTCTTGGCTGCATGACTCTGCAAGGTCAAAAGCACACCTTTATTATCAACGAGCACAGTTGCAAAATCAAAGGAGAGAAAATAGAACAGAAGAGGGAAAATTTTAAAATTGGAAAAAACATAGTTAAACGTCGTGTAGTTCCCACACATGGCGTGTTCCAGAAAGATTTTACTTGGGCATGTACAGTGGCCATCCTGGCTGTGTAAACCCCAACTACACACCATGCTCTTTTAAAATACATGGGGTGTACCGCCTGTTTTCCTCCTACCTAGTTTGTCCTACATGACTAAGTCACATGGAATGTCCCATTTTAAGACTACACGATGTGTATATCCACTACACAGCATTTCATTAAGGTTTTACCCCTGTCTGTGTCGTTAGTCACACGGACTGGTACACGAGCCACAACGACACGACGTTTCAACAACGTACATGACATGTTGTCCCTATGATTTTCCAACCCATGTATTCAACTACACGCATCGGTCATATGAACCATTACTACACGACGTGTCAACATGGTACACATCATGTTGTTTCTGAGATTTTCCAGCCCTTGTATTCAACTACACGGCTAGATCACACGGAAGAAGAGTACGCGGTGTGTACTTCAAAGTACACGGCGTGTCACCGTGAAAAGTAGTTCTTCCCAAACAGAAGAACACATGGCATGTGTTCATAAGTCCACACACCGTGTTATCTGGGTTTTTGGACAGTAGGCATACAAAACTCCCCAAAACCACAGAAAAACATTGAAAACCAGCACTTATGTGTCAAATTCTGATATGTGGGGGCCTATACTCCACACGAATCAAATCATGACATCATAACAATTCATATAACAAGTAAAAAGTATGATAACCCCATGATATGAAAAATTCTTATCCTCAAGGGACCATAACACCTCTAAGACCAAAGATTGGCGTCCATTCTAAATATGCTGTAAAATAAACAACACCCTCTCAACACAGCAGGTACTTCTATCACAATAACTATCACTACAACATGCATAATCTATCACGAAATATATCACAAAAACATGAAATTTCTAATGCACCCTATATGGAATGGTAAATTGCATGACATGTTATTTTTAAAACTAGTTCCTATATGATGCATGAGATGGAATACCCTCATCTATCGGGTTGCAACAAAATAGAACCACAATCATATAAACTAAAACAACACAAAATAATTGAATCACCCAACGGTGAAATATAATCAACTGTAACACTTGAAAAAACTAAAAATTTCAATTATGAGGTAATATAAATTTTCCCTGTACATGAGTTAATTACTCCCAACCACAGTTAATTACCAACTACCCATCTCTTCCTATCCCTATCTATTGTTTCCAAACTGTAAGGAAAAAAGAAAAGAAGGAAAACTCCTCTGATACCACTTTGTAATGACCTGAATCTGTAGCCACTCAACTGGAACCCCGTACCCAGTTTGCCACATGACCTCAAGCATGTTTCCCCAAATGCCAGAGGCTGCCGACCAGTAGTGAGGGCCTTGATGAGTCAGTGGGGAAACTATGCCCTCATTTGGTAAAGTATGCAGTAGAAGGACATAATAAACAATAGCAGAAGCAGTAAACAACACACGACGACTGAACTAAACAACATAAGTGATGTATAATATAATAATGATGTGCATGAAACATGTTTCTATGGAAGAAGTAAAGAAAACAACATGTTGAAACACAACTGAAACCCAAGTAGAAGAAGTAAATAGTAAACTCCAGTAGCATCGCAAGCCTAAGCTCGGTCTCATGATCTCCTGCTCTAAATAGTAATCAAGCACCTCATGTAGAAGGGAAAAAATCCCTATCCACACCTACAACCATATAACCTATTTGGGCCAAAAAGCAGGACCCAAATAGGGTGTGAGACTAATCCCAGTAGGCAACCACCAAAAGATCTATGCCCTACTGTCAGTGAGCAATATAAAAAAATAAATAGAAATAAATGGAGCAGAGAAACAGGGCACACTAAAGTAAACAATACTACAAGTATCCATTCAAATTTATTTATTAATTTAATTTATTCATTTAATCATCAACGAAAGAATCTAGGAAAATCTCTATAGTCCAAAGGCATAGCAAGTAACATGACAAGTATCTCAACAGACTACCTAAACTACAAGCAGTACAAACCCAAGCTTGTTCTTTGGCTTGGTGGACTTGTCACAACCAACCAAAAATATTTATTAAAATGACCCTCTGGGTGGCTCATGTGGGAAGGCCCTTATGGTCAAGCATTTGAACAAAGGCAAAGACACTCTGAGGAAGCACTCAACTTTAATCTCCCATATGGTCTTGCAGTAATACTATAGACTCTCTGAGGAAGCACAAACATCTAATTCCCCCTTTAGTCTCGATTTGATAATTTTTAGACCCTCTAAGAGAGAACAAAGTCAATCCACCTTATGGTCTCATAATGGTAATAATTTAACAGGCCCTCTAAGGATGCACTCAATGTCAATTCCCCATATAGTCTAACTACACCGGGTTCCCACAGCCCTGGGTAAAAGCAATCATACAAAAACGATTCGTATAATCCCTAAGTATGTTCAACAACTACTTGGATAATAGCTATAATGAAACAAAATAATTTAAACCGCAACCAACACATGAAATCATTCATAACAAGGCAAACAATTAATGCAACAAGGGTTGCCTCATAGGCAACCTAATCCAAATGACGGTAAACAACCAAAATGAAGGAAAACACCCATGGGTTGATCCTTGAACATGCTAATAAGAAAAAATTATTAATCTAATAGCTTTAAGCACACAAGCAATCTAAGGCAGATAAATAAAACAGGTTCAAAACCCTAACCTGAGATACCCGATACATGGATATCCGACACTTTTTTCACAAAAACTAGAGGACATTCAACATAGGGCATCAAACCACCTACCTCGATCCTCATAGATTGATATTCTTAAACCTAGGCCAGTGAATCAGCCAAGAACAGAGTAGATCTTCAAAAATGTCTAAAATGTTCAACCTCAGATAACTCACACGAGAAAAAGAAATATGAAATGAGGAAAAATAAGAAACAAGAAATCACTGCTGCGATTCTATTACAAACGATGGTGTTTGATTTAGAGAATCAGTGACGGATCGGTGGCTCGGAGAAGATTCGGCCACCTCGGATTCCCTGTATTGAATTAGGCAGAGAAGAAGACAAAAACCGGGTTAAGACACGACCCTGGTCTAATTAATGAAAGAAAAAGAAAAGTACATGGCGTGTACTTTTAGAGTACACGGCGTGTAGTTTGGTTTCCCGTAATCCACTTTAAGCAGTCTCCACGTCACCCCACATGGCGGTGTGTGTGTCCCGGACATGGCCATCACACGGACTTGCGTGGCATCGAAGTACACAGCGTGTACTTATAAAGTACACAATGTGTACTCTGAAAATTTCTAGGTTTTCCCCCTTTTCTCAAAAACTACCAGAAAATGAAAAACATACCTGAAAAGAAGGTCTGGGTTCTTAAAAATCCTCTCCAATGACAATTGATGAATTCCCTCTCCTTCTACCCTTCGGAATATCACTAGCAACCTGGGTGGAGGATCAAGGATAGAGAATGAAGGTGAGTGACCCAGTCTTCCTCGGCCAACTAATCTATCCCAGGTAGGGGATACCTTTTTTATTTAAATGGACATTCTTCTATCTAAACAAAAAACGTTGACCAACCCACAAATATGTTGATCCATGAATCATTATTATTGTGGTAGGGTACTATTTATTGGGGTTTTTCATTCATATAGATCTTTGTTAAATCCTTATAACCTACCCATTGCTTTAAAATCTCTAATGCGGATGGTGCAGGCCGACACGAACAAGGCCCAAGACCCTCCTCCTTTGTTCGTTCTTCCGTGTTCTTCATGGATGCACTTTTGAAATGGATGCAAGGGGTTTTGAGGCCATAATAGGGGAGATAGAAACCCAATATGACCACCGGTGCAGATAGTTTGTGAAATGGACCAACAGAGTAGACCGAGTTGTCCAAAAAACGTGCTGCCAGTGACCGACAGATGCTGCTGACAGGTGGCGGCGCACCACGATGGCGTGCCAGGGTGGTGCAGTAGGAGCCGCCGGAGCTCAGGCCGGCAGCCAGTGAGGATGGGATGTGGCCAAATAGTTGTGTCATGTGGAGCGGCCCATGCACCGCGGGCCACAGCTCCCCACTGGCAAGCGGTCCCGCGACCACGTGCTGGACGAGGAGGGGATGCCAGCTCTTGCAGACCACGTGTAGCCAAGACAACCCGCATTGTAGGCTAGGCTGTGGGGCACTGAACCAGATGCCCTATTGATGTCTTGGATGGATGAGGTAGGCCTGTTGTACGGGCTGGGCCATGGCATGCGAACTGGGCTAATGAGTGGCCTGAGATAGAGTAAACTGACCTGCTATAGTGGGCCAGGATGGTAGGATAATGCTAGGCTACTGGGTGAACCCGATTTGGAATAAAAACCATCCTGCCAGTGTATGATGGACTGGATAAATGCGGGTCACTGGGCGACACGGTGGGCTAGACGCACGACCAAACTAGGCCGGGTCTAGCAAGGCCCAATGGGCCTGGCCCACTAGCCAGGTCGGACCGGGCTGGCCCAGACCCGAAACATATCAGGTCGGGTTGGTAAAATTACGCTGAGTCATATAGGACCACCAGGCCGGGTTGGTTGGGTCGGTCCAACTTTGTCAGACTGGGCCTCAACACAATAATCCATCATTTACTAAAACACCAATATCATTCATACCGGGCATCCGATTGATGCGCTGTCTGCGGCGTTATGACCCTTGAAATGAGAATGAAATTTAGGGATACTATAAGTGAGTTTTAATGCTATTCAAGATATGAATTATGTCTTGAGGAGTATATTATTTCGGAATCAAGCGTGCTGCATGTGGGAATCCTGTGGCCAGCTGAGACCCAAATACAAGAAACCCTGTGTGGAAGAATTCCTAGTAACCATTTGTAGATCAGCTCATAGAGACCCAATGTGAATCATCTCTAAGAGAACTAGTGTAGATAAACTCTTACAAACCCTGTGTGGATGAGCTCCAAGAGACCCTATGTGGATCAGATCCTAGCGACCCTGTGTGGATCAGCTCCTAGTGACCCTGTGTGGATCATCTCCAAGTGACCCTATATGGAAAAAATAAACATGGATCTATGTGACCTAGAAGACCCACGATACTATTCTAGGATATGTACCTCAAAAGTACAAGGTGTTCAATGTTATGACTGATAGCCTTGCTATCCGTACTTTAGATTACACCTGTATAAGCCGTCTTGTTTTGTGATTATGTTTTGTGGTTTACATTGTGGATTTCTTTGTGGTATTTCCTTGTGGTTGGGGTCCTTACTGATTATTTGGTTACTCACCCCATCAGTTTTTATAGAAGGTGTTGTGTTCAATATAGATGACTGATGACTTTATGAGGGTCTTAGTTTCCTAGGACTAGGTGGTTCCTAGTGAGATCAGGTGGTCAGGGCGTGCTTATATGGCTTTCATCAGCTCCTCTATACATACCCATCATGTGGAGTTTCCAAAAGATGGATTTTCTTTGATATCGTACTTTATCTTGTTGCATTTGTCTTTTGTTGGGTTTGATTTTCGGCCCATTTACCTTCAGTTTGTACTTTTACACTCAGTGGTTGTTTAGCAGCATGCATGTTCTCTTTTCCAGTTTTCTTGGGACGTGGTTTTGTGTGTGTGCGTACAGGTACGCAAAAAATGGTTCCCACTTGCATTTTTATGCCTTAGGCGCTAGTCAACAACCCCTAGCCTTCGAGAGACAGGCTTGGGGGAGTCACATCATAGGCCCTAGGGGACATGTCATGACAAAATTGTATCAAATGTAGTCGGTTATACCTCAAAGATCGGGAGTTTGTTTTTTTTGTTTTAGGGAAACAATGTTAAATGTTTCAAGTATGAATTTCGGATTCCGGGAGTCCAGTGCTGGTGTGGTGGACAATGTATGCATACACTAGGACCATGAATTCTTTTTTTCGACTGTATACATAAAAACACTAGTTGCATGCATCATATAAAAATTGAGTGTTTCCTCATGTTCTTATTTAATTAGAGTCAGCACACCAGGTATAATCTATTGATCTTAGAACATCTTGATCTATTTTAGTTACTCTATGCAGATAGCTAGCTAGGATTCCGATGCATGACCATGAGGATAGCATACCTAGGTAAGAGGAATCGGTTCAGGGTCCCGTGCTAGAGATGGCCCTGCCTAGTGGTGCACCAGCACTACCACTACCCATTGATGCATAATTACTAATGTATTTACTGGTATAGGATGAATGCAGACTCAACCAGATACAAATACCACCTAGGTTCATAGGAGAGACTGATCCTCAGGCCGCTGAGGACTAGCTAGAGGTGGTTATGCAGTTCATCCTCTTAGTGAGGACGCCACTTGATCAGATGGTGATCTTAATTGTGATCCTTCTTCAAGACTTGGTATGGAGATGGTGGTGCTTGACGATTCTGATTCATGATAAGGCGACCATCTCCTGGTCTGACTTTGAGCAGCTTTTTTGTTATGATTTATTCCATGAGACCTTGCGCTCAATGCACATACATGAGCTGATTCACCTAAGATAGGGAATCATATTATTTTTTGAGTACTCTTAGAGGTTTATAGACCTCTCCCACCACTCTATAGATATGGTATGTGACCCTTTCTTTAGGGCATAGACTTTTGAGTAGGGAATCGGAAGGGAGATCAGGGAATCGATGATTTCCCTCCACATCCCCACTTAGGATGAAGTGTTAGAGTGAGATATAATGGTAGAGATATTCCTCATAGAGAATGCACTAATGGTGGGAGATACCACTGGGTGATAGGTGGCCTATTCATCCATGGAGGGAAGCTGATAGATGACAGAGAGGTCCAAGCAGGCCAGTCCATCTTTAGGGAAACCCCAGTACACATTATCGGTGGCGTGAGGCCACTAAGGTGCTGTTGGTCAGAAGAGGATTTGGGAATGATAATTATGTGGATGGTAGGGACAAATGTCTCTAGACTACTCAACCAACCACACAGACGATCAGCAAATGATCGAGAGACCACCAAGATAGAGGTAGAGATTCGAGAAAGGAGGTCTGTAAGGTGGAAGATGTGTAAGAGGAGTAGGTCGAGAAACAAGAGGTGGGTGATGGTTCATGGAACTACCCCCACCACCCTAGGTGTTCCATTATGGATTGAGGGTGAATGTAGATAGGGGTGAGCTCAGCTTCTGGTAGTGGAGGCCTATGACCCCGTTGCTGTGGAGATGATTAGAAGTACGATCGGTGTCATCTTCACCTTAGTTTTAGTTCTTATAGACACATGTTCCAGTCACTCTTTCTTTTCCATGGACCTCATTTGAGGCTCAAGGATTTTGGTGGAGCCTTTGTCTCGATCTTTATGATTACAGACTTCTATAGGAGGGGATTTTTCAATTACACACTAGTGATGATAGAGTGAGCTTACTCTTGGAGGTGAGAGCTTCTGCCAGAATCTCCTAGTAGCGGTGTCGAGGCCTTACAATGTATTCTTGGGCATGGAATAGCTGTCCAAAGTTCATGATCAGATTGACTGTCTTCGGTATAAGGTGTGGTGTGTCTGCAAGGATAGGACCATATTTCCCTTCACCAGAGAGAAGGAAACTCATACAGTGTGAGAATGTATTTCTCAGAGGAGGGTGCAACCGATCACTCACTTGTTGGATAGACTTACCCTTGGTGAGATGGATGAGAGGAGTCCATGCTTTCCTATAGTGGTGGATGAGTATGAGGATTTCCTCTCTAAGGATGTTTCAGGAATACCTCCTTGTAGAGAGGTAGACTTTGACATTGATCTATTCCCCGAGAAGGAAATGATATCCATTCAATAATATTAGATGGGTCCCATAGAGCTTCGCGAGTTGAGGGTACAGTTGGAGGAATTCCAAGAGAAGGGCTTTGTGTGGCCCAATGTTTCACCATGGGAAGCCCCCGTGTTATTTTCCAAGAAGGAAGATGAAATATTGAGGCTATGCGTGGACTACTGGTGCCTGAACTAAGTGACTGTAAAGAAAAAATATCCATTGCTGTGAATTGATGACCACTTCAAACAGCTGAAGGAGTGAGGTGGTTCTCAATGATAGACCTCATATTAGGCTATCACCAACTTCAGGTATGGGATGAGGATGTACTGAACACAATATTCATATTTCAGTATGTCCACTATGAGTTTTTGGTGATTCCCTTAGGCATGACCAATGCCCCAGCAGTGTTCATGGTACTCATGAACATGATCTTCCAGCCTTACCTCGATCATTTTGAGGTGGTCTTAATTGATAATAGTTGGGTGTACTTGGTTTTAGAAGAGGAGCACACTATACACCTGTAGATATTCTTGGATACATTCTTAAAGCAACAGCTTTATGGGAATCTCTTAGTGTTCCAGTTCTATATTTGTGAGGTCCACTTTTTGGGACACATCATATTGAAGGAAGGATTTTTAGTGGATCCAATGAAGATAGTGGTAGTGATCACTTGGGAGACATCAAAGAGTGTGACTGAGATGTGGAGTTTATTAGGGTTGGCTGGATACTACTGGAGTTTTGTGCCCAACTTTTATAGAGTAGACTCCCCCTTATTGTATTTGACAAAGAAGGGATAGCCTTTCATGTGGACATAGAAGTGCCAACATAGTTTCTATGACTTAAGGTGGAGACTGACAAGTGCCCCCCATATTGAGACTACCAGAGGAGGGAATTGGGTATGTAGTTTTCTGTGACACATCAGGGAACAGAATGGGTTGTGTCGTAATGCAAGAGCGAGCAGTGATTGCCTACAGTTCATGGTAATTGAGGTAGCATGAGAAGAACTACGCGACCCATGACATAGAGTTAGCAGCAGTGGTTTTTTCTCTGATAATGTGGAAGCACTACCAGATGGGTGAATGGTTTACTATTAACTCCAACCACAGGAGTCTAAAGTATATCTTCTCCCAGAAGGACCTGAAATTGAGATAGTGGAGATGACTATAGTTCTTATAGGACTATGACTTTAAGATAGTCTATACTCTTGGGAAGGGGAACATGGTGGAAGACATGCTCAGTAGGAGATCTGATTTGTAGCTTCTATGTGATGCGACAGAGTAGCTAGCCACAATGTAGATATCCTTCGTGGATGATGATGTATAAACTTACCTTAAGTGGATGACTATTACTCCCCCACTCTTATAGTTAGTTATGGAAGCACAACATGTGGATGTTTACTACGAGGAAAGAAATTCTTATTCCTCCTAAAGACATTCTTTAGAAGGACTATCAATTGGTGGGGATCACTTTATAATTTTTAGAGGGAACATATTATTACCAGTGGTGTTGCGAGAGGAGATTCTAAGGGAGTTTTATACCTCCCCCTTGGTGGTACATCCTGGAGTGACGAAGATGTACCAGGATCTCTGATGTTAGTACAAGTGGATAGGGATCAAGAAAGTAGTGTTTGAGTTTGTTTCATGGTGCCCAACTTTTCATCAAGTGAAGGTTGATCATTAGGTTTTATCTGGCTTTGAAAAAACACATGATGTACTAGAGTGGAAGTGAGATGGTATTTCGATGGACTTCATGATGGGACTACCACGCATGTCCAAGGGCCATGATTCTATATGGGTGATCATTGACCAAATCACCAAGCCAACTCACTTCATACCAATCTTGGAGTAGGGATCGATTGAGGGTTTGGGATACCTCAATGTCCAGGATATATTGTGGATTCATGGGGTGCCTTTGACAATCATCTCAGAATGTGATGCTCGGTTCACATCCCAGATATGGAAGGGATTGTAGGAGGCATTCGGGACTTAGCAGTGCTGGACCTTAGCCTTTCACCCATAGACTAATGATCAGACAGAGCAGACCATATAGACCTTGGAGTACATGCTCCATGATTGCATTATTGATTTTGGTCATAGTTGGGAGGAACACTTTCCACTAGTGGAGTTTGTATAAATCAACTGTTATCACTCAACTATTGGCATGACACTGTTCGAGGCTTTGTATGCGTAGCCTTGCAGATAACCTCTATGATGGAAAGACCCTAGAGAGTTAGAACTCATAGGTCCAGAGTAGATATGGGCTACCACTAAGAAGGTGTAGATCATATAGGAGTGGATGATGACTGCACAAAAAAGGAATAAATCTTACGTTGTTAGAAGTTAGATGTTCTTGGAGTTCTTAGACCTGGAAGAGGTGTTCCTTCAGGTCTCACCCTGATGACGGTTGTGGAGAATTGGTCAAGGCACCAAGTTATCTCTGAGGTTCATTGGACCTTTCCAAATTTTGGGCAGAGATGGAAAGGGGGACTACCACCTTGCTATCCCCCCAATGATGAAACATGTGCATGAGGACTTCTACATATCATAGCTAAGGAGGTATGTCCATGATCCATCACACATCATCGACTATGGAGAGTTCAAAATTATCGATGAGGTGATATTTGTAGAGTTCCCAATGGTGATAGAGGATCGACATGAGCGAGTCCTTCGTGGATGGTCGATTCCTCTGGTGTGCGTTTGGTGGTATCATGGAAATCTCCAGGAGAGAACATGGGAGCTGGAGACTCATATTCATGCTCAGAAACCCCATTTATTTGTTTATCCTTGTTTTGGATTATGGGGACATGAATCCCTAAAGGCCTGGTGTAATGTAATGTCTTGGAAATTCAATGTAATGTTTTTTAAATTATATGGGATTACTTCGAGACTAGGCACTCATATAGCACCTAATTCTAAGATGAAGTGAGCCCGTAATAGATTTTTGAACCTTTTTATGTTTATTTAAATAAACATGCGAGTGGATTTTCTAACATTTAAACCGATGCTTAGATAAAAAAATATGAGGGAACAATTGTAATCATAACATTGAGATTCACCTAGAAAGTACCTAACTTTGACCGGCGAGGTTGGACCGAAAAGAATAATTTTCAGTATTTTTGGAAGAGAAATAAAAGAAATGAAAATGGTATTTTATTTTTCATTTCCTCACCATTGAGCGATGGCATGCCAGCACTACCTTGTGGCGATGAGGTGGCGAGGAATCCCCATTAATGATTCTTTTTAACTAAAGAATAACCGAGGTGATGTTTCATAAATGAAATAGTGTAATGATGTGATGACGCAGCAGAATAGAAACACTGAGACACGTTTCTCTTTCAATGAGATAATGGGTTGGAGAAAATATTAGAGTGAGGAGATTTACTATGATGAATATAAGATGAGAAATCCTCTCCAATGACGAGTGATGAACACTCTCTCCATCCACCCTTCAAAAGATCGCTAGAAACATGGGTGGAAGATCAAGGATGGAGAACAAAGGCGAGTGACCCCTTTCTTCCTCGACCAATGAATCTATCCTAGGTAGAAGTTACCTTTTAGATTTGAATGGTCATACTTATTTATAAAAAATGAAAACGGACCAACCCATGAACATGTTGACCCATGGATAGTTTCTATTGTGAGAGGGTGCTATTTATTGGGGTTTTTCATCGGGACAGATCTTTGAAAATTCTTTAAGAAGGTAGCCCTTGTTTTAAAAGCTCTAATTTAGAGGGTGCAGGCTGATAGAGACAAGACCTGAGCCCCTCCACATTTTTTCATTCTTGTACATTCATCATGGATTCACCTTTGAAAGGAGGTAAGGGGTTTTTGAGTCCATGGAAGAGGAGATATAAACTAGAGAAGACCACCGAACTAGACTGTTTGTGAAACAGACCTCCAGAGTAGACCCAATGGTCCATCGAAGGTGCTGTTGGTGTGCTAGTGCTGACGACCAGCAACGACGACCACAGGTGGGTGGAGGAATTCAACGATGGTGTGTCATGGTCAGCTCAGGATGTAGTGGTGAATTAGGACCCACCAGTGTTTAGGATGATGGCTGGTGGGGATAGGACGCGGACAATTGGCCACATCTGATGGAACGACTCTCAGCACGTTGGTCGTGGCTCCCCACTGGCACGTGGTTCTGTGACTGCATGTAGAGACAAGTGGGGTAGTTGGATCCAACTGGCCACATGTAGCCAACCTAGCCTACCTTGTAGGTCGGGCTATGGGGCTCCAAACTATCCACGTCTATTGGAGCGGCTCACACCACACAGGCTGAGGTTCTCTACTAGAATACAATCTAGCGACCACGTGTGGGACCAAGTGGGTGGTAGGCTTCTATTGGCCGCATGCAGTCGAATGAGCCTACATTTTAGGTCAGGCCATGGGGTGCCAAACCAGACCCCCTCTTGGTTTTTGGGCTGAGGGAGGCTAGCCAACAGTGCAGGTAGGGCCGCGGCGAGCGAACCAACCTACTGAGAGTCCTGTGTTGGATTAAACTGGCCCACTGTTGCGGGTTGGAGTAAACAAGCCTGATGTTTCAGGCTTGTCTAGTGGGATAAATTT
This sequence comes from Viscum album, assembly GCA_963277665.1. Taxonomy (NCBI): domain Eukaryota; kingdom Viridiplantae; phylum Streptophyta; class Magnoliopsida; order Santalales; family Viscaceae; genus Viscum; species Viscum album. The sequence continues at coordinate 1,691,927,293 of OY728143.1, read as the reverse complement.
AGCCTACTAGGAAGCTTGGGTGGGGAGTGAAAACTGGCCCTCCAATGCAGAGCAGGCAAGATAAATCTGGGTCACTGTGCGACGCAGTAGGCTGGACCCATAGATGAACCTGGACGGGTCTAGAAAGGCCCAATGAGCCTGGCCCACTGGCTAGATCAGACTGGGCCAACCCAGATCTCAACTAAGTTGGATCGGGTTGGTTTAATCAGGTTTGGTCATGCTGGATCCCCAGGACAGGATGGTTAGGTCGGTCCGACTAAGTATGACTGGGCCCCGATAGAACTGACCCATATTTACTATAAAGACAATATCTTTCCAAAGACCACCTGATTGACATACCATCTATAGTTTTGTGACCCTTGCAATGAGACGGTCCTTTGGGCACACTCTAAGTGAGTTTTTGTGGTAGTAAATATATAAACGATGTCTTTATGAGTAGATTCTCCCTCAATCAAGCGTGTTACGTGCATGAAGCCTGTAGCTATCTGAGACCCGAAGACTAGAGACCATGTGTGGATCACCTCTTAGAGACCCTGTGTGGATCAGATCCTAGATACCCTGTGGGGATCATATGTAAGAGACCCTATGTCGATCATCTACAAGTGGATCTATGTGACCCAGTAGACCCATGATACTCATTTGGGTTGAGTACCTCAATAGTCTAAGGTGTTTAGTGTTATGACAGATAGTCTTACTTTCTATACTTTAGATTATACCTGTGTGATCTCTCTTGTTTCGTGATCATGCTTCTTGGTTTTGTTTTTTAATTGATTTATGGTATTTCCTTGTGGTTGGGGTCCCTAATTAGTATCTTAATACTCACCCTTACATGGTGTTTTCTCGAACGTGTTGTGTCTAGTGGAGATGACCGACAACTTGATAGGGGACTTGGTAGCCTAGGACCAGGTGGTACCCAATGAGATTAGGTAGGGAGGGTGTGCTTATATAGGTTCACACAACTTCTCTATACTTACCCATCAGGTGGGGTATCCATAGGATGCCTTGTATTTGATATTTTACTTCATCTTGTTAAAATTTCCTTCATTTGGGTTTGTATTCTAGACTATTTAACTTCAATTTTTTACTTTTACACTTACTGGTTGTTTAGTAGCATGCATGTTATCTTTTCCAATTTTCATGGGATGTGGTTGTGTGTGTGTGCATACAGGTACTCTGGAAAATGCCTCCCACTTGTAGGTTGATGTCTTAGGTGATAGTCACCAACCCCAGTCCTTTAGGAGGTGGGCTTGGGGGAGTCACGACATGGGCCCTGGGGGACGGGTCGTGACAATATTAATAATTTTTTTTTAGAAAATATGGTTATTTTTTTTAAATTTAGGGAGATATTAAATTTATTACCAGAGGAAAACGTACAAAATGAATATTGTTTCATGTTAGTGAAATTGAGAAATCATGTCACATGAGTATGATAGAAAAAACATTATCTGTGGTATAAAATTTTGAGAAATATGTGTAAGAGAAACGTGTGAAAGTTATCAAAGAAAGATAGTGTTTGTGGTATTCCTGATATATCATGAATAAGATATTGGAATTGATCAATTTTTTATAAAGGAAATATTACAAAAAATGATCATAATAATGTTTTTATTCACTCAAATAAACCCATGGATCTTATACATTATGTATATATGGCCCAATTAGAAAACAATCAACTCACAGTGATATGTACTTCATTTATTTCACTGATGATGTTACTCACATTACATTGGTTTTGTATTTAAAACATAAGTTAGATGATTTAAAGATGTTTAAAAGTTTTAGGAGGAGTGTTGAGAATGAATGTGGATATTCTATCAAGATGTTGAGAACTGATAATGGTGGTGAGTATAAGAATAAAGATTCTAGATTCTATCTTGAAACACATGGAATTCAGAATGTGTTCAGTACACAATACACAACACACACAAAATAGTGTTTTATTAAAGGAATAATAGAAGTTTAGTTGAAATGGGATGTACTATGTTACTTGAAAATGGTCTTTCTCATTACTATTAGAATCAATATACGAGCACAACTATTCTTATTTAGAACTGATGTTTCTATATTCCATGTTTTGATATAACTACTTATGAAATGATCGATTACTAAAATCCATGTTTTAAATACTTAAGTGATTTGGGAGTCCCTACATCATAAAAAATGTGGAAACCATGGAATGTTTGATCCTATATGTAACACCCCGAGCTTCCACGATACGCTTCTCATTCAATAATGAAATAGCTTGCATTGAACGCAACTTCGAGTTCTAAAACACCGCGACTAATCAAAGTAGCCGTTATGAATAGTAATAACCACTTTTTAAAATTATAGAAATTTTATATTTCAAAATGGACTTCATTTTTGTATTCGTAATATCGAAATTAGCCTATGTTGAATTTTTGGTATTTTTCTGAGAACTTCTAATTTTTTATGAATAGTGAAAAATACATAAAAACAACTTTTTTAATCAAAATAATTTATACAGATAAATTATACTATTTAGTGGTTTTAAGGTATAATTAGAAAATATTTTTACCATTTTATCCAATGGTGGTCATTAGAATTAATTTAACATTGAAATTGGACATAAACAATTGCCAAACTTTTGATATAAATTGTTTCTTAAAAACACGCTATTTGTTGTAACAGCGGGAATTAATTATGAAATTAATTAATACAACTTATATGTTTGGAATTTTGTAAAATAGACATCATTTTTGAATTTGGAATATCAATTATAGCTTAGGGTGAAATTTTGGCCTTATTCTGAAAAACTTCAATTTTTGATGAATAGTGAAACCACTAAGTGGTAGTTAAATAACTGATTTTTCGTTTAAATGAAATATTACAACTTCTGTGATTTGATTTTCAAAAATCCGACATACATGGTTGTCATTAAGAAGTAAAATGTGGTTCAATGAGATCAAAATAATTTTTTGGTGAATAGTAACTTTTAAGTTCTTAATCGCGATTAGTGGTAATTAGGGTAGTTTAAGGTATAAATAATACTTTAATAATATTAAATGACCTAGACACATGTCCCAACCTCATTGGTTGTGTCATGGCCGACCAAGACAAGCCATGGCCTAACTTGGGGACCCCATGGATCCACTTTTGTTGGGAAATAACATAAATTACTTTTTATTTAATGTTAAAGTGAAAATGACACTAACATAAAGTGTTTTACTAAAACAATTTTTACGTAGGGTTACACAAGTCCAAATTTTGACTATAAATATTCATTAGAAAGATAAAAATATTTCCTACATCATAGTATTTTTTTTATAATTTTTAGACATTAAATAAATTAAATTATTTATGACATCATTATGATGTGGCGATGACCTCATTATTTAACGATTTAAATAAAATGAGAAGATAATTCAAAATCCAAGGCTTACACTTGTCCAAAGCCTATTGGATGAAGAGATTTCGATGCCTTATCACCTTATCCACGAATTCTATCAATGTGGGACCTTTTAAAACCGAAACACATTTTCAAATAATGTAATGTTCCTTTACTTTCCAAAAGTGCCCCTCCTCTCCTCTTATAAAAGGCCCCCACCTCTACCTCATTTCACACACTCTTCAAGCCATTGGCTCGGCCAACCCCTGCCCATTTGCTCTCTCCACATCCCTCTCCTCATCCTAGAGGATTCCCTTTGGGCAGAATCCTTTCAAAGGAAGCCTTTAGGCTCAACTCAAAAGGAGTTACACTTTTTAAGGTAATTCATTCTCTCATGTTCTTTTGTTTTATTTTGCTTCTCCAACCCCCTAAACTCTTTTTATTTACTTATTTTGTAACAACACCAGTATCTTAAATATACTAGGATGTTGTTATAAGATTTATTTGAGCTACACTTCCACACAACTACATCAAATGGTTAAAGAACATAAGGTTTCCGTGGATGGCGAAATTCTGCCTCCCGAAACGATGATTGTTCAACACTCATTTAACACCTTTAAAGGTGGCCATTATGATGTCACTATTTTTATATATGATATATAATATGTTTATGTTTTCCTTAAGCTTCTGTTTTTTTCATTTTGGGCATACCTTTATGGTTTCCATTATGGGTAAAACACGATATCTTCATTTTAGGAAGCGCGGACTACCGCCCCCTGAAAGTGATTTGATTCGTTAATACCATATGTGGGATGTGTGAAGGATAAAGTTAATGATATTATATATGTTATTATACTGGAATTATAATATACTCTCATATCATTATGATTCCATTCCAGAAAATATGAAATAGAAATGGAAGTAGCGTTCATGCGTACGTACGGCTTACCGTCTCCATGAACGGTGCATTTCATTTCTTACCTCTAAATGTGATGTAATATTATAAATGAATGTATGTACTGGATATATATGACATATATGATATCTACATCATGAATACCATTCTGGATATAATGAACCTTTGACCAAATTAACAACATGTAAGTGTAAGAAGCCTATTTTTGACTTAAGAACCAAATACCGACAAAATGAACATTATTAACTTAAATAATTACATAATGTTCATATCATTGTAATAAGTGATATAATAAGGATAATGAAGTTGAAAATGGTTCTTAATAAGGTATATATTAACTCTAGTTTATTATTCAGGAGGTTAAAGAACGGTTGAGTCAAGTCAGACACGAGGTAAGGGAATTTCTTAACCCAACTTCCATTCTTTGGGTTAATCTCCTACTTTCAAATTATGTCATGATATTATTATTTCCTATTTTGTATTTTGACTTTCTTTATGTGTAATTATAGTGAATACAAATAATAGAGCTACTTTATTTAAAAAAATGATCTTTGTAAGGGAACTTCTTAACCCAATTTTCGTTCTTTGGGTTAATATCCTATTTTCAGATTATGTCATGATATTATTATGTACTATCTTGTATGTGTACTTTATTTATGTGTACTTGTAGTGAATACACATAATAGATCTATTTTATTTTAAAAATTCTCTTTGTAAGGGAACTTCTTAACCCAATTTCCATTCTTTGGGTTAATCTCCTACTTTCAAATTATGTCATGATATTATTATGTCCTATCTTGTATTTGTACTTTCTTTATGTGTACTTATAGTGAATACACATAATAGATCTATTTTATTTTAAAAATGATCTTTTTAAGGACTTCATCTCAATCTCCTTTCATTGAGGCATATTTGGTTTTATACACAACTTTCTTTCATACGGTGTATAAACCCCTTTGAATTTTACATTTATTCAAAAGGTTTTCTTTAATAATTATGTGATTTTTAAATGATTTCAAAAAAGAGATATTTCCCTCCAATATATGAAAATCCAGTGCAAATGTATACGTACTTAACGCAAGCTTAAAAATGTTTTCAGAAAACCCGACTCTCGAGTGTGTTAGACAGGAAGGGATTGGGCGTGGACCCATCATGGCCTGTAATTAGTCGAGCAGTCTCAGAATTAGTTATTTTGTTTTCATAAGCTTGCATAATGTTTTCAGAAAAACACTGGAGTATATGTGATCAATTTTAAACGTAAGTATCTTCTAAAAAAAATTGCATCGGTAGGTCTCATGAGACAACTAGACGTGGAATTGGCCGAGGCCCTTTCCCAATTTGATTTATGGTTTTGGCCGAGGCCTTAATCATTTTAGATGTCTTGGCCGAGGCCTTGACAAAATGTTTCAGAATGTCCGGCATTATACATTCCCTCATTATGAAAGTGGTTATTGATATTACATGTGATTATTCGACCAGTAGAATATCCATGTGAAGAAGTAAATGGCATTATCTCATTTTACTTTTGCCATATTATGTTGAAGTTCATGTTTAAGAGGCTTTTGTTTTAGTTATACATTGCCTTAAATGTTAATGTTTATTTATGAAAGCTTCCGCAATATTGTTATCCTTACTGAGCATCTGAGCTCACCCCTTTCAATGTTTTAATGTTTTCCAGGTTGTGAAGAAGTATTTTATGACTGACTTGCAAGAATAATCAGTGAAGATATGAGTGTGGACTATGAAGACCATGTTTTTTTGTAGTTTGTTTAATTTTGATGTAATGAAAGACTTATGAATGTATCTAGTGTTTCCAAGGCTACTAAACTAATCGGTCTTTCGAGACTTGATCTTTTGGGATCATGCCAATGTTACGAAGTAATGCACCGGCTCTGGGTAGCTGGGGTCGGGGCGTTACAGTTGGTATCAGAGGCAGTTTAGTACTAACCTTGGAAGCTAGATGTAGATAAACTCTGATTAGAACGCATAGCCCAAAGATAGGCTTCGAGGATTAGTATAGAAGAACTTCCTAGAATTTTGGTATTATAGAGATGATATGAGTTTTCCGAGCAATACATCCCTGTCTGGATACGAGCAGGTAGAGGCGGCTCTGGCACAGATGTACCTAGGGGTAAAACCCGAAAACACCGCTTTGAGCTAGACTCGAACGGGAACTGGTGCACGACAACGGGCCTTGCTGCACTCTTGGTTACGACACTCCCGGGGGATACGCTTAGGATAATTCTCATTTTCTTTACAAACCACTATGAACGGTTATGAGTATATACTTCCTCAAATAAAACCTTTTTATGATTATGGATTATATCCATAAATAGTTCAATTTATGTTAAGTATTTTACAAGTATGGAATTATGTATTTTGATTCATAAACTAATCTAGTTTATGCCATTGTTTAGAAATGGCGCCTAGTAGAAGGAATGGAAACTGTATCAATGCACGAACTCCGTGTAGGGATTGCCCTCCTGCTCAAGATAATTATTGTGGACCTGAAGATACAACTGGTGCTGATCAACTTATTACCATATTGGGACAACTCACGCAGGTTATGAATAACAACCTTACTCGTATGGAGCACCCTGATCCGCAACGTGGAGGATCAATGCTAGACCGTTTCATGAGGCAACAACCACCAACCTTCAATGGGAGTACAAATCCTATATTAGCTGAGCAATGGATAAATTCCTTAGAGAAAATATTCCATGCCTTGGGGAGTAGTGAAAGGGAGAAGGTTGTCATGGCAGTTTACCGCCTCACTGGAGATGCCGATCAGTGGTGGTCGCTGATTCAAAACACAAAGGAAGATGATGACGTATCGAATATGGAATGGAGGGAGTTCAAAGATCTTTTCTTAGAAAAATACTTTCCTCGTGACCATCGAGCAGATATGGAAAGGCAATTTCTGAGTCTGAGGCAGAAGGAGGATGAGAATGTCGCAAAGTATGAGGCTAACTTTACAAGGTTAGCGAGGCATGCTGCAGATTATATACGTAACCCAAGAAGTAAGATTGATCGTTTCTTTGATGGGTTAAAACCATTTCTCCGTCGAGCTCTAGTGTCACAATCTTTCTCAACATACGAAGATATAGTCTCATGTGCTATCAAGACAGAAAAGGAATTCTCTAAGTCTTATGACAACAAAGTAAAGCAAGAGAAGAAGAGAACGGTGGAACAAGAGACAGATAAAGGGAAAAAGGGAAAGAAGGATTTTCCATTATGTGATAATTGTGGGAAGAATCACCCTGGTACTTGCCTAAAAGGAATGGGAGTCTGTTATAAATGTGGAGAAAAAGGTCACCAGGCACGTGATTGCAAGGGAAAGAAAGAGGCTGTCAAAGTTGAATGCTACAATTGTAGAGAAATGGGTCATTATGCAAATGAATGTCCTAAGCGTCAAGGAAACTTACCTCAGAAAAGGACAAGGGATCAAGGACAATCTTATGCTATTACTACAGTTGAAGCAGAATAACTAATGTATTGGTGCTTTTGGACTCAAGGATTATATTCTGGTTATAAGAATAATGTAATATATATATATGGATTGTACTGCATTACTTTTTGATTTCAGTAAGGTTTTAATATGATTAAGGTAATCATATTTTTGGTATGTGACAATAAGAGAAACATTTCTTTGTTTGGGGAATCTGATAAATTGATTTTGGAATTAAGAGACCTTTTAGAGAAAGTCTGGACAGAGGTATTTTGGATAACTATAAAGGTTGGAGTGGATTAAGTTGATTTTTGGATAGTATGGTTTAAGGTTAAAAAAATTTATGAAGATTATTTTTGGAGTATTATAATACTATAGTTTTAGGAAAAGGACAACCTGCAGGGTGGGGAATAACCCGTCGCGTCGGACACAGCTGCAGGAATCGAACCCACAACCATAGTGCGACAAGCCTTTATTTCCTACCACTAGCCTACAGGAAGTCCCCGGTTATTACAAAATAATTTTACTAATCTAAATGGTATGTGTTAACATTTGGAACCTTATACAATTAGGATAAGTATAATATTTTTGAGTTCTATTATCTTTTGAGTGAAAGATGAGTTGAAGGTTGAAACTCTAATGTCAAACACACATATATATATATACCTATCTCTTATTCAATGAATAAATTAATTCTTAAACTTTAGTAAAGGGATATTAAAACAAAAAAAAATGTGTTATCCTAATAACTTATGTTTTGTTGAACTGATGATATTTTAAATCAACATAGATTGAAGGCTTTGAGGCCCTCAATTTGACAGTTGATTGTGATTGATGACCTCAATCAATCCCTACAAATATTTACGTTTTTCCTCAAATTATATGTCTCTAATTGCCACCAATGTTCTCCTTATCGAGATCATGATTTGGTGGTGACTTTCTTATTTCCATTTCCCTCTTATTAAGACTAAATTCTATTAACCTTATTTCCGATGTGGGTTTTCCACAAAGGTATTTTCTCTTTTCAACCTTTTATTTTCCAAGAAAAATTTCAAATTGCGAGGACGCAATTTATTGAAGGAGGGGAGAATGTAACACCCCGAGCTTCCACGATACGCTTCTCATTCAATAATGAAATAGCTTGCATTGAACGCAACTTCGAGTTCTAAAACACCGCGACTAATCAAAGTAGCCGTTATGAATAGTAATAACCACTTTTTAAAATTATAGAAATTTTATATTTCAAAATGGACTTCATTTTTGTATTCGTAATATCGAAATTAGCCTATGTTGAATTTTTGGTATTTTTCTGAGAACTTCTAATTTTTTATGAATAGTGAAAAATACATAAAAACAACTTTTTTAATCAAAATAATTTATACAGATAAATTATACTATTTAGTGGTTTTAAGGTATAATTAGAAAATATTTTTACCATTTTATCCAATGGTGGTCATTAGAATTAATTTAACATTGAAATTGGACATAAACAATTGCCAAACTTTTGATATAAATTGTTTCTTAAAAACACGCTATTTGTTGTAACAGCGGGAATTAATTATGAAATTAATTAATACAACTTATATGTTTGGAATTTTGTAAAATAGACATCATTTTTGAATTCGGAATATCAATTATAGCTTAGGGTGAAATTTTGGCCTTATTCTGAAAAACTTCAATTTTTGATGAATAGTGAAACCACTAAGTGGTAGTTAAATAACTGATTTTTCGTTTAAATGAAATATTACAACTTCTGTGATTTGATTTTCAAAAATCCGACATACATGGTTGTCATTAAGAAGTAAAATGTGGTTCAATGAGATCAAAATAATTTTTTGGTGAATAGTAACTTTTAAGTTCTTAATCGCGATTAGTGGTAATTAGGGTAGTTTAAGGTATAAATAATACTTTAATAATATTAAATGACCTAGACACATGTCCCAACCTCATTGGTTGTGTCATGGCCGACCAAGACAAGCCATGGCCTAACTTGGGGACCCCATGGATCCACTTTTGTTGGGAAATAACATAAATTACTTTTTATTTAATGTTAAAGTGAAAATGACACTAACATAAAGTGTTTTACTAAAACAATTTTTAAGTAGGGTTACACAAGTCCAAATTTTGACTATAAATATTAATTAGAAAGATAAAAATATTTCCTACATCATAGTATTTTTTTTATAATTTTTAGACATTAAATAAATTAAATTATTTATGACATCATTATGATGTGGCGATGACCTCATTATTTAACGATTTAAATAAAATGAGAAGATAATTCAAAATCCAAGGCTTACACTTGTCCAAAGCCTATTGGATGAAGAGATTTCGATGCCTTATCACCTTATCCACGAATTCTATCAATGTGGGACCTTTTAAAACCGAAACACATTTTCAAATAATGTAATGTTCCTTTACTTTCCAAAAGTGCCCCTCCTCTCCTCTTATAAAAGGCCCCCACCTCTACCTCATTTCACACACTCTTCAAGCCATTGGCTCGGCCAACCCCTGCCCATTTGCTCTCTCCACATCCCTCTCCTCATCCTAGAGGATTCCCTTTGGGCAGAATCCTTTCAAAGGAAGCCTTTAGGCTCAACTCAAAAGGAGTTACACTTTTTAAGGTAATTCATTCTCTCATGTTCTTTTGTTTTATTTTGCTTCTCCAACCCCCTAAACTCTTTTTATTTACTTCTTTTGTAACAACACCAGTATCTTAAATATACTAGGATGTTGTTATAAGATTTATTTGAGCTACACTTCCACACAACTACATCAAATGGTTAAAGAACATAAGGTTTCCGTGGATGGCGAAATTCTGCCTCCCGAAACGATGATTGTTCAACACTCATTTAACACCTTCAAAGGTGGCCATTATGATGTCACTATTTTTATATATGATATATAATATGTTTATGTTTTCCTTAAGCTTCTGTTTTTTTCATTTTGGGCATACCTTTATGGTTTCCATTATGGGTAAAACACGATATCTTCATTTTAGGAAGCGCGGACTACCGCCCCCTGAAAGTGATTTGATTCGTTAATACCATATGTGGGATGTGTGAAGGATAAAGTTAATGATATTATATATGTTATTATACTGGAATTATAATATACTCTCATATCATTATGATTCCATTCCAGAAAATATGAAATAGAAATGGAAGTAGCGTTCATGCGTACGTACGGCTTACCGTCTCCATGAACGGTGCATTTCATTTCTTACCTCTAAATGTGATGTAATATTATAAATGAATGTATGTACTGGATATATATGACATATATGATATCTACATCATGAATACCATTCTGGATATAATGAACCTTTGACCAAATTAACAACATGTAAGTGTAAGAAGCCTATTTTTGACTTAAGAACCAAATACCGACAAAATGAACATTATTAACTTAAATAATTACATAATGTTCATATCATTGTAATAAGTGATATAATAAGGATAATGAAGTTGAAAATGGTTCTTAATAAGGTATATATTAACTCTAGTTTATTATTCAGGAGGTTAAAGAACGGTTGAGTCAAGTCAGACACGAGGTAAGGGAATTTCTTAACCCAACTTCCATTCTTTGGGTTAATCTCCTACTTTCAAATTATGTCATGATATTATTATTTCCTATTTTGTATTTTGACTTTCTTTATGTGTAATTATAGTGAATACAAATAATAGAGCTACTTTATTTAAAAAAATGATCTTTGTAAGGGAACTTCTTAACCCAATTTTCGTTCTTTGGGTTAATATCCTATTTTCAGATTATGTCATGATATTATTATGTACTATCTTGTATGTGTACTTTATTTATGTGTACTTGTAGTGAATACACATAATAGATCTATTTTATTTTAAAAATTCTCTTTGTAAGGGAACTTCTTAACCCAATTTCCATTCTTTGGGTTAATCTCCTACTTTCAAATTATGTCATGATATTATTATGTCCTATCTTGTATTTGTACTTTCTTTATGTGTACTTATAGTGAATACACATAATAGATCTATTTTATTTTAAAAATGATCTTTTTAAGGACTTCATCTCAATCTCCTTTCATTGAGGCATATTTGGTTTTATACACAACTTTCTTTCATACGGTGTATAAACCCCTTTGAATTTTACGTTTATTCAAAAGGTTTTCTTTTATAATTATGTGATTTTTAAATGATTTCAAAAAAGAGATATTTCCCTCCAATATATGAAAATCCAGTGCAAATGTATACGTACTTAACGCAAGCTTAAAAATGTTTTCAGAAAACCCGACTCTCGAGTGTGTTAGACAGGAAGGGATTGGGCGTGGACCCATCATGGCCTGTAATTAGTCGAGCAGTCTCAGAATTAGTTATTTTGTTTTCATAAGCTTGCATAATGTTTTCAGAAAAACACTGGAGTATATGTGATCAATTTTAAACGTAAGTATCTTCTAAAAAAAATTGCATCGGTAGGTCTCATGAGACAACTAGACGTGGAATTGGCCGAGGCCCTTTCCCAATTTGATTTATGGTTTTGGCCGAGGCCTTAATCATTTTAGATGTCTTGGCCGAGGCCTTGACAAAATGTTTCAGAATGTCCGGCATTATACATTCCCTCATTATGAAAGTGGTTATTGATATTACATGTGATTATTCGACCAGTAGAATATCCATGTGAAGAAGTAAATGGCATTATCTCATTTTACTTTTGCCATATTATGTTGAAGTTCATGTTTAAGAGGCTTTTGTTTTAGTTATACATTGACTTAAATGTTAATGTTTATTTATGAAAGCTTCCGCAATATTGTTATCCTTACTGAGCATCTGAGCTCACCCCTTTCAATGTTTTAATGTTTTCCAGGTTGTGAAGAAGTATTTTATGACTGACTTGCAAGAATAATCAGTGAAGATATGAGTGTGGACTATGAAGACCATGTTTTTTTGTAGTTTGTTTAATTTTGATGTAATGAAAGACTTATGAATGTATCTAGTGTTTCCAAGGCTACTAAACTAATCGGTCTTTCGAGACTTGATCTTTTGGGATCATGCCAATGTTACGAAGTAATGCACCGGCTCTGGGTAGCTGGGGTCGGGGCGTTACACTATAGGTGAATAAGGAATCTTTGTTGGCTATGCTCTAGAAGGAATGGGATAGAGATGCATCAATAATGAAATATGACGATTAGTTGACTCTGTTGATGTAAAATCTATTAAAAATGATCGAGAAATTTCTTTACAAAAAAACTGAAGTGAGGAAGTTAAAGCGGATGAATGAATTGTTGAAAATGATGCAAACTATTATGATGAAACAAAGGTTGAAGAATTATACTAGGTTATTTCTAGTGATTAAAAATAATTTTGAACATTTCATCCTAGATTGAGGAAGAAAACGTAAGCTAAAAACATAATTGTTGATCAAGGTATATATTTTTAAACATGAAGAACATAAATATTTTTTACATATACTTATTTTTATTCAAATGTTGAGCCGAAATATGTTATAGAAGCTTTTGATAATAAAGAATGGATTTAGAATATGAATAAAGAGTTTGATTTAATTGAGAAGAATGATACTTGGGAACTCGTTCCTAAATCAAATGATAAAAATGTTATTGGTAAAAATTGGGTGTTCTGGAACATGTTGAATGATTAAGGTTAAGTGATAATAAAAAATGTGTGGTCAGTATGAAATAATTACTCCCATATTTAAGGAATTGACTTTGATGAGAATTTTTCTCATGTGGAATGTTTAGAAATAATTAGAAAAATTCTTGTTATTACTGCACAATAAAGTTACAAATTTTATTTATATGGATGTTATGCTATAATATTTTAAATTCTAAACATGATAATGAAGTTTATATTGAACAACCTTGTGGATTTGTTTTTGGGAAAGATGAAAGTTATGTGTGTAAGTTGAAGAAAGACTATATTGGATAATTTAATCTCTAAGGTAATGGTATTCCAAATTGGATACCTTCTAAAGTATGTTTAACTTTATGAAAGGAAGGGTTGATAGTAATTTGTACAAAAAATAATGCTAGGATATTCCCCTCATTGTTATCATATATGTTTATGATATTATCTTTGCTGATAATGATGAAATAACTTGTGAATAGTTTGTTGAAGAAATGAAAACGTTGATTGAAATGTCCATGTTGGGAGAAATGAGATACTTTCTTGGGATAAAAATCTTACAAAATAACAAACACATAGTTCTTTATCAGGAAATGTATGGGAAGGAAATTCTTAATAGTTTTTTATATAATATTAAAAACCTGTTTCCTCAGCTATTTTTGTGGGAACCTAGTTAACTAAAGATAGAGGTGGTAATGAATTTGACTCTAAATATTTTTGTAGTATGATTGGGAATTTATTTTATTTGACTACCTCAAGACTAGAAATTTCTTATGCTATTAAATTATGTGCAAGATTCTAGATTTCTCAAAAATAATCACACATATTGGCTAGGAAATGAATTCTTAGATATATCAAAGGCACAACAAATTTAATTATCACTTATGATAGCTAAGAAATAAGTTATTTGTTTGGATATATAGCTATTGAATGGGAAAGAAGTGTTTGAGGATAAAAGATATATATATGGTGGAGTTTGTTTCTAGTGAAATGTTTTATTAAAATTCTAAGAATCAAATTTTATTAACCCTTAGCATAGATAGAACTGAGCATGTTTCTACCACCGAAGCTTCCACACAACTTATGTGGATAAACATTGGAAGACTTACTTTCTGATGTGATGTTACTCATGCCCTTCGATTATGATAATAATAGTTCCATGAACCATAAAAGAAACCCAATACAAAATTCTCATTCAACAAACATTCATATAAAATAGTACTTTATCAAAGATCATGTGTAGAAGAATAAATTAAAGGTAAATTATATTCCTTTATCAGAACAAGTTTCTTACATATTCACAAAACTATTGTCGAAGGAATAATTTTTTAAACTAAGGTTGAACATGGGTGTACAACCTCCTTATCTTTAAGTTTAAGATATGTGTTTTTGTCTCATCTCTTCTATATTCCTTGGATAATGTTTTGAAGGGGGATAATGTTATATAAATCTATCAATTGATTTGTGTTATACCTTTTAAGAAAAAATTTATGGTGGGAGAGCTCTGGGTATGCTATGAGATTAGCATATATGTTTATAAACTATTCTAATAGTTTATTGACATGGTTGTAGGAATCTTTTTATAATAATGTGAAATAATTTGTGAAGAGGTGGAAAGTTTGGAATGTTGAAGACAATGTTTTGTAAGTGATCAATTTTGGAAAACAAGGTTTTTCTATCAATAATTAATGTTTCATATAATGAGTTAGCTCAAATAGGCTTATAAAAGAAGATTTTTAATCCATATCTTGGGGTTATAATGATTAGTGATTTATAAACCTTGGATGACAACAAAATCCAATGGGAGAGATTATTGGGACCAAGTTGGCTAGAAGTGTTTTTTGAAGATGAAAGAAGTTTATGATGATTTTTTCTATTTGTTTTCAAGAAAAGTAAATCGCATTACATTGAATGTTTTGATGATTAGATAAAAGGAATGAAAGGTTTAACAGTAACTAGAAAATTATATGCACATTCGATAATAAATATTATAAACTTCATTTTTCTTTTTTGAAGAACTTTTGTGATAGAATTCATTTTTCAGACTCACCTTTATTTCAGAAAGAAGTGATTAATCGGTATGAATAAATTTATCAACGTTGGACTGTATCCATACTAATGTTTTTGATTCTTTTATGTTTGGTCAATTCTCAAATATCATACATTTTATGAGAAACTTAAGATTAAATCCTTATTAAGTAAAGGAGGAGATGATTTTGGAAGGATTGGAAGTTATAAAAAATTCCAATGTATGTACAACAATTCTATGCATATCTTAATGTTTTAAAAGTCAGTAATGTTTTATGAAAAAAGAATAAGTTTTTGAAGTAAGAAAATTTGGGGGATTTGAATTTGGTGAAGTTGAAATTTTGTCGAAGCACTAATTCACCAATCTATCAGACTATCCATTCATTCAGACTATCTGATTCACTAGAAGAATAATCCATAAGAATAAATCATCTGGTGGGAAGTCTGAAATAAAGAAGTTGTTGCCAACACCAGTCTATCTAATGTGGTATTCCGTTAATCCATTAGAATAAATAACGTTTGTTTACATAGATAAGAAAGCATAGATTATTGGGACTACTTTATATATAAAAGTTAGAGGCCGATCAATTAGATGAAGCTCAACAATATAGTTAACTATTTTTATAAAACAATTTTATTATTAAAATTGGGTCAAAAGAAAATGAAAAAAAAGTACTGATGTTTTTTCCAACAATGTAAATAACCATTAGACTAGAAATGACACTGATACTTTGGAATGAACTCATGTTCGATTCATTAGATACAAGATGAAAATGATACTTCATCAGACACCTGATCATCATTTTGAGAAGAATAATAAAATGATATTTCTTTGAAGATTTTTGTGCAAGTGTTTCCAAAGGAGTGAAATTAAATTCATAAGTTGTGATGATGTTTATGGTAAAAGAAAAGAAATAGATGTTTAATAATGTTGAAACAATTTTCTTGGCATAATGTTTTGGATTTTTTCAACATGTTCCTTTTAATTGGTATTAAGTATTACAATAATAAGTTAATTATTTGTTTTCAGTTTCTATAAGGCTTAAATTTTTTTTATTTCAATTAGTTTTTATAAATCATCATAATGAGAAGTCTTTAATTCTCATATGCATTCTACGTAATGAGGAAAATCAAAATGACCATCGTATCAGATTGAAAAAGTTATAGAAAATACAAAGTTGGAAAAAGTTGTGAGAATATTTTTGATGTATAAATAATAATAGAGAATAATTGAGAAGTGATATAGGAGTCAAAGATGTATTTGAAATGGAAATTAAATGTGAAGTTAATGAAATTTGGTTGAGTGAAAAAATGGGAGTAAGTTCCAACCCATACCACTTCCAATGCACATATAAATAAAAAAAAGTACATCATATTTTTTACTGACACATTTACTATTCACATATGAAGAAAGAGAGGATGTGATGAAGGTTTTGAAGAAGTTTCCAGAGTGAGCATTCCTAAGGATGTCTACCAAACAAAATAGGTGTAAGAAAGAATAGTGGATAGAGTTTCTAGATCGGACAGAGTAATCAAGTGTAGTTTTCCAAAGTGGTTCAGAATTGTTTCGAAGTAATATATTATTATATGTTTTCCAAACCGATCAATCGGGTTGGGGATTTGAACTAAACTATTAGACCGAGTTTTCTTGAGAAATTCTAGAATTGTTTTTTCTATCATCTTCTGGGTAGGAAAGTAATGAATTTTGTTTTTAAGATTTTCAAATGGAAGTTGATAAGGTAGCACAATAACATAATTCTAACCAACTAGTGATGGTTTCATTACTTGTCGCACAAACATGTATTACATCGATTGTCCTAAGAGAAGCACATGAATTGTTGTATTGATTTTAGTGATTTACATGTGTAAGGGTATATCCTACTTATTGTATCTAGATAAAAAGATTTTTCTAGTGGATTTTATGGTATAATATTGTTTCCAAACGATTATAAGGATGTGACTACTCTTATTGAGTGGGGAAACTTGAAAAATCTTGTGTTACTATAGATGTTTTATTGTTTTGTGTTCATAAAAGTGATGAATATTTAATAGGGGCTGAAGGTTATTTCAAAAGAATGGAGATTTAAAAGAAAAATATGTCACTGATTCACCGCCACCCCCTCTCAGTGATATATCCAACCTGGAATGACACTTACATGCCCTACATAAGGGTAAAATAACTTTAAATAATTAAATTTTATCTAAAAAAACTTAAAAATAATTAATAAAAGAGACCATGTGAACCCTTTTTTACACTGTCAAGCCTCAAGAAAGAACAAAGGGATGGATATGAAAATCTAATCCATGACATCAAATACCTATTAAATAAATGACATCCCTAATAATTTAAAACAAAACCTGATTAAGTAAGGGAGGTAAATAAAATTTCCACCTTCTGAGATACCTATCAAGGATCTCACTATAACAAGAAAAAACCACATATTAGAGGAACAAGTAGCATTATCATAAACCATCTCAAAAATCAACAAGATTTAATTACATCGACCAATAAAGAAATCAAAAAACAAACAAATATTGATATTGAGAATGAATCTCTTACTCCTTCTCCCAAGAGATCTCATAAAAGACACTATGTCTCTATAAGAAATAAATAAATGGAATAACACCCCCATAGAACCCCTTACCATAACAATCTTGAATCTCAACCGACTATTCTTCGAAGGTCACAGAATCTTCAACGTCCATCTCTCCCCAATCAATGACATGGGAATCATTATAAGTATATTGGTGAATCTGTGATTCAAGGAGACATAATGAATCCAACTCATATGTGGGGGAAGTTTAAACTGATACACCTCATCTCTAACATTTTCCAACTCCTTGAAACGTCCAAAAAATTGAGTGGAGAGCTTACTCCCACAACAAAACCATTGATTCCAAAGCTAAGGATACACCTCCAAGAACACATGATCTCTAACATTAAACTCTAGAGGAATCCTCCTATGATAACCATAGTTATTTTTATGATCTAGTTCAACCTTCATTCACACACAGATGACCTATACCAGATCTGGCATGCTTTTCACTTATTTCGGTCTGATAAAAGCAGATACACCAACCTCAATTCAGAACAATAGTGATTGAAAATTTTGTTCATAAAATGCTTAAGAAAAATCAATATCGATGGTAGAATGAAAACATTTATTGAAATAAAACCATACCAATGTTTGGTTCCTCACCCATGAACCTCCAAATTCTAGAATACACACATGAAATACGTCTTCAATAGTTTGAATAGTATTCTCTATCTGACTATCCATCTATGGATGAAAGTAGTGTTAAGGTATAAATGTAGTGACCCCAACCCCAGTGACATATATATGGTGTATACTTAATTACATTGGCATAATATTAAATGAATTTTTTCTTAAAGGACTAAATAGTTTAGTAGTATTTGAAAACTAGAAACAAACATGATTCCTCTATTATATTTGAAAAACAAAATTAAAAATTATTTTATTTTGAGAATAATATTATTCTCTGTAGAATATAATTTCATATTAAACATATTACAGTTCATATATTCCTATGAAAGGAAAAAAATAAGGGTGAGATCAAATGCTCAAAAAATGTTAAGTATATTGAAAAAATAACGAATAAAAAATCACAATCAACATTGAAATTTAAATAATTCAATACACATTCAATTTATACAACATAACTGTCATTATAAGTTAAGGAATAATCAATATGGAAAGATAATTAACTAAACACACATTCCATTAAAATATATTGACTATCATGAATAGATATGGCATAATCAATATGAAAAGTTAATCAACTGAGCACACATACCATTAAAATAACTTGAATATCATGATAGCTTGACTATCATGAATATATTGTCGAAATATCATGGATAAAAATAACTATATTCTTAATACTGTAAATTATTTACTATTTGACGCCGTGTCTCAAAAACATGATACCTATACCATCCGGATCTACCCTTAAGACAGTTTAAAACATATGGGTATGTATACACCAGAAACACATTTAAATAAGGATATCCAACTGATTTGTCCCATGATACATTTTTATGCATCATAGGGCTATCTATAACCAAGACCCATCCATTTTTTCATATTAAAATCATTCCTAGTATTTGGAATAATCGATTTAATTCATGATAGATTTTCATATAATAAAATATCTTTATTGAGTAAAGAATATGGATTTCTCAATATTTCTCTAGAAAAATAATATACTTTTAATATAGAAAACCATAAATAAAAATCTCATAGATTTTAATCAAAAAAAATATCTATGAAAAATAAAATGGATATTTAGGGGAAATTTAAAGTCCAATGATCACTAGAAAGTGAATATTTTAATAAAATGTCAATGACTACAAAAATGTATCAAAAAAGTGAATGTCAACACTTTACTTGGTCAAAATGACCATAATACATACATACAAAGAATAAGGATAGTATCAATACAACATACAACCATTAGAGTAATACAAAAGATTTATTGTTGACAATGAATAAAAATAAAATAAAATATATTTAAAAAAATTCTTGAGGATGATATCATTTTATTATTTAAAATCACTTTTTAATACTAAAATTTAACAATTTTTTTAGAGTAATTATATTTTAAAATGTTATTTTAATCTTATAAAGGAATTTTAAAATAATGAGTGATCATGAAGATGAGAAATTCCATTCATGTCGAGTACGTTAAAACAAATATTCCTTTCACATTTTCGGTAAAAGCGAAACATGACTTGATTTGAAAATGGCATGAATATTACATTAATAAAATTTGAAAAAAGTAAAAATGGTTAGAAATTACATTAATAAAATTTTTTTAAAATGTGAAAAACAATTGTTTTATTTTTTAGAGAACATGGTGTCGGAAGAAAACCGATTTCTAAAATAAGAGAGAAATGATGTCAGATTTTCATTAAACAATTTTCTCAATTATTTTATATACAAATGAGTGGAAAAATATACTATTACATGAAAATTTCATGGATATGTAGAGGAGAAGAAAATGAAATGGTTTTTCTAGATAATTATTAAATAATCCCCTCTCAACTAAAATTCAAGAATATACAATCTCGATTAGAATAATATTGTGAAATAAACCCATTTAATGACAATAACATTGAAGTGAGAATTAAGAAATGAATTGATTATGTGTATAAAATGTAAATGAACATAAAATAAGTGATAATATTACATAATATATTCAAAATTCATTACACATAAGATTATATAATATGAAAGATGATGAAGAAGTAATATAGCCCAGTGAAAAGAAATAGAGATATGAAATTATTTACAAATTTATAACTTTTAAGTCAAATAATCATGGATAAAATAATTCATATTAAAACATAAAATTCCATTAATTTTTAAGGAATAAATATATTACATTTCAATATGGATGTATGAACACCATATTAAATAAATTTGGTGCATAATCATAAAAACTTTCCTGATAATGGGAAATTGAGATGAAGTCCCTAACCTCACGCTTACTTTTGGTTGAATGTGCTTTAACATCATGTATTGTGTTTTTAAAAATTATATTTACTTATAAAATAACCTTATTAATATTTATAATATCATATATTATCATTTTATAACATCGTAACACTCATTCGTTAGTAATCTTTTATTATTTTCATTGTTCCAAGTGTTAATCCCCTTGTTTTTCTCAAATGTGTTTTGTTATGAATGATCTAGTTTTTGTGCATATTATATAGTTAAATCATATATATAGTAATAATAATTAAATAATTATCATATTTATATATAAATTATACCCTTAGTATCAATAATTAAATATGGTTTTGAGAAATGATGTATGTTATGATAATGGAGATGGTATGTCAGACGTACACATGGGTAACATTTCTATTTTCTAATGATCATTATGGAAAGAAGTTAAGTAAAATTTTATATTACCATAATTATAATAATATCTTATATACCATATTATTTCTTAAAATATTCTAATATATATCATCCATATGGTGTTGTGATGAAAAGAGGGTAAGATCACTTCATGAATGTGGTAGCCTACACATACATGAACAATGTTATCATTTTTCAGTGTAAGAAATAAAATGATATATATATTTTTATAATGATAAATATACCATTAATATCATAATTAATTAATTTAAATCGAATATATTCATTAAATTTATCCTTATTACCTTTAATTTAATGTATTGGCCAAAAAACGAATCACATCCCATTACAAGGCGGTAGTCTGCGGTACACACAAGCTATGTTATCGTATCCCCTATGTAATGGAATGTAAATAGTTATATATGACATAATGAATGAATAAGAATAAATATATTATAAATATCATATATAATCATTACATCCATCATCATAACCAACTTTGATAGGTGGTAATGGAAAAGATGATATTGATTCACGAGGTGGTTGTCCTCCATAGATATGAATTATGATTTCATAACCCATTTGATGGATGTGAAGATAGTTTTATATCATTAACTTAAAATGAAAACAACACATTATATTTAATATAAATATGTTTTTATATCATAATGGTTTAATAATAATTTTTATTAGGAGGAATAAATAAAATAAAGATGACCATTGAAGAACATTACCTCATTTTTTGGTAACCTCATTAGGTTTGCATCAAATTATTTCCTAGGTTGGATTTATACCAAACCTCATGCTCCAAGGATTAATATAGGTAATTAATTAAGATATAAGTCTAGGAATTTTCTTAAACAAAATGGTTTTATGTTTTTAAGAGTATAAGATAGGGGGTTTCCCTTTATAATTCAGGTTAGTGGCACATTTGTAATTTTTTAAAAGAAAAAGGTGCATCAATGTTTTTCACATGAAAAAAGGGTCCAAAATATAGTATTATTGAGACTTAAAAATTATATGGTATGAATATAGTAATATATTATATTTTTGAAAAATTAATGTTATTTTAATAATTATCTTATTAGTTAAACCCCCTAGTAAATATATTTTTACCTTAACCGTGGTAAATAATTTTAACTATTTTAACTATTTATTTTGGTAAAAACTTATGTTGAACTTATTAGATAAAATAAATTATTATTTTTCCAAATATAGAATAAATTTTTGAAAATTATATTCATAGAAGTGGAAAATCATAATTTAAAATTAATATGATGGGCATGATGATAATAAAATTTTTTAAAGAGAAAATGTTTAAATGGTTAAAACATTTCTATATCAAAATTAAATTTGAAAATGATTAAAATGAACTAAATTATATTAATATATTTAAAATTGAACTAATTTTTTTCTAAAAAAACTCAAAATATAATTTTTCACTAGATTATTTTACTGGAACGGTGGTTTTCAATTAAAATTTGGTATTTTTCATTATTCATTGAAAAATCAAATATTTCAGAAAAAATATCTACAATTAACCCTACCATAATTTTGATGTGATGATTTAAAAAATAAATTTAATTTTTTCAAATAAATTTTCTAAAAATGTAAAAAATTTATTTTGAATTATATGCGTAAAGGGTGAGTAAACCGTCTTTTAGAAAAAAAAAATAGTTTTTTTGGAAACATTTATTTTTCTATAGAATGATTCTTATTTTATTGTTAATAAAACTATGACCATATTTTTCCAAATTTAGTGATTACTATTCATAACTTCTAATTTAATAGTGAGGTTATAATTATATACTATATTTTTATACATTTTGACTAGGGGTTCCATGTTTCACAAGCTATCAAAGAGGTTAAATTTTATTTAAGTAGAAATATTTCATATTGTCTTTGGTGTTATATTTTTTTCTAATATTTCTGTTTTGTTTCATACATTCTATCAAAAACAATATTATTGTTTTAAAATTTTTGGGTGTCACTTATACCTACCTAAAATGAATTGATACCTTGCAATTTAAATGTGATTTTTGTAATCATGGGTTCGACATTCATAAATACCATTGATAAAAAACCCATATAATAAAAGGGTTAATAAAACGTCCTCTAAATAAGATAGAAAAGGAAGTACATAGGTCAACTAGAATAACACATAACTAGGTTCCCAATAATGAGGACATTTCTAGTAAATAAAAACATGGACATGAAAAATCATAAACAATTATAGAGAGTAATAGAGCTCATTGATCACAAGAAATTGAATGATGAATGGAAAGTTAAGGACCTCAAAAACATAAATATGTGATGACTTAATTGACCATATGATTCATAATATATGAAGGTAATAAGATAAAATTTTGTTTCATGATCCTTTTAGGAATGTTGATGAATTACGTTATTGTTTATGATTATAAGGACATATACTTACTTGATACATTTCTATTTCAAAAGCACTATTTTATCCTTTAGTTGTTCTTGGATAAATTTCCAATTCAGCACTTACTCTAGGAAATGAATGTCAAAAAATGAAATTTTTATGCATGAAGAAATAAAATTCTCTTTTAAAGGATCATAACATCCATAATTGAATTATAATTCAATTATTTGACCATTATTTATTATTATGAAAAAAATGTTTAGAACAGGTTATCCAATACGCATGAATCTTCATATAGTGAAGTAATATATTAATCTCAAAGACCCCATCAAAATTTTAACTTAAACCATTTTATAAATGGTTAACCTTATATCACTTACAAAATATTACGAGTCATGACATTAGAAATAATGTCACTGAATTTATAAAATTAACTTATCATTAATCCCCCCAAAAAATATGATGTAGATCTTAATAATCCCATTCCAAACATGTGAATTCATTAATCATGTATTTTCTTGAAACATGGTAATAACTTGTATTACCATAAAAACATATTTAAAAATGCATGATTTCTCATTCCTTATGTAAAACATATATTACTGGATATATTACTTAAATTCAAAGATTTTGTAAACTCCATCAATGATAGTTTAAACCTCTTTTTTCAGAAAGTGATTAATCATTACCAAGTTAGTCAATAGCATTGAATTTAATTTATCTGTATCAATTATCTCTTTATACCAAAATCATTATCACAACATCAAGAACATATTAATGGTTTGGTTTCCCCTAATCATCTATTTTCCAAGAAGATCAACTTTCCACATATATAATTTTCTTTGTTATTGGTACTATCCAACATACACTTTCTAATCCTTAAAGAATAATCACCACAATAAAATCATTATACATTCCATAATTCATATAACCATGAGATCATTGATAAAATAATCAAATGATATACTTCATGAATCAAAAAATAAGGACATTAATAATTACTCTTCATCTATGGAAATAGAATAATCATTACCATGATCCATTAAATTTTTTAGGTATATTCTTTTGATGAATGAGAAATTGATTTCTATAGTTCCCCATCTCATCACTTTGGTATAATTTGTCATAGAAAACTTTTTCCTACCCTTGAAATCACATGCATGATTGAATTTATCTCCACAATTGTAGAAAAATCCATTTCCTTTTAAGTAATTACCGTGGTGTTTCTTTCCATATTTATCACATGTGGGAGAATTATTATTTCCCTTATTCCATTTATCCATAATTTTCCCTACCATCCTATAATTATCATTCTTCCCTTAAAATCCATAATACTTATAAAATTCATTATATGTCTTTTTATCAAATGATAATATGTCCTCATGTGATAGAAATATTTGGGAGACCAGTTCCCATTGAAATATTCCCTTATGCCTATCAAAGTAAGGGTCAGTCATACACTTGGGATTACATGTATTGATGTGATTTACATTCCCTCTTTTAGGTTCCATTTTTAAATTATAGATTGCACTATATTAGATCATATCATTATGAAACATAATGCATAACCCACAAACTAGTGAAATATTTACCATAAATTAAAAATTTCGGCATAGCTAATCTCATAATAAAAAAATGGATTATTTTGGGGATGTCTCTATTTCAAATCCATCATAATGATTTGTAAAAAAATTGTGAATTATTATAAGCATATCTCTAAGGAGTATCAAACCAGATGTACAGTAAGGCTAGTTGTCATGCACTATGTGACAATTGGGTTAAACCGAATGCAACCTTTTCAGGGTTATTACCCCTTGGTACATCTCTTCAAGAACCATGTCCACTTATAGTATCAAGATAGGTTTGTATTTATAGAATAAAACCACATAATTTATAGATTACCAAAACAATAGGATGTTCTTCTATACATACCCTCAAAGTATATCATATTGTTATGATCACCAATATATGTTTTCTTAAATATTATTCCTAATAATTCTACACAACTTCCTCTAATACCTACTATAGTGACCCCAACCCTAGTAATACAAAGCTAGTTTCTGCTTTACTACATTGGAATAAGATATAAGGAATCCCATTCTAATGGACTAAATAATTTAGTAGTCTTGGTAAACTAGATAAATGCATGATTCCAATATTACATGTGAAAACACAATATGAAACATATTTTTTTTCAAGAATAACTTTATTCCATTTAGGGTGTCCTTTTATATCAAACATAGGAAGCATAATGAATTCCTATGAAAAGGAAATAAATAGGGGTGAGAGAAAATGCTCAGTAAGGTTTAATTATTATGGAATCTATCATGAAGAAATAAGCATAATAAATAAGAAATGGTAAATAACCTGACACACATTCCATTTTAACAACTTAACTATCATGATTAAATAAGATATAAAAAATATGTTAAGGTAAATAACTAAACACATATTCCATTTTAATAACATTACTATCACTAATAGATAAGTAACAATCAACATGGAATGTTAAATAACTAAACACACATTCCATTTAAATAACTTTACTATCATGAATATATATGGAATAATCAATTTTATGTTTTAAATAACTAAACACATTCCATTTACTCAATCAATAGAGAATTAAATTCATCCATAGATAATATCATTGTGAAAAAACTATTTATAAAAATAACCAAATTCATAATAAAGAAAATGATAAATTATTGGATGTCATGTCTCGTGAACATGATACCTCTACTATCAAGATCTATCCTTAGAGACGTTTAAAACTGATGAGATGTTATACACCAAAACCCATTTAACTAAGGCTAGCCAAAATATTTGTCTCATGAGACCTATCAATGCATTTCTAAGATAACTATATCTAGCCCCCACCCATATCTGCATGTCCAAATCATTACTCTTATATTGAATAATCAATTTAATTCATGAAAGTGTTCATTATCATCAAAAGTATTAATTAAGTAGAGAATATAGATTTATCAATATTTCCCCATATAAAATATGGCATTCAATGTAGAACATTGTATGTAAAAATTATATACATTTTAAGAAATAAACTTATACCTAATCAATAATATGGATATTTTGGGGAAAATTAATTTCCAATGATCATGGGAAAGTGAATAGTTCAATGGAATGTTAATGAATACAATATTTAATCAGTAAAGTTAATAGAAATATAGTCCATGGTCAAAAATATAATGTCCTAGATATATCCAAAGGTACAGACCATTTAATTTATCTTTATAAATTCCTTAAACATCCCATAAACTAATGACTAGGAGGATAAATGAGATCTTAGGGGGTTCTTGGTGCTCATTTTAAGGACATACTAATGAAAATAGAGGATGTTTACATGACCGCATGGTGTTTCTGGAATTGTGTGTCAAATGGAACACACCAGTGCAGTCTGTTCCAGGAGTCAGACAATGTGAAGACACACATTTTGAACATGGTTATTTAAATCATGCATCATGCATATGTGCAGTGATTCTTTGGGTAAATAAAAAAAATGTTATAATGAGAAATTTAAAATGATGAATGAATGAAAAAATATTGAAATGGGATTCTGCCATTTATTTTTTTCCTTTTTGTTTTTTTTCTCTTTCATTCTTTATTTTTCTTTATTTTTCATTCTTTATTTTTTTGACCTCTTTTTTTATCCCTCTCCAATTTTTATCCTCCTCTGGGTGTGGTGTGTCTCTCCCTTCTCCCTCCCGACATGGCACATGAACCCCTCTCCTAATTGGGGTTTTGATATCACACCTCTCATTTCTCCTCTATTTTCATCACCATAAGATGCACTAGAAATCACATTGTAATCTCTTTGATATATTCTCATATATTTCGAGTTTCTCCTATCAGCCATTATGTTATCTTCATGAGACATATTTTTTTCCTATTTTGAGGTTTTTGTTAATTCCATTGATTTAATCAATTTTAGGTTGAATCAAGGCTTACTGTTAGACATGTGGAGTACCATGACCATGATCTTGGGTGCCTATTCTTCTTTCATTTCATTTCATTTCTGTTTAGACATTACACTAGTTTACCCCTCATCAGAAACTTCCTTAGAATCTTGATACTATATATTAATTTTTTTAGGTTCCTTTTTAT
Source organism: Viscum album (assembly GCA_963277665.1). Classification (NCBI taxonomy): domain Eukaryota; kingdom Viridiplantae; phylum Streptophyta; class Magnoliopsida; order Santalales; family Viscaceae; genus Viscum; species Viscum album. The sequence goes on along the minus strand of OY728143.1, from coordinate 1,691,899,538 downwards.
TGTCTGTATTGATCTTTTCTTATAGTGAAACCCATATTTAGGGTGTTTGTCTTGCCTTTGGCCACCCCTTTTGGGTGTGCCATCCATTTCGGCGTATGTTGTCTCATTCCTTTGGTGGGGGATTTCCCTTGGTTTACTATTTTAAATTGATAACATAAATTAAAATAGAAATTGGTCCTTAAATGGGATCCCTTGACAATGCATATGTTTAATTATAAATTTTTGGGCCATGGTTATTTCAATATTCCTTTTGTTCATGCTTGTTTTAGTTGCCTACTTTCTATCCAATTCTTATACTTAATCCATATATCATGTCTAACTTTTAATCTCTCATTAATGTGTTGAATCCATTTTTATGTATATTACCTATTAAAGTGTACTAAATGTGTATGCATTATTTTATTTGACTTTTCTTTCTTTTAGACTATGCGAAGCTACTTCTGTTTAATTCCTTGTGGTTTCCCATATTCATGCAATGTGATGTGGCTTTCATTTAATTAGTTTTGAATGAGTTTAGAATTAATGTTAAATATAAATAATTTAATTTTTTGATTCATCAATGTAATATTTTAATAATAAAAATATTAAAATGGAGGTATAATTTCTTTTAAACTAAAAATAGTGATTAATGTTATTAGGAATTCTTGGATGCCTTGCAATATAAACTATTCCATTGGTGATTGGATTAAATTTATAATATTGATTAAATTGTAAGATTTTTAGCATGTTATATTAAATTGTAGGAGATGACATGTGATTGTTAGATTCTTTGATTAGTAGATTATGCCTCTTTACCATGATTTTCTATTATTAAATGGTTAGCTCCATGCTATATAAACTGCGCCATTGTTGTTTGGATTAAATTTTAAAGCATTATTGAATTTTAAGTTGGTTAGATTGTTATATTAAATATCCTATGATGACATTCTATTATTTAGATAATATTCCCTCAGTTTATGCCCTATTTATGATAATGTTTATTTCCTTGAAATATAAAGTGTTCCATTATTGATTAGATTAAATTTCATAGATGTATTAAATCGTAAGCTAGTGATATTGAGATGCTTCTATACTAGCATCCAATTATAAATGCATTATTTTGTGTTATATTCCTCGAATGATATGGATCATTCGATATGGGCTAGGAGAGAACATAAATCCTGAGTTAAGGATTTCATGGATGATTTTTTTCTAAGTTAGTTACTACTCAATGCACTAGGATAAATGACTTTCTAGATTCAGGATTTTTGGACAGGTTATATTATGCTTGTGAGTGAGGGAATTTCCCTAGGGGCACAATTGAGGATGGACATATTTTCAATATGGTTATACCATGCCTTAGGTGAGACCTGGTCCCCAATGTGATATATTTGGCATGGAATCAGAGTCACCATACCCGAGTTATACAATTGGCACCGTATTGTTTTCCATGGACATGCTCAATGTATTGGGTTATATGGGATGTTTCATTAGTGACCCTTGGGATTCGGATATGATCACCAGGGACATGCACATGACTCCACCTTGTATTTGCCAAAATTTTTGGATTTCACTGACTCATTGTTTATTCCTCTAAGCTGTTTCCATATTATTATTTGGTGGGAATGCTTGTTCACTTTTGATACTACTACATTTCTTATTATCACCCTTATAAGTTTACATAAAAATTTATACTCCAAGACAAAGCCCCATCTTGGGGTATTCCTTATTTGTATGGTTCTTGTATATATATATATTACCTACACTGTTACTATGTTCAGGTTTCCAGCTTAGGTTGATGTAGGTGGCATGGGATGGGTTTTCACTTTTGAATCCAGACCTTTGTTAAATTATTCATTTATTTATTTCCCTATATTTATAATACGTAGAATATTGTTATCTATTTATATCATTAAATTGAATTGTCTAGACACCGTGGGTTCTAGCCTACTGATATTTATATCTCACACCCTACTCAAGTACTCTTTGGTACCCAATTATACTTAGTGATCGCAGGTGTGTAAAAAGGGAAGCTATCTACTTTTGATGCTTGATTATTTTTCAATTTATAATGGATCTTTGGGGGTAGAGAACTGGGCCTATGCTCAAGATGATGAGAAGTAGTTTTTGATCTTTTATTGATTTTAATAGCATGTAGTATATGCTTGTACCCATGATCCCTTGTACTTCAACTTTTTTATAACACCATGACATTGAAATCATTGTTATATCTATTAGAATTATTCTGATTTTTTAGTTGTTCTTTTATATTGCACCGCGTTTTTTCCTTCTGTTGTTTTCTATTATTATTATTTTTTCTTCTATTTAATTTATATTGTTTACTGATATGTTATATCTAATATTAAGATATAATAGCCCATCAAAAGACACACCTATGGCCCTTACTACTATTCAGAAGCCTCTGGCATTCTAGGATATGTTCTTGAGGATATGTGACCCACCGTCTCGGGGGGTAGGTTTAGAGACATTTAGGGAGGGACACTACCAAGTGGTATCATACAAATTTTTTCATTTTATCTTATTAATTTAGTTAGGTAAGATATTAGGTTATAGATATTTAGAATTTACCATGTTCTTGGATGTAGCTATCCCATGTATACGGGTAACACAAATTGCACGGGTTGGGAATTACAATTATTCATAAATCCATTTACGATTGATAAGAATTCACCATTTGGTGACACAGTTGTTTTTTACTTCTATTTAAATTGGTTTTATTGTGATGAAAATTTATATTACTTCATCATGATGATACAGGGTAACTACATATCATGCATCATACTAGGAACTATAGAAATTGAAATGACATGCATTATGCCATGACATATTTATTTTTAGCATTAAATTTCCTATTTTCATGTGATTTCTATTGTACCTCTTTTTTATATCTTGGAATTCATACTTTTTTAAAAATATAAAAAAGTTCCAGTATATGTTATGGATAAATGTTATAAATTGGGTTATGTGGAAATCCAACTCATGATTACAAGTTTTATGGCCCCAATTTCAGTTTACAACATTTCTTTCTACAATTTAATGTTTTATGGATGCCTTACACCTACCCCTTTTTACTACTAATTTACCTTCTTACCCTATCTATCATAAATCTATTGTGTGAGGTGAGTGATTGGCGATTATAGAGTTTCACCATTGCAATTTCCTCATGTCTTAATCCATGAGAGTGGCAATGATTACACTCCGTAGGTGGTGGGACCAGATCCAACTATAGTTCCTACTATAGTACCTCCATATGATCCTCCCACCGATCCGATTTTAATAACTAATTCTTAGTTTTTCAAGAGTTTCTTTCATTTCATCCAAACTGTTCCGGGTGTTCCCAAGAAAGCCCTAACTATGGAAGAGCTTAAGAGAGACTTGTTCCAGTTGCATCCTCCCACCTTATCAGTGGATGGTGGTCCTCATGCTGAAAATTCATGGTTAGAATCCATGGAATATCTCTTAGATCATTAGGAGTCGCCTACAGATAGGAGGGTCAAGCCTACTACCTATATGCTACGTGACTTTTCCAAGAGTTGGTCAGATGTCATTTATCAAGAAGATTGTTTTTGAGATAGGGTTTAGTCAGAAATATGAATGGATTTATATAATAATTTTTTTCATAGACTATGTGAGTGGATTTATCTTGTGATTTATTACATTTTCAGTAGGGTCCGGGACTCTGATTGAGTATCTTCCCATTTCACTGAGCTTTAGCATTTTGATCCATCTCTGACCGGTGATGAATTGATGATTGTGAGGAATTTCGAGGATGTGACTGAGCCTACTGTCCACTCATAGGTGAACATATTTCAGTTGAAATCCTTTTTAGTGATCATGAACCAGGATCTATTTATAGAATAGAATCTTAGAGAGGATGGTTGTGGGAGTCATGCTAGTTTTGTTCTACGTTAGGCTGATGGTTCTTCTGGCTGAAATAAGTGTCATCTTGAGGGAGCATGTGGAGGAGATGCCATTCCAGTGACATGAATTGATTATATAGTAAGTCACTAGTGTTGTAGGATAGGTTATAATAAACCCAAATGCATGAGGAAGCTGATCTAATGCTAAGATTGTGGTAGGATGAGTAATATTCGGTGATTCTATTGTTCTTTTTATTTAGCATCTAGTGGTAGGGGATTCGTACTTGCACCATTATCTGGTACCAGATCATTGATTCCAAGTCTGGATAAAAGTTTGTATTCTTCTTTTTCTTTTAGGATAATTTAATAGTTTCCATGATCGAGTCATTAATGGCATAGATCTTCAACTTTAATAAAGTGGGTCTTCTTTGGATAGATAGGCATCACCTTAGGGCTATGATTCATTCATTGTTTATGTAGTGCTTTCAAAGCTAGATGAGAAGAGTCTAGGACTATCTATGGATATTGGTACTATATTAATCACTTATACTTTAGTTTCATCCTTTCTTGAATGGTGTTCTTTATCTTTCCCTTTTGTTCAAGTATCTTAAATCCTTTGTTGTTTTTATTAAGTTATCCCTTGAGAACAGAAAATGATAATTTACATATACCTCATACTTCTTTTCATAAATCCAAACAATAATCCTTGATCCTAGTGGCCCTTTATGGATGTGACCATATTTTTAGATAATTTTCATTATGGACCATCAACTACTTGAATTCATATGGCCGATGAACCTATTGATAGAATCGAGGATGTTTCTTCTTCTCATGTAATATCATGGTTGTACATATTGATATACATAATACCAATTTTATTTTAAAATGATTCATCAAACCATTTGAGTTTTTTGTTAATTGTTTATTCTGATGTAAAGTACACTACTAAAGTGGGGAGTGTATTATATGATCAGGTTATGGGTTCCCTTCTAGTAGAAGTCACACAATCAGGGAAGTCCTTTTGAAATGCTTAGTTCTGATCTGAAATGTCATGTGGCTAGTAACATTTGTTTTAGTTGGTTCCTGGTAAATAACTCGATGATGTTGTTCCTGGGTATATGAAAAACCTCAAAAATATTTTTAACCTAAAATGGTTTGATATTCCTCCATTTTTCCTTTCTATGGTTGGTTTTAAAATATGTGGATCACTCTACCCTTCTTATGGAGAATGTGTCTCAGATCGTCTTCAGAAATCATAAAACCTCTTAGTGTACACTTGTCTCACTGGAGACTATGTACCCTACATTGGTATCATCTATGTAAAATGACATAGAATTGTTCTTATTCCATGATAATGTATTGAAAGTACATTGGTCTTGTTCTGGTAGTTTTGATTAAATTCATGCTCCATAAGAATAGTTGTTTTAAAGGTCTTGTTGATCCTAAGTGAAACCTTTTTTTCAAGTCGGAATGCCTGGTACGGACTCAATGACATATGTTTTTCTACTCTTAACAAGACTACAAGGTGATTTACACTTGGGTTTTAGTAAATGTATTTGAGGTAATGAATTTTTCATGTAATAACATTTTGATAATAGGAACCGATGTGGTTATACTTGAATGAGCTCCTTGGATTCTGATTGTGGACTCCGAGGTTGCCCAAGTTTTCAGACTGGCTCGGAAGGTGGTGTTTTATCCATGATGATCCAAATGTTTCGAAATAAGGGCATGTTTATAGGATCTCATTGAGGAACAATATCTTGTACAGTCTTTTAGATAGAGACATCACATGATGCCGGTTTATAGCTTTAGTGAGTGTGCTCAATCAAAATATTGAGTTATTTTTGTTTAAATTTCTCTAGGTTTAACATTTGGTATACACTGGACCTATAATCCAATCATTTTGTGAGTGATCTACTAGTAATAGATTGAATTTTATTCCTCTATTTTAATTTAAAATATCCATATTTGAATCATCCGTTTGATCGGATTGTGTTTTTTGTTGCGTGTCGTGAGAGTCATTGGAAAACTATGAGCTCGTGCTAAAAGACAATTATAATGACGAGGATACCATGGTTCATAAGTTTCCATTAATTTTATAAACTATAGTTAAACATTAATTTTCCTTGGGTGTTTCTGAACACAAAGAAACTTTTTTAAAAAAACATTACAACCCTAGTAGGTCTGGTGATGTTTCCACTATTCTTGAAGACTTCTTGGGGATAAGAAGTTCTAAGGTGGGGAGGTCGTAACATCCAGGATTTATCCAAAGGTATAGATCATTTAATTTTTTTACAAATCTTTAAATGGACCATAAAATGATGCCTAGGAGGTTATCGAATACCCTTAGTGGTGTCTGTTTCTCAATTGAATCCTCGAGCACTAAAAATAGAGGAAGTAGACTAGGTCACATGGTCTATCGGTATCTATACGACCCAGGGCATATACCCGTGAGGTCTATTGTAGGTTCCAGAATGTGATCGAATTGATGGTTTGAATAGAGTTATTTAAACATTTTAATGTTTCCTTGCATAGAGCTTTGGTGGGTAATGAAAAAATGAAAAAAATGAAAAAATGGAAAAAATGAGAAAAAAATGAAATGGGCTTCTCCCATTGTTTTCATTTTCCTATTTTTCCATTTATCCTTTTCTTTATTATTTTTTATTACTCTTTTCCTTTATTTTTTACTCCTCTTTTTTATTCCAATAATATTTTTCTCCTCCTCTAGGCATGGTGCACATTTCACTTCTCCATCTAGGCGTGGCGCACAAACCCCTCTTCTCCTTGGGATTTTGACCTCACACCCCTCATTTCTCCTCAATTATTATTTCCGTTAGATAAACTAAAAAGATCTATATACGACCACCCATTGACACTTATTTATTTATAGTTTCTCCCATCATCCATTATTCTACATTTATGCGATAATGTTCTTCCCAATTTTGGAGTTTTTGTTAAATCCATCAATTTCACCAATTTAGGTTAAATCAAGGATTGTTGACAGATGTTTGGATGACCACAACTACAAGGCAGGATGCCTATGAATCTTACACACCATTTCACTCCATTTTAGACACTCTTCCATAGTGGCACTCATCAAAAGATTCCAAAGAATCATGGTACCACATATTAAATTGTTTAGGTTGCTTTGTAGTGTCTATAATGACATTTTCTTATGAAGAAACCCATATTTAGGGCATTCACCTTGCCTTTGGTCGCCCCTTTTGGGTGTTCTGTCATTTTAGGAATAAGTTGGCTCATGCATTTGGTGGGGTATTCCCTTGGTTTAATCTTTTAAATTGATAACATGAATTAAAATGGGAATTGGACCATAAATTGGATTCCTTGACAATGAGTTTGTTTAATTCTAAATTCACATGTGTATCTCTATCTAAATTTTGTTTATTATTGTTTAATTTTCCATATTTATAGCGAATGATTTTACATAATATATATATCATGCCTTACTTTTAATTTCACATACATCTGGTGAATAATTTTTTCCCTTATGTCTAATGCCTAGACAGGTTAATGAAATGTGTATAATTTATTTTATATGTATTTTCTTGATTATTGGATATGCCAAAATTCTTGTTATTAATACCTTATGGTTTCTCATATTCATGAAATGTGATGTGAATATCATTTAATTAGTGTTGAATGAGTTTAGAATAAAAACTAAATATAATTAATTAAAATTTTTCATCAACCAAAGTCATGTTTTTATAATAAAACACATCCAATGGAGGTTCCCTTCCTTCTAAACTAAAAATAGTGATTAATGTTATTAGTAATTCTTTTTTTCTTTTTTATATGAACTATGCCATTATTGATTGGAATAAATTTAAAATATTGACTAAATGTGTTTCCTTTTATGTTGTTATATTAAATTTCATGTGAAGAAATGTAATTTGTATATCCTTTTCTTGGTTTCTTATGACTCTTTCCATTGATTTTCACCTTTTAAATGCTTATTGAATTGATTTATAAACTACACCATTGTTTTTTTGATTAAATTATAAATCAAGATTAAATGGTAAGCTGGTTATCTTGTTCTATTAACTATCATGTGATGACATGCAATTCTTTAAATACTATTTTTGTTGTTTATTCCCTTCTTATGTAAACACATATTTCCCTGCAATATAAATTGTTCTATTGTTGAATCGTTTAAAATTCATATCTATATTAAATGGTAAGCATGTGATATTGAGATTCATATTTTTTGGAATGAAATTATCTATTCATTTTCATGTGTTATATGCATTTCTTGAAATGGATAATTTGATACAGGCTAGAAGAGAACATGAATCGTGAGTAAAGGATTTCATGGATATACTAGATATGTTCAGTGGGATACTATTTGACATGCCATGAGAGATAATTTGGAATTATATGAATAGGATTTTCGAGTGGGTTATATTATACTCGTGAGAGAGGAAGGTTCTCTAGGGGTGCAAACAAGAATAGAATTCTTTGCAAGAAGGTTATCCCATGCCTTAGGTGAGACCTGATCCCATAGTGAGATATTTTGCATGGACATAAAATCATAGTCCTTGAGTAACACAATGAACATTGTATGGGTTTCCTTGTATAAACTCAAGGTGTTGGGTTATATAGGATGTTTCCATTATAACCCTTAGGATTCTGATATGATTGCCAAGAATAGGCACGAGACTCCACCTTGGATTTGATGGTCTGTTTGGATTGCATTGATTCATTGTTCACTGATTAGAGCTAATTCATTATTATTATTATTGTTTGATCATTCCTGTGTACTTTTTATACTACTACCTTGCATATTAGTACCCATATATTGATATACAAAGTGATACCTCATGATAAAGCATCATCTTGAGGTATTCCTTGTTTACTTGTTCTTGTGTATATATATATTCTTCCCTAAATACGTAACCTATTCAGGTTTCTAGAATAGGACAAAGCAGGTGGTATGTGAAGGGTGTCTTCCTAGGAACTTAGACCTAGGTTTACTTTTTATTTTTTTGTTTCACTGTAATTATAATATCTAGAACACTGTTATCTATTTACATCATGAAAAGTAGTGGTCTAGACACCATTAGTGCTAGAATATTGAGATTTATATATCAATCCCGACCCAGGCACTATTTGGTACCCGAGTATACTTAATGATCACATGTAAGGATAAAGGGAAGTGGGCTGCTTCAAATACTTGATTGTTTTAATATTTTGGATGGAGTTTTTACGAAATAAGACTAAGCCTATGCTGGAGATGTTGACTATTAGTTTTTGGTCTTTTGTAGTTTTTGATAGCACAAAACATATGATTGTGCCCATGTACCCATGTGCGTCTCTTTTTGTATAACATCATGGCATTTCCATCATTATTATATCTATTAGTATTATTCATCTTAATCCATTTGTTTGTTTATATTACACTACTTATTTATTTTACCTATACTGTCATATATTGTTCTTATTGCTTTATCTATTTAGTTTATATATTTTTATCATTGTGTTATACCTAATCCTTGGATGGAATAGTCTCCCCACGGACACACCTAAGGCTCTCTATACTATTCGTAAGCCTATGGACTTCAAGGGGATGTGCTTGAGGTTATGTGGACCACCATCTCAAGGCTCGATTTAGTGGAACTCAGGGTGGGATGCTACAAAAATTATCATAAACTATCCATATAAATAATAAGGATAATATCAATCCAATATATACTTATTGGAGTAATAATAAATGGTTGGTGTCATTGATGAATATAAATATCATAAAATATATTTAAAAACATTATTGAGGAGGATTTCTTATTCATTTTGAAAAAAACTTTTTAAAACAAAAAGTTCAAAATGAATTTTGAAAATAATTTACTTTGAAAATAATTTTCCTTGAAAATAATATTTTATACATATAAATTAAGTTATAAAACATTGAGTGTTCATGACGCTAGTAAATTCCATACTTGCTAGGTATGTTAAAACAAAGACCCCTTTCACATTTCTTTGAAATCCAAACTGTCCTAGTATTGAAAATGAAATGAATATTCCTTTTAATATTTTTTATAAAAATTCACAATTGGTAAAAATTTCTTTAATAAATCATTTTAATAAGGTTAAAATATTTTTTAAATTTTATTTAGAAAACATGGTTATGGAATAAAAACATTTTTTCAACGAAGGGAGAATTGATGATTGATTTTTGTAAAAAATTATTATCAATTATTTTTAGTACCAAAGAGTTGAAAATGGTAATATTACTTGATAATATCTTGAATAATCATAGGATAAGAAAACTAAATGGGTTTATTAGACAATGATAAAATAATTCCCTTCAACTAAAATTCAAGAACAAACAATATCAATTAGAATTAGATTATAAAATAACCCCTTTCAAATATTATATCATTGATGTGATAATTAATAAATTTATTTATTATGTGTATCAAATGTAAATCAACATAAAAAATTTAGAATAAAACATTATATAATCATAATTAATTACACACATTATCATAGAATATCAAAAATGGTGAAGATGTAAGAAAACCTAGTGAAAATAAATTGATTTATGAAATTGTTTACCATTTTATATTTATTAGGACAAACCCACAAGAATTAATTATTTCAAATTGAATCATAAAATAACTTTAATTATTAAGGAATCATGATATTACATGTCAAAGGGACATTATGTAAAATTGAGATGAAGTCCCTTACACGACACTTTATTTTGGCTGACTGTTAATTATCCTTATATATAGTGGATTTAAATATGATATTAACTTATAAGGGAACCATATTAAAATTTATAATACCATATAAAATCCTTTTATATTATATTATCATCTATGTTTTAATATTATTTCCTTATTTTCATTATTTGGGGTGTTATGTTTTCTCATGCATGTTTTGTTATAAAAGATCCGGTTCTTGGGTATATTATATTGTTCCCTAATATTTAGAATAATAATAAAAAAAAATTACATATTTAATATAAATTATAGCTTTAATATCCATAATTAATGATGGTTTTGGGAAATTGAATACATTACGATCATTGAGACAGTAGGACATACATACACATGAGTAGTGTTTCCATTTTCCAATGATCATTGTGAAAAGAAGGTATGTAATATTTTATCTTCAATAAATGATCATAATATCATATATATGATATTATTTATAAAAATATTCTTATATATATCATTAATTTGGTGTGGTGATGAAAATAGAGTCACATCACTTTCTGAATGTGGTAGTCGACATGTACACAAATGATTTTATCATTTATCAGTGTAAGAAATAAATTGATATTTTCTAAGAATTATAAATATTTAATTAATATAATAATTACGTAATTTATAATATATATATATATATATTAAATTTATCCTTATTACCTTTTATGCATTGAGTTTGTAAAAAACTAATCACATCTCTTCACGAGGCGATAGTCCAACATACACACAAGCGATGTTATAGTATCTCCAACATAAGGGAATTTTAAAAAGGTTTATAGAATATAACTACTCTATAGGTGTGTAGGTGTTATATATAATATATATATAAATTATATCCATCATAATTCCAAACTGTGAGAGGTTGTAATGAAAAAATGAATGACAATGGTTTGCGAGGCGGTAATCTATTGTACAAATGAATGATTATTTCATAAACCATTTGATGAAATTGGATATGGTTTTAGATCAAACCATTAACATAACAAAATGTATGTATATTTAAGATAGTGGGGTTATTATATCATCATGGTTTAATAAGAATTTGATGATTATGATGAAGAATAAAAATAAATACACTTGCTGAAGAAGCCAACCTCTTATTCTGGTAACCTCCTTAGGTTCTCACCAAAATCATCCTAGGTTTTATTTCTACCAAAATTAAGGATTATAGGATTATGGAGAATTTGTTAATTTTTATGTTTAGTTCATGGATGAACCAAAATGGTTTTACAGTGTGGATTAGAGAGGAGAGTCGATGACATTTTATAAGTGAGGTGAGTGACAGACATATAATTTTCAAAAAGAGAAAGTTGTACCCATGATTTTCACATGAAAAATTTAAAATTATAGTATTATAGAGAATTATAAATTATTATGTATAAATATGTCCATAAAATATATTTTAGATAATATTTTATGTCATTTTAACCATTATCTTTTCAGTTTACCCTCTAGTAAATCCATTTTTACTATAACTGAAGTTAATAATTCTACTATTTTCTATATTAATTTTGGAAATAAAAGTAAGGTTTCCATATTATATAATATAAATTATGATAATTAAAAACAAGGAATATATTTTTGAAAAATACATACACATAAGTGGAAAATATTAATTTATTATTAAACCCACATATGCGACGAGAAAGTGGGGTCTTAAAGAGAAAATGTTTATATGATTATAACGTTTTTATATAAAATTTAATATGAAAATGATTCAAAGGACAAAAATAGGTTTAATATATATATAGTAGAACTAATTTTTACTAAAAACCCATTTATAAATATAATTTTACACTATAAAAAATTTAAATAAAATGGTAGTTTTCACTTTAAATTCTGTATTTTTTACTATTCATTGAAAAATTAAATATTTTAGAAAAAAACAAAACATTCATCCTAGGATAATTTCGATATGTTGATTACAAAAAAATATGTCTATTTTGTAAAATAAACTTTCTCATTGTGTAAAAAAATAATTTTAAATTATGTGTACAAATCAAAATTAAACAATCTTTTAGAAAAAAACAATATTTTAGATAATAATTATTTTCCTTTAAAATGATTCTTATTTTATTTATAATCAATAGATAAACCTAATTTTAATAATTTAGTTAGTATTATTCATACCCTCTAATTTAACATTAAATTTATAATGTTATACTAAATTATGGATTAATTCAACTCAAGGTTGTGTGTTCCACAAGCTATCGAAGAGATTAAATTTAATTTTAAAAAATATTTCCTAAAGTCTCGAGTGTTATATTTTATTATAATATATGTGTTTCATGACATACATTCTATCAGAAAAAGTGTTTTTATTTTAAAATCACTGTGTTTTATAATAATAATGATCCAAAAATCTAATGGAGACATCTCCACACCCTGAGGTAAAAAGGGGATTATAGTCCAAGATAATTATCTTTGGAAACCCATGAAACCACATTACCTTATATAGATAATACCTCAACATAAATTCCATTAAGATCAACATGTTAATTTATAAGAAGTGATATATATTTTTTTAGGCAGTCTGAGATCACCCAAATAGTATCACAACCCCTTGATATTTGGGAAAACTAGTGAAGAAGTCCATTGAGATGTCCTCCCACATCCACTGGGGAATATCATGTTGCTAAAGAAAACCAACAGGATTAAAATTCTAGATCTTCACATTATAGAAAAACAAACACGGAGAGATGAACTCTAAAAACAAGCTATTTATACTGAATCACTAAAACTAGCCTCTCTATTCATTGTACATCTCCACCACACTAGGATATATAACTAAGGAAGAACTGTGGAACTCACATAAAACCATATCACACTTCACAAAAGGAATGAAAATCTTTCCCTAAAATAATACTTTATATTTACCATCCTTAGACCATACCTTAAGGGAATCACCATAAATAACTTGATCATGACAAACAACCTTCGTGGAGTCCCCCAACCATGACTCCTCCACCTACTGTACAAAAGATGAAGGCGCCGTTATCTTTTAAAGACATCATACTCCATAAAATACTCTAATATAAAGGAACAATGCAAATAGATCTTATATTACTCTAGGATAGTATTTAGATTCTTTAAAAACACAACCACACAACTTACTACTCAATGAATCTACCACAATAATCCCTTCAATAGGTGTATATGAAATAAGGAATCTACAATCCAATGACAATTTCACATTGTTAGTCCCACCTTTGGAAACATAATACCCCTACTAGGTCAATAGTGAAGAGAGGTAGATAATTACCACCAAATACCACCTCTAATAAGATACATATTATCTACTATCATCAATAGTTTATAATCTATACACTGGGAGGCATTACACTCAATATAAAATTTAAGGGATAATAGATAAGGAATAAACTCCACCAATCAATTCTAGGCATAAATAATAATAAATCCCAATAAATGATATGTAATGTAATACTAATGAGAATAAATTATTTTAAAATACTACAAATAACACCTAGGATGCAACCCTAAATTCCAGAAACTCCTGAGAAAATCCTTCAACATAGTAACACCCAGCTAGATCACCTACTATCTCTTATGAACCTAAAATATTTTTACATATATTGGATGAGAATAACATATATTCTAGTAGGATCCTCTCCAAAATGTATCGTAGAAAATTTGTATGAAGAAAACTAAATCCTACTAAATAAATAAATGAAACCAACTCATCAACTAAATAGGTAAAACTATTTCTCATCATCACCATCACTCACTCACAAAGTAACTCATAATATGAAATCATTATTTATCAAAAAATATATATAAATTAATGTTTACCACTTGTAATTACCTACTATTTTATCTATCTCATGCCTCAACAACTCGCATCCTATGTTCATCCCTCCCATAAGTCATCCATCCCAAATTCTAGGAAACTACATCATAACCCATATCATATATAGAACATCACATCTACATCCTCTTCATTATAACCATGTATAATTTCAACAATCCACCACAAAATTTTTATATGACTTATTCATTAAGCCATCATAGTTCATGCATGTACATCTGTAAGAAACCATAATCACTATAGCCAAAATAAAATTATGTTCTATACCTGAACCCATTACAACCCACACATAAATGGACAATAAAACAAAGAGAAATAATATCTCGAGGGAGTATATACCATATACTTTAATCTTTAATATCCTGGGTATTCCTACTTATGATATTAGAACTGATGGAAGAGAATGTGAGGGGGAGATGTCAAGCATATGTTCCCTTTTACAACTTGTATATTGAGGAAAACAACCTTGAAAAAATTTGGGGGTAATTTTCTATCCCAGCTTGAGTGATAAAGTTTTTGAAACTAGAAAATATAAGAATATATAATTTATAAACACATTAAGGGAACTTATATAAACTTATAATCATCCATTGCTATCATCAAACAAGAAACCAGACTACTGCTAAAATGTTATAGATCTCAAAATGTATACATGCATCGAGGTTCATTGTTAAACGTTTAATTTAAATTCTATTTACTAATTTAAAAAATCTTGATATTTAAATTAACCCATCATCAACCCAGTTTAACCAATTAAATTTTATTAATATTCATAATTTATTCAAGAAATCTGGGACTCATCTTAAGATACCACAATAAATACAAATTTATTATGCATCAATCCAAACTATGTCAAGAAGTTAGAAATTATAACAATAAAAAATCCATTAAAACCCCATCACTAGATAAAACCAAGAATATTATAAATGATAATTCTCATGTCTCAAATCATTATGAGCACCTTAGTGACCTTCCCAATGCCATTATGCACAGTAAGTTCCATCCCACCATCATTTACATCATCTAAAATTGTAGCCCCAACAATATAGACCATTTCTCATCAAATAATATCCACACCAAGTTCACATAAAGTCAAAATATGGATATATCATCTATGATCATGCGTAAATAATAAACTACTTTATCATAAAAAATTACAAGGGAACCTAATCCCATAACACCAAGGAATACAAGCCCTTTTCAAATAAAAATGGTCTTTATCAACACTAATGAATTATTATTTAGAAAAAAACTTTTTCATTACCATCTTGTATTAACCACTTAAATATGAATAATTTTTCATAACAACAACCCATAATTACATTCTCTATTAATTTATAAGAAATAAAAATAAAAATACATCAACCATTATTTCTACATTTCATCAATTAGAACTTGATCATAACCATTTAGTTTTTAAAATTTATTGAATATGAATATAATATTTCAACCACATTATTAAAGTGAAAAATATTCTATTAAAATAAATAAAATTGTTAACCAATATTAATCATTTCAAGATGTATGGATAACCCATTATATTTTCAGTATTTCTTATGATTATGGATTTTATTTATTTATTCATTTTTAAACACATGAAGTAATTCCAGTAAGAAAGAAAGTACATTGCATGATTATCATACCACAATATTTGGAAACTATGAATAAAATAATAATAATTTCATGTGATAATTCTCCCATATCAATTATTTTAATTTCCATTATTACAAAATAATTATAATACTGTACGTCCAATCTCTTTCAAGAAAATAATAATAACTTCTTGTGATTTCTAGATTTTGAATTAATAATATTGTGTTTGATCTCTAGATTGTTATCTTGTTTTGTTTGATTTCATATATTTAATCAAAGTAAGATAATGCATTCCTTTGCACACTTTAATAAAATAAAATAGAATATACAAATCCCCTACCCAGAAAGAAGCTTCACATGATTTCACTGCACCAAAACCAGGAGAGAGAGAGAGATAGAGAGAGAGAGAATATATATATATATATATATATATATGATAATGACTTTGGGAATCATAGGAATGAACTCAAAAAAGGAGATTTTTTCAACTCAAAATTCAAGGATTGTATCATCCAGACAGGAAGGAAAATCATGAAAACAAAAATTAGAGAGAAACAATGGTGTTAGAATAATAAAGATAGTGTTTTTTTGTATTTTAAAAATTATAGTCAAATATCTCTATATTAATTATAGTCTTGATTAAATTCACTTACATAACCAATTTAATCTCCCATAAATTTTTGTATGTCAAAATATATTCTCCAATATTTATAGTAGATTTTAAATCCACTCATTCTAATTATATTTCTCTTATATTTATGTCATATTTCAAATAATGGAAAAAGTAGGGATTTTTTAAATAAAAATAGTTACTTTTACTTATAAGGTGTTCTCTATGAAAGTGTAGACTTGAATGAACATTACATTAGAATTAGAATATGTTGGGACTGTTAAGTTAATATCAAATTACCCTTCTATAAGATAATATATCTTTATGTAGTGAATGAAAAATTTATATTATCTTGAACAAATCTCAGATCCAAATTCACAAAGAAATATAATGACCTTTACATGAGTTGGATACCTTTATGTTTCACCCAAAACCCTGGATTACCATTACATAGAGTAGGAAAATGGGGTTATGTAATGGTAAATTGGTTTACCACTATACATGGATGAGATCTAGTGCATGGGTAATTTTTTTAATATTTTTAACTGAATAAAATTATAAATAATTATGAAAAGAGACCTCGAGCACTCTCTTAACACCTCAAATAATTAGGAATACACAAAGGGAAGGATTTTAAAATTTGGACCCTTACATAAGATACCTCTTAAATAATTATCATCCCCAAGAATTAAAAAAACAGGAACTATGGGGAGGGAAATAAAATCATCACATCATGAGATACCTCTAAAGTTTCTTTCCACAACAACAACACAACCACATATCAAAAAAATAAGACGAATCATCTTTAATCATCTCACAAATCAATAATATTCAATTACATAATCTATTAGAAAAAAAATCAAACATAAAAATACATAGGATTATGAGTTCACATATGTGACTCCTGCTCCAAAGTGATATCCTCAAAGACATTGTGTCATAATAGAAAAATAAGTAATGGAATAACACACCCTCAAAACACCTTCTCCCGGTGGTCTTGAATACCAACATTTTATTCCTATATGTTCTAACCATCTTTAATATCTATCATTCCAAAAAAAAGCATGGGGATCATCATGAAGATACATGAAATGATTTGAAACCTAGAAGAAGTAGTGAATCCAAATTATTTACAGGGAATGTTCTCACCAAAAAACCAAAAATACAATACACCCAAACACCTCGAAAGTTCCAACAAAATAAGAAGAGATTTTACACCTTTTGCCAAACCTTCACATCGCATGATAAGGATAAACCTTCAAGAACACATGATATCTAATATCAAATACAAGATGCATATTCTTATGATCCACATATAACATGGGATAATCATGTTCTTCTTTCATTCATCGATGGATCACCTTACCATATATATATATCATGTTTTTCACAAATTTTGGTCCAATAACAGCTGATTATCTAACCTTGATCTATCACAAAAGAGATCAGAATGTTCAGTCATATTATTCTATGAACAGATCCATAACAATGGAATAATAATAAAATTAATTTAATCAAAATCCTCCAAGGGTAGGTACCTTATCAATGAACCTCTAAAATCTAGAATTTGTGTGCACAACATGCCTTTTAGATTTTGATTTGTCCACTTTATCTGATCTACCATCTATTGAGGAAAAGTGGTTCTAAGTCATAATTGAGATCTAAAAGCATGCTGGATACCTATATACACCCTAGAGGTAAAAATGGATCATAATTAGTGATGATCATCTTTTGAACCCCAAGAGTTCTCACCACCTCCTCAGGATGCTACCTCAACATAACCTTAACCAAGCATAACTCTATTATTTCTAAAAAGTGATTTCACTTCATCAATCTATTTGTGATCACCCAAACATTTTCGTAACCACCCTAAGCTCTAGAAATACTAATGATGAATTCCATTGTGATGTCCTCCCATATCTACTAGGGAAAATCAACTGGATGAATTAACCAATAAGAACCCAATGTTTATCCATCGCCCACAAGAAAACGAAAAATCAAGAGATAAAATATGCAATTGACCTCTATATACACGTTCACAAAAAAGACCTCTCAGAGAATGATACATCTTTACCACACTATGATATTCTACTAAAGGAGAACTATAGACCTCATGGAGAACCAAATCACACAACACTGAAGGAATGGAAAGGTTTCCCTAATACAACACATGATGATGACATCCTAAGATTGTCCCTAAAGAGATTTGGAAAAAAATAAATCATTCACACCAATCCTTTTCCTTATAATCCCTTAGTTGGGTCTCCAATACCAACTATACCAAATAAGATTTAATCTTCATATGATAACCAAATCCTCCACCACCAACTTATCTTATATTAACGTGTAATGCAACAATCTCTTTTATAACTCTCCAAGATTATCTAGACTCAAAAAAACACCACTATATGAATTCCTACTGAAGGAAATTGCAACAACATTACTTTTACTTGGTGTATTAGAAATCTAAAATTCATGATCCTATAAGTATTTCAAAATTTCATGACCTCCTCCCCCAAACTAGTACTATCGTAGCCTAACAATGAAGAGAGGGAGATAATGACCCCCGAAGCATACCTTCAACAGGAAACGAGTTGTCCAGTATCACCAGAGGTATATAATCCATAAAATTTTAGGCAATTCCCTTAATATGAAATTTAATGAATAATAGATAAGATGAAAAATACACTAATCAACACCATGTACAAAAAAAGCAATCCCAATATATGATATGTAATGTTATACAAAACTGAAAAATGAAAAGGAAAACAATGCACCCAGCACCATGGCAGTGAGCACAGACTCTAGAAATACTTGAACAACTATTATAATCCAGTAACACCTATCTCAATCACCAACTAGCTCATGTGGACCTAAAAATTAGTTTATTTATATATGGGTTGAGTATAAAATGTACACTTAGTAGGATCCTCCCCAAAACCTCTAATGAAAAAACGGGGAAGTAGAATACAAAAGACTAGTGAATAAACAAATGATACCAACTCATAACCTGAATAGGTAAATATGTTTACCATCCCCAAAAAAGATCACTCACCAACCTCCTCACTAGTCTATCACTCTCATGCCCTAATGGATCATGTCATGTTCTGATACCTCCCATACAACATCCAACCAAATTCTCAGGAAACCACATCAAGACATGTATTTTATATAGAACATCTCATCCACACCCTCATCAATATAACTACGTATAATTTCAAGAATCTTCCATGAATTATTTATTAACATTATTCCTTAATCTATTAATTCCCATGAGAATAAAAATATAGAAACCAATACTCACTATATTCGAAATGAAATTTTGTGCTACACATTAATCCATCATAACCCACACATGAATATAGAGTAAATATAAGAACCATCATAGAGTGAAATAGTCCATACCTTATTCTTTAAGTCATCACATGCCAGTTATGAAAACATATGATACTTAAATTGAGGGGAGAGTGGGGAAGAGAGAGAATCAAGCCATCTGTTCCCTTTCCAACTTGTATATTGAGGGAAATCCCCACACAAAAAAACATTTGGGTGTCAATTCCACATTGGATCAGGTGGAGAATCATATGAAATAATAATGTATTAGAACACATCACACAAAACCCCACAAAGGTAAAATACCTTACTTTAGACTCATCAAGATCTATCCTTAAAAAAGACACCCAGCTTCCACTCCTATAGTATAGATCTCAACTTGATTAGGTGATTAATGGTTCATTATTAGTAAGTTCATTTCCATTCCGTTTATTAGTCCAGAAACTAAAAATATTTCATTAAACCATTTCAATATAAGTATATCAAATTAAATTTTATTAATATTTATAATCTCTATAGGTACTCTAGGACTCATTCTAAATGACTACAATAATGATTTAATTTTCATCCATATATCTAATTCACATCAAGCAGTTGGGAACCATAATAATAAAATATTTGGAAAGCGGCAATAAAACAAAACCACCAAGTATATAATAAATGAGAAATCATAGTTTTCAACTAATTATTACCACCCCAGTTTCCTCCCAACACAATTGCGCACAATATGATCCATACCATCATCACCGACAACATACAATACTATATCCCCAAGAAATCCAACAAATATATTCTCAAAACCATGGAAATAAAAGTTTCACATGAAGTCACAATAATGTTCTATCATCCTTGAGAATTAATACATAATAATTGTGTTCTCATAACACAATTCCAAGGGAAAATAAGTCCACAACACCAAATCATACAATTTTTTATCAAACAAGAAATCAATAGCTCTACCCCAAAATATAATTTTTATAAATAACTGGTTCATTACTATTTTGGATTAACTGATTCATTATGCACTGGTTTTCACAATAACAAAACATAATTATGACAACAGTTAACATCCAAGAATTAACAATGAACATTATTAAAACATTACTTCCATATCATATCAATTTCATATTTTATAATAAAAATTTATTTGAAAACATTCACTAAATTGGAATATTATATTTAAACCAAGCTGTTACATCAATAAATATTATAATAAAATGTAAAAGAACTACTAAATCATATTTAAAATTTCATGAATGAAGTATAATCCAATATATTTTCAATATTTATTATTATTTAAACTTTATATTTTTTCCATTTTTAAACACTTGTGATAATGCTATGAAGCAATTAAGAACATAACATAATTAACATACCACAAAATCTAGAAAATACTAATAAAATAATAATAATTACATGCAATAATTCTCTAACTCAATTATTTTAATTTCCATTATTAATGAATAATGTTAATATTACATGTGATAAATATTCCATGAAAATAATATTAACCAATAATAATTTCAAGGTTTTTAAATAATAATAAAATTTGAGATATAAATATTCTTACATTGTTTAGTTTGATTCCTTCTATTTCATTAATGAATGATAAAACATTATTTAAGGGACTTGCATATAAAAAAAGAGAATAATAGATTCCACTACCTAAAAAGAAGATTCCCACAATTTCACTACACCAATATTAGAGGGAGGGGGAAATGATAATAAGCCTAGAAATAGCTGGGAGGAACTCAAATGATCATAGTAAACACTCTAAATATGAAACGAAAGGATTTAGTTATCCATGATGAAGGTAATTTTAAAAAAATTATAGTGTGATAGTTCACTAGTTTTGGAATAATAAAGATAGTGTTTCTTTAGGTATTTCCAAAATCATAGTCAAAGAATTATATTTAATTCATATTAATCATAGTCCTGATTTAATTCCCTGGCATAACCCAATTAATCTTTCCTAAATTTTAACAAGTCAAAATATATCCCTTAATCTTCATAATATATTTTAAATCTACTCATTTTTATAATAAATCTAGTTTATTTACCTTGTAGGTCGAATTAGGGTAGATTTATGGTTTTTATGTATAAAAATAGTTACTTTTACATGTAAGGAATTCTCTATGCAGGGGTTGACTCATGTGAAATTTACACAAGTAATGAAATCTATTCCGTCCCTTATGATAGAGTCATATTACACTTTCTTGAGACATGATACCATGATGTAGTGAATGAAAAACTAAGATTACCCATACACAACCTCAGAGCTACCATTATATATAAATTTGATTGATATTATATGATCTAACTAAATTTATTTTGAAACCATAACCATGGATTAACATTACATAGAGTAGGGAAAATGGGTTGCGTAAAGGTAAACATGTTTACCATTAATTATTGATGGGGTATTATGTAAGGCTAAAATAATTTTAAAAAAATTAAATTTTTACAAAATAAATATATAAATAATTTATAATATAGGCCTTGAGAACTCTCTTGACACCTCCATGCCTTGGCAAAACACAAAGGGATGGATTTGAAAATCTAGGTTGTTACGCTTATTTTTTTAGAATTGGTTGAACCACGTAGGGTCAAGTGTTATGGTGTACTAATTAGCATATGGAGACCAACCACACAAGCTTGTATGTAGTTGTTTTCTACTGTTATTTTTTTTCTATATTTAAATATTTGAGATGGAAATAATTAGTGGAATTTAGTGAGACCCTACCGAGATTTATCTCTCATACCCTGTATGGGAACCCTAGTGTGCGTGTAGGCCATTTCCTTGGACTTCAAGTCACATGATAATTTGTTATATAGATAAGAATAAATGTTTTTGAAAATGGGGTTGGGGTGAGGCTCAAGGTTGAAGTGGATACTCCATGTACTTTATTTCATTTTTTATGTGTATATGTGATCCAATCAATGGAAAATATATTTTTGATGTACGAATGTGTGACCACATGATCGTTTTTTTCAACATAGATGTGTCTTTTTCTAAATACTATGATAATCATTTTTCATGATCTTTAGTTATTTTATTAATATTATTGGCCCGTATACTGAGAATATAGTCTCCCCAATGTTATCAAAAACCCTCACCATTTGGCAGTAACCTCTGGTGTATGGGGAGGCACACATGAGGCTATGAGAAACTCTAGATATAGTGCCACTCAAGATATTTTAATAGAGTCTTGAAAATATTATTCTTATATAAACCATATAAGTATTCATTCTTTTAAAATTTACAACCCATTCATCAAAATCCAAGTTATTATCTTTTATTGAATGATTTAATGGAGTTACTCCTCTGAATATTTTGTATATTCTTTCTTCTACCTCCATGGATAGTAACACAATACTTTTCTTTAATAATAAATTTGATTCAAATTAAACCCAATGAATCATATAAAAATAAAAAATACATATAATTAATGGAAAACCATATCTTTTTTCCACTATCCACTATGTGGAGTTTCTTAGTTTCAATAATTGTCACTTGGATTCGTTAAAAATATCACACAATTCAAAAGTAATAATTATATATTTATCTTATTCTTATCAACATGCCTCAACTATTGTATCTAACATATTATAAACAATAACATGTTTCTGTTTCCCATGTTAATGTTTTAAACATTTTTCTTCAACAAGAAAACATCTATAAAATGTTAACTAAATTGCATTGATACTTTATATCACTACTAAAGCCATGAATTGTGTTCATGATTTGTTATTAACAACATGTTGACCAATGTAAACACCAATAAATAAAAAACATTAAAACATAAAATGTTTATGAACATAAAAACATGAGAGTAAATTTAAATTAATCTGAACACCTCATAAAATAATAATAGAGTATTTTATTCTATGGTATGGTTTTTTATATATGATATCCAATTGTCATACCCCAGATTTGTCTTCACTTCAATCCAAATCCAATAATTTATATATAATTTTCCACATGAGAACTATCATTTTAGACCAATGTTATGTTTATATTTTGATTGAGATTTTGGTTGACAATAGAAGACAACATAATAATACCATGCCATCAAAGTTACAAAAACATACCTAAATGCACCAAAAACTTTTTTTAAAAACATATTGCAATAAAACCACTAAAAATTCACAATTTATTCTTCATTAAAACACAATATCTCAATATGATAAAATTAAAAATAAAACCAAATTTTTATATAAATTAAAGTTATCTAGTAATATATTAGAATAAGAAAAGTAACATAACCACATGGCCAAAATCAACAAAAGGGGTATGTGATGAAAATATAGATCAAGATAAGTCATGAAGTGACACAATTATGAAAAGGATTGGCACATTATTTGAGAGGGTTAGAAGTTAATAGCGGTAAAATAGATCATCAAGGTAAATATCAATCAAATAATCTCATAGTTTTCAATGACGATGGTGTTATAGTTTATGAAGAAAATCATGTCAATATTATATATCCCAATTCAACATGGTATATCAATTAATATACCTCATAAATGTAATTATATAAAAATATTTATTCTTATCTTATAATCTACGAAAATTAAAACAGGTGATGGGGAGAAATGATGGTTCATCTAAAATAATTTGTACTTTTAGTATGTTATAGAGACTGATATTAGATTCTTCCCATTGTTGTATGATATTTCTGAGACCTATAAATATAAATGCAGGTAGATTGTGAAAATTTTATTTATTTTATTATAGAGGATACAATGTTATTTTTTCAAGAATTCAATTCAAAATTTTGATCACAACATTTGATTTTGGATGTAGAGTTTACCCTTCTTCTGATTTTTCTATTCTTTTCAAAATGTTTATAAATTTTATGAATTCATAGTTGTTTAATAATGATTTATATTAAATTAATTATTTATGAAATTAATTATGGGGGATTATTTTTAAATAATTTTCTATTTTCATGTGATATATTTTAAGATGTGAAGATGACGTGTAAATGTTATAGGAAGTAGAGATTGATATTTTTATAAATTTTATGTAAAGTAATAGAGTTTTAATTGGATAATAGAGTGAGGTTATTGAATGATAAATTGATGTGTAAATTAATGGAGGGAGTTATTTAATGGAATTATGATGGGAAATTTAGTGGATTGATTATTAGTAACTTAATCCACCACCTAGAACATTTCACCCTATTCTATCTATTATTTTATAATCTATATTATAATGTAATATGACCTATTTAGCATTGGAATGTTTTTGTTAAAACTTGTATTATGAATAATAGAAATAAATAAACAATTGGTGGTGATCATTAAAGGAATAAAATTTTCACTCATTAGGGAATTGAGGTAAGTGAATCTAGACCTTCGATCCTTTTGACTTTTTGATAATAAAAGAATTTTTATTTTTACTTAATAGGGAAATAGATAAAAATAACATTGAAAAATATAATAAAAATAATTAAAAGTGGTTAATTCACAATTTTTTGTATCAATTAATATTGAATGGATTGTAAAAATGTTAAAATTCAAGAACTGGATTGTAATAAATGATGAATTGGTAAATTTATAATGCTATTAAATTTTTTGAATATATTTATGAAAACCTACAATACCGAATCTCTGCTCCATGTATTCCTATGATGGGTTCAATGTTAATTTTTTTTTCTTGTTGATATATGATTTAATGTATAAATTCACATTATTAAATTATGGATAAAAATTATATAATTGTTAGGATTGTATTTAATACAGTTGGAAATGATGATTTAGAAGGTTTAGATTCGGTTGTTCCAAAATGGCATAGAGTCATGCGACACATTGGAAAAGTGGGTTACAAAGATGGTGATAAAAGGGTGTGGAGTGGCATTGTGCTACATGGGTGGTGTAGAAATTACATGGGATCATTCAACACTGGTGCAAACCATACCGAATATAGCACAAAGATTGTGTAACTTTTTGATATTACTATATATTTACCTCAACATTGATGTTGTTGTTTGGACTAGCTAAGAGGACGTATAGAATATATCATATATGTTAGTATGAGATTTGATTTGGTGTAATTTCTATTTTTTAGTTACTAATGATGCTAATGTAATTTCTAGTATCTACTGGGTTGCAATACAATTTTTTTTGTAATGGGGTAGATTGATTATAGTGTAAATTCAATGTTATGATGTGATAGTGAATGTAAAATTAATATTTTTTATCATTCTAAATAATCAAAAACAATTTACAGATAGGTTATTTATGGTGATTTGGATTGACATGGATCTATTTATGGATGTAAAAATGATTGCGGTTATGGATATTGATCATATATGGATTGTGGTTCTTTTTGTAGTCCTTGATACGGATGTGGATGCATGATGGGATATTTATATTGGTAGTGTGAGGGATTCAAATAAAAAATAATTAACAACAGTGTTTCTAATTAATTAGTAGTGCTATATCAGTTAAGTTATTGATGATGTTATTGCTTAATTACCAAAATTAAACCTAGGTAATTAAAAATAGTTCTACAATATTTAATGTACATGGTACTTACTATGTATATAATGAAAGTGATTTATAGTAATTATCTTAAGTGTTAGGTTATTATCCATATAATTTCCCAATTCTTCCTTTAAGTAGATAAGAATAGTTTATAGTGGTGAAAATCAAGGTAAATTACAATAGTGATAATTCTTATTAGTTATGAAATTTATGCTACATAATGATGAGCTATGAGATTATATTTATTGGAGATTAACATGATGAGAATTGAGTTCATAACATGTATGTTAATGTTATTGGAGCAGCGATGCACACTCATCATTCAATATTCTAACACCACCTATGATTTATGTCTAGGTGAGACTAACATATAATGTAAGATGTAGGCTACTAGAAGTCCAGCTAGTAAATTTTTTTCTAGCCCTCTCCCATGATCAGATTTCGGATTTATCGACAAGACGTTTTATGTCGGGAGTTATGGTGAGATAGTTGGTGGGAGATGGTATACAGGGGGTCCTTGTCAATGTTGTAGATATTTCATGGTGTGAGGTATATGTATATTCATATTATCAGGTGTTTGGTTAGGGTTTTTGTAGTGAGAAATCAGTAGACCATAGAAATAATATCAGTGGTTATTCTATTTATCTCATCATCTCAAACATGTAATAGTATGCTCCATTCACCTTAATACTTTTTTTCTTATGGGGGGCCTACTAAATATATTATATATGCACACCTATTCTACATAAATTATTTTTTTTAAGATCAGTATGAGTGGGTTAGTGGTGATATTGGGGGTTGAAAAATTCACATCATGGAGATTTAAAGTTGTGTAATGACCCATGTGATTATAAGATGGTGATTTTTGAGAAAATTTTATTTTTTATTCATTGATAAAAGGGGATGTTTTAAATGGGTGTTATGAAATTAGTATCCAAGGATTTAATATTAAATAGACAATTATTATGCACGATTATGAGAGTTTTTTAGTGTCAGTGTATGAATGGAGTGGGTTTATGGTGGACCTATTATGTAAATTTAAAAATAGAATCCACTGAGTACCCGGAGTAGTACAATGGGTATCTGATGAAAACTTCAAGGTAAATACACCTTAGTTTCCCACCAGCAAGTTAGTGAGTATGCCCGGTGGATTATGTGGCACCGGGTGACCAGTATAGGTACTTGAAAATTGTGCACTTGTTTCTTATTTTATCTATAATTTTATACATAGTGTGGTAGATATAGTAGTGGTATTGTAGATGTGAAACTAGTCACTCAAATTGGGATTTCAGGCAATAGAATTAGGCCTAGGGGACACAAGGACTTTAGACCGTCAATGGTATTATGAACATAAGGAATTTGATCCACCATTAGGCCTTTAGGACATATGGACTTTTCACCACCATTTTTGGGTAGCAGGTGACATTGTAGGATCTGAACAAATGTCTCAACACAATATGATGATATTGATAGATAGCGACAAGTAGGCACCACACAGTGAGCCTCCCTAAAAGATGCATGCGAATACTATTGTCTATTAGCTAGCCCCCCATCCCCATGAATTTCAGATTTTGGATGGACGATTTACATAACAATGACTATAATGTAGTGTGGTAACTAAAATAATGTGGAATTGTAGGAATGCGATGTAGGGGAATTCCACAAAAGGCATCAATGGGTGGGTAGCTCAAAAGAGAAATTGGGTATCCTAGCACCTATTATCTGCCCTTTGACCGCAATATTGTAGTGGTTGGAGATGTACATTTTCATGTTTTTTCAAAGGGAATCAGAATTCATCAATTCATGATGGGGTGTGATGAAAACTTTTGAATGGTGGCATGTTCTAATGACTACTGGTAGGGGATGTGAAAAGGCATTTGACAGGTAACATAGCATGTTGTGTGTTTCTCCATTAGGCTTTCGAGCCACATGTTTGGACTTTGGGTGATGATAAGTAATGGGGCTTTGGGATATCTAAACACTTCTATAGATATAGATTTTCACAGTGCTATAAAATATATTGGTCATAAAAAAAATCACAGACAACCTATGCACTATTAAAAACATCAGGCCTTTATTAGTTCTAGAAAAGCAACTGATAAATGAACCCTTTATCAGGGCTAAAAAAGAACACTGATAAAGTGGGAATTTATTGTTTCTTACATTTTATAATTGATAAAGATACCCTATACTAGAATTTCCTCTTCAACAGATAAACAATATACTTTATCTGTGCTTCCTCTAGCGCTGATAAATGTTACCTTAGTCAATGTTTTCTGTAGTGATGATAATTGTTCCGTTTATTAATGCTTTCTATAGCACTGATAAAGGTTCCCATTATCAGTTACTTGTACAGAATTGATAAAGGGTCCTTTTATTAGTTCATTCCATAGCACTGATAATGGTTCCCTTTATCATTATATTCTATATCATAGATAAAGGTTCACTTTATTAGTGAATTCTCTAGCACTAAAAAAGGTCATATCTGCTACTAAATAGTTGCATCCCAACAACAGATATGAAACATCCCTATAAAAACAATCCCAATTAGAATCCATAAATTAAAATAGAAATTTAAAAAACACATTGGAATAAAAATATCACATTTCTCAATCATTACAATTCAAAATACACATATAAAATATTTACATTGATGTCATATTTACAATTAATTAAATAATTAAAACCAATATTCAAAATCAAAACTAATAGACATTTTCCAAAGATCAGAATCCATATAAAAAATTCTCCCTACAATATATCCAATGTTTATTTTATTAATAAAAAATAAAAAATAAAAAAATATAAAATTTTTATGTGAAGAATTATATTGTTAATTATTTTATATATTAATTATATTACAATTTAATCATGAGTCAGGTTTACGTACACTCAATTACTACACATCATAATTGAATTATGGATTATTTTATTATTTTTTGAATATAATATGCCCATTTTCTTAGTCTTGTCTTGGTTATATGTGTTTTAAAATAAAATGAAACATTTTTAGTGAAACACACACATCAAGTCAAATTTAACACATTTTTTGTCGGATTGATGTGAGGTCAACTCCTACACATCACAAATGAATTATTGATCATTTTCCCAATATTTAAAAGTAACATGATATCATTTTTCTTGGGTTTTTCTATATATGTAATGCTTTAAACTAAAATAAAACTTCTATATAGAAAACACGAAGTTCGAGTCATACCGACACCAACATGTGTCAGATTGATCTACGATCAATTACTATAGGTGAAAAATGAAATATGGGTCATTTTCCTAATTCTTGAAAACAATATAAGCCCATTATCTTGTTATTTTCCATGTGGTTCTCTTTTAAAACTAAAATATCACTTCCAAATTGAAAAAAATC
This sequence comes from Viscum album, assembly GCA_963277665.1. Classification (NCBI taxonomy): domain Eukaryota; kingdom Viridiplantae; phylum Streptophyta; class Magnoliopsida; order Santalales; family Viscaceae; genus Viscum; species Viscum album. The sequence goes on along the minus strand of OY728143.1, from coordinate 1,691,869,714 downwards.
ACATTGAGTCATGCCTGCCACATCATCACTCAAATTTATGTACAATTGATTTCTATACATCACAAATGGATTATGGATTTTTTTCCAAACAATTCAAAAATTATCCAATATCATTTTTTTAGTTTTCCCATTGTGATATGCATTTTAAACTAAAATGAAAATTTTATATTTAAAACATACAATTCAGGTCATAAAAACCACATCATGTTTCAGATATACATAAAGTCAATTCCTACACGTGACAAATGAATTATGGATTTTTTTTAATGTTGGAAAATAATTTGAGCTCATTTTTACTATTTTGGAAATGCGAGGTGAGTTTTAAAATAAAATGACACTTTTATATTGAGAACATACACTTTGAGTAATACTAACCACATCATGTGTCACATTTACAAACAGTTGAATCCTACACATGAAAAATAAATTATGAGTTGTTTTCAGAAATTATAAAAACAGTCCAACATAGTTTTCTTAATTTTGGCTATTGACACGTCTTTTAAACTAAAATGGAACTTCTTTTTTGAATGATTACACATTGAGTCATAAATATCTCATAATATATTATATTGATATATAGTTGATTCCTAAAAATCACAAATTAATTATAGATCATTTTCCTAACGTTTGAAAACAAACCAAGATATTTTTCTCATTTTAAGCTATATGATGCATTTTTTAAACTAAAATGGAACTTCTATATTGAAAAAACATTCTTCGAGCCATGAATTCCACCTTTTTCTGTCAGATTAACATATATAAGATTTCTATACATAAAAAAATGAATTATAGATTTTATTGTAATGTCTGAAAATAATACGAGCTCATTATCTTAGTTTTTTCTATTTGATATAGGTTTTAAAATAAAATGAGACTTTTATTTTGAAAACATGCCTATAAAGTAATATTATCCACATCATGTGTTAGATAAAAATGATTTCAATTACTACACATAAAAAATGAAATATGGATCACTATTCTAAATATGGAAAATAATCTAAGCCCATTTTATCAATTTTGGACTATTGATTCTTATTTTAACCCAAAATGATAGTATCATATTGAAAACATAGACATCATGTTATACTAACCACATCATCTGTCATATTTACCTGAGATCAATTTATAAACATCATAAATAAATTATTTATGTTTTTCCTAATTTTTGAAAATAATCTGAGATTTTTTGCTCAGTTTTGACTTTGTGATGCATATTTTAAAATAAAATGGAACTTCTATATTGAAGACATGCAATTCAATTCATACCTACCACATCATTAGTAAGATTGATATCCAGTCAATTCATATACATAGAAAATAAATTATGGATATTTTTCATATATTTTGAAATCGATCTGATCTCTTTTTCTCAAGTTTGGCTATGTGATTATTGTTTTAAACAAAAATGGAACTTCTATATTGAAACCATGAACAATGATTAATACCTGCAACATTATTTTTTAGATTTATATATTTTCAAATCATACATCTCACAAATTAATTATTGATCATTTTAATAATGTTTTTAAAAAACCTGAGCTTGTTTTCTCTATTTTGGCTATTCAATATGTGTATTAAACTGAAATATCAATTTTATAATGAAAACAATCACCTTGAGTCATACCAACCAAATAATATATTGAATTTACATACATTAACTTCATATATTTTAAAAATTAATTATCTATATTTTTAAAAAATGTTTGAAAATAATTTGAGCTTGTTCACTCCGTTTTGGCTATATGATACACATTTTAAACTAAAATGACACTTATATAATGAAAAATACATACTCTAATTAATTCTAACCACTTCCTGTATTGGATTAATAAATTGTAAATTCATACACATAAAAAAAGTTTTATGGATCATTTTCCTAATTTTTTTAAAAAATCCAAACTTGTTTTCTTAGTTTTGGCTCTGTTATAAAAGTTTTAAACCTAATTGATCTTTTAAATTGAATACACAATTCTTTGAGTCAAACCATCCACATCATCTATCATATTGATGTAAAATCAATTACTATTTATAAAAAATTAAATATGGATTATTTAACTATTGTTTGAAAAAAAATCCGAGCTCATTTTCATGGTTTTGGATATGTGATGTGTGTTTTAAACTAAAATGACACTTCTATATTGAAAACATGAACTTTGAGTCATAAAATACACTTCATCTATTAGATTGATTTATAGTAAATTCTTACATGTAAAAAAAGAATTATGGATTATTTTCCTAATGTTTGAAAACATTATGAACTCATTTACTCAGATTTAGCGATGTGGTACGAGTTTTAAACTAAAATGAAACATTTATATTGGAAACATGAAATTAGAGTTATACCGACCACATCATGTTTTGGATTGACATGTTTTAAATTCCTATATGTAAAAAATGAAATACAGAACACTCTACTATTGTTTTAAAACTATTTAATCTCATTTTCATGGTATTGGATATGAAATGTGTGTTTTAAATGAAAATGATACTTTTATATTAAAAGCATGCACTTTGAGTCATACCGTCCAAATCGTGTGTCGGGTTAATGTGAGATCAATTCCTATATGTCAGATATTAATTGTGGATAAATTTCTTAATGTTTTAACAAAATTTGAGCTTTTTGGATCATTTTGGGCTAATTGGCATGCGTTTAAAACTAAAATGGAACTTCTATTATGAAAAGACACACTCCGAGTCCTACCTACCACAACATTTGTCAGGTTGAAATTTGGTCAATTCTGGCACATAAAAATGGAATATGGATCATTTTACCATTGTTTGAAAACAATTTGATCTCTTTTTCCCAGTTTTGTCTATGTGGCATGTTTTTAACTAAAATGAAATTTTTATATTAAGACATGTACTTTGAGTCATACTAACCACATCATGTTTCGGATTGATGTATGGTCCATTTGTACACATTAAAAATTAATTATGAAGTCTTTTTCTAATGTTATAAATCAATCTGAGCTCGTTTTCTTGTTTTTTAGATATGTGAAATGTGTGTTAAACTAAAATGGAACTTCTATATTGAAATCACACACATGAAATCATATGAGCTACATCATATATCATATTGACATGTTGTTGATTACTACACAACACAAATAACTTATGGATAATTTTCTTAATGTATTAAAACATTCTATATGTGTTTGATCATTTTTTATTATCTGACATGTTTTTGGAGTTGAAATGTCAATTTTAAACCGAAAACATAAATTTGGAGTCATATTAGGAACACCATGTATCAGATTAAGTTAAAATTGATTCTTATATATCATAAATGTGTTATGGATCATTGTTCTAAAGTATCAAAAAAATATGAATGTATTTTCTCATTTTTATGCATGTGGGATGTTTTTTGAACTAATATATATATTTTAAACTGAGAGCATACACTTCGAGTCATACTGAACACATCATGCATTATATTTTGGTGTGTTTTATTCATACACATAAAAATGACTTATGGATAATTTTTATAATGTATCAAAACAATATGAATGTGTCTTATTAGTTTTTGAGTATGCCACGTGTGTTTTGAAAAAAATGCCAATTTAAAACTTTAAATATAGACTTTGAGATATACTAGACACATTATCTATGATATTGAGGTTCTATTGATTCCTACACATTAAAAATTAATTATGGATCAATTTACTAATGTATCAAAATAACTTGAATGTGCTTACTTGGATTTGAGTATGTGATTCCTGTTTTGAACTAAAATTTATATTATAAACTAAAAACATACACTTTGACTTATATCAGGCACACTATGTATTGGATTGAGGTGTGGCTAATTAATGCATGGATTATTCCTACACAATTCAAGATAATGGTCACAATAGATCTTTTGGAATGTTACACATTTCCTTCAACTATAGAAAAATACCATAAGAGGTGAGATCTTCCGTTTGAATTGTAGAGTATCTTTCAGCAATGAATTGATGAAAATTAGTTTGATCATATATTTTGTAGGTGAATACTTGTGATTGAATTCACATTTCAGGTAGCATGAAATTTCCTCTTCTATTTTAAAGGATCATGTTATCTCTTTTATGTATTGTTTCAAATATGTGAGTGAAAAGTATGAATTCTTAAAATAACTATGAAAAAAATAAAATTCTGTCTAATAAAAATGATAAGGAAATTAAATTAAAAACATTAGATTAATCATAAACAAATTAACTAAATAAGTATATGTGATTCATATTTTTATAATGAATGTACACATTATTGACCCATTTTCCAATCACCAATATTTCATCAATGACCTCAATTTCCAATCACTCATGTACTTGAGTTACTTCAAAAATGTTACTAGCTCATTAAGAATTCATTGAGCATAACTATATATTATACATATATTTGAGAAACTGGTGGAATATAATATATTATCATTACAATACTAATACATTATATCCCAAATGTATCTCTAAATTCATTACTCACACTTTATCACAGACATAATTTAAAATCCCCTAACATTGATGTCGAGAAACATTTTGTCACCATGAACTGTACCTACTCATATCTAAACTAATTTACTTCGTCTTTTGATAATGTAGATTGTTTAAAATCTCATTAGAAAATCACAAATACTGACAAACAAACTATTAATAATTTTTTTTAATGAAATTGTAATTACCTTTGAAAATTACCTATTTGGGGATGCTATTATTTTGATGGTATGTGATATCTTTCCTAAATTTTCAAAATTAAGATACAAAATCTATGTCGTTAACTTGTTTCAGAAGTTTCATAAACATTTACCAAAATAATGAAATTTTTTTTAAATGTCATTTTATAGTTAAATATTACAATATATATATTAATATATTTCAATTTGAATAAATCTATAAGCATATTATGTTTTTTCACCTACCTCATACCATGATTTAGCCTATATTAATATATTTCCACTTTATAACAAAATTCTCATTAAAATACCAAATAAAACATATAATTTTAATTTTATCTGTAAATTGTTCATCATAGTGAATTATAAATTAATAATATTCATCATGTGTGATCAATTTGATGGAAATCCATGCATTGGACCCCAAAAATCAACATTGGGGTATCCACACTGATTGCGATCAACATCCAGTTCTTCCTAAAAAACAAATAAGTAAAAAAACAAAAATTATATGGTTAAATTGTAAAATTTTAGGCATGAATTGTAGAAATTAAAAAGATTTTTTGTCTTGGATTTTCTTCTCGAAAACCTGGATTTGTTCATCTTTTCTCTTTTCAATTTATTTTAAATCCGGATAAATTTTTTCAAAAGAAATGATATTGGAATTAATTATTCCAAATCTTTCTTCATAGGTTTTTCTTTTTATATAGTACTAATATATAAACCTATGGAAAATATGATTATTTATTAAATGTAATGAACATAATAGATCATTTTTTTGATAGAATAATTATGAAATTTTACCTCATGTGTGAATTCACAATTGACAGTCCCAGACATTAAAACATAACAATCTCAATTTTTCTTTCTAGACCTACCACATATTTAATGGAATCTCCAAAAATTTATTCTTTTTGTTAAATATATGACATATTTCTATCTTTGAATGTGGTTTCTACATGAAATTACAATGTAAATATATGAGGTTGTGGAACAAGCGGGGAGATGGTAATCTTTGATAGTCCCTTTGTTTTATTGTATGATTCACTGGATTTTCTTGATCTGACCCTATGTTTCCCATTTGTTATTAAATTGTAATAAAATACCTAATTTAAAACATTATTTCATCAATTATTAGTGGTTTTTCATTTGAAAAAAATTATTAAGGACATACCTCATGTTTCCGTATAATATTATATGACCATGGTATGAAAGTTCCAACAACATTACCAATTGTTGTAATATCCAGATCAGCAAGTGGAATAGGAAACTCAACGATTAACTCATGATAATATTCAATCCCCAATCTCATGTGATATTTCTGGAGTTATTTTTTGTGTATCATGGATTTTGTGATATTATACATCGTACCCCTCACAACAAGGTTTTGTGTGGATGCTGATAGATATAAATCACATACAAATTCACCCTATAGAATATTAGTAATATACAGTTATTAGATGTTGTTTGATTTTCATTTAAGAGAAGGTTTAATGAAAAAAATTGATTACCTTGGGTAAGGTAGGCAGTTGAGGGGAATGTCTAGTCTCAAATATAGTGGGGTTATATTGATCTTAATGAAATAATCTTTGTTCCACTACAGGTTATCTTTAATCCTTTTACATATATTGATCCACCAAACTAGACAAGAAGATAATATGTTTCCAAGATTTTATATGTGCCTTCTATCCTTCCCTAGTCTCATATGTATCTCCTTGCATATTTGTCTTCATTAAATATGTTTAGGTGACATTCCTAAACCTACAACTCAAATTCAGCCATATTGTTCTACCTACTTCAAATCTAATGAATGCAGTTTTTCTTCAGGTACAGTCAATGCTAATTTTTATTTATAAACCGAATAAAAAATATACAAACATAAATAGATATTTCTCTGAAATATTTATTTAATCATAAAAAATACTATTTTGTAATACTTACACATTTCCCTATAATTATTTTTTGCTTTCAACAACTTTTTAAATGTAATCTTTTAAATGGTCCTCCTTCCGTAGAACATGGTGTAGAATAGAACTGGCTTCAAATTTTGATTAATCAATCTTAATTGAAAAAAAGGAACATATGTTGTCTCATATCACAAAAAACTTTTATTGTCAATTTAAAATATATAACATTTTTTTTTCACGTGAAGCATGACCCATCCTTTCTTTTTTATAGGGGTATATTTGTTTTTCTGCAAGTTATTTATTTTCATAACTCCATTATTATTTAATAAATTAACAATTTTGAATCAAATTGGATAAATTAAATAATTTCAAATAAGATATTATTGAATATATTGAACCTAAAATTATTTATCATCATGATGAGAAATGAATTCTTTCCTGGTATATGGTTTTATTATAAGGCCCCAGCCTTAAACCTTACTTAATCTTGAGTTATTACAAGATTACACATTGAAGATCTTTTCAGGTTTAGAGTTTTAGAGAATTAGATCATAAAACTTGCATTACATTCCACATATAAACAAAGTGGTTACATAAAGATAGTATTATTCTTTCCCATCAAGGGAAACATATTTAAAATAAAACATGGATTCTTTATTGACACTCCCTTAACACTATCATCATATCACGTACCTTTCCCTTGACCTGTGAAAAACATTTCAAAAAAAAACGTGGGATGAGCATAAAAAGCTCAGTAAGGGATATAAAAATATATGGAAAGGAAACATGGGTACATATATACATAAGAATGAAATCATACTTTACCCATAAAACATAATCACTTCAACACACCTGATCAAATCATGAATAAATCATAGAAATCATAAGACATAAAGGTAACTTGAGGCATTCATAACATTCTTACGTAGGGAGTAACCCTCTTGGTTACGTTTGGAATACCCATCACAGTATATTCCCTAAATCTCTTCGGAGAAACCTTAAAGTTACACTCCTTCGCGTTACCCAATGCATTCAAGAGCTATATCGGGCTCACCCGCCCTTAGTTCATCACGAAACCACCCGTCTTCATAATAATTTCCAAGAACCTCAACATAATCGTATCACATAAAACATGCATAAAGGAAACATAACATTTCCACCTTTCAATGACAAGATATCAATACAACACATTGATATAAAAACATTACGAAAACCATTTTCAATACCAAAATAAAATAAAAGTAAAACATGGTATTTATTTTTCATTTAAAAAAAGGTATGGCTTGTAGAGGAAGCCGAAACTCAAATTATGGTCACGGCGACGGAGAAGTCCTTGTCACCGCAAACGTACGACAAAAACATTCCCTTTTGTCATTTAGTAAACGCTTCGTATAAAAAAGATTCCTTTTGAATAAACATAAAAGTCAAAGGGGTTTATACACTGTATAAAAGAAGGTTGTGTATAAAACAAAATATGCCTCAAGGAAAGGAGATTGAGACGAAGTCCCATACCTCGGGTCCGACTTGACTCGATCGTTCTTTAATGTCCTGAATAATAAACTTGAGTTAATTTCTACTTGTTTGAGAACCTTTTTCAAGTTCATTATTCCTTTTATATCACTTATTTCCATGTCATGAACACTATGTAATTATTTAAGTTAATAACGGTCGTTTTAACGATCATTGGTACTTGAGTCAAAAATAAACCCTCTATAATTACAAGTTGTTCATGTATCTATTATATCTAGAATTATAATCATGATGTATATATCATATATATCATATATATCCAGTATATAGATGCATTTATAATATTACATAATCATTTAGAGGTAAGAAATGAAATGCACCGTTCATGGAGACGGTAAGCCGTACGTACGCATGAACACTACTTTCATTTCTATTTCGTATTTTATAGAATGGAATCATAATGATATAAAGGTATATTATAATTCCATTAAAATATCATATATAATATCATAGTTCCATCCTTTATACGTCCCACATATGGTATTTAACGAATCAAATCACTTTGAGGGGACGGTAGTCCGCACTTCCTTAAATGAAGACATCGCGTTTACCCATAATGGAAACCATAATGGTATGCCCAAAATGAAAAATACAGAATATTAAGGAAAACCTAAACATATTATATATCATATATAAATATAGTTACGTCTTAATGGCCACCTTTCAAGGTGTTAAAAGAATGTTGAACAATCATCATTTCGGGAGGCATAAATACACCATCCACGGAAACAGTATGTTCTTTAACCATTAGATGTAGGTGTGTGTAAGTGTAGCTCGAATAATTCTTATAAAAACATCCTAGTATATTGAAGATACTGGAGTTGTTACAAAAGAAATGAATAAAAAGAGTTTAGGGGGTTGGAGAAGCAAAATAAAACAAAAGGACTCAAGTGAAGACATTACCTTAATATCGATCAACTCCATTTGGTTTGAGCTCAAATGCTTCCTTGGGAAGACTTCTGCCCAAAGTGAGGATTCAAGGAGTAAGAGAGGGAAGTGGAGAGACAAAATGAGCAGGGTTTTGCCAAGCCAAAGGCTTTGGGAGTGTGGGTAAGGGGGTCGAGGTGGGGGCCTTTTATAAGAGGAGAGGAGGGGCACTCTTGGAAAGTAAAGAAAAGTCACTTTATTTTAAAATGGTATTCGGATTTAAGAGGTCCCACATTGATATAATTCGAGGATAAGGTGATAAGGGTTCGAAATATAGTAATCCAATAGGTTTTGTACATGTGTAGTTCATAGATTGTTCATTATCATTTCATTTTATTTAAATCCTTTATTAATGAGGTAATCGCTGCATCATCATGATGTCATAAATAATTTACTTTATTTAATGTCTAAAAATTATAAAAAAAATACTATGATGTAGGAAATATTTTTATATTTCCAATGACTATTTATAATAAAAAATATGACTTGTATAACCCCATGTAAAAATTCGTTTAGTAAAACATCTCTTGTTTGTGTCATTTTTACTTTGACATTAAATAAAAAGTTATTTATGTCATTCCCCAACCAAAGTGGCTCCATGGGGTCCCCAAGTTGACCCATGGATCGTCGTGGTCGGCCATGACACATCCAATTAGGGTAGGACATGTGTCAAGCTCATCTCATATTATTAAAACATTATTTTTACCTTAAACTACACTAATTACCTCTAATCGCGATTAAGAACTTAAAAGTTACTATTCACCAAAAAATTATTTTAATCACATTGAACCAAATTTTACATCTTAATGAAAACCATGTATGTTGGATTTTTGAAAATAAAATAATAGAAGTGACAAAGTTTCATTTAAACGAAAAATCAATTTCTTTAACTACCACTTAGTGGTTTCACTATTCATCAAAAATTGAAGTTATTAAGAAAAAAACCAAAACTTCACCCTAAGATATATTTGATATTCTGAATTAAAAAATGATGTCTATTTTACAAAATTCAAAACATGTAAGTTGAATTAATTAATTTAATAACTAATTCCCGCTGTCATGACAAATAGCGTGTTTTTATGAAACAATAAGTATCAAAAGATTGACACTAGTTTAAGTCCAATTTCAAAGTGAAATCGATTCCAATGACTACCATTGGATAAAATGGTAAAAATTTATTCTAATTTCACTTAAAAACCAATTCAAAAGATAATCTAATCATATAAATAAATTAGATTAAAGAGACGTTTTGAATTAAAATACAACATTTTTCACTATTCATTAAAAAATGAACTTTATCGGAAAAATTCCAAAAATTCACACAAAGTAAATTTTGATGTCCCAATCATAAATAATAAGTTTATTTTGACAAACATAGCTTATAAAATTGTCAAAATATAGATTTAAAAAGGGTTTTCCAACAAAAGGCAGTAAGACAATCTTTTAAGAATATTAGTGTATTCCATGCATAAGATTGTATTTATTTTCATTTTAAGCCTCTAAAACACTATATTAATCATTAATAGACATAGATAAAAATATCAATTATTAATTACTTACTTGGGATGTTACATCCTTCCCCCTTTAGAAAATTGTGTCCCCGCAATTTATTTACTTATCGAATATATGGGGGTACTTATCCCTCATTGTATTTTCAGATTCCCATGTTGCCTCTTCCATCATGTGGTTTTTTCACTAAAACTTTACCTGATTAATCACCTTATTCCGTAACACTTGCTCCCTGTGGTCAAGAATCTGGACCGGTTGTTCCTCATAAGATAGGTTCTCTTCCAACTGAACTACCTCTGGACTCAAAACATGAGATGGATCTGGCATGTACTTTCTCAGCATCGAAACATGAAAAACATAGTGTACCTGAGATAAACTCGGAGGTAAAGCCACCCGGTATGCAACTGATCCAACTCTCTCCAGAATTTCGTATGGTCCAATGAACCTTGGACTCAACTTTCCTTTCTTACCAAATCTCATCACACTTTTCCATGGAGAAACCTTGAGAAAAACATGATCACCTACCTCAAAAGACAGATCCTTCCTCCGGTTATCCGCATAACTCTTCTGCCTGCTCTGAGCTGTTCTCATGTGTTTCTGAATCAGCTGAACTTTTCTTGCCATCTCTTCTACCAATTCTGGTCCCATCAACTTCCTTTCACCCAGTTCATCCCACAAAGCTAGAGTTCGACACCGCATCCCATATAATTCCTCAAATGGTGCCATCTGTATACTGGAATGAAAACTGTTATTATATGAAAATTCAACCAAAGAAAGATGTTGGTCCCAAATTCCCTGATAATCCATCGAACAAGCTCGTAGCATATCCTCCAAGGTCTGAATCGTTCGTTCTGACTGCCCATCTGATTGAGGGTGAAAAGCTGTACTAAAATTTAATTCAGTACCCAATGACTTCTGAAGGCCCTTCCTAATGTTAGAAGTTAACCTGGGATCACGGTCAGATACAATAGAGAGGGGAACTCCATGTAACCTAACTATCCCTTTAAGATACAAACGGGAAAGTTGATCTAGGGAAAAAGTATCTCGTATAGCAAGGAAATGAGCAGACTTAGTCAAGCGATCAACAATAACCCAGATTGCATTATTACCTCGAGGGGTCTTCGGAAATCTCACAAAAAAGTCCATGGATATATTTTCCCATTTCCACTCTGGCACTGGTAAAGGGTGAAGCATCCCTTTCGGTAACTACCGCTCTGCTTTAACCTGCTGACAAGTTAAACACTTCACAGTAAAATCAGCAACATCTCTTTTCATTCCATCCCACCAGTAATACTCCCGCAGATCTCTGTACATATTAGTACTGCCAGGATGAACTGAAAACGGAGAACTATGAGCTTCACATAACAACTCTCTCTTCAACTTTGAATCACAAGGCACACACAATCTCTTCCCAAATCTGAAAACGCAATAATTATCAACGTTGAATTCAGGCAATATACCTTTCTGAACCAGCTCTACCTTTTTCTGCAACTCAATATCTTGCTTCTGTGCTTACTTAATTCTATCTGATAGAGATAATCTCACTGATACCTGAAACAAAACAAAAGAACTTTTTGCACCAACAACTTCTATGCTAAATTTCATCAAATCCTTAACCAAAGGATCACGTTCCAAATGCAACATTGCTAATGAAACATTACTTTTTCGACTCAAAGCATTAGCCACTTTATTTTCTTTTCCCGGATGGTAATGAATTGTACAATCATAATCCTTGATTAATTCCAGCCATCTCCTCTGTCTCATGTTTAACTCTTTCTGAGTGAATATATACTTTAAAATTGTGTGATCAGTATATATTTCACACTTTACTCCATACAAATGATGTCTCCAAATTTTTAAAGTGAAAACAACAGCGGCTAATTCCAAATCATGTGTAGGGTAATATACCTCATGAGTTTTCAACTGCCGTGAAGCATAAGCAATTACCTGATCATTCTGCATTAGGACGCAACCAAGTCCTTTCAATGAAGCATCACTGTATATAACAAACTCACCATTCCTGGAAGGTAGTGCCAAAACTGGAGCATTAACCAATCTTATTTTCAATTCCTGAAAACAATCATCACATTCATTCGTCCAGATAAACTTAACACCCTTCCGAGTTAGCTTAGTCATTGGACTAGATAACCGTGAAAAATTTCTAACAAACCTTCGGTAATAGCCTGCCAAACCAAAGAAGCTACGAATCTCAATTACATATGTGGGTCTTGGCCATTCTTCAACAGCCTTTGTTTTTGCAGGATCAAAGGTTATCCCATCTTTAGAAAGAAATGTGACCAAGGAAAGAAATTTGTTGCAACCAAAACTCACACTTGATGAATTTCCCATACAATTTCTTTTCTTTTAAGGTTTGCAAAATAACCCTTAAATGTCTTTCATGATCTTCTTTACTTTTAGAAAACACCAAAATATCATCAATGAAAACCACCACCAATTTATCCAAGAACTCATGGAAAATTCTATTCATTAAGTCCATGAATACAGCAGGTGCATTGGTTAGCTCAAAAGGAATTACTACAAATTCATAATGGCCATATCTTGTACAGAACGCGGTCTTTGGAACATCTTCTTCCTTCACCTTCAACTGATGGTACCCCGATCTCAAGTCAATCTTTGAAAAATACTGAGCTCCCTGGAGCTGATCAAACAAATCATCGGTATGAGGAAAAGGATACTTGTTCTTAACAGTAACATTATTCAAGGCACTATGATCAATGAAAAGTCTCATTGAACCATCTTTCTTTTTTAACAATAAAACAAAAGCACCCCAAGGTGATGTGCTAGGTCTAATGAAACCTTTCTCTAATAAATCCAGCAATTGCTCCTTCAACTGTAAAAGTTCAATTTGATCCATTCGATAAGGGTTCATTCTTGTACACAAACTGAAAGTCTTTCTGAAAAGAAACTTCTTTAGCTCTACAGTCAATCTTATCATGGTAAATAGAGAGCCAATCCATACCCAGGATAACATCAAACTCTACTAGAGGTAGAACAATAAGGTTTTCAAGTAGGTTCTTTCCACAGATAAGGATAGGAAGATTCTTATAAATTCTTTTTGCCTCAACATTTCCCCTAGGTGTTTTTACCAAAAGTTCAGGAGTCATTTCTTGAGATGGTATTCCCATTTTACTAGAAAAGTTTTCAGAGATGAAAGAATGTGTATACCCCAAATCAAACAACACACTGGCATAATCTGAAAAAACAAACAAAGTACCTGATACAACTTCATTTGGTGGCCCGACATCTGCTGAAGTAGTTGAAAAGGATTTCACCACACCTTTTTGCTTGTAGTCTAACTACTTCCCATCACTCAATCTCTTTGTCGGACACTCGTTTTCATAGTGACCCATCTCATTACACTTATAACATTTCACTAACTGTAAATCAAATTTGGTCTTACCTTCACCTTGATCCTTTTCAGTGAAATCACGAGCTTTATGTCCCATTTTACCACATCGGTAGCACTTCCCAGAATTCAAAAGACATTCCCCATCATGCCTTTTGCCACATTTATCACAAACTGGAAACTTAGTTTTCTTACCATCATACTTTTTTGGTGAATTCTTACCTTTCTCCTGCCACCTCGGTCTCTTCTTCTGTTGGTTGTTATAGAACACTTGATCATCGGTAAACTCCATTTACACCTTCTCAGCACATCAAACAAGATTTTCATAACTTTTAAACTCACGAGAAGCTAATTACCTTCGATATTTTGGCTTTAATCCTGAGTAAAAATGATTGATTTTATTATCAAGGTCTTGGATAAAATTTGGAGCATACCTTTCCAATCGAGTGAACCTTTCTTCATACGTAGCCACTGAGTCTTCCTCTTGCCTCAATTCCAAGAATTGCTTTTCCATCCTAAGTCGAACAGCCTTAGTAAAATATTTCTCAAGAAACATACCTTTGAATTCATCCCAGTCAAGAGCATCAATCTCATTGGCATCCCTGATATTTTTAACCATATACCACCACTGATCTACCTCACCCTCCAAACGGTAAATAACAACACTAACCTTTTGATTATCTGAACACCCCATGACATCGAAAATATTTTCTAGTGCTTTAATCCACCCTTGAGATAACACATGGTCAGATGATCCTCTGAATGATGGGGGATGTTGCCTCATGAAATGTTCCACCACTGACATGTTCCTCTGCGGTTGATCTGGCTGATCTCGTGCATGGATACCACCACCATTTATCGCTTGAGTCAACTGCGCCATTACTGCAACAAACTGTTCAGTTTCAATTCCGACCATCTCAGGATGCTGTTTTGTAAGGTTATTTCCTTCTGTATTCCTTCCTAGCACTGCTTCCCTATTTCCTCTGTGGAAAACCATTCTGAACAAACATGTCTTAGATGAAGCAACATGGTAATCTTCAAATACTATATCACTTCAATTTGATCAAAAAAAATATTTTTGGAAAATCATTTAATAGAATTATAACTCCTATAGTTATCTAAACTGACCTTTGATACCAACTATAAGGCCCCAGCCTTAAAACTTACTTAATCTTGAGTTATTACAAGATTACACATTGAGGATCTTTTTGGGTTTAGAGTTTTAGAGAATTAGATCATAAAACATGCATTACATTCCACATATAAACAAAGTGGTTACATAAAAATAGTATTCTTCCTTCCCATCAATGGAAACATATTTAAAATAAAACATGGATTCTTTCTAGACACTCTCTTGACACTATCATCATATCATGTACCTTTCCCTTGACCTGTGAAAAACATTTCAAAAAAAAAACATGGGATGAGCATAAAAAGCTCAGTAAGGGATATAAAAATATATGGAAAGGAAACATGGGTACATATATACATAAGAATGAAATCATACTTTACCCATAAAACATAAGCACTTCAACATACCTCATCAAATCATGAATAAATCATTGAAATCATAAGACATAAAGGTAACTTGAGGTATTCATAATATTCTTACGCAGGGAGTAACACTCTTGGTTACATTTGGAATACCCATCACAGTATATTCCTTAAATCTCTTCGGAGAAACCTTAACGTTACACTCCTTCGCGTTACCCAATGCATTGGAGAGCTATATCGGGCTCACCCGCCCTTAGTTTATCACGGAACCACCAGTCTTCATAATAATGCCCAAGAACCTCAACATAATCGTATCACATAAAACATGCATAAAGGAAACATAACATTTCCACCTTTCAATGACAAGATATCAATACAACACATTGATATAAAAACATTATGAAAACCATTTTAAATACCAAAATAAAATAAATGTAAAACATTGTATTTAGTTTTCTTTTAAAAAAAGGTATGGCTTGTAGAGGAATCCGAAACTCAAATAATGGTCACGTCGGCGGAGAAGTTGTTGTCGCCACATACGTACGACAAAAACATTCCCTTTTGTCGTTTAGTAAATGTTTCGTATAAAAAATATTCATTTTGAATAAAACTAAAAGTCAAATGGGTTTATACACCGTATAAAAGAAGGTTGTGTATAAAACAAAATATGCCTCAATGAAAGGAGATTGAGAAGAAGTCCCATAACTCGGGTCCGACATGACTTGATCGTTCTTTAATATCCTGAATAATAAACTTGAGTTAATTTGTACTTGTTTAATAACCCTTTTCAAGTTCATTATTCCTTTTATATCACTTATTTCCATGTCATGAACACTGTAATTATTTATGTTAATAACTGTCGTTTTAACGATCATTGGTACTTGAGTCAAAAATAAACGCTTAATAATTACAAGTTGTTCTTGTATCTATTATATCCAAAATTATAATCATGATGTATATATCATATATATCATATATATCCAGTATATACATGCATTTATAATATTACATAATCATTTAGAGGTAAGAAATGAAATGCACCATTCATGGAGACGGTAAGCCGTACGTACGCATGAACGCTACTTTCATTTCCATTTCGTATTTTATAGAATGGAATAATAATGATATAAAGGTATATTATAATTCTAGTATAATATCATATATAATATCATAGTTCCATACTTTATATGTCTCACGTATGGTATTTAACGAATCAAATCACTTTGAGGGGGCGGTAGTCCGCACTTCCTTAAATGAAAATATTGCGTTTACCCATAATGGAAACCATAAAGGTATGCCCAAAATGAAAAATACAGAAGCTTAAGGAAAACATAAACATATTATATATCATATATAAATATAGTTACATCTTAATGGCCACCTTTTAAGGTGTTAAAAGAATGTTGAACAATCATCGTTTCGGGAGGCATAAATTCACCATCCACGGAAACAGTATGTTCTTTAACCATTAGATGTAGTTTTGTGTAATTGTAGCTCGAATCCTTCTTATAAAAACATCATAGTATATTGAAGATACTGTAGTTGTTACAAAAGAAATGAATAAATACAGTTTAGGGGGTTGGAGAAGCAAAATAAAACAAAAGGACTCAAGTGAGAACATTACCTTAAAATCGGGAAACTCCCTTCGGTTTGAGCTCAAAGGCTTCCTTGGGAAGACTTCTGCCCAAAGTGAGGATTCAAGGAGTAAGAGAGGGAAGTGGAGAGAAAAAATTAGCAGGGGTTGGCCGAGACAAAGGCTTTGGGAGTGTGGGTAATGAGGTAGAGGTGGGGGCCTTTTATAAGAGGAGAGGAGGGGCACTCTTGGAATGTAAAGAAAAGTCACTTTAGTTTAAAATGATATTCGGATTTCAGAGGTCCCACATTGATATAATTCGAGGGTAAGGTGATAAAAATTATAAATACACTCATCCAATAGGTTTTGGACATGTGAGGTTCATAGATTTTACATTATCATTTCATTTTATTTAAATCCTTTAATAATGAGGAAATCGCTGCATCATCATGATGTCATAAATAATTTAATTTATTTAATGTCTAAAAATTATAAAACAAATACTATGATGTAGGAAATCGTTTTAACTTTCCAATGACTATTTATAATCAAAAATCTGACTTGTATAACCCCATGTAAAAATTGGTTTAGTAAAACATCTCTTGTTTGTGTCATTTTTACTTTAACATTAAATAAAAAATTATTTATGTCATTTCCCAACCAAAGTGGCTCCATGAGGTCCCCAAGTTGACCCATGGATTTTCTTGGTCGGCCATGACACATCCAATGAGGGTAGGATATGTGTCAAGCTCATTTCATATTATTAAAACATTATTTTTACCTTAAACTACACTAATTACCTCTAATCGCGATTAAGAACTTAAAAGTTACTATTCACCAAAAAATTATTTTAATCTCATTGAACCACATTTTACTTCTTAATGACAACCATGTATGTCGGATTTTTGAAAATCAAATCACAGAAGTGACAAAGTTTCATTTAAACGAAAAATCAGTTTCTTTAACTACCACTTAGTGGTTTCACTATTCATCAAAAATTGATGTTTTTCAGAAAAAAACCAAAACTTCACCCCAAGCTATATTTGATATTCTGAATTCAAAAATGATGTCTATTTTACAAAATTCAAAACATGTAAGTTTCATTAATTAATTTAATAACTAATTCCCGCTGTCATGACAAATAGCGTGTTTTTATGAAACAATAAGTATCAAAAGATTAACACTAGTTTCAGTCCAAATTCAAAGTGAAATCGATTCCAATGACCACCATTGGATAAAATGGTAAAAATATATTGTAATTTCACTTCAAAAACAATTCAAAAGATAATCTAATCATATAAATATATTAGATTAAAAAGAGGTTTTGAATTAAAATACAACATTTTTCACTATTCATTAAAAAATGAACTTTATCGGAAAAATAGAAAAAATTCACACAAAGTAAATTTTTATGTCCCAATCATAAATAATAAGTTTATTTTGACAAACATAGCTTATAAAATTCTCAAAAGATAGATTTAAAAAGGGTTTTCCAACAAAAGGCAGTAAGACAATCTTTTAAGAATATTAGTGTATTCCATGCATAAGATTGTATTTATTTCCATTTTAGGCCTCTAAAAAACTATCTTAATCATTAATAGACATAGATAAAGATATCTATTATTCATTACTTACTTGGGATGTTACATTTATAATTGGGGTAAACGAAACTTGTGGATGTGGATTAATTTTTCCCTTAGAGTCCCTAAGATGATTCTTTGTATGATGTTTCTAGAAGCCTCCTTGAGATTTTTTAGTATCCATTGATAAATATTTCTAAAAAAATATAATATAAATAAAAATTCAAGGGATAATGAAAATTAAATCAAAATTGTATCATGGTTGTTTTGGTAAAATGGATAAATTATATCATAACATTACATTAATATCTTCCAAATGGGTTTACATTAAAACATGAAAGACATTGTACCATATATCTATATCAATTGGAACATGCATTATCATTGTGACCCCAACATAACTAATGATCATTAACATATTTAAGTCAATAGGTCAGTCATGTTGATTCCAAAATACCTAAACTTTTATTCCATTTCTCATTTACATGACAATTTTAATTAAAATATTGATTCTATGTTGTACTTGTTGTTTTTCAAAATTTTATTTTTGACCAGTTTATAATTCTATAGTTTTACCATCAACCATATATTCTTCCTCAGAATTGGTAAACATCATCATGTGATAAAAGATTTATTCGTACAAGTAGTCAAACATTAAATTTATATCACACAAATTCATTAGAGAATAAATAATATTATGGAAAAATACTGTATATAAAAAAACTCATTAGTCAAACCATTAAACTCTTTTTTTCATTAAAGTTTAATTGGATTTTACTCCACTATCGAGTATCAAAATCCTCTCTTTGTGGTCCCCTCTAACATACATGATTTTTATATATTGGGACAACTCAGAAATAACTGTGATCTCCCAATTAAAAGGTCATCCTCAATTGTATTTTCATCTAAACCTATAGTTTCATTAGTTTCCAATGTAACAATTGATCAATTATTTGTGTCTAGAACTGAGACATAAAATAAATGCACTAATTTTAATTCCATTGTAAATGAATTTTCCTTATAAACTTTCAAATTGAAATTCACCAAAAAAAATCCCAATTCCTCATATTTCACTACGCTCCTTTTCCAAACCATTTGTAACAGAAAATTGGAACTTTAAATATTGTATAATATAACTCTTATTTTTGTTCGATGGTGTATAAATATGACATATGCGCATAAATTGGATTTCAATCCCTGGAACTAGATACATGAATTGATTCTTCCACAAGAATAATTATATTATTTTCCATTGTACTAGGTTAATGTTGTTACTTTACATAGAACATATAAAAATTAATTATAAAAAAATATAAAGATAAAATATTTTCATTTCTCCCTAGGCTAGCCATCGAAGTCATCCAAAAATTTATTTTAGATTTTAAGATAACTCTTTTTAAAAAATTTCATGGAAAAATCCTACTAACTATTTATTAATTGAATTTTATTTCCATCCTTCATCTCTTGATGGATTTAAATGTCTAAAAATTACTTTGTGGGCTTCAACAAATAGAGAAGAATTTTCAATATTATGTAAAATTTCAAGGTGATATTTCTCTCACTCTTGGATGGAAATTATAAACACATGTATTATAGAAATCACATCACTCATAAGGCATTAAATGTGATGAGAATTTGGGATACCAATTATATAAAAATTTGACAGGTAATCGGTAAATAATTTAACATCATATTAAATAATATATTTATATGTAATCCAACCCTCTGGCCTACTTCAATTCATGAAGTACCCTTTCAAAATATTCATACATAGTTAAATGGGTTAAATCTATCTATAATGGACATGAACACATTTTTTGACCTCTATAACCAAGTGAATCATTAGGTAGACCATTAAATCAAATAATTCTGGTGGGAAGAACATATCTAATTCACATAATATGAGTGAAATATGTTTATTCAGGATTTAAAACTTCTTTATCTATATAACATTACTACACATTGATTTGAAAAAGAAGCATATTCTAGTTAATTTATATAGTACATTATTACATAGAATCAGATGTAAAGTGATGAGCATCAAATCTTTCATCAAAACATAAAAATAATTTTATTTTAGACCATATAACATCAAATCATTCATTAACATGACTTGATTTATTTTTATGAATACCACTATAGAACATTTTCACCATTGAGGAAATTTAAAATTTTCATTTTTCTTGTTTGGATAGATAATATGATACTAGAGGAAAAAAAGTCCACAATTTAGCCTTAAACAATTCCAACTCTTCCCTTATCCCTATGTAAATCATGTCCAACTTAGCCTTTATGCGATACTTTTTTTGTTTGGAAAATTTAGTAAAGTTCTAATAACACTATCAAATATTTTTTCTATATCTCTGATTTAATAAAAATGTATGGCATACAAACAATTCATATATGGTAATTCAAAGATAACTGATCTCATCTTCCAACTAGATTTTATATGGTTTTTCAAAAAAGGATTATCAAAAGTAGCATTTGTATATTTTAATTTCTTAAACAGTTAATCACCTACTAGTTGAGTTGGTATTGTACCTTATTCTATATTCCCATAGAATATTGTATTCTATGATTGGTATTTATATCATCGAGGTAAAAATTTCCAATATATTAAAAACACATTTTCAAGGAATGTTTCAACCAAAATTAGTGTGTGAATTCTTCACCAATTGGACACCCCAATATTCCTTTAATTCTATAGACTAAAAAATTTCAAAATGTAGAAATGTTATTTATTGTCCTATAAAACATGTCTCTCAATCTGAATTCTTCACTATTATGATAATAATACCATGTAACACATATATCCCACATCAAGTTCATAATTTTAATTAATGGATCCAAATAGACATTAATATAATTACGTGGTTGTTTTGGTTCAAATATAAGAAGATACAACATAATGTGTTTTCACTTAATTTAGAACCATGGGGGCATGTTATAATTTACCAATATAATTTTCCATGTACTATAAGTACTACTATATACATAAAAGGGATTTATTCCATCTATAGATAATTCCTGAAACAGGTTTCTCAGTTCCTTTCTTAATTTAGGACACTCATAATCAATTTTCTTCCACTAAGTAGAGTCTTCTAGATGATGTAGTTTACCATCATTAATTATTGTATCCGTGTGGAATGTCAATGGTCTCACAATTTCTTAGAATCCATTTAGTCTTCTAAACTATTTATTGTTAGTAATGTACCATACAACTTTTGAAGGACTTGATTCATATTACTTGTATCAATTGACACAACACATAGTTCATTTTCTAAGTGATTAATGGTATTTGTGAAATAATATAAAATCATTTATACATGCTTGTATTTTTTTTCAGAGAACATTCCCATTGATCATAAAATTAAGTTATCACACTATGTTCAACATGGATATTTATTTAAATATGGTAACATATCATTTTATAGACCAATTAGTTTTGTAAATATGGTATTGATCCATACACTAATATGTTTCTAATTTTATAACTTTATTATTGATGATAATTGTTTATATTTAGTAAAAAAGGTAAAAATTATCTCATAACATTTATAATTACATTATTATAAAACAATGGAAAATCACAAAGGTCATTTTGAACTTCCATATCCATTTATTATATATTATATTAATCATTATTTATGTAACAAACCAAATGGTTATAAGTAAAATTTTCCGTATGATTTAATTAAATATCATATTACGTAATATGGTTATAGAAAACATATGAAATTCATTTGTTTTATTATATCCTATCAGATTTAAATGGATGTTATGGATCATTTCCATAGATAATATTGATATTGAATAGTGACAACATGATTAGTATAAATATTGGGTTTTAAAAAATCCAATTGACATAGACAAAAGTTGTTATGACCTCAACCATTACTATCAAACCTTATGAATCTCATTTATTAGAGCTTATAAGGGAGATAACATCACTCATATTTTCCCTAGACCAATTCCAAGATGATATCCAACAAATTAATCATGAAAAAACTATTTACTGGATAAATTCAATCTCATTGAGATCATGAGCCAAACCATGTATGTCGAACCACCCCATGAAAGGCTTACTGCCACATACCTTATTCTTAGGGCATTTTCTAGTGTATTAAAGGGATATGTATCATGACCCTAGTAATATTAATAAATATTTTTCTATATAATAATGAATAAATATTCATCCTATTATTGTTACTTTATAAATGATTTTGATTATTATAAAATAAATCAAAAATTCTATTTTTGGGTAATATTCCAAATTAATTAAGAATTTATTTTCATGAATCAATGGATTTAATGAAATAAAATATAGTTCAAAAAAATATTTTTATTAAATAAATTTTATCATATATAAATGGTCATTTAATTTTTATGATTTCAAATTTAATTTTTAAATAGGTTTGAAAATAATTATTATAACAATACCCTACATTTGTCAGTAAATATCGATTTTTATTTTAACATTGATAATACTCATATTCAAAAAACTATTTTTAGAAAATGAATATAGTTTTTCGAATCAAAATTTTTAAATTATCCAATGGTAAATTTTTCATATTTTTCTGTGACAATTAAATTTCGGGGTAAAAATTAAATATCGTATAAATATACTTTGTGTATTATGACATCATAATGACCCAAAAGTGATGTAATAAATAATAAAAATAGGATCCACAAAAAATATATGTTTTAACTATAAAAAGATGAATTTAGGTTTATTTTATTTATTTCATAAATCCATTATGTATCCTCTAAAAGTTATAATGTATTTTAATGTTTCAAAATCATTTCATTAATAGTATGACACACATTCACATAAGAAATGTTATTATTTTATTATGTTTGGACATTGCCCTTAGAAAATTATTAAAACCACACCCATTTGGAAAAAACCATTGGAAAAACCCATGTTATGGTTTTTGGTTTTAAATATGATATTATATAGAGTCCAAAACCTACGTTTCGGAAATATTAAAAAAATATCTACTCATTTACTATATAAAACCAATAAATATCAAATCATACTTCACTCAATATCTGTAAAAAACATCCTTACTGTTCCCTTTTCTTTCTAGAGTACCCAAAAGGAACCCCCATGCTCTCAAGAAGCTCCTCCCAATCATTTGGGTTCACACACTCAAGTAACGGATCCTCCCCTTCTCTTCTTTATTCAAGATTCATTATTTATTTATACCTTCTATATCCAATTAGAAATGCTGGGATATTTATTTCTATGAACCTATTACTGCTCATTTGTTTTCAAAATGATGTGATACCCCTTCCACATTCAACACCAATTTTATGAATTTTTATGTGATGTCATTATGGTGAAAAAATTTCACCATGATTTTGAATACCAAAACAATTGTGTCGAGAATACCATATAAATTGACTATCTATGGTGTTCACCTTTATAATGTTATAATTTATTGAATTTGTACTTACACTTATGTATTCCATATTCCTTTATCATGTTATTGAATGTAATGATTAAGGAATCCATGTTGTATAATCTACGTCGTTAACTTAAGAATGAGAATAAAATGAAAGATACGGGTGAGACAAGAATTACATAGTGCTCCAATACATTGGGTAATTTTTAGTCTCATGATATGTCATGTTGGGATAGATAGTGAACATAATTCATTTATGGTATTTTTTCCATTGTCATTTCATGGTAGTTATCCTTGACCTATTTTTATGAGGTAGTGTTTTAAGATTATTCCACATTTCCCCATGTTTTCTTTCTGATTATCATGTGATATGAAGTCTCAGTGTTAATTTTTATGATTACAAATCCTTTTAATACCCATTTATAAGACTATTATATAGCATGTATTACCTTATTCCCTTTCTATTCTCTTACTGTGATTTATATCTCAAAATGTTTTTACATATATTCCAGGTTATCCTAGATAGTTTTATAATCCATGGAATTTCAAAAGCTTGTTAAATATGTTTTCAATAATTTTGTTGTGTCCCATGTTCAAGGTGTTATGTAATGTACCTAATTCCCAAACACAATAGGCCTCTCAATCCTCTGGGATGTTTTATGTGTAATTTTATGAAATAAATCATAAATTAATGTGTATTGACGAGGAGTTTGGTTATAGTTTGTATCAAATGAAATGTTTAGTTATTATTTGGATTAGGATTAGAATACTCTAGATTAAACCTTAAAAAAATGAAAAAGTTTATGAAAACATCCCATAATTTTGGTAAGAATAAGGTAAGTGGGTTTTCATAAAAATACATCTCTATCTGGATATTATATGTGGACGTGGATTTGGAATATATGTATATAGGGGTAAAACCTGAAAACACCGTGATGATCTCGAATCGAACAAGAATTGATGCATGAAAATGGTCCTTGCTGCACGCTTGTTTTAACACTCTAATGGGATATGATTTGGTAAATTCATATATTAATTATGAACCATTATTATGGGAACAAAACAATCACTATAAGAGTACATGATAGGAAATATATCATGGATCCCATAGATTGTAGACTATAAACTCATGAGTTAAATAAATACATGTAATTTATAAGTTATACCTTAAATGTCATTGGATTTCCCCTTTATGTATTTAATAGTATACAAATTATTGTCCATAATTTTCGTTTTATTTTAGCCAATGTCTGAAAATAGGAGGAATCAGGTAAACAAACAATGCAACGAGTAATGTGATGATTGGCCAAATGAGATGCCCCACTTGATGAGAGATGGAATCACAAACATTGTGACAATACTCTCTCAGCTGACTCAGGTTCTGAATAGAAACCTAGAATAGGCAGAGCACCCAAATCCCCCTAAGATAGAACATGCTGTAATTCATTCATTTATATGACAATGGTCTCCAACTTTCAATGGTTCATATGATCCCTTAATCATAGAACAATGGATCAAATCAATTGAGAATATATTATTCATCTTTAAATATTATGAATAATAGAAGGTTTTATGGGTTGTTTATCATATGGAGGGACAATCAAACTAGTGGTGGACTGTGAACAAGAATATGAATCCTGAGGAAAAGATCTATGCAATGAGGTGGGCAGAATTCTGAATTTTTTTTGATAAATATTTTTCTCTAACTCTCCAACATAAAATTGAAAGAGATTTTACTTCCTTCAAGACAATAGATGACTAATCTATTGATTCATATGAGGAAAACATTACAAGACATTCACAGAACTCCTCAAACATTTTTGTTACCCCCGAATGGAAGGTTGACTGCTTATTTTGTGGGCTAAAACCTATTCCATGAAAAGCCATGTTGATCTTAGACTTTGTAAGCTTTGAGGAAATTGTATTATGTTCTATAAAAATCAAAAGAGAGATTGGTTAATCTCATGTGTATCAAGGGTATAAGAATTAGAATGTGGATTTTAATTTTGGCGGTCTGATGAAGAAATTTAACAGTTCCAAGGAATTTCAATAGCCCACTTGTCAAAGGTTAAAAAATAACCCCCCCCAAAATTTCCTAGGGGGGTGAAAATATGCTTTAGGTGTTGGAAAGAAGGTAAAATAGTTATTTATTTCTAAAAAACCCCACTGATGTGTTGGAGGAAATGAATGATCCAATAAACCCTTAACTCCACGTTAATTTCCTTAACTACAAGGATTCAGTGAACTTTGAAGAACAATAAACTAAGCCAAGGGTATCAAAAGACAACCAATATCTTCCAAGGTAGAAAGGGAAATGTTTTTCCATCATAAACCCTATGGTGGATATAGAAAGTGAAGTGGTGATAGGTATGCTAAATATTCATTCAAGAATAGAAAACATTCTTCTTGATTATAGTTCTATTCATTCCTTCATATCATGAAAGTTTAGTCGAACTATTCAAACACCAAAAAAATAATGGAAATAGAGATTTTTATGAAAACTGAAAATGGGAAAATTATTGCATTACAAGTATATAAATCCCCACCTATCAATAAATTCAGGATAAAATTCCCATCACACCTTGTCATTCACCCCTTTGGTTGCATTTGATGCAATATTGGGCATGGATTTGGTTTCCCTATATAGTTCCAATATATATTTCTTCTGGAAGGGAACCAATCTTTATATCCGAAATTAAACCGTGATTGTGTACAAGTGCAATGAAAATGATTAATATTTTTTATCACCAACATATCAAGCATGGATATTATTACCCTATGAGAAAGAGTATCTTACTCAAATTATTTATTCTAAGGAAATAATCACCTTTGAAGACATTCCGATTGTGAGGGAATGAGATGATGTGTTTCATGAGGAATTATCTAGTCTTCCTCCTAACCTAGTGGTTTATTTTTCAATAGATCTAATACATGGGGAGTTACCATCATACACGACTCTTTATAGAATTTATGTTTTGGAAATTGAGGAGCTAAAGAAACACTATAACAGAATCTAGATAAAGGGTTTATACACCTAAGTGCTTCTCCTTGGGGTGCACGAGTCCTCTTCATCATGAAGAAGGATGAGTTAATGTTCCTTTTCATTGATTATCGAGACCTCAAAATGATGAAAATAAACAAAACGTATACTCGGACTCATATTGATGACTTTCTTGATCAAATATGTGGAGTAAAATAATTCTCTAAGGTTGATCTATGATCAAGATATTACCAAATTAGGGGAAGGAGGAGGATACTCCCAAGACTTCTTTTTGTAAAAGGTACAGACACTATGAGTTTATAGTGATTATTTTTGGACTCAGTAATGTTATGAAAGTATTCACGTACTTGATGAATTGAGTCTTTATAGATTACCTAGAAAAATATTTAGTAGTCTTTATATATGATATTATAATATAATCCTAAACCAAGGATGAGAATGAAAAGAATCTGAGTACTGTGCCAAAGACCTTATAAAGGGAGAGGATTTATGCAATGTAATGGAAATATGAGTTTTGGTTGAAGGAAGTCTCGCTATTGGAGAATATCCTAAAAAACATTGTGATGTCTATGGAACCTTAAAATATAGAAGAAATTGAAGGATGGATGAGGAAAATATATATGACAGATATCCATAGTATCCTTGGATTAGCTTGGTATTATCCTTGATTTGTGAGATATTTCTCATGATTGTAAATCCCTCTAACCAAGAAAATTCAGAAAGAAGTAAATTGTTGTTGGAATGATGAATGTGAAGAAAGATTAAATGTGTTGAAAAGGAGTCTTATTATTGCACCTATACTCACACTACCCATAAGTGGGGAATGATTCATAGTATTTAGAAATGATTTGAAGAAGGGTTTGGGATGTGTGTTATAGAAAAATTACAATGTCATAGCTTATGCTTCAAGGTAGTTGAAAGTTTACAAAACCAGCACATGATATGGAGTTATTTGTAGTGGTATTTTATTTTAAAATATTTTAGCACTATTAATTATGGAGAAGTGTGAAATATATACGGACGAAAAAATCCTCAAGTATATATTCATCCACAAAGAGGTGAATATTTGAAAATAAATATGTTTAGAGATGATCATGGACTATTAATGATCAATCCAATTCCATCTAGGAAAAGAAAATAAAGTATTGGATGCTCTATATATTAAGGATAGAATAATTCTATCAGTTATGAGAATTGAGAGGGATCCAATATTCTTATATCTTAAATGGATAGATATGGGAATCATAAAAAAATGGACAAAATAATTCCTTTTATAAATGAATTCTCAACCATCCCCACTAGAGTGGATAAAGGATACTCAAATAGATGATGTGGGTATTTAGAAGAAAGTAGAAACTGTAGGAAAATGGAAATCCTTAGAGGTCAATGTTTGTGAAGTAGGATTTGGGATATTTTGGTCAAGACAATATGTACCATCAAATCTTGAGATAAAGAAGGAGTTTTTAGATGATGCATATATCATGACCTTCTACATCCATCTAAAGAGAAAAAAGATGCATCAATATCTATCAGATCACTATTTATAGGATAATATGAAGAAGGAGATCACAGAATATACATCAAGATGTCTTTTATATCAGCAACTGATGGTAGAAAGGAAAAAATATAGGGAGATGATGCATCAATTACTCATAATTATATGGAAATGGGAAAATGTGAACATAGACTTGTCATCGGAATTCTGAATAAATCCAAAAGGAAACAATTCCATTTAGGTTTTGGTGGATCTTTTAATTGATACTTCACACTTTATTGTGATTTGAGAGGAATTCTCATAGGATCAACTTGCATGGATATAGATCAGATAATTGGTGAGGCTGCATAGAGTACCACTATAGATTATATATTATCAAGATTCGAGATTCACCTACAAGTTTAGGAAAATTATCCAATATACTCTAAATACTGAGTTAAAATTTATTACAACTTATCATCCTCAAACCATTGTCCAATTTGAGCGAACCATTCAAACACTGGAAGACATGTTGAGATCATGTTCAATGGACTTCAAAGAAGGATGGCACAAATATCTTCCTCTAGTCATGTTCTCTAATAACAACAATTTACACTCGAGAATCCAAATGGTTATATATGAATCCCTTTATGGGAAGATCTGTATAACACCTTTTTTTTTGGATGAGGTTGGGTAATGGAAACTGCTAGGTCCTAAAATGATAGAGGAAATAGTGGAAAAGATTAAGACCATTTAGTTGCACATGAAGGCTTATCATAGTTGAAAGAAGCGATATGCTAAAAATAATTGATGGGGCCTATAGTGTGATGTTGGAGACATGGTATTACTCCTCATAACTCCATGGAAGAAAGTTATTTGATTTTGAGAAGAATGGAATGCTTAGTCCAAGATACATCAACCCCTTTGGGATCCTCAATCTCATCGAGGTGAAGTCCAACCAACTTGTACTCACACATAACCTATCTCATGTACCTGATATATTCCTTTTATCCCTCTTGATAAAGTATACCCCAAACACCTCCCATTTACTCAATCTAGAGGTTATACCATTGGATAATGGTCTCTCATATGAAGAGCATTTAATAATGATCTTTTATCAAAGAGACAAAGTTATATGAAATTAGACAATTCACCTGCTCAAAGTGTTGTGGAGAAACCAAAAGTTTGAAGAAGAAACATGGGAAATGGAGGAAGTGATGAAAGAGATTTACACTCATCTTCTTTAGTGTGTAAAATGAAAACCTCAATGGTGAAATTTATTTTGGAGGAGATTGTAACGACTTGAACAGTTATAAATAAAATTTCTCTTGTGATTTAATTATATATCTTATTATGTAATGCCATTATAGAAAACACATGAACTTATTTGGTTTCATTATATCCTATTAGTTTTAAATGACCATTGAGGATCATTACCAATTATAATATAGCCATTGAATAGTGATCACATGATTAGTGTAAATATAGGGTTTTTAAAAATCCAATAGACACGGAAAAAGGAAGTGGTGGCCTCAACCAGTGGATCATACCCTATGAAGAACATTTATCATATATTAAAAGGAATTTAAAATCATTGGTATTTTTCCTTTTCTAAAAAAAAGATCCAACAACTTAAACATGACTGAAAGCATTTATGAGAGAAGTTCACGATCATAGGGATCATGACCCAAACCATGCAATCTGAACCACCCCATTAAAGACTCACTTTCACGAACCATACTCTTAGGGGATTTTATAGTGCATTAAATGGATATTTATCAAGAAACTATTAATATTAATATATATTTTTTATTGAATCATGAATAAATTTTCACCATATTATTGTTACTTTATAAATGATTTTGATTTTTATACAGTATAAAAAAAATTTATTTTCGGGTAATATTCAAATTCAATTAAGAATTTATTTCCATTAATTAATTGATTTTGTGAAATAACTAATATTTTAATAAAATAATATTATTAAATAATTTTTATAAAATATAAATTATAATATAATTTTAGTGAAGCCAAATGAAATTTTTATAAAGGTTTGAAAATAGTTATTTTCAAATAACCCAACATTTCCCAATAAATGTAAATTTTTTTAAAAGTTAAAATAAATATATTTGAAAATTTATTTATATAAAATGAATATTATTTTAGGAATTATAACATTTAAATTTTCCAATGGTGAATTTTTTAAATTTTTATGAGACAGTTGAATTTTAAGAAAAAATTAAATATTGTATAAATATACTTTGTGTATTATGACATCATAATGGCCCAAAAGTTTTGTAATAAATACCATATATGGGATAAAAAAATTAATGTTTTCCTTTTAAAATAATTTAATTTTAAATGTATTTGATTTAATTTATAAGGGATTTATAGATCCTCCAAAACATACAATATATTTTAAGGTTTCTATATCATTTTTTTAAGAGTACGAATCAACTTATCCTAATAGAGGGTGTTACTTTATGTCCCTAAACCTTATAAAATAATCAAAACCAATACCATTTTTCAGAAAATATGCAGAAAACCATGGTAAGGTTTTTGGTTTTTGATATTTTATTATATAGAGTCCAAAACCTAAGTTTGAGAAATAATAAAGAAATCCATACTCATTTCATATATAAACCCACCCAAGCCCCAATTTAATTTCACTAAAAATCATTTTAGATTGTACATACACTACCCTCCCTTCTCTAGAGTTTAAACATGGCTCCCGCAAGCTCTCAAGAAGCTCGCCTAACCATTTTGAGTCACACACTCATGTAAGGGATCCCCACATTCTCTTCCTTATTGATGTTTCTTTATTATGTTATTCCTTCTATTTATAATCCCAAATAATGGGATACATCTTTAAATTTATCTATTAATTCCCATTTAATTTCTAAATTATGGGATACCCCTTTATATATCTAAAACCCATTTTATTAATTTTTATGTGACATCGTTATGATGCCAAATTTACACCAAGAATTTCCTTGACAAATAAAGGTTTATTGAATACCATACCCATTACATATCAATGGTTTTCAACTTTATAAAATTATACTCATCTAAATAGGGAATTAAATTTATGTATTCTATAGTCCTTGATCATGGAAGATAATATTATGATGAATGTATCCATGTTCTATGATCTATGTGGAACACTTAATCATGAGAATGAAGTGAATGTGATGGGTCCGCCGGGAATTATATTACACTCAAATGAATTTGGTAATGTCTAGTCTCATGAGATGAAAAATTGATAAAGGGAGTAAACCTAATTCCTTTATCAGAATTTTTCATCATGATATCATGGAAGTTAGCCTCAACCTATGTTTAGGATATTGTGTTTATAAATTTCACAACATTTCCCCATGTTGCCTTTATTATTGTCATGTTATATCAAGTCTCATTGTTCATGTTTTTGGTTCTTAGTAATTTTATCTCCCATTTAAATTCTTATTATAAAACATGTATTACCTTATTACATTTTTATTCCTTTATTGGTCATTATAGATCTCTAATTTTTTAAGTATGTCCCCCAAATATCACATATTGTTTTAAAAGTCATGGAATTGTATAAGCTTGTTAAGGAAGATTTCAATAATTTTATTATATCTCATTTTAAAGGTGTTATTCTATGTACCTAATTCCCTAGGAAAATGTAATTCTCAATATTCTGGGTTGTATTTTTAGTAGTTTTACAAAATAAATCAACAACTAATGTGTAATAAAAAGTAGGGTTGTTTTAATTTACATGGTTATTCATATCAAATGATCCATATAACGTAGTATCATCTAAATCAGTGTGGGTATTTTGTTTCTCCTCATGTTTAGTGCAACATTTATAGCTCAGATCCATTCCATGAATAATAAAATAATCATTTAACTCCTTTTAATTATTTTTTCATAAAAAACTATAATGAAAAAAATGGAAAATGGATTTGAGAAGGGTTATATGCATGTTAGATTGTAAAAATGGTGAAATCATTAACTTTATATTCATACTCGTTTTTCATACACTTATCATCCATACATTTTTGATTCATATTCAACCTATTGTGTTCATAAAATATTTATTTTGTAAAAGAAATAATTGAACATAGATAAGATATTCCTAATAAAAGTTTAAAGTAATAGATAATTCTAAAAAGGATAACCCATAATTTTAATGTTGTTGGTGATGATTC
The DNA here is from genome assembly GCA_963277665.1 of Viscum album. NCBI lineage: Eukaryota > Viridiplantae > Streptophyta > Magnoliopsida > Santalales > Viscaceae > Viscum > Viscum album. Next base: position 1,691,837,109 of record OY728143.1, on the reverse strand, counting down.
CCAATATGTTATTATTTTAGAAAATTGTGACATGAAAAGAAGAATCATGGGGTAAATATGTGGTTGTTGGGCCAGGTTATTGATTTTATGTTTTGCGGGATAAAGCATGGTAATTATAGGATTGTTTATGTAACATTTCTTGGAAGGAATCAAAAAATTAGGAGGAGTTGATGGTTATACATTTATTCAATTGGTACATGGTGGTTAAGGTGGTGTTTCATTGATAGGGTTCTTTGTAATTGAATTTGATGATCTTTTACAACATGAGGAAATAATTAAAATCACCACAAGGTAAAGAGGATTCCATGTGGGACAACTAGAAATACAAATCTCAAACTAATGATGGGAGTATATTGTCAACTACATGGGATCACCTAAAAAAACTCAATATCGAAGGAAATAGTAAAGATAATCAACTCTAGAGAAAATGTTAGAGTAGAAACTATGAGATATTTTCCAGTAAGGTATGCTAGAGACTCAAGGGTTGGGTGAATTTAGTTATTAAAAATTTCATCAACTAGAGAGTCACACTCTTTATCTATGACTAATTTATATTTTTTACTTGTCATAATAAGTAAGGGAAAAAAGGAAAAGGAAAAGAACCAGACAAATAGATTTATAGTGGTTTAGGGAATATAAGTCCCCTAGTACACTCCATCAATCCTCTTCTCTAAGGGTTTGGTTTATTTCACTTGACCAATCCTTTTATGGGGATTTACAGTCCTTTTTTCATGTACTGTATGAATGAGTGCAAGCAATAAATGCTTGTTACAAAAATTACAAGAGTATTCAACCAGAAACAAGTAAGGTTATTCAAATGACAAACTTTTGGTTCATTTACTAGGAACCTTTACAAAAAAATATGAGAAAAAAATCATTTTACATACTTAAAACATAGTTTTAAGATAAAAAATGATAGAAAGAAGAAATATTTCAGAGAGATAAAATAAATGAAAAAATAGCCTGAGGAGAGTATTCTGAAGAATAAAATGGATGAACAATGATGCTCTAATATAAATATCTAGGTTTATTATTATTTTTCATACAAAAAATAGAAACATTAAAGAGATTTAAGATAGATTTATTGAATATTTTTATATTTATATATATATATATCACATCTCATGTCAAAGCTATTTTAATTTATTTATTACTTAAAAAAGAATGTAAATATTTTCACTTAAATACACAACACACATTTTATAAAATCTAGGATCCGGGGAAAGTTATTTTCCTTTAAATTCCTCAGGAACATTATAAACAAATAAATTATCCTTGTACTTGTCTCATGTCTTGGTACATGGGTATTATTAAAATCACTTTAACTATAAAGATGAAATATAACATTTAAGTATTATTAAGAAGAATTCAAATTTCACTCATGTGCTTAAATGGTAATAATTAAAAATTATGCCATGACATATCTAACAGGAGATCATCAATTAGATGAACTTCATATTTTAATCCACATAGCTGAATATTCTTCATGTAGGCTTTTTATTCACATAGTTGAAACTAACAGAGCTATTTGGAATGAAATAGATGATTCCACCATGTATCCAATTTATATGGATGATTACTCCACAAATCTGATTGATCTACATAGCTGATTTCATACATAGGTGATCACGTCAATGTAGGTGATTTACACATAGGATATTCTACGACAAATCCAATTTATGTTGGTGGATACTTTATGTAAGATATTAACATGTCAATATGATCATATAGTTCATTATATATGTAGGTAATTTCTTCACATGGATGATTTTTCTAGACATAGAAAATTTTTAGCAAAAATTAGTATAATGCATACATAATGAAATTAAATGATGAAATAAACAAAAATAAGATAAAACCTGATGAACACACTAAAAAATAACATATGTAAATTTTAAAGGGTATTTGAGATCATAAAAACCTAAAGTACATGGGATATGATGGGACAACATTAATAATTCAAGAATCTCCCAATTTTTTATGATCACAAAACCTATTTAAAATTAAATATAAATGTTTAAAAGTTTTAATAATTATTTTTCACAAAACTATCTATATAAAAAATATATTTCTTATAAAATGTTTCTATGAAACTTCTAATACATAATAGAAAACTTCTCCCTCTTTTTGATTAATTAAAAAGGAGGGGAAAAAAGATGAAAAGAACATTTATAGTACCACTTTTAGAGTTATGAACTACTGAATTATTTTTCTAAAACTAAGTATTGAATTACGGAAGGAATGGTGATTGAATGTATAAAATAAATATATAATGAAATTAAATGACAATAACCCCTAATAAAAACATAAATAATTAATCCCAGGAAATGAAAATAGTTATTATGAGAAATATAATAAATGGATAGCATATATGAAAACAATCCCTAATAAAAACCTAATAAATGAATAATAATGTATTTAATTTATCATCTTGAATTACATATATACATTCATTCAACAACCAAGAAGAACAAATATAAAATATTAGTAAGAAGACTCTGGAATATGGATGGGTCAAAGTGAGATTCTGGTTTGGGTTGAGCTAGATTGAAGTTAGGATCAGTTTCAGAGGTTGATAGAGTTGGAATAGTTTAGTACAATGTTTCCTTATCAACCAGAAATAAAATATCTTCTCCTAGATCCAAATAATGTTTTTTTCATGCAGATGCTGAATAAGACATTTAAGAAAATTTTCTAGATGGCCTTGACCTATAATGGAATTATAGGTTTGAACAACTTGAAATAGTAATTTTCTTATAGTCCATGAAGATGAGGGTTATACATAATAATTTTCAACAAGTAAATTTGCATCATTATTTTCTTTTACTTTCTAATAAACATTTGATGTTTAAAAAATGGATTCAATTATCTATCTAAAATTATTATAATATTTAGAAGGATAAGAGCTATGCGGCCTTATTTTTTTCATTTGAATCAACATATTATCCCACATATTGATCCTAGGAATAATTTATGGCTTACATAATTGTAGAATAATGGAAGATCATTTATTATGAATCTAAGTAACAAAAGTCAAACCACTTCTAAGAATTTATTTATAATATTCAAGAAGTCCAGGAAAAAAAATTTAAGGATCAATGAAAGCATGAGGAATAAGTATAGGTACTATATGAATAGTAGTAAGAACTAATGGAACATCTACTAAAATCTTATTCAAAATTTGTTCCAAGGAACTATTCATGTTAATAATTTAACCATTCACTAATTTTAACCTCTTATATATGCTATTTTATTATTTATATCAAACTCTAAACAATATACTTCATATATTTCATTGCAGAATCTATAACAAGAGCACTAACAATAACAGGATTAGGTTCAACTCAAAATGATAATGCAGGATAAGATGAAATAAATTGAAAACAATTAATTTCCTAAGGTGGATTATAAAGAAAAATCTCTTTTCCTATAGTAGAAACTATCACTTATAGAGCTTCTTCTGATTTTAAACTTCATTCTTCCTACAAATAATTAGAATAAAAATCCACAACTACTAGAATTATTTCCTTCATTCAATTTAAAATAATTTAATTATTTTTATTAATTGGTTCAATGTAACAAGAAACTATATCTATTATTTTCATAGATAATCCCATGCGTTGTTCTACCATTAATATAATAAATTCCATTAGATGACTACCATGATCATTTATGCACATATTAAATCCAATACTGATCTTCCTAATATATTCTTTAGGGTCTTAAAATTCACTAGTAAGATCCTTATTTAAAAATTTCAACATTCCAAGTGAAACCATATCACACTGAAGAAAATGGATGTGAAAAGTCATAGAACAAAATTATAACAACACTTGATTAACTGTACTCTAAAATTTATGAATATATTGAAGTTATGAGGGAGAGGAAGCAGAAGGATGAAACTTCTTTATGAAATTGAACCGTCTTATCACCATAAATAATAAACTGTGTAATGTTTCCTTCAACTTACTCTTAATGGAATTAAACTCATAAATAAATTCTTGTGAAAAATTAAAATTTACAACTAAATATTCAAAAACATTCCACTTTGAGATGAAACCATAATACCAAGCTCCTTAAAATATTCATTGGTAGGGAAAACACCATTTAACCCTCTCACTATAGGTTTCTCATATTCTAGTTTCATAAAGAATCTTTATAAAGAGGTTACTGGATGTGCGAAAGGAACCAATGAAATATTAATTATCATCTCTATCTAGGTAGATAAGAAACCAACCATCTTATTAAAATTCAATTTTAAAATAGGGTAATCTTTGAGTTCTCTGATTTTATATTTGCAAGAAACAAAACTCAACTTCAAATCATAATAATAATCACTTAGATTATAAAATTCCTCTATTATAGAATATGAAAAAGATGGTTTCCCTAAGGTAACAAATCTATTTTTATCATAGGGAACATATAAATGATCTACTAGAGGAGAGGATGTATTAAGTGGTGTATTGGAATGCTCATCATACCCAATAACCACAACATCACTCATTTCTCAAACAACATGTGATCTTTGGAGAATTGGTTCTATGGTTTGATGTTCCTCTTCAATGTCTAGTCTGACTTTAGCAAATGGGCCACTGGCTACTGTCTTTACTGGGATTTCCTTCGGAATGGAAACATTTGTCTCAAAAAATGGATTCCTCAATATACTAACTTCTGTTATCAGACTCAGCAACATGGCTCTGATTAGCTTCCTCTTAATCCTGTATAGGTTCAGCCACATCAGAACATTCAATATGCACTAAAGGTTCAGATATAACAAGAACTGACTCCTCTAATTTTTTATCAAGAACCATCTCGGTAGTTTCTACATGAATAGGTATTGAGGTGTAATATGGCTTCCTATTAACCACACCATCTTTTCTTATTTTTTTATGGATTTTGTAGTAGAATACTTTAAATAACCAACTTTCATTAACAAGACAACATAAAAAGTGTTACTATTGTTACACTTAACTGAATCCCCGTCATTGATATCCACTTATTTTCTCATAAAAACTATGAAAATAAACCTTCCATAAGGTTTGTAATTATATTTTCCCCCTCTATTTCAAAAATGATATATATAATGAATCAAAAAACATGAAAATTTTAATATCAGATTAATTATGAGAATGTTAAACTAAAATCTGTCTTAAAAATTAACATTTTCCATCTCACCAGCTCATCATACTATTCCAGTTTGTACAAACTTGTACAACACATTCCACTGTACTTGAAAATATTTCACTGGCTTCTTCTCAAAATAAGAGGCCCCAAACAAAAATTTGAATATCTCTATTAGCCTAATTTAAATTCATACAAAAATAAGATGGGTGAAACTAATCTCCCCCTAATGGAGAAAATAAAACATTTCATTCAATTGGAGAGATAAAATAATCAAATATTTTCCATTGAAATTACTTAATACAAAATCCTCTTTTTAATTGAATAAGAACTCTACATTAATCATAAACTCAATTACCACATTTTCAAATAGTTTTCCAAACGTCTTCTCATCAAACACATACACCAATCCATGAAACTCAGTTAAATTCCTTAACAACATTTTTGTTGTATTAATTCATTCCATATCAATTGCTTTCTTAGAAATAACTCTTTACGACACAACAATTTCACATTTCATGAAATAAATCAAACATCTTTCATCCAAACTCTTCAACCTTCCCATGGTCTATAGGTTTTATTGATGGTTGAGAGAGAGATAGAGAATGGAGGAATAAAAATATCAGAGGTTCATGGAGATGGTTTAGTTTCAATAAGAATATACATATAAGAATAAGAAATAGGTTGAGTGTCGTTTCTGTTTTATGTCATGAAACTAAATCCAAAAATGATTACATTACAGAATGGGTTTTTATTTTTATTATAGCTAATAAATAAAATGAAATAAAATATAAAAGAATATAATTTCACTTACTAAACCTGAAATATTACAACAAACAAAATAAAATAGACTATTAATTATTTTAATGTATGAAGAAAAATAATAATAAATAAAGAACCAAAAACATGAAATAATGTAAAATAAATTAAATTAAAATAAACAAAATTCTCTTATAATAAAATAATAAGATCACAAGTATGTGTCTTAGTAAAGATATCTGCCAAATGAATAATAGTAGAGATAAATTCAAGAGTAATATCAAATTTTTTAGAATGATATCTCATGAAATATTACCTCAAATATCTATATTTTGTAATCTAGTGAATTAGTTTATTTTTAGAAATATTGATAGCACAATTGTTATAAAACATAATTGAGACTTTATTATAACTAAATCCCAAATCCATTAAGGTATGTTACATCCACAATACCCATGCACAAAAACTACCAGTAGAAATATATTTTTCTTCTGTAGTATATAATGCGACAGAATATTATTTTTCACTACACCCGGATACCAGATATTTTATTAGAAAATGGTAGGTGTCTAAAGTACCCTTTATATATAGTCTACAGGCACTAAATCTTTCATCTAAATATGAAGTTAAATTAATAAAATATGTTTTTGGAAAAAGTAAGTTAAGAGAAATTATCCCTTTTATGTACCTTAAAATTATTTTATCGTCTTTTTAATGAGATTCTATAGCATTTTTTGGAAATCTAGAAAAAATACATACTACAAACATAATATATGATCTAATAGAAGACAAATACTATAAAAACGAATTACCCATCTATTAATCTTATTTTTAACTGAATTCCCAACTTTATCCAAGATATGATTTTCATTAGAATTCATAGGAGTTGTATGTACATTACCTCTTTCATGTCCAAACATTTTATGTTTGTCAAGTATGTATTTTATTTGATTCAAAACATTTCTAAAGTCATTTTTAAAAATTAAAAAACCAATAAAATAATTTAAGTTAGCCATCATGCTAATTTAAAATTATTTTTTCTTGAGTTTTAAAAATTCATTAGACAATTTTTTATTTATAGAAAAAATATTACATCATCAACATATATCCATACTAAAATAATATATGATGTTAATGATTTCTTTAATAAGTTATGATCTAACTAATCTATTGGAAAACCCATTGATAAAATAAAATGACTTAAAATATATTACCAATCTATATGTTATTGTTCAATCCAATAAAGGGATTTGGTTTAAAGTAGAATTTTGAAAATGGGGATTTTCAAAATAATTAGGTTATTTCACATTACCATACAACATAAGAAAAAAATTTATAAAGGTATATTTTACATCAATTTGATATAATTTTTAATTCATTTATGATGCATAGTCTTGAAGAATGTTAATGTCATGTAAACTAAAAACATGGGGAAGGTATCCTCATAATCTATATGTTCTTTCCTGATTGTAACCATGATCTTCCGGACTATCCTTATTCCTAGTGATTACACCACGATCATCTTTTTTTATTCTAAAAAACAATTTTTTTCATAAAATAGGATAGTCATGTGGTCTATCGACTCATTCCTAAAACCTATTCCTCTTGAACTCGTTTAATTAACTATTTCATTGATATAAAAAAACATTCATTTATTAAATATTCTTCTATATAATTAGGTTCTAGTTGAGATAAAACTGCAAAAAAATCTAAAAGGTTTCTTATAGTCCTAGTCCTAATGTCGTCATCTAATCTTCCTATAATTATTTATAATGGATTATTCTTAAGGGTTATTAGCTAAGTAGGAAGCACACTTTCTGGTTTACTAGTATCCATCCTTTTAGGATATGGTTCTAGAAAACCAATTTATAACTCCACATCCTTTTTATTTTCATAAATAGGTTTATGTCCAATGTTCTTAAAATAATCTCTTATATCATCAATCAGAGTCATATTGAAATATAAATGATCACATTCATCAAATTTTACAATAGATGGTTCTTTAAAAATATTTTACCTTTTATTTAATACTCTATATGCCTTAGAATTATTATATTATAATATAAATAATTCATCATCCTATTTTTGATCAAATTTACCAAGATTAACCTTAGTGTTTTGAATAAAATCCTTGCATCCAAAAACCATAAAGTATCCAACTGTTGTATATCTATTATTCAAAATCTCAAAAAACAAATTCATTAAAAATATGTTTAATCAAGAATTTTTTATGAAATAACATTTTATATTCATAGCTTCATTGCATGTATGAATAAGAAAGTTATATTCACATAACATTATTCCCATAATTTCATGAGAATTCAAATTTGTCCTTTTAATAACATTATTATATTGAGGTCTCCTATGAGTAGAAAATGTATGTTTGATACCGTGTTTTTAATAATATGTATTGAACTCATGGTTCTCAAATTATACTCCAAGGTCACTTCTTAAAGAAATGTCTTTTTTTCCTTTCTCTTTTTGAATTAGTTTTAAAAGACATATTAAATTTGAAAAATGTTCACTTTTACTCTAAAAAATGTAAAACTGTAGAAATAATAAACTAAAACATAAAGAAATGATTTCCATATTAGGATTTAAAATCTATATGTCTGAAAAAAATCTTTATAAATTAATTCTAGGGGTCTATAAGTTGAAAACTCTTTAATTTTTTTAGAAGTTGACTTCTGTTGCTTTCCCATTTTTAATGAATCACATCTTTTATTTTATTTTATTTATGTCAAGGTATGTTTAAAACACAATTTCATTTGGAAAATTTTCTCAAAGAATTAACATTACTATGTTCAAATATATTATTCCATATCCATGAATCATCTTTTTCATCATTTAAATACTTCATGTTTTGTATACTCAATGAATTAAGATCTTTAATGTAGACCTTCTATATTCAAGGAAAATTAAATTTACTAGTTTTATCATGGAAAACTGAAGATGAATTATTTGAAAAATAAAACAAATAGCATTATTCACAATTTTGAGAGATACATATCAGGTTGTGCTTTAAACCTTCCACATAGAGAAAATTTTTATGAGTACGGAGCTTAAATTACCAATATATCTAACTCCCATAATTTTTACATCGAAATTATATTTGAATGTCACATAGACTCCATCAAATATTAATATGGTGTGGATATTAGAGATATCACCACTCATATTCCTTGAGCATCCAATACCCTCATACCATCTATCATTGATGATTTTAGACTATTTTACGTACAAAAAAATCAAATAAGAAATTGTTTTGCTATCCACATTTTAGTGGGTTTAAGAAATGTTATCAAGTAGAGATTTTAGAACCCAAATCTAGTTGTGTTGTCCAAAATTCCATCACTTAAATTTGAAAAATTATTTTAAATAAAATCATCCTTAATTACAAAAAATTAAGGGTTTCTCAAATAACATATTCTAGCATAATATCAAGGATCTCTATAATTAAAACAATTAATTCTTGAAATATTATTATTCATAGAATTAGGAAAAAATAATTTTGGTAAAACTATGGGTTTTCACCATTAATTCATATTAAAATTTTATTCTTATAAGTATTACTATTTAAAAGAATTTTTCTTAAAAATTTTCTCTACTAAAAAACATCAGAAGAATATTTAATGTCTTGAAATTGTTTTTTTAGTTGATCAATTTTATTTAAATGTTCAACATAAGAGGGAATATAATTTTTCATCTTGATGTTTAATTATAAAATCAAATTTTTATTCCCTCTTTCTCATTTACCATGTCAATATTTAAATTTTTAAGAAATGTGTGTTTCTTTTTATAAGGATTCCTACATAGCTTCTAACATAGTAATATACTCATTAAAATGTTTATTTGAGAAACTCATATTACGGGATTATGATTTATTATTGGAAGAATAATATAAATGTTCCTAATTTGAATTTACCATAATAAATATTTTATTATTTTAATTATAATATTTAGCATTTGATTTTGAATATAAAACATTACTAGAATTATCTAAATAACTCCAAGTTGCCTTCAGGGATTTGTTGTTTTTATTCTCATAACCAATGTTCTTGAAATATTTTTTCATTAAATTTTTTTTATCTTGAAGATATAGAATGTTTGGCTGGATATGTACAATATTAATGCATTCAAAAAATAAAACAGATTATGAAATTTGATTCGAATTTTAGTATTTGGGGAAAGACTTCTTAAAAACTATTCTATTTTTATATAATATTATGAATTTCATTAAAAATGAGCAAGATCATGATCTAAAGTATAGTTTTTTAAAGTATCTTCATCACACGACTCAACCATTTTTATTTATATACACTTCTTATCATATTTCAATGTTGAGGCTTTTAACATGGAATTAGCCTTCTTAACTAACCTCTTATCACCAACTTCAATTTCAATCTATTCTCCAAAAATCATAACAAAAATTATAAGATATTTTATCTTAAAACTCTTAACCTTTATATTTTTTGAGATAGTAGCTAAAATTACACTCCACACAGGTAGTATAAATATCATCACTTTCAAATCTTGTTCTAGCTCAACAATTTGAATTCCTAGAGCATCACTGTAATTTATATTCTCTATAAGACATTAATTTAATTAGTTGACTCTCGATCCATAAACCATTATGAGAATATCAAACATAGGTTAGGAAGTGTCATATCTGAGAGCTCTCACATTATCTATTCCTTCTTAAGAAACTAAAATGATAGTCAACATTTTGTGGGTTGTTCAGCATTGTGATACTCTATTAAACTAATTTGGACCCAGTCCACATATTATAATTTTCATTTCTTTTTAAATCAAATCATAAATAGCTTTCGTATCTAAGTAATGTGTTTCTGATCCTTTTTTTGTAATTTTCTACAACTACAAAACATTGAGATAAACTTTTAAACCATGTTTATTTAGATAGATAATCATATGTGCCTTCATTTAGCCATAATTCTCACAACTGAATTACGGTACCCCTACCATAAACATGCATTCCTTATTTTCAATCATTGTATCAATTTTTAAAATATATTTATAATTTTAATTTTTATAGCCATGAACTCAAGTTTCTCTAAGAATTGATACTAATTGTTGTCCCAAAAAGTTAGAAAAATACTCAAGAGTGGTGTGAATTGTTATATTTAAAATTTTTTATCTTAGAGATCGACCCTCTTTACCTATGACTGACATTATATTCCATCCTAATCATAAGTATTAGTGTAAAATAAACCAAAAAATAAATGAACTAAACATAGGGATTTATAGTGGTTTGGGGAATAGAAATCCCATAGTTCAATCCACTAACAGTCTTCTCTATATGTATATTGATTTTCACAAACCTGGTCCTTTTTTCAAGGACTATTAGTCATTTTTCAAATTAATGTCTGATTTACTAAAATTAGTCTAAACTTGTTATAAATGAACAAAAGATTTTGAATGGGCCCCGTTAGGGTTTTATAGACAACAACCTTCAGGTTTATTTACTTGGAACCCTTATAAAAAATATGGTAAACATAGAGGATTACTGGCGCATCACATGGTTATATGATTTAAATGATAGACGAAAGAAATATCCAAGATAGATGATAGAATATAAAATATATATCAACAAGTGTCTTCTAAATAATAGTAAGGATAAATAGTGAGGCACATCTATATATTTCTAAGATTCTTTTATATCTTTTATAAAACAAAGAAATGTTGAAGAGCATTACGAGTGTGTTATTGGATATTTTGATGCTTTTATATTTTTTGGATATATATTATTGTATTCCAGAGATCTTGATAATTTTCAATCACTTGAAACGTCATGCAATGAATCTTAGTTAAATTCCCAAAAAAATGAATTGTAAAATATATGATCAAATTCATGTCATTTTCCATGAAATTCCTTAACAAAAGTAATGAAAAATAAATTACCCTTGTACTTTTCCCCTTTAATGGTACCTATATCCTATTGTAATTGATTTTACAATAATGTGGTAATCCAAAATTTAAAGATTTCATGGAATCATTAATGTCTTGCTTAAATGATTTAATGATAATAAATACAGATTGAAGCATGATGTAACCGATTAAAGATCCTTATATAACTGATTTTCATATTCGAATTCACACAACCAAATTTTCTTCACTTGGGATTTTTATTCATGACATTCAAAATAACATAACCATTTAGAATGACATAGATTTTTCACTATGTATTTGATTTATGTAGTAAATTAATCCATGTAAATGATTTTCAAAAGTGATTGATCTACAGAACTGATTTCATATGTAAGCGATCTAATCAACGTAGAAGATTCTGTGATAGAGATGATTTATATAGTTGAATACTTCACATAAGAACTTTATGTAGCCAAATTCTCATGTATCTGATTCTCCATACATGCAATGTCTTCACATAGCTGATTTTTTCAGACATGGGATATTTTTTGAAAAAAAAACCAGAATGCATACTTAATAAAAGTAACAATAGAAACATATAAAAATGCTAAAACATGATAAAAAAACCTTAAAATGTCCTCAGTAATGTATAAAGGGTATTTGAGATCATAAAAACCTAAATTACATGTGAAATGTTGGAAAAACATTAGTAGTCAAACATTAGAGCGTTTTAAATAAAACAGAAGAAGAAATGGATGCTTTGAATCCTGGTAATGATACAAGATTAAAGAGTGTAGGGTAGTCTGATTAGTGATTTAAATAGAATTATGGGAGTCCCCATGGTAGGAACCAGGGTTCAAATAAAATTATGTGTTGTCTCAATGGGATGGACTGATAAAGTAAATTGGAAAGAAGATCAAAATATTGATGACTTAAAGAAATCCAATGGTGGTCTAAATGAATCAAGGTAGGGAAAAGAGAAAGAACACATTGAAAAAATGTCTAGATTACTAATTAAAACGATGGTTGAAATGAATGTGAAAGGAATACTCAATTTGATCACTAGGTGGAAGAAACTACATTGAGATAAAATTTATAGAACTGAGGAACTATGAATGAAAAAAGTGAATTAACATACTTAATAACTATCTAAAACATTCCATTGTATACTCTAACATTTTATATCATTATAACTAGAAGGAATTTTCCTTTGAACATGAGGTTAGAAGTCTGTGTTGTATAATGCAGGTAATATATGTTCATTTTAATGAAAATATTAAAACTATTGATGTTATTCTTATTGTTAATAGAAGAAAATGGAAATTATTTTTTTTGATTTTAGTCTATGGGAGCAGGAATGAATCCTAAAAGATGACTTCTTCTCCCTCATGTTTGAAGTTTGAACAATCCCCCACTCCAAAATTACCTTAGTATGTGAAAGGAGTGGGAAAGTTCAAGTGAACATCACTTGTTAGTGTCCAAATGTAGCATATTATTAATTTAAAAAACAATAAAATTTAGAGATAATTTTAAATCATATAGAAACTTTTAATGCTAACAAGTATCATGAACCCCATTTTAATCTAGTTCCAAAAGATGTGGTGTTGGCCCCTTCCATTTCACAGTTAAAAAATAATCATATATACTTAAAAACCCCACCACACCATTTTTTCCAAAAAAAACTTTATGAAATATTTATTATTACAAGAAGGATACCATTATATGAAGAAGAATAAAACCTATAAAAGAGAATAAAACTAGAACTCTTATCTATATTGATAATAATGAAAATCCATAGGCTACATCTTCCATGAAAAATAATAAAAAATAATCAATGCACTATGAAGAAGATATTTTTGTGTGTTATTTCACATGCAGGAAAAAATCTGATTTTTGATATATGAAGAAGAAATAATACATGAAGAATTAATAAAAAATTGTTAAATAGTAATAAACATAAATAAAATGATTATATTTTCTTTAAATCTTGTTTGGTTATAGTTTTTAAATGAAATTAAAAGATATAATTTTGTGTTAAATGAAACAAATAACTTTTATTAAAATATATAATTTTTTATTACCTCTTTTACTTAAAATAAAAAACAAAAAATTCAATTTGAATTCATTCTTATGATTTAATGTCACCACAATTAGATAAATATGAAACTATAAAAAATATATTATAAAATTTTTATTAATTTTTAAATTTAATGTTTTGAAATAAGGGATATTATATATAAATTAAATTCATTTAAAAATTTTAGTAATTAATTTATTTTAAATTATTATATTTTACATTTATACATAATTAAACCCATAAATTAATATTTAAATAAATAAATTTAAAATAATATTAAAAAATTATATAAAAAATTTAAAATATTTATTTATAAATTATCGATATAAAATTTTTACAATGATTTATAATTAATATAAAATTTAGATAAATCATTATTTTTTATTATTAATAATAATCATAAGAATTATATTACCATTAATTCAAAAAATTTGAATCAAATAAAATGTATACTGGGAAAATAAAATAAATAAAATAAAAAATGACATGCTTATAGTTGGTTTCATTTTGAATCACATTAATTTTTTTGTGATTCTAGATCTCCATTTGGGGAGAAATCAATTTCTACCAGCTTCATTTCTCTTGTGCATTTTCTATTCTACATGCCTTACTATTGGTAACCTAAAATCAGAATCGTTATTATACCCATCTTTGGAACCATATCTAAGTCCTATTATCTATATTCTGATTTAAGAATGTGAAACACATTCTTTGTGTGCTCTATTCTCCGGTTCATTGGGTATGTTATTTCCCAAAATGGGAAATAGATTTCAATCCCTCTAAAATCAACTCACTCCCCAAGAATCATCCCTACCAAAAATATATGTAAGAAAGAGATATCAAAGGGGTCTATGGATGGTGGTTCCAGGTATGTGCGATGGTGGTAAAAATCATTGAAGATATTGTAAATACATTGATAAATGGGAGAGGAGTAGAAATAATAACATACCTTGGGTTTTGAGAGGCTTGATTCATTCGAGAAGGTTGAGTGAGGCAGCGATAGAGGTACACATCCGCCTCAACTTGAATGACATTAGAGAACTTGGATTAGTTAGGGCTAAATATATATGACCAGGAAGGGTTTTATCAATGATTTTAAAAAGTAGTACTAAAGAAGGGATTTTTCAGCACTAAAATAATAAGCACTGATAAAGAACTATCTTTATCAATAATAGAATATTAGCACTGATAAATACAAATTTTATTAGTTATTTATATTGTTGTGTTGATAAAGATACATCTTTATCTACATTTTAAAAATGCTGATAAAGAAATATCTTTATCAACGCTAAAAAAGCGTTGATAAAAACCAATATAATAAATATTTAATAATATATTTAAAATAATTAAAAAATTTAAATGTACATAATGAAAAATAAAAATAAATGTTTGTTATTATAAATAAATATTTATATAATTATAATAACAGTTATAGAATTCTAAATATTTATTTATAATTATAATTATATATATATATATTAATAATAATAAATAGATATTTATTTTATCAAAAATATGATAAATGAATTGTAAATATGTAACTAAAAATATAATTATAGATATGTATTTATAATTATAACTATTAAAAATATATATTTATATACATATATAAATATTTATCAAATTATATTTATTTATTTATTTATATATAAATATTTATAATTAATGAAATTGAAAATATTTTTATTATTTAAATATATTTATTATAACTTTATAATTATTTATTTACAATTATATAAATACTTTTTATAATATAAATAATAAGTATATTATTATAAATATATAATTTTATAAATATAGTATGTAAAAATTTATATATATGTTTATATATAAATATAAATATATTTATTAATAAATATTTATTTTTAAATATATTTTTATAAAAATATTTTTAAGATTATTATTGAATATGTATTCTTAAATTCATGAACGTTAAAAATTACTGAAATTAATTAATTAAAAATGAATAGATTTTGTAAATATTTAAAAAATTGATAAGTTTTATTAACAATGAAAATATTTAAAAAAAATGAAATATCGGTATATATTAAAATGAAGGGGAATACATGTTGAAAATATCAAAACATAGTAAATATATATCTGTATATAAATATTAAAAAATAATTAAAAAAAAAATAAAAATAAAAAATAATAATGATTAAAAATGAATAAATAATATTAACCAAAATAATATTAAAAATCAATAAATAATATTTAGAAATTTAAAAATAAAAAATTAAATATACTATATTTCTTAAAAAAATTCTAAAATAAATATTATAATTTGAATAATTTACATAAATAGTATATATTTTGTGTTTCTATATCATATTGCATTAATTACGTAAATGTGTTTGTTAAATTAATGTGTGTATGTGGGTATTTTAAAAGAAAATTTGAGAAATATATTAGGAATCAATCAACATAAAATTAGATAGTCAAATGGGAAAATGGTCAAGACAAAAATGGTCACCTGAATCATTCACAAAGCTAGCCAAACAATGGGCTGCTTGATTTCTCCCTTGCTTAATGAACAAAAACCTACAATAGGATAAGCCATCCAATAACAACCATATCTTCCTGAGAATATGTTAATAAGCCTACAAATTATCTCTATGTTTAGAAATAGCAATAAACATGGAAAGATAATCAGTTTCCACCGTCACCTTATCCCACCAATTTGAATGGGCATGGTGAAGACCATGAAGAATTGTTGATGCATCTACCACCGAGAGATCCTAAAAATGCCAAACAGACAAACATTTGGCTACCACAATTTCCCATTATTTTGGCCAACAATGTTCCCAATACCCACCTTCGGTCAAAAAGAGGCAACTATATCAGTATTAATCTTGGGAAAAACATCTAGGAGGGAGAGAATCTAGATATTCCCTACTGTAAACTTGCAGTAGAAGAAGTGGCTTCATTTAATGTCCATGGGTTCATCCATTCAAAGGCCCTCAAATACCAATTGTGATATTGGGTAGACATTTCTAGGAAAATCCATTCATTCCATCTTTTCGAAACCAATAATAAAATTGTTCAAATACATCCCAATACACATGAATCAAAGGTAAAAGTAAAAATATTTATACTATGATAAATATCAAGAGATGAATAAAAAATGTCATGGATATTCACCCTTTTCCCCTTATAAACCCCTTCCAATTTTTGGAAAGTAGGAACAACATACAATGATGACTCCACATCACAATGGTAAATGGGAAATGTGTCATCCCTGAAGAGGTGACAAAAACAAATAAACAATTAAGTTGGAAGAAAACTATTACAGACATTCCACCAAAAAAATATCAATTTGGGTGGCACCTTCAGAGACCAAATATCATTTTATCATTCAACATATGGAATATGGGGAGTGTTCTCAAACAAAATCTTATATCTAAAATAGAGTATAAATTCTCAATGTCTCACAATTCTAAAACATTTGATCTTCCCCATATATGGGATAAGAAAAATAACAAGATTGAGACGATGATATCTCTCATTAAATAAACATAAAATCTTATCATGATCATAGTCATCCAAATAATTATTAAATTAATCATATATTAAAGAATTTTCTATACCCATGAAAATAGTATAATAATATCTCAAACCGTAACTATGTTTCAACCATGGATCCCTCAAACAGAAAAATCATTACCATTTATAATTCATCTAGTATAAACATTTCTCAATAAGGGAATTAAAACCCCAATTATTCCTACAAATATAACTTAGAGTAGGCTCCAAACAAGAGTGAATAAAATCAGTATGATAGAAATATTAAGATAAAAACCCTTTGAAAAGAGGTATTCAAGATGAAAAATAGACTCTAGCCTTGCTTACCCAAAAGGGATTCATTAAACATCTTCAAATTCCAGAAACCATGCCCACTAGAAAACATTGAGACACATATCTTATCCCAAAACAACCAATGAATTTTTAACATCCCCTCATTCGACCCCCACAAAAATTTTCCTAATTAATAACGAGGTTAGCCAATAAGGGTGTAAAGGAATTTGAATAAAGACACTACATTTGAAGGAATAACTTGAGATAAATTCCTTAATAAGAATCCACCTTCCTAAATTTGAAATTTTCCTACTTTACTATAAACAATTATATTTATCCACTTTATCGCCAATAGAAAAAAACTTGTTTCTTTGATCTTCTGATCAATGTTAGATGCCCAAGATATTTTTGGTGTTTCTTAACCACCAGAGAAAACCACATCCTCTTTAAATCCTCATTCTTTGATTGTAAAACTACCTTGATAAAATACATTTCAAACTTCATTGGATTAACCTATTTCCCATAGGACCTTCCATACATATGGATAATATTTAACACTAAGAACCATTATTCATAAATAGAATAGATAAAGAGAAAATGGTTTTCTATAATGAAGAGATGAGGTATGGGGGGATACTTCGATATATCATAGCTTGGTGATTGATCCCTTGCTCTGCAGAGCTCAACTGATTATGAGAGAAGTTGTTCTCCACCAAAATAAAGAGTTAAGGATACAAAGGATCTACTTGTCAAAATCCCCTTTAAGGATTGAAGCAATCCATAGGGCTCCCATTAAAATTGTTCATGAAAGACACTTAGGTCACACAATTCATGAAAATATTTTCACATTTATCCCCAAATCTTGTGATAGAAATGTCCATATCAAGAAAATTATATTTGAACCTATCATAAGAATTCATCTTATCAAGATTAATTTCCATAATTCCTATTTTAGAAAAAGAATGTGTCTTCATAGGGTGAAATAATCCATATGTGATAACTACATTTTCAGCAGTAAATCTCTTTCAGATAAAAGAACTTTGTTTTTCAATCATAATTTGAGGGAGGAAGTCCCACAGATGAGTAACCAAAATCATATAATTTTTTTTATAAAAAACATTTCAATGACTAATTTGGAGGAAATCAGGGATTTCTTGGGGTTATGATCCTTTGGAATAATGGTAATTAAATTATCATTCAGAGAGTCAATAGAAGAAATCCATGAACATATATCCTTAATAAGACAAACCAAATTAGTTCCAACAGTACACCAAAACCAGTTAAAGAATAATTCATGAAATCTATCAGGACTGGGTGCCTTAGAATAATGAATTTTCTAGAAAGACTAAAAAATTTCTTTACTGAAAATATCTATTGCCAACTTATGATTCATGTCATTAGTGCCCACTTTTAGGATTCAATTAGTCATCTTATAAATAAAATCAATCATTTTAGCCCTATAATGATTGATAAATAAATATAGAATGATATTATGTATTTCACTTGTGTCATTAGAAATCCTACTCGCATGATCCCCTAATGGGTAGATATGGCTTTTCCTCCTTTTAGATAATTTTTTTGGAAAAGGTTCATATTCTCATAACCATCCATACTATGTGACTCTATAGATATTATAAACACATATCTCTCATTATCATTAAGAGCCTCATTCATCACCTCCTCAAAAAAATATATAATTCTAATAACATTGTAATTACATGGAATAGAAATATGTCTCTTTAGTTGATTCTATAATAAGTTGATACACAGATAAAAATACCCATGCATCAAAGTACTCCACGTCCGAATATTGGTTTCTACTTATGTGATTTTATTTTTAAATAAATGGCTCTGAGAAGACCATGGAGAGCGGATAAGATCCTCACAACTATTAATTTGGAGCCATAAAAGTTCAATGATTCGTTTTCATATAGACCCCCTCCTCTCACCTTGACCCGCAGAAACAAGTATTGGTAGTGATCAAATGAATTAAAAGTCAAATAAGAAATTGTAAATGATTGGAAAATTGATTTGCAATCATAGATCCTACAAATCAATACAAGAATTCATCAATTTTGTCCACAATGTATTTTCCTTTAAACTAGGTGAATGGGATTCTAGAAAATACAAGGTCATAAAGAGAATTCACAATTCCCGAGTCCCTAAAAGTATCCCCAGTTTCACAACTTCTAGAAAATCCACCTAGATTCTCCAAGGGGTAAATAGTTTCATTAAAATCACCCTAAAAAAGGATAGGGCCAGAAATAAAATTTCACAAGAGATTCAAAAGGCTCCAGTACATGGCCTTGTCCTCATTGACTGACTATCCCTAAAATCTATCAAAATTCCACAGAAAATATCTCAGAAATATGATGAATGAAGAAATGTGATTACTTGAATAATTAGTGATATGGACATCTAGGTCTATATTTTAAAAGAGGTAAAGACATCCAAAATTCCCTTATTGTACATCTAGAAATAAATTTCTAAATGCAATATATGAACCCAAATTGAAAGAATTCTTATTTTCCAACATAGTTTTAGAAACAAAAACTATGTCAGGGAGATATTTTAGACTCTATAAATAGAGCACAATTTTTTTGTATATTTACCAGTCCCCAACAGTTTCAACATCGGATTTTCAATAATCTAGATGAGATTGGGGTGTACCCACCTCCTCATATATGGAAATCTACAACAAAAATAAATCGACGCACATTTTCTTTAGGGATATCAGGTTATCCACCAATAAAGTCAATTCAAACTATCCAATGATGATGATGAAAAAGATGTTGATGTAAATAATCCAATTATGATAATTCAAGAAAAAATCAAGATGATGATTAAGTTATCTGATGACTTGAGGATCCAGTGATCTGAATAAAATGACAACTAAAAATAGAGGCAAACAAGTTACCCAAAAAAACACTGATCCAAAAATCAACTATCAGATGATCTGTTGATCTAGAAATTGTTGAGATTGTGGATTTAGATATTTGCACTCCATTTATCAGCTATTCCAGCAATCCGCTGATCTAGAAATCGATGTCGTAAAACTGGTGATTCGTTGATCTAAAATTATTGACTATGACAATGATGCTTGAGAAATTGGTGAATAATAAATTGAGAGTCTAATGATTGGAGGAAGATAAATTCATTTGATGATATTAACATACTAGGGAAGAAATTTCCATCGATTTCCGAACCACCATAAGGTGAGAAATATAGGATAAACCCTAGATAGGAACTCTTTTGGAGATGATACTTATATACATACATATATATATGTGTGTGTGTGTACAAATTTTTTTATGTATGTTATATTGAATAATAAAATTATATAATATGTAACACATATTAATTAACTAAATTAGAATAGGAATGAATAAATTAAAAAAAAAATAAGTGTTACTAATAATTTTGATTTTAAAGAATATTAAAAATTAATATATGTTAATGATATTGAAAAATTATTAATTATATAATTAATACCATATTAAAAAACATAATTTTTACTGAATAAACTTTTATAAATAAATATTAAAAATGTCTAAAATTACAAAATTATTAATCAATAAAAATTAGAAAATGAATAAATTTGAAAAAAATAAATAAAATTATTGACTAGTAAATTTGTGTGGGAAATTAGTGTAACACAATTTTGATATATGAAATTTAAAAATATAATAAAAACTTATCAAATGTTAATAAACAAATAAAAATAGTATTAAAAAGAATTAAGTTAAAAATATTACTAAGCAAATAAAAATAAAAGTAAATAAAGTAAATATATATATATCAATTAATCTGATATAAATAAACTACCTAAATATTAAATGAATAAAAAATTCAACTCTATAAATGATTGTTTTTAATGAAAATCATGTGACATATGATTGATTGTAGGGGTGAATTTTTTATAATCATTCACGTTGGATTAATTATTTTCAAATGGACTTCAACTTGTCTTGTTCGTGGAGGAAAAAACACCCAATAATTCCATTTTTCGAACTGGAATTCCAAAGGTAGGTGATTTTTGGGAGATGATCCTATAACACTTGGGGATTTAAATTGGTCGAGAGTATGGGAGGTCAAGCTCATCACACCCTTTTAGGGGAAATTTTTTCCAAATCTGGAACTATCTTAATGATTTATGAAATGTTCAAGAATCCTTCATTGACTCGCAAGTATGATGTGTTTCACCCTTTAATTGAAAATATGTTATTAGCACGACTGAAATTTTGAATCTTTATGTATCTGAGGTTCTTTTTCGATAGAGAAATCTATATGTATTTGAAGTTCTCCATAAATTGTTCCCTTTAATGAATGAAGTAATGATTCTTTTGTTGTTTATTATTATGATGCTAGTTTTGAGCCACACATTGGGATTATATGGAATTTATCATCATCCAAGGAGATGATATTTGTTTTGATATTTGGATCATAACCATTAGATGAGATTCCTATGTATCCTTGTGAATGGAATTAGAAGCCACATAGTTCAGTGGAACTTAACAGGACACACCATACCTTTTATGGTCATGATACAAGGAACAATCCTTTAAATTTAGCATCATGTTGGGAGGATGTCTAGGTGAATGGTAATTAGGCATGTTTGGTTTGAGAATTATGCAAATGTAGCCCAAGGAAACTTTAGGGATATGGGCTCCTAGGTTGGATAAGACCCTATTGGGAATGTGCCCCATATAGAACTAGGGTTTATTTGGGCTGTTTGATTGGGACCTCTGGAGGCTTCCTATGCATCCAATTTGGATGGTAATCAAAGCCCACATAGTTCGGTTATTTTGATCGATGCCTATGGAAGCCCTCTACAGGGTTATTTTACATGGGATAAGTCTATTTGAGAGGATTGAGTTGGTGATTATGCCTAATATGAATCCCTTTTTTGGTTGGGTATTGCAATTGGACTGATTCCCAAAGGTTTGTGCTTAAACCTAGGAGGAATCCCATTGTGTTGGGATCATGAAGATGTCATGATCACTACCATACTCTAATCCCACATCATCCACACTCGGTGGTAGAAACAAGAGGAAGTGTAAGATTTGGGAAACCACACAATATGCTTTGTCTGCTGGTGGATGAGACCAAGACCCAAAGGGAGAGGGAAGGATAGCATGTTCTGGAACCAGCCTCCACCTATCATTGTACCATGGATAGTCATTTCTAACTACCCTCCTGGATACACCCAATGTGTATAGATAAGAAGGAAGGAATGAATTGGGACAGTACCTGAAAGATAGAATAAGGGATTACTTCAGGAGGGATTCCCTAAGACTCATTATTGGGAAGGATATGAGTATAACACACTACAACTCAAAGGGAAATTAAAGCGTGATCCTCTCCCTCCCCACGTGTAACTATAGGTATTTTTACTTGGAGACAATGAGGGAAGGATAATGTCCTAGGCAACGTATCTGAGACCATAA
The DNA here is from genome assembly GCA_963277665.1 of Viscum album. Classification (NCBI taxonomy): domain Eukaryota; kingdom Viridiplantae; phylum Streptophyta; class Magnoliopsida; order Santalales; family Viscaceae; genus Viscum; species Viscum album. The sequence continues at coordinate 1,691,814,024 of OY728143.1, read as the reverse complement.
AATTCCAAGAACTCTCCCTAGTACCAGGGTACTCAATGCAGATGGGATTCATATATACATGCACCCCGAGGACACTTACTGAGAGTTAGGAAAAGTGTGGTACACCTATAAATGATGGAATGTATATACAAATGGGATACTTGGTGATGTGTCTCTTCCCATGGTTTTTCATGTTCGATGGCCTTGGTGGAGGATTCAATTTTCCCCCCTCTGATGAGGAATCGATTGGAAATGGAGACCTACAATTGGTGTCTTGGAAGAGGGCTTAAAAGAGTCTTATATTGGCTAAAGCATGTCGAATAAAATGTGATTTTCACATGACCTGGGTGGATTTGGATGTGCTTCATGGAGTGGGGAGGGACGATTCTAACTGGACGTGTCTTGGTCGATGGTCCCCCTAGGTGAAAACACTTGGAGAGGACTTGATCTATGAACCTAGGGTATCCTCAGGTGTCCCTAGAAGGGTCTCACAAGTCTTGATTTAGAAAAGGGTCCTTCATTCTAGTGATTTTCAATGGGCGGTAAGGGTTACTCATATAGGTGTGTTTTGTTTCAAACATCCGAAGGACATTGATCCCATGATCCACCCTTAACTACCGCTTTTATCAGGTTGTATAAGGATAACTAAGGGATTTTTGAGGACTTGGGTGAATGTGATGCATGACCAGAGTTTGAAGGTTTCTTCTGATTTTGAATCCATTCAAATGAGTAGCCCCACAGTCCTATATATAGGCAAACAAGAGACCCTATTTGAAGAACATTTTGGTTTGAAATACATACAACCCCACCTCTCCTTCCAAATATATGGATTACAATGAAAGGGATGTTTTCACTGCTATGAAAATATGTTGGGAAACATTTTTGAGAAATAACCATCCATCAGTGTGTGATAATTCTAGTAGAATATTGAAATTCAATCTCCTCCTTCCGGTATAAATATGCATTTATACTCAAACGCAATTTTTTTATCTATGTGAGGATCAAATCATGAATTCCACAAAAAGTGCATAGAATACATTTTATGGTGTCAATAATTATTAAAATAGTGATCAAACAAATAAAATTGTAAACTGATAATTTTTTTGTAAATGAATTCATTTTAAAAGTGAGTGAAATTTAATTAAAATATGAATAAATTGAAAAAAATTTAAAAAATGAATATGATATTAATTATATAAATTTTTACAACATAAAAAATTATCTTTTTAAATGAAAATGAATATATATTAATTATGTAAATTATTACTACATTAGAAACATTTAATGATAATTAATAAATTTAAACAAATCTAAAAAATGAATACATTTTTAAAAATATAAAAAAATTAAAATAAAAAATGTTAAAATTAAAACAATATTAAGAAAATATTAAAAAACATTAATGAAATAATTATTAATAAAAATGAATAAATTTGATATATATATATATTAATTATAAATAGTAATAAATAGTATATATTAAATATAAATATTGAAAATGAATAAACTGTAATAATTAAAAACATATTATACTGTATATTAAATATTAAATATTAATAAATAAAAATATAAAATGATAATATAAATAATTTATATATTTTTTGTATATTTTTTTCTATAAAATTGAATTAATTTTCATATGTATACACGTGAAATTATTGGATGACATGTTATGTGTAATATATTTAATCAAACTTTTTCATTAATAATTAAATATTTATTAGTTGATATATATGTAAAATTGAAAAAAATGACATTGATAAATGAAAATAGATTAATAAGTGAATAGTTTTTAATTATTATTAAATATTTTTAATAAAATTAATCAACCATTTTCACTAAATATAAGAAACATAAATTTATAAGATTTATAATACATATTTAATATTTTATAAAAAATATTTATGAAAATTATATATATATATATGTATATATAATTATTATTATTTATGATATTTTTATCTAAAAAATATATATATCAAGTGAAAATGTTTATTTAGCCATATATATTCATATTTAACTAAATATTTTATATTTTAATCAATATAAATATATTGATATATTAATATAATATTTTATGTGATATAAATTTTTTATTGGAATAAAACCTTTATTAGTCCTAAAAAAGAGCTGAAAAGGGTGGTCATTATCCATCCTTTTTATTCTCTAATAAAGACCATCTGTTAATAATGTTTTATCTGGCACTGATAAAATCTAATGTTGTATATTTCATAATTTTTAGAATTTAATGGACTTAATGTTAATGGTATTTTGATCCTTAATATGTAATAAAATATTTCTAGTGGGTTCTTATCATTACTTGTTGGGAGAGATGAATCATAACTCATTAGGGTGGTTTAGTGTGTGTGTGTTATGTGGTTTTTTGTAATCCCCTATACCTATAATAATACTATTTATAATAATAATAATAATAATATAATTGGAATTTAATGTTTATATTTTAAGCGTATATTGAAATATATATGAATATAAATTCTAGAAATTTATTGGTCTTATATGAAAAATGCATTTTGGTCATATTTCTTGACATTTTGAAATATAATTGTTTAAATATGTTTGAATTTGGACACTGTGGTTGGTTATAGTAAAAAAATAGTTTTTTTCTACTTAAAATAGAAATTTTTGATAGTAGGTAAATTTACGATTTAATGAAGTTGGATTTTACTTGTTTGACATTTTTGGTCAAATGATTACATGTGTGATGTAATTTAAGGGAGATAGATTTTACATGTGGGCTAGACCTTAAGGGAGATGGATTTTTTGGTTTGGCTCGTTAAATCACACTATAAAATATAGGATTGGAATTCCTGATTTTTGATCTTCTATCCTAGAATAATGAGATGAGGTTTTGTCCATCCATATATGGTTTTGAAATAAAGAGAACACCAAGTCTTTCATAATTCCTTCGCACTCGAGTTGCATGGAGAGAAGTATTGTGAACACTAATTGATCTCATCAAAAGATTGAAAATATGTAGTGGATTTAGAGCGGTGCAGTTGTTTGTTGATATTCCCATAGATGGATTCAAGGAAATACCAATATAGAGTTGGTAAGATGTTATTTCACTGGTCCACTGAGAATCAAGTTGGAACATTTGGGGAGAATAGATTCTATGAAGCTAGTTCAATTATTCATAGTTGGAGTTAGGTTTGCTGGAATTGATGAAGATACTAGTGCATTAGGACAAAAAATTATTGGCCCACTGGTGGAGAAATAATTACAAGATAAAATAAAGTGAAATAATGTGGAAATAAATGGACCCCATTTATAATAAGGAAACCCCAGAATAATTGTTTTAAAAAATCATGTCCAAATAAAAAGATCACTATTGAAAAATTTGGGTATGCAATCCCTCACTATTACAAGGAGAAACCCATCAGAAATATCTCTCTTGAATAAGTGGGGAAACTGCCTCACTAAATGACATTCAAATAGATAAAGAACCGGTGATGAGATTTTCTGTGAAGCTGTTGTTGGAAATTCCGAGGAAGCTCTATATGTAACGGTTTCTTTTGCCCAATTCTTCTCTTATCTACTTGTGAATTTGGTGGGTTTATCCGCCCACATTATCCTAAAATTCCATCCCACCTTTAAAAAAGTAAGGGGCGACAATTTTCATAGAATAAAAAACTACAAACACTATTTGATTGTGAACCAATCACATATCAACACATTCTTTCTATCAAAACAAATCATATTGATCACATATATGTGAGGCTGCTTGAGGATCTGTACCATCTGTAATTATTAGATTCACTAACCATTGTTAGGAAATATGCTAGATTTTATTTAGTAGGAATTTTCAAAAATCCCACACTTCCTTTCTCCACAATATCTTAGAAAATGTTTTATTTTACCCCAATTTGTTTTATCCTGGAATGAAAATATAGATTCCATGCAATGTTCAAGGAACCTTAACTATCACAAAACAATAGAATATTCTCCCATAATTTATCGATATCCTCTAATATCCTTCTCATCCAAATTGCCTCTTTCCAAGAATGTGTATCTACCATGTACTCTACCTTTGTCATGGATAAATCCAAAACTGACTAAAACATTGAAATCCAATGAACAAATCCTCTTGAAATAGTTTACAAATAACCAGTAGCGGAATTCCTATGGTCAGAATCACATTCAAAATCTCAATCAACATAGCCTTTGATAGGGAAATTTGATCCTTTATAACATAATTCAACATCTATGGTCTTTATGATGTATCTTAGGATCCTCTTCACTATGATCCAATGCTACAATCCTGGATTATCCATGCACTGAATAACTTCTCCAACTACATATTCAATGTATTCTCTAGTACAAACCACAATGACCAATAGAATTTCCATTGTTGATGCATATTGTACTCAAGATATCCTCATCCTCTATTCTTCAAATCTAGGACACATAATAAAAGATAACTTGAAATTAACAGGAATAGGGGTAGATATTAGCTTACAAACTTTTATGTTGAAGTATTTAAATAATTTTTATAAGTAACTCTTCTATGATATTAAAGTCTTCCCATTATTTCTATATCGGTAAATCTTCATCCAAATAATCTTTTTTTCTTGTCCCAAGTTGTTTAAATCTAACTCCCAAGCCAATGGGGTTTTCGTCTCCTAGATTTGATCATTTTTTGGGCCGGCAAGCAACCTCTAATCCACATAAAATATAATAATGATGAAATAATTACCATCTAAACCCCTAAAATATGAAAAAGGATTTGAATGATGTTTTTTGTATCCAAGTCTCATGATATATGAATAAAATATGTTTTAGTAACACCTCAGTGCATGATTGAGACTGTATGGATGTTTTTCAACATGAAAAGAAAGTTCTTTTAACACTTTTAGAATAATTGTTTAGTTGGATCATATATATCTGTTCATCAAGATCACTATGGAGATAAGATGTCTTCATATCCAACTTCTCTATATGTAAATAGTATGTAGCACACAATTGTAAAACTATCTAAATAGTCATCATTCTAACAATAGAATAAAATATTTCATTGAAATCAATACCTTTTTTTGAGCATATATTTTGACCACCATTCTTTCATTATATCTTTCCCCTAGTTCATTTCCATCTCATTTGACCATATATATCCATTTTTTTCTGATATCATTCTTTCCATACGGCAATGCTTCAATATCCAAATCCTTATTCTTGTGGAGGGCTTCAAGTTTTTCCTACATTTTCACCATCCATGGGGATACATTTGGTCTCTTGGTCGCCTCCATAAAAGAATATGGATCTACATACTCCATTAATAAGTATTTTGTAATGTTTCTCTCAGTGACATAGTCTGAGTTACATGTTGGTTCTCTTTTCTCCCAAGTTCAACATCATGGTACAATATCAACTGGTACTTGATCATCGATCTGTGGTAATTCCTTAGGGGAAACTGGTTTTTTCCTTTGATTTTTCCTCCACCCCAGATATTTGAGTTTCAATATTCTCTTCCCACATGTCTTCAAAAATTTTCTTTTTTAACTTTTCTTCTGAAAAAATGAAATCTCTACTGATGATACGTTTCTCAGAAATGGGGTCCCACAATCGATTCTCCTCCACACCAAAACAATACCCCAATATGTTACATTTTCTGGATCTAGAATCCAACTTTGATACTTCCTAGTCATTAAATAATGCATATAAAAGACTTCCAAAAGTATGCAACCTAGAATATCCAGTAGCTTTACCAGTCCATATCTCTATTAGTGTATTCAGATCAATCACTAGTGATAGAGATCTATTGATTACATAACTGACGATATTCACTACTTTTTCCAAAAAAATGTAAATTTACTCAGGCTTTAACATCGACCTTGTTCTATCCATCTTGGTTATTTTCATCTGCTCTTCTACTTCATTCTGCTGAGGATTTTACACCACCATGAATTGTATCTTGATTCCTTCATATTGAAAAAAAGTGTCAAACTCCTTGTTTGTATATTCTCCACCATTTTTATTCCTTGAATAGTTGATCTTATTTCCATATTCATGTTCCTCCCACACATTTAATGTTTGAAGGCTACAAAAACATCTTTTTTCTTATTGACTAGGTCAACCCAACATCTCATAGAATTATCATCAATGATGGATGCCAAGTACCTTGCTTCTCCCTAGGATAAAACCTGTGCTTTCCAGAAATAAGAATAGATCAACTCTAAGATTTAATTTCTTCTTATTATTAATGTCTGGAACATTAAACATTGTTTCTTTGTAAAATAAAAATTGTAAAAAAATGGTATGGATACCTTTGAAAGACTAGGAAAAATCTTCTGATCTATAATAATCATCCGGACTCATTCTGACATATAGCCAAAAGTTGTCAATTCTTCTATATAGTTATTTGATGTGATAACTATATCAAAATACTTTTACATTTCACCCATAAAAACATATAGGTTATTTGAGATATTCTATTCCTTAATCACCACAAGAATACCCTTCATAATTCTGAGCACTATATTCTTAGTGCCAGTGTTTCAACAGATGCCATTAAATTTTCACAAACATAATGTGTTCATCACACCCTTCACATGGCGTACTCCTTTGGTTTTTCATACCGTACCATCATGTATCTTAAATTTAATGGTATTGACTTCTACTATATTCATGGTTTTATTGTTCCCCATGAACACACGTCCTTCAAGTAGGGCTTCATACTCATCAAACCATTCTAATCAAGACCTCATGTGTCATGTTTCTCTCAAATAAATTATTCAGGCATCATTGAGATGATTCCTACTTTGAGTAGTATTATCCTCATCAATGACTAGTATATCTCAACTTATAGAAGTAATTACAAAAATTTTATACATGTACTGATTCTTTCTCCCATTTAAACCATACTGCATGGTCACATCTACCAGTCTTTCACTAATTTTCAGTCAGTAATTATCCTTCTAAAAGTGGGTACACACTACCTTTCTATTAAAAGGAGTAAAACCTCATAATTGTCTCTCTTGAATGAGTGGGGAAACATCCTAAAAAAATACTACTAAAAAAAAGAGTAACTGGTGACAATATTTTTTGTGATGTTGTTGCTAGAAATTCTTGGGAAGATCTCCATTTATAGGATACCTATCCCCACTCATTCTCTTATCCACTGTTGAGTTGGTTGGGTTGGACACCCACCTCATCCTCCACCAACATTTCCCCTTTAATTAAATAAAGGGGATGCATCATCGGTCGAATAGAAAACCACCAACACTAGAGTTCATTGTTTCTGAGGTTACTTTTCAACAATCGTTTTTTATAAATTACATGGGTTAGGTTTTCAAAAAAAAATTGAAATTGGGTTGTTCTAACTTATGATCGTCAATTGATTTTTTTTATAATGTCATTATTTAAAAATGTATTTAATATTTTTTAGTTTATATTTTTTTTGGGTTTACATATTTTATATAATTTTTTTTAAATCTTATATTTTATAAATTTCATTAACCTACTTTAGTTGAGACATTTTTGGGATTATTTTTTTTATAAATTTTTATATTAAATCTCATTTTTTATATATGTAATAAATATATTATATTATTTTGTTATTGGAAAAGCGTAAAATGGACTAAGACTCGCAAATTGTTTTTTATAGTTTTTAAATTTTTATATTTCATAAATGTTTTAAAAATATTATAGTTTTGTTTTTAGTGGGTTTAGTTTTTTTATCAATATTATTTTAAATGTTATATTTTATTAATGTTATAAGTTTTATAAATATATTATTCTTTAGTTTTATTTAATTTTGAGTTTTGTTTTTTCTTGGTTAAGGGTTTCTTATGTTATAGATTTATAATTATATTATTTATTTCATATTTTATTTTAATTTTTAAAAATAATAACCAAAATATTCAAATGTTATAATTATAGTTAGATGTTTTTATGTCTTTAATTTAAAGATAATAAATAAATTCAAACAATCAATAAAGTGGTGTGATTGTAATCAATGGTAATATAAATTCTATAATTTGAATAACTGAGTACATATGTGATAATATATATTAAATTTAAGGAAATTTATTTTTCTAAAATTGTGAAATAATAACACTGAAATTATTATTTTATCGGAAAATGATGATGATAATGTGGTGGATGTAAATTCATGATCCAATTATTTTCTCATATGAATGTACATGAGTTGATGATGTGAAATAATAACATTGAAATGATAGTATATATATATATATTGGCATATAGATATATATTTTTAAATGTAATTCATGGTTTTATTTAAGGACTTAGATATTTTGGATTTTATATTGTTTAGATGGTTACTTAAAATCCAATTTTAGTAAACATCCTCTCAATACCATGAGTATACCCTTGATGAAAGTCTACATCTCCTAGACTATCGAAGGAGGGATTAAAGTGTTAATCCCAACCATTTAATTTATTCATCGGGGGTTCAAAGGGCCATAGTAGTTTTTACTAGTTTTCCATTCTTCCTTTAATTTGTTTCACAATTATTATATATGTTGATAATAATGTAATAGAAAATTGTGTGGATCATAAGGTTATAATATTTTATTTTATTTTTCTTCCATATCAATTGATCAGAGTTTATTAAATGTGTGTAATAGATCAAAGAATAATGATAGTGATTATTGTAATGAGGTGTGACATACAGTATGGGGGAATGTAGAAATATAGAATATAAAAGTACTTTTAATTATTTAAGAACTTATATATTTATATATCTAAAAGTTTTTACATTGGAAAATAAAAACCTCATTACCTCTCATTAATAAAACATTGTGTATGAACCTCACTACCATTTTGGGTGTGATGTCCACCCACTCTAGTCTTCCAGCTATTGGTGTTAGTGCCCCAAAACCTATTACTTTGAATGATAGAGTACTAGAATATTCATAGTCTTTAATATTTATTTATTAATTAAACTACCACATAATCATGCTTATTCTGCGCTAAAACACTAATAAAGGGGATGCTTTTATCACTACTAAAAAACGCCGATAAAGGGAAAGATTTTATCAACACTATGAAAAATCACAGATGAAGTCTCCCTTTACCAATGAAGATAAAATCACCCATACAATAAGTGCATTTTCTTAGAGATGATATAAGAGGCATTTATTAGCATTTTAGCACTGGTAATGAGGATTCTATCAGCACTATTATTTGCACTGATAAAAACTATCCTTCATAAATATATATTTATATACATGATTTAAAATCATATTTTAATATTGAAATATATTTATATTGATATATATAAATTATATAAGTCTGATTACATCTGCTAATGCGGAACACAATTTGGTGATATGAAAAATATAAAAATGATTTTATATTCTATTATAAGTTGAAAACATTATTAAAAATTAAAACAAATGTAAAGTTTGATATTAGTGTCTATTTGAGTTCCACGATATGTCAAATTGAAGTATGTGAAGTGATATATGTTGTGTTAACTACGGGGTAACTATTTTTTTGAAGAAAAAAAGGTCTCTAAGGCTTCCAAATTTGGGATTTTTTTTAGATGACCTAATCATTTTAATATTTGATTGGAGTATTTAAGATTTGTTTAAGAATGTATTCATGTCTTTTTTTGATGGAGACTGAATTTATTACAATGGATTATAATCATATAGATATAATGGTTTTGAAATTTAACACTTTTTCATACTGTGATATTATTTAAAATTAAATATTTACACAAACATATATATATATATATATCTGTAAATAGTTGTATATACTTATATATAAATATTTAATAGTATGTATAAATATTTAAACATTTTTATATAAAAATATCTTTTTAAATATGTAAAACAAATAGAATTAAATATTTATTATCTATTTTATTTAAACTATGAATGTACAAATGTTTATATTCCTGTACAAATTTATGTAGAAGGTTTTTATATAAATATGTATATGTGTTTATCATAAAAAACAAATATATATTTATGTGTATATTCAAATATATGTAAATAAATATTAATATATAATTATGTAACTACATATTAATAATGTATATATATATGTAAATATATAAAAATTAATATATATATATTTATACACATATGTATAAATAAATACAAACCAACACACACAAGCATATTTTATAAATACATATAAATATTATTATGTAAATGTACATAAATATATGGTTAAAATATGTATTTAAAAATATATAATTAAATAGATAGCTCAAAAAATTTAGAATAAAATAACATGGATTAGTTGTAAAGAACATACACATAGAGTTCGAGATCATAGGTTCAAATACAGGCATCCACGTGTAGGTGTGAGATCTACGAAGAACTAACAAAGGCATGAGTGGGGGGAACTGATAAAATGGAATGGTGAGCATTGATAAAGGATTCTCTAAATCAGGCGGGGTTGGGGAGTTCTAATAATTGTTGTGGGTGTGGGATGATCACTGAATTTTTTTCACTAGTGCTAATAAAGTGCTCGTTTATTAGTGCAAACAAAAATGATTAAACTAGCTCTAAGAAAAGAGACTACCCTTTAATAGTACTTACAACATCAATGGTTTTTTTATAGTGATATAACCCATTTTTATGATTATAAATGGATGATCTCTAGTAGTGTTATCACATGATTATTGTTCTTCTGCATGGAATCTATGTGATAATGTTTTGAGGGAGCTTGTTGAAATAAAAAGGGCATAGTAGTTCCCTACCACGATGGGAACTAATTAGTACAATGAAATCATTCTTAAATATATTTTTGATATCTTGATGATATAATTTAACAGGACACAAATGTTACATGAGAATAGGGGTTGAGACTCATAGGACATTGAGATACTATCTTATTGTGTACCCCCTTGGTAATCTTCAGAGCATGAGATTTTAATAACATGACTGGCCAGTAGGAAATCTATATTCATATGTTTCATTGGATATTTATATATTTAGATGTGTGTAATGATACATAGAATTTATGATCATTATTAATAAATATGATTCTTCATGTACTATGATGTGTTGACAAAAACTTTGATGACATATGTTTTTAGAATGGTGGGATACATTAGGTGCATCAAAACGAGTAAAACAATAACGAAAAAGGTGAGGAATTATTTTTCCATTCTATTTTAGTGGAAGTTCGTATTTTTGGCCCTTTCATGGAAATAGCACTTTCTTATTATGTCCATGTCCATGGTGCTCTATATGCATGTTAATTTACCGAAAGAAAAATATATAGACATCAAGCACATAAATTGATGACACTAACATGAAACCTGCATGATTATAGATATCATGATTACGGTATCACATTTCAAAATTTATTTTCCTATGTGGTTATTGTAATTGTATAATTTAACTTCTTTATCTATTTGATCCTTGGCATGTTTCTAGATGTTATCCTTGGACAATAGGTTTCACCACCTAATACAACTGAGAAAGAGGCCTAGAGGGTTACACACCAAGTGTATTTGAAAAATTAGTTTAATTCTACATTAATTTAACATGTTGGATACATATTATTCTAGTACATGGTTTAATAACTATTATTTATATTTGATCATATAAATCCAATCAAAAATTTATTTCAAATAATATTTAGGCAATTTAATATTTAAGTAAATATTTATTCCATAGGAAATTATTTATTTAATCACATGAAAATATAATATTTATTTGTTCTTATTTATTTTCAAGGTAAAAAATATTTATTTGGTTATAAAAATATTTAATAAATATCTATTCACTAGTTTTTTGAATATAATATTTATTTTACTTATCAAAAAATAGTGAAGTAATATTAATTTATTAAATAAATAATCATTATTCAAGATTCTGTATGTATAGATATGGATTAATGAATCATGTTTAATGGACCAGTATGAAATGGTATATTAAATATCATTTAAATAAATATTAATTTATTTATGTAATAAATGATATTAATTTATCCACATGTGTTGAGGATTTCAAGAAAAATAATAATAATATTTATATTATTAGTAAACATGGGGTTTTTATGGTATATGGGATTGGATAAGGGCTTGTGTGAAATTTCCAACTCAAACCATGTTTTATAAATAGTGATTGGAATCACTTTTGATGGTCAACCAATTGTTTTGCTGATCAAATATAATAAATAACTCTTCGAATTTATTTTCTAAAATCCTCTCTATCAAACTCAAAATAATGGAGACTGATCATCCACCTTCACCCACTCAATATAAGATATATATAGAATGAATATTTCATACTAGGAATGATTTTTAACCCTCAACGGGGATCAACGCAAGCATTAAAACATCCATGATCGCAACCTGATAATTATAGGATGATGATTGTAGGTTCGCAGTGCACTTAAATATCACTACTAGATAGATTCTATCTTTGGATACGCCCGACACAAAGACATTACATCAAGAAATAGTCAAAGGATTCATCAATAAATAAATAAATCAATGAATGGTATTCATTTAATATGAAATAAATAATTTTAAAATTTTCGTGATAAGATAATCACTTCTTGGTTTTGGTTCCATCATTTCAATTGATCATCATTTTATTCCATTGGTAAAAAAATTCCATCATTCACATCCTACATTACACATTGATCATGACAAAATCTGAGTTAACAACTACCCAATAAGATCTTCCACAACACCAAAAACCATTAAGTTATATTGGGTCAGTCATATAATTACATTATAATTATTTATTAACCATTGATTGTTTTATGTATTTTTTTAGTTTCATCTCGAGTTTTATCATTCCTTTAATCCAAAAAATGAAATCTCTTCTTATACTATTCATTTCATACAAATATAACAATTTTCAATTAATAAAATAAATGAAGAACATCAGAAAAATCTTTTAGGAGGTGCAAAGGGCTCTAGCCAGATAACAAAAGAATATATGATGTATATCCCAATAGTACATGGCATGTACCCATGTTAAATGGGTAGGGGAGAAATGATATTACTTTGGGTCATTATTTAGTTAATACACATGGAGGCATTTATTTCACATAGTTTTCTAGTTGGAATAGGCTAACAAATAATTTTCTAGAGTACATGATATGTAACTTTCATACACAACAAGTAGTCTATGTGTTTTTGTGGCAGAAAACATGAAGTCCAGGTCACGTTGTACATTTATGACATTGCATAGGGACTGGAAAGCACATAAAAATTGAGGTCACACTAAGTGTAGCTTTTGTACACTCCATGTACATCATACATGTTCAAGACGTAAAAAACACCTAGATCATTAGCATGTGTCCTATGCTGGGGAATAATAAGCTACACACCATGTATAGTCAGAACATTTAGTGTTGTCAATTTTACCTTGTACAATCCATTTAACAAAGAGAGAAAAATTAGTTATATAATTAGACCTATTTTCATTTGTTACATGTATCATTTATTTTAAAGTACATGAAATGAAATAGGATTGTTAACTGTATATTAAATTCATTATTGGGTTAAATTATAAACTGAATGTTGGGTTTGATATTCACTTATAGTGTTCCCTATTTTCATAAATAACACCATATTCTATATACTTTACATATTATCATGTATAATTCATTGAAAATTTAAAATATAGTAATTATCAAGCACACCATGTATTTAATATTCAATTTGAATACATTGTCAAGGACTATACAGATTAGTTTGGATGGGAACATCCATTTCCTCCAATTACCCATGTTTTTATTATTAATTTTTTTAAAAATAAATTTAATTTAATTTATTTAAAATTATAGATGATGGGTATTTCAAGTAATTTCGGATGGGATTAATATAAATTGAATTAATTGATAAATTATATGATTAATTGGATTAATTATATGAGTTTTACCTTAATTAAAAGTAATATTGATTTGATTAAAAGCAATATTAAATTTTATATTCATTGAATTTGTGTGTCTGATCTTGATCTTATACTAGATTTAAGATTATCAACTTCTGAAGAGGTACATTTGATTTTAATTTTTTAAAAATCTTTTTAAATGGTTGATTACATTTTTCTCTAGAGAAGGGAAAGCCGTGATTGTGTATAGGGGGTTTGGGACATTAAAATGGGGGAAACGAGGCCATCCAGTTCTTGGTGCATAGTTAGATCATGGTTAGTGCTAACAGTGTGCTAAAACCATGAGGGCTGCTAAGTGAGGGAGCACATTTTACAAATAATTTGAGGGGTGGGATGAAATAATGAAACCTTGGACAGATCCATTCAAATGGATTCCATAAAGTGTTTAAATGTTTTTGGGTTCCCCAAGAAAATTGTGTATCCCAATTCTTTCATGATTAAAAGTGACCACATAACTACCACAATGGTTTCCAACCATGGAGAATAACTTTGGACCTCAAACAAAGATGGAAAATAACCATTTTTCCTCTTAAACATTGTGAAACAAGACTTCTCACCTATTATAGTGATCAATCTCTATCAGTCCTTGGGCATTTGGAGTTTCTAATAGTGAGACTTAAAGATCAGGGTATGCCTTATACTCATTTTCCATATATTTTCTTGATGAACCATGGATGTTAGTTTTTTCTTCATCTAAATATTATAAATACTATTTCTAGGTATCTATTCACTTTGGGTTTTTTGGTCATTTTAGTTCAAATCAAGGTTTGTTGTTGGGAAAGTGTTTGTCTATGAGCTTAAAGTATGTGTTCTACATGATTTCTCCTATAGTCTGTATGCCTTCTTGTGTATGTGGTCGTTTCATTATGATGTCTTGTTATGCATTTGTGTCTCTGATTAAGAAAATTTAATTGAGACTTAAATTGATGTGTGTGACCTTTCGAAGACCCAATTGGGTTTTTTTATGAATACAAGGTCGAGCCTCTAGACACCCATGGGATGAGAGACCCCTTGAGAATGGTGAAATGAGTTTTTAAATAGAAAATTAGAGGTTTTTATGACTAAAATTTTTTTTCCTTGAGTTTGGAATATAATAATGGTATAAGGGGTTGTTGGGGTTAGTATTGAAATGTTAAATGGGTTATTGGATAATAAAGGTCAAAAGTATTAAATGGTAAAACAGACATGTCCATATTGTCGAATAGATTGAAAGAATTTTTAATAGATATGGTTATGAAGAAATGGTAAAATAGAAAAGTTGTAATATTTAGTTAAAAGTGTCAAATGAAATGAACCATAAAAATGTTGCTAAATGAAATAGTTAATCCTTGTTGTTATAATTGATAAAAAGGTCATTGATGATGGAACTAGGAAAATATTAATTTATGGTATGGGTTAAGTGTTGTAATGAGGCACCTCATCCATGGTTTGTGATAGAAAAATTCTATAGGATCCTTAGATGCATTTCATGGTTTCTATGCTAGAATGATGCTCTAAGATCTCATGGAGTGGACAAGATATGGGTAGCAAGATGGATGCTTTAAACTCCCATGGATTGAACATGAGATAGGTACCTGGACTGATGCTCAAAGGTACTATGATTTGGACATGTGATGGGTACGTAGATAGAATCTCCAAGGTATATTATGTAAAAAGTTAACTGATAAATGAAATACCTTATGACATAAAGTGTTTAACTCCCCATGGTATATGGTTTAGGCTTTTGGAATGGGATGAATCAAGTTTTATTTTTTAGGTATTTTTATTGAAACCAAAAGCTAGTCGGGCTAACTAAAAACCAATTTAAGAATGAAACCTATTTTATATACATCATGTATATTATTCATTTAAACTTCTGCAACACTACTATTAGAATAAATATTATTATAGAAATGTTTGGTGGTGGCCTACTGAGTTAAACTCACACCCTTCTTGGGCCTCCCTTAGCACACGAGCACATTTCATGGTTGCAACCAGGATTAGGGAAAATTCACTATGATAGATGGATGATTCTAGATATGGTATGACCATGGATGAGGGGACCAAAATGATATCAATACATGTTTTGGGGGTTTTCAAAGAATCCTTTTTTTCCTTGGGATATTGAGACTATTATGACATGTCATATTTAAGTTACTGGTTTGTGGGAATTCACCTATTTTTCTATCCTTGATTACATGATGTATGGTAATTTATTATTACCACTTTGGATATTATATATTTTGGTTTCTGTTATTTTTAAAATATGATAAAGAGGTTATTATCTCCCCACATACCTCATTATACCCTC